>OZ018349.1:11322971-12799878 GCA_963969515.1 Yponomeuta evonymella
ACTCTAGAATAAGACCTATTGACTTTAAATTACTGTAGATGGAATATTCCTAATGTACATTTTGTGGAAAGAGTAAAGAGATTATTTATATTTTTTAACTGTCTCATTGCCTAACTAATTGAGGTGCCTACAAATCGGACTGGCATAATTCATTACTGATATGCTCCTATATTACGCGCACCAAAACCTGAACGTTTCCAATCGTCTAACTGTCAAATTGCATACAAATTGCTCTCGCAAACGTCAGGATTCCGACAGTATTTGGTGCGTATAATGAGGCCCATGGCCTAGCGCAGAGGAGCAGCGGTGCTAATAGATGTCAATAGCAAAATGATAACTATCGGCTATTACGGTTACCGTTCTCGCGCTTACCGTGAAATGGAGCCGTTGATAATTTTGGGCTTAAATTTTCGACTTTCTTTGGCTACGCAGTCGCCGGTGAAGTAAACATCATTCGCAGTCAACGACCCGCACTTCACTTGCAAGGCCACTCCACTCGCTTACACAACTCTAGAATATGCCTTTAAAATATTTTATGAGCACTTTTTTGTATAATACTTGAATTTTAATGAGATGGTCGTTTCGAAAAATTTTGGTTGCATAGACTAGTTGAGAAATGAAAGAAAGATCTTAGTTTTTGGTAGATAAACAACTATTGTTCATATAGTCCAATTTTATTTCAAAAACCATAATCATAATATAAATCCTTTCGACCTCTGACTCGTTGCTAAAAATTCAACTACTATACTCTGCAAATATTCTATAGAGAAGGGACGTTAAGGATGGACATTTATATGCCAATGAACATCACCTAAAAACGCCAACCACGTCCCCATCACATCCGACGCCCAATTTTACTGCCATTCGGCAAACCCGAGGCAAAAATGGTGTTTACGAAGAAACAATACATGTTGTTGTCATTCAGAATGCAGCATAAAACAATAACAGTATTCACAGGCGAACGCAACGGTGTTCTCAATAGTGTGAACCCGCGATCGGTCATACGACCGAGCTAGTGCGGGCAACAAAAGTACTTTCCCGGGCGAGTAACGGGACGGCGGAGAAATGCTCGACGAAATCGAAACACGCGCGGTCCCGTTACGCCAGCCCTGGCCCTGCGCCCCTCCGCCTAATGATGGTAATCATAGCCCTGTCGGGCGCCTGCCCGTTACACTCGCCATTATCCCTTTGCAGTTCCTCCGTGGATGGGCTAGTTAAATAGGCACTGGTATTGTCTAGTCTCATGCCCAGTTTACATCGCTAAAGTATTACTAGAGCCATTGACTATGGCAGAATTAACGACTTAGACGACTATTCACACACCACACTCTCTTAACGTACTCCCTATGCAATCGCATGTGGTGTGAACGAGTCATAAACAGTATTACTTTCGGATAGAAAGAGATGGGAATAGGAAGTGCAAGGTAGAATTGACATTGCAATCTTAAATTTCTTGGATTGTTATGGAATTGACTGGTGCCAGCAACCTTACATAATTAATTATATAATATAAGGTGTAATTGAAATAGGGTAGCATCTAATATAAACGTAGGTGAATGGCAAATGCATCGTAAATAAGTTTCAGTCTCTTTTTAAAATTCAGGTAAAGACACAAAGCATGGTTTAAGTTAAGTGGTTTTCTTACTGTTAATCTAGTTTAAATATATATGTTGTAAACAAGAACTCATTTTAAACCGCGTCCATGGGTGGCTCTTATTTCTGGCAGCATAAGTACGAGTATGGGAAAAAAAAGTTTCTTTGGAGCATCGTGTCTTCAGTGAGGTGGAGTCGACGATGCTTTGTTCGGAAGAGACAAGATTCAGTTAACATTGAGACATCTACCGGCAGAAATTTGAATTAAACTGAAAAAAAGTAAACTGCCATCTGTTGTTAAACTTAGGAACTAAAAAGAATCTTCACGTATAAGTTCGCCCCTGGCCACACAGGGACATTAGGCGAGGGCGCGGAAAAGACGCGTCGTTAATCCAATTCACTTTCAAACAAAATGTAGGTACTGAAGGGGCGGGACCAAGCTCATAGAGAAGAGACGGAGCGAGGGCGCGATTTCTATGCAACGCGTCACGTCCCTTCTGTGTGGCTCGGCTCGGGGCCAACGCGTCGCGTCTTCTCTGCGCCCCGCGCCCCACGTCCCTTCTGTGTGGCCAGGCGCTTCGGCAGCAATGACCAGGGACAGCAGATTGGTCTCCATCGTGGGGTTCGTTGCTACCGTTTCATTTCATGTTTTGGTTTCCAAATTGCTCCACAGATGGCAGCTATAAAGAATTCAGTTTTTTAAATAACTTCGACCGGCCTTACAATGGGGGTGGCAACTGGCAAAAAATTCACACACAACTACGCATTTACAATAGCAATAGAAAAACTGTGGCTCCTAAACCATTTAGAGGAACTAAATCGATTATCAAGAAGTCTAATGGTATGATTCTATGTAGTAAACAAATACCAAAAAATATTTCTATGCAGGTAAATACAAATAGGTACTTAATACTAATGAATCATAGTTAAAAGTTATGTTTTATCATTCTTGTTTGTTTTCAGTTCTGCATGTTTCACACTCGTTAAAAACGCAGACAGTGTTCAGGTACCTAGACTGTTAATCCTAAAACTAACTCAAAACGAGAAATGCGAGCCCTGATATCAGTGATGTAAAGCCAGCTATTATTTTTGCACTTGTAAGTGAAGTAAAACAATGTTCCTGGGTAGTTACTTGTAAACATTGGTTTCATTTAATAAAATCATAATCATACATTGTAACACGCATTTCCTTGGGCCTAAGCCCGTATCTCAAAATAGGTAAGCAACAGCACTTAATTACCCAGAGCCAGCAAATAGCATTGAACTGGGCAGATCTGAATAGATACCAATGCTTCTGATAGGACAATTTAGTTGTTGGTGATAGGAACCTTTAAGTAGTAGTCCCACATCATCTCCAAACTGGAATAAAATTAAGAGAGTTCCTGTAGAAATAGTATGATTTTATGAGTAAGTTTTTAAGGTACTTATATAGTGTGGATAATTTTACAACGATTTTCGATGTTTCTGAGTAACTTTCTTAAGTAAATTTAACATTTTACACTTTATAATCCATAAATCAGCCAGTAAAAAGCTATTTAATCAAAGGTATGCGATTATTTTTGCAAGAAATGCTTAAAAAATATTTTTAAGGTTACCTTTTTATTACAGTCTGTGTTCCTTTCGCGGTATACAAAACTTTGCTTCTTCAGTTTTGGTATAAACCTTAGCTTTCCCTTTTTTAGTGAAAAGCATTTCAGCAATGTCGAATTTCCATGAAAAAATCCGAAAATAAGCAAGCAAGTGGCGCCATCTGTAATTAGTTTCGTATTGCCATCCGCATTGGAGTGACATTGTATTTGTAGACCGAGGACATAGAAAACTGACATTTAAAACCACGTAAAAATTTTTATCGGGGTTAAGGATGTCTTAAAAAAGGCGAAACTCAAGTCACTTGAAAAATAAAAAAAATACTTACTATATATGGTTTCCCGGGCAAATAGCAAATAAATTAACAGAAGAAATAAGGGGCACGAAACGTATTTAATGTATCTTGTTTTTCATCTATCGTGAAAAAGGTAATAATGTAAAATTTAACAAGAAACGAGTATTACGAACGGTCATTTGCAGTCAACATAAATTGGCGTATTGACCGCGAGGCTGCTATTTTAGTTATTTTCACAGCGTCATGTATGGTTTGTTACTATGGGGACGGCTGGCAGATATAGAAACAATATTTTATTTGCAAAAAAGAGCAACAAGAGCTACGAGAGGTCTTTGGATAGAGAGGAAAAGAAAATACTGGCAGGCATAGCCCACTTATTTGTTGACATAATGAAATAAAAAAAGTTTGATGCTCTTTTGTTTTTTCAGTCATAGAAGCTAACTTGTGTTCTGTCGCAACGAGTAATCGAAAATGGAGAGAATTGAAGTTCGCCCGGTAATTAAATATCTATGTTTTAAAAATTTTACTACGGAACAAGTAAATCAAGACTTGCAAGATATGTTAGGGGTTCATGCTCCTCCTTGTTCTACGGTTGCGGGCTGGTGTGCTGAGTTTAAGAATTTGTGAAATGGAAAGTTGATCAAATAATTTTTGAAAGGCTTTACGTTTAAAAGTTGTTGTAAATGACAAACTCTAACCGACATTTTGAAGGAATAACCAGTGATAGTTAAAAACATAGATGTCTAACTAGCGTTAAGAAATGACGCCACGTTCAATTGTGGGAAGGCGGGCGGGGCTTGTCAATTGTGTTACCAATCAGAGCGAGTTCAGTATTACCCGGAAAAACATCTATGCACCTGCCACCGTCAGACCGCCATCTTGCGAAGTACCTAGATATTTCATCGACTGACTAACTGATTAATGGTCTATATGATGTCTCGGAAACTATCACTCCTACGTAAAAGTGATGTATGAGACAGCCATTTATCATAATCATCATCACCCATTTGACGCCCATTGTAGGACATCAGCCTCCCTCATGGTTTTCCAAGTTTCTCGGTCTTGTCCCGCTCGCATCCAGCGACTTACTACCACCGTAACCGACCATCTGCATCTGGCGGGTGGCCTACCTAGGCTGCGTCGTCCGGTAATATTCTTTATTTAACAAAATTCATTGGAAAAAAATAATTACCTACGCTAAACAATTATACATGCTTAATTAAATTACTAAATTTTTTTTTCCTAAATAAAATAAAATAAAATAAAAAAATAATAACAATTACGAACATAGTGGAAATTACAGTTAATAGAATATTACAGTTTATTGATCTAACATTAAAGTGGGTATTAAAAAAAAAATTGTTTCCGTTTGTATGACCTCTGATCTCCACACTAGGCAAACCTGTGTCGTGGAGATCGACGGTTGCGGGTTTGTGTGTGCCAGAGACGGAGTGCTCGGTCATAGGCGAAAGGAATTCTATGGATGTGGTTGATCTAGATATGAAATGATAATTATATAGTTGTTGTTTAGGGAGAGAGGGAAAATGTGTGGGAATGTACGTGTGATTATTTGTTTGTGTTTATATATTTAATATATACGTAGTATTAACATATTTTGTATGATATTATTATGAAATTTGGGTGACTATAGTCGACGTTTCTTCATAGGTGAGGCTTAGTAGGTATGTGTAATGTGCATCCCTTGGTCGAGCAGTGTTGGGCAACCTTGTTGATTGATTTATATATCATGTAATGTCTATCAAAGGGCGCCCTGATTTAGGGCTGAAAAAAGCACTGCATGCTCTCTATAGAGTTCGTCAATGACAACCAATCCTATGTAGCTACAAAATAGAAATTCGAGTGCGTATTAAAAAGCGCCATAAATTTACTTGACTGCTTTAACTTTTGTATAAACTCAATCATCGGTTACGCTGTCACGTAGGTACTATTGCCCAATCAACATTCACGTCACGCATCGCGCACAGAATGAACCAATCCCAGAGTGATTTACTCTGCAGCACATCTTGCGCTCATTTCATTGGTAAAGACTAATCGAGACGACAGGGGCCATTTTTGAGTCTGACTTTTGTAGGTAGAAATACTTCTACGTTTTTTATTCGTAGGAAATAACACATTTTTTAAATAATCCTGTGTACCTACTGGGCGTTTTAGATAGATCCAGTGGAACTTAAGGGAGCTCAATGTAAGCAACTTTTAGTAAAGTACCAAGTCCGAAATATATTAATTTGTTCCAAACATAGTTTATGTAATGTTTTGCAATAAATCTTTCTTGTCACTATCCTTTCCACAATGCACATAACCCAAGGTTATCTGGAAGAAAATACTTATATTAGTATTAAGCTCGCCTTTGTTTGTACAAACACCTTTTTTTGCAATAAAGTATTTTTCAATTCAATGTTTTTTTATTTGTTCTATCGAATGCAAATAATCTAATATTTTCATATCCAATAAAGAAAACCTGTACATCCGAACAATAATTAAGTAAATTTTGGGCCCAAAGTTTTAAATCACTGTTTTTAGTCGGGAGACCAAAAAAATGAAAATAAAATTAAAAATACTTATGCCTGGTTCTGGAGCTCCAAACTAATCTTAAAAACTTTGCAAGACATTAGACTTTTGAAATAATAAAGAAAAAATAGCACTTATGGGGGCATTTTGCGCCGTGTGTGACTGTTAAAGGTAAAAAGGTCACGAATTCACGAATTTCCAAAATGATTTAAAATACTATTATTTTACTTTATTATGAAGAATTTAAGAAAAAGAACTCGTAACAACGAATAAACACGATAATCATTGCTGTTTTAATGACTTTAATAAAAAAAAAACTAATACCCAAATTGTGATTTTTGATATCGGGTGACGTTATTATTTTTTTAAATAGTCCGAACCAAGACCTATACAAAACACCCCCATGTAAATTCAGTGATTATTGATAGTTTTCGAGTTATGAATTTCTTTTTTGAAATCGTCAGAAAAAACAAAAATGCTTTTTGGCTTTTATTTTTTATGTAATTATAAAATAATAAAATAGAAAATAATCTCAAAATTTTCAAAAAAAAATCAATATTCGAAAACTATCAATAATCGCTGAACATACATGGTGGTGTTTTGGATAGGTCGCGGTACGGGCTATCTAAAAAAAAAGTCACCCGATTGGCCACCCTGTATAAAAATCTCGTGTCACAATGTTTGTTATCGAACTCCTCCGAAACGGCTTCACCGATTTTTATGATTTTCTTTGTACTGTATTTTTTAGGTCTGAGAATATTTCTTAATTATTGTAATATGGCAAAAGAACGTTTGCCGAGTCAGTCAGTAATAAAATAAAATGGTTGTGCAGGCCACACATTGAAGTATTTGGGGGCACGGCAGGCCCCCGGCAAGTTGAGCAAAAAAAGGCCACGGCCGTACCATCCTTTTTTCGAAGCAGTTCAGGCCATTTTCGACCCCCCTATAACTTCGTTGTGGCTAAAACTAGAAGCTTGAAAGTTTCTTAATTTTGTCACTCATTCACTGACTGACCGATCATCAAAACTCTAAGGGCCGATTTTACCAACCTCAGATATAACTTATCCATCGAATATTTTTTTTATTTTTGATGTGTAATACTTAATTCGATGGATAACTTTTATCTAAGGTTGATAAAATCGGCCCTAAAGCACTTTTAGCACACATAGAAGCTTCAAATTTACAATAAAATTAGTGTTTAGTGTATAAATCAAGGAAAACTTAAAATATTTTGCAATTTCGGTCCAGTTTTCTAGATACCCCAACTAACTTACAACTTTGTAATCCCATATAAATATATAGGATTACAAATTTACATTTGCAGTGAATGAATCAGTGTACCGGTATACCTATGTATTATAATGGAATAATAGGTGTAGGCTTTGAGAAAAACTGTAGCTGGAGCTCAAGAAGTAGTGCCGGAAAAGAAAAAGAGGAAGACTGCCTACAAAAATAAGAAAAGCTCATAAGACAGAGAGTGGGGCTTTAAGAAAATCCGTTGTAGGTATTCAATAAGTAGAAGATACCGGAAAGAAAAAAAAGTAGGGCTATCTATAAAAAGATATCAGATGCCATTAAAATCATAACTTGTAAAAAAAAACCAAGTCTCGCAACTCAGTTCTTCCACCGTAACAAGTTGTGAGATCCATGTAATACGAAGTCAGTTATATACTTAGAATAGGAAAGGGGATGATAAAAAAGTAACCAGGAAAAAAATATTTATTGGTTATATTTAATGTGATTATATTGTTGCATAGTGTGTAACAGAGAGATAACAACTTTCATTCTTTATCTCTATTATAGAAAATACATACCCAAAACATACAAAGGGCGGGCACGCAATATACAGCGTAACAAAACGTGCGTGGTTTTTTACGCATTTTTTGTTATGTTTATTTAAAAAATGGGCGAATTGATTGGCTGCGCGGGTCCGCCGCGGCGCCCTCCGTAAGCCGCGCAGCGTCCCTCCGGCTGCCGACCAATGGGATCGCAGGACCTTTCGAGGGTCCGCGCCCTTCGCCACCGAAATGAAATAGCATCGGTACACGTTCGCGACAGGCACGCGAACACAATATGGTACGGGGCTGTCTGTATTTTTGGCAGGATTTTGGCTGGCCAAAGTCTCTAGTGGAATGATTGATTATTGAGATAATCTTGTCGAACTAATTATTGAATTTGTTTGACAAGATAATCTCAGACTTGTCGAACTTACAAACTTGCTTATTAGAAAACATAGAACTTACTAGTAGTACGGTCTGTAGGTATGTAGCATGTAGGTACAGTCTGTAGTTATTCCTCTGCAAAACGTGAAAAATAAGTAGTACTGATATCTTGATCAGGTACGGAGTACAAGTAAAAATCCTAGTTTTCGACCTTGGACCCCCCAAAAGCGTCATGTGAGAGAAAGCCACTGACTTTCAGTCAGCTTTCTTTAATGGGGTGTTTCAACATTATTGTCACGGTCTGCAAAGAAGTCATGGCTTATGCATGAGGCATTATGACATTACCTCACTGCTATTAAGTTAATCTTCGTCAGAAATTTATGGTATTTTGCTAGTGCAATAAATTTCAGTTAATTAACGCTTAATTAAAACGCTAAACGGCCAATTAAAACGCTAGCTTAGCTTCAGATCGTTTCGTAAATGAGTAATGAGTCTGCTTTTTACCTTAGCGATGAGGGACGATATTGACCTAAAACAAAAAATTTTACTGAAAAATATCTTATCCACTTTATCAATACCATCGTGACATATTAATAAACCGATCAAAACCCTACGCCCTTTCGAACTAGTGTTTGCTCATCAAATATTCGAAACCCTGAGCCGCCTATAAACAAACTCACCATGACTTTACTTTATTGTCGAATTTTAATTCGCGCTTTATTGGTCCTCAAGGCACAAGAGGCGCGTTGTATATACGGTGACAGTTTTGATTGAAGCTTGTATTGTGATGATGCAAAAACGTGGTGTCCCCCGGTCGTTCGCATGCGGCCACCCCCTCACTGCGTCCTGCACTTTCGATCCCCTTGTCGAGTTGGGCCAAAGTTGGGCGCATGAGTCGTCCTCTGTGAATTTTGATAACGTTGTTCATAGATTTTTGGTTGGCGGTTGTTGCCGATAATAATAAAATACAAACTATTTATTCAAAAAACACCATACGGCACAGGTGTAAAAATAAGATAATTGAAAGTAGTGATTGCACTAATAGTAGAAAGTAGAGTAATCCGTTGATCTCCACGCTAGATTTTGATCTGTGTTCTGAAGACCTAGGTATATGAATTTACAATTGAATTTAAAGGCACTTAATGATATAGATAATAAAAAGAAAATGTTCATAAAGATATCTTCAACCAGGTCCTAACTAGCACCATTAATGTTGTGATAATTAATGCCTTTTTTTCTTTCTTTCATGGAAAAAAATCTTTTTTTATCCGGCAACTGACTGACGTTGCAACTGCCAGGTTTGTCTTATGTTTAAAAACGTGGATGTCAAATACCTTATCGTTCAAAACTCGCCCTTATGCCACTTGTGGGCAAGTGTAGGTTGTCGTTAACTGTACATATCTAACACACGCACGGCTAAAATAAACTTCTTTCACAAAGTTCGCATTATTGACTTTTTTGGGGGAAGTACGTTTTTTGAGCGCTGGTCAACGAGGGGTCAGCATTTCGTTTTATTTGTCTTCGGTACTGATTGACAGGCAACGGTCACTCACAATAATTGCATGTCTGAATTTCTAAGGGACAATAATGCAAGCCACCCAGAGGGCTTGAAAAAGTTTTTTGACGTAATTATAAAAAAAACTTATGGTTCCGTAGAAAATTTGTTAGTTTGAGTAGACTGTGCTACATTTTTTTCATTGATACATGTCAACAACTTAAACAGTGGTGTAAGTTAAGATAAACATAATCTTAAAAGACTGTTATGTATAATCTGATAGTAGTGATTTGTCAGGATCGTGGCAAGTGACAGTCCCTGATCTCTGCCGAACCCTCTGGGATACAGGCGTGAGTTTATGATTATATGTATGTATGTATGTATGTATGTTAAGTATAATTTGCCTTTTAAGAATCAAAACATTTGTATCGTTTACTCCGGTTACAAAATATGTTATTTATTTAATAAGTTTAAGATGAAACAAGAAAGAACAAAAGGAAGATAAACCAAGCTTAACATCCCTTCTTACTGAAACTTTTCTTTAAAACTAACTTACAATACAACGATAGGACAGAACCCTTAAAGCTTCCTACATTCATTGTGTAAAACTTATCAATCCGTATCAAAAGCTCTATTAACGCAGACTGCTCTACGCTTTTGTCCTGATAGAGTTTTGCGGCACGCGTCGCATCTACATTTTACTGACCACCCGGCGATTTTTTGCACAGAGAGTTTTTTCTCATAATAACTGCAAAAAAACCACCCCATTGTTCGGGGGCTCAGGGACCTTTGATCCTGAGCGCTTATTAAAAGTAAATATTTTATGCGACGGTACTGCTCTGTCAAATCTGTGAATGTTTTTTATCCAACCGATGATTGGGTTACAGTTAGAGCCATTAACCGTAGGTATAGTGGTTTATGGCAGATGATTAGCCATTTACCGTCGATGTTTTTCACTTGAAAAGTAAGGGTAAAAGTAAGAGTGGAATATGTGTCTCAGATTTATTTTAATAAAAAAAAAGAAAGTTTCTATGATTTCATTATTTCTATGATTCTTACTGAAATTTTTCATTAAAACTAATTTACAATACAACGACAGGACAGAACCCTTAAAGCTTCTAACATTCACTGTGTCATAAGCGGCCTATAAACATCCCACTGTAGGGCACAGGCCTTTTCTCAGAGAGAGAGTATGGGCTTAATCACCACGCGTGATCACCGCGGATTGGCGATTTCAAGCGCTGAGGTATGTAAATAGCTCAGACACTCAGGTTTCCTCACGATGTTTTCCTTCACTGTTAGCGACTGGTATTGCTACTATAACTTCTCAAATGTACATAACTTAGAAAACAAAGTCATGGGTACATGCCCGCACTGGAAATATGTGTCTCAGATTTATTTAAAAAAAAAAGACAATTTCTATGAAATTACTTAGTTTCTTGATTTTGAGTCTATTTACAGTACTGCTGTCAGCTCTCGGTAACTTTTTTTTGTCCGGTGCGATGTTCAGCGTTTTATACTTACTTAAGTTTTATACACTTTGGTTAATTGACAGCTGTTAACAGTAGATTAACAGCGTGTTAGTGTACGAGAAACTGGGGGTAAGTGTTTGAATGTTTGAATTATGAACCACGTGATGGATTATATTTTGATCAGATTTTGATCCGCATGTGACGTCATAGTCATCCAATAGACGGTAACTAGAAGTTTGATAAGAAAACCTGTGTTAATTCTCCCTATGATCTATCTATCCATTGCCAACTTTTCCTAGTTCTGATATTAATTTACTATGAATTTGACTATTTAAACTTCCTCTAAGGAGCGTCTTAATAAATTGTGTTTATATAAATAAGACCTTAAGTTTTCCGAGACATAGGTAATCATATGTTTACATAACGAATATTACTTTCTTTCTTGCTTAAACGTTCTATTAAATTACCTTCACTTCATTCATATATCATCATTCCATCATCATTATAACAAAAATAACTTTTGGATAGGTAGGCCAAGGTGTTTTTCAAATCATTATGTGTTTGTTTAAAATTACCAAATACCCCTATTTTGGAATTCAGCTCATCTATAGAAATTATCGGAAATAATACCCAATAAGCCCTGTGACGTGAATTCTCCGCAAAATGTAGAAAAAATCGGAGCACCAAATGTGTTACTCTACGTTAGGGTGGGTCAGGTAAGAGTAATGTAACCATGATTCATTATGAAACCATCTAAATGTAGCCAATGTAGAGGCCACAACAAAAAAAATGTATAACGTACACCTACCGATTCTTTTGCATTTTTTGCTAAAAATCTTTTAAAAAAATACTTATTTACCAGCAAAAAAACAAAACAAGACTGCTAATAGTAGTTTGTTTATGTGACTGTCACATAATGAGGGTTATTAAAACACGAGCGAGATTTTAAAAAACGAGCCTTGGCGAGTTTTTTAATAGCATTGGCGAGTGTTTTAATACCAAGTTATGTGCAGTCTCATACACTACTACTTTATCTACACTCATGTCTTAATCTTCAAAGTAAGGAATCAAAGGAACACACGTTTGACAAGCTTGGTACTATACATAAATCTACGGTTATTAACTAAACTCATATCGAAATGAAACAAAATTTTCAATTATAAATTTATTTTTAGTTGCACAAAATGAAAGTAGTTTTTTTATAGAGTCAACTTTTGACATTAAAAAAAAAAACTTAAGTTTTGTTCCGTGATCACAGCAACACTTTAAAAAAAATAACTGTAACATAAAGTGAAAAATCTGACCTTTAATGTAACTTTATATTATACTTTTTTATTTTTATTTTCTTTAAAGTTATGTATTGTTTAAAGCCTGTCAATATGTGTTTACCTTTGAATTCTTAATTTGAAGATTATGATATGAGTGTAGATAAAACAATTTCAATCTATAGAATTCTAGATGACCCGATCGGGCCACCATAATCTAACAGGTTAAACGGGAGCAAATTAATTTACCTGCCCGCCTGCTGGGGTTGAAAAATCAACAGACTCGATTACCCCCGTCTGAGACTTTTAGCAGTCGGTTTTTTTTTCTCTTACGGAACCGTATCCAAAGGGTGCCTTGGAACCCTATTAATACAGACCGCTGTCTATCCAACTGTTAGTCCATACGACCTATAAAGGACTTAACCTCTTGAACCGTTACACGTGGCTAGTTGAAAATTTTACAGAATCTGCGTTATTATAATGGCCCAACAAATAATAAAAAACTAATGGGTATATCCATACATGAAATATGGTTTCCTTTTGGTTTTGCTCTTACGCATAACAATATGACGGCTAGTCACGTAAAACAGGTTTGCCAAAAATTTACCAATCTGTACAAATCACTAGCTAGGGCTGCAAAAATAAGCTTGGGACTGAACTCCGAGACAATTTGAACCATATGTGTAGCAGTAGTAGAGCCAATACTGCTCTATGCAGCCAGCGTTTGGGCACCACCAACAAAAAAATTCAAGGTGCAAAAACAGCTCAATCTCATTCAGAGGGGGTTTGCACATAAAAAATGCATATCTTATCGTACCGTATTACGTACCGTATTACGTACCGTATTACGTACCGTATTACCGTATTATGCAGCACTAACACTCTCTAGCATGCTCCCGCTAGATTTGCGCGTACAGAAAGCTGCACGCCTGTATGAGGCAAAGCGTGGAAGACCACAAGAAATAGTGGGAGGTAGGGAAGTGGACCGAAAATCGAGCTTTCTGTTAGCAATCCATCCAGCCGAAGAGATTAAAATAGATTTTACGTATCTTGAAGATCTGGAGAACCGAACAATGGAATAACATAAAATCATAGGACTTAAAATATTCACAGATGGTAGAAAGATTAAAGGTGACGTAGAGGCACTATCATGCTGGTTAAATAATGAGGCGGTGAAAGCAAGGAAGTTCCAGCTCGAGCGTTTCTGCTCCGTATTCCAGGCTAAACTATATGCTCTCTACCGAGCAACACAACTGGTGATAAAGTACTCGTACCGTAAATTTCTTTAGCGACGCTCGGTCTGCACTTGAGTTTCTAAAAGATCAGAACACATCCCACCCACTAGCAACAGAAATAAAGCGACAAACTAGAAGCCTTATATCGTAGAAACGAAGAAGCAGATGCGCTCGCAAAGGAGGCAGCTCTGCATCTAAAAACAAGAACCAATTATGACAGATTATTTCTATTTCGTACATCAAGCGGGAAACAAAAAGAGAGACCGTACAGATCTGGAACGATATAAGCGAGAAGAAACAGTATCAACAACAAAGGCCTTTTTTCCCGATTCAGACACGGCTTATCGTTTGATAAAGAAGATTATTAAGCTTACCCCTATCCTCATGCAGTTGATGATGGGCAACGGAAGTTTTGGTCAATATTTACATCGTTTTCAATGTAAGGATAGTCCATATTGCATATGTAACCCGGATGCAGAAGAGTCTGTACAGCATGTTGCTATGAAACAGCAATGGCTATTTTGCTAGCCCTTGCTATTTCAGGGCAAGCTAGATATAGCATGCAACAACAAATCGACCAAACTTTATGCATGGAATCGTTACCTGAAATTACGGCTACTAAATAGAGTAGAGAAAAGTTTTTCGAATTTTTTTCTAAAGTTGTAAAACAAGTAAATTTAAGAATACATACGAGTATTCGTACAATGACATAGAAGAAAAAGTCTGTAAATAGAACTTAAGATAAAAAAAGAAAAAAAGACAAAACGAACAAAGCTAGAATATTAAGTTGCAATATGTTAATTATAATTAAGTGTACATAAATAAAAAATATTTCAAAGGTACTATTGAGGTAAAATATGGCAATTGTGTGGTAATTCGTAACGTGTCTGTAACGGTATCTCTTGTCATACGACATTATTGACTGAGAAACCAAAACAGTAGAAAAAACCGGCCAAATGCGAGTCGGACTCACGCACGAAGGTTTCCGTACCATTATCTAAACAACATTAGACACAAAGATCGTTTGGGTTATTTTATTTTATCTTACTTTTGAAGCGAATATAGAACCGAATATTCTGTGAATATTTCAAGCGTCTACCTGTTGCAGTTATTAATATCAAGTAAAAAATGGCAAAAAAAAAAAAAAAAGGTTTGTTGAATAGGAGACTTATTTTATTCTGTTTTTAGTATATGTTTTTATAGCGGCAACAGAAATACATCATCTGTGAAAATTTCAACTGCCTAGCTATCACGGTTCATGAGATGCAGCCTGGTGACAAATAGAAAGACAGACAGACGGACAGTGAAGTCTTAGTAATAGGGTCCCATTTGGAACCCTAAAAGAACATTGAAAGTTAATGACAATTGTTGAAAAATAGTTGAATTGCTAGTTTTTTGGCACCTCTATATGATTATAAAACCTACATACAATACATATACGCAAAAAACATAACCCGCCTTTACTTTCGATTGTAAAAAAGTTATAGTCAAAATTTCCATAGGGCCAGGGCATTCCTTTTTCTTGTTAGTTTTTCTGTTTCTTACATAACTAGATAGCTGATTTTATGATAATAATTGGAATAAAAACCTTGCGTAAACCCCTTGTATAAGAAGTGGTGGAATATACTTTTTATGAAAATAAAGCTTTCTTTGCAGCGCACTTTCCCATAATAACAGAAAATTATGGTCCCACTTATGTATTTATTGTGTCCACGCGCTGACCAGCAGATGTGCAAAGGACGGCTGTTTAGATTCACTCAACGCATGCGCAGCTTACCATATTCTCCTCTAATCTTCACGTTTCACAAAATCACATTTATCACCATGGACAAGAGACTATATCGGCTTGACCAAATGTAACCAAAATATTAGGTAAGCACTTTGTCGTAAAAATGGCCACCAAAAAATTTGTTATATTTTAAATATCTCAGTGAAATATGGTGCAAATTTATTGCACATTAAAACATTTTCTGACTTATTTCCAACTCGAAAGTGATCCATCCGGATCGTGGCAAGTGGCAGTCCCTGCTCTCTGCCTTCACCTCTGCGATACAGACGTAAGTTTATGTATGAATGTATGCCAACTCAATAGGAATTAGAAAACGTAAAAGATAATTAACTTCTTAGACGTCGCACTTGGAGGTAACCTATGCTACTCTCCGGTCTATATCTCAACATGCCATAATGTAAATTTGCTTCAATGTCAATATGCCTTAGCCCTAAAACCTTTTCCTCATTCGTATTGCTCATACTCGTAGCTTAGGTATATAGTTCAAACAAAAATACACTGAATACATTTGGTTAGCGAAAACGAAGACTTAGATTAGATAAGAACACTTTATTGTACACACCAGAAAACAAAATACAAGGCACATGTCTAAGTTTTGCCGTATACAATTGGTGGTCTTATCGTCTAAAAGCGATCTCTTCCAGACAACCTTAGAAGACTTAGGCCGACTTGCTCCACTTTCTTAAATGTGGCATAAACAGCATTTAACTAAAACTCTTCACACGAAAGTCGATTTAAATGGCGACTTAAGTGACATTTCAGAAGTGGTGCTAGTCAGCCTAAGATCGCTTAGTGATTTACTTGAGGGTTTATTGTTAGGGTACATTAAAAAAATATGAATAAAAGTCACTAAATACGTGCCAAATATTAAAACTGCAATATGTATGGAAAATGAAAAGATAATTGAACCATGTTACGCAGAAACATTTTCCCATACAATAAGTAACCCTCGAGAACAACGCTTTTCTTTGTAACATTGTTTTGTTTCATGTTTTTTGTTTATACGTTTTAATTTTGTAATCACTATAGTATTATTCTTCATTCTTCTTAGATAGATTGATAGATGAAACATTTATTTGCGCTTTGAGACACACACACATATAGCATAACACAAATAATTAATTACCATAAAAGTATAGATTTGTGACAAAAATTAATCATAACAATTAATAAAAATAGAATTCTCAAATTGCATTCAGCTTACATCATAACAATTAATGAAAATAAAATTCTCCAATTATATTCCATCAAATTACATATTTCGTAATATATGGCACTACTTGGCAAAAATATGGGGGTGTGTCACAGCAGCCCAAAAAGGCCGTATCTCAGCATTATGAAGCAAATATTTTGCTGACTTTTGGCTACGGCCGAGGGATGTAGAACGGAATTGACTATTATCAATATAGGTTTACAAATTAACCCATCGCAAGAAAAGAAATTGATATCGCTCTGTACATAAACTTAATTATGTATGTTTATATTATTATCTATTGAGTTGAGTTTACCAGTGTATTATAGAGTATGTAGAGTGTTGCGTATTGTATAGTGAATTATTATTCAAGACTATTGTTTTAATTAACGCATCATCATACATCATCAGCCATTTGACGCCCACTGCAGGACATAGGCCTCCTTAGTGGTTTTCATAACCATGAGAGGTTTTGCCATAATCACCACGCTTGGCAGGCGGGTTACCGGTTGGAATCTCGTGAAAATGCTGCTGCCCGTCTCCTGGCAATTGATTTCTTTAGTCGCCTTCTACGACATCCACGGAAGGAAATGGAGTGACGCTATTCTTAATCCGGTGCAACACGGAGAGTTGATTTTAACGCATTAATATTGTTATTATTTTGTTTTTATTAAATATTAGTATTTTGATTATTGTTAACAATATTACCAATTTTCCATTTTGTGAAGAAAATATAGCTGTAGTTTCACTGTCATGAGACTGCCGCCTATGTCAACGTTTGCAAACTAAGTAAGTAGAACTTAATTTGTTTTTTAAAACTTAATTTTGATGCAACGTTATTATTATCTTACTACAACATTATTATTATTAATAAACACGTACGAACAAAAAAATACAAAAACAATGTTATAAATAGAAAAGCTTTTTCCTCGGAATGTAACATTATTCTTCATTCTTCTTACTATAACCTTAAACACGTATGAACAAAAACATACGAAAACAATGTTATAGTGCCAGACCAGCTCCAGACCTCTCCGTGCCAGACCACAGAGGGCTTGTGATGTTAGGACCTTACAAATTGCTGCCTGCAACTCAGTTTTACTCTAAGTCCTTTTCTGTGCGTGCTGATCGTATTAGGAACGGTCTATCCAAGTCTATCAGGGAGAGTCCATCTGATGTTGCTGTCTTCAAGGCTAAATTGAAAGAGCACTTCCTCTTTTCACTATTACAATAGGTTTATTTATTTTCTTGTTTATTTATGTTTTGGATTTATTTATTACCTTATAAGCAGGTCTATGTATTTTTGTTTTAACTTTATAGCCAATAAATATTTAAGTAGGTATACCTGGTACATATATTTGTATAGTTGGTGTCGGCTGCCGTCGATAGATGGCAGTCGTTAAGCCAAGTCAGAGGCCTTAGGGCGGCTTGACAACTTTTGACAGTAGACGAGCCACTAGTCTACAAGCCTCCACCAATCCGGACTTGGCCCCCGTGGTGGAGTATGGCCTATACCTTCCTCAGGGAAGAGACCCGTGCCCCTCGGTGGGGACATAATGGGTTGATGATGATGATGATGATATACATATATACACTGTACATATGTATGATTGTATTGGGTAAATATTTAATACTTAAGAATTATTGTACATTTTCCCCCCCTCGTTTATAATGTTCGTATCAACGCATCAAGGGCTGGTTGGAAATGATTTCTACTAAGCTCGCCATGTACACCTTCCAATTTTTTGTAAATGTGTTTTATTTACGTCTTTTTATGTGTGCAATAATGTATAAAGTAAAATATAAAATTATAAATAGAAAAGCGTTTTTCTCGAAAGTTACTCTGGGTGGGAATGTTTTTGCGTAACATGGTCCAATTATGTTTTTATATATTTTCGCACATTTAAATTCTCGTATCTCAAATCATGAAACCGTTGTTTAATGACATTTCACTCTACGGGAACAACGTTTTGTTAAAGGAAGTTAGTAAATACTGTCTAAATAATGTGCTCCATTTTTGCATTATTAATTGGTGCAAATGAAAATAAAATACGCGATATTCAGTTTCTCAATCTTTAAATTGAACGAGCGGTCCCATCTGCATAGGTTGTAATTTCTCATTTTGGCCCTTTAGCTATACTGGTTTTTAGTTTTTGTAATAAGTTTTATTTATTTGAAGCATATTAGCTTTTTACGTCCGAAATTAATAATTATCTTGAATTTTGCATCCATCAAGGACCTTCAAGGCTACAAATTAGATTAGTTTAGAACTATTTATTGTACGCAAAAAAAACATTGAAAGCCTTACATAGCGCTACAGAATGTGCCAAAGAAATATAAGTATATTCACACTTAATTACAAACTAACAACATATATACAATCGGAAAAACATTAACCTCCATCTGGCGCAGTCGGAAAAACTATTGGCATAATTATGATCTGTAGTACGTGTGCGAAGTTCATGCCGTACGTAACTGAAAACTGATTGATATAATACATAATAAAAAAAGACAAAATGATTATCTCTTTAATTAAAATTAAATTCTTGGACGTGAAATGCCATTTTTTTTTATAAAATCAAACGCTTAATTTAGTTTGTGCCAAACAATAATTTAATCAAAGGCCGAAGTGAGTCCAACGAGCCACAGCGCCCGCACGCTACGCAGCATCCCCCAAAGCTACGCAGGTTTGGTCAAGCCCGAGCGTTTGCACGTCGCACGCAGTCCCACACCACTCGTCATCCGCGTCGCAGCTCTCTAACATGAATTCAATACCATCGCGAATACTTCCTTTACAACACAAGACCCAACTAACAATAGAATCAATACAAAAACTCTAAGGACATTAAGTCAATCGCGCAGGTTTCGTGTCAATAAACAAGTGTTTACTTGTAAGTGTGAGCCGTTTTTTGCGCTAGTTATGTTTTTGTTGCTAAAAATAGAGGGTATGTTTTGTTGTAGTGTTCGTATTTACTGACTGGTTAATATTCCGAAGAGGGGAAACTGCGCGTACATGAAGGGTGAGTCGTCTATGTACGCTGTTTTAATTCGACATCGAAGTCGAAAGTGATGAATCGGTAAACTCTGGTGGCATATGATGCTAACCTATATTTAGGATACTGTTTGAGAGGGTATTGGTTAATAAGTACTGTTTTGTAATGTTTTGTAAACTGTATTGTAACCATCTATTTGCGTAAGGCAAGTAAGGTTACGTTAAGAAAATGCCAGAAATCATATGGCTGTAATTATAGTAAACAATAAAATCAATATCAGATAAACATCGATTGCCACTTTTGTTTGCGTATTTATTACCTGAATTAAAAAAAAAACCTTGCCGTTACCTATTTTAGGATCGGAAATCGGCCTGTCTGCTTGGGAAATACCGCAAAATTATGTAGAACGAAATTGTTTGCAAGGACATTAATAAAAATATTTATATACTAGATGACCCTGTAAACTTCGTATCACTATACCATTTTTGTTTCCTCTCAAATTTTTAAACTTTCCCTAAAGTTCCACAAATACAAAAAAAAATTGCCAAATTGGTCCAGCCGTTCTCGAGTTTTAGCGAGACTAACGAACAGCAATAAATTTTTATACATATAGGATATTGAAGTAAAACATAACTCATTATGCTTTACTCCATTAATATAAAAGTTAAAAAGATTAGCCGCCATGCGTAACTTCTTAAATATTACATATTATGTTGCCATATTTAAGAAAGTAGTGCAACTCAGCCTTTTAGACCTACTACGTTCTGGTACTAAGACAAATAACTATTATTTTTTAAATTTTACTACACATCTTGATCAAACCCTGGCCTGAAAAGTGTGCCACTAGGCACTTATAAAAACACCAAACAAAAACTCTTTCTAAATGCAGATACAATAACATTAAGTAAAGGAAAAGACCGCATTTTAAGAGTGTTTTAGAGGAATGATATTTTACAAAATAACACTGTAATGCCGACTTGCACCACTGTTAGTCTAAGTAGAATTCAACTTAAATTCTTCAAACAAATTTAATTTAATTAAGGACTTAAGTGACAGTAAGAGCGGTAAAAGTAGGCTTTAGTTTGTAAGAAAATGTGGACGATTCAAACAGTTTGTATTTTACTATTATTCAATTTTTTTCAGTTTTTTTTGTATGCTTACTTCGAGTAAGTGGGTCCGGAAATAAGTTAATAGTATGCATATTTTTCTTTCAGAGTGCAGCGTGTGTGCGGCGGCTGCTGCGGCGGCGGCCTGGGCCAAGTCCAACGGGGATGCTGAAGTAGCCAAGTTGCCAACAGTCAACTCACCAGCAACAGTCAACGGCGCCAACGGAGAGGTTAGCAATCCAGTCTGCAATGGAAACGGTTAGTAAAATAAATAATAGTAATAACTTCCACACAACACAATCACTTATCCCGGTCCCAAACTGGTATACCCTGTGCTATGGTAAACAGTCAAGGACATCATAAACATGGAAATACACTCAGACTGATGTTAATAATAGAAAAGAGAGTCTTGGATTTGTTCTACGCAGCTGATACGTAAATGAGTCATCCAGAGCCAGTTTCCAGTTTCATAAATTTATAAAATTCACAGTTCATTCGTAGCCGATTCTTCCTACTTGTTAATCTGCGGGTTAATCGGCCATGCAATCTATATCGAATTGTCATAGTAAACCATGAATTTATTGTAGTTCTATGAAATGGGGCCCTGCTATTTTAATTTAAGCGTCCCTTAGCGAGGTAGAAAATTCGATTGGCACGGTATTCAGATAAAAATGATGCTTACAGCATCCTGGAAATGTTATGCTTGTGTATCGACTTTTTCTCAAATCCGCTTGGCTTGAAATATTTGATATACTTATTAGTCGTCGAAATATCACAAATTTCTGAAATCATCGTATTTTTTATTTTTGAATAGGTAAAAAATTATATACCTACACGGTCTTTGGCGCATTGGTTGCCAAATTAAATTGACGAAAAGGAGAGGTCATTTACTATCTCCTCAGTTACCTAAAAAATCATAGCCCCACTGGTATATCAAGTCCAATCAAGTTTATTTTTTTTTGCGAAGGCTCGAATTTCTACATTTAAACTGTAATAAAAAAAATTGGTTATTGGAATAGTACAAGTTTTCTTTTGTTTCATTTTTATTGGACCTAAATGAATATTTTATAGCAAGTAACGTCTAGTTTTTTAATTAAATCGCAATGATTTTTTTTATTATTCTGTGTCACAAAATGTATTAATTATATTAATATACATAGTTAACTTAACTAGCTCAACTAGACTTCATTACTTGATCTAAATCAAGGTAACCTATGCATGAGTCCTGTTAGCGTACTCTTCTTAACATAATGTAACTTAAAAAGCAAAAACCAATATACCTACTTGTTTTATTTCTACCGCAGCGATGTGTAAACAGATTTCTTTAAAAGTGAGTACCCTCGATGCGGTCGACTAAACATGAATACAAAAAATAAATCCTAGTTTCAACTTCCGTCGTTCTTTAGGATGAAGGACGTTCTTTAGCCCGCCCCAGACGTAAAAATGTAAAGCTGTTAGGTCTGGGGAATGAGCAGGCTATGGAATGGGGCCATCCCACTCAATCCAGAAATTTGGGAATACTCTCTAAAAATAGGGATATAGCCTTTCTTGCGGAATAGGGATATATACTTGATGTCAGAGGTAAATTTGTTGAAGTACCAGCGATCGTCGCTGCTTCCTGCCATGTAGGTACTCTGAGGTAGCTAGAATATCCGAAATTCATTTTAAAGGTTCGGTCGCATTCAGCGCCTTAGAGCTGTCCGTTTTTATTACAAGTATGGTGTACGAGGGCTTTGGTCTAATGAAGGCCCATGACTGGAGAACTATGGAGAATGCTGACTTGCTTATATGCATTAAATAATACAAATAATTAAAGCCTCTTTGTCAGTTGGTCCCCACTAAGGATCTCGAATGGAATGAAAGAAAATACTTACGGTCTATCTTTAACACGCTTTTTTATAAGTTTTTGCAAAAACTAAACATCATCAATATCTGTAATAGTAAAACTTTGGCCTTTGCATCTTTGCTTTGCAGCGTCCGGTGGCACCACACTAGATGGGTGAACGGACCACTCGGACGCTGCAGTGCCTGGGACATTGTTTTTTTAGATGGAGTGGGCTTGCCCACCACCTATACTATCCTGGCAGCTTACTCGGCCTAGCCCACAGGAAACACAAGTCAATACGTGCGGACCCAACCAAGCCGCGGGTTTCCTCACGATGTTTTCCTTTACCGTTAGATGTAGTATTGCTACTACGAATTCGCAGATGTAGGTACGTAACTTTGAAATAATATTATGATGGCAATATACCTAGTGCCAAGAATCTAGGATTTTATTCGACGTCCACTAAAACGGCCGTATTTTTGCAAAAATGCGTTAAAGTTAAGTCTTATTTATGAAAACATGATTCCTTAAAACACTCCTCAAATGCACTTTACGTAGTTACTATTGCTACTATTTACGACGTTTTTAAGAAAAGTAGTTAAAGCTTAAGCTTAAGCTGGTTTACGGCTACGGGTTTTAAATTCACAAAATACTTACCTACTGTTTTAACACAAGGGTCGCCATTGGACACACCCCTAAAGTCCACTGTCCAATAAGAATTGAGAGCTTTCCCGAAGAGCTTTTTAGATTAATTCAATAGGCCTGGAATAGATGGCAGCATTGCTTGATGAAGGTGCTTCCCTCTGTCGCATATTTCTACAAGTTAAAGTTGAGTTTTAGTTGACTAAGCACCGTAGTGGTTGGATTAAAAACCCATAGATGGCATATAGTTACGAGTTAGCCCCTGGCTACACAAAAGGGAAAAGACGTGTAGTTAATCCAATTCACTTTCATACAAAATGTACTGAAGGAACGGGACGAAGCCCGCACAGAAGAGACGGGCGAGGGCGCGATTTCATATACTATGTGGTGTCTTTTCCGCGCCCCCGCCCCACGTCCCTTTCTGTGTTACCAGGGGCTTAGAACTTTTGGGTTTTTTTACTCGTGTGAGAAAGCTGGTTAGATCAAGAGCCCAATAGATGGCATAGGTTATCTTGAATGTTTCAGTGAAATTTACAACAATGAACCGGACATACAGTATTTTCATTTTACTAGTTAATAGGGAAAATAAATAAGACCTCTCGAATTTCTAAAATTTAGTAACATTTAAATTCGACTTACTTTCCCGGTGTAACGAAGTATTTAAAAATTTTTATCTAATTATATCTTAATGCATGCACAAGAAATTTCACCGCTTACTTACCTACTCAATGGCAGCTCCTAATATTAAAAAACATAAATGCGCGAATAATACCAGGCAGGCGGCGAAGCTCACTGTACCAATAGAAGATATCTTAACAAGTTTTTTTGCTAGGCGTCTTCGTTGCCTTGGTTGGCATGAAAAAATGGATTTGGCAGCCGATGCAGGTAAAATCCGTTCTCTACGCCCGCCCTTGCATATAAACAGGTAAGAAAATACGCGCTAAAATATGTGTACAGATTTTTGAACTTACCTTATAGACTAACTGCCAGCTGAATCAAACTTTATCATGTACAAAAATGGTAGGTAAGTACATACAAAGTCCGTACAAAAACTCTTCAATTACAACTTCTTTTGTCGCTACTAGAGTAGGTACCAGCATACTCTATTGATCTAGGAAGGGTCTTACAAACGATTTAATTGCTGACTAGTTTAAAAAATTTAAATAACGTCGTGGATAGGCGACTAACTAGGCTTTGTCATGGGGTCCTAAATGTGAGAGAAAGCTAAGAATCACAAGCAAAAGAGGAACCTACATTATCTTCAAAACTAGTCTTTCTTGTAAGGTGGCTTTTGTTGGACATTATCAAATATGAATGAATGGATCCTTGACAATGCAGTAGAGTGGGTTTGTTCGTCAAAAAGTGACAGTATAGGGACAAGGGGGAGATTGCTTAGTTAGGGTAAAGTAATTCTACATACTCCAAATTTCACCAATGTGATTACGAATGAATGAGCGCAAGTTTTTCAAAACAGGCGCATCGGTTATGTATGAGGTGAGGAAGTCCATATTGTTTACACAAAACTTTAATAAAAGTGCATTTAATTTATTCCCACCATCAAATAGTAAAAGATCGTCTTTTAGATAATGATAACAAGGAAGCGATATACATGGCTATCGTTTAAATAAACTATGTTATCGAAACTATAACTTAGGGTTTTATATGACCATGCGAGTGTTGTTTATGAATTTGTTTTAAAACATCTGCTCCATTACAATTAAAGTACTTATGTCCCACCATAATAGCGCATCATCGTTCGCATTAGGTATTTGAAGGGAATTTATTTTAAGGTTATACAGTTATGGAAACTCATTATGTTAATTAAGAACGTCCAAAGGATGGAGAAACGGAGAGATATCTACAGCTACGCGTTAAATTCATCGAAGTCGACTTAAAGTCACATTCCGTAAAAGTTGACTCAGACTCCACGCTATGCCGATCGAAGGGTTTTGGTATTTTAACAGGAATGTATGAACAACTATGCTTTCTATCAATATTCAATATGCAGTTTGATACTTTAACACACTTACAAGCCACATATTATTTTATTTATTTTATTTATCAAATAAACTCCATATATACTTGTATTTTATAGATTCTCTAGTTGTTTGATGGTTCTTAACTTGAAGTTCTCATTTGATAAAACTAGAGTGACATTGACATTTGATAATGATAGCGTATTGCAATATAGTTTTATGCTAATACAGTGACCACAAAATGGGCCAGAAAATGAGTGTTAAGTAGTTAAATTTAGCTTACAGTATTTTATGTTTTACATTTATTTTATAAACAAAATTATAATTTGATATACGATTAAGGATGTTATCAAAAGCATTAATCAACTGATATTACAGACGGAATGAAAATAACAGACCAAACAACAAGGTGGCGAAGAAGTAACCGCTATAGTTGGTGTAGACGAGTTTAGGCGCTCGTTCTTAGGCGGCGACTACTATCAACCTTTTTTATGAAGTAAGGATTTTGTCGAGTGTTTGAAGCGGTGTCCGTTTGTAAGGTAGTCAGAGCCGTTCACCCTGCAGCTTGCCCTTTCCGAGGGGCCGTAGTGTGACGCGAGCTCTCTCCACGCCAACAAGTGACACATTTCTGGGCAAAGCGCCCGCTGCTTTCAGACGGTGCACACGTTCCGTTAGCTTCTCTACTTTAAAAAGTAGTTGCGCGTCGCCGGTATTCGGGAAGGGACCAACCGCATCGTCTGCGCTACGGGCTACGTGCTACGTCCTCCGGCGACGGCGACACCGGCGCGGCGCGGCACCTCACTCACACAACTCACGGCGACTCGGGTGCTCATTTTCGATGCAGTCGAGCTGCGTACGCGTCGTTGGTCGCTCGACGCGGGATGCGCGCGCGCGGATGCATGCACCCTTCCAAATTTAATAGTTGATAAGTATTTTTGTTGCGTTGCGTGAGAAATAGTAACGGTTAATGAGACTGTTGTAACGAAGTGCCTTAAATTCATGCAGGGATGGATGTTCCGGAGAGGTGATATTTGTTAAGTGCAAGTTATCGTTGTTTTGTAACCATGAGTGAGAAGGAAGACGGACATGCAGCTTCGTCTTCAGGTGAGTGGAAGCAAAATAAGCTTTTGTACTAATTAGATTGTAGAGTTTATGCTGAGGTTTGTTGTGAAGTGTGTATGTGTGAGATGTTTATAGACACACGTGGTGGTAGAGCTGCGCGGACGCATAGTCACCTTGCGTCAAGTCACGAGCGGTCCCATAGTAGAATGAGCATGCCTCCTCTTATCCAGCGGATGTGTGCTACACATTGACCGGGAACCCAATGACAGACATTTATTTTCTAATTGAAATAATTCATATTATTTAGGTTAATGGTCATTAGGCTGACGGCGCACATATGTTTATCATGTTCAGAGCGAGCACCGCACTCTTCAACAACATTATATTATTATACGCAGCTAGGTATACTACGTTGAATATAGAACTATTACAGTCGATGGGTGGACTTACATGCGAGTGTCCCTCTTAAAAGTATCTTCAGGTATCGCGGACTGTACCTAGTAAAACTAAATATTAAGATATGGCGCGGTCTTTTAAATTTATAATAATTAATTGATTGCGGCGTAATATACCTACATAGTAATAGACGCGTAGTTAATGATGCAACATTTCAACAAAATATGTAAAATTGTAATATCAATCGGTAACTCACTATCCTGTTTATAAATAAAGTAACTAATCTAACGAGTAGCTGTGAAAAAATCCTTAAAACACTGAGTAAACGATTACAATAATAAATGGGGATTGAGTGAATGGAAATATACATATTCTGTGAAAAAACAACATCGTAGTTTAATGAGTCTTTTATCAAGCACAGGTCTACGCATCGGACAGTTGTTTACGATACCGTACAAAACTGAGCCCGCGTGAGTGCACTGTGCCTGTTCATGCGTAGTTACACTGCACAAACCTCTAATACAATGATGTTAAGGTTTAATTTCGCCTCATTACTGGATAGCTATCTAGGAGCTAGTATGCGTGACATTTCGGTGTGTGAGTGGGTAGGCCGACTGCATTTTCGGTGGACCTTAATCTCTATTCTCTACTCTCCAAGTCCCCACTATTCTTATACTACTTGTTTTCATTTTCGACATGCCTTAGATATAGTGACGATCGTATTATCGATATAAAACTACGATAAAAAATTGGCCAAAGACACACCACTTACATAAGTTATGTTAAGTGTAAGAACTCTATGTTTTTTTTAGGTTACGATGACAAATAATTTAAAGTACATACCTGTTGTGATTATACAAGGTCAAATGCACAATTTCTGAAATATGTCGTGTAGTCTTTGTCATTTACAACAACTATTGTCAATTTTTTTAAATGATTTCTATGGCTTTTTTGCTCTGGAGTGGCTCTATGTGAGAGATATTGCTTAAAACCATGTATGTGTTAAATATAATGAACTTTCTTCTATGTAGGACAATTATTTACTGAAAGCTGCAACATTAAAACAACACAACACGATAACACAAAAAGCACAAATTTAGTCGAATTATATAAACCCTGATATTTCGAAGCGTAAAAATCTGTGAAAACCTAATAGAACAACGGTTTTTGCTAGACAGTGGGCCGGTTTCTGAATTGAGAATTTCACTAAGTAAATACTTAAGTAACGTTCCATCACGCTCTTTTCCGAGAAATTTGAAGAGACAGCACTACATTTAACTATTTACTTAACTATTTATTCTCAATTCAGAAACTAGCCGATAAACTCTAATAGGAGTGACAGAGGAATGCGCATTTTAGAAATGGCTCTGTATAAACTTGTAGTAAAATGGGACATGTTAAATTTAGAAGACAATAAGACGAAATTTTATGAAGTGCTTTTTCAGATATCTATTTCACTTTGCCGCATCAGCTACAAACAAAAAATACGTTTGAAACCTTACTTTAATCATATCGGAAATATTTTTTAAGCTTGTAAAAATTATGTTTCAAAACGTCATGTAAGAGAATGATGGTTTTTGGTTTTGTTAATTATACTAGGTAAAAAATGCACTGGTCTCTTCCTACCACTTCGGGATACAGTCATGAGTTTATGTACAAAAAGTTGTATGTACTCTAAGGAGTAGAGTCGTGAAGAAAATAATCCCGCATAAAGAATCATAAAGAAACCCGCGGCTTAGCTGGTTTTTGTATTTATTATTGTATATTTGGATTTTCTGTGGATTAGGCTGACTAAGCTGAGAGGATAGATAGTAGGTAGGAAGGTAGCTTCATCGATAAGGTGGTCGGCAGAAGTAAGCCGTAGCACATCCCTATACGAGAGTTTGAGTTCGTAAACCTTGTCGATTGTATCCGAAACGTGAAACAGCAGCCGTCTCTTTCCTCCACAGTTCAAATTTTTAAGTCACCAACTCACCATAGTAGGCGCCAGTTGATGGTGATTCATGTTTAAATTCCTTACTTACGTTTCGTTAATGGCATAAAGTTCGTGAATGGCATTTTAGGTCATTTATTTGTAACTGGCACCACATCATGTATTCGTATATGATTCGTATGCTGTGCGAGCTTTGTTTTTTTTTTATTTGGCACTAAATACACCTTACTTTATTATGTTGTCAGCAGAATGTGAGTCAACAAGTCAACATTTACCTTTTTGTTACACAGCCAGTAAAAATATGTAAGTAAGGATCGATGTTTTCGACTGTATACATTTTACGGAATTTATTGGGTAAAGTCAACAAATTTTTATATTCAGTCGGCTAATCCTTAAATGTCAATAATGGCATCATAAGCAGCCTATATACGTCCCACTATAGGGCACAGGTCTTCTCTCAAGGAGAGAATACAGGCTTAATCACCACGCGTGCCCACCGCGGATTGGTGTTTTCGAGCGCTGAGGTATGTGGATAGTTCAGACACTAAGGTTTCCTCACGATCTTTTCCTTCACAATTAGCGAGTGGTATTGCTACTATAACTTTACAAATGTACATAACTTAGAAAACAGTCATAGGTACTACATGCCCGCACTGGGAATCGATCCTGAGTCTCTCGCTTCCAACTCCAATGTTCTACCCACTAGGCTACCACCGCTCTAAGTAAGTACACGTCCAAGCAACGTGTCACACGTTCTAAGCTCGCATCGGATTTCAAAACATTTCCGAGCTTCGAGTGGGGTGCGTGCAAATAGTAAGCGTACATTTAAAAATATTCTGAGCATTTCCCCTCATCCTAGTTTAAAAATAAAAAGACTTAAATTAACGCGGGATTTGTAAATAGAACTTTCGATGGAAGAACTGACAATAAAGTGTCACGATTACGGCGCATTCCTACATATATTTGCTTTGTAAGCCACGGTTAAGCTCACGTACGCACTCCGATAGTGTAGTTTCCTATTTTTGTAAGAATTCGGTTACTTATCTATATTATTTAATATTCTATGTCAATATAGGCTACAGATAACAGCGCAAAAATATTATATCAACAACGTACGAGTATTTTGTGATTTCCGACGCTATTTTGAGCCTTGAACCTTGA
Source organism: Yponomeuta evonymella (assembly GCA_963969515.1). Lineage (NCBI taxonomy): Eukaryota > Metazoa > Arthropoda > Insecta > Lepidoptera > Yponomeutidae > Yponomeuta > Yponomeuta evonymella. The sequence continues at coordinate 11,352,680 of OZ018349.1, forward strand.
CTATTAAGGCAAATAGGTAAATAATAAGTCTCAAGATATTATTTGAAACGAAATATAAGTTACGCATTAAAAATATGTGTGCAAACAAAAATTGCAAACAAATAGAATAAGTATATTTTATTAAACATAAACTAAATCGTAAATAAAACCTTAAATTCCTGAGTCTATTGAACTTTCATTGCCAGTCTGGGGTGTTTGAAACATACAACAAACAATTTGGTCCGCTACCTATCCTCTAATGGAAATAAGGATGGGCCTGAAGAAAGGAATGCGCTCGCGCTTGCTGTGTAAATAGCGTTGCTACAATACATGAGCTGCAAGCTCCCGAACCATACAGTATGAAAGAACAGAAGACGAAAAACGGAGAAATCTTCTTACAGTCGGTTCATGTCTGTTAACTAACCGGAGTTAACTAGCTCCACAACAAAAATTCAACAGCTTATTATATACATAATACGTTTTCGCTTTTGCCAACATCCTTAATGTCAATAATGGCAATAGCTATCCATTGAATTTGAATTTTGAATCTTGTACTTCAATGCATTTTTGCCAAAATAAAAATTTTTTTACGGAAATCGAATTAAGTCGATTAAGAAAATGTGTTTTTCTTCATTGGTGGCACTTGTCAGCTTTAGGTATAACTTTAAACAGGATGCGACGCGTAGCGTTTCAGAAGACCCAATTTACACTCTGAGGAAGTCGGAGTAAACCTTTTATCTCTTCGCTCATAGTGGGTCACTCCATGTCTGCTGCTGCTCAAATTAATTTAATTTTGGAATGCAATAAACAAATACTGTACCTTTTGGAGGCTATTCGATATCATGCCGTTTGTAAATCCAACTGTTGATATAGCAGAGTTGATTGTTGATTGTACTTGAGTGGAATTTAATGTTAACTCGAGGTATGTGATCGCAGCCGAAGCCAGTAGCCGTGTTGACACAGATATTAGAAAGTAATAATAATCTTAATTTATAGTTGCAATAGATTTAGGTTTATGTAGTTACAAGTGTTTTTGTTATTGAATACGTATGAAAAAGTAGCAAAGATTTTTAATAATAATAATAAAAAACTTTATTTCGGATCATATGTCCATACAGGCAGGCGGTACAAAAAATAAACTTAAATTGTTGAAATTAAATTTAACAAAAAGTTTCTTAGCAACTACTTGTACAACAAAGTAGGGTTTGTCATCAGATATTTTTTATAAAATTTATTACATTACACAACAGATATAAGACTTAAGTAACATTGCAAGTTATAATATCATGGTAAAAGCTAGTATAGTTACATATCCTTTAACGTGTAATGATAGCATGCTAGAATATGTTTGTTTGTTGCACTTTATTGTGCAATAAAAACATTAACGAAAATAAAACTTAAATAACAAACAGGCTTGTTATAAAAATTGCGTAATAAAAGTTCACCTTGAACTTATTTCAACAGAAATTTCTTCCAGATAGCCTAGAATATGGACGAGAATGTTTTCTCACTAATAATAAAAATAAAAGTTGACCAGTGGTACTAATCTAGTTTCTCAAAGTATTTTTATATTGCTACGAGGGTTGGGGGGTTCAGGGTTGAATTTGTAGGTGAGGTGTCACCATACCACAAGGGTAAATATGTTTGGTTACTTCTATTAGTTGTAGGCTGCGCCGCCTGCCGCCGCAAGCAAGGTGCAGTGCCACGGCGGCGATCAATGAAGATGTACCACAAACGCAACCTAAATACCGGGGATTCTTGGTAGCCGAAGTGAGCGCCACGCGTGCTCGGTTAGTAGATACGATATTCACCGCGCTTGAAATATGCTTCACGACAGCGATGCAAATGTGCAGCGAATAAGCAATTTTTTTGCAGACAAAAACACGTCAACCTTCGCGTTTACATACGCACTCTACTCAGTAGTTACGCTGTGGAGTTATGTAAAGGTTGATGTGCTGTCGACTGAGCTGTAGTCATCGCCTCGCTTTAAGCATCTAGACATTTTTCCTTATTTGTGATCGAGACTCTTTAACGGTTTGTCGCGTTCCCTTTCCGTCGGCTTGTTTTGTTTTTTTGTTAACACGTGGTCTTTCCGCAGCCATTAATATTTTGTAATAATTTATTCACATTTTATTGTTACTCATCTCACCGTATTATATCCGGATTCTTCTTTACATGTCCAAGAAAATTGTTAGTCACTTAAGTTTACTATTTTCATTGCGGAAGTGACATGTTTATTAGTCATCCATGCCGATACCGGTTTCTATAAATTGATTTGAAACATAATACGTTCAAATCTATGATACAATGAGAAGAATTCTTTGTTTCATACCGTTCCCACGTTAGTTTTTGTTCGAACATCGATAAGGGGACATGTACCCTTTTTAAGTCCAGTGCAATGGCCCGGGACTCAGGTAAATGATCGTGGGCCCATATTAATAGACTTCCGAACGGCGGAATCAGGCCACCCGTCTTTGTGTGCACTCGGATAGGGGAGACATTTAAGGCAGGGAACTTGTTAATTGCTTCAAGGTGGATCATTTAGATGTTAATTTATATTTTGAATTAAGGTATAATTTAAAACCCGACTTCTTCTTCGACGCGTAGTTGCAGCCGCGTTGCCTTATATCAACACAATTTACTAGCAACTACGTTAGAACTTGAAGATAAAGTTTGTGGACTCAAAGCCTTAGCGCATTTCACCATTGCATTCCGAGCGCAGTGCAAGTTAAGCTTTGTAAACGTGTCAGTATTTTTCACTCTCTAGGATGGATTGCTGCACGCAATATATTTCCGAAGATAACACCTCATGTTTTCGTGTTTCCAGGTGGCGGCTCGGGCGGCGGCGGGAGCGGCGGTGGCGGAGGAGTGACCTGCGTGACCAGGCTGGGCCGGTGCAAGTGGTTCAACGTTGCGAAAGGATGGGGCTTCATCACTCCAGATGACGGCGGACAGGATGTCTTCGTACATCAAGTGAGCAGAAGCGAATGATTCATTAAAGCAGATAATAGAAAAAAATCAAATCCCCCGACTCGAAAGGCGCTAGGGGTGTCTGCTAAGTAATTAAAATAGAGAATTAAAATTGGCAAAATTAAAACAGATAGAAGATATAAGACGAGACAAAGTACTCGTAATCGAGTGAACAAAATTCCTTGTATTTTACATGGTTTACGAATTTTGTCTCGTAAAAAGGGGGATAAAATTTGCAGTGAGTTATTCTGGTTTTCAGTTTTTCCTAAATAATTGTTGACTCTTGAACAAACTACGCTCATTGTAAAAAAACTATAGCACTTTGTAAAAAGCGGTGGTAGCGGAGCGGTAGAACGCCGGCTTCTCAATTGGGAGGTCGTGGATTCGAATCCCGGCATGTACCAATGACTTTGTTTTCTAAGTTTCATAAATTTGTGAAATTATAGCAGCAATGCCACTCACTAACGATGAAGGAAAATATCGTGCGGCAATCTAAGTGTCTGAGGTGTTCACATACCTCAGCGCTTGAAATTGCTAATCCGCGGTAGGCACGCGTAGTAATTAAGCCCATACTCTTTCTCTGAGAGAAGGGCTCTGCAGTGGGACGTATATTCGCTACATAAAAAAAACACTTTCTGAATAGGTAAGATGTGAGAGATTTCTATAGAAAGAAGAAAATTACAAAATAATCAAGTTAAAAAATACGGATTCGGATGACTGGGCAGCAGTGGCTATAGCTTTCACAGTATTCCCAGTATTCAGCCTTGGTTCGCAATTCTCTGACTCTCCGAAAAACTTCAACGTCGTTCACATTAACGCACAGAGCATGCCTGCGCATTTTCGAGATATGCTGGCCCCCTTCGATGTAAAAAACTTATACGCTATCCTCGTTTCTGAGTCCTGGCTGAAACCTTGTCTTCCCTTTACTTCTTACTCTCTTCCGGGTTTTCATCTGATACGGAACGACCGCATTAGTGATGGTGGAGGTGGCCATTTATCTAGGAGCCTATATTCATTTTTCTATTGTTAGTACATCAGCTCAGGCCCCACCCCCAAATGCGGGAGAACATATTTTTATAGAGGTACTCCTGTCTCATACTAAAGTGTTACTCAGTGCCTACTACTGTCCTTCTTTAGGTATCAACTTCTTTTCTTCCTATGAAACACTTTTGGAAAATCTAACCCCCTCTTATGATCATACGATCATAATGGGCGATTTTAATACATGCCTATAAAAGAAACGATAACCATTCTTCATCTTTTGTATCTTTACTTAAAGCCAGCAACTTGTTTATCCCTCCTCTTGATGCGACTCATCATTTTCCAAACTGCACTCCTCCTCTTCTCGATCTTGTAATAGTTTCTTCTTCCCAATTTGCAGCTGATACGTTCTCATACCATGACTTGATCTTTCCTACTTATAAAATTCGTCCCCCTAAAGCTAATAAAATTTTGTATCTTTACTTAAAGCCAGCAACTTGTTTATCCCTCCTCTTGATGCGACTCATCATTTTCCAAACTGCACTCCTCCTCTTCTCGATCTTGTAATAGTTTCTTCTTCCCAATTTGCAGCTGATACGTTCTCATACCATGACTTGATCTTTCCTACTTATAAAATTCGTCCCCCTAAAGCTAATAAAATTTTGTATCTTTACTTAAAGCCAGCAACTTGTTTATCCCTCCTCTTGATGCGACTCATCATTTTCCAAACTGCACTCCTCCTCTTCTCGATCTTGTAATAGTTTCTTCTTCCCAATTTGCAGCTGATACGTTCTCATACCATGACTTGATCTTTCCTACTTATAAAATTCGTCCCCCTAAAGCTAAGTCGCGGATAATTATGCAGCGGAATTTTGGGGGCATGGATCTGGACTGACTTAGAGAAGATGCGCTGGGTACCGACTGGTCTGTGGTGGCCAGGGGATCTCCCCTGTATCCCACTGTGATCTGTATCTACAGTCGATGAGCAAATTGCAATTTTTAACACCCTTCTCTCTGGTCTCTACGATGCACATGTGCCCGTCAGATCTGTGAAAGTTTGTCATTTACCGGCACCTTGGCTAACAGATGACCTCAAGGCGGCTATGAATCGGAAATCAATAGCCAAACATAAATATAAATTGAGGCCAACGGACTACAATAGGGACCGGTTTTTAAATTTGCGAAAACAATGTAATAGGATGTGTAGGGATGCACAATGACGCTATATCCATAAATCAGTAGAAAACGGTGATCCAGCCAAGGTCTGGCAATTTCTCAAACCTCTTTAAGTGGGAAAACGACGTCCAGATAAAATTTCTAATGACCTCGATATAAACTCTCTCAATCGTTATTTCTCCTCAGCTTCCAATTTTGATAAAGCTATTAAAGCCAATACACTGAGTAGTCTCTCAATAGTTCCAACTCCAGATTTTCCATCCTTTTGTCTTAGTCAATTTTCCGATTGTGATGTCGAAAAGAGCACAGTATCTATAACATCCAGCGCTGTTGGTACTGATGGGATTAGTCGTAAAATGATTATGCCTATAGCAAATGTTGTTGTTCCAGTGATCACCAAAATTCTCAAAAAGTTAGCCGAAACTAATGTCTTCCCGACAATTGGGAAAGAAGCACAAATTACTCCGTTGCCTAAAAAGTCAAATTCATCCTCTTTTTCCGACTGTCGCCCCATTTCCATCCTTCCATTCCTTTCCAAAGGTCCTTGAACGCCTCATTCATCATTAACTTAGCATCTTCATTAATAAAAAAAAATCTCCTTAATCCCCTCCAAACCGGCTTTCGTCCAGGGCATACTGGACCGTACTAGTCACTCCTCTCGTCAAAATAACTGATGACATTAGATTAGGCATGGAGAACGGTCAAGTCACAGTCCTCACGTTGCTGGACTTCAGCAACGCGTTCAATACGGTGGACGTCGATGTCTTATTGGGAATAATATGCTCTCTCAACACTTCTCCGACGGTAATTCACTGGTTTCGTAGTTACTTGTATGGGCGCCGGCAACGTATACGTATCGATGAATCCTTTTCTGCATGGTGTGATCTACAGCCAGTGTCCCACAAAGTGGCGTGTTGTCTCTTCTTCTCATTGCTATCTTCATCAACAGCATTTCTAGAACCCTAACTTCTTCCTACCACCTTTACGCAGATGATCTCCAAATTTACGCGCGTTGTCCCGTAGAGAGTCTGTCTTTGGCTATCATCGACTTTAATGTTGACCTTCAACTAATTTTAAATTCGAGCAGATGTTATGGCCTAAAAGTTAATCTTCTAAGACACACGTTACTGGGATCGGTAGTTCGAGAATGCTGTCAAAGGTTGATTGGGAGCAGCTTCCCCAAATTGAATTTAACGTATACTATACCGTGAGAAGGTGAAGAATTTGGGGATTATTATGGACAGATATCTGTCCTGGGCACCGCAGTTGGCGGAAGTGAGTACTAAAATATTTGCTTCAGCGGCTTCTCTGAGAAGGTTACGGAATTTCCTACCAACTGCGACCAAGGTTGCATTTACACAATCTCTTTTGCTCCCTATCCTCGATTATGCTAATGCCAGCTATCTAGATCTAACTGAAGAGTAACTTGATAAAGCTCAAGCGCCTCCAAAACTTTGCTATACGGTTTATATTTGGCTTACTAGTACATGGCAATTGTACCAAACAAGAAGTGTTGTCTTACATCAAATAAGGTAGTTCTGATTTTTTATGAGTGATGAAATGAGTAATGACAAATCCAAGTTTTTCACCACGAAAGCCATTCAGATCACAGTTAAATACATGAAAATTAATTAAATTTTAGGAGTTTTTTCGGTTTTGGTCAATTTTAACCACTAAGGACCTACGTTACGGCAAAAGTCACTGTGGCCACTTTTAAGCACTAAAATTTGCATTTAAATTAATGAGAATAATTTCGTTTTGGTAGGCCAAATAGTTTTTAAGATACGGCTATTTAAAATTTTAGCAAAATTTCAAAAAAGAGGAAGTATTACAGTTTTTTTTTTAGTTTTCGACAATTTTGACACCTAGTAGGTTTATGGCAAAAGTTACTTTATTAGTTATTAAAGTCCACAAATTTTTTGACAAAATAAGACCAGTAAAGTCAACCTACACCTTATAACAACTGTTACCGTAAACCCACTCCCTAGGGGTCAAATTTGTCAAAAACTAAAATAACTGTAGTAATTCCCCTTTTTATTTTTTTTATTTTGCAAACTTTTAAATACCCGTATATTCAAAACTATTCGGCCTATTAAAGCCAAATTAACTTCCTAAATTACAAATTTAGTCTACTTAAAAGTTACCTGGGTCCTTAGTGGTAAAAGTTTACAAAAACTGAGAAGAATCCTAAAATATAATGGATTAAAAAAAATGTAACAATGATCCCAAGGGCTTTCGAGGTAAAAATCTTGGATTTGTCATTACCATCTCATCACTACCCACATTTAGAAAAATCAGAACTACCTTATTTTATGTAAGGTAAAAAAGTACCAATTCCATGGACTACTACGTTAAATTGTATACTTACCTCAATAGCTTTGAACAGCTGTGTCTCAGAAACTATCAGGGGTGTATGTTGACATAATTGATCTCATTTTGTTGGAAATTTAGTGGAATTTTATAATTAATAAAATAACTTTTGCCATAAACCCACTCCTTACGGGTCAAAATTGTCGAAAATTAAAAAAAGCTGTAATAGCTACTTCTCTTTTTTGAAATTTTGCTTAGTAGCCGTTTCTTGAAAACAGCCGTATCTCTAAAACTATCTGGCCTACTAAAACCAAATTATACTCATTTAATTGAAAATTTAGTCTACTTAAAAGTGTCCTTCACTTTTACCGTAATGTCCTTGGTGGTAAAAATTGACAAAAAAGGAAAAAAACTCCTAAAAGCTTATGGATTTTTAAGTATTTGACAATGATCCGAAGGGCTTTCCACGTGGAACACTTGGATTTGTCATTATCATCTCATCAATACCAACATATTAAACAATCAGAACTACCTCATTTGATGTAAGGTAAAAAGTATCAACTCCATGGACTATCCGCAAATATGACCACATTTCCGAATACCGCGCTAAGCACAAGTGGCTCCCCATCCGTCTCCGTAGGAATGCTCACATCCTTTCAGTTCCTTACTCGGTGCTGTTCAATCCAGCCACACCCCGTTATCTCAAAGAGCGCTTTATTTTCCTAAGTCACAGTCGGACACTACGGTCTGATTATCTATACACCGTTTGAATATTTCAAGCGTCTACCTGTTGCCGTTATTATTATCGAGCAAAAAACGGCAAAAACAATCACGTATGGGAGCTCCCCTAAATATTTATTTTATTTTGTTTTTAGTATTTTTTGTTATAGCGACAACAGAAATATATTATCTGAAAATCATCATCATCAAAATTCAACTGTCTAACTATCACGGTTCATGAGATACAGCCTGGTGATAGATGGACGGACGGACGGACAGCGGAGTCTTAGTAATAGGGTCTCTTACCCTTTGTGTACAGAACCCTAAAAAAGACAATTATTTTCCACTTGCTCATACAGTATTGTCGTCTATCCCTATATTAAACAATATAATTATACACAATGCACAAACAATACTTAACGCTCAAACGAGCGAGACGCAAAATAGTTTGAATCTATTATTTAATCGTCGAAGGTTTAAGATTTACATTTTTTAAGTTTCTTATCCAGGGATCTGCTCGTTATCAAACTCTTTGGTCTGATGAGTTAACAAAACTTCGCGTTTGTAGAATAGTGGCTGAGGACTTTGAAAAAGGTCATTGGAGCTGTTGGTCTTGAAAATGACTCCACCAATATCTTTTAAACTATTAATATATTTAATATAACTGTTAATATAACTATACCCACCGATTAAACTGTTAATATAACTATACCCACCGCATTGAAATAGTCTATTCTTTTAGGAGTTACAATGCTACAAATGTACACAGAGACAAACATAATTTATAACAACCCTCGATTTTTAAAGTCGTGGGTAAAAAAGCTACGATAATCATATTTCTTCCTGAAACTATTCTTAGTTTCAAAGTGCAAATATTCTTACACAATTTCTGTTATTTTCTTTGATTCTATCATCTTAAACTCAAAATTTAAAATTACGTCACCAATATTTTTATTTCTTTCGGATTTTGAGGATTACTACTTTACCTTTTCACAAATTACTTGTAAATTATCTATTTCCTGTTTTTATTGTGTTTTTCTATTGGTCGAAGTTCTAAGCTACAGTAAAATAAACACAGTTTTTTCTGGAGGTCGTATATATTTTTATTAATCTTCATCCAGAACCCTTCATCTGATACGAACAAAGTTAGAAAACTACAAAGCTTCAAGCTCTAGGCGATCACGTGAGCGAAGCGTATCCAGTTTCACATGTGCGTTGCGTGAGCATTGCCTCGTTGATAGAGAAATAAATCCATTCACAAAATGCTGTCGTATCTAGCGGTTGACCTGATAGTGCGCTTGTTTGTTTGTTCGGCTTATCAAGGCCGGATGTTTTTTCTATAAATTTACGGCATCAAACCAGCACTTCGGTTTCTTGCGGCGACGCTAGCGGTAAAATTGATATTGGGTCAACTCAGTGTCACTAGTTACCGATAACGTGGATTTTTTTCCCATAAATCGATACGTACGTTTTGTTGTGGGAATCAAACGAAATGGTCTAAGTATTTTTTAACTGACGATCATAACTTGACAAATTAGATTCAATCGCCGATTGGGCGTGACAAACGTATTTTGGCTGCTTATACTAACTTTAATGATGCCTGCATTGAATTATCACGATACAATAGACCAAAGTTTCTCAGATTTGTTATTTATTTATTTAGATTTGTAACTTACAGCTAATGCCAAATACATACAAACTTAGTAGTTACTAAAATTTAACATCGCAATAAACAATATAAAAGACATAACATTGCATTAATCATTGTACTAAACTACTAAAAACAAAAAAAATCATCCTTCTTCAAGCACTATAGCGATCTTCTCATTCTTCTCATCATCATCATCATCAGCCATTTGACGTCCACTGCACGACATAGGCCTCCCTCGTGGTTTTCCAAGCTTCCCGGTCTTGTGTCACCCGCATCCAGCATCATTCTTCTCATTTAAAGTTATTTATATTGGTTTATTTTTGTTACATTACAGCCTCTTTTTTGGGTACATGATACTGAGGTACTGGTAGAAAATATTTTTGTTGTCCTGTTTAACTTTATGAGGCAAATACCAAAGATTCCAATGAAAATTTATCAAAAACAAGTAAGTAAGGCTATACCCAGTAGTGATGCTGTAAAAACTATGCCGAAAACAATTATGTGCTTATTATTTTGGGACGTATTATTATTTTTCCATATTATTTCTAAGGACAAGGGCTTGGAATCTTCAGTGAAAAGTGGGTGAATGGTATCGCCAAAATGCAACAATGAAAAACATGTATGTTTTGTTTTTAACTAAATAAAAAAAACGAATACAGTAAAAACTCGAGGCTAGTATGTATTATAAATATTTAAACACATATGCAATTGCTAGCGCAAAATAAAGTTGACATCCGATTAAATTGCTTATTGCATTATTATAATTGATTAAATTATTTGCGGAATCTTCGCTAACTCCACGAGTCAGGGCATACGCTTTGAGAAACACTGCTGCAGGGCGTTGAGTTTTAAATCTGTTTTGAACTGGTCAGATACAGCTACAACAGTTTGCTTAATTAGTTATAGCGTGGAATAATACCTCAATAACTTTTTGGTCTTACCAAAAAGGTAAAGAGGTAAAAACAAAAAACTCTACGTTCACTGTTACCTTCTCAATGAGTGATTTTATTTTTTTTGATGGCGATGAACTGGTTAAGTTACTGCAAGGAACGGATCGTCACATTATTTTTTTATTATTTCACTAGGATGAAATTTTTGGATCATAAAATGAAACTTACATAATGTTATTGTCACATCACAAATGTCAAAACGCAATATCCATTGACGTCCATTTCGGAACGGCTATCATAGACGCGATTCGCGAATACGTAAGGAATCTGTAGTGCGTTTCGATTTGCCCATGATCGCTCACGGTCGCAAATCGGTACGCACGGCTAGTAACGTACATAATCAGTTCAGCGCCATCTACAGAGTTCTTGAGAACCACCTTTTTTTCTTAATAGTAAAAAAGAAAACCTCCCATATTTTCTGTCTTTTTAATCTGCGAAGTAATTATCTATTTGTCACGTTATTTTTTAATTTCTATTCAAACGTAGTCATGGTGGATCAATATTTAATAAAAAATAAAACAAATATTTTTATCGGGTTTGCTCAGACTGCGAATATCGTGTGTGGGTATTATGTACAATACAGGGACGCTGAATTGAAATCTGAAATTAATACCGCAAACACAACTATTGATATGCTAATCAATAAGAATAAAATTTCCCGGAGGAAATTCGTTTTCCCAGAAAAAATATTTAAAATAGGTTTCACAGTTTCATACTAGGTATTTTCTAGTATGAAAGTATGAAAACATCGTTTTAGATTTTTTCCACAGATCAAAAAGAATTTTTTTCCTGCAATAACCGTCAGATTGGTTTTTTAATACATAGACTTAAAAAAAAGAATTACCTGCCAAAGGGTTCTGGTTATAGTTCTCAAACAAATGGGGGGTTACAGGGGGGCTCGGAGGGCGAAACCCCTCGCCATAAAAAAAACTTCACCCCAAAACCTATAGTTAGGTTATGTTAGGTTCCTTATGAACTCACTTAGCGGAGCACCATATTAATTATTTTTATATACTTCTGCCGAAATCAATTTAGTCAGAGGTAGGTTCCTTACATTGAAACAGTAAAAAATATTGGAACAGAAAACCCGGCTAGCCTTTTAGCACACAAAATAACAACAATATTCAAACTCTATACCAAGACAACCAAACCTCATTGCACCGTTGCACTGTTTTGTTGAGAAAACCCTCTTTGTTGTGTTCTTTAATAGAACGGAAGTACGAGATTGTTAAACCTTTTTATTTATTTTATCTATAACTAGTAATTTCCTTTATTTATAGTTTCGTTAGCTATATTTACCGTATTAATTTGAAGCTAAAATTCAGCGTCTCTCTATTCTATAGTCCCTAATCCGAGGCTCTTTTACGTCTGTCTAATGGGCATTGTCCTAAAAATATTTTTCGGATTTTAGGGGTTCCGTAGTCCACAAGAAACCCTTGTAGTTTCCCCATGTCCGTCCGTCTGTTTGTCTGTCTGTCCGTGGTTTAGCGCAGAGATACGTACAGAGATGCGATACGTACTAGAGAGCTGAAATTTGGCATAGATATTAGTTATTTGTTATGCAAGGCTGCAAAGTTAATTTTTGGCGCGAGTACCTTGTATTGAAACCTGAGGAAGCGAAGGATTCTAGGATTGAGCCACGAGCGAAGCGAGTGGTTCAAATATAGAATCCTGAGCGTAGCGAGGGTTTCAAAGGTACGAGACGCTAAATAACTTTGCTGCCGAGCGCAACACACAACTTTTCACCTCACTAAAGCGAGGAAAATGTTAGGTGCAAGAAAAACAGTTTTAATAAATATTAAATTACTGTTAATTTATATCTTCGTCGCTGCTAGCTTCGCTCATATTTTATGATTTCTTTCGATTTTATCAAAAAACAAACCAAAATAATGGAAGTAAAGTGAATTCAATAAAGAGAAGAAAATTTTAAAGTTTTTTTTTTAAATCAAATTTTCTTGCCGGCCAGTGCGATTCTTTAAATTAGGCTGGCGCATGACATGAAATAAGTATTTGCATTTCAATCATCAATGGACTGGCTGCAGAGAATATAAATTATTACGAAACCAATGAGGTTCTATATATATGTAATGTATTGTACGAAACCTTTATTGAATAAAAATATTCGAATTTTAAAAACACTTTCCACGCTAGCGGATAAAGTGCGATTTTCCACGCAGATTTCGAATGATAAACAGAGCTTTTACGAGCTAGTGAGGTGAAAAATTAATTACGCCGACAATTTTTTGAGGGTACCTCCCCTACAACTAAATTAGAGATGTAATTTTTTTTCACGCCTGCACCATAGTGTGGGCTATTGTTGGATTGTCGTTTAAAATATTGTGGGTACAGGAAGACTATTTTTGATTTACGGTTCCGTTTGCGAAATATTAAGCGCAAATTTTTGATGTTATCAAAATGTTTTTATAAAAATTATTCGAGAAAATAGGTATTTTGAGAGCCTCAGCTGAATATTTAGATATGGGCTTTTTTATAAATTTTTAAAGAGAAAAATAAGAACCAGAGCACACGAAACCGTACGTACGTCATGGACGGAAAAAGGTCATCAACTGAGATCCTATAAGCTGTCAGATTCTAGTGATACCATGACTCGAGACAAGAGCTCTTAGAATAAACGAAACTAAAAAGACTCCTAATGTGTGCAAACGTAAATTTATACTTATTTGGTGTTTTTACGGAATACCGAGATATCATCAACATCTTGGCGGTTTTTAGGGTTCCGTGCCCAAAGGGAAAGGGACCCTATTACTCAGACTCCACTGTCCGTCTGTCTGTCACCAGGTTGTATCTTATGAATCGTGGTAGTAAGAATGTTGAAATTTTCACACAAATACTAAAAACAGAATAAAATTAATTTTCCCCTCTCCTCTTTGCACGCCTACCAATCTTTCTTCCACCTCCTGCGGTTGACTTGTAGAAAATGCTTATGGCATTAAGTCCGCCGTATTGTATACAAGGCTAAGTGCAATTAAAGTATTAAATAATAATAACAATATTCAAGTAGGGCTCCCACACAAAAAACGTGATTTTTTTGCAGTTTTCTGCTTGATATTAATAACGCCAACGGGTAGACGCTTGAAATATTGTATAGATAATGGCAGGGAATCTTTTGTGCTCGAGTCCGACTCGCACTTGGCCGGTTTAAAAAAATATTAAACCTACTTTCATTCACGTGTGAAAAGACTGTTAGAAGGTCGAATTAGTCTCAAACATGAATAAGTGTAAATACAAAACCGTGAACGAAAATATCGTGAGGAAACCGGTGACTTGGTTGGCTTCACACTTATTGACTTTTCTTTCCTGTGGGATAGGCTGACTAAGCTGTCAGGATGGTATAGGTGCTGGGCAAGCCTACTCCATCTAAAAACAATGTCCCAGGCACTGCAGCGTCCGAGAGGTCTCTTCACTCATCTATTGTGACTGAAGGTGCCAGGATGCTGTTTAAATCATCTCATTTCGTAGTTGCAAAAGGCTATCATATTATTTTCATATTATTTCATATTAGTTCAGTTCATATTATTTTATTTTATTTATTTAACAGAAATCCATAGCAATACAATTACTATTATTAATTTATAATTGTAGAATTACCTATATTTACAAATCTAATACATTGAAAATGCAGTTGCAACTATTGTCAATATTTAGGACAATGTCCATTGTCTATTAATAACAATTTTTTTAGAGAACGTTTGCCAGGTTATAATAGTTGTTATGCTATTCGGGCCGAGACACTTTAATTAGTGAATAAGAACAGATTAACACTTGACCCCAGTCACGTGACGCCTGATGGTAAACGAAGACGGGGTCTATAATGAAAATACGTGCTTGCCTGTTAAATGCTGGAATTTAAAAAATCCAAAATCCGACAAAACAAGGCTTATAAAAATCGGTCCAGCCGTTCAAAGTTCAATAAATGGTGTAACTAACGTGCCTTTGTTTTATATAAATAGCAAAATCTAATTGTATTTGGTTCGTCTTCCAGAGTGTCATCCAGATGCCTGGCTTCCGCTCGCTGGGTGATGAGGAGGCAGTGGAGTTCGAGTGCAAGGAGTCCGACCAGGGGCTGGAGGCCACGCGGGTCTCCGGGCCCTCGGCCGTGGACTGCCAGGGCTCGCATCGCCGCCCCATAACCAAGAAGCGCTTTAGAAAGATACGGTAAGCTAGAAACTGCTGCAGGTGCTAATATGTATTTGTCCCGGCTAACTTCGTACCGCACTAGAATGAATAATGTTTCGTTCTCAAGATATCATAAAAAAGTCGTTCTAACTAAATGTTGTGACTGAGCAGATTTTTTTGTCTTAAGAAATCAACTATCTTTAATTATTTTTCACTGCATCTAGACATAAAGTACTTCTTTTTGGATCATCATCAGCCATTTGACGCCCACTGCAGGACATAGGCCTCCCTCTTGGGTTTCCTAGCCATGAGGGGTTTTGCCATAATCGCCACGCTTGGCAGGCGGGTTGGCGATCGCAGTATGCGGTTGGAATCTCGGGAAGACGCTGCTGCCCGTCTCCTGGTAATTGATTTCCTTAGTCGCTTTCTACGACATCCAAGATCCTTTAAACTAATTTGTATTATATGTAGTAATTAACTTTGACAATTTGTGTTTCCTTATTTTCTCGTTCCTGATTTACACTTTTGGATGATTATTTGATGAACTCTCTAATTCTATATTCATACTATCGAGGCGTTGTAAATTGTAGGTAAATTCAAAAGCCAATTGCAGGAAATTGAGGGATTGCTAATCGCGATGAGTGTATTTGACTGTATTCGATATTCAAGGTACACAATACACGCAGAATTAGATTTTCTACAATTTACATTTCGCTAGTTTTTCTCTGAAATTGACCGTTTCCAAGATGGAGAAGCCTTAAAACCAGTACCTATATTCCAGTTATTTACTAAGTTGGGGAAAAACTTCGGTTTTTGGCTACAGTTTTCTACTATATTGCTTGACCGAATTATTACGTTTTGATACTCATTATGCAAAATTTTATGGATACACCCTGTAAAAGTTACGAGGGAGAAACCAAATTGAAGTGTCAAAATTTCGAGGTTTAGTAGCTGCCGAAAGTTACCCCGAGGTAGGTGACTGGCCTATAGCTATAATAATGTTATATTAGCTCTATATGCGTACATGAATTTATAAAATGCTTTGAGTAGCTTTTATTTTGATTGCCTCAAAAGAAATAAATACTTTCAATTTTTCATTGAAAATTGATATTTCCCAAGTTTTTGCAATATAGATGACGTTTGTTTTGCATTAAAAGCTAAATTTTAATCCAAAACAAGTTAACTAAGTTAACTTGCAATATTTATAATCAAAGTTCAGACCACTTTTTGTTGTTTTTATGTGAATTTAATGTGAGGAATGTCGACCACATTTCAGAAGTATATTGTAGTTGGCTGGTTGCTGATTGGCTATTGAAGGTACATCTTATTTTACAGGTAAATAAGTATGTATCACGATCAGAATGACAGAATGATAGAACCCAGTTCCTGAACCTTTAAATTTCGGAGAAAATTATGCACAACCTGATAATTCGTATCCAAATGTAAGAATTAAGAATTCCCCTATAACAATTGGTCTGCAAATATATTACTACTAGCTATCCCGGCGAACTTCGTACCGCCACAGAATTACTAATATATATAGCTACAATCCGGTATACTCACTGACTGACTGACTGACTGACTGATTACTAATATATATAGCTACAATCCGGTATACTCACTGACTGACTGACTGACTGACTGATCATCTATAGGTTTCCTCGGAAACGGTAAGAGTTACGTGAAAATTTTGTATGAGAAAGTTGTAGGAAATGTATGATATACAGCCATCCTATGAAGCCGATTTTTGAATTTCGAACGCCTTCTCCTATACAAATGAGCTAACTTTTTTGTTTACCGGCCGATTTGGATGAAATTTGAAACAGGTGTTTGTTACGTGATCTAATTTAAAAAAAAAAATTTGAACGTTCGAAATTCAAAATAGGGGCGAGAATATGGCCGCCCAAAAAATCGACCTCTGCGCAAAAAAGTCGGCAGCCAACTGGGTATATGCTGGAGACGTGCCCTAAACGGCATCGGGTTGTCAAAGGACCCGGGTATATGAGAAAAATCGGACATTTTGGATTTTCAAGATGGCGGCCGAGATATCGACGATTGAAAATGAGAAAATTTTGTATGGGGAATTTGTACTGAAAATCGACTTTAAGTACAAATTTTAAACAAAAATGAACAATTTTTCAAAAAAACAATTTTTCGAGGTCAAAGCGATAATGAGGAACCTCGCCGCGGCGAGGCCGAAGGTCGAGCTCCGTTCAGGCCGAGGCCGAAGGCCGATACTATACATTTTCCGGCGAACAAGCAATAACGCAGAAGCCAGATAGGACAAACTTGCGAGGCCGAAGGTCGAGCTCCGCGAAGCGGGCACCAGGAACCCCGCCGCGACGAGGCCGAAGGCCGAGCTCCGTTCAGACCGAGGCCTAAGGCCGAGACTATACATTTTCCGGCGAACAAGCGACAACGCAAAAGCCAGATGGGACAAACTTGCGAGGCCGATGGCCGAGCTCCGCGAAGCGGGCCCCAGGAACCCCGCCGCGGCGAGGCCGAAGGCCGAGCTCCGTTCAGGCTGAGGCCGAAGGCCGAGCTCCGTTCAGGCTGAGGCCGAAGGCCGAGACTATACATTTTCGGCGAACAAGCAACAACGCAAAAGGCAGATGGGAGAAACTTGCGAGGCCGAAGGCCGAGCTCCGCGAAGCGGGCCCCAGGAACACCGCCGCGGTGAGGCCGAAGGCCGAGCTCCGTTCAGGCCGAGGCCGAAGGCCGAGACCATACATGTTCCCACTTATCGAACCCCTACCCCAAGTGTCTAGCGAGGCCCTAGGCCGAGCGCCGCGGAGAGCGAAGCTCGGAGCGGCTGGGGATTGACGCGCGTAAGCGCGCAGGGGGTTCACCCCCTAGTTACTTATACTCCCTGACTGACTGATTGAATGACTGACTGATCATCTATAGATTTCCTCGGAAACGGTAAGAGCTACGTGAAAATTATAAATGAGAAAGTTGTAGGAAATGTACGATATACAGCCATCCTATGAATCCGATTTTTTAATTTCGAACGCCTTCTCCTATACAAATCAGCAAATTTTTTTGAGGCCGAGCTCCGCGAAGCGGGCACGAGGAAGCCCGCCGCGGCGAGGCCGAAGGCCGAGCTCCGTCCAGGCCGAGGCCGAAGGCCGAGACCATACAGGTTCCGGTGCACAAGTGGCAATGCAAAAGCCAGAAGGGAAATACTTGCGAGGCCCAAGGCCGAGCTCCGCGAAGCGGGCCCCAGGAACACCGCCGTGGCGAGGCCGAAGGCCGAGCTCCGTTCAGGCCGAGGCCGAAGGCCGAGACCATACATGTTCCCACTTATCGAATCCCTACTGTAAGTGTCTAGCGAGGCCCTAGGCCGAGCGCCGCGGAGAGCGAAGCTCGGAGCGGCGGCTGGGGGTTGGCGCGCGTAAGCGCGCAGGGGGCCCGCCCCCTAGTCCGTTTATACGATTCTTGTTACCACGGCAACGCAATAAATAATTGTCTTAGAGTTTGGCTTGGAAAAGGTTACGGTGACAATAAAATATTATCCAACGGGAAAGTATCACCGGGACATCAAGTAGCCTATGTCGCAATTCAGATCTTTGTCTATCTGTATGCCGAGTTTTATGTAACTCCGTTCAGCCGTTATTGCGTGATTGAGTAACGAACATCCAAACATCCAAACACCTTCAAAAACTTTCACATTTATAATATGAAGTAAGATTATTTAGTTAAAAATCTATCCTTACAACAACTACTTGGCTCTGATTCACATAATAATGCCGTCTTTATTGTATAATCGAGACGCAAACATTTTTATTTTGTTGCCCACCGAAATTTGAATTTCAAATTCACTTCAGTAAGTTTTTGAAAATATTTTTTCTGTTACAAGACAATACAAAAAAAATTCATACGAAGTAAATTTCGCCACGATCTACAAGATTGTAATAGCTCAGGTGGGAAATGCGGTCCCGAAACCAGAAGACGGTGCGAGTCCTGAGTCCGGTTATTTTTTTCTCCTTTTTTTTCATCGTATCAAAATATTATTTCCAAAAAAACACGATTAACCAAATAAAAAATACCGAGCAAAGCTCGCGGTCATCCATATAAATATTTATGGAGATTGAATGCAACATTATTTTTTACCGTGATATTTCATGAGAAAAAAATTTAATTTATGTAACTTACTGATTTTAATGCAGGGGATTTATTAATAATAAAAAGTTTATTCAGTATAAAAAAATTTCATAGGCTAAAGCAATTAAAATGGTTTAGAATTTTTTTGTGAACCATATGTGTGTGATTAAAATTCTATGATTGTTTAATGTATATTTATTACAATACTTTGTTCGCGCAGTTGCCAAAATAGTAGTAACGTATTGATTCAACGTTTCATAAAATGTATAAGAAACGATTCGCTTTAAAATATTATTGTTCTTTGTGTTCTAGCTGCTATAATTGCGGCGAGTTCGCCAATCACATAGCGGCCAAGTGTACCATCGGGCCCCAACCAAAGAAATGTCACAACTGCAAGAGCGAGGACCATCTGATAGCCGACTGTCCTGTCAAGGTAGTGTTTTATGCTTTTCTTATTGACATACTAACAAGCGTAGAACATAATGCGCCACCTCGAAGGAACGTGCGTCCCCCGCCTCGTGTTGCATTACGCTTGGTTGCGTTGATTACTATCCGGATCCGTGACAGGGCCGTGGGTGAACTGGGACGCGTAACGGTGCAAGCATAGGAGAAGAAGAAACATTTCTCCGCCCTGTGTAACACTGTCTCGACCGACCGATTGACCTGGCGAGCCATAGTGGAATGCAGAAAGGTGCAAGCATATTTCTTCACTCGTTCCGTGTTACATTTTATCCCCGATCTTGCTCGGGTATTACTGCAACAGGGCGAGACCGGGGATGAAGGGGGATCCGGAAAGGTGCAAGAACATTTCTTCTCTCACCCCATGTCATACTTTATCACCAATCTCGCCCAGGTAGTACCGTGACAGGGCGAGACCGGGGATGATGTGGGATACGGAAAGGCGCAAGCACATATCATCTCTTGCCCCGTGTCACATTTTATCCCCGATTTCGCCCGGATAGTACCGCCACAGGGCGAGACCGGGAATGAAATGGGATACGGAAAGGTGCAAGAACATTTCTTCTCTCACCCCGCGTCGCACTTTATCCCCAGATCTCGCCCAGGTAGTACCGTGACAGGGCAAGACCGGGGTTGAAGTGGGATACGGAAAGGTGTCAGCAGCAGAGAAGAAGAAGAAATATTTCTTATCCCGCCCCGTGTCATACTTTAGCCCCGGTCTTGCCCAGATAGTACTGTAACAGGGCAAGATCGACGGTGAAGTGAGATGCGGAACTGTGCAAGCTCATTTTTTCCGTCTTTTGTTGAGATATTAGCAGTGTGCTTCATCTTCGTCATGTGTAAGATACTATGTAATTCAAGAGGAATTATTATTTATCAGTTAATCTTTCTATAGCAACATAAGAATATAAGATGTTTCTTCACAGTTGGTCTCTATTACTCGGTAAATTTTGAATGTAGTATCACTTACTTTTACTGAGTTTCTGTAGAAGATTTTACTCAAATATTTGTCATTATTCTTGAGACAAACTTATGCTATAATTTCGACGTAATATGGACGTAATATGTACATTATTTTTCAGGTGGAGAAAAGCAAAACCGACCAACAGTCCGGCAGTTCACAGGATAGCCCACAAGGCAGCCCCGCTAAACAATCCTCATAAATGCTCATTTGTGGTATCAGCCCTGCCGTGAGTTATACGTTGCGAAGATATTAATATTCAATAATTACCTACTTAACTGGAAACCGAGAAACTTTTCATACAAGTTCAGCATTTTCTGTACCGCCTAATGACATTATGAAAAGGTGACTCGGCAAACGTTGTTTTGCCGTATTAATTAGCCTACGAGCTATTCACAGCCCTACAAAATATACAAAAGAAAACATAAAAATCGGTGAAGCCGTTTCGGAGGAGTTTGGAAACAAACACTGTGACACGAGATTTTTATATATTACATAACGACGTGCAATGTCTTATTGAAATACTTAACGCTAAACATGAAAACCGTTTCTTAAGTATCGATGATTAAACCACACAGAAGTTTAAGATTCTCTATTAAAAAAAAAAAAAAAAATTTAAACTGTTTATTTTATAAAGATGAACAATATCATGCAAGTCTTAACTGCTAATCTTAAACTAGAAAGATTTTATGAGTTAAGGAGTCTAGTATACAATACAATCTTAATGCTATTAATTAGAATTATTTAATGATTATTATTTAATACTTACATGTGTATGAAGTTGCATTTATACATTATTTTCACTGGCCGCACCAAGTTGCAAGATTTTATGAGAAATAAAAATAATCGAGTTATGAAGTTATTTTTGGAAGTTGTTTAATTATCGATTCCGAAGAAATGGTTCTCAGGTTATATCGAATTTGAATAACACGTTGAATTATGAGAGACATGCAATAAAAACCTACCAGCAGGTTTTCGTATAGTGTTGTCGTGGCGGCTAGCGGATCATAGCTCAATGTAGAATCTGACCAAAACAACTCTAGGGACTTTTCTGGGTCATTCATTTCCGCAATGACGTTGTTTTAACGAAATACACATATATTAACACACGCCTGTATTCCGGAGGGATAAGTGGAACCTACCTCAAATAAACATACTGATTTTTGTATGTGAGTAACAAGTTACAATATATTCCGAAGTACAAGACTGAACTGTAACCATGAATACCTAATTTTGTTTATAGATTTAATACATAGCAAGTTTAATTTTAAGGTAAATAAGTGAAAGTACAAATCTATGTGTTCACGTGTCTATTTGTTAACTTTTAATTATACAAATATCTACCCAAAGTTAAGTGTGTGTTCATATATTTCTTTATTATTAATTTTATTTCAATATTTTATAATCATTATGGAAAGGGTGTACCAAAATACCATTACCTTTCCGAAAATGAGGAGATTTACTCTCAACGATTACAAAATTAAGTTTGCATATTTTTCCTTATTTCCATAAAACCCTGCAAATAAGTTTTCTTTTCCTGATCGTTTTTCTTTTGTATGTGAAATAACTACTAATTTAATTATTTTTTTTCAATTCAAAGTTAGCCCTATAGCATAAGTTATCAGTTTTGATGAGTAGAATTCTAGCTTTTCGGAAAGATAATGAGATTATGACACACCCTGAACATTACGCTACGTTTATGAAATGTTTGTATGATGTAAGGTTCATCTAAACATACAGGCTGTCCCAAAATGTACAGTTAAGTGAAAGGCCAGAGGTGGAGAACCCTCTGTGCAATCCAAAACGCCTCGTGTGTGTCCATACTGATGTAGGAACCTCGACTTCATTTTCCTAAATCAGCTGAATAGTATAATTGCCTAGGTATCATTTATATTTATGACTACAGCTATTACAACTACCCCAAAAAAATCAGCAAGTAACATTTTTTTCTTAATTTTGCCGATTTTTTTTTGTCAGATAATAAAACTTTATTCTTTTTTAATTGATATTTCTCAATTAACTTCAAAACTTCACTTTACGGCTGAACTAGTGAAAATATATTCCTATAGTTTTTGACACCATTTTAACTCACTTTTATTAGCTTCACTTGGTACTTGGTTTGTTAGACTAGGGACTTGCTTTGACAGACTTAGGCCCAATATCGTAACAAATGAGTCAAACAGCAACAATAACATGTAGTTCAGGTAGTTTTCATTAGGTGGCGCTACCGCTGTACTACTAAAAGCTTTTAAATAAATTATAGTAAAAAGAAAACCAAAAAACACACTTTTGTCGGTTAATTCGTTTTGTAATGTTCAGGGCCTAAGCAAAAAAGGGTTTGGTGTCTTTTGGTGTCGTTCAATTAATATTATCGAACAGCTTTTCCTTTTCGACTTAGCCACTGTACAAAAGTATTACAAAAGCAGATAAATTATTTTATACTTTTTAAAAATTTTTTTTAGTTTTTAAACAACTGTAATTTTGATTTTTAATAACAAATGTAAAGCAGTGGCTACAATATTTAGCTGCTTTAATATTGATTTGTGAATATGTTCTGATAGGGATCCCTTTGAAACATACAATTTAGTTGCAAAACTTGACGAACAGATTAAAATACTTCTTCAGTGGAAGCCAATAATATTATCTCTTTGTTAAATTGTTGTATAATTTTGATGTGCCAAAGTGATGAATTATTTTCCATAAATTACTATGTACTTACTAAATCTACAAACTCCTATTACGCTTGAAAGGGGACTCACGATAGTTATTCAGTAAGCTTCAGTATTTTAACCTACCTCATTTTAATAATTAAATGACAATTTTGTTACTGCTCTATTAAGAGGACCTGATCAAAGTACAAAATAGATATAATTGTGTAAGTAGTATTTAAGATATTGCCATCAATGTCCACCGCATTTTGCTCAAGAGGGTAAAGATCCGAATGTTTATTTAATTAAAATATAATAGTTATCATTTGCCGTCATACAAATTATTTGGTCGTCTATTATCCAAACACAACGTTTGTTTAGGAGAAAATAACTATAATAACTTAGGTATAAGTATACCGGTATAAGTTAATAGAATAGTACTTCCGGAAATGCACGCATTCTTTGTATTATTGCAAACATTTCATTCAAAAGAAATTTCATTTCAGAGGTTGAATCAACGGTTTTTTGGAGAGACAAGAAGTTTAAAGCATTTTTTAATATTTATATCTTATAACAAACATTTATTGTCCAGGAAAATAATCAAAATTTTGAAGCTTTCTTTGAGAAAACGTCTTCAAAATTACAAAACACAATAAATTCAAAATATTCGAAACTCGAACAAGCTTAGTTCTAGCTTATACCCACGCTCGAGCTATATACAATAACTGAAAGATTTATACTGACATTTGTAAGATTTTAATAACTCAAAAACATAAATAAAAACTGCTTTTACTTCTGGCATCCCTCTCACTGGCACATTATAATTTAGTTTTGTTTGGGCTATACTTTTGATAAATGTGATTTGAGGCTTTTTGCTAAATAATAAAATTACCAAATTACGATTTAATATTAGGGGTTAAAGTATGAAATTGCCGTTTTATTGCAATAGGTTCTTTGAATTGACATAGAATCTTCATGGTTTGAGGTTTTCAAATGAAACTTTTTTCAAATGGTTTCTATGATGTTCTTTTTTTAAAAAATGTGAAACATTTGAATATCGACTTTCAATTGTTTTTGTCATTCAATTTAGACAAGAAAGATGGATACTGCGAAAATTCGAGTGATTATGAGGCACCCATTTTTCGTATTTTTTTATTTTATTGATTTGACGCAAGTGAGTCAATATTGTGGGTAAGGTAACGTTAAACCATGCTGCTAATTCCTGGGTAGTTTGACTAGGGTCGGCTTCCACTATCTCTCTTAATTCATCGTTATTCACCTGTGTGGGCGGTCTTCCTCGTGGCTCGTACTTTAAGTCGCTATTTCCATCACGAAAGCGTTTAAACCAAAATCGCACGGTGCGTTCATTAGTAGACCCCTCTCCAAACGCAGCATTGATATTGCGGGCTGTTTCTGCCGCGTTAGTTCCGCGTCGGAACTCGTATTCAAAAATCACTCGAATTTTCGCAGTATCCATCTTTCTTGTCTAAATTGAATAACAAAAACAATTGAAAGTCGATATTCAAATGTTTCACATTTTTTAAAAAAAGAACATCATAGAAACCATTTGTAAAAAGTTTCATTCGAAAACCTCAAACCATGAAGTATCTATGTCAATTCAAAGAACCTATTGCAATAAAACGGCAATTTCATACTTTAACCCCTATTATATTATCCTAAACTTAGGGCGACTTCCGTGTATATTCTTTCAAGTGCGACAAGTTTCTTAATTAAGACGGCTTAAGTAGCATTTAACTAAAATTCTTCACACAAAAGTGAATTTAATTGGCGTGCAACTAAGCCTCAGTTTTTGACTAAGAAAAGTTGGTACTAAAATAAAAAATATGTGTTCTTTTTGTTCTGGTTGTGAAATAAAGTATCTATACCAAAACAAAAATACATCTTGAACATCCATCATGTGGCCGGAGGCATTTCTAGAAAGTAAGAAAGTAAAGCGGTGGTAGCCTAGTGGGTAGAACATTGGACTCTGAAGCGGGAGACCCAGGTTCGATTCCCAGTGCGGGCATGTACTTATGACTTTTCTTTCTAAGTTATGTACATTTGTGAAGTTATAGTAGCAATACCACTCGCTAACGGTGAAGGAAAACATCGTGAGGAAACCTGGGTGTCTGAGCTATTCACATACCTCAGCGCTTGAAATCACCAATCCGCGGTGGGCACGCGTGGTGTTAAGCCCATACTCTCTCTGAGAGAAGGCCTGTGCCCTACAGTGGGACGTATACAGGCTGCTTATGATGATGATGAGGAAAGTAAAATCAAGGATAGTTAAAATATATTTTCGGCATCCTACTTAGTTTTTAAGGTTTCCGTACCTCAGAAGGAAAAACGGACTCATTATAGGATCACTTTCGTCCGTCCGTCCGTCTGTCAAAACCCTTTATCTCAGGAACGGGTGGAATTATCAATTTGAAATTAAAATGATATACTCACTTCTACATTTCTTTGAAGCTTTAAAAAAATCAAACTTCTAAGTAAACGTAAAACTATTTGTAATATGTACTGTAGACAAGTATAAATTTGTACGGAACCCTCGGTGGGCAAAACCAACGCGCACTTGTCCAGTTTTTTGATATAGAAAATTGAATTAAAAATTATGAACTATGAAAACCTAAGTATATGATAGGTAAAACGTGTCTAAAATGTCAGTAACTTTATTCTCTAGAGCCGCTCGCCACATTCGCAAGAAGTACTCCTACTTACTGTTTTACAATAGTTAAATATGTTGTTAGAATGTCTGAGAGAGAGAAATGCTAAAGGAAATACACCTTAAGTTATTCAAGAAATTAAGGATAAAATTATCAGTCTTGGCATGCAGTGTATGTATGTAGTTCGGACGTCAGTCTTTTAACACCCTGACCTCTAAGATTAAATCTGAAACAAAGTTTTACAGTCAGTTTCGCTTCACGTCCATAATTATAATCATGATGATTATTACTGGAAATTGCAAAGCTTTTAGTTTCAGTAAAAAAAAACAAACTACGAAGAAAGTATACTTTACACTTGTTTGATTCTTAAATAAACAAAAAAGTAAAAGAAAGTAAAACAACAATACTTTTGAACCCAACCAACATATAAATGATGAAACACGTTAGTTTATTTGATTAGGGGTAAGATAAAAATATTTTAGTCAATAATTCTTTTGCAATTGTTCAGGTTTAAGCGTCATTGGTTAAATGTAGTTTGTACCTTCTAACCAATACAATCCAAATAAAGCTAACGACGCAACAGATTTATTGCTCAGTGTATAATCTTTTAGTGATGTTTTACTTCAGATAAGTGGATGTAAGTATGAAGTCATTTCCATGTCTATTTTTATACATAAGACAAAAATACCCGTACACGACAAACCTAAAAATAAGTATTAAAGTAACAATGACTACAGCTTTTTGGCTAAAGTCAATTATGTGCCATAGTTTTGCAGTACTTTGGAATGCACATAATTAGTTTATCGCAGCGATTTTTCATCCACGGTCCTAGGAATGTTAATTGTCATAAATACACTTCAACCTCTTTAGAAATTGGAGTTACTGGCGTGCGTGTATTTGTGAAATGTTTTCTTTTGCATTGTATAATTAAGTATGTAATATTAAGTAATACGGGTTTTATAAGTTTTAAGGAAGGAACTGCAAACGTCACTAAGCTTGCCGCAAAGCGATTTACGAATGTGAATCTGCAATTATGAATATTTACGATTTTTTCGACTGGTGGTCATAAATAAGTTTATTATTATTTTTTAAATGAGTATATCAAAGACTAGAAAAAAATACGTTTCTTGGTAAAACCAGTAAGAACACCTTTCGCGGTCAAGCTAAAGACAATGTAAGTGACGCGAGCAGGTCCTAGTTTATGCAGTAAAGAAAGTTTTACTATTTGAAAACAACTACCTCATAATTTATAGCAATGATGCTTAGAGTTTATCTAATAATCTAAAAATAAGATAACAAACATTTATAAAGTTTAGTAATTACTTTTATTCGTAGTTTTCTAGTGCTCTTATCGACTTTACATTTTTTTTGGTGAATTTAAGGATTTGTGTTTCATAGAATTACAGTATAAATTGTTTTTATTTTTCAAAGAAAAATAAATAAATAATGTAAAGAAATTCGTATCGTTTTAATTCACCTTCATAATTTATTGCCCGAATTGTGATTTACTCAAATTTAGTCATTAATTTAATTTATTTTTTTCTATTCGTCCTAAAATTTCCTTAACACTGATATTCTAATGACTCCGACGATCATCTCCTACGATACCGTGTATAAAACTACCAATACAAAGTGTATATATATCGTAAAGCCTTACAAACGTTTCTCCTGTAACGATAGTACTAAAATTAATTTCTTCAATAAAAAGTTTAAATTCATCTTCTTCATTTATTTTAAAAATACAAAAAATGATCAGATCAAATATGCGACAAGTGTCAAATTTGTATAAACAGTAACATTGAGCGTTCCATATAGCAAATTCTTTAATTTATTGATGCTGAAAAAACGGTTTAACATTTTGCGTTAGTTATTTATAGTACTCTCAAAAAGTACAGTCAAGCTAGCCTGGGTATTCTTTATTCCTAAGCCACTGCATAACTTAACATAAGGGTGCTGTTAGAAAGTGGGTGATTTAGATAGATCTGGGTATTCCTTAATCCTTAGCCAGGAGTAAAAAATACCCAGGCTAGCTTGACTATACTTTTCGCACGTCTGCGATATCCGTTATATGGAACCCAATCAGTGATAATTTTTGCCCATCTGTCCGGGCCCATACGACTGACGTGGCTTGCCCAGTTCCCCTTCAGTTTTGCAGTTACAGCTCCGACATAGCGATTTTGGTTCTAGATATTTTGGATTTGGATAGCCCTACAAATACTCTACCTCTGGTCTCTGTCTGTCTTGTCTGGCCTTTATGGGACAGCCTGTATATCTAAGAGAAAGAACAGAAACATACACTATTTGTAATACACACATACATACATAAACACACGTCTATATCCCGGAGGCATACGCCAAGACCAAGGATTGCCACTTGCCACGATCCTAACAAACTTCTTTCATTCATCATCTATCGGCACGCACGCCGGAAATAACACACTGAAATAATAATTCATTAAATTAAATAATAAAGCAAAATTCCGAAGAATATGAGAGACGAGTAATTAAACGGTCGAATTTTACTTTATCAGAAATCACGTTAATGGACTTCTGCTGCGAGTGGTATTCCGCGAATCCTGTAAGGCGGGCGCGGGGCGGGCGGCGGCGCGGAGCGGTGTTGTCACGTTTTTCAGCGAAGATGGGCCGGCTGCGAGGATGCAGCAGTGGGGAGGGGGCCCCGCTCGCCCCGCGCTGACGTAACGTTGCCGTGTTCGCGCCCTAGTGTGTGCCGCGCCGCGCTCCGACTGGGCCATTTGCCACCGCGCTCGCTGCGCTCTGCGCCCGACACGATCCGTCTTCAGCCAAGACCCACCTCAGCTCTGAAGGGCCAACCGCGCTGACCGTTCCGCTCATGTCTGTTAATTGCATCTATTTACCTCCATTACGTGAGGCCTATGCCGCGAACCTGCCACCTGCGCCGGTTACATTGAATCTGTATAATTTCCACATAAATAGATCCTTAGTGGCACTGCAGAATTTTGTTTCAAGAGGTTCGACGCATAAATTAAATTTCACATTTAAATTATTTAAAGTTCTTGTCCGTTGGTTGATTGTTTTTGTACAAATATGACTGAAAATGGAAGTGACAGGCAGACAGATGTTTACCCTGAAAACGCAAATCTAGGCTAGTTGGGCTGGCATAGGGCAATGTAGTTGAAGTCTGTTCTTACTGGGAGCAGTTATTTGTATTTAGAGTAACATTAAAAGGATTGCTTGCTATTGGTCAAAGTTGTAGGGTTTTTTGATTAGAATAACTTTATACCTTTTTTTGAGCTTTGTAGCATAAAATTGGAAAAACATTATCAAAACATGAAAAAAACATACAAATTTGTGGGTAAACTTAATAATGAATTTACGCATTTAGGTGTCAATAAATTTGCAAGTAAATGAATGGTTTACTATATTTAACTTGCATAGAGATAGTTTTTGCTGTGGCATCTGAAGCCATATTGCTACAAATCGTTTGATTCAAAAGAAAACGCGGTTGTGCTTGGTGTATAATGAAAAAATAACTTGAAAACAGTTCAGAAATCACGATAAGATATTGGAAAATTGGATTTGATTATCTCACATAGCGGACGGTAAGTTAGATTTAATCAATACCAAAACCATGTAGTGTTGAAATATGCTTTTTTTTTAGAAATATCATTCATACATAATACTTCTCAGCTCAATCTGACGTCTGCCTAAAGCAGTTACTTAAATCATTCCTATCATCATGTAGCCTATTGCAGTAGGAATATACTTGAAAAACAAACACAAAGAATCAGGTTGAATATGTGGAACCAATTTGTTATTAAGTAATTTAATGTGACAATATAGAGAAGGCAGAATTTATTCACATTTATTTACTACCAAATATGTGCATTGTGCACTAAATGAGACACAGCCATGTGGACCGAAAATTTAATAAGTAGGTATTTAGAAAAAAAAGTGGTCAAGGATCTTGGGCTTTAAGCGAAAAGTAAATGGATATAAAATATGAAATATGGGATTGTCGTGAACTAGATACTTTGATAAAGTAACATTGATGTTGTTTTTACTTTTGTTTACCATATATTTTTATCGATCAGATTGATACTTACAATGATAAGAACTGGTCTTTAGAAGTTATATTATAATACATTCTTCGAACAGAAAAAGGGAGGGACATAGAAAGAGAGAAGAGATATAAATCGTTGCACACAGAACAATGAACTTACAGTGCACTCTGACTCTTAGCACGCGGCAATAAAATCTATTTCAGGGTGACCTGTTTGTAACGATATATTGACTAGGTGGACAACCCACAAGCATAAATTGGTTAAGAACTTACCCATGGAACATTCTACTAAAGTTTATCTTAGTCTTCTTAGTCTGGACTTAAAATTGCCGATCCCTAAAAAATGTCTGAAGATATCGTTGAGAATCAACCCCTGGTTAAGCAGGGGAGCAGGAAAAATGTTATGCTCTCCGATCTTTAAGAAGCGGATAATTGAGAATATCCTAACATATTTGCAAATATCATTAAAGGTTTTTTTCTCTATTATTCTTAGGATAGTCGCAAAGATCCGAGTTAATTTTAGGATGATATAAATATTGAGGGCTGATTGGCTAACTTAAGCTTTCGACGATTTGGTTTTGATTGATGTCTTCATGTTTGCACTCTATTCAGTTACGTTATGCATAACTTGGCAATATAAATCTAATCTTACTTCTCAGAGTTGAGGAAAAAGAAATAACAATGTAAGTTCACTTGAAATATATATTTCCAGAAATCTTGATTACTATAAAATAAATAAATATAAATACTTCGTATAAGTATATTTTCATCATTATTGTTGGAATGAGATCCATTGGCATTTATTTTATTTACAAATAAAACATTGGTAATTTCCATGGCACACGTATTTTATTAAATACTTACTAATTTCTGCCTATTTATTTTAACAAAGACTACGCGTTACGTTTTTTTTCTGTTCCGTGAGCATAAAAATTGAAATTAAATAATTAATAATAATCCAAGCAATTTCATGTGAACTGAGATTCTATAAAATTTAACCTAATTTAACAAGTAAAAGTGGAGCTGAGCCGGTCATGACAGTCGAATGCACCCGGATAGGTGAGCGAGACTCGCCACCGAGTGGGTGCCACAAGACGGAAATCGAAGTCGAGGCCGGCCTAGAAGACGGTGGAGAGACGATCTCCACCAACATCTGCCGCAGTGGTCTAAGGTGGCCCAGGATCGAAAACTCTGGACTGAAATGGTGGAGGCCTTTGCCCAGCAGTGGGACACCAACATAGAGGCTACGTAGAAAAAAAAATGTAATTTAGGTAATTAGATTTTTTTTTCTACGTGATTTAGAATCACAATAAAGTACTAAAAACAGCACGAAAAAAATAAGTCCGAATAGTCATGAACAGCTTAAATCAGCAAATCAGCGCCGCTATTATTTTAATAAGTTTCTTGCTGCAATTGGCGTATACGCGAATATCTGTTATACCAAAAGATTCAACTATGTACTCTATTAAAAGATAAACAATTGTGGTAAATCTTTTGTGTAAATACTTTTCATAATATATAAAAACGCGACTTGAGTTATCTTTTAAAATAATGTTTTATGCGTCTACAGTTCCACACCGTTACTAAAAAGTGTGTAGGAAAATAAATTAAAAGAGAATTTAAAACTCATATTACAGTACGAAACAAAACGTTTATAATTCAATGAAAAATAGATACAAAAGTTTTTTTACTAGAGTAAATCGATTTTTTACGTTTTTGATCTCTAAAATCCCGATAATTTTTTATAGAAAAAAAAAAAGTTTGTGTTATTGTCAAATGAAAGAAGGTAGTTGCATATGACTGCTTAATAGAATAATAATTAGAATAATAGAAATAGAATAATAGTTGACCAATAATTGTAATAGTTAAAAATATTATAAGGAGTTATTAGTTATTTAGTATTCGTGATGCACAAATTACACATAATTCATTGCTTCAAAAGTTTTTGGAAAACAAAAAATCAA
Organism: Yponomeuta evonymella; assembly: GCA_963969515.1. Taxonomy (NCBI): domain Eukaryota; kingdom Metazoa; phylum Arthropoda; class Insecta; order Lepidoptera; family Yponomeutidae; genus Yponomeuta; species Yponomeuta evonymella. The sequence continues at coordinate 11,384,398 of OZ018349.1, forward strand.
AGATTTTACTGCTTAAACTTTCGTAAGCACTGCATATTTTATATATTGGTTTAAGGGTTTCAAATACTTTTATTATTAATAAAAGTAAGTGAAACCGTTAAACCAATATACTCCAAGATTTTATTAATTGTTAAAACAAAATATTTACTAAAGTTGTTAGTTTCAGAATTAATAGATAACATGGAGAAGAAGTTAACAAAAACTCTAAAATTTATTATTTTCAACTTTATAGAGTTTTCAACTTAAACGTTATTATTACTCATGAATGTGTTGAACACTAGACACAATCGTCTTCTAAATACCCATTAAAATCTCTACTGCTTAGTACTGTTTCTGCACTGAGTGTGCCTAATACATTTTTTATAACTGAGTCGGAGGTAACTCTTGAGAAATCTTATTGTAGAACCTTAAATAGGGCAATTCACAGTTGTACAACACGATTTCACAAGAGTTAAAAGATTTCTTAACTCTGGCTAGTCTAAATATTGAAAATGACAATGTATGTTTTATAACTGAGTCGGAGGTAACTCTTGAGAAATCTTATTGTAGAACCTTAAATAGGGCAATTCACAGTTGTACAACACGATTTCACAAGAGTTAAAAGATTTCTTAACTGTGGCTAGTCTAAATATTGAAAATGACAATGTATGTTTATTGATGACGTCTACCAATTGGCAATGACGGCACATTATGGTGGCTACCAGTATTTTCGAAGTCTTTGATTTTTTTTGTTACGTACATAATTTTTATTAAATGTATTGAGTTGCAATTGTTAAAATGTTAGTTTTTTTGAAGAAATACTTACTACGTAGCGTAAATACATCGGATCACTTTCTTCTGCAAGATGAAGATAGTCCCAATATCTGCGGCCCGGCCCTATAGTAGTATACCGTAGGACATAATACTATGAAAGTAACTTAAATAAACAAGCCCAGCAGTCGCAATTCCTCCCTAATTCTTTTCACTGCATGTGCTGGGGAGCTAAGCTTGTGTGCTATTTTTTCAGTATGTGGACCCCATCGTATTTTTGCATCGATTGTGTTGCCTAGAATTAAGGTATTTTCTACAAATTCCAGTTTTTAATTTCCAAGTACAATGTTATTCTGAACTAATCTTACGTTCGGTAAGGTAAACCTTATACATTTTGTCGTTGTGAAATTTAGTAGCACATTATTTGTGTTATTGTTTGATTTGTGAACCAATCTATAACTTGCGAAAGAGCAATATTTGCACGGTCAAGATTATTTTCTTGTCACCTTATTTTAAAAATAAGTGATATGTCAGTAGCAAATAACATTATCTCAGACATTATTTGAACCATAAACGGTAAACCATTTACATAGACTAAAAAAAGGACCGGCCCTAAGATAGATCTCTGCGGGACTCAGTGAACCCGAGGATTTATACGATTTATGTGTGCTTTTTTAACCCTTACAGTATTGTACCAGTATTCCGTAGTGTTTTATCTCTAAGAGTAGTGTTTCGTAGACTTCACAAATCGAATGCATTTGATAAATCATAGATTACTTCTATAGCATTCTTATGATCCTTCCACGAGCTGAAAATTTATTTTAGTAACGTGACTCTAGCGTCTGTTGTACACCTTTAGTAAAACTGAACTGCTGTGTATGGAGAAGCTAATAATTATTGAAATGCATAAGTAGATAATTGATCCAGGATCTTCTTAAATATTTCACTTAATACGGTTGTACTTAGACGGTCAAAAGTTGTCGGATCTTGTTTATCACAGATTTTGAATAAAGGTACGTGCGTACTTCATTTTATGTCGCGTGGAAATACCCCCTCATTTACACATTTACTTATTGAAATTTTTTGCTAATGGCAAAGCTAGGATAAGCATGCTGCGACTACGCCGCAACGACGCTGCAACGTCGCGGCGATATCACGGCAATTGTCACCGTCGACGCCATTTTATACAAGTACGTTCGACAGTCAAGCCCATTTCAGTCATATCAAAGGTAGGTATGTAGGCGAACGTAGCATCATTTAGAGTTACAATCGTCGTTGATACAATGGATAAAAAGTTATTTATAACCAAATTTCGAAATGGTCTCGTTACAGGGGATACATAGTAGTCGCTTTTTCCCAGTCGATTACATGATAATGAATCCTCCCAGATTTGTCGCTGACTTGTATCAGCTTTCGTTTCCTACGTCTTCGAAGGAACAAAGCCAGCAGCAGTTTTTCCTCGTCAGATCAATCCGTTTTGCTACTAGTGTCCAAAACGCGGTGAACACGTTGCTGCGCAATTGCATCACGTTTAAATCGCACGCAAATCGTTAGTGTGATAGGACTGTAAATGAGAAATCTTGTTTGCACTTGAGACAATGTCCTTTAATAATGTTGCTGCACGATCAGGTAAGGAGCCTAACGGAGCTGTAGCTACGATTGGAATATTAGTAGAAGAAATGTTCGAAAACCGTCACAATATCTTAATTTTTCGTTATTATCTTGTCATCAAGGTTACAATATTTGTAACAAGGAAGTTTAAGAAATCCGAATTTCATTTTATAACAAAAACTGAATTTGAACGGATATTTACTCGTCTACTTGTTCGTTTACTCGTGCTCGTGTTTACCTTAGAAAATACTATAATTTGCTTTAAGTATGTTTTATATTTTCAAGTTTTAAGTTACCTAATAATTCCACTACTTTAAATAGAATTTAAACTTATTATTACAGTTTGGTTGATATTATGAATTTCTTGTTTGTTTGTTTCGGAATCCAGATAGTTTCAGAAAATCTACAAACTAGGATTTTCCCCCAACCAAATTCCCTGCAAGTTAGAATAATTAAAATGCATAAAATAAAATTGTAATTATCCTACACGGCACTAGCCAGTTCCTGGTCTCAACTCGAAGACCTTTGTACCCCATCGGCTATCGGTTCTTCGATAGATGTGAGCAGCCTTCTCCCACTCCAACATGCTAATCTTCTAGATCTTATAGCTAATCTTCAATCACTTTTTCTATGAATCAATAAAGAGTGTTGGCGATTTTAAGCGCTGAATTATGTTGAAACCTCAGACACTCAAGTTTCCTCGCGATGTTTTCCTTCACACTTAACATGTGGTATTACTAGTTTCGAATTTACAAAAATGAATTTACGTAACAGAACACAAAAGTCATTGGTAAAAGCCGGGATTCAAACCCAAAACGTTTGAATGTGAATTAGGTAGCCGGTCTTTTTACTAAAAAAAAAAACAACACTGTCTGTTCGGTCCATTAAAGAAGCCCACTGATGAGCATGGGCCTCTTTGCCGTCAAACCAAATTCTCTTGTCCCCTGCCAGTCAAACCGCGTGCGTTCGTGCGACCGAACTTCAAGAGGTAATGCAATAAAACATCTGTCAAATACAGTGCCTTGACAATGGTTCCTCGCACTTTTGCTTCAACAAAATCCAGCATAACCAGTACGATGACGCTAGTAGCTTGTTTTAAATGTGATAATTAGCGACTTTCCAGTGCATTAATTGCCTAACTCCAACATCTTAGCGCCACACGTTGCTCGATTGTTTCGTGCGTGGTATGGCAGGTCGTACCATCCTGCTGAAACCACATGTCGTTTAGATCCATACCATCCAGTTAAGGTCACAAGAACTATAATGAATAAGGACACAAGAAAATATCAGCTGTTTTATACTTTCGCTAGAGCATGTATCAATATTTGTTATGGGACGACTGATTTTTTTCCCAACATTAGAGTAGGTTGGTTTCACGACCGGAGACCTGTTTAGAAATTGATTGTTTTGATGAGCAGAATAAACCCCCTGCAAGACTTTTCTTCAACACTCAGTATATAGACAGTTAATTTACTATTGCTTCCCAAAAATTGTCCCGCCTGGGACACGAACGACTTATGATGTATTTTTTGCATATTTCTGTAGAAATGCATCCAAAATTATGTATCGAACATTATATCCATAACATACAAGGACATAGAAAATTATTCAAACACTATCGAAGTTTGTAAGCTTTTAGAAAACTAATATGAAATTTCAACTCGCAATGCATTTAGAAAACCATAAGAACGCTGCATCAAGAGTCCGTAGCGTGCAACGTTTTTGAATTTTTTCTATCCCAAAAATAAAATTACCAGCATCTAACCTCTTTCTTTGGACAGCAAAACAAACTAATTAAAATTATTTTGGTGGATTCAGTATCAGCTTTCGGATCGGACGTCAGTACTTTAACGCCCCGTATGTATATATTTTCTCTGCCACCTATCTGAACTAAATTTTATTAAGTTTACTGTTTATAGTTCGAATGACTACTGGAATTGAAAAAATGCTAAACCTACGTACATAATTAAATCCTACTCGAACCTGAATGTTTGGTATGCCAAATGATCTAAATCGTGCATCTGAATCAATTCACCTTGTGTTTTTTTCTCAGGCTACCATCTACCGCCATTTAGTTCAAAACTGATTTGACCTTGTAGCCAGAAGCAATATTTTAATGTAAAGTAGCAATTAGTAAAATGCAACGGAGTTGAAGATATCTTAATACGTCTAGGATTCATGAATGTTATTATGAAGTTGAGCCTACGCAATCAAATGAGTAAGTCGCTAAACCCAATTTAAATTAATAAGAGTTAGTGCCGTGTCATTGTGCAGAATGAACTATTAAAACACTCGGTGTGCCACAGTAAGCATCCAACAGCCGTGGACCAAAATCGAATGTCGTCTCGGGGTTGCGCGCGCATCCCCGTCCGCCCGCGTGCCGCCCGCAGCCCTGCCGCCCATTGATGATCTTCTTGATACTAATATTATTTTATTGAGATGACTTCTTCGACATCATATTTAGCAGAAGATGATGATTATTTGTTGTAGTATGTACCTAGGAAAAGCTACGACGAAGCTATGTGTGCCTAGTAGTATGCTGTGTGTCGGAGATGTTGCGGTAAAGTGTAGTCGCTAGGTTCGGTAGGGCGTCGCTGCGTCTCGACGGGCGGCGGCGGCGCGGGATCGGCTGGGAGGCTGTGCGCACGTCGCCGCCACGCACGCTTGCCTCGCGACCCAGTCCGCTTTGACATTTAACCAAGCCGCCGGTGTCGCTCGCCACACCGCGCGTTCCTACACACATCACACTACATTTTGCGCACTTATCGTTAGATGTCATCGGTGGGATTGTGCGGGTCGCGCATTGTACTTCGGTGTGCTCGGGGCCGTTGCTAGCAGGCAGCTGCGGAGTTTTGCGGTGCGAGTGGCTAGTATAGTGTTGAGGCGCAGACGGCCCCGCGCGCCGCGGCGAGCAGTGCTCGGCTCGCCAGCTGGTGCTGTTTACAACCCGCTCGTCGCTCGCTCGCCTCGCTTGCTGAGCCGGGTTTACTGCACCGGCCTCGCCCGCATCACTGCACAATCTCCTGGTCATTAATTATTCGTCGCCGTGATTTTTTTACTTTCGAACGACCTACGATTTTGATTGAGGTACTTAATGCTCACTAAGCTCACCTCTCATTCGTGACGTTTGTCGTAGTGCAATAGTGTCACAAGCCGAGCATAGGCGCATCAAAAGCGTATTGTCATTTAATTCAAGTGATATCACAACTTCATAAGTATGGGTGCTAAAGAGAGCGTGGAAGCAGCTAAATATTCTGCGCAAAATTGGAACAATCTTGAGGTTCGTAAGTCCTTTCACAGTTAATTTGCACATGGAGTGTTTGTACCCCACCCCCCTCGTGAATGTATGTGTGTGGGCGTTAACTATCCTTACAGTTTAAATAAATACTTATCGTCCTTAATTAAACTATTAAAATTTTCAGCACCATTGATGAATCAATTTTGCATGCACACACTTTAAAGTAAATTAAATTTTATTTAAAAACATTATACTACACTCTTAATATAAACTGTGTGATACTCTAAATAATATGTTCTTGATATGTGAAGCTGTGTTGTGATCGTGTCGTTTTCTATTTGTATACGTTATTTTGTATTGCTGAACTATGGGGGACATATAAGAAACTTTGAGATAAGTATATTCACATATTAATAATAATGAGAGAAGCTAAGATAAAAATAATATTATTGACTTTTACAATAATAAATAAAAAAACTGTATTCTTATAAAACAAATATAGTATAGTTCAACGTACGTAGACCTATTATGCTAGATATTTACCTTGAGTGTCGAGTTACAATAGGTCTAACGCTATCAATAGATATTATATAAATGTACTCATGATATTAAGCAGTCTATTCGTCTATAATTAGCACGTTTCTAAAAATTAAAATTAACATTGTGTTATCAGATGTCTATTTTTCCAAGTTTTAACGTGGACTTTAAAGTGGCTTGAGCGAGTAATTGTCTAGAGTGTTCCCGCACCTTTCACAAGCAACGTGAAAGGTGCGGGAACACTACACTCTACACCCACAAGCAACGTAACAAATGCTTTTATTGAAATTACATTCCACTTGGAAAAATATACGTAAATATCTATGTAGTCATAGAAGTTCGACACGAGTACCGAGTGTCGATTGCAAGCAGTTTTGAAAACTCATTGCAAATGGAAGCCACTTTTGGGTCTTCCGACGCACGCTATGCTGCCGACTGAATAAAATAAATAAGAAATTTAAACGTCACTAATAAATTGTTCACCTTAGGTAATATATTACCGATAGGCAGGCACGGGCCAGGCAGTACTTTTCGACTCTCCTATACTTATAGCCCGGCTAAACTGAGCGCTGACCCATATACATTATAGACTAACTTACCTGCGGATTCGCCCGCGTGGGATTCAGTGGTAATACACCTATGTGCGGTGGTAGCCTAGTAGGTAGAACATTGGACTCGGAAGCGAGAGACCCACGTTCGATTCCCAGTGCGGGCATGACTTTGTTTTCTACGTTATGTACATTTTTGAAGTTATAGTAGCAATACCACTCGCTAACAGTGATGGAAAACATCGTGAGGAAACCTGATTGTCTGAGCTATTCACATACCTCAGCGCTTGAAATCGCCAATCCGCGGTGGACACGCGTGGTGATTAAGCCCATACTCTCTCCCTGAGAGAAGCCCTGTGCCCTACAGTGGGACGTTTAAAGGCTGCTAATGAATACCTATGTAGTTATAACCTAAAAATCACCCCGAAGGTCCATTTTATTGTAAAATACTGTTTTAAATAGGATGTGTAGTTTAGGAGGAGATGACTTTCATCCAAAATTACAAATAAACGAATTCTTTCTCTTTATAATGTAAGTTTAGATCTAGCATGAGTGATGACAGGATCTAGCGTGAGCGGTATTAGACATTTAATTACTGTTATTAAGTACCTGCAAATACAGTGATATATCTATAACAAATTATTTGGTTAGCTAACTGATACAATGAAAGCTGAAACGTCTGTGTAGTACATAAATACAAGACGTGCTTGTAATGACTGTCTAACTCAAGTGCATGAGGTTTCCAACTACGTGACCGAGAAGGCAAATGAACTTTGAGTTTGCGTGAATAATGAGTTATCCAGCTTTGATTGAAGCAAGTTTGTTGGACCGGGCGACCAATATTGGGAGATGATTTTGTGATGAGTTCATTACATACAGCATTGTCTTCGGCGTACAACTTAATATTTCATTACGGAAGTTTTTTGCGTCAGTGCCCTTAGTAATCGACTTTTCTATTGCAGAAGTTATGGAGAAGTTAGATTAAAAACCGTTGTAACCTTAAACGAGGCGAGTTGTTATGGCTTCTCAAACCGTATAAAAGATGCCTAAACTGTTTTGAACAACTAAACTAATATGTAGGTAGTTCTCAGTTACAAACGTAGTTAAAATTTTGATTAGATCTGTATAGGTGGTACGACGACACAAGTCGCGCGCTTTAAATGTCAAAAGTCGCGTCTTTACAGTACATAATCGTCAAAATATGTCACTTTAGCGCCACAAAATGTGTGACTCGTGCTATCACACTATCCGTGGTGGAAATTATAGCACTTATAAATTTTGAAGGACTTTACATTATGTATGACAAAGTTTGACGTTTACTACCTAACAGCAAACTGGGGTGTTTCACCAAACGTGCCAAATATACTGACGTTGAACTTCGTACCGAGGGAATTGAATCACAAAAGCAAAACTTAATTGGCTATCAACACACTTGGAACTCTTGGTGACTTATGATTAGGCTGTGTTATAATGTTACAATTTTCATCGCTCAACGCTGTTATGCTATTCTAAGTATGCATGTACTAATTCAGCTTAATGAAAATTACTACCTCAAAGCTTTCCTATGACTACTTACACTTATTCATCACAACCTTCACAAAATATAGTAAAACTAAGTACCAAGAACAAAAATAAAAAAATAAAAACATGTAAGTATATTAATTGATTGTTATTGGTACTTGGGTTTCCTGCGTTTGTAACTTTGTATTGCACACATTAAAAAAATTCGTGTTTTCACCAATTAACTTAGCATTAGCCCCGTTAAATTAAAGTCTTACACCACCTTTATTATCTTTCACCATCTTAAAATTACGTTTCCATGAAAGTTTTGTCTCTAGACGGACTGTGAAAATGTGAGGGTGTGTTTCAGCATGGTGTGAAGCATCATTACCGACACGGGACCCAGCGGTCGCAGAGCTTGAACCGCGGTCACTCCCTGTCGCGCTCCGATGGAGCCTGGTGACATCACGGCACCGCGGGTACGTACCATGTAGTCACTTATTCTTTCTTTTGTTCATTCATTCATTCATTAATTTATTGCGCTTGCCTCTCGAGGTCGTACGTTCGGACCCGGTGTGTTCGCATGTACTTTTGTTTACCGAGTTACGTACATTTAAGTATTTGCAGTAGCTCCGCTCGCTAAATGTGAGGAAAACCTGAGTGCCTGAGGTATTCACATACCTCAGTGCTTCAAATTGTCAATCCGCCTGTGGGCACGCGTGGTTTATTAAGCCCATACTCTCTCTCGCTCGCTCTCTCTCTCTGAGAGAATGTCCGCGGGACGAATATAGGCTACATATTTCTTTATATTTCATTGACATAATAAACAACAATAATAATAAATAGCTAGCGGTGGTAGCGGAGAGGTACAACGCCGGCTCGTAATTCGAGAGGTCGTGGGATCGAATCCCGGCATGTACCAATGACTTTGTTGGTACCTATGTTACGTACATTTGTGAAGTTATAGTAGCAGTACCACTCGCTTATTGTGAAGGAAAATATCGTGAGGCAACCTGAGTGTCTGAGATGTTCACATACCTCAGCGCTTGAAATTGCCAATCCGTGGTAGGCGCGCGTGGTAATTAAGTCCGTAATCTCTCTTTCAGATAAGGCCTGTGCCTTGCAGTGGGACGTATATAGGCTACGTAAAAAAGTTATAATAATATGAAATAAGAAAGTTCTTATCCAAATGGGAGTCTAGCCTAACACCCAATAACAGGCGTGCAATAACATTGATGAGATGAATTAGTAGGTACTTATAGGATTTTTAACATATCGTAAATGTATGTCAAAGTTACATTAAAATAGAAAACAACAATTATTATTACTAAATAATGGTTTTTGAACACATTTCGAAATAACCATCATTTTAACTTGGGGAGTTTGTTGCAGTATTTTAAACTTCCACTGATCAAGAGAGTCAGTATAGATAACCACCATAATTATGAATATGAGTTTTATCTGCTCAGTTCATGAATAAGATCTATCGTAGATAACGTTAATTGATAGAGAAGCAAATTTTAATTTACCTAAAATTTGAAATAATTAGACAAAAAAGGCTTAAAGGAAATTATATATAAGGCAATATTTTGATGACCTTTCAGTAAATAAATATTGATAAAAAACATATAAATAATTATTTATTTATGTAATAGCGGTTGATATTTATTAAATAAATAAGATTAATAAATGACCTACGTGTAATTAATCTATAATCTGTCAGCTCGGCACTCAGCTTTTCTCTGGGTGTAAGCAAAACTTTTTTTAAATACTCTCAAAGTCAAGAAATTGATATAGGGGCTGATATCAAGGATTCTTGGTTGATATTAATTGAACGAATGTGATGAATGAAGAGGACCTAAGACGAGTATTCGAGTAAGCAAATTTATAGACATGATTGATTCCTGTATTTTAACGATTTCTATCAACGGTTTGTGTACATGTACTTAGACCAAAGCTGAATGAAATGCAATATAGAACCTGCGCCCCTCTCCGAGCTCCGGGGAGTTCAAATCCTAGCCCTGCGGGGCTTAGTACCAGAACCCGTATCGTTGGACGCTTCGGGCTTCGCCCAACGTGGAGCACTAGACCTGCGGCCTTGCGAAAACTCAAGTTATATACTGAAAATCTAATCGGGATAGTGTCTGATCCCAAATCCATTTCAACTTTGTTTTTGTCTACCATTATGAGGTGTTTTTTAATATGGCCTTACTTTCTTGACTTGATTAGAGAAATCAAATAGATTGGTACCTCAGAACTTTTTGTGTTCTGAGATTGGTACAAATTTTAGGGAGGGTGGGCATTGCAACAATGATTGTAACTTTACTTCTGCCTGCTCATTTCCACTTCTTACGGACAAATCACCGTGGCTATGTCGGTCAGTTTCGTTCTCCTTCGGATTTCGGTGATTTTTTTTAAATAGGTACCTGTTCAAAATGTTTGAATGAATGCTCTTGCACTCGTGCGTGCGGTTTCGTAAAATGTTTGCTTAGTCGATGAATTTTCTTTAGGATATAGGAGGTACGACGAAGTCCGCCGATATTTTTTTAGTTTTCTGGAGTTTTTGTTGTATTCTTAGGTAGATCAAGATTTTAAGCAACTTTTATAAAGGAAAATGTCCTAAAACGTTTGGTTTTTGCAAGCCTCAAAGTATGAAGGTAATGATATCCAGGGTAAAATCGGGGAAATCACTTCAGAAGCGAAGTCAGCAGACCCAAAATCTTCTCGATAGAATTTTTAATCAAAATTGGAGCAAGTTGCTTCCCAGAAAAAAAAAAAGTGACCTCGCCGTCAGATTGACGGTCTTATGTAACTTTGGTTGAAAAAAACCATCCCTAAGGGTTAACGTTTTTCCAGGTCGTTGACAAAAAAGGTAACCCTCTGTTAATCTACTGTGTATATTACCTTAATTCCTGACGTTGGGAATACCTAATAAGTATTTAAACTTATTATTACCTTGCCCGCTGTCAAGGTATTGTATGTGTTGGTCCTAATTATGCGGATCACATCCTGGGCGATTCCAATCGCCTAACGGTCAAATTCCATACTAATTTGGTTATACGATTGAAATCGCCCAGGATTTGGTGCGCGTAATATAGGGGCAGTTCAGTTCCTAACTACAGTGTGAAACCGCGAAACTAATCATTAATGGAATGTAGAGCGTAGAACGTTTTATTTATAAGTTTCTGGGCCTCCAGGCTTTCGTGTTTCTGAAAATTCATAAGTGCTCCTTTTTTGCCGAGTATTACAGGCGGCATAGTGACGTGCGCTGAGTGCGGCACGCGCAGCGTCATAAAAGTTTCAAGTTTCTGGGCTCCAACGATTTCGTGTTTCCGACAATCCATAAGTGTTCCATTTTTTGTCACATGTTTCAGATGGCACAGTGACGTGCGTTGAGTGCGGCATGCGCATCGTCATACATACGTTTTAGGCCCTAGGATGTTGTGTTTCTTTTTTTGTCGCATATTACAGGCGACATAGTAACGTTCGCTGAGTGCCGTACACCCAACGTAATGTATAAGTTTCTGGGCCCCAAAGCTTTCGTGTTTCCGACAATCCATAAGTGTTACTTTTTTTGTTGCATGTTTCAGGCGGCATAGTGACGTGCGCTGAGTGCGGCACGCGCAGCGTCATGGGGAATAAGCTTTCTTCGTGCTCCTGCGCGCCCATCCTCCGCAAGGCGTACCGCTATGAAGACAGCCCGTGGCAGAACTCACGCCGCAGGGACGGACATCTCCTAAGGTACTTGTAACATTATCTGTCTCTCCTTCTTTCTTTTGCTATGTATTTCTTTTTCTTTGCTATGTATCTTCAAAAGAGAACAGGGTAGTATTTTTTATGACCCGCGATGCCGTTTATTAAATAAACTTTATTACCTTAATTCCCGACGTTTCGACAACGTCGCCGTGGTCACGCGTAGACTGAAGTGGCGAAAACAGTGAATCAAGGTCATTAAGGTAACATAATTAAGCTTACCTAAAAAGAAATCGCTATTACACCTGTTAAATATGTAACTATGAGAACAGAGTATTGAATCTATTTTTTATTTTGCTTACATATTTTATATTCTTGAGCTCTTTCTATCATCAACCATCCCAAGCTTGTGCATGTGCACCGTCTGTTTTTGTTAAGTAAATTAGCGCAGGATAAACATACAAATAGCTTCCAACCTTTTAATGAATCACGCAGCGCTAACATCATTAATATGTATAAAGGTAAACTTTGTCAAGGACGGGAAATCTAGTTAAGTCTTTTGCTATTATAAAAATATAATATTCTGTTGCCCTGAATTTTGCCTGACATAGACAAGCGTGTTTATTTATTTAGGGTTCCGTACTGGATAAAAAACGCTATATGCTGTCTGTCACTGGCCTTTTTTTCTGCGTATCTACTGGTGATAAGTTGAGGTACAGAGTTAAGTGACCCAAAAACGGACTTTTGGATCAGAAACAAGTTTCTATTGGCTAAAAATGAAAAAAGTGATCTTTTGTCAAGTGCATGAAGACAAAAAGGACTGGTTGTGAGAAAATACTTTTATTTACAAACGTTTAAAAAACAACAAGCGTTGTCTTTTTATTTGAGAAACTAAACATAAAATAAAAAAAAAAATCAAAACGGAATATGGCACCCCCTGAAGTTTACAGTGAAACTAACAAAATTCTCTTATAAACAAGTAAGTTCCACTAAAACACTGTTAAGGCTTATGGCAGGTTTTGCTCTTCTAAATCTGTGTTTTAGTGGAATCGAATTTTTAAAAATAAAGGTTTTAGTTTTTAAATTCCCCCAGGTAACGAAATATCACAGAACCCTCTTTATGTGAGTCCATATTTAACTGGTTCTATAAATAATTACCTGAATCCACGCGACGCAATGTTAAAACACAAATCCTGTGAAAAGCAAAAACAGTGACATGCATGACAAACTCGATTGGCGTTTAATCGCGCATCGAGCGAGCTGTGTAGAGGCCGACAGCGTTTTATTTTTACCATTCAATTATCGAACGAAGTATCTTCGTATTTGTGGCTGATTCGAACATGCAATACCAAGGATGACGAATTGAATCATATCGGCATCAGCTACTTTGATTCTCAATGCTCAGGAGGAAATATAACCGCATCCCCAAGCATGACTACTGAGCGCCGCGATGTCCTATTCCTTTTTGCTACTGTATAAAATTTTACGAACAATATTATTAATGTGGCTTACTTCCGAGAGGCTTACAATACAGTCATCGTCATTCTTGACAGGCTGTGGGCAGAGGTGTTCCATGTCTCCGCGAGCGGCGCTGGTACCGTTAAGTGGCAACAAGTCTCCGAAGACCTGGTTCCAGTGAATATAACCTGCATCCAGGACTCGCCCGAGTGCGTTTTCCATATCACCGCTTACAACTCGCAGGTGGACAAGATCCTCGACGTCAGACTACTACAGCCAGGTGAGCCAGGTTTTGTTTTGTATTGGTTTCGGGTTTTGGTTTTTTGTAGAGTACAGTAACAAAGCATGCCGCTGATAAATTATTAACTCTACTTGTCTGTATCATTAGACTACGAAGATTATTTTTTTTATTTTCATTATTTTTTTAAGTTTGGGACTGTATTAACATATGTTTAAACTGACGCCTGTATCCCGGCGAGCAGGGTGAGTCCACAGTTTTCCATTTCCCATGATCGGAATAAACTTCTTTTGTTAATCACATATTTACTAAATGGAAACATGGTATTGTAAAGATGCGATTCCACCAGTGTGCTGAACTGCGCGGCACTATGCACAGTGTACGACACAAATGTTTATTCTGGTTGATTCATTCAAGCAAACAATAACAAATTATGCGTGAAAATTCTAGTAATGTTAGCGCACATCTGTATACCTTTATGCGCGCACATATGCAAGCAGTGGACTCGCGTTGACGCGTACACACTTGTTGTTTGCGAACTCAGTCTTGCTTCCGCTGCCGGAGTGAAAAGATTTATTTCTACGTGCACATTATTTAACCAATTTATATGGTCGAGTAGACGAATGATAAAATTTATTCAAATGACATTTATCCTGTTCTATGGGATTCCAGTCACAATTATTATAAAAATAGAAACGTAAAACACGATGCCACTCAAGAGTTGGCTCAAATTTTCAATTATGAGTCGACTGAGATAATGAGAAAATGGAAGATGCCATTAAAAACCTAACTTGTAAAAAAACCAAGTCTTGTAAGCTCGCAACCCAGTTCTTTTATCATAAAAATTTTTGAGATCCACGTAATACCAAGTCGGTTAAAATATTAAATAAATGACTTGGTTATCGCATGAAAACACAATGTATCTCACAAGTAACATAAGACATTATTATAATTAAAGTGTTTAGTGTCATTGCCAAGTCAATCTATTTATGAAATAAATTAACCGACTTGGTATTACGTGGATCTCATAACTTTTTACGGTAGAAGAACTGAGTTGCGGCTTGCGAGACTTGGTTTTTTATGTTTTTAATGGCATCTTATTTCTTTTTATAGATAGGTAGTCGTACTTTTCTTCCTTGAACATTTTGCAAGTTACCTTTGATATCATACATATGCATATCTACACTTTTATGCAGCTGGTATATCTAGAAAACTGGACCGAAATGGCGAAATATTTTTGTTTTTCCTTGTTTTATACACTAAACTACACTTCTGACAAACAACTGACGGCAGAAAATCCTGCACAGTGAACATATTCATGCACAAGTGTGCTACACTGTGCGCTTACAAAAGTTACACGCAGCATTGCGGTGGAGACAGAGGCTAAACGTGATACCAGCTTAGTACCTGCACTGACGAAAGAAATATATCGAGCGAATGTGGGTGAAAAGGCCGTTAAAGGACATTCCAGACGGATATACGACCTAATAGGGGATGTATAGCAAAAGGCAATATAAAAAGTGCCCGAAACTGGTGGGCGTGCGTGCAACGACTAATTAATATTGATGAAGCAAAAAAGATTTGCCAGGATCGTGGCTAATGGCAGACCCTGGTCTCTGCCTTCCCCTCCGGGATACAGGCATGAGTTTATATATTTTTTTAATATATTATGTTGTGGCGACATCTGAGGAACCGTGTCTTTAATTTTCGCTCGCTGACTCACTGTGGGCGTAACGCGGTAATGCAGCCAAAGTTATGGGTAACTTCGGGTCGCATATGTCTGGGGACGGTTTATATAGTTGTGTATATTTATTTGTTGATAATACAATTTTTTTGGTGTTTGTATCTGTTTTTTTTTTCTTGTATACTTGAACTTCACCATGTTTGTGGTCGAAACTTCCCGGAATGTAAATATCTTGTTATTTTAATTTTATCTTAATTTTGCTGTGAAACTAATTAGTGGCAAAAACAGTGACATTTCAGGTAATTAAGTACCTAATAAAACAACTAGGTACTTCGGTAGTTTTTAAGTACGAGTATTTGTACGGTGAATCTGAAAAAAATATAGATATCCTCAAACGTCCAGTTTGCCTAGCATAGACAATGTGTTCTTGTTACTGTCTCCTAAATTAGGATCAAAGGAATTAGGTCACGTTCTGTTTGGACGTACATACTGTTGCTTCCTAGACATACATTTAATGGTTCTAGGGATGATGTAACTATGTAGAAAGGTGATTGCCAGAAAATATGTAGTTAAATAGTATTAATCTAATCTAAAGTATTTTTTTCAAATTGCAACATAATACACATACTGCAACTACACAATAGCTGCAACATTAAGTACTAAAAACTCCACAATTACTCTTTTCTAATTTGACCCTAATTATTATTAATGCTCTATCGTCACTGATGCTCTATACAACATGCCCTGCCTAGTTTAGACATCAGACATTAATTTATTTAAGTATAATCCCTGTATGTAACTCTATGTCATAAATGTACTATACAATGTTATTGTACCATAACTAATCTTTACACCTTTCTTTTTACCTTTCTTGGACAACGTTTCTGGTAAGGTTAAATACCTCTGTCTTCAGGGATCTTATCATAGAACCGTAAAAAAGCCCTGTAAGGGATGTATATTAACCCTTGCCAGTGTAATAAAACTCGCCGTTTCGGCAAACAAAATATTT
This sequence comes from Yponomeuta evonymella, assembly GCA_963969515.1. NCBI lineage: Eukaryota > Metazoa > Arthropoda > Insecta > Lepidoptera > Yponomeutidae > Yponomeuta > Yponomeuta evonymella. The sequence continues at coordinate 11,400,664 of OZ018349.1, forward strand.
GGGCACTACTGTCCTCTGTGCTACTACAGAGCATCGCTGGCTTAGTCCGCCGAGAACGTGTCTCGCAATATTATGCAGTCGAAGCTATGCTGTGCTGCTGTGCATCATATGTGCGCCACTGATGTGCCATTCTCGGGAATATTCCCAGCGCGGTATTCAATCATATTGAATTATGTTTAAGTATCTAGATGACAACCGATCATGATGGCTAGAAATACTACAAATAAATTGGTTTAGGAATATTGCCAACGACACATCAGTACGTGTAACCACATGCACACAACCCAGCAACGCTACCGTACCTATTCGTCCAACCAAACGTTACATTGTTACATTGCAATATGATTGCCATTCACTGATATATTACTCTTTGTAAACTTTCGTCATCATTTGTTTCAATTAAACCTAGAGACCCCGTAACAAAAATAAACTCCATCACATAAAAGCTTTCATGCAGTGCAGTGAATTTTTTATGCCCGCTCACCCGTCCGGCTCTAACCCAGTTTTAAATTTACTCGCTATAATAAAATACGTGTCTTGTCGAATTCCACTATGTTGTGATATGGACGCAGGGCTACTTATCAGATTGAATACTGACGTATCAATAAAATGGCATGAAATTTTGATTACTTTTAATAAATTGCAATCGATCGGCTTGTACAGTGGTTAGTTTTTATTTAACATGGCATAAGAATTATATACTTTCCATCCCGGTTTCTGACTCTATGTTAAAAATAATAATACAACATTAAAAAAATAATGTATAAAAAGAAATGTGTGCGATGAGGACTTATAACTCAAAAATATTTATCGTTCAGCGCGCAAAGATACGGTACAGACCAAAAGCTATACCATGCCTTATCGTCGATACCAGACACTCAAAGGAGTATTATGGTATAGCCTCTTTATGTGTGTCCTTCTGCTAGAAAAAAGTGTCCCTCACTTCGAACCAGTGTTTTCAGTTCTGGGCTACTTGAGACCACTCCGATTTTGACCACTCTCTAAGTTAAAATGGTCTCTATTCCTAAACCGGGCTCAACTTCTGGACGTTGCTCAACTAAAGCTTCCCTTATTGCAGTCCAGTGTTTTTAGTTCTGGGCTACTTTAGACCACTCGGATCTTGACCATTTTCCCTCCTATGCCAGCTTCGACATCACTGTCAGTCCTGAGTTACCACTCAATGATAAGTCTCGGTCACATAGTCGCGTGCACTCGACTGACATGGCCGGCCCAGCTCCACTAATATTTGTATGGTTGAAAGTCTACGTAGGTTTTATCGCGTAGTTAGGTGGCTGCGAGCTTACATGTAAATTATAGTCACTTACCTGCTGAATGGGTCAACATCCTAAAGTTCTAAAACAATACAAAGTCACGAAATATTTGCAAACAAACAAGTAGGTTTGACTATTAATCAAGTTTTTTTTAAAATGTTTAACGGCTCTGCCTGTCTTCGACACTGACTAAATAAGACATTTTATATAAGAGGAGTTTCTAAAATCTAAGAAATTTAAGAAATCAGGTTAAAAATATAGTCCGCACAGATAAGATAAGATAAGAATATTCTTTGTTGTATACCGGAAAATATCAGACAGATCTTTTTGGCGGTAACGTGAACATAATCACAAATCGTTTGCACAGCGCTTACTATCTTTACAGTGCATGTGTGAGTAATTGACGTAGTGTGATGCATAGTAAATTACTATCAGTCAATTACTATAGTAGTCAATTACTCACTCATGCACTGTAAAGGCAGTAAGCGATGTGCAAACAACCTGCGACTATGTTCACGTTACCGCCAAAAAGATTCGTGCGGACTATATTACATTTCATCCAGGATCCTGTTGCCTGACTGACAGTTACAGACGATGACGTGAGGAAACTAGTGACCGCAGAGCTCAATGCCAAAACTACACAAAGGCATTGCCAATGATAGCTGTCAAGCACGCCATCTGATGGAAGATGATGCCCTTCTATCACGCAACTGTCCACTCCATCGGGTTAACCACTTTGACGACTCCAAAGTGTCAAAATATGTATGTTTGTATTTGTCAGTTCGGAGTAGGTTAAATCGGATAACTCCATACAGTGGAGAAAGTATGTACTAGCGCCCCCTGGGGCCTATTTATGCTCAAATGCATGTTGTTCTGCATATTATGTTACTTATCTGCTTATTTTGTTTCTGTGATGTGTCTTGTTGGTATAATGTCTTTCTTCTTCTTCTTCAAATCCTGTCAGGTCAGAATCCTGATGTTTGCGATAGCAGATCTGCATAGCATGGAATTTAACAATTAGACAATTGGAATCGTTCTGGATTTAGTGTACATTATATAGGAGCTGTATACCGGTAAGGAAGTGAACATAAGGGATTGACTCCTTTTTAATCTGTGAGTTAAATTGGACGAGTCCATACCGTGGAGAAGTTACGAAACAAAGCCACTGATCTTCTGTGGTTCTGATGAAGCGAGCAAAACGTGGTATTATGCTAGTTCTCTGTGCGGATTCCTGGCTGAAGTCATGTAAGAACAATTTTTTTTCGTCTCAGGAACCCGCATTGGCCAGGCCTCCGAATGCTTTGTATACTGGAAGGACCCGATGACGAACGACACCTGGGGCCTGAATTTCACTTCCCCCATCGATGCCAAACAATTCCGCGAGTGCTGTGTAAGTTTATTGCAGATTTTGATATAAAACATTATAGTTTTGATACCAAATTCCAAAATAACTCTGAGCGAAAACTTTTTTTCGCAAGAAGATATAATATTGTACAGAATATTATGATCTCTATTAATTATTTTTGCAGTAACGAGTTTCTAAAACAATATGCTCAAGACCAAAAAATAAAGTAAATTTTTATGGTTTGTCGTAATACAGTCGACAGCAGGTTAATCTTTGCATTTTTGTTGCAAAGTCGCCCGTAACGTAGCGTGCAGTATACGTATATAAAGGTTGATGTGCTGTTGACTTTGCCAATCTAATCTGACTGCCCCTCTGCACTCGACGTTATTGTGTTCCGAATTGCGCGACAGTGGAGCTTGCACAAAAAAATGTTTTAATCTTGCTGGAGAGGCTGAAATAAAAGATAAATAATAGTGGTAATTTTTTTCTCTACGACTAATACTTTTCATAATAGTCATATAGAATAGAAAATTCATTCTAGTAGTACAAAAATACGCCATAAAAATAGGACATCTTTTGTCGCCTTATAATGTATGGAGCATTTAACCATATTTGAGTTATCTCCTAAAACAATGTTTTTAGGCGGTTAGAATTTAACGAAAATTCCCAATTTAAAAAGTTTTTATTACTGCAGTAACTTGATTATTCGCATTTTCGGAGACTTATAAAACAAAAAAAAAATTCTAATGGCTTTGGTTTTTCTGAGCTTTTCTATGTCTTCTATGGTTTAAAAACGATGTCACTCCAATTTAAGTTTGAGTCAAGCTCCCTATTAAATGCAATATGTCAGAAATATCGGTTTAGAAAACGGCTTAGTTATTAGAAATTGCATTATACTTATTTTAAAATACGCAAATGTAGCACACGTTAGCCTAATTGTAACACAAGTTAGCCAAATTAACTTTGAGAGTACTGGGGCAGTTACCCTAAGGCTTGTGCAGCGGGTTGCGTGATAGGTCGCTATCACGATTTATATTGACCAATTTGAAAAAAAAAATTAAATTGGCTTACAAACTCCTTGAAACTACTTTCTTGATTAAACAAATATATGCCTATGGTCTCGCGGCCTGTTTCATAGAATTTCTATTCATAGTTTACTATGAAAATTCTATGTACATTGCAAAGTCGGCCAAACCACAGATTAACAGGGAGGACACCTCGACTATGCTATGACCATCGAATTGAAATAGTACTTTTTATATAACTATGTATGTATATCGAATTATCCTAATAAACCACGAATTGTAGTTTTATGAAACGCGAACCAGCACGTTGCTCGAGCTTTTACCTGTGTGTGTTCCTTTCAGATTCATTCTCACTGATCACCATAACATACTTGCAAAAGTCGATCTTTGAGTTTACCAGCACTAGTGTGGTTATACTCTAAAAGTTTGGTGTTTGTTATTTTAGTCACCGTCATTCAAATTCTCACGTAAGGCTTCGTCGAGCTACAGCCTGAAGTTAGAGCCGCCGGGCAGCAAACAGAAGCCGAAGGCTAAGAGAAAACCACTCTCCACGCCGGCCAGCCCCAACCGATCGAGGTACGTAACCTCTCAACAATCTGGAAATCACATGACTAGAATAATACGTAGTGACTGTCTTATCTCTGAAAACAGGAACCGAAAGTTGTGAATGGCCAGCTCTTATATTGGATTACAAGGCTGGTTTAGAGACTACATGCATAGAAATTTGTGCCACTCAGCATATCAATTACTAACTGACGGCTTTTGCTGATTGTATTAGTAAAATCCTATCAGTAAAGTAGAGACGATCACTGATCGTTGGGGTGATCAACAGCCATAATTTTTATTTTTTTCCTTAATGGTCAATACAAAATAAAATTTAAAGAAATATCTCTTTTGCTTTTACTGGAATGCTCTCTGGTATAACATGTGCTTCTTATATTGTTGACCATATTGCTACTAGTGCATAGCTTCTCACCTTTGACGCCACCACTTAAGTCACAATGATATTTGTAAGTTAATACATCGTAAAGTTTCATGTTACGAGCAGATAAATTGTTTACAGCCTGACTTACGGCCGCGAGCCACAATGCACGTGCATGACCCAAGAACAATACGCAAGACTGAGACAAGATCCGCGATATCGTAAGTATTTAACAAACCAACAAACGATCAAATGCAAAAGTAAGTATAACAAAAGGACAGTAAGCAAACATTTAAAGCTCAAACCTGCGCTGAGGCTTGGGATAATTGGGATTTAATAAACGAACAAACCTAACCAAATACGAACGCGTTATCGTCAGGTCTTTCTTCCAGCGTGACGAGTACGAACTATTGATTAATTAAAAGGTCAGATAGGTAATATTTGGCGCCGGAGCATGGAACTCTAGAAACGTGGTCAAAAACAGTCAAAATCGTTTCTTGAACCTCATTATTTCATTTCGTATTTTTTATATATTGCTACCAGTAATACAGAATATGTTTAATTTTAACAAAATTTGAACTACTTTTTTTGGTATCCCTACTCAAAGGGTATCAAAAGTTCCATACAAAGTAGTTGATATTTTGTTTCTGGCAAATTTTTAACCTAAAAATATAATCCTTATTGATAGAGCAGAATTAAATAGGTACGTTGGTTCTTCGAAGTTCAATGCATAACATTAGTAAGTTGAGGTGGCAGTGTGCTTGTCACATCTATCGTAGAATCGATTGTCAATAGGGTACAAAGGTTCTCGAGTGGAGGACTGCGAACTGGCAACCGCAGCGTAGGACACCGAGCTCACTGTACCGACGATCTGATGCAGATTGCTGACAGTGGCTGGATGAAGGCGTGCGTTGGGGAGGTATATGATCAGCAGTGGTGGAATGGGAGCTGATTGATTGATGTGTACCTATATAGGTCTTTAAAGTTTCGTTCTTTAACTTTTTGAAAAACGGCGCTCGCCGGGAACGATTGTCGCCAGCTGAATCTATTGCTTTTCCTATTGTTCTAAGAACTCCACGGCCGTAGTAGTTGAGTCGTAGTTTTCAAGCTCGATATCTCATAGGGTCTTCAACGCTTCCGCGCGCGACGACGCGAGCCACGGAGACTGAGGCAGGAGGAACAGCCGCGGCGCAAGGCACCAGGGGTGATAAAGTGGCTGCAGCCACATCCAGCACGTCGCTGTACGACAACGTCGCTACCACGCAGCCGGCCCACCAGGCACCACCCAAACGTGAGTACTTATTGTAAGAGGGATAAACTGAATGACTCCAATCACTCTCTCTTTTTATGGCAGGCGGTTCTAAGGCAGGAAAAACGCGCATAATGCAGCGGAGCTGTTGTAGCTAAGTATAGTACTACCACTTTTATAATAAATAAATAAATAAAATAAGTCGCCTCGGCATTGTGGTGCATGATAGCGCAACCCACCGCCGACTCCAACCGAATGAAGAAATCAGTAAAAAAAAGAAGTTATTGCTACTACATAAGATTTTAAATCCAAAAACAACTGGACTCGTGCTATCTCTCACGAGTCCAGTTGTTTTTGGTATGTATAGAATAGTACCTACTCAAAGAATAGTTGTTAACGCCGCGCCTGTATGAATCGGAACGGAATTTACAAAAGACCAATCAGTGAGCTCGAAAGTGCAGTGCTAAATTAAAAAAGTAAAATATCAGATAGACATATTTTGAAACAAATGGACTAGCGTTTAAACTCGCAACATTGCGAACCAATTTTGTATTTATTTCGAATTAAAGCCAAAAAGTGGGCAAATTATTGCGTATTTATTTGGACAAGAAGACCTGCGGCTTCAACAATAGTACTTGTACTTCTAATATTACACTTGATATTACAAAGAAAAATACTGTGGCGGCATCATGGAAAAGTTATCCATGCCACAGCAGCCTGCCGTCGCTATGATAATAACAGATTGCAAAGTGCTCGCCAACGAATCCGCTGTTTCAAAACATAATAATTTCGTGTATATTTACGCAGCCCTTGTAAATATTGAAAATACGTAGAATTAGGTCGGAATAACGGTCGGAATACGTATCTGTATATACCGCATCAAGTGGTTTCACCTTCATCCGACCTCTACACGGTGACCTCAAGTTCGACACGCACAACACAAAATGGCGCAGAAAGTGATTTTTTTTTTTAAATGATCGCCGCTTAATCGGATCGCATCTGGGAGACCGCATCCAGGGTACCGCATTCGCCAAGGTAGCCAACATGTCCACGGACAATCCTGCGTTTACCGCGAACAATAAATATATAATTTATTTATTAAAGCCCGTGTTCAGAAATATGCATACTGAAAGACTACAAAAATGAGTCTGATCATTTTTAAACTTCTAAAACACCTTTTGCGCATGAACGAGATAAGGTCCAATTTTATAATGACCAAGTCGCAAAAGGTCCAAAAAATTTTTTTTAAACATTTTATCCCAAATTTTGCGAGTTGGACCTTTTGCGCATGAAGGATATAAGAGGCAGGCCTTTGCACTGCAATAGGACAGTCATGATATGGAAGCTACATCAAAAAATATACTTACCTGATTTTAAAATTTCCAGCGGCGGCCCGTCAAAGCGAGTCGCAGCCGCCAAGCCGACCTCCTAAATCTCAGGAGACATCAACGATGACTACCAACACTTCTACTGCTCCAAAGACAGTCACCGCTTCTGTGGGCACCTCCAATGTGAGTTATTTACTTGTAAATCAATTGCGGTACGCATCGCTGCTTACCAGGGTGCCAGATCCAACGGCATACTGAGTATGACAGCAGGCCGCCTAGATTCGCCCTACATGCGTCACTGTGTCAGTCTCCATGTACCCTCTAATGTATACTGTTAAATGTAAATGTATTTTATAATATATAAGATAAGATAAGAAGATCAGAATATATATTGTGCCTTAAGCTATAAGTACTAACATAATAGTTTTAAGTCTAATATTAGTGTTACTTACTTAAAAATAAGTGAATATTATTATTATCCGCAGGCTTCGAGCAACAAAAATATTCCGGCTGTCCGAAATACAAATTATAACCGTTATTACAACCATGTATATCTACATTTGACGAGACAAATATGTTCATAAATTATAATTTATACGTAATGTGCCACTATATCTTACGTCACATGGTCAGGGCACTACTAGTAGTGTCACGCGGTTGCGCTACGGGTAAGAAACGGTCCGATCTGCTTGTCCAATCGATCGGACGACGAATTTTTTTATTTACCTATTCTTGTTGGGATCGATCAGATAATGAGGATTTGTCATAGTCTTATAGTCCTACTAATCGAACTGTTGGGATTTTTAAAGTTTAAGTTGTCCAGAGACCTTTAAAAATCCCCGTTATCCGACTACACAACTTTATTTTTTCCTGGTGGTTCGATTTATGTAATGAAACCATAGAGAATTTGTCAGTTCATTATTTCACTACATATGAAATCAAACATAGCAGAAGAATCAAATTTGATAAGTGGCTTTCTATTAGGAAAGATATTCTCCGTAGCTAGTCCGGTTATTGAATGAGACTTTTTCCTACATCGAAAACCCGGAAAACCTCTGATTTCAGAATTATTAGTCTGCATAACTATTGTGAAATAAATTACACATTATTTTTCAATAAAATTATATAAATTATTACAAACATTTGAACATTTGACATTTGAACTGACATCGCATCGGAGAAAATAATATAGAAAAGTTAATCAAAAGCTTGTTTCTAATAACGACGTTTAGTAATGAGTGAATTATCAGCCGGGCTAACCAAAAATAGTCAATTCTTTATGGTTCAATTGAACATGAAGTTCGATCAATCGATCCTGCAGGAAAAAAAGCAACCTCATGGCCCGATTAATCGGACTACAAGGAAATGTAAACGTCCTAGTAGTTCGAAAATCGGACTACGAGAACTTTAGAGTTTGATCAATCGAAAAATTCGTCGTCTGATCGATCGGACAAGCCGATCGGACCATGTGGCGTAAGGGGCCACTATGAGAGACATCATTTACGTAAAAACACCCCGTTCTTCAAAAATCGCTTCTTACGAAATTTTTGTAATAACGGATTTATGCGGCTCCGCAATAACCATTTTTATGCTAGTCAAACAATTGCCAATAAATTGTAAGCGTGCGTAAATAAACGTTGGTTTTATGACTTTGTCCATTTCTCAGACGGGTGACGACCAACCAGGTGGTGGCTCATCCAGCCAGCACGGACAGGACCTCAAATCGGAAGGCGTCCAGGCGGGAGGCACCTTGACGTCCTCTATGAGCAAGTCAGCCGCCACTTCCATGCGCTCCGGCAAAGAACATTTGCAGCACATGCCCAAGAGTATCGATTACGGGGACGGAAATGAACCTGTAAGTCATGTATGGTGTTTTGACATAGCATAAGTGATTGGCATAGCCTCAAATATTAGCAAGCTGAAATGGCAGTCTTTAAAAACAACAAATAATGTAAAAAAGAAGACTTCCGCGTGGCTGGTTGAGACCACGACCTGGTACACGAACTGGTATACGGGTTAAATTCTTTAATGAATAACTTGCCTTCTCACTCGAGTTGTAACTCTTGATAGTATGAGTCGTGGCGGGCGTGATGATTAAGTAATGCAACACATAACCATCTTCTGTTTCTGCAAAAAGCTGCAGTGAGAAATATGAAGCCGGCTCTCTGTAAAAATCCATAAAATATTTTTTTTAAGAAGGTATCATTCGTAATCTCCATTTTTGTATGCAATAAAGCACTCCGATATGAGATTGATAGCTCTCCGTCTATCAATCTAATATCTATTGTAAATTGGTCTTCGTACTTTCACGTTTTATTTTCCATTGTAGAATATTTGTGTACGCAAATTTTGAGGTGATCACTGTTTTCACTTACAGTCCCGTGAATCTGATATGAGGTCGATGCATCATCACAACGTCATCAATAACAACACTTCCTCAAGACGCACCAAGTCGAAGAGCACTGAGGACATGAACATGGGTAAGATGTGGTTTCATAAATTATGTCACAACTTCTCTTGAGTTCACAATGTAACGACAAAACCTCGTTCCATCATTTTACGCAAATATAAACAAAAATCACATTAGTGGATAGAGTTTATATGTGTCATCAATTGCAAAATCTGCTGTGTTCTTAACAATTTAGACTTTGCACCGTTCTTATCGCAAAGGCATAGAGTTGAATTGAGATTGTCAGTTTAAGTCAAAGGGATATACAGCGACTGTCAAGTAGTGGCAGCGCAATGAGTAGAACAGTTGCCTTAGAACGAGGGGTCCTTAGTTTGATTGCTAGTTTTCTAAGCACATTTATGAAATTGTAATAGGAAGCAATATCACTTACTAAATGTGACGACTTACAATGTGACACCAAGTAAATGAGGTATTAATATGGTTAGCGCTAGAAGTCACCAATCTATTCACGTCAATTAGTCACGCGTTCCCTTTTATACACTAGCGGGACGTATCTGTATAGATAAGGTTGATTACGTCACAGAACTTCCAGACTCCAACACGCTGAAGCGAATGCTGAAGCCGATGCCATCGACGGAGAGCCCCGTGACGTCACCGGAGATGAGCCGCCGCCGCTACGGGGCCGCCGCGCCGTGCCCGCCCAACTGCGGCCTGCACGCGCACCGCCATGCGCACATGGCTCACCACCCGCACCACCACGGCGTCAACAACAACAGCCGGCAGAGCTCGCAGCGGTACTCTTCTGCTAGGTAGTATATCAAGTACTTGACCTAATTTTTAAAGAAATTTCGTTCTTACCATGATTATTAAATTGTTTGAGTTCTCGATATTTTTGCTGTTGGATTTTTTGTGACTTTCTGCCTAGAAACTTGCAATGTACCGGCGATAGTACATTGACCTTTACATACGTGCACTCTAATAAGTTACGTTACATGCGACTTTGCAAAAATGTGGCTTTTGATTCTTTTAAATATGCAGCTTTTTGTCAAAACGAAAAAAGCTAACTAAATGTAGTCTTCAAAGAGAACGTAAGTAATAAAATGTTCTCGAATGTTGCAGCCGCGGTGTCGGCGTGGGCGCGGCGCCCAGCGGTTATCCAGGCCGCGGGCTATACCTGGAGCTGGGCGGCGGGGAGCGGGACCTCTCGCCGCCATCCGACAACGTGATGTTTGACAACCAGTGCTACGCCACTACGCCCTCCTCCTCCAACGGGAACTCGGACCAGGAGCCCTGCCAGCGGCGCGGTGACCCGCGGCAACATATGCATGCGGTGAGTAACCAACACCCAACACCCAACCAAAGTAATGATAAAAACAAACTATGCTTGACCCGTCAAGCAGTTTAAAAAAGCGGGTGTGTGCTGCATTGCGTATAATAGAATGTTAGACAATCAACACGATTTCACTTATATCATGAAGTCATAAGCTAACTGATAGAAGGAACAACGTGTATGATTTTGAAATTTTCTCGTATACGCGATTCAGCGTATAACCGAGCAGCCGAGTATAACCGACTCCGCGTCATTGACCTGAGCTTTTCGTTCGCTGTTCAGAAAGAACGCAAAGTGCGTCTGAGGCCTTTATTTCCTTAGGTACTACTGCTTGGCACTATCAATAGCGTCATGGAATATTTTATGACTCGTGACGCATGACTCTAATTTCTCATTGGTTGATTAAACATTAGCATCAAAATTTCCTGTGAATTGTCCCATTACAGATGGCACTAATAAATACCTACTTATACATATGTAAGTTTAACAAAATATTCTTTTTTCAATATTTAATTAAGTTAATCCGTGTGGCGCCGGATTAAGAATAGCGTCACTTCATTTCCTTCCGTGGATGTCGTAGAAGGCGTCTAAGGAAATACATTACCAAGAGGCGGGCAGCAGCGTCTTCCTGAGACTTCAACAGCATACTGCGATCATCAACCCGCCTGCCAAGCGTGGCGATTATGGCAAAACCCTTCATGGTTAGGAAAACCATGAAAGAAGCCCGTGTCCTGCAGTGGGCGTCGAGTGGCTGATGATGATGAATTAAGATAAAACAAAAAAAGTTATATCCTTCATAACGAAATTAAATTGGCATTTAAATAACCTAACGTAGGGCGCTTATACACGGACGGCACGTTGTGAAAGACAGTGCCAACTGCAGCCGTCAACACACGTTCACTCGTCGACTCAGTTGGCACTGTCGTTCTCAACGTGCCGTCCCATGTATGCGCCCTTAGAGAAAAACATTATCGTATTTATTTTCTCCAACGCGTAACCAACCGATATTTCTCCGTTGATAAATTCCAGCAGAATGTTCCTTATAATCATCATATTTGATCACAATTTTAGTCCGCTTTGACCAGACCCATTGGTCTGTTGTTTTTAGGGTTCCGTACCCAAAGGGGTAAGGGTAAGACAACAATGCACGAGCACGTTTGTGACCTTTTCTTTTCGTGCCTAGTGCTGTAGCTTTTTTCCATACTGCTCTTTACCAATGGTAAAAGCAGCCTTTCAGTGGAATGTCGGAAAACTTCAGTCAACGCATTGATAGTTGCTAACTCAAAATCGCAATTACCTCCAAAGTCCTGACCTTGAAAACAACAATCGAAAATCATTGTTACTTTCAAGTCCAGGAGTTAGGAGGATATATTAGGGAATCAATTTGGTAGCGCCGATTTTATTAAGTTGTATAAAAGTAACGTATGTTTTTTGTTGCTTATTTGGTAACAAAGCAAATGTTAAAGGAATCACGTTGGTAGACGTCACCATGAATGCTGTATAGTTCAGCAAACGGTGAATGGCAAATTTTAAATGTGGCATCCCCAAAAATTATTTGATTTCTCCAATCAGTTGTCTGCAGTCCGGCACAAAATAATAAAATATGATAACCTTCGTAGTAGTAGTCTGCTAAAATAAAATCTGAAAAATCGACTTGTATTTGAATTTCTTCAAAATTATGATATACTGATTGAGTTCACTGAGTGGTACCTTCCTTGCTCCAAGAAGTTTACGATTGCCGTTATCGTTAAAGATTAGATAGTCCCGTATATATGTAAATAATATTTCCCGCGAAACTACTGGCAACAGTGTAGTGTCACTGGAAATGCAATTTTACCCCTGGCACTACCATTACTGTCATTCGAAAATAAAATAACTTATGGCACTATTGGTAGTGCCAAGCAGTACTACCTAAGGAAAGAAAGGGTCTAAGGAGGTTTTTACTTCAAAAGTATAATGGTCATAATTATGTCGTCATATCCCTTACATACGCTTTTCGCGGTCATGGCGGCTACTTTTAGCTCTTTCCAGTCAAGTCTCTAAAATAAATAGTCAAAGATAAAGAATAACAATTTTTTTTTGTTCGCTGGCCCCTATATTAGGCTCAGCTTCTGACCTAGGTACCGTTTAGCGTACCTTCGCAACCATCTTATGAATTGAAGATGAGTACGCCGAACCCTTTATTTCCTTCCTTGATCTCGTCCGAAACTTTCTATTTTCGCAAATGAAACTTAATCTATTCCTGGTTTTAATACAATCACAGATGATACAATAAAGAATATTCTATTCCAACAGCAAAAGCCGTGCCTGTCACGTCAAGCATCGCAGTCAACCTCGACGCCCGCGCCAGGGTCGCCGACTTCACGGCTGCTGCTGGAGTATGAGATGCACCTGCGAAACACGCTGGCCAAGGGCATGGACGCGGAGAGCTATAGTCTGCACACCTTTGAGGCGCTGCTCAGTCAGAGCATGGAGGACTTAGGTGAGCTGGATTTTATTTGAAAAGGAAATACGTTGGGCTATTTGTTGCATTGCCATCATCAACCCTTTTAACACTCACTGCGGTAGGTCTCTTCATGCCTGTTCACGATACTTTTCGCGGTTCTGTCCATCCATGATTAGTCGTAATTGTCTAGTTAAACAATACATAACATAGTCATGTATTGTTTAACTAGACAATTACGACTATTTTCTTTGTACAGTTAATTAAAATAATAAATTAAGGAACCTTCAGGTACTTTATTATTTTGCCATCCTTATTTCTGAGAAACAGCACTTTGTACAGTATTTACACAATTTCACTTCATCTGACAGCAATCGGTAGAACTTGTTGCAAGGGTGGAAAGCACGTTAGTTTTCTTGCCCAGTTGAGCTGCAGTTCATGATTATGTCGCTAGGTGGCGCACCGTGCTGCGCTGGTGTATTCAGCCTGGGTAGTACGACCACGCTACTCGCGCGTTTTAAACGTCAAAAGTCGCCACTTTTCAGTACATTAACTGTCGATTTCTGACATTTTAGCGCCACAAAACGCGTGACTCGCGCTATCGTATTACCCATGCCACTGGCCTAACCAGCTTGGCCTATGAAGATGCTAGGCGCGCGTTTTAAACGTCAAAAGTTGCGGCTTTCCAGTACATGAATTGTGAAATTCTGACATTTTAGCGCCACGAAACGCGTGATAAGTGCCATCGTACTGTCCATACTGGATGTGCACAAATTAATCATGTCCTCTTGTTTCAGAATACAACGATAACATGCCGCCATCAAATCAAAGAAGTCCTTATCCGCCAAGAAGAAGTAAGTAGGAAGACGTAACTTGAACTTACAGCGGAAGAACTTACTCGATGACTTGAGCCTCATTTACAGATTTTTGGTTTTGTGTGGTTTGATAACCTGATAATGCTATTGAGTTAGAATATATCCTTGCGTTTAAATACAGCAAGAACGATAAGGCTTATTGAAAGCACCGTTAACCATGGTATGTACCCCGCGTGGTGTATTTATGAGTAGGATAGTTTTTTTTTGTGTTAGTTTTGTGTGCAACAAATAAACTGATTCTATTCTATTCTATTTAACCGCTCTGGGAATGTATTTTTAAAACAGTAGGAAAAACAAAAAATACTTCTTCACACACTGACTAGTTACAAATAACCCTCAGTGAGGCTTATGTCGGTCTTAAGCGAGTTCTTAACTTTACTAAATTAATTATGATGTATAAAGTCAAATCTCCACATTAGTTAAGCTTTAAGCCCTCCGCAACTAAAGTCTCGTTAAATGTCCCTTAATCTGTAGAATTCTAAATGACCCGATCGGACCACCATAGCAATGGTTTTTAATAAAATTGTTCCTTTCAAGGTCATAATCTAACCGGTTAAGCCTACTTTAAGGTGTTTTAAGCAGTGTCTTTAATCTGTGGTGTGCACTGTGCACCGAATAAGTCAATTAATGTCAAACACAAACAGCTGTTTCTGTCAGTGTTGCCAGACGAGGCGATTATTGCGGCCAAAAATTGTGATTGCACCACTTTTCTTCGTCTTAGGAAGTATATTGTCGATATTTTCCATCGTGTTTTAAATTTCTTCAATACAACTTCGAGTTTCAATAAAACCTCGCAAAACGTCGTCAATTCTGTTTTTAGGAATCATAGTGTCTTACAAGTATACAGTCTCTTGAAGCTTTGAAAAAAACAAACTTCTTAGTTAACGTAAAAAAAGACACGGCCACGGAAACGTATACTTTGACACCCAAGGGAATCAAAATTTATAGGGTGCGTTCCGTTGACCTACAACTATGAAACTTGGCAAGTACTATCGTCTTAGTGTATGGCGATATTGGCTTATACAGGGAAACATCTGAAAATTATACATTTGTAATTAAATAACTAAAAAATAGTCTTTCAGGAAAACCTCGGAAAAAACTGCGAGGCTAGATTCCTGAACTATTTATAATATTTAAGTATGTACCTACAAATTTGTACGGAGCCCTCGGTGAGCGAGTCCGACTCGCACTTGGCCGTTTTTTTATAAATAAGACCGTTAAAGCATAAATATTTCTTCTGCAGTGGCCTGGTTCAGGGTTCGCGGTCCCCGACAGCGATCATTTGAACTGTTTGTGCGGTACTTCTCAGGCGATGGATCATCTTTCATGATTCATGAGGACCTAATGATTCCAAGTGATAACGCAGTCAGCGTCGCAAAGTTCTGGGCCGCAACTGTTTAATAAAGACTTTGATGAAAATTGTTTTGCCATCGACACGCTAAGAAGAAGGGAGAGTACTTACATCACGTTACATGCTTAGTTAGGTACGAGTAGGTACTACGTACCCACCGCAGATTGGCGATTTCAACATTGTGGCATATCGGGTGGTAAATTGACAGAGTAGCAAGCCAAATTACCATTGAGGCTACTGGAAAATTAGTTGGTCTCCAAAAAATCTGGTAGGTATAGTCAGCAAATGCCTTTTCTTAAGAATTTTTGTAAGGATGCCAATACTGCTGATAGGGATTACAAGTCTCTATAGAGTCGTAAGAGGGTTTTTCCATAGATTTTTTAACAATTTTTTGATAATATCTTCTTTTTAAATCATCGAAAATCTTGGTCTCAAAGGGGGGAGGCCTTTTTTTTGCAACGGGACCCATATTATGAAGGTTACAAAAAATCATGAAAGTAATAGTTTTCGTAAAAAAAAACAGAATTAACAGTAAAAATAATCTAATATAAAAAAATCTCGTGTCACAATGTTTGTTATCGAACTCCTCCCAAACGGCTTTACCGATTTTTATGAATTTTTTTGTGTATATTTGGTAGGTCTGAGAATAGGTACGGTGGGTCCACTGCTGGACATAGGCCTCCTCCATGGATTGAAAAAAAGACCGGTTGGAAGCGGATTGCATCCAGCGTCTCCCTGCCACTTGGATGAGGTCATCTGTCCATCTTGTGGCTGGTCGTCCTACGCTGCGTCCTTAGAAAAGTATTTTCGTCCAATATACCTCAATCGCTCAAGACGAAATTAAAAAACCAGTGTGTTACCATGACGACTTACGGCACTGAAACGTGGTCTCTCACTATGGGCCTCATAAGAACGCGTTGATTTGAATTCCTCCATACAAATACTACCGCAGTAAACGATGCATAATACTACTGCAGTTAATGGCCGCCACCGCCACCGCGACCGCTTTGGTTTCTGAGTTCCTAAAGGAAAAAACCTACCCTAAAAATAAACGATAACATGTTGTCATCAGGACCCGGGTCGCAGTGTTCCGGCGGGGGCAGCCGTTCGTCGACCTTGCCGCTGCCGCACCGGCTCGGCGTGGAACGCCAGCATAGCGCCAGATCCGATCGAGATGGCTATTACAGGTACGAAGAGTCAGTATCCACTACCGAAGGGTTTTAGTCAAGCAACGCTAATTTTGTGCAAATTTTTGTGTTTTATATATGAATTTCATATGTGCAATAAAGTATAAACCCAATTGTATATTTTTTTGTGTTGTTTTTTCTTGATCAAAGAATATTTTTATGTTACAATAAAGAATATTCTAATCTTATCTTATAAAGTAAAGTAACTTTGCACTTGCATTGGAAATTGGAAATAAAATGATGTTTATAATGCCGTGGCTGGCGGGAATATGTCGGAATATGCTGGAGTTGATATCAACAATTAATTGTCAAAAATAACAACTTTTCAGGACGTCGGTCTTGAAGTTCGCACTCTTATATAAAGTCAGGTGTTACATGTATATTTTATCCATGGTAATTTTACCGCGTCTTTCAAATCATTTACAAGATTTTAATAGTTTATCAAAAGTCGATACCACTACGTGGTATACTTCTTTTGTCTTGAGACGGAGTTAAAGCCGGTTTATAAGAGGAAATCCTCCCATAAACCGTCTTTAACTCCGTTTTGAGAGTGTTTAAGTGGTACCTATCGATTTTTTAAAAATAAGACCGATAATATATTTTGCTTAGGAGTATTTTAAATTCCCGAAAATACCTGAGTTATCAGGTCTTACATACAAGTTGACATATCAATTTCTTTCTGCCAGCGACGGAATAGGAACACTCATTATCGTAAGACTTTCCGAAAAAAAGATAAGCTACAGTAGTCTAACAGATTTGTTATGTGTGGCTTAACTATGAAGCTTACCAAGCTTACAAAATTAAATTAAATTTAAGAAGTGGTGCTTTAGAAGGAAAGAAAACATTTATTTAAATTGTCACAGAAACAAAGGTAACCACGAAGGTACACACATACACGAACGTCATCAAAACAAAAATAAAAACAAGTCGAAGGCAGCCGGGTACCATACAGTAATGTAAAGGTTCTTTTGATTGAATTTGTACAGCGTTTTATGTAATCAATTTATATGGATATAGGTATCAATATTTAGTTTCGGTACGCCTAATACGATAGGAAATATTTTTTTCCCAACTATTAGGTGACCCTAAATGAATCACATCAAAATTAAATAACAAAATATATTTCCTATAGTATTTGGCGTATATATATATGTATATATACTTAATTTCTTATTTCGCTAAAATAAATAAGAAATCTCTTACAGAGGTAAGCTCGCCTTTGTACATGCTATTTTTTAAGTAATTTCCTGTTCAATGTTTTGTGTGCAATAAAGTATTTTATGAAATAAATAAAATATGCTGCAAGGGGCATTGTCCTACAAACTGTTCTTAAATATTAAAGTAATAAAGTAATTTAACATTTAAAGATTAAAGTAACATAACCATGACATGAGCCCTATGATAACAATCATAAAACCACAATGCAAAGTAATTATTCATAGTTTAAATTTATAGTCTAACATTTTTGGACGAACCAATTATACAGTGCTGTTTTAAATCTATTTTTGGGAGAGAACTATTGTCAATAGGCAGTTTATTAAATATTATATTTTTATTGCCCTGCAGTAGCTAATGCGTTTATAGAGCTCTAGATTAGTCCTTGGGTAAATTAATATTTGATGTCTTACTGCTCTTTTATTCTGGTTATCGCACACTTCAAACAGTTGCACGTTTCTCTTGACAAATTTACTGAGTCCGAATGTATAAATGGCATAAAAACTTAGAATTTTGTATTTCTGGAAGATTGATCTACAGGAAGTACATCATGCACGGGAGTACCTCATCAACTGAGATCTTACGAGCTGTCAGTTTCTAGTGATACCATGACCATGAATAGATTCATGACCATGACTCGATACAAGAACTCATTACATAAACAAAACTAAAAAGATTCCTAATCTGTGCAAACGTAAAACGTATTGTATTTGTTTTTTTACGAAATGAGCAGTCAATATCTTGTCGTTTTTTATTTAAAAATATGAAACATACTTTTAATCACTAGTCAAACAAACGTTAGAAGGTCGAACTAGTTACACAATTATTTAAGAAAGTATTAATTTATAATCGTAGCAATTGATCTTATACCTTTAAAATGAAGTATCATTTGTAGCTCTAGTCAACATTTAGGACAATGCCCATTGAGTTACGTATGAAGTTCTCTCAATTAGCATTAAGTCAACTGATGATGTGAGCTTGTGTTTGTGTTCCAACAGCGACCGGAACGAACTGATTCGGGAACGAGAGCGGGAACGGGAGCGGGGTTACCTCAGCGATCATAATACTAGGTGAGCCTTTTGCATCGACGCTAGATGTTTTACGATAGCGAGACAAGGGCATAATACATATGAAAATACACCCAGACTGAGGTCATTTGTATAAATCAAGTACCTTCAGTAGCCTCCTGGTAGCCAAGCTTGTTAACCGTTAGACCAACTAGGCAGTCAGCGACGTATATACAGCGACTAGCGGCAAGTTCCACCTACACTAACTACATCTCCTCTACATTCGACTGTATTGTGATTAAAATTAAATGCAATAAGTAAACAGAAATAACGTACAGAAATAACGATTTGGCAGCCTTTTAGTCGTTATTGAAACTTTAGAGCGCATTGGAAACTAAAGGAATACTGACCTGACCACTTAGGCAATGTAACGCCTAGGACATATTTTTATATGGAGTCTTTCACAGCACGGCTGAATTCATAGGAAAGACATTGCTAATACGTGTAGAGGACTCTTTTAGAGGATATTTCCTTTCACACTTAGCGCATGGTATTGCTACTAAAAATAAACCAGTCAAGTACGAGTCGGACCCACGCTCCGAGGGATTCTAATTATAGCTAATCTCTTGCAGTTACCTAATAAACAATCGCGATTATACCGATTAAATAATAACTATGTATAAGCTGCGGGTCGAACTACTAGGCTTTCGTATATAATACTCCTATATTATCTTACCTACTTGATATAGTATTATATACGAAAAATATTGTAAAATTTGTTAACTTTCATTCAGTTCGGACCCTTACCGGGAGTCCAACTCGATCCTGTTATTTGTTGTTAAACTATAATCCATCAAGTTTGGCGCTTGTATACTTGTTTGGCTTGTACGGAATTCTAAAAATACCACCATACGTCCCTTCGGCCGTTAAGGAAACTGAAGTTTGGAAACTGGTTTCCTGAAAGTATTTTTTTATCCTCCTACGTAACTGATTTCCTGAAAGGATTTTTTTAACCTCCTACGTAACTGGTTTCTTATAAGGCTTTTTTTATACTTCTATGTAACTGAATAACAACTATAATCTCTTTTGTATCGGTGTCAAGTTATCCATTTGAAAAACGTCATTTATCAGATAATTATGATGCACTTGACATTCACAAGTCCTGTCCAAAAGTTTTCAAGCAATTATACTCAATACACGGTTTTAATGAAACATATAAATCTATTACTCCATTAATTTATTGCTTACTCCCTGATAAGAAACAAAAAACGTATGAAATCGTTTTTCGACTTCTTGAATCGATCTTTAAAGATTGGAGGCCGTCTAAAATTACAATGGACTTCGAAAAGGCTGCTATGAAAGCAATACGTAAAGTTTATCCAAGAATCGAAATCAAAGGTTGTTATTTCCATTACAACAGATGCTTAATTAAAAAAAGTAAAAAATTGAAAATTTCAACCCCCGTCAAGAAACGCCATGTATCACGGTGTGCCGGAATCGCACGATTGCCACGAGAATTCATAAAAAGTGGTATTCAGTACGTGATGCAAAAGGCGCCTTCTGGTGAGGACATAAAAAAATTCAATACCTATTTTAAAAAGGAGTGGCAAAACAATACAGTAGTTGAGAAAACTTGTTGCTGTAGCGAGGAGCAGGTTAGAACTACAAACAATGTGGAAGGATGGCATAGCCGTATCAACAGATACATTGGCAAGAAAAATGTCACGGTAACCAATTTATTAGAAGTTTAGATTAAGGAAAGTAAAGTAACGAATATTTTTAGATCTAACTGCAACAAAAATAAACACTACCAAGAAATAAATAATGAAATTGATAATGCGATTACAGATTTGAAAAATGGACAAATAACTGTGGGCCACTGTATTGAAATTATATCACCATACGCATTTTTATTTTAATTTCAAAACTCCAAAAATTTTTCTTTAGTTCATCTGAAGAGTTCTTTTATATTTTAAGTGACTGATTTTTCTAACGTTATTTTAGGTAATTGAATTGTTTTATGTTGTATGAAAAAAGTTATATTTTATGTTTTAAATGATTAAATTGTTTTCGTTATTTAATTTAATAAATTGTTTTTATTCAAAATATCTGAAATAAACTACAAGAACGGTTTTATTACGAGTCTACTAATACAACACTCGTAAAATTA
This sequence comes from Yponomeuta evonymella, assembly GCA_963969515.1. Classification (NCBI taxonomy): domain Eukaryota; kingdom Metazoa; phylum Arthropoda; class Insecta; order Lepidoptera; family Yponomeutidae; genus Yponomeuta; species Yponomeuta evonymella. The sequence continues at coordinate 11,421,792 of OZ018349.1, forward strand.
CTACTGTAGTCCAATTAGTTTCGTAGGTGGCTGAAATAACACAAACAAAGTATTTTTAGGAAACCAGTTACGTAGGAGGTTAAAAAAATCCTTTCAGGAAATCAGTTACGTAGGAGGATAAAAAAATACTTTCAGGAAACCAGTTTCCAAATTTCGGTTTCCTTAACGGCCGAAGGGCCATACGTTTTATTAAATTTTTTTTCATGGCATTCATATTGTGTCAGTATGTACAGTAATATTATATTTTATTTTAGTATTAGCAAAAGACAGTACTTTGATAACACATACATATAAAAGGAAGTTTAATAAAAAAAAAATCACTTCTGTCTAACTCCATGTGAATTTACGCAGCACCGGGTTACCTATATAGGGACAGTCTACTCTATCCACAATTGAATCGTGTGATTTTAAAACAACACAAGTCACATGCGTTTTTAAAATAACACTTGCCCATTTTTTTTTTTATTAAATTATTTACACCTACCTATTGATTCACATTAGAAAAAAAATTGTAGTTTATTCATACAGAAATCAATATAATATGCTAAAATATTGCTGTTGTAGATATTAGTATTTGAATAAAACAGTTTTTTCTATTTCCTGCAAAGTTGTAATGAAAGGACATGTGTCGTTTTAAAATCACACGATTCAATTATACCAAGAACGCTGTTGAGGCTGGTACAAACCCGGCTTATTTAAAAATTAAAACCCTTTATTACCATTAGTTATCTGTTCAAAATCTTGACTTAAAATACCTAATTTATCATTAAAATACACATTAAAAAAGACATACAGCTGACGATGATGGTATAGGGTGACAAAACTCGGAAGCTGCACGTACGCACGGCGCTGGTTTTCATTTTGTAATGTAGTTTAGTAATAAAAAAAAAATAAAAACCTTCGAAACACTACAGCACTAAAAAGTTAGAATTAATTAAAAAAAATATAAGTAGAAGTATTTATACATGTAGGTATTGTAGAAGTATAATTTGGAGCCGGTGCCCAAAATATATGTGCTGGTCTTAAAACTGGGCACTTCTATTTCACTTATACTTCTAAAATACCTACATGTATAAATACTTCTACTTCTAATTATTTAAATTATTTCAACTTTTTAGTGCTGTAGTGTTTCGAAGTCGGTTTTTAAGTCCCTTATAACCATAATTTACTCTACTTAATTCGTTGCTTTAAAATTTGATGTTCTAAATTTCCATCTCCAAAAGTCCTCACCAGAACATCACCAAATTAACTTGGGACTACTTTTACGCTATTTTATGAAACATACGGATATTACTAAAGGATGGGCCCCAATAGGGCTTATTTACTGCTGTCCACTGAAGAGTTCCGTTCTCCATCTCAGAAAGTCTCCATCAGATCTTCACCAATGGGACGTTATAATCTTGACAAACATTTTTGCTTCATCAACACAATTTTCCTGATAGAAAAAAACACAAACCTAACCTCCCGCCTGTATCGTAGAGGAGTTGGCAGATACCAGGGTTTCCCACGATTTTGATAAAGTGATCAAAAAAAATTTTATTCACGGATATACATAACAATATTTATCTCCCATTTCTCGTACGCTACCAATTTGTTATGCTGTTGGTAACAGCTGTAAGTTAGCAATAGTGTATAAAAAAACCGGACAAGTGCGAGTCGGACTCGCCCACCGAGGGTTTTGTATAAATTTGTAGGTACCGTGCTTTACCCGAACTTCAAAGACCATTTTTTTATGATTTAATTACAAATGTATAGTTTTTACATTTTTCCCTGTACTTGTAGTATAAGACAATATTACTTGCCAAATTTCATAGTTCTAGGTCAACGGAAAGTACCCTATAAATTTTGATTCCCCTGAGAATGCCGAAATTTTCGTTTTTTGCGACATAAACGGCCATAACTTTTTTTACGTTTACTTAGAAGTTTGATTTTTTCACAGCTTCAAGGTACTGTAGACTTAAGTATACGGTTTTAATTTCAACTCGATACCTCTACGCGTTCCCGATTTAAAGATCTTGACAGACAGATGGACGGACAGACGGACGGACGGACGAACAATAAAGTGATCCTAGGATTCCGTTTTTCCTTTTGAGGTACGGAACCCTAAAAACAACTAACAGCTGCTAACAGTAGATTAACACACTGCTAGGTTAGCGTGTGAGAAGCCGAGAATTAGTTTCCAAAACCATATGAACCAATGGGCAAAGGAACTAAAAGCCCTAAATAAACAAAGACACAACGACTAAAGTAAATAGTAACTGTAAGTATCGCAAGATTCGGTATGCGATCTAATTTCACACAAGGAAATCAGTTTCACTTTCCTGTTTTTGTTCTAGAGATCGGATCCGTGATCGAGACCAAGGCTATTTGAGTGATCATCAATCTAGGTAAGTGAAATAAATGTTAAATGTATACAGGGTGTTACATACAGATCCAACAGGCATAGCGCTGGCGTGGCTTATACCCCAATACAGCCCGGCGTAGCGCGACACGAGACAGCTGACGCTGCATTTCCTCCTCAGTGCCTGGTTTTACTTTTTACTGACTCCGTGTTGAAACTTCGAATCGGACACTAGTTTAATTAGCCCTGAGTAACTACTTTCCTACGTACCGAAATCCAACTCGGCTGGGCAGCATTCGGGAAACTTAGAAAAGTCATCTAGTCTAATATACGTCAATCGCTCAAGACAAAATTATACAAACAGTATGTTTTACCAGTGATGACTTATAGCACTAAAACGTGATCTCTCACTATGGGCCTCATAAGAAAGAGTTGAGGTCACGCAACGAGCTATGGAATGGGCTATGCTCGGAATTTCTCTACGAGATCGAATCTGAAATGATGAGATCCGTAGACGAACAAAAGTCGTTGACAAAGCCCAGCGGATTAGTAAGTTGAAGTGGCAGTGGGCGGGGCACATAGCACGAAGAACTGATGGCCTATGGGGCCGAAAAGTTCTCAAATGGAGACCGCATATCGGCAAGCGCAGCGTAGGACGACCAGCCAGAAGATGGACAGATGACCTCATCCATGTGGCAGGAAGACGCTGGATGCAAGCCGCTTTCAACCGGTGTTTTTGGAAATCCATGGAGGAGGCCTATGTCCAGCAGTGGACTTATTGTGGCTGAATGATGATTATGAAGTATCTACTTATATTTATTAAAAAGCATTTGGTTTTTTTTCGGCCGTAATCGTAATAATCCATAACATAATCCCCATGCGAAAACGGGGTGGGGAGGGGGTTCTAGTCGTCAGTACGAACAACTTATAAATACATATATTCACACATACATAACTGTGTTTGTATGTATGTATTTATTTATTTCAGGCAATGCTCATACGGTGTTGATAGCAATGGTGACTTGACTACGTTAATGTTGTGGACTATGTTTATAATAATAATATGTATTACATCGAACTTCGAAATCGCAAAAAATATCGTATCAGCTGCTCCAATTTAAATCTGCCACCTGCGCCATTAAAATGTATGGAGCAGTTGCTATTATTCCGCAATTTCGAAGTTTTCCTCATAGTAAAAGTTGTCCGTATGTGTCTTTTTTGTGAAGAAAAATCCCTCAGCTTCTTCAGACACATTATGCCACAGACTGTAGGCTCCTAAAATTTGCTAATGTATGGTTTGCAATAAAGAGTGTCAATCTAATCTAATATAAAACTTTCGTAAGCACTACACATTATTAGCTTAATTCCGGAAAAATGAAGTAAGTGACTCCGGAGTTAAGCTAATTATCTAATCTAATCTAAAAAACTATTACAAAACCACGAAGAAGAAATTAATATCTTTACAAAAAATCATCCTGCTGTGGATAAGCATGAAATTTTCACGCCTCAGACCTCAGATCTTTAGGTGTGATGTGCTCATACTCATAGCTATCGGCCGTAATTAGCGTTTGTTGCAAATACTTATACACACACATGAATTTCGAATGGATGTCCGTTCCAATTCCGAGATAAGTAATTATCTCGGAATCGATACGCACATAAGATGTGTATGCGATGGACACGGTGCAGTGCACGCGTCAGCTGCATTTGCTAATCCAGCCTGAAGCGTACTTTGCTCGGGCCCACTTGCACATTGCGAATAATTGGGGCCTCGTTCATGCTTTGTTCGCAGACTATTCTAAAGCCTACTACTGTGGCTCGAACTCAAATCTAATTATGAACATGAACCTTGGTGTAGGTGACTAAGGGTCGGTTTCTGAATTGAGAATTTCACAAAGTAAATACTTAAGTAACGTTCTGTCACGCTCTTTTCTGAGAAATTCGAAGAGACAGCACTACAGGTTAACCATTAGCGGAATTCTCAATTCAGAAATTGGCCATAAAGCGTTTATAGTCTTTTCTCATAACACTACAAAAAGCGGGCAAGCGCGTGCCGGGCCACGCTGTATAGTACCGTTGCATAATTTCATAGTTCGTCATCAGAATACAGAAACTTAGAAGGAGGAGTTGTTGATCGGTATTAGGTTTTTATCTTACTTAAAATTTGATACCTGATTTGCACACGTTAAAACTTCATTTTTAATGGAATTTGTACGAAGTTTTTTTTATCAGTTGGTCAACTATTACTCGTTAATTTGTAAAACCTACTTAACCATGAGGTTTTTCCTTTTAACTTCATTATTGTGCTACTAAGAAGGCATTAGAAAGTAAAATCACTGACATTTTAGACACAGTTCATTTTCATAAACTCTTAGGCGCGGAGCCCACTGATCTAGTCAACTTTGTTCTTGGGCAAATTGTCCTATTTCTGAGGTGCTCCTTCAAAAATACTCCGAGCATAGCCCGTTCTATAAAAGACTGACATTTGACCCGATGCAAAGAAAAACTATTTTAACCATAAAATGTTGAGAATATAAGCCGGGAATTAAATAAGAAATGCGTTACAAAATGACGGAAACGCTAGTACGCATTGGATTTTCAACGAAAGTAACGTTTGAGATTCCCATGTTTTAAATACATTGCGGGTTGGAACAAAACTTAAAAATACAAAATAAAAAATACTAAACGCATTTCTGCAATAATTACCAAGCTTTGTATCTCAATATCTACTTAGTCGTTGAGACTACTGTTGGCAAAATGTAACTTGCGGGACGTATGTATGTACCTGTCCATCGTAACATAATTAAAAAGTATATGTCAAACCCTGACTCACTGCTGACTATACAATTTTCCTGAAATCAGTTGTGCAGTTTTCTCCTTCTAAAGTTTGATATGGTTTCTAAGTAGCAACACAAAGCATTATAATACAGTAGCAACAACGATTCCCATCCATCTCAAATAGAGAACTTGCAAAAAAAGGGTTGATATCTTTGAAGGGGCCATGTTAAAAGTTAAATAAAACACATTTTTCACATTTTTGAGCCTGTGAAACTTAGAAAAAACGTTCTTATGGATTTTTTGTACTTTTATGAAAGTTTTTGCAGGTAATTTATGGTATACACACCATTAATAGACATAGCAAAATGAACGTACCTATTGAAAATAGCTATCGAATACGTTAGATTCTTTTTTTAAAAAACGCATTTTCAACAATATCTCGACACAAACTCGAATCTATTAGAACCATTTAGTAGCCATCCAAAGCGGTGCATGCGTGCCGCGGGTCATTGTTCTGTTAGACAGAGAGGCGGTACTAATTGTTCGCGCATTTTTTTACCAAGATTTCTCAACTCGAAACACGATTTCTTAACTATATTTTAATTTTAATTTACGTCTATGCTTAAAAGAAATAGTCTAAATATATGCCATTTTTAATTACTAATTAAACCACCCAGATTTAAGCCAGTACGTATACAATTTTATTCCAATCTAATTTTGAGTCAACTATCGTATTACGACCCATGTTACTCGCAGACTGCTTACTGTACTAGAAAGTTAAAAGGAGCTTATTACAAAGTACTTACAGAAAATTCAGCAAGATGAATGACGCTAACGAAACGTAACTCAGGGAGCTCAGATAAATACTGCATTTTATCCTTTGGATACTGCTCACTTTAATCTTCAAGCCTCCTTGCTTGGATTAGATAATAAACCTTTATAATTAACCTACTTTTTATCTATCTGACCCTCTTGTTCCGGCACTTCGAAAACCCCTTTGTTTATCAGCTGTTATAACAAACCTCATTATTTACAAAAGAAGAAAAAGGACGCCGTTCTTCTTTTGTTTTTTTTTTCGTCACAACTGAATAAACATCCATTAAGACGCAGTGTTTTTTTTTTCATTAAGTTTGCATTTCCAGTAATTTTAATACTTTCAACTTTCAACAAATTTCTGCAATTATTGATTTTATGTGGTAAGAAGACACATTTACACCGAATAAATTCAACGAATGAAAGAGTAGTTCCATACGTTGAATTTCCGTCGCACATACTTTTTGCATTTGTAGTACAAAAGGCGGATGTCTGAAGACATTACTTTTAGTAATAAGGCCGTCAATTGTACAATATTTTATTGCTTTTTTAAGTTTTCATTTTAATTTCTGGTGAATAAAGAAAATTCGATCGATCCATAAATACTTTAATCCCCTGTTAGTGAAAAAAATTAACACTAACTTCATTCTTCTGCCCACAGTTTCGTGAGCGCATCCCGGTGCGCCTCTTGTATCGGCGAATCGGCTCGTGCTGCGTGGTATAGGCATTCTGATGGCTGGCGCGGAGCCCCCGCCCCCGGCCCGCGCCGCTCCCCTTGGGACTCCCTGCCCAGCCTCCGCCACGAGGGCAGCCTCAATGACTCCGGCTACCGGAGCAACCGAGCTGACAGCTTCGAACAACGGTAAATACATTGTGACCGGAAACAAACCGCAATCTCCGAGGTTTTATATGTATTATCATGACTGCTTCGTTGGTCTAGCGGTATCACGTCTGATTACCATGCCGGAGGTCGAGGGTTCGATTCCCACTGGGGGCTGCCGTACATTTGTGCAAATGCCCTCGATGTAGGTGTATTTCCATGTTTGTGATGTCCTTGCCTGGTTTGTGTTACAATGGAAGTAAGTGTTTTTTACTTTCACTTAACTCTTACTTTCATAGGACAGGGTATCCTAATTTGGAACCTGCAGTTGGAACATTGGCTCAGCCATTGGAGCTATCCGTCATTCTACCATTTAGTCCATACCATTTCATTGAGTCTATGACTGTCTGTACCTGCGACTTTGCTTGTGGGGATTTTGGGAGTTTCTGATTTTAAGAGTATGAGGAAAAAAACAATACGGGGACAAGGTTTGTATTTTCCTTTTTTGTGTTGAATTAAAATTAGTTTCACTCTGTCGAATGTAATTTAAATATGTAATATTAAATTTAAGATCACAATAAATTCGCTCATCATGAAGGAAATTTCATGTGAATAAAAATTGCCTTTTTCACAATATTGTTGTGTAATCGTGTACAAATTTACAAGGACTACATAACATACATTGTGGACTGAAAGATTATGTTGTAACTAGAATTGAGACAGGAATGTTGCCATGGTGTAAAGAAAGATTATCGGAAAGAAGAAAGATTTGCGAAAGGTAAGATAAAAAGTACCCGAATGCATGCAGCGACTAATTAATATGTATGAAGCGAAAGAGGTTTGTCAGGATTGTGTCAAATGGCAAATTCTGGTCTCTGCCTACCCCTCTGGTATACAATTGTGAGTTTATCTATGTAAAATAAAGTACCCGGTGCAACATCAGACCTGTCCAAATCCAGTTTGGGCTTATTTAATAGGTTTGATAAGTACTTTCAAAAATATGAAGACCAGGGTCTGATGAATGGCACTGAAAGGTGAAAACGGAATCTTTTCAGCCAACAATAGCAGACCCTTCGAATGTGGGCTTATTTGATCAGTCTTGATCAGGAATATTGCTGTGTTTCTGTGACAATTTAAATAAATGTCTTCTTTCTTTCTTTCTTTCTCAAAACTTAGTAACAAGGGTCAGATGATGGCCTCATCGGACAATAGGAGACCCTTCGAATTTGAGCTTCCTTAATCAGTATTTGTGAGGGTTTTGGTGAAACTTAGTGACCAGGGCCTGACAATCGAACAAAAAGGTACTGGAACTTCTTAATAGATGAAAGCATTAGCTTATATGATCGAGCTTGATGAGTACTTTGGTGAAAACCGGTGACAAAGGTCTGATGTGTGATTGTGGATTGGATACGGGATCTTTCCAATGGACATTACTATACTGCTCAAAACAATTAGGGGAATAAGATTTTAAAGCGGAATAATAAAAGTTCTCTGTTTTTTAACTGTAACTGCCCACCAAATAATAAAGTGACATTGTTCAAATAAAAAACAAACGAACATCAGCGTTTTTGTCAGCAGTTTTCTGAATATGGTGGCCAAGAGTCGATGTTCATCTAAAAACAAAGTGATATCATAGTTTTTTTTTATACAGAAAAGTTCTCTCATTTTGTGTGGCCTTTCAAGCCCTCTGAGTATTGTTAATGATTGAAGTGAGTGTTAAAGTTAAAAGTCAAAGTCAATTTTTTTTTATATTCATTATAAAAAAAATGTTTACTTAATGAACATCAAAGCTGTTAGTTTCACAATTAATAGATTACGCGGAGAAGAAGCTAACAAAGAAGATTCTTTTCAAAACAGGTTTCCTTATTAACAGAGTTTTCAACTTAAAGTTACACTACATTAGATACAATCGTGCCTGTTAAGATTATTTAAATACCAAACACCCTTCTCTTCCAAATAATCCTTATTGTTATAATAGGCTTTTTTGTACAGAGTATGCCTAACACATTTAAGGTTAATTTGGTATACAAGGTCATAATGCCAGATCTGACTGAACTCCAAGTATCCCGAGCTATCACTGTACTTCAAGAGGGTAAGAGTATGTAGCTTTTTTTGTGTAGGTTTGGGTTTAGGTTACTAATTTAGTTAGGAAAAGATAGTTTAAATATGTACAGAATTTAAATAGGTTTTTAAAATTTTGATTAGTTTTAGTTTTTATACTTACAGTTTACTTTTTAGTCTTAGTAATAGCACTATAGTCTTTAGAATAGCTCAGGGTCGTAGTTCGAGTTAACGGATCGAGTTCACTTTGCACTGTTAGTCCACTTAGCTTCGTGCAGTTGCGGGTAGATGCTACGGCAGTTTAGGGTCAAACTCCGGTCCAGTTGAAGTAGGCGAAGGGTAGGCTTCGATTGGGAGCGTAGAACTCGGCCAGCAACGAGGGCCCTGGAATTCGGGAAATATAGACATTTTTAGGAACGCTCGAATTCACGTTACGTACTGCAACACAGGAACAACTTTTTCCGTCCATGAGATTGATTCACGAAGAAGCTAGTGGGATCCCAATTAGGCATTAGATAGTGATCAACGATGTGGTATCTGCAGGCGAAATCAGCTTTGATGCTAAATGAAAGAAATGTTACGTAATGATGACATAATAAAAATGAACTTAAAGTTACGTATTAACTAGTGACAAGCCCCATACAATAATGACTAAGCAACAGCCATGAGTGGGCGTATTAGTACTTACATGATTTCGATGGATTTAGCACAATTAGAACAAAGAAATCAGCAATAGCCTAGATCATTAAAAATTGCGGGTAGAAAATATATACTAGGCCAACTAAAATAACTAAATTACAACACTCACCCAGTCGGGGAAAATTCACATAAACACTTTTAGCTTAGGCACTGCAATGTAGAACTCGTAAAATGCCTGGATGGCTTAATTTCGGTAATTAGAATTTAAATGAAGTCACTTCACAAGGAGGGTGTGTTCTCCGGTAAACCGCCAGGTTAAAATGAACGAATTCATTGCACTAATGACACTCGAGCGTTTCTTTGTGTGACAACCGGACCTTCCGATCGCTTACGATTGTATTATCTAATATGAATAGGGGATTGGAATGTTTGTCTGTTCGTTGAAATATTAATTAGTATGTTATGTTTTATTTTAGCTTTAGAGTAAACTTTAAGTGTAAATAATTTTATTAGATAAGTAGGTACCTAATTATTGTATTATAGATTCAATTATTGTATTTTAGGTTTTTGTTTTAAGGTGTTACCGTTACAAGTAAGAGTAAGAAATGTTTTATTTATGAACCATCATCATCATTCAGCCACAAGAAGTGCACTGCTGGACATAGGCCTCCTCCATGGATTTCCAAAAAGACCGGACCATAATACCAGATATTGTGAACAATGTTAAATGACAACATAAGTATAGGGTCGGATAGGGCATATGTAGGAACTAGTGATTAAATTTTTACTCAGTACTTATCCCCCTGAGAGTAAATACTCATACAATAACAACACTCAGAAGACTAGAAAGGCCACATTCAAGTCTCCTGAGAGAGTTTTCTGTAATTAAAGAGTTTAAAAAAATTCTGTGGTGTTACTTTGCTTTTAAGTGTACGTAGACTCTCGGCCTATTAAGAACTGCGAATAGAAATGCTGATGTTCTTTTGTTTTTAATTTTCGTAAAGGATCCCACTTTAATATTAGTTTTAATTAAAAACCTAAGCTAAAACTTTACTACACTTTGAAATGTTATTACCCTAATTGTAGCAGTATATAAATTACAATCACAATATCGCTCTGAGATTACAATAATAAAACTGGTAGGTAAAAATATCTATGATAATTTACGTTAATTATTAGTTTGGTTGTCTCAATCACTAATGTTTATCACAGAAGGTGACATTCTAATTAGAGTAGCTCTATTTAGCACCTATAGCTTGCCATTAAAGAGTGGATTTAGAACTAATTTCTATTGATTAAATTATCGTTAGAGTGTGGATGTCAGTCGGTCTTCCGAATTTCATAAATTTATTTAATCAGAGCCCAATACAAGATAAAAGTAGTTCGACAGTAGTAAAACCAATGGAGGTTCCAGAGAGATGATTTTTTTTCTGCTAAAGAGATGATGAAGTTTATAAACAATATCTTGGAGAAAGTGAAACGGAAATGTTTTGACGGAACTCTGCAACATTTATCAAAGAAACGCTGATACCGCATGATATCACGGGTGGGTAATACTTTATTCTTCTCTTCTGATGTGAATATTGTATTTGTTGATTATTGTAAGTCGATATGAAGGTTTTGTACACAATATTTTAGCGATGATTAATAGACGAATAGAACACATGAGATTGATATAATATCTCTATGTTACCATGTTGATCCTTTCTAGGGTTCAGTAGTTCGATAAATAACCCTTATAGTTCAGCCATGTCCGTCTATCTGCCTGTCTGTGCGTCCGTGGCCTAGCGCAAAGACCGGTACTAGAACACTGCTTAAGCCTCTAAATAGGTTTTAAAAAAAATTTTCCTCAGCACGGGTTAGTGCAACAAAATAAATATAATAATGTAGGTACAGCGATATTATTCCGATGTAAAAACCTAACTGCAAACTGGGTTACTCGGGGCTGCAAGTGATGTAAATTGTTTCGGCCAGATGTCGCTGCCTGTACGTAATATAGAGAAGTTTGTAAGAGGCTCGAAATTTTGCCGATGCCTGCACTTGCCCATTAGCTCAGTTGAGAGAGCGCTGGCACGGTTAGCCAGAGGTCGCGGGTTCATGTCCCGGCATGGGTGGAATTTTCAGCCTCTAAATAGGTTTTAAAAAAAATGTCCTCAGCACGGGTTAGTGCAACAAAAAGAATATAACTTACTACAGCCATATGTTTCCAAATCTTTGTTAGAATATCTCTTGTGACGTTATACAGGTTTTAAAATGATTTTTTCCTGGCAAAAAGAATACTTCTACCTAGTATCACTGCTTTCCTAGAATAACCCACCTCTGGTATGTATCTTCAATAACTCACCACATGTATGCTCGTCATCATTGAGAAGCAATATCTATTTGTCGATTCATTGAAGCGCAACGAAATGTTATTGGTTAGAAGATTTACATGTTATTCCGTCATATTGCGAAGACGTTTGTGCAACTATATATTACACCATTTATTGTTCGGGTACTTCTATATGCGTGCACTTTATTCAGTTATGGGGAAACTTTGCAACAAAACGGTTATAGTCGATCAGCTATCGACAGCATAATCAATTTAGACAAGAAAAAAAGTTGAACTCTTTTTCTAAGTTATATCAGTGACTTATATTATTTTTGTTGCACTAACCGGTGCTGAGGACAATTTTAAAAACCTATTTAGAGGCTGAAAATTCCACCCATGCCGGGACTTGAACCCGCGACCTCTGGCTAACCGTGCCAGTCTCCCAACTGAGCTAATGGGCAAGTGCAGGCATTAGTAAAATTTTGAGCCTCTTTACAAACTTCTCTGTGTTACAGGCAGCGACATCTGGCCGAAGCAATTTACATTACTTGCAGCCCCGAGTAATCCACTTATTAGTGACTTCAATTTAGAAAAAGATGAAAGAATCTATAGTCAAAATAATCTTAAAAGCTATGGATTTTTAGACAGAGACCGAAATATAACAACAAGGAAGATCCATTATTTTTGGCGGACAAGTTATATGATGGATAGGTCATTGCGGGGTTCGAGTGTTGTGTATCACGTAATAATTTCGTCGAATTTCGAGACTGCTTTTATGGATTTTTAGGGTTCCGTACACGAAGGTTGCCAAACGGGACCCTATTACTAAGACTTCACTGTCCGTCTGTCACCAGGCTGTATCTCATGAACCGTGATAGCTAGGCAGTTGAAAATTCCACAGATGATGTATTTTTGTTGCCGCTGTGACAAAAAATACTAAAAAAAGAATAAAATAAATATTTAGGGGGCTCCCATACAACAAACGTTGTCTAAAGACAGCCATCTAGCGGCTATCTATGTTACCTTTACAGCGCCGATGTCATGTCATCATCATCATCATCATCAGCCATTTGACACCCACTACAGGACACAGGCCACCCTCATGGTCTTGTGCCACCCGCAGTCCCGCATCCAGCGACATGTCATGTCGTTAAATGTCAATGTTAAACGTTTCTTGTTGGTTTCTATAGGATTGACTGTTCTCAAATTTTTGTCTAATGGTACGGAACCCTTCATGCGCCAGTCCGACTTGCACTTGGCCGGTTTTTTTAAAGAAATACACCATTGAAAATTGTTTGAAATTAGCAATCATTCCCCGAGACATAGTAGAAAATATTTATTTAGACTTTCAGTATCATTGTCCATTGTCCTGCAAACTCTACTGACCTGAAATGAAAAATTGCAGCATTATGTCTGAAATTCGTAATTTCTAAAACACGACGGTAAGACTTTGTGATTTTCAACTATAGTACATTATTGCAAAGGCAGCGAAATAGGCAATTGCAGGTGGAGTATGAGTTTGAAGGCCGAGCCGCAGGCGAGGACTTCAATGATACGAGACAGGCAATTGCCATTTCGGCCAAAGCATATTTAGTGCGTTTCTTAAAAAAATGCAAGGAATTAAAAAGGGGCCTTTAACATAATAAATTTTCTTTTGATTTTGCTGGAAGCAGGTTTTCCATCGCTAATTTAGCTTTCGATCTTAAATCTGGTGGAGTGCAGTCAATGTTCATTTAATTTTCACTTTCAGAATCATCGGAACACATTTTAATAAAATTATTTTATTAACAAAATAACAACGAACTCCGCTTTACCGCCATTTTTTATTTTTATTTTACAGTTTGTGCCGAAAGGTAAACGCATCTGTGGCTATACAGCCACGAGAACGCAGTGTGTACGATAGATGAAAGAGTTCTAAATTCAAACAGCACACCATTTCATACAAAGTTGCCGGCGCGCTCTTCGTTCCAAATTCAAAGAACGCGCCGGGAAGTGATTTTGGTTTTTCAGTCTACGTAAATATGATACTTCGCGTGTTCTTTATTCAAAAGTAATGACAATATTTCCGCGCATGTTTAAGAAAATGTTGTTGTATGACTTTTGATAATTTATTGTTATTTTTTTTAATAACATTACATAAATTCACGCCTGTAAATAACCAGAGACCAGGGTCTGCCATTTGCCACGATCCTGACAGATCTCTTTCGTTTCATCCACATTCTTAGTCGTTGCGTGTAAGCACGCCGGTTTCGGGTACTTTTTGTCTTGCGCTTTGCTCTACATTCCCTATTTGGTAGAATTTTGGCTAACATACTAGAATAGACCCTGTTATAGCTATAGTGTAATACTTGTATGTTACGTGTTGGTGTGCCTTAAATAAATAAATCAACTTTATTAATAGTTTAAAAATTTAATTTTAACCATTTTTCTTAAATTTTATTTCGGTTTTTGATTTTGATAGACAATACTTGGAACAATTTGTATTAAATATAATGGAAGTACTATTTAAGGCAATTTATCGGAGGCTGTGATATTGGTAGCGCGCAAATTCAATAAAATTTTGTAAGCCGTGATGTATCGAAAAAAGAACTCACAAAAGAAAAGTTGTGCAACCCAAAATCTAATTGACCTGTTCAGGAACGGTGTGTTTTAGAGGTAACCCAGTGTAATATGTGGAACGTGACTTGAAAATGGAAATTTTTATTAAAAAAAACGTTTATCTGGAGTGCGGATCTGTTTTTTGTCCTATTACAGTCTGGCCGAGGTTGGCATGGGGATGGGTATGGGCTTTTTCCCATTTGTACTTAGTGGATTAAAACCCGGGTTAAAACGTTTTAACCCAGTTAAAACCCATTATCGCCTTTTTGGTAGGCTAAAACTGAAATCGACGAAATGAAACAATTGAAGTCACTACCAGGACTATGGCTGCTTTTAAGCGGCTTTCCCGATGATGCCGCTCGAAGCAGGTGAAAACAGTGATAGATAGCAAAAAAGTGATCTACCGTAGAACGTAAGTATTTTATTCGAAATAAAATAATAGATCTTTGATTTTTTATTCTGATAGCGGACTAACGGAATTATTACCGGTTGATTGTATTTATCTTCTCCGACCGAGAATATTTTCGAAGTGAAAATGTTCAAAAACATGCTAATTTTAAACGATTTGTTAAATTAATTGTATTCAATAATTCGCTATCTGATATCTGGTGGACATCGTCGCAGCCGTTCTGAAGATCATCGCCTCCAATATCGTCCTTGAGAGTTTCTCAGCTTCTATTTAAAGTAGAAACATGGAGATTTAACTCAAAAACTCAGTTTCATGGTCACTATTACCAGCTCAAGAACCTTTGGATCTAAGACATCGTTGCACCTAGAAACCCTGAATTAGCGATGAAATACAAAATTTTGATGTAATTTTCTACACCAGAAGTTTGGAGAATCCGATGACCAGCTCATATACGGTACCGTTGCACTTACAAACTTGCAACTCATACTTAGATTCATTATAATTTTATTTATTCGAAGACTTAGGATTGTGATTCAGATGATCCTGAGCTGGTCATCATAGCATAGTAGATCTAAGGTAAACTAACTGTTCCAGCAATTATTGTAGCTACAAACCATACATTAATTTTAATTTTATTAACCCGAAGTCTTAGGAGTATGATTCAGGTGCTCCTCTGCTGGTTATCATGGCTTAAGACACCTAGATCTGAGGTAATTACAATAACTGTTTGAGCAATTATGGGAGCTACAAACATAGAACTTAAGCTATAAAACCCCCTTTCATCACAGCAGGCATCACTACATAGTGTTCGGTTGCGGAAATTTCGTACTTCATCAAATCATCATCACATTCAGCCACAAGAACCGAATGCTTTTTAATAGATTTAATAAAAAAATACAATATAAGTAGGCCTATGTCCTGCAGTGGGTGTCAAACGGCTGGTGATGATGATAGGTAGGTACGTCATAATAATAATGCCACAATAAGTCCACTGCTGAACATAGGCCTCCTTCATGGATTTCCAAAAAGACCGGTTGGAAGCGGCTTGCATCCAGCGTCTTCCTGCCAGTTGGATGAGGTCATCTGTCCATCTTATGGCTGGTTGTCCTACGCTGCACTTGCCCTTATGTGGTCTCCATTCGAGAACTTTCCGGTCCCATCGGCCATCAGTTCTTCGTTCTATGTGCCCCGCCCACTACCACTTTAAGTTACTAATCCGCTGGGCTATGTCGACGACTTTCGATCGTCAACCCGCCTGCGATCGCCAACCCGCCTGCCAAGCGTGGCGATTATGGCAAAACCCATCATGGTTATGAAAACCATGAGGGAGGCCTATGTCCTGCAGTGGGCGTCAAAGGGCTGATGATGGTGATGATGATGTCGATGACTTTCAATCGTCTAGGGATCCCAGCATTTCTGATTTGATCTCGTAGAGAAATTCCGAGCATAGCCCTTTCCAAAGCTCGTTGCGTGACCTTGAGCTTTCTTATGAGTCCGATAGTGAGAGACCATGTTTCAGTGCCATAAGTCATCACTGGTAACACACTGGTTGTATAATTTTGTCTTGAGCGATTGAGGTATATTAGACGAAAAGACTTTTCTAAGTTTCCCGAATGCTGCTCAGGCGAGTTGGATTCGACTATTGACGATTCGATTCGCAAATCGCTTGGTGCGAATTCGCGGAATTTCTATGAAAAATGCAAATTTCAAGCTATAACGGCACCATAGATCCAGCATTCCTGGTTTAATAATTTAACTTCTAGGTTTCTAGCCGCAATAGTGCCCTGGGTTAGACACAACTGTTCTTGAGCTTGAACCACTAATTCTCGGATCTAGAAAAGGACTATGGAACTAATTATTTTAATTCCAATTCCAGGTTTTTAGATGTCAGTAACTGATCTTCCTTTCTGAGGTTTAATTCATTACCTATACCTTTAGTCCAGGGGCCTGTTTCATACAACTACAGTTTATGGTTTACTATAATAATTCGATGCCCACTGCGAAGTCGATTAATCCACCGATTAGCAAAGAGGAAATCTCGGCTACACAATATTCTTACACCAAATTATCGTAATTTACTGCGTATTAGAACTTGGCTGCAATTTAGAAATTATGTCCCTTAACCTACTTGAAATTTACCTAGTTAATTGGTACTTCTTTGTCACTAGAACCAGTTGCAATGTAAAAATAATAGTAATAACTTCCAAACAACACAATCATCTATTCTAGTCCCAAACAAGGGTGCCATGTGCTGGGGCAACCAGATAAGGATATCACAAACATGAAAAACATCCATACTAAGACCATTTAAACAAATTAAGTACGGCGGCCTCGGGAAACCCACGACCTCTGTTGTGATAGTCCAGCGTGTTATTCGCTAGACCAACGAGGCAGTCAAAAATTTATTAACGGTACCAAAGACCTTCGAACTACTCGCAGCATAAAGTTCCTAGATTCACTAATGTCCTAGAACCAGTTGTACTAAACTTGTACCAATCATCATCAGGTCTCGGTTGTTTCCAGTCCAGCGTACTATTACAAGCATCAAATACTCTCCTCGCACATCGCTATATCACCCCATGCTCGATCCGTGGCACGTTGCTTACAAAGGCGTGTAGTATTAGTTTTTTTCCACCTCAATGGGTTTTAACGGGAATTAACTGGGTCTTTACTGGGATTAAACCCACTGGTGGATTAAAACCCGGGGCCTTACCCATCGTGAGGTGGTGATAATAAATTATCTGAAAATAAATTCATCGCGCCAGCAGGTGTTGTGCTCAATGATGAATTTATATTTCCAAGAACCAACAATTTTGCTGCAGCGAGCGTTGAAAGAAGCGAAACGTGAATTATTCAGGAATACGGCCCGATTATACCGTGTTTCATTCGTTACACAAAGCTGGTGACAGTTGTAAATTACTTCACGCGTCCTTTGTGGTCGCCGGACTATAAACACATTATGATATTACTATCTGAAATATATTACGTATTATGAGTGGAATCTCCCAAAGATAACATACAAATATATTATATCTCTATAGTAGTTTTGTGATAGTAACGAACGAGAATAGATCTGTGTTAGTTTTAAAGTTATAAATTGAGTTAAGATAAGAATGTTCTTTATTGTACACCTGAGAACAATCATTAGAAAAACAGTACCTACAAAAGACAAGGTACAATTGGCGGCCTTATTGAGGTCTGTTTTTTTTTTTCAAAGAGCAAGTTGACTGAGTATTCACAAAATACCTTGCTATTAAACTAGTGATACATGAAACAAAAGTACATAGATGAGAGGTTAGACGACTTACCTAGTAGCGCCCCAGTTCCCAATTTGTAGAACTAAGGCAGGCAGTACTATAATCCTGAGACCATAACGTATATAATAATCCTGAGACATATATAACGTTAAAAAGACTGAGATGATGATATTCAGATCGGGGAGAGGGCCGGACTCTGTTCCGGGGGTCCTGCTGAGGGGCCAACCCATTAAAATTGTCGAAATTTTCAAATACCTTGGCCACATCCTAGAATCGACGTTGAAAGACGACGCTGATATGGAACGTCAGCGTCGTGCCTTGTCAATTATAGGAAATATGTTAGCACGACGTTTTTATAAGGCGAATAACAGCGTGAAAATGCTGTTATTTAAAACTTTTTCTCAGAGTTTCTACACGTGCCAACTCTGGACCTGCGTGTAAACGCAGAGGACTCACGATGGCATTCGCGTTCAGTACAACAATGTATTTAGACATCTGATGGGGTTGAGAAGATACTGTAGTGCCTCAACCACGTTTGCTGACGCGCGTGTTAACACGTTTAATGCCATCGTTAGACTCCGCATTGCCTCATTTATGGACAGGGTTGCCACGTGTGGAAACTCAATAATTAGAGAGCTGTCTGACAGGCTCTTTTTGACCGACACATACAAGAGCTGGACAAAAGTAGCTTGTAATCTAAGTACTAATATACACTCTGACCCTACTTTGTTGTACAAGTAGTTGCTAAGAAACTTTTTGTTAAATTTAATTTCAACAATTTAAGTTTATTTTTTGTACCGCCTGCCTATATGGACATATGGTCCGAAATAAAGTTTTTTATTATTATTATTATTACTATTATTATTATTATTATTCCGAAACGGAGAAGACTTTTACAAAAACTACCGCTTTACTATTACAGGATACTAGCAATGCCCGCGACTGCGTTTGTGTGGTAAACGGTTTAGTCTATAGCCTATTTCCACCCGGAAAGCCAATCTAAATACAAATAAATGAATTTTTGAAATCGATTAAGTGCTTTCGGAGATTACTCCCTACACACAAACTTACAAACACATAAACTTTTTCTCTTTATAATATTCGTGTAGATGTAGATTACACACATTAAATTATTAATATCCACCAAATACCTTGCTAACAAAATAATTGATGCATGAAACAAAAGTTCTCATGAACGACTAATGAATGTTGAGGAAGCGAAAGTGATCTGTTAGGATCGTAGCAAGTGGCAGTCCCTGGTCTCTGCCTACCCCTCTGGGATACAGGCATGAGTTTATGCTATGTTACAAAAGTTCTTTGTGCGTCATGACAAAAATATTTAATCTCCTGACCTCTGTAAATATTATAATTACTGTGCAATAAAGGGTTATTTATCTAACTAGTCTCACTTAAGCATTTTTATTCTGTTCTTATAAACTCTTGAGATTTGTAAATCAGGATTTCATTGAAATTCAGCAAGATAAGTATTAAAATTAAGCTTTAAGTACTCGTAACCTTCAAGCGTGCATCCAGCGCCTAATTAATGTAGATAAAGCGAACTAACCGTCTCTAACTACCCCTCGGCGATACGAGTTTATGTATGCAAGTCTTATTCATGTTAGAGTGAAATTAAAAACCATGTATAAATTTGAGCTTACCTGGTCCATGTTAATATTAATTCGAGAATGTCCAACTAAATTGCTTTCAGCCAGCTGCCAAAAATTATTGCTGTTACTAAGTCTGGATAGTAGTTTATTACATAATATCTCTATTAGGGCCAAAGCACAAAGATTCCTCCGATCATAATATTTTTCTTTTACGGTAGAAATATGGGCACCGGTGGTAATTAAGCCCATACTCTCTCTCTTCCTGCCTAAGACCTATGCCATGCAGTGGAGCTTATAAAGGGTATATAAAAAATGGTAGAAAGGCAGGTATTTGCAGCCAGATTCTGGCTAGTTTCTTCCGTACTTCACGGTCAGCATAGATTTTTTAACGAGAATTAATCCTTACGTTTGGAACTTACCTTTAATTATTCCAGAGAAGCACGAAATATAAATATATTTTATTTCAAGAGAACATCGAAGTAAAATTCTCCACCACAAAAAGTTTTGAGTTTAGTCAATATGAGAGTTTTGTCTTATTTATTATCTTGTCCAAGTTTGTGTTACTCAAACTCTGCTTTACGTCCAATTAAAAATTCTCAAATAATTTTCCTATTATTGTTTTAAATTCAGCCAATGGAATTTTCTAATTGCTTTGCACTCGAGAAAACATGATCGAAAAATACTATTTGGTCGTTTTTAGGTTTTATTACATGGAGGCATACTAAAACTTTTTATTCACTTTAACTGAAAAATCAACTAAAAAGTGATAAGAACGTAACAATTGCGTTCGAGAAGGTAACATAACAGTTGAATCTTGTAAACCTCAACAACAGCATTATTGTATCGGTGTAGTATGCACTAAAACTTTTTATTCACTTTAACTGAAAAATCAACTAAAAAGTGATAAGAACGTAACAACTGCGTTCGAGAAGGTAACATAACAGTTGAATCTTGTAAACCTCAACAACAGCACTATTGTATCGGTGAAGATAATTAATATTATTTTCTTATGAATGAAAGGAGGTGAAAGGAATTTATGTGTTCTTATACAGAGTGTAACAAAATCCCTACCTACATTTGATAATGGATGAGATTACGTTGATTACAAAGATTATACTCTTTATTGCACACCATACATTATAAAGATACATGATTAAAGATCTGGAAGTGGAGAGGGGTTCAACTTGTCAATACGAACAACTTTGTGTGCGTTTCGACTGCTCGGCCACTACGAATTTTGGTAAGAAGTTTTTGTAAAAAAATGTCAAAGTCGATTCCCAAAACCGTGAATGTGTCAAAGCAATGGTTTGAAATTTAGTCATTTTTACAAATTGTTTACAAATTCAATCGGTTGTTTACCTAAATTTCAAGTCTCTGCAACACTTAGTTTTAAAGATCTCCATGGCCGCGCAGTTCTCCGCGTTTCGATGCCGGCGCCACGTTCAAACCCTTATAGCTTTTAAACCATTACTTTGACATATTCACGGTTTTGGGAATCGACTTTGACAATTTTTTACAAAAACTGGGCATATAACTTCTTATGAAAATACGCCGCGGCCGAGCAGTCGAAACACACACACAACTTTTACTATTTCTAAAAAAATTGCTGTTCAATACATTTTAATGCCACAGATGGTAACTTTAATATGGAACAGCTAATATTTTTTTCGCAATTTTGAAGTAGAAAATCGTATAGCCGAGATAAAATTTTTCGTATAGCCGAGTAGAACCCACAATTTTGTATATATGTGGGTTTTTTAGTTATCTTCTGTACAAGTAAAGTTAAACATGTCAGTTAATGTTATAATGATACAATGTTCGTATCACAACATCGAGGATTGGCTGTAAGAGATTTCTGTTGAAATAAGCTCGCCATCTACACTTTTTATTTTGCAAATTTAGTGTTTTGTATGTGCTATGAAGTATAAAGACTTCATTGTAGCCTGAACAAGTGATATTTTCACATAATTTTTTTATTTAAGGACTAGATGACTTAATGGTTTGCTTGTTACAGTGGGCTATTCGACCGGCAAGACAGCGTGCGCTCTGAGTATACCAGTGACCGCGAATCCACGCGCTACGGGATCGTACAGCAGGCCTCTATCGACAGCACAGACTCCCGGATATGCTACCTCACTTCTAGCGAGGTAAGCGGCGCACTTTTTTAGCTGGTCTAGAACAAAACTCTACAATAAAACTGTTTAATTTCAACGGTAGCTAAATATGTTATTTCGCCAGGGTAAATGTACAAGAATATCAAATACAAGTAGTGCCCGCGACTACGTACGCCTGACAATCGGATTAGCCTGCAGCCTATGTCCACCCCAAAAGTCTATTCTAAATACTGGCGAAAGGATTTTTGAAATCGGATAAGTACTTTCCGAGATTATCCCCTAAATACAAATTTTTCTTCTTTATAATATTAGTAAGGACAAATACAGTGTCACAAAATCCCAATTTACATACAAAAATGGTGCGTTGTACTGGTCAAAGCAAACAACTTTTAGTATAGGTAAGACTTCGAAGCGATGGTAGCGCGGTAAAGCGGTGGTAGCTCGGTCGGTAGAATGCTTACATCACATTCAAAAGGTCCTCGGTTCGAACCCCACGACTTTGCTTTCTAAAGGTAGACTTCCGTGCATCGCGGCTGCGATCGGCCGCGATGCACGGAAGTCTACCTTAAGTTACGAACGTTGTGATATTGTAGTAGCAATACCACTCGCTCGAAAGTTCGTGAGAAAACCTGAGTACTTGTGATGTTCACATCCCTCGGTACTTGAAATAGCCAATTCGCGGTGGGCACGCACTTTGATTAAGCCTGTACTCACTCTCTCTCTCTCTCTGACACAAGGCCTGTGCCACACAGTGGTACGTATATAGGCTGCATTATTATATAACTTCGAATTCGCTAAAAATATCAGTCATTCCATACAAAACTTACCACTTGCGGCATTAAATTGTTTCATAATTTCTAAAAGTTATACTTGTGAGTTGAGCCCACTATTTTCCGATGTATATGGAGAAATTCGGTTGCTACAGTCTGCAAAAATTGAGATGAACAGTTCATGTAGTTGACCATTCTTCTTCTTAGCGTGTCGATGGCAAAACAATTTTTATTAAAAGTCTTTGTCAAACGGTTGCGGGCCATAACTTTGCGACGCTGACTGCGTTATCATTTGCAATAATTGGTCCCTCCTGAGTGCAGGTGTTAGGGCACGTAGGGCACGATCAGAGAAGGTCTATCGTCTGAGAAGTACCGCACAAACAGTTCAAATTATCGCTGTCAGGGTCCGCAAGCCCCCACCTTTACCTTTATATAGTTGACCTTTATATATGTACGCATTAGCTATATAAAGCTTTTTCACCGAGACGGGTTTCCAAAGAAAAGTTTACATTGTGGTCGTCGAGCTAATTTACAATGATCCTTTCACCATTATTGACGGTCAATCCTTGCTTAGTTTACCAAGTTCTATTTTAGATCAACGTAAATATATCAAGAGGAGTAAAATCAATAAAACTTTTTCTTTCGGTTACTTTATCAAACTTATTGTAATAACTTTTCAAGAATAGCTTTTTAACATATTATTAGTAAGTTTATGAGGCACTTAGATATGCTGGTGAAAATATCTATTTATAATAAAGGAGAGTAGCGCTTTTGTGAGTCGTTATTGAACAGGAGGCGGTAAAGGGGCTTGGCGGGCGACGTGTGTAGATTGTTGCCCACGGAAGGACCTGGGATAGTTCGGGACGCGTCGGGGGAGGTCGGAATGCCTGCGCGCGCCGCCCGCCGCAACGACGCTGCGCCTCGCGCTCCAATCGCGCTCCGAACGTACCTATCATCAGCAATATTTTTTTGAGGTTAAGCTTTTTCGCTGCCAATTAGTAATACGATGAATCGAGGGCTAGCCTCTTTCTGGGCAGTCTAATTGTGTCACACAAACGCAGTGTCGAATGTCGCGAAGGAGAACGCTCGGCCGGAAACTGAGACGTTTTGTTTGTGTCAATACAAAACTGTTACTGTCAAGTGCACGGACAAAGAAGATTTACGATTCCGTTCTTTCTTCGTTGTTATTGAAATGAATGTTGGTTGTATCGGTAGGAACAGTTAATTTCGTATTTGTTGTGAAGTTTATTAGTAACCTACGTAGCGAGTTAATAAAGTCAATTTTACGGCCTAAAAATAAAGTGAATTGTTAACATAGTATTTCACATTTCTCTACATGTAGATCGTAATAATAAATGAAGAAAATATATAACTATTGTGAAGATTATCTTCCATAGAATTCCTGCTCGTTTACTGCTTGCTCCACCTGTGATAATTCGTCCTTGTTGAATAGTTATTCTACATATTCTTGTGTACGCTGCCAGTTTTCTAAACGACTATATACGACTCATAGAGTCTTAAATTCATTGTTACAATTTGTAAGGTACAATTTATAAGAAAGTAAGATGCTTAGGGCACAAAGTTGATAGTCTTAATATAAATTTGTTGTTTGTAAGTAAACTAAGCAGCAAGATACGATGATTTCCTGGTAACTGCATGGGGGCCATCAAATCAAAGCATGCCGCATTAATGAAGGTATTTTATATTCTCACCTAAATCCTACTCTAATATTGCTACGGTTCACGTGGCTTAAATTCCATAATGGACTTTATGGTGTATTATTTATTATTTTTTATTACAGAAATTATTCATATTTTTTTCCTGTCTCCCATTTACATACATTTACTGTACATTACTCTAATTATGTACTGAACTTACTACACCGCAGTATTATATATTTTATTACACAGCAAAAAACCATTTTTATTAAGCTACTAGTGGTAAGATACCTAGCTAAGTGGCGGGCTCTGCCTACCTCTCCGGGATGCAGGCGTAAGTTTATGTATGAATATATTAGGCTCCGTTTTGCGCTAATGACTTAGCGCATGATTCAATAAAATATTTTTTATTTATTTATTCACTTCTAAAAATATTTCAAGAAGAGGGAAAGCACATTTTTGTAAGTAGCTCAAGCAACCAACAAAATAATGTACAGGTCGTATGTGAAAAGTACAAAATAGTACGAAAGAGGAAAATTACTGCTACATATTATATGTTCCATTGTGAGATTTTGTGGAAGACAATCATAACTTCGTGTTAACAAGAAAAGTTAATAGTAAATAATGTTCCGTCTCGCTTGCACATTCTAACATTTTTAATTATTTAAAAAAAATATTTACACTTTTTATAAATGTAGCAGGCCATAGGCGATAAAATCACGGACATTTTGAATACATTTTTGTTTTCCTATCTTCTTATATATAAAAATGAATTGCTGCTCGTTAGTCTCACTAAAACTCGAGAACGGCTGAGCCGATTTGGCTAATTGTTGTTTTTATATATTTGTGGAAGTCCAGGGAAGGTTTAAACGGTGAAAAGAAAAAAAACGGTTGACGTCGGTGATACGAAGTTCACGGGGTCATTTAGTACTTAATAAATATGGTTTTGATAGAGTTGTTACCAAAATTACTAATTTTAGCAGGAAAGATTTATTGTAGGTTAACGAAAATATGTCTGTCGTGGCAAGTGGCAACTCCTGCTCTCTGCCTACCCCTCTGGGATACATACTGAATTTATGTATGTATGTATGTATGTCTTAAGTGTCCGTATTTTTTACAAATTTAATCTATCTAATCAACCAAGTGCTGAACCTGTGGACATTACGGTGATTAATGCCTGAAGATATTAATCACTAGTTTCTGAATCACACTATAATATGAACACTTAAGGGGCCACAATAAGTCAACCTGCCTGGTTCAAACACGTTCAAACTTCAAACACGGTGTCTTACTTGGTCTGATATTTTAACTAAATTAACATACTACGACTACACCTACGACTAGGGCTATGTATACAATGAATATACTAGAGTACTATACTAGTAAACGCTGAAAAATAGCAATAAAATAGTTTTTCTCTCTTTTTATGAACTCATTATTTTTTCATTTAATATCCCAAACTAAAATTTACAAAAATAAATATCAGCTACCTCCTCTTTTAAGGGTTCCGTAGTCCACAAAGAACCCTTCTAGTTTCGCCATGTCCGTCCATTTGTATGTCTGTCTGTCTGTTCGTGCCCTAGCAAAGAGACGTTTAGTACTAGAAAGCTGAAATTTGGCATATACCTACCTAAATACATATTAATCACGCCGATAGACAGGTAGCATAAAATCTTAAAAAAATATTTTTTTTAGGTTTCACCTAATCTAGGGATGAAATGTTTGTATCTCGCCTGTACCATAGTGTATGAAAACCATTTTTCGTTTGCAAAACATTAAGCTTTAACGTGCAAATTGTTGTTAGAGTAGGGGTTGCCTCCCCCCCAAGCTAATCGGTTGATCGGAAAAACGTACCTTGAACTTAAAAGGAAAACTATCTCAGCTTAGTAGGCTTTATAAGTTAACGAGTAATAGGCGATCAATTTATAAAAGGTAAGCTTCGTTCAAACTCTATTGAAAATTACTTGGACAAAAGCTAGTAAAAACCACTCCTACGGAACCCTACACCTATGTCACCCGGATCATTTTTGCGTTTTATCTTGACATTCTTTAGCTTATAGTTTCCCACTAATATAGTCTACTAGCTCTATTAATATTGAGGCTCCTCAAGTATCGGTCTGTATCTTCAGATTTCACACAAAAAAAAACCGGCCAAGTGCGTATCGGGCCACGCGCAGTGTGGGGTGCCGTATAAAGAGGGGTTTTTTATCTGCTTTATAGAACCAACAACTTCATAAAAATAATTTTCAATGGATTTTGTACGAAGTTTTCCTTCTCTAAATTGGTCGCCTATTACTCATGAACTCTGACAAAAATTTGCTCTTTATAACTTAACATTTAAAAAGCGGAACCGTAAATCGAAAAATGTTCTTCCTACGCCCAAAATATTTTTAAACAACCAACCCAATGATACCCAACACTATGGTGTTGGAGAGAAAAAAAATGCATCCCTAATTTAGGCTTAGGGGTGGTACGCTAAAAATATTTTTTAGGATTTTATTCTTCCGTTTTGTCGGCGTAATAAATATGAAGGTATATCTATGCCAAATTTTAACTCTCTAGTACTTATCGTCTCTGGGCTAAGCCGATAAGTACTAGAGAGATAGACGGACATACAGACAGACGGACAGACAGACAGACAGACGGACGGACGGACAGACAGACAGACAGACAGACGGACTGACATGGCGAAACTATAAAGGTTCCTTTTTGACTACGGAACCCTAAAAACGAGACAGACAAATATAATGTACTGACGTTATTACATTCCCAATTCTATATTTAAGTTAGTACGTTTGCACATAATAATATTATGTACAAACGTTATATCATAACAATATCTCAGCTCTGTCATTCAAAAACATCTCCGAGAAAAGTTCCAAAGTTAATAAGTGAACGACCTATCATAATAGTATCTGTGAAAATTTCTATAGTGGGGGTGTCAAACTTGTTTCGCTCAACCTGTTAGATGACCTCGAAATGGTCATTGAGGATTATTACGTCTATTTTGAAACTCTCAAAGTATTCTTCGAACGTGAAAGTATAATCATCAAATTAAAAGTTCTCAATCCATCGCCGCGGTCGGCATTAAAAAATGGCAAAGCCATTTCTTGTGCTCACGAAAGTTAATCTACTTTTTTAATGTAGACTGTAACATTAAAAAATAAATATACTTACCGTAAAATTCTCTTACTACCTACTATTTTTTTATTTATTTAGTAATTAGTTTTGTGTCATACGAGTACTTTTCACAGTGTCCGTGAAACTTAGTAACAACATTGCCTCCGTGCACAGCTTATTTTGTCATTCCAATAATTAGCTCATTCACTTTGGCGAAGCATCGTGAACACTAATGCTGTACACCTCATATCGTTGGGATATTGTTTTTCTGTTGGGCGAGGGTTGGTTCGGCTGCCGACGCACAGGCACTATAAACTGTGTCAGGGTCGGGCCCGTATCGATCCGGCTTCTTTTGCGGCGGCAGAGCCATCCCGTCTGCTCGCCAGCTAACCGATCCGGACCTAAATCCAACCAATTACGTGATACATTCCGTTTCATATCGACAAATTAAATTGTTTGTTTCATACAAGGTACAAAGGTTCAGCGTTTTGTTCGTAACAAAAGAAATACTCTCTATTGTTCCTTTGAAATCATTTTGCACTGAAATATGTACCGTTATAAGTTATTTCAAAGTTATTAAGTAAGTAATAGAGTAAGTAGAAGAATAAGTCTCCGATAGAGTATCTAAAATTCCGATCTTAAAATAAACATTTTGAGAGTTGAATTATTTATAAGGGCTCCAGTCACCAGACCCTAAGCCCTTCGTAAATATTTCGGTATAATGCTTTTTACGTTAGGTCTACAATGCTAATTGAAATTCTGTGTCACGAACCCCATATCAAAGTGTCGCCGCTAAATACAACAAAACACTTAGATTTAACGACACTCCAAGAAACAGCGCACCACTCACCACTCACACGCGCTCATATCGCAGAACGACCCGAGTGACGGGTACTGTTTGATCTAACTTTTAATATATTACAGAAATTATAACGGACCGCTAATAGTAAAGCAAGTGGTATGCATATAAAACTCTACCTACATAATATGAGCAATTGCCGGGAACAAAACCCTCGAGTATAGCTATACTCTTACCACACTTACACTATACCATTTAGCTAAATGGTCACATTTTTCTTTGTTAATGGCATGGCAAAGCGTTGTTCTCCTAGGGAGCATTTATTGAGAGAATGGAATATTATTACACTCAGTCTATCATCCTTCGTGGTGTAACGTTATTACTAACTTAAAGTTCCTATTTTAGAATAATAACGTTCTTCTAAAATAATAACGTCACGGTAGATAAAGGCAAAATTGTAAAGAAAGTAGATTTTTGCAATTATATCGATTAACATACATACTCGTAAATCTAAATCTTTGTAAGTGTCCCGAGGCTGTACATACAATTAAGTATACAGAATTATTTCTAAAATGCGCAATTCCTGTAACTAAAATAGTTAGCGGATAGTTTCAAAGTGGCTTCAACAATTGACTTACGATGAAACAGAAAATATAATCTTGGTAATAAAATAGAAGTAAATGATGAAAGTAAGAAATTAGGCTATAATACAATAATTATTTTCGCATGGATAAAAGGTAATATAACAGGTATCTGGAAATTAATTATTCTTATTCTTGTTAGGACTTATCTGTTAGAGTTTTTCATTTACATTTTGTTCTTTTGTGGACTTTTGATTTTGTTCAATTTTCCATACCATAAAGTCAGGCCTTATCCCGGAGGGGTAGGCAGAAACCAAGGTTTGCCACTTGCCATGATCCTGACAAACCTCTTTCGCTTTATTAGTCGTTCCATGCATGCACACCGGTTTCGGGTATATTTTATCTTGCCCTTTGCAATTTTCTATTTTAAAAAACTAATAATTTACGGTTTTTCTGCTACGGAGTACAATATATTAAAACAATATATTACGTGTTAAATATAATGGACATTTTTCTAAGTAGGACAATGATTTCATAAAATTTATTACTTGTGCCCTCGGCCTCGGCCTGCACGGCCTTTGCACGTGCCACGATGAGGTTCCCCGTGCCCGCTTCGTAATTTTCGGGCGGCCATATTGGCAGTGCCATTTTAAATTTCGAATAGCCACAATTTTTGCTCATTAAATCATAAAAAGATTGCCTGTACCAAATTTTATCTAAATCAGCCGGTAAACAAAAAAGTTAGCTCATTCGTGTAAAAGAACGCGTTCGAAATTAAAAAATCTGCTTTATAGGACGGCCGTAATTCATACATTTCCTACAACTTTTTCATACTATTTTTGTGTAGGAGTTGTAGTTTCTGAGAAAACCTATTGATGATCAGTCAGTCGGCGAGTATACCGGATTGTAGCTATATATATAAACCTAGACATCGAAAAATATAAACGTGGGAAGAATCTCATAGAACAAAAGTAAAGTTATTCCCAAACACAAACTATAGTGGGGGTGTCACAGGAATCGCACAATTTAGCAATAAGCCTGTATTTTTTCGTTTTATTGACAATTACAAAGACTTTGAATAACGACTCATATTTAACTAAAACTGACAAACAAAATAATTTAAATAAGACAATTAATAAAACGCAAATGTAGCGTAAGACACCCACCAGTTCGCTGGACCGATGATCTGAGGCAGATGATATAATAAGATAAAATAAATTGCTTTGTACCATAGTGCTGGAAAGGAACCAAGAATTTGAAAATTTTATTTCTGCAAGAAATACCCAAATCCCAACATTGATGTCTTTTGTTCGTACTATAGTCTGCTGTACCTACAATGAAAATATGTCCATCTAGTTTCTACGAAACTATCTAAATATTACAAGCTCAAGCGCTTTGTAGGAACGATAAACATCCAGGCGCGAGACTAACGTCTCACGTCTTGCCAGATTTTATACCGGCTTTATAATATCTACCTAAGTATCCGCTGTTGTTTCACTTAAAATCATTCTTTGATTTTTTGTTGTATCCCTGTATTTTAGATAGATAGATAGATAGTTCATTTATTTAACGGCACAATACTGAAAACACAACATACAATACAACAACATGAAAACATAAAATACCAAATTAACAGCGACTCAAATATTAAGAAAACACAAAATGATTAAATAAACAGAAAAAAATATAAATTTACTACATTTTCAAGTTCGGGTTTAAAGTAGTGAGCCCCTAAAATGGCCCCGACTTAGCATGTGTTGCAGGAGCACCGTTCTGTTTTACAGGTATAATGATATGCCATTGACTTACTTGCTCATACATATGCCTAATCTTTATTTCGTTAAAGGAAAGTTCTGAGTCTTGCCAATAACATACTAACATAAAGAGAGTATTGGGTCATGTTTGAAAGGAAAAATGTTGTAACAAATAATAATTAAAATGATTTAATTGAAGTCACGTTAGGTTATTATTATAATTCAAAACAGATTAGTGTTAGGGATCTTAAAAATAATTAGCTAGGTACCCAAATACAAATTAGTTAAGTTAGTAACACACTTGTCGCAACGTATTTTACTAACAAATAAACTTACTTGTTTACAGGTAAGTGGTTTCGTTAATTAAGCCTCTCACCCGGAGGACAGGGTAAGTATATTAGTTCTATAAGCCTGTTTGTTACGGAAGAAGCATATCTCAGAGGTCAGTAGGGAAATATTTTATAGGTACCGATGTAATGCCGTTTTGCATCGAGTAGATAATAATTCCACACATTTTACGAGCAGTGCCTTCAACCAGTCTCAATCGGCTACAGCTTTTGCGGGGGAAGAGAAAAATGGTGGCTTTGCTCTACCAACACACTTTAGGGTTACGCTTACGCAGGAAATATACGATTTTTCCATGGCAAAAGGCAGACCTCCATTCTTTAATTATCGCAGTCGGATATAGTAGTTATTTATTTGACATGGTAAGACATTACAAGCTGATTTATGTACTTTCACCGTAATTTATTACTGTCTGTTTGATTTACTCCTTCGTTCGGCGTGACAGTCTATATGGGAAAAGAATGATAAAATCTATAAGATTTCCAGTTGTTCTGCCTTGGAAAAGAAAAGGGATTGAACAAAGTACCCCACTATGTACTTTCTATTACCCGTCAGATTTTAGTACTTTAGAACATTAAAGTACATTTATCATGCTTTACTTAATCTTGGGTCTGGTTATTTGTTTTACAAAATCTCGTGTTTAGCAAAATAACAACTTTTCAGTGAAATATTTTCAAAAAGTCGTCGTCCTTTATCAGGGATGATGGAAATCTCGTCGATGAAAGGACGATTTTCGATCATATTCGTACATAAAAAAACCGGCCAATAGCGTATTGGGCCACGCGTGTAGGGTTCCGTAGTTGGCCATCAAAATATACAGAGGTTGTTTAACAGTAACTAATAACATTTATTTCAAATGGAATTTAATGGAATTTATACAAAGTTTTCCTTTCATAAGTGAACCTACTCTTAAAAGACTGTGAAGTCTACTCAGCTATGATAATCTTACTTTTTGACTTCATAAAGCTACGGCACCGATTTTTTCTAAGATGCAGTTTAAATATTCTGTCGTAAAAGGGAAAGACGTAACTACAGCCTCCTACAAACTGCCTCTTAGGACTATTTTAGAGGAATCGTATTTTTTATAAATAAGACCGTTAGCGTTAGTGTTATTAACGTTTATTTATTTATTAGTCTTCGTTTAAGGCTTAATATTTCATAAACGGATCCCTGACTTAAAAAATTGTTTCGCTAAACCCACAATGTTTTGAAACGATGAAAACATTTAGACCAGAAAAAATATATTTAAATATTTAATTTTACAGTTTTGTCAATGTGATTAATATGTGTAAAATCTGTACCAAAATTAGCTTTATAATTCTAATCTACCGATAAACAAACAGACTGACATGGTGGAACAACCTATATGATTACGGAACCCTAAAATAGAAAATAAAACCTTCCTCAGGAAAGAGACCCGTGCCCCTCGGTGGGGACATAATGGGTAGATGATGAAAATAGAAAATTGTAAAATTTGACTCTATTATTATCAGCTTAAAAGTGTCAGATACAAAAATGTGTAAGCGTCAAACTGAGAAACTACAATCATTATCATGAAATGAGTTAAACTTGCAGTGGAGACGTCGCGTCGTTAGATAACTTTGATGACACTATCATGAACACATTGAAACATCGAGGTTGTTAATTGACGACGGTGATCCCACTTTACTCTACGGCATGTTTGGCAAAATAAAACTCGTAGATTTGTTTTACGGAGGCTTATAGAACTTTTTTTCTTTACCTAATTCACCTAAAGTTTTTATTTAGTTATGTCATGTAAGGAAGTAATTTATTAATTACCATCTTATAGAGGTATAAGGATACATAATTTCATTGGGCTCAAAAGCGAGAAACCTAGGTTCGATTCCCAGTGCGGGCATGTACTTTGACTTTGTTTTCAATACCTCTCGCTAACGGTGAAGGAAAACATCGTGAGGAAACCTGACTGAGACACAGCTATTCACATACCTCAGCGCTTGAAATCGCCAATCCGCGGTGGGCACGCGTGGTGATTAAGCCCATACTTTCTCCCTGAGAGAAAGCCTGTGCCCTACAGTGGGACCTATATAGGCTGCTTATGTTAAGGATGCAGAATGGGCACAATGATAATTTGAGTGATGAACCTTTGTATGTTAAACGCGCATAACAAAGCATTTTCATAGAGGTATCAGAAAACAGAGTAGGTATAATAATATTTTGAGTAATAAAAATTGTCCATTTAACATGTTAAACGGACATAGAAAAGCATTTTTGTAAAGGAACTCACACACCAAAGCGGTGGCGGCGGTGGTCATTTACTGCAGTAGTATTTGTATACCAAAGCAATCATTTGTTTCGTGTTGCCAGTTTTTTACCGGTCTTATACACTTTTGAGGCCTCTTCGTAACTTTTCCGTTACCAGCCTACAAACGTATCCTTATAGAAACTTTTTTTAAATGTTAATCTTAACAATTAAAATTCTAGTTATATCAATAACCGCAGGTTGAAAATAGACGAATAAAATTTTGCCATTAGCATTAAGTCCACCTTTTGCAGCTTTTGTTTCTTTTGTCATCATCATCATCATCATCATCAGCCATTTGACGTCCATTGCAGGAAATAGGCCTCCCTCCTGGTTTTCCAAGCTTCCCGGTCTTGTGCCGCCCGCATCCAGCCACTCCCCCCCACGGTAACCAGGTGAGGGGGCCTGCCCACGCTGCGTCGACCGGTTCGCGTTCGCCAGGTCAGAATTTTTTCGCCCCAACGGCCATCAGTTCTCCGACCTATGTGCCCCGCCCACTGCCACTTCAACTGAGCAAGTTTTCGAAGTATATCAGTAACTCGGGTTCTTCTGCGGATATCCTCATTCCTGATTCGATCACAAAGTGAAACTCCTAACATAGCTCTCTCCATTGCTCGTTGGGCGACCTTGAGCCTTCTTATGCTCTGTTCAGGTCATTGAACTTAAATCTTCCAGGGTCTCAGCCATAATCACTATGTCATCGTCGAATCGAAGGTGAGTTATGTACTCGCCATTTATGTTGATGCTAGCTGCTTCCCAGTCCAGAAGTTTGAATACGTCTTCAAGTGCAGCTGTAAACAGTTTCGAAGATACTACATCTCCCTGTCTCACTCCGCGCTGCAAATGAATAGGATTCGTATTCTGATCCTGTAGTCGGACTGACATTGTAGCGTTTTTGACAAACACTTCACCACTTCGATGTAGCGATAATCGATTTGGGGCCGCAGGAGAGATTCAAGAACCGCCCATATCTCGATCGATTCAAAGCTTACCAGCGACGAATTTGAAAGTCACTTATTCCAAGCTTTAATTAAGTTCATGGGTGTTGAGAAGTTGCGAACTACACCATACCACCCACAGAGTAATGGAGTAATCGAACGATGGCACAGAACGCTGAAAAATGCACTCAAAGCCCGACTCCAAAACAATCAAAATTGGAATGACGAGTTGCCAACCGTGCTCCTGGGACTCCGCGCCGCAGTAAGAAGCGACAAGGATGTGAGCACTGCCGAGCTTACATTCGGCCGGCCGCTGCACCTTCCCGGTGATTTTTTTCACTCAGTCTAAAGAAGACAGTGCGTGCAACTATGCCTACTTCGATCAACTGCGCCATAAAATCAGCGAGTATAGATCGGTACCTACGACATGCAAAATTACTAGTCGTTCACCATTTGTGCACCCGGACTTAGCTACATGCAACCAAGTTTTTCTCCATGTTGACGCCTTGCAAAGACCTCTAGAAGCGCCCTACGCCCTGTACTGAAGAGACATGACAAGACGTTCGTCATTAAGATGCCTGGCAGAGAAGCAACAGTTTCGATCGACCGTCTCGAGCCTGCCTACGTACTGCGTGAAGGGAAAGATAGCAGTCAGCAAACAAGCACCACTAACACACAAAGACAAGATGTCGACCAACCAGCCTCATGACAGACCCGGTGTGGTAGAATCGTCAAAGCACTAGTACGCTATGCTTAAGGGAGAACACTGTTGCAGACAGACATTTAGCGTTACTGCCTACCTCACCGCGCGAGCTGTTGTGTCGTCGATAGTGTGCGAGCAAGATAGTGCTATATGAAGCGTGCGCAACACAGTACTAAGTACGATGTTATCTTTTTGTATAACAAGTTAGGGATTTTGTACATAAAATTATTCATTTTTCTTCGGTCTATTTGAGTCTCATTTCTACAATAAGCTACAGTCTCCCAAAAACTCAACAGATTCATTAACAAACTTGGTGTATTGATTAATTTAGTCACAATATAGGCACAATCATAGACCAATTAATCATTGTCAATGAAATATCTTAACAGGGTTACAACTCTTTGAGGCTACATAAGGTCCAAGTACTAAGAGAAATCAGAAAACGAAGAAACATTTGTCACTCTTTTAATATGCGAAAACATTTTGTGCATGGAATTCAAAATTTATGTTTTAGTTAAGGGTTTTGCCTAACAGTGAAACATGTTAGGCAAAAGCCTCCCTTTTTGGTACCCTATTAAATTGACCTACGATTTGCATAACACGGAAAATCAATTAAATGTTCCGTCTATGCAATCTGAAACGACGTTTGTATCAACAGAAATGTGATATCCCCTGAAGTATAAGTTATCTTCACGCTGTAAGACTCTCTTCCAAGAATAACAGTCTTGTTTGTTAAAGCATTCTGAGCTCAGCCCCGGTGAAGTAAAACATCAGCAGTTAAAGTTGTTAAGGTTACTCACTAGAAATATAATTATAAAAGAACCACTTAAAAGTGAATCGGTTACAATTTGATGGATTTACGTCTAGAGACCGTCGCTAATCTGAGTAGATAGTACATTAAATAGCAAATTATAACACTTGGTATCACTAAAAGATACCAATTTACAAACGTTATGAAATGTATATATACTTTGTGAAATATAAAAAGATTCGTCAAAATTACCTGAGAATTTCGAAAAAAAGTAAGAAGGCCCTATAAGAAATTGACGTAGAATATTGTTTATATTCCTCGTGAAGTTATAGTAGCAATACCACTCGCTAACGGTGAAGGAAAACATCGTGAGGAAACCTGGGTGTCTGAGAGAAGGCCTGTGCCCTACAGTGGGACGTATATAGGCTGCTTATGATGATTGTTTATATTCCTCGCTTAATCCTTTTAAAACTTATAATGCAGATAAGAAATATTTTTTGTCCATAATACTGTAAGTTAACTCATGACATGACACAATAACATTCAAATTAATCGCGCAGTCGTTAAAAAAGTCACGTCAGTCATGGTTTTTTTTGCCTTTTTGTCTTTAGTCGCACTGAAGGGAAAAGGCCTTCTCTTAGGGAGAGAGTATGCTTAATCACCACGCCTATCGCAAATTGGCGATTTCAAGCGCTGAGGTATGTGAATAGCTCAGACACTCAGGTTTCCTCACGATGTTTTTCTTCACAGTTAGCGAGTGGTATTCCTACTATAACTTTACAAATGTACATAACTTAGAAAACAAACTCATAGGTACATGCCCGCACCGGGAATCAAACCTGGGTCTCTCGCTTCCGAGTCCAATGTTCTACCCACTAGACTACCGCCGCTCTAACTTACAAAACAAAGTCATATGTTTATGTCTTTATCTAACATAAAACCGAAAAATTGCTCTTTGTGCTCAACAACAAGATAATCTGTCAAACAACACTAAAATAACATTAATTAATCAAAGACAAGAGCTCCGCCTACGTAAAAATTGCATGCCATAAGTTAAGTGTTATCTGATTATTTGGACAATCAAGTAAATTTTTCGACCGTAGACGCAATTGTACATGAAAGCTCATATGTCTATCAACGTATTCTCACTTGCTCTTCAATTGATTGATAAGCGAATATTGATTCCACAAGAGACTGAGTAGTGCGATCTACAAATAGCACACGTCACAATATGTTTTTTTTATCGAGTAGAAAGATTTTTCCAATGTACTTGGAAAATGTTGCCAGGTTAGTTCTGAGGAATTAAGTTGGAGCAATTCCCAACATTTTAGCTAAAATCATTGTAGCGTTACTTCATTAAACATAACTGCGCCTGAAGTGGCCTGAATGATTAAAGTTCCTTATCTGTGCCACGCCCAATCATTTAAATATCAAATTAATCGCTTAATGGGACACTAATTAATAATTTAATTAAGTTATGATTGCTCTTCAAATGTTAAGAGGACATGAGGCCACATTGTGCTCATTTTCTAAGAGAGAGCGCGTAAAATCCGGAGCCCTAATTCTGTCACGTAGCGCCACAAACGGTTCGTAGCACGAGCGATGATTGCTACGCCGTAGCCGCGCGGCCGGTGCTACGTCGATGCGACACCCGCGCACACCCGCGGATTTGCTCCTTGCACTGCGGCGAAAGCAGAGGGGGTTGGCGCAAGCGCACTAACACCCGGCGCCATATTATTTTCCGTTAACAAAGCTTCGCTTCGTTTGCTCAGTCAATTACCTTTAGCGCTTCTTCTGAAGTAACGACATAACGCGGTGTAACTTCCTTTGTAATAAGAAGATTATTCTTTCCTATGATTTTTCTCCTATAATGTATTAGGGCACAAAGCCGTTACCTGCAAAGGATTACTCGCTTGTTATGACTCGAATTGGATGAGAATCTCCTGTGTCTAAGTAGAGACTCTGGCTTATGTTCGTACCTGTGACATTTACTTCAGACGAGGATGATCTTTTATGAACACATTTCCATACATCGCGCGTAATAACTAAATGTATAAGTGAGTTTTACATATTGACTGCCGGAGTTGTCAATATTAAATTGAAGATTATGTATAGCCAAAACTACTACTTAGACGAATTACTGTTAGTCCGAGTAAATTGTAAATGGACAAAAAAAACAGGAGATATTAACAAATATAAAATTTTCGGGAAAAATGCTTCTGAAGTAGATCTTACAGAAATACCGCTTAATCGTTTGAAATTCTGGAATTTATGTACAAAGTTAAAACAGGACTTTTGGAAATTATGGTCTAATGATTATTTAACACAGCTTCAAAGTCGTCCCAAATGGAAATACCAACAGCCTAATCTTAAGGAGGGTGACCTAGTGCTTGTTAAAAACATTAATACCTCACCCTTAGAGTGGCCTTTGGCGCGCATTGTAAAGGTGATTCCTGGTAGTGATGGCGCTGTGCGAGTTGTTGATGTACAGTTTAATAAAAAGGTGTACCGAAGGTAAATTAATAAGCTGTGTCCATTACCTATTACTTAAATGTAATTTTTTCCCGGCCCCAATTATGTTTAGAACCTTTTGTAAACATACAAAACAATCTGTGTAGATTTCGTCTGTGAATTTTTTTATCTGCCTGACATGTTTTTCCGTTTTAAATAAAATAAAACGCTGTATATTTTTATCACGCATTTTATTGTACAGTACGAGTAAATATTTATACACATAGGATTGATTTTTATGAGGTTTTTACAAGAGTCAATGTTGCCGTAAAGTATGTATGTAAATACCCCTCGAGACAATCTTCTTCTATACTAATAATAAATCTGTAAGGGTCGGTCATGGAGTAAGTTAGTTTGTTTTCAGAGATATTGTGTTTATAGGCTCAATATATGATACTGAAACTAATTTCACGATTTTTAGAATTTTTTCTGTATGTGTGTATGTATGTATGTTCCTCCATAACTCTTAAACCAATTATCCGAATTTGATGAAATTTGGTATAAAAACATATAGACATCTGGGACACAGGATAGGCTATTTAAATTCTAGCTCCAGTTATGATAAGACGTGGCCCCCATACAAATGCTTCGTAAAAATCGAAATGTACGCGAACGGAGTCGCGGGCACAGCTAGTCCATAATATAGCGATTATTCGTCCTAAATTTTTGTTAACTTATTTTTCCCAAGCAATTTCCATGTATTTTTTGTTTGTTGTTACGGGCCGCGTCTCCCTCGGCCAAGCGCGTGAAATATGAAACACTGTTTCAAGCAGTTTTGATCTTAACGTGGAGTCCGCAGACTCTCGCTTAAGTACTAGTGTAGGCTGTATCAATTACTCCAATTATCAATTACTTGTCAATGTATCAATTACTTGCTTTTTTAGCCGTCGTAGTTTGCGAACTTATTTAACTGATACTAAAATTCGTCGATGTCCGCTTGTCACATCTCTTTTTCTCCAAATCTTTTGAGGAAAAAAAGTTTAAATATATTACGTGAAAGACAACGTGTTATTTAAATACTCTATTTTATTTATTTATTTTTTTTATTTTCTTATGACACAAACAGTTATACAAAAAAAAGTATGCAAAATAGATCTGGAAGGCCCTCACGTAAACAAAAAGGATGCAAAACCAGAAAACTGCCTTTTTAGTGTTTGTTCCATTCCATTCCCTGACTCTTTAGCTCTTGAAAAACTGTAATTAGCATGACGAGAGACGTGTATCTTCGTATCTTCGTTACTATAGTCATATTTTGCTACCTAGTTAGAAAAAGCATAAAAATCTGTGAGCCATAACTCTTCAAATCTCAGAGTCTCGGTTCATGAGGCATAGCTTGTTGCCCTTGATCGTCACCAATGGGGTCACCTCCTGCTAACAAGAAAATCCAAACAGAAATTCCAAGTATTTAAATCCCCACGAGAAGTGGAACAGTACAGAAACGTGCAAATCCGGCTCGCAGTTGACATTTGTTTTTTCATTCAATATTTAAAGGTGAAATTCTAGAAAATTTCTTGTCTCGTCTCGCCTACATTTTTTTCTCATTATCAATATGAAGTCATTGTATAGCGAATCAAAGATTTTGTTAAAGGAGACGATATATTTTGGGATCAATGTATGAACACAACGCCACATGGCAAATACCTTGTCGCGACCGCCTCCCAGACACATCACACGCTCCATTTCCGCACAACCTGATTATCCCAACTCAAGCATTACATAACGCCATCGCGAATATTCCGCACAAATGTTGCATCTCCAACGTGACTAATATTGAACTAATAACAACAACAAGTCACCAAACACGTCATCAATCAATAATGTAACCTTCTAAACTGAATGGAAACGATGGACGGAATGTACGCCTCGGGTTGTCTTTGTAGATGTGGATACAAAGATTATATTCTATTCGCTTTATATCAGTGATATTGACTAATATGCTAATACAGAGATTTAACTTGATCAGTGTACATATG
The DNA here is from genome assembly GCA_963969515.1 of Yponomeuta evonymella. Classification (NCBI taxonomy): domain Eukaryota; kingdom Metazoa; phylum Arthropoda; class Insecta; order Lepidoptera; family Yponomeutidae; genus Yponomeuta; species Yponomeuta evonymella. The sequence continues at coordinate 11,461,724 of OZ018349.1, forward strand.
TACACTAAATCTTTGTATGATTTTACCATTCAATATGGGTCATATAATAACGACTTGACACGCTAATAAGAATAATGTAAGAGGTTAGTGGATAGTCCACATCGCAACGGGCTGGCGAAAGGCGGGCGCAACGACGTAAACTAAAATTAACATTTCATTAAATACTTAAAAAGTGAGAGACTACAATGCGAGTGCATAAAAAGCCCGGTCACATGCGGCCGACGGGCACGACACAGGCAACGGGCTTTTGTGGACTTGTATCGTAGTCTCTAATTTAGTAAATATTTAAGGATTATTTTTGATTGAAATCATGCCGCCCACACGACCCATTGTAACGTGGAAGTATCTTAATTCGTAATCCGCGTGACACGGACGATGTTCACACTAGTCTTTATTAGTATGAACATTTTATGTATTTTGGACTGCGATATGAAGGTATTGTTCTGTGGATAGTCGTATAAATAAAGTCATGTATACATATGATCCGGTTGACACATCACTGAATATCGCAGGTTTGGTAAGGATGTCGTAATATTACTTGGGTCAATATTCAGGATCAGCAATACTGGAAAATATCGGTACTATACCACTATTATGTATAAACGTTTTACTTCGTCATTATGTAGTGGAGGGACTGTGGGAATATTTCCGCGTGGGAAAACACGGCGGCGAGGCGTAACAGTCGAGTGATAACGCTCGGCGATGTCGCACTCTAATTAGATTAAGCCGGCACGATGGGAACTTCACTAATACACTTACACTTGGATACTATTTTTTACCAAGTACAAATTACCTATAACAAAGTTCTTTACGCAATTTATGGTAAAAGTCCGAGTAGTATGCGGTAGTTCTAACGCTAAGAATAACTAATGTGAATATTTATAACTACCTACAGTTTGCTCCCTCACTTTCCTCTTTTGTTCAGGACATTTCTAGATCCGTGGATAAGTTTCGCTTATTATGCGATACTTTTTGATCTTTTAGTTTGGGGCCGTATATCTTTGTATATCTTTTACATTGAGTTATAAATTTAGCGGGACCTACTCTCGATTGAATTTATTTACTTATACTCGTATTATGTATGGGCCTCCCAAATAATTAAAAGTATTTTTTGTTACACACGATAAAACCATATTTTTTAAAGAAGTAAGAAAGTATCATTAGCCGATTTATGTAAAATTTCTCATAGAGGCAAACAACTGAAGCTAAGTTGTTGTGGCTACGTAAGCTTGGTATGAAATAAAATGCTCCATCTAACGTGATGAAGAGCTAGTCTCTACAAATACGCAGTTGTACAGTTGCACGTCATCTAAACGGATTTATTTATATAATAGTTGAGCTATAGATAAATGAGAGGCTGCGATATAGGCGGGCGGATGAGGCGGGCGGAGGCGGCGTGGGGTGGGGGACGCCCGCAGGCGCGCGTGTGCCGAGCGCGCCCGAGGTGCTACGATCGTTTCGCCTCGCGACGTAACGAAGTTCGACGATCGCGGCTGCCCCGTCGACGCGTGCTGGCTCCAGTCGCGCCGACAGCCGCCAGGGTGTTAGAACGGTTCAGTGTGTGCCCAGTGTACAGTTATGTAATTTACTAAACTTATATTTTTTTAACTTGCACAAATAACCTAACAAACAGACTCAATGAAGTGACTACAAACAATGGATTAAACGCAAAAGATACGCACTCATTGTACTGTATTGTTATCAGTCTACAATAATTACAAGTACGCCTATCCGGCAATAAGCTACACTCGGGTTTATTATTTTGCTGTGGATATCCAAGTGTGTACCTTCACACTTTTCTATGCTATTTAACAGTTTATAACTTTTAGATAATAGTTAAAGTACTTACTGATCTCCTTTCTATTTTGTATCGGTCCAATCAGCTTATTGATTGTCAATTGAAATGAACATTGTCGATTGGAATTTAATTTCATTTGCAAAAGATTGAAAATTCGAATTGTGTTTCCAGTTACTTTAGAAATAAATCGGTTGGAAGGGTGAATTATTCATGTTCGAGGTTGTCTGTCGCTGCTGTTCCAATTAAAAGAACAAACAGAAAAATAAAACCAATGTTAATTTGGCGCATTGCAGGATGCCCATTGGAGAAGTTCACGCAGATGCGGTGACTCATTTCCGTAACTTAATAGGTTGTTAGTTTTACTGCAGTTACCTAATTTTTATCGTAAAATTCTGAGTGAATTTTAACTACTTTAATAGAAGTGGACAAGAATGTAACTGCTACATAGCCATAAATTTAACGGGTTTAATCGTGATTGTTTATTCATCATCATCATCATCAGCCATTTGACGCCCACTGCAGGACATAGGCCTCCTTCGTAGTTTTCATAACCATCAGGGGTTTTGCCATAATAGCCACTCTTGGCAGGTGGGTTGGCGATCGCAGTATGCGGTTGGAATCTCATGAAGACGCTGGTGCCCGTCTCCTGGTAATTGATTTCCTTAGTCGGCTTCTACGACATCCACGGAAGGAAATGAAGTGACGCTATTCTTAATCCGGCGCCACACAGAGCCTTAATCCGGTGCCACACGGAGCGATTCTTTAATCGATTAATTACTTTAATTCTCGCCGTGTCGACAAACTTGCAGTTACCGTGGTCACAGGTAAACTGAAGTGGCTAGTGCAGTCAATTATTGTAGTGTAGGTTTATATAGTCTACCCTTAAGTCATTCTTGGCCAGGTATTGTTCTCACCTTATAGGTAGGTGCAAGCGTATTTGATTTGTCAATAATCCCTAAATTAAATCTGCCAATAGATAAGATTATAGATGCTCTGTGTAGTACTGGAAGTCAGTTTATCTAGTTGAGGTTTCAACTGCAGTTGCAATGCTTATCTGATTTGGGTATCTAAACTAACTTGTCCGTTGTTTCACGTTCAAGACCCAGTATTCGGTGGCCATGCATCAAATAGATATTTTTTTAAATCATGTTTGTTTCTTGGTAAATATGTTATTTCAACAAACAAAAAGATGTTTGTTGTTGTTTGTATATGTATGTTGTTTGTTTTAAGAAATTCCTGGTTTTCAGTATTTGCTGTTGCCCAAGTATTGAACAAGTATTGTCTAGCAGTTTATATTGTCCTAAATCGCCTTGAGCATTTTTTCGATAGCTTTATGACAGCTCGGCTGTCCCAAAAATAAACACAGCAAGGGACATTTTTTTTAAACCGAGATATCTCTTAGAGAGATAATCTCGCCTTTGTACAAGTTATTTCTTATGTAATGTCCTGTTAAATGTCTTGTGTGCAATAAAGTAGAATAATAATATTCCACTATTAGTTACTGAAACCAACTATTAACCAATAGTGAAAATATCTCGGTTTTGAAAAAAAAAATGTCCCTTACCGTATTTATTTTTCGGACGGCAAAACTGAAATATTTTCTTAAGCCCGCGAACTTGCCGACTGATTTTGTGAAAATGCCAATAAGTCTCACGTCAATTATAATGTAAGATTACCTTACTATAGCAATAGTTCTCTCCACAGAGAGAGAACTATTTATTTATCTACGTTATGAGTTGCAAAAGAATTCGTTAACAATAAACCGAAAAATATAAAAAATGTTTTCAGTCAAATTCTTGGTCCATTTTACAATTATGAATTTTCATTAGATAATTATCAATAAATGGCATCATCATCATCATGAAATAATTAAATAATGACATCTAATTACAATTCAATAATTTCCTAAAAGTACTCGCGCTGATCGCGTCATTTTTTTAATGTGTTCTAAATCTAAATCTAACTAAGGGACACGTGCCTAAATGCTGTATAAGCGCCCTAATAGAACACCGGGTGTTTCAGCTTGAAAAAAGTTCCCGTATCGAACTATATGGGTTGGTACTGGTTGATTTGGGTAATTTGGGTTTCTAGAATTTCTGGAATCGTATCTTTCGATCTACTTGGTTACGGAAAATTCAATTAGCAATATAAAAAATGCCATGTACAATATTTACTTTATAATAATTATACCTCGAATTCAAAATATATTCGCCTCACTTCATGTTCACATAAATGCGAATAGCTACCGCAATAAGTTCTAACCCTGTTATTTTCTTGAATTTTCGTAATATCTAAATTTATAGCAGCAACGGAAATTTAATTAAATTGCAATCAGCACGTGGAAGAAAGAAAGAAGAAAATGTTAAAATCCATTTCCTGCCATTTGTATAAACTTTTACTCCGTGATTAGTTTTCTCATTTACGAAAACCATCGCATTGTGCCTCTCGGGAGGGTTCCATCACGCGACGGAATATTATTTGCTGAAAAGACTTAGTCCAGTTATTATATACATTTGGAAATGCATGTGAACGGAGAAGGCTACATTTTGGGTATGACGTTTGGGTATAACGTTGGGGGCGAGTAAAGCTCAACTTAAAATTAACGACCAAGATTTTCTATGTGCATTTTCCGCCATCTTGAAAAAAAGAGTTAAATTCGGTTCTCCGTTGAGATACGAAAATTTTGATGTGATATTTTGTTGTTGATTTTTATACAATCTACAAATTAGATCCTTTACATTTTCCACCGCGTTCATGGTTATTGAGATATCGACTGATTTATTCAAAAACCAAATTTAGGTAGTAAAATTAGTTTTTTTGCTATTTTCTTTTTTCTCGTGAAAGATATCAAAAAAATGTCCAGTAATTAACTTCTAGAACGTGTTTAGACCTACAATTTGATTTTTTATTTTTTATTGTCGACAAAAATTACGACCTCTATTGCAGCGCAAAGTCGGTAAGTTTGTGCCCAGTTTTGATCGAGCCGCTCACACGGTTGTTCAGAGAATTATTGCGATACAAAATAAATAAAAAAACCACCAAAATTATGAACCAAAGACATGAAATGTATTCAAAAAATATGTTTTTGTGTAGTAAAAATAATAACTAAATAATAGTCATTTAAAAAAAATATTTTTCCTCGTTTTGATGGTCCTGGCTGAAGAAGTTCCTCCACGGTAGACTTTGCGAGTTATGAAGACTCTTGAACCACAGAAAATTATAGTTTGATCGTCAAAACATCATCATCATCATGGTCGTCTTCGTCATTGAATAGAATGTCGACTCTGGCGATGTTGTTGCATGTTTGCCCACTATAATGCAGGCAAAGGGAGCAACAATTTTTTGGCTTTTTCGATCGATATCTCAGTAACGATGAACGATAAGTGATAATTGTAAAGGACCTTAATAATAGATCGTAAAAAAATCAACAAAAAAGTATTGCATCAAAATTTTCGTATCTCAAGGGAGAACCATGTTATTGTGAAAAAACTGAATTTAACCCTTTTTTAAAGATGCACGAAATGCGGAAAATGCACATCGAAAATCTTGGTCGACAATTTGAAGCTAAGCTTTTCTAGACCCCCCAACGTAATTTCCAAAATTTTGCCCTCTCGGTTCACATGCATTTCTAATCCGTTTTTCCGACGTAATAACTGGACTATTTATTTAGACATCCACCTTTCTCAAATTATTGCTTGCTGGAGCCGGTATTCCATTGCAAATCATCTTAGCTGGTATTATATGTAGCAGACACATGGCGTTGTGACGTCATCAAGTGGAGAAGCATATTTCATGCCGTAACAGTTACGTCACTAATACACATTGTATAACAAAATCCCTATGTACATCAGTCTCGTGATGAATAGAACAGCAGATGTTTTTTTTCGCGATTTTGATCCATTTGAACCTTTCCTATATTCGGATTTATATGGGGATTTTGTCACACCTGTGTTGCAATAAATAGATCAAGTTAACGTATTATTTCAACACGCTCGACAAAATGTCGAAATAGTCCGATATGAATATTACGGCTACGGTACGTACCGACGTAATAATGTCAGAAATAAATTAAAATAATTATGTTTTTCTCCTTTTCAAAACAAAAACAGTTACATTTTATTGACACATTGACGGATATTTTTATTTCGTTTTAGCCACAAATATTGCAGTAGGTACGATTACACATAGATCCTTTGAAATAGCAATCCTATCCCGGCCGCGGTTTGAGGAAGTCGAGCGTTTTCATGGAAGTGATTGTCGAGGTAAATCGGCGCGCGGAGTTGTCAACGCATTAGATTCAGGTGCATATTGCTATGTGTCACTTCCGTCACGACAGCGGGCACACCAAATGTGATGCCGCCTCGCCGCGGCTCGTCACGCCCTAGTTCGCCGGGAAACTTTGCGCCGGCTATTAGCGTAATTAAAACGCGACCGAACTACAAAAGATACATCATTTTACTCGACGCGAATGTAGATATGCGCCACTTGCAACTTTTGTGTCTTAATCTCTACAGGATTTTGACGGATAGATGGTAAAGATTCTTCACTTACTTTGTCTTGCTACTTTCCTCCTTTTAAGTGCCTATTCCTAGGCTTCCTTTTGGATATTTTCTTCGAGAACGGTTTTGTTGGATCCGTTGTATATTTCTTTAAACGAGGAATCCTTATCGTTAAATAAAATCGGATGGGAATTTTCCAAGCCTGGCGGCTTGTTAACGTCCACTACAGCTAGACGGGACTTACTTCAAATGCAAGACAATTTCTTCCGATATTCATTATGTACATCACAAAATATTGTATATGGTATACCAAAAGCATGCTCCTATTAGTTTTATTTATCAACTACTCTTAAAATAAAAAGCAGTCTATATGTGTCCCGGATATGGTTTATGTCATTGGTTTTAAAATGAACATGGGAGATCAGAGGGTTTACTAGTATGTCAAATTTTCAGCCATGGTAATCATCCGAATGCATAAACTTTTACATAAACGACAAGGGATTGCTTGCCATGATCCTGACATCGCGATAATGGGATAATATCTAAAAACAGCCGAACTTAAGACTTAAATGTAAATTACTGGACAATGCTGCTCATTTAATTGACAATCAACTTATTGGCAAAGTAGAGGCTATCGACAGCTGAATTTTTAACATGTTATATGGATGGAATTAAACTGTTTATGTGAAGTAATCAATAATAAATTTGGTATCTACAGAGTGTTCATCGAGATAAAAAGACTTTGTTAATTAGTGTCAAGTATTTATCTAACTAACACATTATTGCAAAGGCTCGTGATGATGTTAAAAAAGTTGGACTGGAAAAATATTTCTGAAAATCCATATTTTGTTTGTAAAGCATGCAGATGGAACTAACGATAGCAATCCCATTTCTCTTAATGTATTGAAACGAATATCAATTAAGATGCGAGTATTATGCATTGCGTGAATCGGACACGATAGCCTCAGCGGCGGTGTGTGTAGTGTCGCGGCACTGGCGCAGCGCGCGATGAGGTGACGCGAGTGCGCCGGCTGCCTCCGCACGCGCATCGCCAATGATGGTGGAGACGCACCGCGCGCCGCCGGCCCGCTGCGCGTGCCCCGCGCCGCGCAGCAAGGCACCCGCCTCCGTCTCCGCGCCGCCCTCGCTCGCCGGCAGCAACTCCGCCATGCACACGCGCCGCCGCCGCCACAAGACCGTGCACTTCGGCGAGAACTTGCTCATGCAGGTGTGCGCTGACCGTGCACACCTCACCGCACTGGGCGCACGCGTGCCCGACGTCTCCTTCTGCCACCAGGCAATCACTGGTCTGCAGAAAGATGATGTGCGTTACTGCTGCGTAGCGCACCACTGTTGCCTTGCCGCTGGGGCCTTCAGCGCTCTCGCGGTCAGCAATGGCCATACAAAGCCACGTCGCCAGCGCAGCGGAGACTCGCACTCCAGCAGCGGCGAGACGGCCGACCGCGGAGATGGCAGCGGTGGTGGCAGCGCCGGCGGCGGCGCGAGATCCACAGAACCCAGACGAAAAGTGAAGCATCTCCACCACCATCACCATCATCACCATAAAATACACACTTGTCCATTCCATGACGTGCAGCCTCCGCCTGAGCATGAACATGGTCCTCAAAGAGAACCGATCGAAGCAGAAGAGAAACTTGAAAGAATCATGACCAAGAAAACGGTTTCCCCGTATCTGTTTATACCAAGCAAACTAGAGCCCAATGTGCAGCAGCTGTTCAGCTTTATTGAAAGCGTGCTGAGTGCATGGGCGGCGGAGGAGGGGCTGACCAGTACCGGCGAGTACTCCGAGCCGGACGAGCGCATGGTGCGCCGGCGCAAGCTCAACAAGTATAAGAAGCGTACAGACGTGCTCAACATCCGGCGCATCGTGTACGACGTCTCAATTCTGCGCGGCGCTCGGTTGCTAGGCAGCGTTAGGTATCGCCATTATCACTGGAAAGGCACTGCGCAGACCTGCAACGAGGCATTTCTTAGAAAGGTAAGAGAATTATCTTGAAATATTCATTGAAGACTCCTTCGACATTTACTGTTAGTTGACGTTACAATCTAGGCACAGATATAAAAGGCGACGACACACAATGGCTAGAGCGTCTAACGTAGAGAAAAACGACGCCTGACCTTATTTCACTTACTTTTTAAGTGGAGAATTTGCAGCTAATGAGGGCAATTATTTTCCAACAGTCCGGGCCATAATTATTTTTTTGTGTTTCGCCTTTATAGTTGGCAACGCTGGAGCAAAGGGGAAAAATTCACCTCAGACCTTTTTTGTTCAAAAATTAAAAAAAACTGTATATGATACATAATCTATTTTAACACTAATATTATTTTTAACACTGTTACTCTAATTGAGGTGTTTTTTTGTGCGTATATAACCTATGAATTTGGTAACTAATAAAGTCAGCACGTCACCAATATCTAAAAATTCTAAAACTTCGCTTTTAACTGTATCCCAGAGGGGTAGGCAGAGACCAGGAACTGTCACTTGCCACGATCCCCACAAATCACTTTCGCTTCGTCCACATTCATTAGTCGTTGCATGCACGCACGCCGTTATTTATTCGTAGTCTAGAAATTTCTATCAATCATTATCGACAAAAGTGTGTTTTTAAATTCCTTAAGAATATACCTTATTTATATGTTTCCTACTGACTGACCCAGAAAACGTTGTTTTGCCATATTAATTAGCCTACGACCTATGCTCCCCTACCAAATATACACAAAAAATCTCAAAAATCGGTGAAGCCGTTTGGAGGAGTTCGATAACAAATACTGTGACGCGAGATTTTTATATATTACATGATAAATAAGGCCGCCAATTGTACTATATCTTTATAAATATTTTATGTTGTGTTTTTCCTGGTACAATAAAGAATATTCTTGTCTTACCTTATCTTATCTTCTCTTATCTTATCTATTATATTAACTCTTATCTATAATATTAATCTATCTCTTATATTAACATAAGATTATGTTCTTTTGCATTTATTGCGTTGACTTGCAATCCAAACAATTTTTTTTATTATCTATGCCTCCACAACACAGATCAAAATCTAGCGTGGAGACCAACGGATAACTGTTGTACTTTTATACTATTTTACACATTACTTTTATATTATCACTTTCTCATCTTACCTTTCAAATTGTGGTTATTTGAAAATAATTTTTATCTTATTATTTTGTTTTAATTCAATTGTTTATTGCCATAAATTACAGCCATATAAAAATATTGCACTGTGTAATTCTACTGTATAACAGCATAGCAAAATTTATTGGAGAATTAAATAATCAAATTTATAATCTTATCTCCACCCTCCACTAATCCGGACTTGGCCCCCGTGGTGGAGTATGGCCTATACGTTCCTCAGGGAAGAGACCCGTGCCCCTCGGTGGGGACATAATGGGTTGATGATGATAATCTTATCTTATCATAAGTGGCCTATATACGTCCCACTGTAGGGCACAGGCCTTCTCTCAGGAATATGGGCTTAATCACCACGCGTGCCCACCGCGGATTGGCAATTTCAAGCGCTGAGGTATGTGAATAGCTCGGACACTCAGGTTTCCTCACGATGTTTTCCTTCACAGTTAGCAAGTGGTACTGCTACTATAAATTCACAAATGTACATGACTTAGAAAACAAATTCATAGGTGCATGCCCGCACTGGGAATCGAACCTGAGTCTCCCGCTTCCGAGTACAATATTCTACTACTGCAAACCTTATATTTAGGTACTATTAAGGGGTTTAAGCAGAGTTAAAAATATATTTAGGCCGATTTAGACACCAGCAACAGAGACCCTTTCTTAAACAACTCAGCATTTCAATACAAGCATGTAATGAAAATCCCCTTACCGTAACAAAAGACCAGCCAAGTGCGATTGGGACTCGCGTACGAAGGGTTTCGTACCATTATCTATACAACATTTGAATATTTCAAGCGTCTACCTGTTGCGGTTATTAATGTCGAGCAAAAAACGGCAAAAAATCACGTTTTTTGTATGGGAGCCCCTCTTAAATATTTATTTTATTCTATTTTTAGTATTTGTTGTTATAGCGCCAACAGAAATACATCATCTGTGAAAATTTCAACTTTCTAGCTATCACAGTACATGAGATACCGCCTGGTAACAGACAAATAGACAGACGGACAGTGGAGTCTTAGTAATAGGGTCTCTTACTCATTGGGGACGGAACCTTAAAAAGTATGAAATAATAACGAATGTATGAGCGTCGTAAGTGAAGTCAAGTATTTGTAAGTTGCTTTTTGTTCCGTAAAATATTCCTATTCTTCCACTTTCCTCCATTCGACCTAAATCCGTGTACACACAATGAATAGGCAGCCGTTACACTTCGGATGGCTTGGAACATTATATTCGGGGTCAAATCTGTTTAAATAGAATGTACCTGGGGTTACTGACGCAAATTGTAACTGAAATTTCTGCTCCACAATATACAGTGGTAGTAAATTTGGCCTATTCCTTGACCTTTCAAAGATCACCTATTACCCCTTGGTAATAGGTGATACAAAAAAGTGGTTGGAGTTATTGTTGTTAAATTTTTGAGAATTGTTTTAATTTTCTATTTAAAAATTACCGTAATAGAAAAAATACATGTTTCAAGTGCTTGGAAGTGTGCTTCACACTTGTTCGACCCTTCAACTATTATGCCTTATATTAGACTATAAAAATGAAACAATAAAAAAAAACTGGGCATGTGCGAGTCGGATTCATCCACCCAGGGTTCCGTACAAATTTGTGAAAAATGAATTCAACTTTTTTTGAATTGTTGATTTTGGTGCTCGATATTTTGAAAACGAAGAGTAATATAAAAAATTTGAGAAAAAATTCTCTGGACAATTTAGTCAACTACAATTTGAGCCTAAAATAAAGACGATCGGGTTGAGGGTTTGCCCTGCAACCTAACCTTTTTGAAAAAAGTCAGAACGACATTTTTCATATGACATTTATGACTCCATTCATTTCTAATATGCTCGATAGTCGTGTGAGGCACGAAATCTGTGAATTTTTAAGTCTCGAGAGGTCACTTTCATTTAAATCCATATGTGGTTGTTTTAATTACACGATGAGTTATGTGTGTCATTATATTTTGCAAATCCTTTGTTAATAAAATTTATAGGACTACTTGTATTCTTTTTGTGGATGCCTAGGTGACTGCACCGCGGGCTGGAGCGTGGAGGGCCATCGAGGTGTAGGGCTGCTGGCTGCATCCGCCTCGTCATTGTGCGCCCCTCTTGTCAAAGGCGCACTAACGCAAACTTTCCACCCTTATTAAATTAGGATCACTTTGATACTTACTATTCCCTGAAGTAACGTTTCTTAGAACGTCACTGTACTCTCAATATGAACCAACTCTGTCATAACAGATTACGTCACCCTTATTGATATTATATCAACTCCTGATACCTACTATGTTTTAGGCACCAATCACTTATTGTATTTTATTTTTGCCAAATATCGCCTGAGGCAATAATATTTCAATTTTATTACTGCTCGTCCGAATTCTTTTCTTGTAAGCAAAAATGTTTCGATGAAAGTATCCTATTTCAATAACGGCGTCGAAATAGTATAGGGACCCATACGTTGACTATTTGTAATATTTCTCCTATATATGGCTGACCTAGTTCCGAGCTTATTGGTTTTATCATTTTTAGGCATTTTAAGAAAGAAAAAGCCGTGCCATTTTATTTACAAGGCAATGCCAGCAGCGATTTTTTATGGAAAACTCAAAAATTGGCGCAACCCCGTTTCGATTTCTGCACGTGTAGCGAGCGAGAGACGTGGCAACCGTAGCGAGCGGCGTAGTCCATAGCAGCGTAGCACACCGTAGCTAGGCAGGTGTGTGGATGTGGCGAAGTAACAATTTTCACAGGGGGAGGCGGGTAAAGGTTCTCCCGCCTCCAGCCCAGCTTAAGTGCGTTATAGCGCAGATATAGCTACGATTAAGCAAGTAATGTCGTTAGGGTTGCTGCGCACAGTGTTGCGGCTTGACAGCAATGTGCATTATGCATTTGGTGAGAGCTCGTTGCGTTTTCATGCTTTGTCGAGAACTTCAAATATTACACGCTCATAAACACAATATGCATCGTGTTATTATTATGAAACAATTTCTTCAATGCCGATTAATTAAGCTACCTGCATTAAGAAGTTAGTGAATTTAACATCGTTTTGACCGATTATCTTGTTCTTAAGGCTGCTGTTACGTGTGGAAAAATAAAATGTTAGATTGTGCAAGTTACTGTACTTAGCAGCACATTACGTTGCACTTGATTTAGCGAACGTTGTATAGCTATACGCTAAGAAAAAGAAGTATTTTGTTACCCGTTTTACAATATTCCTAAACTCAGGTATTTGTTACATAATTACTATCTGACTTGGCAAACGTTATTTTGCCATATTAATTAGCCTACGACCTATTCTCAGACCTACCAAATATACACAAAACAATTCTTAAAAATCGGTGAAGCTATTTCGGATGAGTTCGATAACAAACACTGTGACACGAGATTTTTAAACATTAGATTTTGAACTAAAACTTTTGTAAACACTAAACATTATTAAAAAATTCCGGATTCACTCGCTTGATTAGTGAGAAACTTGCATCGGTAGTACGACTACGCTAGTCGCGCGTTTTAAATGTCAAAAGTCGCGACTTTTCAGTACATTTAGTGTCAAAATCTGATATTTTGAAGCCGCAAAGCGCGTGACTCGTGCTATCGCACTACTACATGCTAGTCGGACTCTTCCGACAAATAATCAGGTAAGTGAATCCGAAATAAAAGTAATAATTACTGTCAAACTCATAATATACAACTAGATAGCAGATTCTGCTCTGTTCCATATTTAATTGCAATTAAATAATGTGGAGTTAATGTCAAGTAAAAAACTTTTCCGGCTATACATTTTTATCCTGTAGGTAAAAAATTCAATAAAAAAATCGTATAGATATGTTGAGATTATATTTTTTTTCGCTATTTCGAAGTTGTCCCCTAGTTAAAATTGTTCTTATTGACGAGTAGAACGTTATGAATTATCATTGAACATTTTAAACGTTCTCTTGCATGCTGGAAGTCATTTAATTATGCATATTGAAGTAACAGTTTTTTAGATTCTGCCTTGTTTTAATAATACGCTGTATACGTCTCGCTGCAGTGCAAAAGCCTTCGCTCAAAGAGAGTATGAGCATTGGATCCGTATACGTCCAGCTGCTACAAACAATTTCACATTGTTTTACTTGCTCAATGGAAAATTTAGTGAACCAGGGGAAACTGTAAGACACACTTCCGTGGCTCGATGTTTTGTTACATTTCTGACTAGTTTGATTGTATCCATATTCATCATCACCAACATCATCATCAGCAATTTGACGGCCACTGCAGGACAAAGGCGTACCATATTCATTGTATTAAAATTATTGAACATGTGAAATATTAGTTGTTTGAAGTGGCAGGCAACTGGCTTTTTACGGCCCTTCATCATCCGCGCCCACAGCGAATTGACAGTTTTAAATGCAGAGGAATGTGAGTAAACACATCAGCTACTTAGGTTCCCTTACGATGTTTTAAGTTCCAGTTGATGAGTGGTATTTCTACGATACATTCAACGGGTCAAATCAAGATTTAACTTTATTTTACGCTGTAAACTCGTCATTTAAACTTATAAATTACGTAACTTAGATAACAATGTCTAAGCGCCAGACTTGAATCCAGACTATCTTTCTACAGATGTGCTACCATCGCGTTTCATACTCTCTCCAGAAAACAGATTAATTTTTCCTACAAATTGTACGTGAAAATATTTGTAGCGTTGAAGCCGCGCGAGTTCCGTGTTCAGGCCTACAAATGTGAAATTTAGATCAAAAAGTGTTGCGGCTTGCGGAGAAAATAATGAGTTTATGTTTTGAGGTAGGTAGGTATTTATCTACATATTATGCAGGAGGTACCGTTCAATTGTACTGACTTTGGAGAGGAAATAAATAACTTCTCCGTCTACTCGTATACTTTTTTTCCACTTTGTTAATAGTTTACCCCTCTACCCTCTTTTCACCGAACTGTAAAAATAAAGGTTTGTATCTGGTAGGTTTATTCTAGCCTTATTAGCATCAGTATAATCAGCTATGGTTCGACCTGCCTGAGCTCTATTGCGCGCGGTCTACGCATTAGTAGTGATATTGTTACTATATAGCAAACAGTAAAAAGAATATCAGCAGCTTTATACTAAAGTTACCTCCTACGGCAATGACATATTCTGCGGCTTTAAAATGTTGATATTTTTTCCATTTTAATATTGCCACTATAGTAAAAGTGATAAATAAGCACAAACAATTAGTTTTGTAGATAATATCAGGCGGAAGTCCGCTGTGGTACGGTTACCAAGATATTAAAATGAAACTGAACTCATCGGGGAGAAAATGAAAAAACCGGCCATTTGCGTACCGGGCCACGCGCAGTGTAAAATTCCGTAGAAGGAGAGGTTTTTACCAGCTTTATAAAACTAACAACTTCATCGAAGTCATTTTCAATGGAGTTTGTACTAACTTCGTACAAGTTCTTTTATAAGTTGGTCGCATATCACTTATTAACTTGAAAAGCCTACTTAGCTGCGATAGTTCTTCTTTTAAGTTCATTATATGTGCGCCCTATTTCATATTTCGCAAATGGATCCCTAAATCAAAAATTGTTATTTTTTTCTATACTTGAACTATGGTGTAGGCGAGAAAAAAAATACATCCATATTTGTAGCAGTATATTTGGGGATTTTGTTACACCCTATATAATAACAAATGGCAAGAATAAAATAATGTACTTACTTCAAACTCTTTTTTAATTGAAAACACACCAGTTCTTCCACAGCACTTAGACAACTGCAGAAGTAATGGCGAGTTTTATTCATTTGCTAGAGAGCAATCATCTACTATCCCCATTAACAAAGGTTAGGCGGAAGAAGATACTTATTAGTATTAAGCTCGCCTCTGTACAAATGTCTTATTGTGCAATAAACTATTTTCAAATCAAATCAATCATGATAGCAGTCCTGTGCACGTTTATAAAGCCTGTGTCTCCCGCGGCAGATATCGGATGATGACCGCATGTCGCTGACGACGGCTGTCTCAGACGAGGACGAGGCCGGCGAAAGCGCGATGAACTCGCCCTACAAGGGGAAGCAGACCGGCGCGGCCGCCGCCTCCTTCAACTGCACCGGCGCCGTCAGGAAGGCAGGGTGAGTGATTATTTTGACAGCAGTGATGTGATGATATGAGATGAGGTAAGATGAGGTAAGATGAGATGACATGAGATAAGACGAGATAAGATGAGATGATTTATTTCAACTATAAAAAATACTAATTATAATGTACTACACTTAGTATTTTTTACGGAGGTACCGGTTTTAGAATAGTACCCCCCATCTCTTCCCGTGGGTGCCGTAAAAACCGGCTAAGGGACACATTACCAGGAGGTGAGCAGCGCCTACCACCCCCAACAGCGAAAACGACTGGCCCTGGTAACACGCAACATTCGCACATTGAAGACAGACGAATAGCTAATTGAGCTGGAAGAGGAAATGGGTAGGCTACACTGAGATATCCTAGGGTTATCTGAATTCCGTCGAGAGGGCGAGGACACGATAACACTGAAATCAGGTAACCTACTCTACTACCGGGAGGGCGAGTGACAGTCCCAACGTGGTGTCGGGTTTCTCGTCCACAAGTCCCTCGTAAGCAACATTTTAGCCATCGGCAGTGTGTCGAGCAGGGTGGTGTACCTAATACTCAGAATATCTAAGAGATATTCGCTGAAGGTTATTCAGGTATACCACCGACCTCGTCACACTCCGATGAGGAGGTAGAAGCGATGCATGAGGACATTAGAAGGGCCATACATACCTCGGAGACCTATTTTAATGTGGTTATGGGGGACGTGTGGCGCCGGATTAAGAATAGCGACACTCCATTTCCTCCTGTGGATGTCATAGAAGGCGACTAAGGAAATAAATTATCAGGAGACGGGCAGCAGCGTCTTCCTGAGATTCCAACCACATACTGCGATAGCCAACCCGCCTGCCAAGCGTGGCGATTATGGCAAAACCCCTCATGATTATGAGAACCATGAGGGAGGCCTATGTCCTGCAGTGGGCGTCAAAGGGCTGATAATGATGGGGGACTTCAATGCGAAGCTGGGCACAAGAAGTTACGGTGAGATGAGAGTGGAGCAATATGGTCATGGGCAACGGAACCCTAGAGGACAGAGGTTGGCAGACTTCCTGGAGAGAGAGGGACTCTTTATGATGAACTTTTTCTTTCAAAAGCCACCTCACAGAAAATGGACCTGGTTGAGTCCCGATCATTCCACGAGAAACGAGATTGACTTCATCCAACTTATATACAGAGGTAGCGCATTTCACAAGCGCAGCGCTGTCACAGTGAAGGAATTCGAATAGCCTGCCATACGTATGTCTAGAAGAAGTTCTTTCTCGCGCCACGAGAAGCGAAACGCTAAAAGTAGACTACAAACACTCTCAAACTATACTCTTGATCTCATGGCTAAACGTCGCTCGTTGCAACTGCAGTCCTCCGAGAATGCTGAGTTATATAGGCAGCTCAATAGACACATATTGAAGTCTATGCGGCACGATATTCGTTCCATTAATACCGAACGTATTAAAGAGATTATAGAGCGGAACAAGGACTCCAAATTGTTCGCAAAATACCTGTCTATTGGACAAAGCCAGCTGACGAAGCTGAAGAGAGAGGACGGCAGTATAGCGTCGAGATCCTAGAGCCAAACTGACCGATATTATACCGAAGATATCCCGGACATCAGCCTGTAGGAGATGAGAATGGCCCTGAAACAGCTGAAAAAGAACAAGGCACCAGGAGAGGACAGAATTACATTAGAGCTCCTGAAAGCGGATGAAGCATCGGTACTTAAAGTCCTTCAGAAGGTCTTCAATTCCATCGTGCTCAAAGGAAAAGCGCAAAAAGCATGGAACAGAAGCGCGGTGAGGCTGATCTTCAAGAAAGGCGATAACACTTTGTTGAAGAACTAATGACCCATCTCACTCCTGAGTCATGTTTATAAGCTGTTTTGGAGGGTCCTTACAAATTGAATCGAACGCAGGTTTAATGACTTCTAGCCTCCCGAACAAGCCGGTTCCCGAAAGGGCTATAGTACTATGGACACGCTGCGGCAAATTATCAGAAGACTGAGGAGTATAATTTGCCATTATGCTTAGCGTTTGTGGACTGCGAGAAAGCCTTCGATTCGATCGAGACATGGGCAGTGCTCGAGTCTCTCTAGCGTTGCCGTATTGACTATCGGCATATCGAGGTGCTGAAGTGCTTGTACAACAACGCCACCATGTCGGTCCGAGTACAGGAGCAGAATTCGGAGGCAATTCCATTGAATAGGGGCGTGAGACATGGAGACGTTATCTCTCCGAAACTGTTCACGAACGGACTGGAAGATACCTTCAAGCTTCTGGAATGGCTGGGACGCGGAATCAATATCAATGGCGAGTACATCACTCACCTTCGATTTGCCGACGATATAGTAGTCATGGCAGAAACGATGGAAGACCTCGGCATAATGCTCGAAGACCTCAGTCGAGTTTCCCAACGTGTGGGCCTTAAAATGAACATGGACAAAACGAAGGTCATGTCGAACCCCCGTGTTGTGCCCACCCCAATAATATTGGGGAACTCGACTCTCGAAGATGGAGACGAATACGTCTACTTAGGACAAACATTCCAACTAGGCCGGTCCAACTTCGTAAAAGAGGTCAATCGTCGAATCCAACTCAGCTGAGCAGCATTCGGGAAGCTTAGAAAAGTCTTTTTGTCTAATATACCTCAATCGCTCAAGACAAAATTATACAACCAGTGTGTGTTACCAGTGATGACTTATAACGGCACTGAAACGTGGTCTCTCACTATGGGCCTCATAAGAAAGCTCAAGGTCACGCAACGAGCTATGGAAAGGGCTATGCTCGGTATTTCTCTGTAGGCATCTAGTGTTTAAAAAACTACAGATGTCTAACTAGCATCAAAAACTGACCTCATGTTAATTTGCCAGGAAGGTCGGGCTTGCCAATTATCACTCAGTACAGTATGCTCCATCAATTACTCGCGCTGTTGCAGTAATATACTCGCAGTTCAATCAACATTAGCGTCACCTCAGTAACATACAAAATAAACCAATCACAAAGTGATTTAAACTCATTTCATAATCAGGAAGAAAGGAAAGAAAAACATTTAACGCCACAGAGACATACATATTACACCATCTCATCATCACCGCTACCTACTGCTGGGTATAGATCTTTTCCCCCAAATTCCATCTCTCACGGTCCCTTGCCATTCGCATCCGCGGATCCTCCATATGGATTAGAAGAATAAGAAGATACTTCATTCATTAGAAGATTAGAATCCATACATCCACAGTGATTAGAAAGAAACAAAACGATGTTTTTATATTTCAGTGTCACTCAGTATAAACTATTTTTGTTGTCTACACGCGCCCCCGTGTATGCTAGCGGTTACGCGCCCGCACATCGGGCAGTTACGCGCCCGCACACCTTCTTTCTGTTCATTCCATGCGCAAATTGCACAATTGACGCAGTAACGGGTATTTCTGAAAAAAAATAATGGTATTGGACTTTGAATTGTACTTAATGCAAAGAATAACAAAAAACGCAGGCAACTTTTAAACCTTGTAAGCAACGGTATCGATTGGCAGTTGCTTGAGATGCAATAGCAGCCATCTTGTGTGGTTATTAAGCCCACCGCATTTATTTATTCCTTTACGGCATTGTTCCTAATGAGTGAAGTTCTTTACCGCATAGACTAGTGCCAATGAATATTTTTTTATTGTATGCTGGGTGCCAGCTCAGAACTGAAGTCTGTGTTAGCAGGAAGATACTAATAGGTACTTTCGCTGCATAAAGTCTGTCGGTTGATCGGCCATGTGTTTTTTTGGTGTGTTCACTCGACACTCGATAACTACTAGTGATATTATTATTATTACTTAATACTAGTTTTTGACTTTCATTATGCGGCCTCAGTCTAGGCACTGTGTATTCCCATGTTTGTGAGGTCCTTGCTGGTAACGTAAAGTCGTTCATAAAGACTGATCCTCAGCTTTTAGGATAACATCTTTAGTACCTACTTAAAGTGACGTTACCATGAACCTTAAAGAAAAAGTGTGACAAAGAACCGCGCAATCGTGAAATGTCAACATAAAACTCTTTCAAGATTTAAAATGCCTAAGTGTAAGTGACAACAAAAATGTAAGCAAAAGGCGATGCCACATTACCGCAGACGTGCTCCTGTAATGTAAAGCCTACGGAAGCCTTTATGTTCCTCGAGGCTACAATTTCTCTTCCATGAATCCCAAATGACCGGAGGGAAATCTTAGCCCTGACCCATTCAACGCTGAAAAAACTGCCGAGTAATATTGAGGAAGTGGGGAAGGGTTCGCTCTCGAGCATGTTTGTTAAACTTCTTTGTAGGTACGCATTTCCTTGGAACATTCTCCCTACAGATACCAACACAGTTAGAGACAAGCCGCGATGGCAGATAATGAAAAATAAATAAAACAAGACGATATCGCTACTGGGCCATCTTTTCAATGTGACAGCCTCTTCTTCATAATAAAGAGAAAACCTTAGTTTGCAGGTATAGCCTGACGCATTGTAACTGAAGACAAATTAGTTTTCTTATCTTTAATTTAGTCGTCGTTTTCCATAATTCCTTTGTAAAATCCTTTATCACTCTGTCACAAATAATCAGTTATACCTTCAGGAGGAGGGACAAAATCTGAAAGTCAGTGATTAATTTTCTCTCGCACTGATCATTAATTAGGCGAGATTCGCCTAATTAATGATCCTATAAAACGTTAATCAATCCTATAAAACGTTAATTAAGCATTCAACTTCTGCAATAAATCTGAAACTCCTACAACGTTTCAGAATCTAATTTTAGAGATAATATGAGGTTATGGTTGTAACGCAGATATGAAGAAAAACACGTTAACATTGTTCAACACGCTTATCAGTTTTTTTTAGCACGAGCAGGGTCCTGAATGTCCGAATAAATTCCACACACAAATTCTATCAAAATGATCACACAAATCGATGAACTTCCGAGGTTTGGCTTAATGTAATTTGTAATTAATGCAAAACTGTGTCCATTGAGTTAAAGTAGTACCACAGAACAAAATTTGTTCGGTGAGTACTACGGATAGAGAAGACGCCATCCCGAACAAAATTTGTGTCGCATAATACAATGACCAGTGCTACCAACAGTGATATTTAAGCGCAGCCCGGTAAAACGGTTCAACAGATTTTATATCGCTTTCATGGATTCGAAAAATGTATTCACAGTATTAATGTATCAACGCTAAACTAGTCTTTCAAATTACGTAATTGGACTCTACAGAAATCGTCAGATTTTTATATTTTCACTGATAGTTGCACCGGTCATCTAAACTCTAAATGGTAACACTGAACAACGTCAACGTCACTGTCAACGGTCAGCAGTTTATAGACTAAAACAAAGAGTATGTAATCACTACGTTTTAATAGTCGGCACTTGCTAACAACACGTTTTCAAAATTATGAACGTAGTATGTACCAACCTAATAAAAAATTGTATAATACCAACAGCAGAATGAACATTAGTGATTGACTACTTATCACATATCGATATCGATAAAAAAAATTCGAAGCGTCTCTCCTTTTACCTCATTTCCATACTTTGGAACTTAAATTACCTAGGCGATAAATCCCAATACAGTACGTCAACTCAATTATTTCGAGTATGACATGGTGTGAATTGATTATCGCTTACTTTCATAATGAAAAAGGCATTTCTTTTAAATCAAATCATTTATTTAGCATTAAGTGTAGAAAACCTAATCGCGCCGCGTCGCTATCAAAATTTGCACTTTGGTCGAATTTCAGATCTTTGGAGTCCGCAACAAACAAAACAATAAGTCAAAAAATATATTACCTATACCATATTTATTTGAGGCTGAGACAAAATGAAACTTTAATACTTTTAAAATGATACTGTCTGATAATATTGTACACGTAATTTTTTTATAAAGTATTAAACCTAATTCAATCTAATTTACTTAATTCTTAGTGTAAAAACCGAAATAACATTTTTTGACAATGAAAATAGTCTAAAGAGTACTGAAAAGTGGTTTACATTTTGTCTCAGCCCCAAATAAATATGGTATTAATAATATTGCTGCTAATAATATTAATGTCAAGGAACGTTTGTATCACCAGTTTACTAATTTTAGACAGCAAGTAGAAATATGTGGCAGAAATCAATCGTCCAAAATATCGATAAAAAAATGTATCACATAGGTACCGCACTACAACCGGCGTTAATTTAAATTTTTCAAAATCGTAAGTTGTTCTAAATAATTCAGCTGTTTTATCCAAGAGCATTAAATAAATATCAAAATTTGCGTACACTTATTATAAGAATATGCCAGACGTACATTTTCTGACTCTTCTAATGGCACAAATTTCACATTTCCTCAATGCGTTTCCTCCCATATTTCTTGTATAATCACTTTTCACGCACTACACCTACTGCTAAAGTTAAAATAAATAAAATAATTCGACACAAAAACAACAAACGAACAAAATTACCGGTCATTTACAAAATACGTAATACCAACATTACCAACATCAGATTTGACATATAACCCGACTTAATTTTAAATCATGATACATCTACGTGATTTACTGCGGAGATAATGCCCTTTGTTTTAGCAGGATTATATTTTTGTTTCATTGTGGGCACAAAGTACGTTCCTAATATTTTTTGTATGGAGTGCCGAGGGCTTGGACTAAAAGCCAATATTACAGAAGCCTCTTCAATTCCTTATATACGTTGACAAGCTCTGAAAAATCTTTCCGATAAGTGAAAACACTTTTTTTTTAAGTAACTTATATACAGGGTGTAACACAATACCCAAAAAAAGTGTAGTTTTCATACGATGACGAATGCTTTTATGGGGACCACTTTCAAATACCAGTACGTAATGGCATTACGTAGCAGGCTCCCAAAGGAAATAGGACAAAAGACTAACCTTGAACAGTATTTAATTTTCTAACTTTTAACTACAAGAGTTTTGCAGAACTTTCCGATAAAAAGTGATTCCATCAGTTTTCTTTGCTTTTCGTGAATAGTTGTTACACTATCTAAGAACACATGAAGGCATTTTCGTAACGTGTACAATCGTGTTCTCGCGCCAAGCACTCGTCATGGACTAAATGACGACTAAATGAGGGGCGGCTAAATGACCGCAAAGCTGTACGTTAACTCAATGGCAAACTCAGTACATTTTTTCGTCTATTATTCCATCTACTAAAAGAAGAGTTTTATTAAATGAGGACCACATGAGGACACTCCTTGGCTATTCTAACCTCAAAATACTGAGTGACTTTACACATTTGGCGACACACTGACACGACTGACATTTGTAAACAAAAAGACTGGAAGTAAACAAATTAAAAGTATGAAAAGCGACGTTACAACCAATATTTCAAATAGATTTAAACGATTTAAGTGCAGAGAATGTTTTTGAAGTGATGGTGTACCATGAAGACCGTTGGAAAGTTGAACGCATCGATTTTCCATGTCCGGTCTGAATTCGGCGTAAGCAAGTCTAGACTATTAAAGCTTAAAAATCCGACCCCAATTAACGTGATCATCCTGGCCATGGAGGTGCTCGGAGGGGGGAGGAACGGTGTCTCGGTCAAAAACGTACGCAGTTTCATAAAAAGACATTTCATTCTGCCCTGCAAGAAGGAATATGTCAACAAGAAAATCAATGATGCTCTCACGTGTGCCGTACATTTTGGAATTATAGGACTACACGAGAATATGTTGTATTTGACAAGCAGACATGACTATATAGAGTAGCTGAGTTCTTCACTCATTATTGTTTTGTGGCTAGTGAATGTGCACACTGTAAAGTGACATGAATTGTGACTAAATAAAGTTTTGCGCTGTGTTATTTGATTCTATAATTTTGTTTTATATTATTACCTTAAGTATTTCTGTAATATAATACTAATAGATAGATTAAACGAGTAATTATGTAATTGCAAGGTGTCCGCATTTATCAAGAACTCGGTATTAGTAAACCCTTGCACGCATTTTAAATAGCATGCTTAAGTCAATCTTACTACGTTAATACGCTGGACTGCCAAAAATGAGGTCGTGGCTTCGATTCCCACTGGAGGCATGCGTACTTTATTTGTACAAATGGCCTCAGTTTGGTTTATTTCCATCTTTTTGATATCCTTGTCTGATAACCAAAACACGGATTATACGGGCTAGTTTGGGACCAGGACAAGTGAGTGTTAACTGGAGGCGGAAGTTGCTAAAAATAATCTATTAAAGGTTCTTAACTTAACACTGGATAAACTTACTTGGTTTTTTGTCAACATTGCTTACGAAAGTTTAAGTTTGAAAATTGAGGGCCGGTTTCTGAATTGAGAATTTCACTGAGTAAATACTTAAGTCACGTTCTGTAACGCTCTTTTCTGAGAAATTCCAAGAGACAGCACTACAGTTAACCATTTACTTAGCGAAATTCTTAATTCAGAAACTGGCCCTAAAGGTTCTAAAGGTTAAAAGTTTTAGTTCGAAAATTAAAGGTTCTAAAGGTTCAAAGATCCAAAGGCATTGCGTTGGTATGCAAGACCAGATATTCTTACTTATATAAGCTCTTTTCACATTGTTGTAGATTCCTGAGCGTAAAGAAGTGGCTACTGAGGAAAAAGCATCAGATTGAGCTAGCTCGTAAGCGCGGGTGGAAAGGCTACTGGGTTTGCCTAAAGGGCACTACGCTTCTGTTTTACCCGTGCGACTCACGCGAAGGTCGCTCCGTGGAGGCCGCGCCCAAACACCTCATCATAGTCGACGGCGCTATCATGCAACCCATCCCTGAGCACCCAAAGCGGGACTACATCTTCTGTCTGAGTACGGCCTTTGGAGATGCCTACTTATTCCAAGCACCTTGTCAGGTTCGTACAAACTATGCCATAGAAAGAGGCCAGCTATGCACGTGACATCGGAAATAAACAGCTCGAAGATTTCGAAGTTGGGTAAAAATTATATTTCCCTAATGAATGGACCCTAATACATTAATTTTATAAGGAGCTTCGTTGTAGGATGGAAACAAAGTCTACATTGATCGATTGTTTAATAGCTGGCCTTTTTGCCCTTGATTTACACGGGCTTCCTTTCTTTCTTTAAGTACACTTAATTTGGTACCTCGGCAGCTGTTCTTAGAACATTCACACCGTTATTCATTCAAATAGTACATGTAACGACCTAAACTCATGGAATTCCTTCATTGTCAGGTGGAGCTGGAGAATTGGGTAAATAGTATACATAGCGCGTGCGCCGCAGCATTTGCCAGGCACCGCGGCAAGACCGGGACACTCCATCTGTTACAAGAAGAAATTTATCGTCTCGAGAAAGCCATTGAGTCGGTAAGTCAATTCAATTTATCTTTATACCATTTGGCCCTCTACAAACAGCGCATTCCTATTATTAAAAGTCTTTATTTACTAAGCGTAATAAAAGGCTCTTTTTGCAAAAAGCGTGCCAAGTATGAAGAATGTCTACTTTATTCCTCGAACACGTACGTTTTTTCTCTTACCTAGGTATTATTTTGCCGCGCATTTTGTGCTCACTAGAATGAGTAGACACGCTTTGGGCTATGAGCGCCACTAAAGTATCGCTTCATTCCGTTAAGCAGGCCCTGCTGCTGTAGGAGTATGCTAAAATAGACTTTGACAGGCTTGTCTGCAGAGCGTGGCCGGTAAACTGCGCATCGTATTGGCCTGAATAAACAGTATCATTGTTTGACTAGCACAGATCTCTAACTGCCTACGTAAACCAATATCGTGCATGCTGACGACAAAATTTACCACAAAAGCACAAGAGTCAATTTTGAATGCATTTCCGCTACTCATTGTACGGTTTAAAGCTTCAAGTGTACAAAGAAGCGGAGCGGAAAGCATCTCAGAGCGAGATTTATTGCTTGTGCTGAGCTTGTCGCGAACATGTTTAGTGGTTGCACTTCTTTTTCCTTCATCCATAACTCATCGCGGCCAAGATGCATTTTAATGAAATATGTATGACGCTGTATAAAATTGTGTTCATAAAGTAGAAACTCAAACAACTACACTTCATAAAAATGGTGATCCATGTAAACGAAGGCTCGTATTTCAATATCAATTAGTGTTATGGAGCAATAAAAACGTTTTTCTTGTGTAAAACATTTTTTACAAACGGGTCGATTTTCAACTACTGGGATTAGGGAAGGTAGAGGATATCAAAACACGGTGGACCATGTAATGATGGATCGTATCTGCCGCTACTGTCGGGCGGCGTGCGTGACCATTACGCCAGGCACAACGACATACGTTGGTACGTAGCTAGATACGCGCGGCTCGCAGAGGCTCTTGTGGCTTCAGCGCTCTCGTGGAAATCGCACCAATTTCCTACCCGCACCAGTCGACCGCAACACGCGTCAAAGCCTTTGTGTGCCCTCTGCCCAGTACATATTTACCACACGAATATGTGTTCCAACTGCACCATCTCTGTCTGTTTGTAAATAGTTGGTACCTATAGAGCTATTTTGACCTAATTAAGTTCGTGCTCAGGCAACAGATTTGGCATTACGCGTGTTCGGATCAAACCCTAATTATGTATGTTGTTAACACCTACATTATTATTGATTGGGTTTAGATGATTATGCAATTTCATGTGCAGTTACTGCTTATTATGTACATACATACATATAAATGTCAATAGAACTAGAAGCAAAATACCAATAGTCCGACGCGCATATTTGTTACGAATCGACGACGTTTCAAAAAATACCTACCGGCTCTTAGCTTTATAAGTATTTGTTTACATGGCACAAAAAAGGACCAACGTGGTACAGACGGTTGTAACTTTGTATCTACAATAGCTATTTGCAGGTAGATGGAGGCACGTCTATTAATATTCATATCACTCGTTCCCTCTCTGTCCTCAGTTTTAGGAGGGCTCGCGCTTACTATTCAAATGACGATAGAAGCGTACCCTGTACCGCGGGCACAAGGAGTCACGATCCGCGCTAACCTCCCCGTTACTTCCTCCTGCTAAATGTTATACATACACTATTTAATTTTCTTACGCAAAAATAGGAAACAACATGGTTATGATAACCACGAAGGAGGCCTATGTCCTGCGGTGGGCATCAAATGGCTGATGATGATACGTTATTAACTTTTGTAACCATGAAGTTACAGTCGATAGCTTTATTTTAAATTAGAACACTCGATTCCAGTCATGCGTGACAGTAAACGAAGACGGGGTCAACAGTGAAAAACAGACGATGGCAACGCGTTTCATGTCTTTACTATTTTTATTATAAATTGGTGAAAAATTTGGTGCGACTTTCCGTGATAAATGTGTTCATATGAGCCAGTCGTCTGATTCTCCGATGGGTAAAAGGAGACGGAGGGATAGGTACATTAATGTAGCCCCTAAGTATATTCTCCAAAGTTTGACGTAACTGAGTCGATTGCAAACTTAAACAAGGTAAACCGAAGCACACCAAGAATTTCCAAATCAATTCCTAAGCCTCGAATGTCTTTAGGACCATAAGCTGAAGCACATGGCGGACCTGCAGCAGTCCGTAGTATCCGATCCGGAGACGCGCGCCCAGCTGGCAGTACAGATGCTACAATGGGAGGAGAACCTTGAGCGTCTCCACTGCGAACAGTTCCGCCTTCGATGCTACATGGCAAGCCTACAGAGCGGCGAGCTCCCTAATCCTAAGGTAAATTACTTCACCGAATCCATTATACCTATTCTAATAAGTATTCAGCGCGCGGCAGCTAGTTTGCGTTACATGCTTCTTTTATGAAAGTTGGATAAGTCGTAAATATTAGATATGTTTAGGCTACTTACCCACGGTTTTATGTTGGTTGCGTCTGGGAATAAGAACTATTGTTGTCACATTTGAGTGATGTTTTTAATTGCTTCTTTTGAATATATTGAGAAGTAAAAGATATTAATTTAATGTAGTTGAATAAAAGATTTTTTTCGGAAAACATGCAACGATTCATGTTATTACAGGTAATTAGGTAATAATATGTGCAGATGTGAATCCACGAGAATGTGTGTTTGAGAGTTTAGCCTCAGTTTTAGATATGTTTATTTTTCCAAAATAACAATCCACTTAGGTTACTATATTAACCACAAATTAACTTATTTTTATCAAACTTCAACATCATAAATACGTCGATGTTTTATCAATTTATTAAGTTCATTGTAGTTCAAGAGTTTAGCGTCTGTTTTTAGAGATGAGTAATAACAATTCACTTAGGTATCTATTGATTTGTATATTGATAACAAATTAACTTGTTCTTGCCAAACTTCAGAATCACAAACAAGTCTAAGTAGGTACGTCGATCTTTGTTTATCTAGGCAATAACCCGCCCCTGAAGATACGTACGTCAGTCATCGTTCTCGGACGGAGTCGGCGAGTGAAAATTATTTGATCAAAATGACGTGGAGAGGAAATTTAATAGCGTCCCTGTCAAATATGACGGTTCCGATGGCCAAAAGCTGTTGCGACCCCTGTCACAACGGGTAACATCCCTTTACTAGAAATAACTTGATATCAACATGGATGAACCGAATAATATTAATAATTAATGCCTAATGTTCATTGTTAATGTAGGTATAGGATTAATGGATAATAAATTTACTAGCACGCTTAAATCTTACGCCTCTTAAATATGTCTTGTCTTGCCTATCTCTTACGCCTATTAAAGATAAGACCGTTTACATGTAACGTATAGACCGATGGAAAAGACCAATAGAGTGAGTCCACATTAGGTATGTTACCTTTCACGTCATAATATGCTTAAGCAAATTGGAGGCTTTAAGTTTACACTGTATATAATACAGGTCAACTAACCGAAATTACTCGTGTTCGGTGAATATAAAAGAATTTATTAATTTAATTTATTAACCGACTTCTAAAAAGGAGGAGGTTCTCAATTCGTCGGAATCTTTTATATTTATTTTTTATGTATATATGTTCCCCGATTACTCGAAGACACGTGGACTGATTTGGAAAATTCTTTTTTTGTTTGAAAAGGAAGACTTCACAGGTGGTAGTCCCGTATTCATCAAATCAGGATCTGATTATGGGATACTGGAGAAATCGAGGGAACTCGATAAATTTTAAAGGCACACTTAAAGCGATTTGGGTGTTTTTTATAGTGACTTGTGTGAAGCGAGGGTTGGTATAGGATGAAGGTTCTTGATGTAATTGATTTTTTTTATTAAAAACTAAAAACCGATTTCACAACACTACACCTAAAAACACAGCAATAATTTAAACTAATGTGACCTTTAAATGCAATTTAAGAATTGTAGAAATTGTGTTTTGAAGTCGGTTTTTACTTTTTTTATTTTGATCTGTTACATACTGCAGTAATTTTGGGTCGTTTGAAAGACGTAGTAAAATGAACGTACCTGAACATAGCTATCGAATACGCTCGTTTTTTATTACGGACCTTATTACTAAGACTTTACTGTCTGTCTGTCTGTCACCAGGCTGTATCTCATGAACCGTGATAGCAAGGCAGTTGAAATTTTGACAGAAAATGTATTTCTATTGCCGCTATAATAACAAATACTAAAAACAGAATAAAGTAAATATTTAAGGGGGGCTCCCATGCAACAAACGTAATTTTTTTGCCGTTTTTTGCTCGATATGAGTAACGGCAACAGGTAGACGCTTGAAGTATTTACAAAATATTTAGTTCTATATTTTCTTCAAAAATAAATGATTAAGTTAAGATGAAATAAATATTTAAGGGGTGCTCCTATACAACAAACGTTAACTTTTGCCGTGTTTTCTCATTTTCGTGTCTAATATTGTATAATGGCACGATGCCATTTTTAATTACTAATTACATAACCGCAGCTTTCGAACCTTCCAGAAAAAAGCGTGTATAGCCTAAAAGTCTAAAGACAACATATATTTTAGATACGTCTATATCCTTACGAATAAGAGCTGGGATATACCTGTTACATCACTCACACGTACACACACACACACACATGACTGAGCTTATTATTTATCTTGTAAGTTCAAATAAGAATTTTAGTAGAATTGAAGAATCATAGTACAATTGGCGGCTTTATTGGTGGGCTTGTTATGATATAAGTCAAATTAAAATGTCTTGTACTATGGAAGAGCGGTGTCTTTATGTCTGTTCCATTATATTGCTAAAAAGTGACTCGAGATAATAAGTAGTAAAAAAACGCAAATCTGGTGTAAAATTTGTAATATAGAAATCACGCCACTAGACACCACCAACACGCCGGTGACGTCACACCTTGTTGTAGTCGCTGCTGACCCACGTCTCCCGTACGACGAAGAGTACGCTAAACAAGCTGGGCGTGTTCACGGTGTCTTCGTTCCACGCGTTCATCTGCGCGCGCTCGCCCTCGTTGCTGAACAACCTGCTGGCGGGTCGCGGTGCCACCAAACGCCGGGCTCCCAACTTGTCGCGCTCTAACTCGGGCTCCAGCCGCCGCTCTATGCAGGTGAGCAACTTAAATAAGCTACTCAAACAGTCATCACAGGGACCTGAGGGTCCGATCCGTTCATGTGTCAAACATTTTAAATTTTAGTAAAATAATTAGTATACCCCTAGTAGAGTTATAGGTGCGTGGTAATTAAGCCCGTACTTTCTCTCTCTCTCCGAGAGAAGGCCTGTGTCTTGCAGTGGAACGTATAAATAGGCTACAAAACCTCCACATCGAACTAAACTTGAGAATTTCTTAAACTCTACAAAGAAAATAATATTTTTCTCAAATTTGCTTGAAAATTTGATTTGCACGCTTATGCGTGATGCGTTATAATGCCAGATACGCAAAATGACAAACACACGGAATGTAAGAATTCACAGAATGCCAGACTCCACATCGAACTAAACTTGAGAACTTTTTAAACTCTATAAAGAAAATAATATTTTTTCTCAAATATGCTTGAAAATTTGATTTACACGCATAATGCCAGATACGCAAAATGACAAACACACGGAATGTAAGAATTCGCAGAATGCCAGATTCGTAAAATGACAGATACGCAAAATGACAGATACGCTTATTGACAGATCCGTATGTCAGATACGCCTAATGCCAGATACGCAAAATGACAAACACACAGAATGACAGAATTCGCAGAATGCCAGATTTGTAAAATGACAGATACTCATAATGCCAGACATATACGGATTCCAGATTCGGAGCTGTGATTTATTTACCACTAATAACTATAACAGTGGCGGCATAACATGCAGTTATCCATGCCACAGCCTCAAGACAAGCTAGCGCACATGCGTGGTTGCGCGCGGTTTGAGCTGGCCGTTGCCATAGCAATAACTTTCCCGTCAAACTCGCTAACGAATCGGCCTATTTAAATAAGATTGTTATTTTGCTCCTTATTTTTACTATTAACATTAGGACTCAACTGAAACCAAAACAATTGCTGACATTTTTTATTGCTGATTGTTATGAATGCAATTATTTTTGTTTGAAAATATAATTTTGAATTGATGTTAAGTTAAAATTAGTTAAGTAGGTATAATAAAACTGTCCAAATTCTTTCAAATAGTTTCATTTGTTTCCACCAAAATGGTATTAGGTACAAGGGGAGGCAGTCGTTAGTCATCAACCAGCCACATATTTTCACTAATTGACGACTTTTTTGGAGATTTTGACCCATTTTCTTGGGAAAAGTTATTAGGTTTGGATGATGGTGACTAAATTGTCTACCCTTTATTAATGCATCACGTTATGTGGGTTTGACATATCTGGTATTCTGAGTATCTGAAAATATGCGTGTCTGGCATTATGCGTTTGCGACGTTTTGCGCTTTTGGCATTTTGCGACGAATTTTATGTTTCTGTCATTTTGTATATTTCTCATTTTGCATATCTGGCATTATGCGTGAGCTTATTTTGACAACCTTCTTCAAGATAAATCGAAATTGCTGTACTCGCCAAATACATGTGAGCAGCGACCGGCAAAAGTTGTATGAAAATCCATATCTGTCGTGTTTTAGCGGATAAATAAATTAAATACATGTCATAGTAAACTCATATCTGTCACGTAATTAAAAAATGGAACGAGCTTCTACTCCGAAACACGGTAACTAAGGAGGTAACTTATCAAAGGTTTTATTTAAATTTCGAACTGGCTTGCAAATAGAAAGCTGTTTATTAAAAAAAAAGTCAAATTAACACTTTAACGCGGGAAAAAATATTGTTGTTCATATTTCGTCATTGATTTTGATAAGTAAAAAGATTGGCCTAGCTACTACCTACTTAGGTTTAATTTCCGAGCATTATTTTACTTATGTTACAAGTTCGTCCATTAATGCCTTTTTTGCTGGCGGCTGCAGTAATGTACTATTCAAAGCCCGCCTCCAGCAATTCCTTTTGTACAATACTTACACTTGAGTATTTTACAGTTGTGGTTTTGCCAGTTAGTACCACCGTAGGTAGGTATTTACGAAGAAAATATGACGCAATTCTTTTTGAGAAAAGTTACATTAGCTTTCTCGCGTAAACTAGCTACTTAAGGTGGACCAGATGTCGGCACCGACCGTTGAAATACAGCTGGCATAAATCACAAGGCCAAATCTTACCTGGGAATGCGGTGTTGGC
This sequence comes from Yponomeuta evonymella, assembly GCA_963969515.1. Lineage (NCBI taxonomy): Eukaryota > Metazoa > Arthropoda > Insecta > Lepidoptera > Yponomeutidae > Yponomeuta > Yponomeuta evonymella. The sequence goes on from OZ018349.1 coordinate 11,493,840, forward strand.
GTGACCCCTAATATTCACCGCAGTCGGGCGTCGTCACGAAAACGGACTATTATACCCCTCGCCTCGACTCCTGACTGCCAGTCATTAGGCGGCTTACCCTTGTTTCTAAAACAAATTGCAGCCAATTTTGTAAAAAAAAATCCGGCCAAGTGCGAGTCGAACTCGCGCATCGACGGCTCTACACCACCATAAACATAATATTACGTAGGTACTTAAAGAAAATGTGGTTTCTTTCATTTCATTTAGTTCAGGGCACTGGGTGGTAGTCCGAATTACACTTAGCTCATCTTTATTATTTCTTACACTGGGACTGCGCTATAATCATACCCAGTTTGATACTTGTATCTACGTTTGTGCATGTGGCACCGTTTTTAAGATCCAGAAGGGGGATTCCCTTATTTCTTTTACTTTTTGCATTTTTATTTATTACGCAATCCGCCATAATAAAACATATTATATGATAAATAAAAATTAAAAACCGACTTCAATCACCGCAGCACTAATATTTTTTTTAATAATCAATGAACACCGACTTAAAAACACTACAGCACTAAAAAGTTAGAAATAACTTTAAATGATACCATTCAATTAGAAGCACGTATGCATGTAGGTATTGTAGAAATATAATTTGGAGTCGGTGCCTAAAGTATTTGTGCTAGTCATGAAACTGAGCACCGGCTACAAATCATACTTCTAACCTACATTGTATACTTATAAGCAGCATATGGACGTCCCTCTGTAGAGCACCGACCTTCTCTCAGAGAGAGAGTATGGGCTTAATCACCACGTGTGCTCACCGCTCAGACACGCAGGTGTCCTCACGCTGTGTTTTTTTTACCGTTACCGAGTGGTATTGCTACTATAACTTCACAAATGCACATAACTTAGAAAACAAAGTCATAGGTACACGCCCGCACTGGAAATCGAACCTGGGTCTCTCGCTTTTGAGTCTAATGTTCTGTCCACTAGGCTACCACCGTTTTTATCACGTATACTTACTTCTCATTAAAAGGTATTCTTTTAAATTATTTCTAACTTTTTAGTGCTGTAGTGTTATGACGTCGGTTTTTATTTTTATGAAAACAAAATCTTTTTCAATTTTTAGTGGGGGAGCGGGAGAAAACAAAAATCAAGTCCCTTTTAAACATGATTTACCCTACTGCATTCTTTGATTTAAAAATGTATGTTCTCAATTTCCATCTCGGGAAGTCTTCACCAGAACATCACCAAATTACCCTGGGACTACTTTTACGCTATATTCTATGAAACATATGCATATTACTAAAGGATGGGCCCCATTAGGCCTTATTTAGTGCTGTCCATTGAAGTGTTCCATTCTCCCTCTTTGAAAGTCTTCATCAGATCTTCACCAATTTAAAATGGAACTAATGGGACGTTATATATATTCGAAATCGATTAAGATTTGACGGAGTTATGCGAGAACATACCAAAAAAAAAGAACTAAGTGGAATAAAAAAATCCTGATAGTCCGACATGTCGGACAGCAATGAACAAAATTCCTCGTCATCCGACATGTCGGACAACGTTGTCGAACCGCGTGGCCGCAGGGGTCAAATTGAGAACCTCCTCCTTTTTTGAAATCGGTATAATTTGAAGAATTTTTGTTACTTGCTTCTTTCTTAAATGGGGTTTACCTAAATGGGTAAACGAAAGAAAGAAAGTGGTGCAAGCCGACCTTAGTCTTTAATCAAAATATACTTTTAACAGCTTTCCGTTAGTTTATGAGAAACAGGACATAAGACAGACAACAAACAGACTATGTAGGCATAGTAATAGGGTGCCTTTGGCTTTCTTCGAGTAAGGAACCCTAATAACCACCTACTGAAATGAGAAAGTCGCGGATGAACAAGTTCCCGCCCTTTCCGTAATTGAAGTTTCTTTTTCTGCGTATTGGGACTTGACCTCACAATTGTTTTAACTCAGTAAACGAATAAACGAATGAACGGATGCCTGGTATGATTGTGAAGCGTCGTCTCAAGAGAAACTTTCTTAGGTAATTTATTTTATATTATCTCGCAAACCCTCGAGACCCACGCAGCGTTACAAACTCAAAAGGAAATTTTGAAAATTGCAAATTCTAAGCAACGCGCTTGCGCCCATATCGAGCGCCGGGATGGTTGTTTGTGTCAGATGTCGCGCGAGGAGGGCGAGGCGGCGGTGCGCGTGTCCCTCCCCGAGGGCACCACGGCCACGGTGGGCGTGCGCGAGGGCATGACGGTGGAGGAGTTCCTGGCCGCCGCGTGCGCGCGCCGCTCGCTCAACGCGCTCGAGCACTTCGTGCGCGTCAAGAAGCGCCGCGATATGGAAGACCACAACTACTTCGTGCCGCACCGCAGCGATCTCATCGAGACCTATGTGAGTACACTTCAAATCAAACTGCGGCAGTAGCTAATCGGTAGAACGCTTGCCATACACGGGTGAGGTCGTCGGTTCGAATGCTGGCATGTACTAATGACTTGTTTTGTAACAAACGTACCCTTGTGAATTTATAGTAGCAACACCACTCACTTACGTTGAAAAAAAAAATATCGAGAGAAAACCTGAGTATCTGATGTGTTAACATATCTCAGTGATTGTTACTGACAAAGGCTCAACTATGAAGCTAAGTACGGAAATCTCAGTTGTAATCAAGAACATCCTTGGTTCTAACTAACTAACGCTTCATTTCGAAAGAATCCATGTAGATTTAGATAAGATATGAGGTTTCCGCACAAAGCCTCATCGTTGGGCCATTGTACCCAACACCTCAGACACTCCGATTTCCTCACGATGTTTTTCTTCGCCGCTAGTAAATGGTAATACTAATACGAAATGTACGTAACTTAGAAAACAAAGTACATGCCAATATTTCAACTCACGCCCGAGTATGAGGCAAGTATTCTGCCGATTCGCTTCCACCGTTTTATAATCCGCGTTTGTATACCCGATGCATTTAGTAGTGGTAAGCGTTTACAGAATGTTCGACAGCGGAACTGTATTTATTGCCTTTGGGACAAGCTAGAATGCCTAGTGGATTCAAACCGCGCAAGCTCTTTGTGTCGAGGATTAGCTTCGTCATGCAGGATGATGCCGCGCTAAATTTGATCTTTTTATATGCAGGCCACCCAGTACGTAACCCTTATATCGTATATTACCTTGGCGTGACGTAGCATTCTTTTGTTCGTACTTTGTCAAGATGTACAGCTATACATACCGCACTCACTAAATTTAATTTAGAAACAGACGAGACGAAAAAATTACAAAGGAAACTGTTTGGTATTAGGTATATTCATTTAAGAAAACCAAATTCTTAATTAAACCAATAGAGCATCCCCATTGCGAACCCGTTTTAAGTCTGAAAAAAATTAAATATACGAGTATTAAAGGGCTTTTCTCCTCCATTCGTGCGTTATTGATGTCACACATATATATAACTGACAACATTCGTTACTTGCGTGACGAAGACGTAGAGGTGGCTCATTTTAATTAAATTGTTCCGGTTAATGAGGTTGAGTGAATTTAGAAATATTGTACTAAAATAATATTTCGAGGGTGATTCGTCTGAGTAGGGTATGACAGCCGTTCGGCCGCGGGCCGCCTTGCGCTGTTTGTTAGCACTGATTTTGAGGTGACATTAACAATTGTTGACTACGTGATTTTTACACAAGAAAAAGAAAACAGAATAATACTTTTATCTTTGCAGACTTCTTTTGAAAAGGGTTTAAAATAGCATAACGTTTGCAATTTTTTATAAAATTTATACATATTTTATTTTATTTAACAAAGAAACCGGACAGTTGCCAGTCAGACTAGAGCTGTTAGAAACGACTACCAACCTAACTTTGCAGTTGAAAATAGTACATTATGATACAAGTGTGGTATGTTGGTCATTACACTCGAGTCGGTTTTTAAGCCTGAGCCGAAGGCGAAGGCTTAATGGAGACGAGAAGTGTAATGACCAATGCTCACGTGTTTCATACGACGTTTTTCAACACACTTGCGAGGAAAAGTAAATAAAAAAACAACACTAACGAAATGCAATACTGTGAATAAACTTAACAAACAGAAACCCATTTAAAAGATGGCGTATTTTTCGTGCGTGATTCGTGTTATGTATGGCGGTAAAATTCAAAACAGTATTCTTGTGCGCGCGCATCCATCAAAGATGGCTGCAATGCATGGCCATCTAGATATAATGAGGTTGCTAAGCTATTCATAAATTTTATGTTAATTATTAGGTTTACATTAATTATTGTAGTGTTTGCTTAAAAATGCTAAAGCAAGCAGTTTCATGAAATTCTTTAATTATTTATCACATTTTGAATTTAATTTTATATTTACGCAAATAACTACTTAGCTGTTTTCGAAACATTAATACTTCTTGCTAATATTTAAAAAGATATGTAATGAAAAGGCACTAGTGCGATAATGTAATGTAAAAGGCACGGCATGGGTAATATTCTGCATTATCAGTGTAAATACGCTGTAATAAGACCTACTTTACGAGCAGGTGTGTTGAAAAGTATGTTTTCTCACATTACCTAACTGCAAATATAAGTTTGATTTAATTTCTAGGTCAACAGGACCCTATAGGATTTTATTACTTTGTTTAAAAAATGTGGCATTGATTGCGTTGATTTTGAAGTTTTGAATTATTTACACCTTCAGAGTATCGTAGGCCTTAGTACACACATACATAAACTCACGCATGTATTCTCAAGCGGTAGGCAGACAAGAGACCAGGGTTTGCCACTAGCTACGATTCTGACAAACCTCTTTCTTTTTATCAAAATTCATTAGTTGCTGCATGCACGCACACCGGTTTCGGGTACTTTCTATCTTGCCTTTCGCTAATACATCCCCTGTCCATCAAATATCAATGAATTATTCGTTAATAAAAACCATTTTTTCGATCTAGAGATCCGTTTGGGAAATATTAAGCTTTTGCGCAAACTTTTGCGCGTGCTTCCTCTCTCCCTTGGCTAAACAGTTGTTTGTAGAAATGTGGTAAAATTCAGGACAGTAGTACATATATCGAAGTTAAAAGAAAAACTATTACAGTTAAATGTTTTGCAATTTAACTTGTTATAGTCGGCTTCGTGCAAATTCGAAGAAGTCGCAGTGACATAGTGTATTTACTTTCTTTTTACTCTAAATTCAGCACTTTAAAGATGCTGATAAGGCACTAAAGTATGTCGTGCATAAAAACACACCAAAATATTCTGTGTCTACCTACTTTGCCTTCTGCCACCACAAAAGCGTGTTAACGTAGTTATAGCGATAGTTATCCTATCTTCCGAAGTAGATTCGTCCCCGTCCACTGTTATTATTGAATTTTCTAGACAATTGGGCCTCCTCGTCGCAGTGTGTCCGAAAAAGTTAAGCTGCGGATCCGACATGACCATAATATTAATAAAGCCGCATAGGTCATAGGGACGGCCCTCAAACTGTAGGTCGACGATAAGTGAATCAAATATTGCGTAAAACTTCGTTTACGAGTACACGTATACTTTTATGCAGCCTTCTTTAGTGGCATTTTTTTAACTATAAACCATGAAAGAGTGGGAATGGTATCAGATGGGATGTTATGGATAATCTTAATGTAATCTTTATTAAATTAACGGACTGACTTGGCAAACTTTGTTTTATATTCTTTTTGTTGCACTAACCCGTGCTGAGGACAATTTTAAAAACCTATTTAGAGGCTAAAAATTCGCGGTCGCCAGGTCAGAACCCGCCCACTGCCACTTTAACTGAACAATTCTTCGAACTATACCAGTAACACGGGTTCTTCTGCGGATCTCCTCATCCCTGATTCGATCAAGCAAATGATTCACAAGTGGTCATGTATTATATTATGAACACACCTTATTGAAATTTTTAGTTCTTCAGCTATAAAACGAACAGTAGTTCGACGATCCGCCAAAACAATTCTTTCAATATTTTTTATGATTTCTTAAGTTACTGCAGTGTTAGGACGCCCTGAACGCGAGTCGTCATTAGCGGATGTTCTTAACCTCTTAAACTCAGCACACCAATGCGCAACGAGGAGCATGAGCCCCTAGCGTATCTTGCAAGTCTTGATTTACTTGTTCCGTAGTAAAATTTTTCACACATAAATATTTAATTACCGCGCAAACTTCATTTTTCTCCATTTTCGATTACTCGTTGCGGCAGAACACAAGTAAGAACCTTCTATGATTGAAAAAACAAAAAAAAATCAAATTTTTAGGGTTCCGTACCCAAAAAGGTAAGGGACCCTATTACTGAGACTCCACTGCCCGTCTGTCTGTCTGTCACCAGGCTGTATCTCATAAACCGTGATAGCTAGACAGTTAAAATTTTCACAGATGATGTATTTCTGTTGCCGTTATACCAAGAAATACTAAAAATAGAATAAAATAAATATTCAAGGGGAGCTTCCAGATAACAAACGTTGTCTAAAGACAGCGCTCGCCATCTAGCGGCCATCTATGTAATCTTCACAGCGCCGATGTCATGTCGTTAAATATCAATGTTAAAGTTTAATAATAATAATAATGTTAAACGCTTCATGTTGGTTTCTATAGATGGAACAGTTCTCAATGTTGTATAGATAATGCTACGGAACCCTTTGTGCGCGAGTACAACTCGCACTTGGCCGGTTGTTTAGTTTATTATGTTGACAAATAAGTGGGCTATGCCTGCCAGTATTTTGTTTTTCTCTATCCAAGGAGTAAACTCCTCATTCTCACTACTTATTGAACACCCCTCATACAGCCTGCACGTTAATTTTTCCCTATAATTGACAAACCTTTGAATTTTTGTTGCAAACTAGTCGCTCTTTATGTAACTTGTAAAGGTTGATGTGGTGGCGACTGTACCTACACTTCAGAATCGAAGAACCTAAATAGGTGATTCCCTTTTGTAATATAATTCGAAAATGAATGAGTAATGTTACAATTAAATAACGATCACCGGGAAAACCGTGCGTGTCACGTGATTTGGGTTTGTCGCGGCTTATGGGAACGGCTCTGTGACAATTCCTACCGGAAAAACTGAAACAGTGCTTGCTTCCAGCTCATCATTTTAAGAAACAGCCAGCCAAGACCACTTGTAACCCCTTGAGTTAAGGAACACTCTAAGTTACGTGAGGAAGTAAGGAATTGGTAATAATTATTCCGAGACTCCAATAGTACACCTACGAAACAAAATTACAAAATATCCTTGTATCTACAGTCCAGCGCATCAACCTTTACATACGTGCACTCTAATCAGTTACGTTAAGAATGACTTTGCAACAAAAGTGTAAAGGTTGATCTGCTTTCGACTGTACCATAAAAAACAGTCTCAAATTACGTTTCAATTTTTGGAAAGTAAATATTCGAATTTTATTGGTGTGTAAATTTAACATGAAGATGAAATAGGCCTAACCCTCCTTGGGAGTCACGAGGGACTTCATGTGATCCAGTTTCATTTTCTATTTTCCCAAACACGAGAAAATGTAATTAATTTGCCCATGTATTAACCCTTTTCAAAGTACGATATTTTCGGAATGCCTCCATGAGGAGGGGAGCTTTGCTAATAATTTGTTTTCAATTGATATAGACTGGGAATTGGGAACATCTAGGCCACAAGCCAAATTTTCGGCAAGCCCGCTCTGTGCTGTATACACAAACCGATTCTAATTTTCGAGCCCTCTCTATCTACGATGTTATGTAACAGAACCATAAATTGCAAAGGCATTTAAACTTACTAAGCTGAAACACTTTCCGAAATGTCATGCAACTAGCTACAGTAGTTTTTAAGCCGTGAGAGCCCAAAAATAAAAATCTAATTTTTGACACTTACTAATACAATTACTGATCGGTCAACAAATTTACAAGTATTTCTAGTTAATCTAGAGCTTTAATGTTTAGAACATAGATAGTGTTTAAGCAAATAAAATCGAAAAATCGGAAAATCATAAAAATATACATAGAACCCAGGTTACACAGGGTCGACATTTGAGAGGGCCTATTAAGGTCAACTAACTAATCTGTTGCAGATAGTTAAAAAAAAAATTAAACTTAATTCTATCTGCATTTGTGAAGACGATTTGTGATCTCTGTGACCTCCATAAGTTCTTGCTGGTATCGGTGCTGGCGAATGACCGTAAATGTTGGTCTAAAAGGGGGAGGCTTTTTAGGCCAGTCATTAGAGGTTTAAAACTAGGCTGTACGGTGCAAAAGGTAGATACCATTATAATACAGCCCTTACCTTTTTGGACATGTTTAGTACTTGCTAGACTAACTTGTTACTCAATAAGTCACGAAAGTTACGCTACGTTACTTACAAAAGTTCAATTGAATTGTAATGTTCGAGTTTAAATGCAACGCAAATTTTAAAAATAATTACAAATCTAATCAAAAACCTCTAAAAACCTGCTAAGCTTGATCTGTAAGATGAGGGAGTCCTATTTCCTGCAGTGGGCGTCAAATGGCTGATGATGATGATTGGTCACCTAAAAATTTAAAGTCACCGTTTTGTTTGATTTTGCTTATTTTTTTAAGGAAAGGCAAGTTCCAACCCCATGTGTATTGTTTGGTATTATTTATTGTTTGGGACGAGAAATACGCCCGATTTTCACATTGGTCTGATATAAATTGAGATGACCTATCGTTTTATTCAACTGCTTCGGAATCTTAAGGCCCACGGCTTACGTACAACTTTGACGTGGAAAAGGTAGCAATAGAGGTATTTTGTGATGGCATGGTGAGTAAGAAATCCAAATCAATACAATTTTGCATAAAACATTATAAAGTTTTAAGTTTCTCTGCTGGCCGATTGCTTTAAATTATTCATACGTCGAGATAAACCTTAGAAATCTTTAAAACAAACTTTTCACTTGGAAGCTGCGTGTTTTCACTTGTTTGTCCAACAATTCAATTCAGCTCTTCCAACTTAATGTAGGCATTGTGTGAAATTCTGTATTCCTGCAAATGTTGCGTTCTAAGCTTATAGCTGAGGTTTTATTCGCGATTCTCAACTCAATCCTCGAGCAAAGAAGGGTTTGTCAATGCCTTTACAAATAAACAAGGTTTACACCATGTAGAGATACATTAAATTAAATTTATCGACGTGTTAAAAGGGAATTGATTACTTATGTATTACCTACCCTTTTAAATTGCAGATGTAACGAAATTAGGTGGGTGAATAATTGATTCTGAATAAAATCACGAATAAAATTACGGATTAAAATATATTGCGAAGTAGTGCGCAAGCAGACAGCATACAGGGTTATTTCTAAAATTCGCAATTGCTGATTAATTTAATCACGAATAAAATTACAGATTAAAATATATTGCGAAGTAGTGCGCAAGCAGACAGCATACAGGGTTATTTCTAAATTTCGCATTTGCTGATTAATTTGGCCTAACTAATTAGAGCTTGTGTTTGGTAACAACTTTTTTTTTTTTACTTTTGATTATTATACATAAGGTTTTATTTATCAAAAAGCGCCACAACAAAGTAGAAAAACCTTGAAAACGGTTGTAAGCATTATTTGAATCGATGATTGTAAAAACCCTCCATACGACATTTTTTCTGAAATAGACTTAAGTACACAGTTTTGTTCGCAAAACCGAAATTTACAATTTGGTTGTAAAAACACACAATTATCAACCCTAATTCCTATTAATTCCTAGCTGCTTAAAATGGTTGAGTGCAAAAACACACCAAATGGCTGCATATGGTGGGATTTTGCAATTAAGCCTTGCACCACCGACCGAGAGATGTCATTGTCAAAGTCATAGTTGGTAGTTTATCACTGTCAAAGACATAGTTGTTGTGTTCTGTAGACATTTGCCGCCAGTTTGCATTGTAAAATTGTGTATTAGGGGTTAAAGTATGAAATTGCCGTTTTATTGCAATAGGTTTTTTGAATTGACATAGAATCTTCATGGTTTGAGGTTTTCGAATGAAACTTTTTTCAAATGGTTTCTATGATGTTCTTTTTTTAAAAAATGTGAAACATTTGAATATCGACTTTCAATTGTTTTTGTTATTCAATTTAGACAAGAAAGATGGATACTGCGAAAATTCGAGTGATTATGAGGCACCCATTTTTCGTATTTTTTTATTTTATTGATTTTATGTCAATTCAAAGAACCTATTGCAATAAAACGGCAATTTCATACTTTAACCCCTATTATTTTATCGGAATAAAAATGGAACCAGGTACTGGTATCAGTAAAATGCCGTGAATTTATCAACGGACTGACAAAGCACACGTTTTTGCTAAATAATAATAAGAGGGGGCTGATATCATTCCCAGAACAATCGGCTTATTCAGGAAAATACCCATCAAAACAATAAAGATGGCCGGTTTAAAACAATATCTAGAATATGTACCAGAAGAAGAAAAACAGAATTTCTGGAATGAGCTTCTGAGCTGACCCACTGTTGGTAGTGGTACTGTTGGTGAAAAAAGTGATAATTTTTTTCAAAATAATCTGATTATTGACTAGAAACCGATTTTTTATTCGAATATTGTTTGTAAAAACACACAAATTTCAAGACGACTGTAAAAACGCACCAAAAATAATAAAAAAATTCTTAAAATATCAATAGTACCCTTGATAATGTTTGATTTTATTTATATCAGTTTATATTAAAATTGGCCATTATTTCCATTCATTCACAGTAACCATTTGATATAAATATATCAAATAGTTACTGTGAATATACCACTTATATACCAGAGAGTTTTTTTGCATTTCCCACAAGTTTTGTAAACAGTAAATGGTGGGTTTTTACGATCGTTGATTAATTTATGAAGCAGCGCCAAAGTACAAAGCAGAAAACAAAACAAAAATTCAAAAGTTAATAACAAAATTTATTGTAAATAATACTCTAATCGAATGTTTCAGGAGTTGCGAATTTTAAAAATAACTCTGTATAATGCAAATACTTGAAGATAATTCTAAAACATAAAGATAAATTAAGTAGGTTATTATTGTCATTATTTAGCTTAATCATCATCGTGGCAAGTGTCAAACCTTGGTTTCATCCTGCCTCTCAAACTCTCTTGGCATATGCGTTACCGTTCTTGGTATCGATTTTTGTTATATTGATATCCACTGGTACCACTATTAGTAATGCAAAGAACAGGAAAATATCTTTATATTATGTTGCGTCCCATCAAGCAAACAAGCCAACAAGCTTTCTCTATGCCAACAAGTTAATTTTTTCGGCGCCTGTCGCCGTTCGGAGGTGACCTGTAGGGCATTATGCGTGACGACATAGTATTAATTTTCTGTTGTTCCCCGTAGCTGCACACACATGAGGTAGTGGAGGTGTGTGCGAAGATCCTTTACCAAGTCGAGCTGCAGCGCAACACGCTGGAGCAGATGTGGGGCTTCAGCGTCGAAGCGGAACTCATCGAGAACGCGGAGCGGCAAGACGAGCTCTGCTGCTACGTCAGCCGTGTAGAGGACAAAAGTGTTGCCATGCAGAACGGTAATGGTATTATATCTTCGAGTGTTTTATTACTATTCCTCCTGTAGAAGTTGACTCTCTTAATGACTCCTTTTGTCTCGCAACTTTTCAAAATAAAATGTTACTCGAAAACAGACTCTAATTATATAGAATTTTGGATCCCATAAGAAAAAAAGCGAAACTATTAGGGGTTAAAACTCGAATTTTCGCAGTATCCATCTTTCTTGTCTAAATTGAATAACAAAAACAATTGAAAGTCGATATTCAAATGTTTCACATTTTTTAAAAAAAGAACATCATAGAAACCATTTGAAAAAAGTTTCATTCGAAAACCTCAAACCATGAAGATTCTATGTCAATTCAAAGAACCTATTGCAATAAAACGGCAATTTCATACTTTAAAACATAACATAACATAAACTCACGCCTGTATCCCAGAGGGGTAGGCAGAGACCAGGGAGTGCCATTCATACTTTAACCCCTATTATTTCATGGTATACACCCTTTAATTGAGCCGAAAGCTATTGAACTGAAAACGTGCCTTAAAAAGTTTTGCAAAGCTAGGATATTTTGCAGGCGGAGATTTTTATTTGCGAACAAAAACACTGCTTCTCTTGTTCAGGTATAATAAAAGGAGACGAAATCATGGTGATCAATGGCGCTATCGTGTCCGACCTAGATATGATGTATCTAGAGAGCGTGCTGCAAGAGGAACTCTCACTCGTCATGATGATGAGGTGCGCTATATTTTACTCGTTACTTTTTTCCAGCCATGCATATTCCGTCAACGGCAGATGTCGCGAAAATTCACGGCTCATTAATCAAAACATCTCCGGTGATGACACCAGTCATCATTAAAATAAAATGAAAGGCACAAATATGAAAGTACGAATTTGTATACGAACGGGTTGGGTTTTCCTCAAGGCACATTTAGGGGAGCTGTATTTTATACTTTTGCTGAAATGGAAAAGTGTACGCGGGGCTAATAAAGCGGAAGTTAAACTGTAGTGAGCGTCGGGGCGTTGTGTCGGGGTGCGCCGACAGCTAGGCGAGGCTGTTCATCGGCATTTCCCGCCCTCATACACCTGACCTTTCGCGGCCGCTACAAGTTTACTGAAGCGCTCCGCGCGACCTATATCGCGTGGCCTGCAGCTGCGGGCGGCTCACCTGCCCTCTGCTCGGAGCCGCCCATTGTGCGCGCCTGCTATTTAAGCCCCTCGCTCGCCACTCGCTGCTGGTGCCGCGCGCGTAAATTATTGTTCGCCAAACACTCGCAGATCTATGTTATTGTTGCGAGTTCATATTTTGTCTCACCGCAGCCGTAAAGAGAAAAGCCGTTCTGTTTATAAGACCGTCCCTTTGTTGTCTTATTTAAAGTGGACGATCCGTGTAATTAATCACGAAGTTTGCGAGTATAATTAGGACGTAAACCCAAACTCGTCGCCTCGTTGTTATTACAGGCTTGTGTGGAAGTGTTAGTTTCGAAATTGCGGTATCACGATCAAATCTCTCTACAGTGTCTCTTATGTACGATGCAATGATTGGTTTAGTCGGTGAGCCCGAAAGTACTTCTACGTAGGTATACAAATGAATCTGTAACGTGTGCCAGATACACTTTCCCTGTTTGTAAACAAAAATCGATAAACATAGAATAAGTGTATAAAATAAAATAAATAAATAAAAATAAAATATCTAGTTATTGGCTTATCATGTAATAAAAAATTTCTGACTTTTCAGAGGGTTTGCCCGGGATAATTATACTTGTGGATAATGGGATGACTTAATAAAGATGAACATCCATTCACGACAATGCATATTCATATGAACTTCTTTAGGGTGAACAAATTTTATTTGTAAATATTACGCAGATATAACGATTACACAGCGGATAAGAAACAGGTGTTTTATTTCTGAAACGTCAAAAAATTACATCTATCAGAATTTCACGGCACAGAAAATTAGACAATACTTTATCTCAATTATTCAAACAATAAGCATCACTATTCTTCATAATTATTCAAGTAATAGGCATCACCATTTTTCATAATTATTCAAGAAATACGCATAACTATTTTTCATTTCATGACTTTGATCGTACCTGTTTCAAAAATAGTCTGTCTACACCAAAGGAAGTGTACATGAACATGAGTAGTACGGATTACATATGGAAGCCCGTGATACCTCCCTTTAATCTAGAATATACGTGACCTTTACATTGGTACTGGGAATAGTGATCGGTTGTCAAATCCACACACTACGAATTGCGAAATTCGAACGTCACGTACGGCTAGTGAAGAACCTTAATTGGTCTCAGGCTTCTCAGCTAATCCCATGACCTCGTTTGTTGTGGCTTCATTATCTCCGGAACAACTCTCTCTATATCGGCGGTCATTGGTAACTAGTGATAACTTGAAATTAAATCTGCAACTTGAGCTTTCGAAGAGCTCGCTTGTAATAAAGGCTTCATGAAATTGATTTGCTCGTGTAATTCTATTCTCTTTCTAAACTTTGCTATCGCTAAGATGCATGCCGCCGGCTTCTGGATTTAAAATTACACAAAGTAAATTCTTAAGCATTGCTCTTTTTGGTGAAATTCAATTTCCCTGATTTCAATTTCATCTGATGCAATGGATTTCCCTGGCGGTGTAGTAGGGGAATGCTGCTGGCGTCAAGGGATCCTTTGGGTCGGAGGTATCTCGGGGCGGTAGTTTTGAATATTTTCTGTTTTCTTAAGATTTTTTGTGACAAAGACATAACATGTATTTTTTAAACGAGAAGTTTGTCAGTTTTTTACATTTTTATTTTTGTAGGATTCTCAATGGAGAACTTGCAAAAAATACTTATATCTCATAGGAACGACCGTGTTACAAGATAAATAATCATCATCAAGGTTTTTCTCTACGACTAATACTTTTAATACTCGTAATATAAACGTAATAATTAAATGAATAAATGTGATACAACGCTACTACATAAATGTGTGACAAGGTACTAGTAATGCCTTATAACATAAAGTAATTATCAATATAAGAGTTATCTCGTATCCCTTGTCTACGTCCTTATTTTAAAACATAGTGTATAATTCGCTGCTAAAACTAAATCCGATAAGTTTTTTTATTATTGGAGTAATTTGGTTTTTCGCATTTATTTAAATCTATTGTAAGATGCCGTCAAATCAATGAAAAAAATCAATGCAGTGAAATCTTGAACAAAATGGTTCTATTGTTTAGTTCTTAATATCCTTTATTGTATAAATATAATCCCCAAAAATACAATATAATATATCTCACTCCAGTGTAATTTTAAGGCAAGTTCCACGTGAGAGATCGGCGATTTTTGTATGATGAGTTGTTTGTGGCACTTAGGTCTTCACGAACGGAGCCGCCGGAGCTCGCCGGTGTGATGCGGGCCGCCACCGACGACATCATCGACTCACTCGTGTGTCCACCGCCGCCTACAGACCCGCCCGTCATCTCCGACGACATGATTTCCGGTCTCATCGTGCCGGCACCCGCCTGGAGTAAGTTTTTTTTTTATATAGCCTACATACGTCCCAGTGCAGGACACAGGCCTTCTCTCAGAAAGAGAGTATGGGCTTAATTACGACGCGTACCCGCCGCGGATTGCCAATTTCAAGCACTGAGGTATGTGAACACCTCAGATACTCAGGTTTTCTCACGAAGTTCTCCTTCGTAGTCAGCGATTGGTATTGCTACTAAAACCTCACAAATGTACGTAACTTAGAAAGCAAAGTCGTTGGTACATGCCGAGAGTCGAACCCGAGACCTCCCAAATGTGGGGCCGTCGTTCTACCGCTCCGCTACCACTTGACTGCTCTAAGCCTGGAGTAAGTACTTCATAATTTTTTTTTTGTTGTGTGTTTTTATCTGCGATCAGTCGATCAACTATGAGCAGATGCGTGCTTGATTTATGGTCGGGTGGGTCAGATTCTTCCTTAGTATCGCTCTTCTTTTGACTTCTTTTTCTTTGGCCCGTCATCTCATGTCTCTTTGCCTTCTAACAAAGTATAGTTTCATAAGTTGCTTCACCAACTGATTAGGATGGATTTTAGTAGCTTTTTATATCTGTAGTAATTTATAATAATATTAACAATATTTATGAAAACCATGAGGGAGGCCTATGTCCTGCAGTGGGCATCAAGTGGCTGATGATGATGATGATAATGATTAAGAATGTTGCCTTGCGTTGAAAGGTGTAAGGGCCTGGGTTGGGTGAAAATTACTGACAATATTGTTATTGCCAGTCACTGTTGTTGTTTTCTTACCCCGACGATCTTCTTAGGTACCACTTCAAAAAGAATATATTTTTTCTCTGTGAATTTTGTTTAATTTTTCGATAGTTATTATGGTACTTGCAGCTCCGAGACATATCCAATAAACTGGAGATTATAAAGATTGGTAAACCCGTTCTTGATTAATAAATGGTGTACATAACGAACCAACCTTTACTTTAAATATCTATATACCTATATAATAAGCGGTGGTAGCCTAGTGGGTAAAACATTGGACTCGGAAGCGAGAGACCCAGGTTCGATTCCCAGTGCGGGCGTGTACCAATGACTTTTTTTTCTAAGTTATGTACATTTGTGAAGTTATAGTAGCAATACCACTTGCTATCTGTAAAGTTGAAAGACTTTGTATATATATAATTTATATATATTTATTGTATATAAGTACTTATGTTATGTACTTAAACATTCATAAAGTAATATACACACTTTAGGTATAGACTTTGCTTTAAATTTGAGATGTTGCCTCCGTGGCGGCTACTGAGCGACTGACTCGGCTGTCTATGCGCCGGCCTTTTATAGTGAATGTCCGGTTGCCGCCACGTGCACACTGATAAACCTTATAACTGATTATAATGACTTAAACTCAATTTCTATAAACTAAACATGACAATATTTATTACTGACAGCTGACACGTGGTACTGTCAGCTGTCAGAATATCCTATATAGTTATCTATACACTACATCTCTTCCTTTCTATTTTTTTTCCGAAGGGCACTAATCGATTCCTCTTGTATACAGGTATTATTTGAACATAAGACGTTATTAAATCTATAAATAGTCATAATTATTATTTCATAGCAATTTAGTTTATTTCTAAATCAAGAGCTCTCTATTAATCAATTCATTTTTTTACACATTTAATACCTAATGTGTACATATTCAGTTCATTGCATAATGTAATAATTAGGCTAGATTATTTTAAAACAATACTGTTATTATTGAAGTATTTCTATTATATATTTGTATCATCATCCTCCACTTCCTCTTCCATTATTTTATCGTTATCTCTATTTATGCTCCTCCATTCTCCTTCTACCTTTTTTAAATGAACAATATTCCGACGGTATTGTTGACCATTCTGGTCATTACGTATTTCTACATCTCCTGTATTAGAACTTGCTTTGGTGATGGTGTGTGGATCTGGAGAGAAATTTGGTGTGAGTTTATTGTCTTTTATCAAGTTTTTAACGTATACCTTGTCACCTTCTTCCAATGTATGTTTGGTCGCTTTTCTCTTACGGTCACTGTAGACCTTTCCAATCTCCTTTTGACATTTGTCCTTATCTCGAACTTCTGAATCATCAACGCTTTGCTTGTTCTCGATATCTGTGGCACATGGTATTTTGTCTCGAAATTGTCTTCTGTAAAAGAGTTCAGATGGTGTTTTACCTGTGGTGGTGTTTGGTGTACTATTGTACATCATCAGATAGTACAAAAGTTCTTCTTTCCAATTTCTTTTCTCTAGTTGACTTATTTTTATGCGTTTCAAGATGCTCCTATTTTGTCTCTCCACTTCCCCATTTTGCTGGGGCCAATAAGGTATAGTGCTGTATAGTATGATGCCACACTCACGAAAGTAGATTTTTATCTCTTCACTGGAGAATTGTTTTCCATTGTCTGCGGTTATACTTCTGGGGAACCCCAATCTGGAGAAGATTTCTTTCAATATTCTTATGATGTCAGCTGAAGCAATGTTTCTGGAAGTTTTGATCTCTTTATAGCGACTGTAGTAATCGATGACCACGAAAATGTAGTCTCCGGAAGGTAAGGGTCCCATTAGATCCATGGCTATGTCAACCCAAGGTTCTATAGGCAACTCTCGTCTCTTCATCGGGTTTGGTGGGTTGGGTGCTGATACTAAAGTGCAACTTTTGCATTGCTTTACGATTTGTTCAGCTTCTTTATCGATTTTAGGCCACCAAACTTTTGTGCGTAATCGGCTTTTCATTGCCACTATGCCTGGGTGTCCTTCATGAGCAGCTTGCAAAACACGGTGTCTGAGTTTAGTTGGGATAACTATTTTATTACCTCTTAGCAGTATGCTATCCTGGAAACAAAACTCCGTTTCAAATGCTTTGAAACTGCTTATTGACCGATCCCAGTTCTGTTGATACAAACCTTCCTTCACTTTATTTATCTCGCTATCATGCTCTGAAAGTCTTTCTATTTCTTGCAGTGGGATTGCTACTGGTCTTGCATATTCCACTATTTGGTTTACGTCTGTGCTGTCGAAAACTTCATGATTGCTTTTAACGCATAGTCTGGATAATGGGTCTGCAATGTTGCTTTTTCCTGGTCGGTATATTATTTTATAGTCATACGACTGGAGTCTCAAAACCCACCTTTCTATACGTGCACATGGTTTAGAGTTTCTGCCGAATATAACTTCTAAAGGCTTGTGATCGCTCACCAGCTCAAATTTTTGCCGTAAAGGTAGATATTAAAATGTTCTGCTGCCCAAACCAGTGCCAAGGCTTCTTTTTCGGTTTGGCAGTATCGCTTTTCGCAGTTGGTCAAACTCTTGTTCCCATAGGCCACAATTCGGCTACCACTCGAGTCAGTTTGGATGAGGACTGCTCCAAGGCCAACTGGACTTGCGTCAGCGACTACTTGAGTCTTGTCGGCTGGATCGTAATAGCCTAGAGTTTTTATTTCACTTAGGCAGGTCTTGAGTCTGTCGAATGATTGCTTCTGCTCCTGCGTCCAAATTTTGGTTATGCTGGCATTCTTTCCAAGTTTTAACCGAAGAAGTTTCCTTAACGGTTCCGTGTAAGTGGCTAGATTTGGAATCCATTTGCCCACAAAATTTATTAGTCCCAAAAAGCTTTGCAATTCCTCTATTGTAGCTGGTGCTCGGAATTCTTGAATGGACTTTACATATTTGGTCAACGGTTTGACTCCTTGTGGAGATAGTTCATGTCCGAGGAATTGTATTACCTTTATTTTGTATAGGCATTTGTCTTGGTTCAGCAAGACGTCATTGTCCTGTAAAACTTGGAGAGTGTGTTGAAGTCTCTTGTCGTGTTCCACATCATCTGATCCAAATATGACAATATCATCAATAAAGTTTACGGTACCTTCACAACCAGTAAGTATCCTTTCCAATGTCTTTTGGAATATTTCTGGCGCACAAGATATCCCAAACATGAGTCTTTTGTACCGGAATAATCCTTTGCTGGTTATAAACGTTGTTATGTAACGTGAATCCGGGTGTATTTCAATTTGGTGGAAGGCATCCTTTATATCCAATCGAGAAAAGAGTTTTGCTTTCCTGAAACTTGGCAGCAGTTGGTCCATCGTCGGTAATGGATGGTTTTCGCGGTTGATGGCAGTATTGGCGCGTCGCATATCAATGCAGATTCGGACTTCACCGTTCTCTTTTAAAACGGGCACCATAGGCAGATTCGGTCTTGTCCTGGACCTTTATCATGGTTTTGAATGAGCCTATGACGGTGAGTGGTTGCTTACTACCGTAAGCCAGGAATACTTTGTTTGGGGACTTTACTTGGTCGTACACATTAATGTTCTGACTTTTCAGATGACTCCACGTTTTGTTAGTAAGCAGATTGCAGGTACTTCCTGAATCAATCAATAAAGTGGTTTCTACTCCTCCAAGAAGACATTTTATGTTTGAGTCATCGTCGAAATGGAATACATAATCGATCTCTTCATTCCGTGGTTTCTTGGTGGGTGGCTTTGCGTTGTGCATGTTTTGTGAAGTTGGAAAACTGCGTTTGAAGGGTTTCCCAGACAAGCAGCATTTCATGTAGTGGCCAGTTTTCCCGCATTTGTGACACTTGGCTTTCAATGCTGAGCACTGCTTCCCAATGTGACTTTTACCGCATCTAATGCATTTTCTGTTGTTAGAGTTTTTATGGTCTGTAGGATTTCCCTTCTCATGGACTTTGTTTACACTACCTTCAGAGTTTTTGTTGTTAAATTCATCCAACTGGCGTGTCACGCTTTCTAGCGTATTGGCATCATGGATAATAGCATCAAGTGTGATGCTGTCACCAGCTTGCAATATTTTCTTCCTTAGTTCTGTTGAAGAACACTTCTCGGTTATTTGATCAATGAGACTTTCTTCTTTGTTCGCAAACTTACAACGGTCAGCCTGTTTCCGTAGTCTGACGAGAAATTTTTCAAATTTTTCGCCTGTTTCCTGTTTCATAAGCCTGAAAACGTGTCGTTCGTAGACTTTACTTTGCTTGGGTGCAAAATACTCGTCTAGTTTGCTTACGGCTATTTGATAAATATCCACACTTTGGTCATTATCTACATGAGCACCGGGCACGTTGTAGTATATCTCCTGCAGGCCGAGACCACCCATGTGCAGAAGTGTAGCTCTCTTTTTTTCAGGTTTTTCAATATTGGCTGCCTCCAAGTAGATGTTAAGTCCTCGCTTCCATCTTTCCCACTTCAGGCCTACTCCAGAGGGGTCTCCGTCACAATCGAAGTTGTCCATGGGAGGTAAAGATGTCATTTTTTGGCACTGTAAATTAAATCAAGCGTTATTCCATACGTAACAAGTTCATAAATCATCTATCATGTGTAATTTGTATCAAATTCATTCGTATGCACATAACATAAACAGAATATACAATGGGTGTCCATGACACGTGGACCCTCCCTGAAAAGATGACAATATCATCTGGTTCTTTTTATTAGCTAGGATGACCATAACTGGTGGTCCACTCCAACGTCTAGGATGACCATGACATGTGGTCCCTTCCTCTAGTCAGGATGACCATAACTTGTGGTCCATTCCTTCAATTAGGGTGACCATAACATGTGGCCCTACCCATTCATTGCTTTTAATATTATGTGCATTCGGCATTAATTAATTTTTATTGTTGTATTTTATGTATTTGTTCACAAAGAATACAATGTATTGCGTTTATTTACATAATACCCCTTATATACATGCATAAATTATGTATTTTATTTACCTTCGTCGCCAATGTAAAGTTGAAAGACTTTGTATATATATAATTTATATATATTTATTGTATATAAGTACTTATGTTATGTACTTAAACATTCATAAAGTAATATATACACTTTAGGTATAGACTTTGCTTTAAGTTTGAGATGTTGCCTCCGTGGCGGCTACTGAGCGACTGACTCGGCTGTCTATGCGCCGGCCTTTTATAGTGAATGTCCGGTTGCCGCCACGTGCACACTGATAAACCTTATAACTGATTATAATGACTTAAACTCAATTTCTATAAACTAAACATGACAATATTTATTACTGACAGCTGACACGTGGTACTGTCAGCTGTCAGAATATCCTATATAGTTATCTATACACTACACTATCCGTGAAGGAAAACATCGTGAGGAACATACTCTCTCCCTGAGAGAAGGCCTGTGCCCTACAGTGGGACGTATATAGGCTGCTTATATACATATAATAAATCTGTAAATTTTGTCTCTGTCTGACATATATGTTTGCCTCACTGTGATTCTTTGTGCGCGCATCACGCAAAAACCACTAAAGGGAATTGAATACCTATAACGAACCATGATTATGGCTCAGATTCTCGTGTAACATAATAATATATAACATCACGCATAAGTCTAAAGGGGCGATAAAATCCCTATAAATATCTTCATAAACTGGTTAATTGTATTCGACAGTATAGAAAAACCAATACTCGAGGACCTCTGAGCTTTTAGGGCCGAATTTCATAATACTGCAATTTGTAGTTTATTATGTCAATTCGAGGTACATTGCGTAGCAGATTCGTTTTATTAATCTGTGTATCAATCGGCCTTGCAATGTACATCAAATTGTTATATAGTAAATATAAATTTTTGTTTCGTGAAACAGGCCCCAGATAGTAACCGAGTCAGTCGGTTGCTGTGGCAACTGCCGAGCGAAACGCTATAGTTTCTTTTTAAGTATGTCTGTTAATTATCTTGATAACATACGAAGCAAATAAATTAGTATCCACTTTGAAATTAGTATAGAACATATTTAATAAGATAAAAGAACTGAATGAACTATGAAATTTATTATTTAGAATAAAAGCATCAGAAGTACTCTATGTAACCAACATAACAATGCTAACATAAAAAATAGTGATAGTTGCGTGCCGAAACATAATAATTCCGTGACAAAAAACCATTGTGTCTTTAGGTAGGTACACGTGGAGTTACCCACGAATAATCACACATAGATCATATTTGCATAGAAGATGAAAATTGATTATATATTGTTTTTTATTTGTTAAAATATATTGTTTTTTAACTTTGAATTTTTCGGCACCAGACAAATGGGGGTCAAATCTTTGCGTTTAGAAACTTAGTGACCGGATGTTTTATTTTCTTAGTTTTGTTATGTTTATTTATTTGTGTAGTAATCCAACAGGCCCTTAAATTTGTAAAATATATTTAGCTATATTAACTTTTTACAACTGACAATAAAAAATAGTTTGGGTCGAATGAGGCGGTAAGTTTCAAGGCCTTTGCGTAACCTTTACGGAAAAACAAACAATACTGCGTGTGCAAGATGGCGCAAAGATTTTTATCGAATCATCGTCTTTGTCATAAGAATCACAAAACCCTCTTTAAAATGCGCACCAAATCCTGTCAAATTCAGAGAATAACACGATCTTGCGACGAATTCGCGCCGGGCTCGATATTGCATTAAAACTATATAAGATTGTGGGTGCATATGATATTTCGTACGAAGTTAATATGTTTGGGTGACTCGGTCTAATCTAATCTAATTAATCTATCGTTCGTACCTGAATATTCATGTAGGGCATAAGCCTCCCCAAAGTACGCCATATCATTCTGTTCTCGGCCATCCTCATCCAGAAGCTACCAGCAATTTGCCTTAGGTTATCGGTCCAGTGAGCTGATGGGCGTCCTATGCTGCGTTCGTCAATATTTCGCAAACAGATTTAAATGACAAATCACTATTACATTGAGTATTCTTTTCTACTTGGAGTAAGTTTGAGCGAGCGGCGTGTTGAGGTACAATAATATAATGTAATATATAAAATTCTCGTGTCACTGTGTTTGTTATCGAACTCCTCCGAAACGACTTCACCTATTTTTATATTTTTTTTGTGTATATTTGGTAGGTCTGAGAATACATCGTACGCTAATCAATATGGCAAAAAAAAGTTTGCCGGGTCAGCTAGTTATATAATATTTAAGTATATGGTCAGTCGATGGCTTTATGAAATAGTTCTACTTAAGCTTGAGCGGGCTTAATTAATCACTTAGGATTGCCGCGGTAAGCTGGTTCTCTTCAAAGCTGTTCAAAGTTATCTGAAAGGTTTTACCACGAAGTTTTTCTAAGGTGGTGACCAAAACATGACCATTTTGAATAACACGAGCCACATGTTGTTGCGAAACTGTAGGTCACCAGTTGCGTCATCGTTTTGATGGCTGCACTTTAGCACAGATCCTGTTTGCTGACGTCATCCCCTATTTGAACTCCCGGGAAACATGACCCGATGTTAATGGCATTTGGCATCTATATTCGAATGAAAGCGATATACAATGTTTTGAATAACGTCTTTGATCGTCCGTCCGATTGGAGTAACTGGATTAGTAATAGCCAGTTTGGGATTACGATCGTCGGATATTCTACCTGACATAGTTTATGTCAAACCATCACGTGGATAATTTGGGTGTGCTTAGGTTATTCAATAGTTTGGTTACAAGCGCGTTTCGGACAAAATGCAATTGACAACATCGAAATTTTAGAATAGACAGCTTATATACACTGCTTTACATATGCGTTTTTGGTTAAACTGCATGCTAATCTGTATTATTTCAATTTTATTGAACAATGAACAAAAAATGTTTCCTTTAATTTAGTTCGGCGCCCTGAGCGGGAGATTGCCGCTCTTACATTGCACGGTTTTTATTATTTGATATTAATTTCATATTTCTAACGATGTAACGATCAACGATCGATTAACGATCTAATAACGGTTTGTTTACATGCTGATAACAGCTGAATGAAATTAAATATAGATAAGCTTTTGTCACTTCAACACAGTTAGTTATATTATATAGGTTTGAGACATAGCCAATGGTCAGACTGTCAGACGGAAAGACAGACATACTGCGTAGGCTTAGGAATAGGGTCCCGTTGGTACCCTTTGGATATGGAATCAATAATAACGAAAAAAATAATTAATAGAACTCTAATTCACCTCATTGGTCTAGCGGTATCTCGCTTAACTACCAAAATGGAAGTGGTGAGTGCGACTGGAGGCTGCCGTACTTTGTACAAATGGTCCCAGCCTGGGTGTACTTCTATATTTGTGACGTCCATGTCCGGTTACTATATCACGGGATCCTAGTTTGGGACCAGCACAAGTGATTGTGTTGTATCTGTACAAAACTTCTTCAATAAAACCACTTCAATTATTATATTAAACGTATTATACTTCCATCAAAAAGCGAGCAACAAGCCTAAAAACCTTAAACTTTCTTCATTATTCCATGTTTTCCACCATTCCACTCAACGCACCAAAAAAAGCCCCCAATCATGAAAACCGTCACAGGCTACAAAAACAAAAAAACTTTCAAACTCTTGGGTTGCCTGCCCCTAAAAATATAATTTGTTTATTTTATTTTGCGACAGATTGTAATAAAATTAAATTCTCAATAGCAAATAGTAAAGTAAAAAAATTTAAAGAATACCTATTACATATTGTTACGACGGTGGATAGGAGGTAAAACTTTAAAACCCACGCCTAGAACGTAACAATATTGTTCAATGTTTTACTAGTATTCGACAAAATAACCTCTTAAAATAAACTCCACTAAAGCTTGGCGATTTTACATTTTCAGACGTAGAGTAAAAAATGGCTCTTGTAATTATCTTTGTCTGGCAGACAATGCTCCCCGAAATGTATTCAACATAAAAAAATCTGGAGCTTATTTAAAATTCTGGTAGTGACGGTAAACTTATTACGCTTACAGTAAGCGTAATTACAAGGACTTGCCATATGCAATTGTAAAAGACAATTAACTGCTCATATGTAGAAATAGTAGCATCACATTAATACATATCTTCAAACTGAAAAGTAAGGTAGATAACTGTTCAACAATTTCAGTTAGCAAACATCCTCTTACGTCGATTTCAAGCTCGAGAAACCGCGTTCGAACAACTTTCCAAAGACTGCTCGGCAAAGTTTCACATAGTAGGTGCAGTGCAATACGTGCTACAAGTTTCAGCTAAAAATAAGAGAAATATTATGTGAAAGTTCTTAACTGTACGTAAACGTGTGTACAGTATTCGGAGGTAAAACCGGCCAAGTGCGAATCGATTTCGCCCCGCGAAGCCGAATCCCGAATCGCCCCGCGCGAAGTTATCAAGATGGCGATGTGTCGATCTTTACACAACTAAGTGAGGAATTGTTAACTTCGAACCAAACAAAATCTCGTTCGAAAATTCGAAAATTCAGTAATTCAACGTTTAAATGCGGTTTAAACGCTTAAGCAGTATTTTCTGAATATGGATAATCGTAAGACCCAAGTCTTGGATATTGAGACCATTTTCTACTGATTAGGATATTTTCAAAGACGAAGATGTGTCGGCAAAAGTGGAAATTGTTCTTTCAAAGCAGATTTTCAAAATTATGAGCTCCGTACATTTTGGCGAAAAGCAACTCGGGTAACATTAAAAAAACCGGCCAAGTGCGAGTCGGACTCGCGCACGAAGTATTCCGTACCATTATCTATACAACATTAGACAATGATCGAATTTGAGAACTGTTCCATCTATAGAAACCAACATAAAGCGTTTGACATTATTATTATTATTAAACTTTCACATTGATATTTAACGACATGATATCGGTGCTGTGAAGGTTATATAGATGGCAGCTAGATGGCGAGCGCTGTCGTTAGTGTGTTTTGACGACATTTATTGTATGGGAGCCCCCCTTAAATATTTATTTTATTATATTTTTAGTATTTTTTGTTACAGCGGCAACAGAAATACGTCATCTGTGAAAATTTCAACTGCCTAGCTATCACGGTTCATGAGATACAGCCTGGTGACATACAAACAGACAGACGACGGCCAGATAGATAGTCAGACAGACGGACAGTTAAGTCTTAGTAATAGGGGCCCGTTTGGCACCCTTTGGGTACGGAACCCTAACAAAGGCCAGAAACAGTCTGAATGTGGAGCATGACATGAGATGCGCGTTGAGTGTAACTAAACCTAATATTGAAAAACTTGCATATTTGAAACAATATCAACATTCACACTAGATGTTAGTAACAAACTGGTATTGGAAATGTGCATTGTTTTAATAAACTTCCTTGTACTTGTTTGTATTTGTTTGTTTGAAAAAATTTTGAACTGGGGATAAATCCAGTTTCTTTAACAGCCCATAGGGGTAACAATTCTGAAAAGATTACGAACCACTGCATTACGGTTCAAGTGATAAAGCCCTTTGTATATCTCAAAGACAGACGGGCCAACAGGCATACGCCGAAAGCATATAATAGGGTCTGCACCCTTCGGATTCGATAAGATAAGATAAGAATAATTATCATCAACAGCCTACCGCTAAACGCTGCTGGTTACTGGGTTTACTCCCATATGCGATCTTTCATGGCCCCTGGACCCTCTTTCGCCTCCACAATATTGTCCGACTATTAGGTTTCTAGTTGAATACTTGCAGCAATGTACCCTTATACTTATACCTGTCGGTATAAGTATAAGGGTTATATTTTTCTTAAGGCTACTGTTACAACTGGCATCCATCTTGCTCGCACATACAATAAAGCAGCTTATATCTGAGAGAAATAGTGTGCCCAATGTAGGGCACAATCTTTGTCTCAGATAAAGAATATGGGCTCAAATTTTAACGCTGGGATATGTCATAACTTCAGGTACTCAAGCTCGCACATACTAACATACTAGCTGACCCGGTAAACGTTGTTTTGCCATATTAATTAGCCTACGACCTATTCTCAGACCTACCAAATATATAAAAAAAATCATAAAAATCGGTAAAGCCGTTTCGGAGAAGTTCGAAAACAAACACTGTGATTTTTATATATTAGATAATGTGTATTATAGGTATTTATGTTGATTTATTTGGTATATTGAGAATTACAGGATAATGCATATGGTATAAACACGAATTTTGTTATAGTCAAGTCAAGTCAAGTTTAAATTTTTTATTCACTATAAAAACAAAATGTTTACTTAATGAACGTCAAAGCTGTTAGTTTCACAAGTAATAGATTATGCGGAGAAGAAGCTAACAAAGAAACTCCACATTTATTCTTTTCAAAACAGGTTTGCTTAATTAACAGAGTTTACAACTTAAAGTAACACTACACTAGATACAATCATTCCTGTTAACATAATTTAAATACCAGACATCCTTGTCTTCCAAATAATCCTTAATGTTATAATAGGCTTTTTTGAACAGAGTATGCTTAATACATTTTTTAAACCGCGTCGGTGGTAACTCAAATATATCTTGAGGAATCTTATTGTAGAACCGTACACAGTGAGTGCCCCATAAAGGATGTATTAACTTTTGCAAGTCTAAAACGTGGAAATGACAATTTATGTTTATTCCTAGTATCAATATTGTGATGGCTACCAACATTTTCGAAATTGTTTGTTTTTGAAATTGGTTGTTAAAAGATGTTTTTTTTAACATACATTATATTTTAATAAATGTATTGACTTGCAACTGCTAAGATGTTAGTTTCTTTAAAGAAATCCCTTAACGAGTCCCTACTACCTAGCTTGTAAATAAATCGAATCGCTCTCTTCTGTAAGATGAAGATGGTCTCAATGTCTACTGCCCGACCCCACAGTATACCGTAGGACATAATACTATGGAAGTACTATTCGTCGTGTGGTGTCGGCAGATTAGAATAGCACCACCCCATATCTTCCCGTGGGTATCGTAAAAGGCGATTATGGGAGTGTGTGAAAAAGTTCCGACCCCTTGTAACTTTCTCACCGTGATACTGTACCATCCGTCTGAGTCTTTCTCCGGTCGTAACGGTCTCCGTTCCATCGGGTCTAGAAGGACAAGGATGAGTATGTGCACCTGTGTCTTGCGCGTACACTTGTGCACTTTAATATATCCTGCGCATCTGACCGCTTCCATTACTGGACTCCGAGTACGTTTAAAGTCCTGTGGCGATGGGTAAAGGTAGAGAGGTCTAGCCTGATGCAAGCTTGACTTTGTCTGATACCCGCACACAGGCGGTCCCGGGGGCGTGAGTACACGCCGTGGTCGTTTCCGCGCTGCAAATTTGGGGCGACAGCGCAAGCTCGGCAGCACTCGGGGTGACAAAGCAGCCCTGTTTAGGGAGGCACTGCTTTCCCCGCTCAGCCGGGGAGGGGGCTAGAAGGTGCCTTAAAAAATGCTCGTCCCAACTTGGCAGATGGTAGTAACCGCGGCTATCATCGCATCATTCAAATCGTGGTCGACGTTACAAAGCAAATTTAAAAACACACCTAATATGACCTTCAGCGCGTGGAACGTGAGAACGCTTCTTGATCGAGATGGCAATGCCTGCCCTGAACGTAAGACCGCCATAGTAGCTCGGGAACTTCATCGCTATAACGTGGATGTGGCTGCGCTCAGCGAAACGCATCTACCCGATGAAGGAGAGCTGGTGGAAGTAGGTGGCGGCTACACTTTCTACTGGAAAGGTACCGCTGCCTCCGAAGCTCGTCGATCAGGTGTGGGATTTGCCATCAAGAATCACTTAGCAAAGCGTTTACAGGAGTACCCTGTACATATATCAGACCGCGTTACCACACTGCGCCTTCACCTGGACAAAGACAACTACCTTAATGTCATCAGTGTTTATGCTCCAACGCTAGACAAGTCTGATGACATCAAGGACAAGTTCTATGAGGAATTGACTCATTGCCTCGATAGCATAAACGCCAAAGAGCAGATTTTATTGCTGGGCGATTTCAATGCCAGGGTTGGTCGGGACTATGAGGCTTGGCCTGGAGTTCTGGGTAGACATGGAGTTGGCAACATGAACAGCAATGGTCAGTTGCTGCTCAGTCTTTGTGCTCAATACGATCTGGCAATTACGAACACTATGTTTAGACTTGCCGCCAAGTACAAGACAACATGGATGCACCCAAGATCCAAGCATTGGCATTTGATTGACTATGCAATCGTGAGGCAAAAAGATTTCAGCCAAGTACAGGTCACCCGCGTCATGCGTGGTGCGCACTGTTGGTCTGACCACCAACTTATTGTCACTAAGCTGCGAATACGCCTCCGTCGTCCGCGTAGAACCACTATAAAAAAGCTTGCGTCTTTGGACGTGGACAAGCTAAAAGATCGCGCGGTCAGGGAGAAATACGCTGAAGCCCTGTCTGAAAAGCTGTTGCCCGTCAATGAGGTAGGTGATGTTGATGCTGCCTGGGGAACTTTGTTATCTCATATCATAGATACCGCTTCAACTGCACTGGGTAAAAAGTTCCGTCGCAACGAAGACTGGTTTGATGGAAATGATGAAATCCTGAGGGCAGCATTCGATAAACCCAGAGATCTCCTGCGACAGCACAGAAGGCAAAGAGGAAGCGTTGCGGTTGTTAAAGCTAGTGACCTCAAATTGCGCAAGCTGTCTCGTCATATGAAAGACAAGTGGTGGCAGGACAAAGCTAGATACATGCAATGGCTCACTGACACAAACCAGCTGGGAGAATTCTACAGTGAGGTACGTAAGCTGATTGGTACATCCTACCACGTGAGGGTGCCTTTAAGGTCTCTAGACGGTAGTCACCTGTTGACGAACAAGGACGATGTACTAAAGCGCTGGGCGGAGCACTTCAATACTCTGCTAAATGTGGATCGATCAGCTGATCTACAAACTATCCGCTTAATGCCTCAGCTCCCTCTTGCCTTTGAGCTGGACGAGCCTCTATTGCGTGACGAGGTTGTTACTGCCATCAAACAGCAACAAAACAAAAGGGCGGTTGGTATTGACCTCATACCGGGAGAGCTGATAAAATACGGCGGAGAGGAGTTGCATACGCTGGTCTGGGAACTATTTGTTCGCATGTGGGAGCAGGAGCGCGTTCCGGATACCTTTAAAGTATCGCGCATAAGTGCTCTCTACAAGAACAAAGGTGACCGATCTGACTGCAGCGCTTATCGCGGTATTTCGCTTCTTTCAGCCCCCGGAAAGGTCTTTGCTAGAGTTCTCTTAAACCGCCTAAAGAACTTGTCCGAAAAGATTCTGCCAGAAACCCAGTTTGGCTTCCGACCGGATCGAGGCACATGCGAAGCTATATTCTCTGTGCGTCAACTGCAAGAAAAGAGCAGAGAACAGGGTCGTCAGCTGTACCTTTGCTTTGTTGACCTAAAGAAGGCTTTCGACAGTGTGCCTCGGGAAGCTCTATGGTTGGTGCTAGGTAAGCTTGGGTGCACGGGAAAGTTTGTGAGACTGCTTAGACTCCTGCATGACGACATGCAATGCTGCGTTGCCGTAGACGGTGATCAGACAGACTTCTTCCCCGTTACCTGTGGGGTGAAGCAAGGTTGCGTTTTAGCACCTACTCTGTTCGCCTTATACTTTGCGGTGATAGTTAGAGAAGTCTTACAAACTGTTTCTCAAGGAGTTCGCATCCGCTTCCGCACAGACGGCAGCCTTTTCAACTTGGCTAGACTTAAGGCTCGCACTAAAGTCTCACACGTACTGATCACCGAGATCATGTGTGCTGACGACCTGTGCTTCGTAGCAGAATCCCCAGACGGCTTGCAACAGCTAATGTCCGCATTCCACCAAGCCTGCAGTAAGTTCGGCCTGAAGATCAATGTCAATAAGACGGAGGTGATGTCCCTGGATATACACGGTCACGAGACATTGGCCATAAAACTTGGTGAGGATGTGCTGAAGCAGGTGGATAAGTTTCGCTATCTGGGGAACACTGTAACATCCAAGTGTGACCTTGATGCTGAGATCAATAGCAGGGTCGGTGCCGCAGCTGCAGCATTCGGCAAGCTATGTTCCAAGGTCTTCTGCTCTCATGACCTTAAGTTGGCCACTAAGATATCAACATATATGGCAATCGTGCTGCCAAACCTCTTATACTCCTCTGAGACGTGGTGTGTATACCGCCGCCACATTCGCACTCTGGATCACTTCCACCTTAAATGCCTCCGTACCATCATGAAGATCAGATGGTCTGATAGAGTGCGAAATACAGAAGTTCTGCGACGAGCCAATGTTGGTGGCATTGAGGCCTATTTAATGCGTCGACAGCTTCGGTGGTGCGGTCACGTTTCTCGTATGGCGGAGGAAAGAGTGGCGAAGCGCATCTTTTATTCTGAACTAGAGGAGGGCAAGCGGAATCATGGCGGTCCCCTCCTCCGGTACAAGGATGTCCAAAAGCGACACATGAAGAGATGCAAAATAGAGCCCTCCTGCTGGGAACGGTTGGCAGCACAGCGGCCAGAATGGCGCAGGTTGGTGAACAGTCAAGTACGCGAGTTCGAGGTTCAGCGTAAAGCTGACCTGGATACCAAACGCGACCAGTTAAAGGCTCGCCCACCTGCTGCCATAATATATAATTACGAGAACGGCATTCTCACGTGCCCTCAGTGTGCACGGAGTTTCGCCGTGAAGATAGGCTACATAAGCCATCTTCGAGCGCACCAGCGCCTCATCACTGATTAGGGGTCAAAGTGGTCGCCATGGCCGAAACCGGTCGGAACAATCATCATCATCATGGAAGTACTAACTAAAATAAACAAGCCTAGCAGTTGCAACGTCAGTGAGCTCTCTAATTCTTTTGACTGCATATGCTGCAGAACTAAGCCTGTGTGCTAGTTTTACAATATGAGGACCCCATTGTAATTTTGAATCGATTGTGATGCCTAGAAAAACGGTACAATGTTGTTTTCAACTAATCTTACGTTTGGTAACGTAAACCTTATACATTTTGTCTTCTTGGAATTTAGAAGCAGATTTTTTGCCGTGAACCAATCCAATACACGCGAGAGAGCATCATTTGCATCATCATTCAGCCACAAGAAGTCCACTGCTGGACATAGGCCTCCTCCATGGATTTCCAAAAAGACCGGTTGGAAGCGGCCTGCATCCAGCGTCGTCAAGATTATTTTCTTGTCTCTTAATTTTAAAAATAAGTGACGTGTCATCTGCAAATAATACTATCTCGGACATGTTTTGTACCATAAACGGCAAATCATTTACGTATACAAGGAAAAGGAACGGCCCCAAAATTGATCCTGTGGTACTCCCATTTTTATTTGTGAACCTGTGGATTTTATACGATTTATGTCCGCTTTTTGAACCCTTCCTTTTAGATAAGATCTCATCAGTTCTAAACCTTTCCCCTTTACTCCGTAATGCTCTAGTTTTAGCAAAAGTGTCTCGTGGTCCACGCAATCAAATGCCTTTGACAAGTCACAAAAAACACCTATAGCATCCCTACGATCCTCCCATGCACTATAAATATGTTTAACTAGCAAGAGACCAGCGTCCGTCGTCGACCGCCCCTGCGTGAAGCCCAACTGCTGGTTATGGAGAAGTTTATAATTATAAAAGTGAGTAAGTAGTTGAACTAAAACAATCTTTTCGAATATTTTGCTCAATACGGGTAGGATCGAGACTGGTCTGAAATTTGTGGGATCATGCCTATCGCCACTTTTAAACAACGGAACGAGCCTACTGTATTTCATTAGGTCAGGGAATGTACCCTCACCTACACATTTGTTAAAACTTTTTGCTAAATGAGAAGCGAGGACATCTATTACTAAACTATGATTACTGACATTCCCCACAAATCTTTCGTTTTTTAAAGATTAATGAAGTCGAACGAAAACTCGTAATCGCACGAGGGGACATTGTCTTTCAATAAACTTGCAGCAAGATCAGGAGACGAGTCTAAAGGAGCCGTAGTTTCAATTGGAACATTTGTATATAATTATAATCTACGTAATTTTTCGCAATAACTCTTTCCTGGCACTACACCTTCTACTATACACATAAACCAAGATTAGCTGAAAGAAAATACTCATTAGTAATAATTTCTGCTTTGTGCAAATATGCTTATTATGCAATAAAGAATTTTCTAAGCTAATCTAATATTAAGTGCCTTAATCAATCTCCGTTCTAAATTTCGTCCCTTGAAACCTTTTTGCGGTTGTATTAAATTTACTATTATATTATTCTACTTCACCACTTCTCCCATCGGCGCAGCTTGTCGCTTGCTTAAACTCATTCCAGGTGGAATAGAATACTCAATGTGAAATAGTGATTTTGTAATTTAAATCTTTTTACGAAATATTGACAAACGCAGCATAGGGCGCCCATCAGCTCACAGGATCGACGATCTAAGGCAAATTGCAGGGAGCTGCTGGATGAGGATTGCCGAGAACAGAAAGATGTGGCGTACTTTGAGGAGGTTTATACCCAACATGAATATTCGGGATAGAATGATAGATTAGATTAGACTGAGCCAACCAAATATATTAATTATTTGCACGCACAGTCTATAGTTTTAATGCCAGGCGCGACATCGTCGCAAAATCGTGTTATTCTCGAACAGTCAAAAGTGAAGAATTTGACAGGATTTGGTTATATTAAAAATGGTTTTGTGTTTTTATGACAAAAACGATGATTCGATATAAATCTTTGTGATCGCTCGCCATCTTGCACACGCAGTTTTGTTAGTTTCCCGTAAAGGGTAAGCTAAGGTCATCAAACTTAGAGTCCGCACCACCACTGAAGTCCGTTGAGCTATGAAATTTTCGTTCTTATGTCAATACGGACAAGGTCTTCTCCGTGGGATATGAGTGATGGCGCGTGCTTTACCGCCTCATTCGACCTAAACCTTTTTTTAAATGTCAGAAATAAAAAGTTAACATAACAATTCTAATAAAATAGAAGTATCCGGTCACAGTTCAGAAACTTAAAAATTGGACCCCCATTTTCCTGATGCTAAATAAACGAAATAAAAAAAACTATGCATTCTAATAAATATACAATAAAAATGTTTAAATTTGCCATCTTTTATGCATATATAAACTATGTGTAGTGCGTGCATGCGTGCGTGGGTGTGTGTGTGCGTGCGTGCGAGCGTGCGTGCGTGAGTGCGTGCGTGCGTGCGTGCGTACGTACGTGCGTGCGTGCGTGAGTGCGTGCGTACGTGCGTGCGTGCGTGCGTGCGTGCGTGCGTGCGTGCGTGCGTGCGTACGTGCGTGCGTGCGTGTGTGTGTGTGTGTGTGTGTGCATGAGTGTTAGAGAGGGTGTGTTGTTTAAATTATAAGTGTTAAATTTATTAGTAAATTAATCTATTTAGAATTTTATGTTCCTTTTCAATCTTTATAATAGGTATTTGTTTACTTTCATCATTTATTTCTATTACTAGCTGTTACCCGCGACTTCGTTCACGTGGTAATTTTGATAGTAGTTTTTCGAGACAAAAATAGCCCATGTGCTAATCCAGACTATAATTTATCTCAGTGCAAAATTTGATTCGGATCCGTTCAGCCGTTTTTGCGTGAAAGAGTAACAAACATCCATCCATACATAGAAACTTTCGCTTTATTAATATTAGTAAGGATATTACCGAGATTATATTTCTTTTCATCGTAAGTCAATTGTTGAAGCCACTTTGAAACTATCTGCTTACAATCACTAGATCTACTTTTCTAATAAAATTCAAATCAACACATCTACTTTTTTAATAAATATTTGATAGATTACTTTATTTGACACTTTACCTATACTTTAACCTTTACTTTTTTTGACAAAAAGAGTAGTGAAAACGGCGTTTTAATTTGCAGACTTTCTAATTTCTACGTTTTGCTGTTACAGAGGGGTCGAAAATCAGCTTGAAATGTTGTTTTATAATTTTATCTTACAAAAAGAGTTGGCGCACTGTCTTTGCAGAATTTATAAAGTTCTGTCGTGGGGAAAAAGAAAGGCTTCAATTTGCAGACTTTAAGTACGGTTCTTTGGGCGATTTCCAATTGTTTTAAGGATGTTTTGTTAGTGCCTCCCCAAGAGATAATGCCATATGTGATCAGTGATTGGCAGAGTGATAGGTACGTTTGCTTCATGCGAATTGGATCAAGTACATGGCGAAGATTCTTAAATACATATATAAATTTACGAATACGTGCACTGACTAGCGTAATATGCTCTTTGAAATTTAGGTTCCTATCTATCATAATACCAAGATATTTTATTGATTTAACATTTTCTAAAATTGCACAGGAACAACTATGTGATCGAGAAGATGAACAGTCGTGTGCGATTAGTTGAAGGTTAGAGTTGAACGCGACTGGTTGCCGAATTGAAAAAGTAATGTATTTGGATTTATCAATGTTTAGTGTTAAAGTATTGTTATGTAGCCATTATTTCACCATGGACTTAAGCGTAATCTTATGTAGCCTATATGTTACACGGGAACCTAAGCTATAATTCTGGTGAGTTTTACTTCGTCCCGTATAGTGATTTTCGCGTGATGCGCGCACAAAGAAACAGAGTGAGACAGACATATGTCAAGAGTATACTCATTACTCATTTATCATTAGAATGTGCTAGCTAGAGAGATACAAGATGTAAAAGAAGCCTTAAATTACATCTTTGATGTAAGTCTGTTGTATATTAAACACAATTTTTTAAACTTGATATGATAACATGGGACGTTATGCATAAAAAGATTTTTTTCGGGCCGCTGCGGTATTCGATCCCGCGTCTAGCGTAACGTGCCAGCGATCTTACCAACCAAGCCATTCGGATCTCGATACGACTCCACTGTATGCCAGGTGCATAGTTCAACATGCGCCGGTTGTCAGACAGTTGCGTAAAATGTAGTTTACTAAGCTTCGGAATAATGCCCGGCACTTCCATTATAGTTTGCTAACACTTATGTGGCCTCATATTGCGAAATGTTACAAATTGTAACTTTCTTACGAAGTAGTAGATAACTTAGCTTCCCTCTGGATATTACTAGACTATTTTATTGAAAGGTTTAATATCAAAACGGATGCAGCCACTTTACTTTGTACGGTCTTTTGGCTTAGGTTCGGCTTCCGTTGATACAACAATTTGTTTCTGGCCAACAATCATGCCGTTGAGTGCTCTCGAAACACGCCTGTTTCCCGGCCGAGCCCCTTCCCTCTAAATCTCTTAACTTTAGCCTTATCTTGAACAACCCCGTTCCACTCTCCACTATACTCCATTAGCGTTGAAATCGGTTACACCCGAAAGCCAGTCAGCGTGTTTCCACTTCAATAACATTTCTAAGTGGTAAAGTTTGATATATTATGTATGATTGTATATTCCTAATTTATTGGTAACTATCTCTTACGTAAGCTGGAGAATAATATTTTCACTATGCTGTGACGGGTAGATGCGATGTGTTGGATGTCGATGGGGCACGCTCGCTGCCGTTTCCGCCACCGGCACACTAATGAATCCGCAAATGGCTGCCGCCATTATACTTTGTGCGCCCTGTGTGAAATATCTCATCCTCGCTCATATCCATAATCAAAGGGGTGATTATTTCCCCCACGCCCACCAATAACCCTAAAATCACCCCCTCCCCATTAAAGCCAAAGAGGTGATCCTTGCAAAATGTTGTATCTATTAAGAGTTTTCATAAATCACTGGCATTTTCAAAGGGCTTTCTTAGTAACTGGTACCTACCGACTTGAAATATTCTCCTTCTCAGCGAGATTGACGTCATCGTTCATTTTCATTTCGCGCTTACCGCTTAGCAAGCAGGTCTTCAATCTTCATGTCTATGTAATATTTGGCATCATTCCCAATTCGACCCCGATTCTTCATCAAATATACTGCTTGTGACGGAGAGGCTGTATAATATTTTGTGCATCGCAATAACGTTGACAATAGGGAACTTAAGCCTCAAGACGACTGGGATCTATCGACCTCATCGTTATCTGGGTTTATAGCACTTATCGTATATTACAAGGTTGTTATGACTCTAGTACGGGAAACATATACTGCTCTCGAACAAACTGAATAATAATAAAACATGTTGGTCTCATTCCCAAATAAAAAACATAACATACATAACATAAACTCACGCCTGTATCCCAGAGGGGTAGGCAGAGACCAGGGAGTGCCACTTGCTACGATCCTGACAGATCACTTTCGCTTCCTCAACATTCATTAGTCGTTGCATGCACGCACGCCGGTTTCGGGTACTTTTTATCTTGCCCTTTGTTAATACATCCTCTATTTGGTCGAAGTATGTCCGTCTGGGTCGTCCCTTACCGGCCCTTCCATCCACATTCGCTCGATATATTTGTTTTGTCAATCTTTCTTCCTTCATCCTCTCCACATGTCCAAACCAACGCAACATTCCTTTCTCAATTCTTGTCACTACATCCTCTTTCAGTCCACAACGTTCTCTAATCACACTATTGCGTATCCTGTCATTCAAAGTAACGCCAGACATACTTCTCAAGGACCTCATTTCTACTGCATTAATCCTACTTTCTTGCTTCTTTCTTGCTTTTATGCAAATGTGCGGTAGAGTCATTCCGTTTAATTACGAACACGATATTGGCATTACTCACGACTACATATGGAACGCGGAACACTCGACACACATTGTATTCAGAATGGCACAGAAAAGCATATCAGGAGGCCATACGTATAAAATAAAAGATAACACGCGCGACTGCTTCGTTTTATGTATTAATAGCGATATCCCAAACAATAATAATTACACTTGCAAATTTTTTGTTTTATTTTTGGTTAAATACAAAAGTGGCATGTTGTGTTTGAGGTAACGAAATAAAAAACTATTTCTACTTAAACCTTTTCCACCCCAAAGACTTTGGTTTATCATGTTATAATGTTGAACTTTTATGAGTAAACCTTATTTATTGGGCTAACTACCAGGCGTGATGTGTTGACAGTATCTACGTAGCCGAAACAAAATTTCAATGCGAGCACTATAAAACTACAATGATTTATGATGACACGGGAGATAGGAGTAGTATAAGTGCCAATTATGGTGACATATTGACGGATGTGTGTTATGGGGGCTGCCGCTGGAGTGCGGTTTGTTTGCAAAGGTATACCTACTACCTAGATGTGGCTGCATTACAAACTCATACCACTCCTGTGAAATAATAAAGCTTGTGATAGAGCTGACCAACGAAGAATCATTATTTATTATTACGATACCTCCTTATAACAAGGCAATTCATGGACCCTCACACGTGGCGCTTTACTAGATATTATGTTTTGATGGCCCTCCGATTTTTCATCCAAATGACGTCATTAACTCTGAGAAAAATTTGTAAAAGCTCCGTCAAAATAAAATGTGTACTATAATTTGTTTTCTTGGTCAGGAGCCCGCAAAGTGCACGCCGTGGTGCCTTGGGGGTGGGGCGCCGTGGAGAGTAAATGTGCGAGGCGCTTCAGTGTTTTCCAAAAATAAACTTGCTTATTACATTTTCGAAAGCCAGCTTCTCATTAGGGATGATTGAATCTTGGCATGTACCAATGACTTTGTTTTCTAAGTTACATACATTTGTGAAGTTGCAGTAGCAATTCCAAACGCTGACTGTGAAGTAAAACATCGTGAGGAAACCCTAGTGTTTGAGGTATTTACATACCTTAGAGTACAATGGCTCAACTATGAGGCTAAGTGCGAAAATCTTAGGTCTGACTAGAACTTACCTTGTTCTCATTTCTGTGTCTCATGTACACATATTTCAACTAGGTGCGTCGCGAACTGAAAATTTTTCAAAATCTCTACTCTTCGGGAGGTAGAAGATTACATTATGTAGTTATATTACTAATCCCTAATGATGACATTATGATACACAAATTGGAAGACCTCTAAAATGTGAAATTCCTGAAATACGTCACTTAGCTTGTGTTTTACAACAATCTGTATGCTTTTCTTAAAAAAAAAACTTTGGTCTGTGCATCTACGTAATGAGATTATTTATAAAGCCTCTAGTGCACCTTCACTCACACTAAATGGGTGAAAGGACCACTCGGGCGCTGCAGTGCCTGGGACATTACTTTTTAGATCTAGTAGGCTTACTCAGAACCTATATCATCCTGACAGCTTAGTGTCACGCTAGCCTTGAAGAGGCTGCGACATAAAATAAAGAAGAAGAAATAAGAAAAAAAACGTTATAAAAAAACAAGATATAGTTTAATTAGCACTTCTTCATTTACTAGGGTTGTGAGTTAGAAAATAGCCCTACACTGGTTTTGATCTCTCTTTAGCGGAACCACGGTCAGGTACTCCCCTGAGCCGACCGGAGACAGTAGAAACGCTCCCCCAACGGCCGTGGACCAAGTGCGGAGAAGGTTTGGCCAGCGGGAACGGCGGATCTCCTTTTCAAAACGGCGGGAACAGGCACCCCGGGGGTCTTCGGCTCCGTAAAAAGGGAATTCTGGTCCGGTTCTTGGACCCTGTGGAGAAGCCCCTCGCATTAGTACACAGCCATCGGAAAGATACAGTTCACCGCCACCGGTTCGGCAGAAGAAGAAGAAACCCAACTAGTTTGTAAGTGGCGGTGAAGGAAATCAGTAGTGGAGTGATGCGAGATGGAAATTATAATGAAAAATGATAATGAAAATGATAATCAAAAATTAGTAGGTATCTACAGTTACTAATTGCCAACATTTTCACACTAGCTGCAACATTATTTGGAATTTAACAAAAGTGGCAAGCGCAAGCTAGTGTGCAGATAAAGCTAAACATCAATATTTTAAATTGTAAGAACGAAATGTATGGATGATGCAACCATGACTGGCAATTTTGTGAGGCGCCATCTTGTGTGTCGCCGAGCGAGCAAGCTATGAGAGGCGCTCTGCGACACGGTAAATAGTTGTTAAAACTACGTATAAGCACTACGCTATTACGAAAAGAAGGGAAATAAATTACATGTTCCTACAAGCACTATAAAACTAATCTACAGCTAAATTAGCAAATACCTAGTTGAAATATCTGTTTGCAACTTACCCAAAAAGTGTGGGGAGACGAGAACACAAACGTGATAGTAAACCACGGCTTTCTTTAAAAAAAGAAAATTAATAAAATTGACTCGCGGCCGTTAGAGACGGCGAGGCGGCGACTGGCGATTCAAACAAGGAGAAGCGCACGCGCAGGCTCGCCGATGGACCGGAGGCAAATGGCGCGGGCAGCGGTCGAGAGAGGGGACGCGCTGTCCGGCTCCACGTAATAAGTGGTTTTAGAGATGCGCAGTCGAGAAATGCGTAAACCCTTTTAGTTTGAGCTTGATTAGTTTTAGTGCCTATATCAGAAGTTATTTAACAGGTTTTATCCAACTTATTTAAATAAAATGTTGTTATAAAATAATAACGTTACATTAGTAGGTCTAATCCACAGGAAAGACAAGTTAATGCGTGCGGAGTCAACCAAGCTGCGGGTTTCCTCACGACGACGCTTTTCTTAAAACACGTGTAACAAATAGATGCCACATACAAATTATTAACAAATTACAGAAAATCTCAATCTCAGGATCTGTGTGCATAGGTAATCCAATTAATACTAACCTAGAAAGTATTAATTTAATTAAAAAATTTAAACGACGCGACAATGACTGATTTTTGTTATGTTTGTGAAGTTAATACAATACTAAGATTATCCGACCCTTTTATCTTTTCTTCTCCCATATATACCGGCTTTCAAGGAAATAGAATAAAAGTGACAGAACGAGTTTGAAGTCAAAGTTTCTGTAGTCGATCAAAGGTAAAAGGAAAGTAGAGAGGAAAGATACTGTTTTCGATACCCATGAGAATCGCATTAGGTACCTATAAGTTTCTGGCTTTCTGATTAAATCAGGGCCTAGCCTTTCCATCAAAATTAGAGTGATTCTAAAAGCACGCTTTAATGTTCACAAATGTGATTTTGCGTATTTTTGTTAAAAAAAGTTTATGTTTAACCGATCAAGCAAACGCCAGCAAAAATAAAGTACAACCTTTAGAGTTATTCCCTGCCGACATTTCAAGAAACACCAACACAAAATCATGTGTAAGACCTCTTCTCGGGCTGCTTATTTTTTTAGACACGCAAGCGAAAAAAACGCTCAAAGCGAGAACCCATAACAGTTTGGAACAGAAAAAACATCCACCTCGACCTACAAATAAAGGCTACGACCCTACCCCCGGCTATTTGCGAGCCCGATGTTGGCTTGCTGCGACGAAAACCTCATTGTGTGACTTCTTGTCACAAAGTGCCTCACACAGAGCCTCTGCATAGAAGTTTGACCGCTAAAGCTGTAATTTCCTTCAATGTTATTGAAAATCCGAGTGCCTCTCCGCACGCTGCGAGATTGAATTTTCACTTGCGTTTAACCGGAATAGATGCATTGGCTTTCATAAAACTGACGACATAAGTGCTTTATCTGGTTTACTAATGTATTGCCAAAAATCGTTTCCCAAAGTATTACTTCCCAAACTATTTTCCGCAAATTATCACTTGGCAAAAAAACATTTCTCAAAACAACTTAAAGCAAATAAACAGTTAGCAAAAGTTATTATGGCAAGTTATTGTTTACCAAATAAATACTTGGTCAAAATTCATTTTACTAAGCATTATTCAGTCAAAAGTATCGTTTGGCAAAAAGTACCTTTCCCAAAATATTGAAT
Organism: Yponomeuta evonymella; assembly: GCA_963969515.1. Lineage (NCBI taxonomy): Eukaryota > Metazoa > Arthropoda > Insecta > Lepidoptera > Yponomeutidae > Yponomeuta > Yponomeuta evonymella. Next base: position 11,535,248 of record OZ018349.1, read on the forward strand.
GGCATACCATTTTGCCATATCATAATGTAGGGTACCTATGACTTTTCCATGCACCAACCTTATTTAAGTTTGACTCAAAACTAAGTTTTTTAGTGAAATATTTTTTTTCGCTTTTATATAAAAAAAAGAACTAACACCCGAAGTTTCAGGATGGAGCGTCGCTGCGCTCCGCTCCATCCAGGAACTTCGAACCTATTTTTGCTTATGTGTACTGACCTAACAACCAACCCAAAATTTGAACAAAATGCGAAATATAAATTTAATCAAACAATTATTTGCTATATAACACTTGCCAAAATAAAACGTTAGCATAATAAACGTTTGTCTTAATAAAACTTGACGCAGTAAAATTATGCGAAATGATAATTTGACCAAATGAATAAAATGCGAAATGAAAACTTGCTAAAGTTTCATTTGGGAAATGAAACTGATGCCATAAGTTTATTGGGAAGTAAAATTTGGCGATAAATACTTTGGCTAAACGGCGGTATCCCGCTTTATCTTTCATTTCAAATTTTAGAATTGAGGTTAATTTCATTGTCATCAGCTGTCGAAGTAATTTTAAAGTGAAATCAATTGCATTTACGCGCAGCGCGCCACAGGAAAAGAAAAAATATAAAAATATACTTTTTTCTTTTTAATCTCTTTGATGGTAACCGCCGTGTCGTTAAGGAAATTCGTTTTTTAAAGAGTTGCTAGTCGGGAATAAAATATTAATATTGGCTCAGATAACGACAAGTCTCCGGAACTGAATATAACCCTCGATACAGCCGTTTTTTAAAATATTACCTCTGTCGACGTTTTTACGTGATTTGAAATGGATAAAATATACCACGTTTTGTCATATTTATTCTACTTTGCCGCAAGTGAGACGAGTGCGATTCCGACAAAAACATTGTCTGCAAATTTTCATCCGAATCCATTCAACAGCTTATGCATGACAAACAAATTTTACATAGAAATCCGTGCCAAAGCCTCTACGGCTCTGTCTTAACGCGGGTCTCATGTGTAAATAAATAAAATTGTGGCTTGTCATTTCCGTCAAATAACAATAACGCACACCTACATCTTTCATGTAAGTATTTGTTCTCTGTTATGTAATTACATTGTAATTTCAAGATGTATTATAAAAGCGAAGCTCAGTTAACACAAAGGATAATAACGGCCACATTCCATCTTCACGGTCAAAGCGAAATAGGAACCCCTTTTCAATAGTTAGTGCTTTTTCATTGTTTGAACTGCTTCCAGTTGTACCCTACCGGCAGCACTTCTGCTACAAACATGCTTTAATATTTAATTTTATTAAGATCATATATACAATCTTGTAAAATATCACGTATAGAAGTTCTTTATAAGATATCAGGCGCCTATGTTTCCTCACGATGCTTTCCTTTACCGTTAGCGAATGGTATTTCTACTAAAATTACCCGGGAATCGAATCCACTCTTGAATGTGACGCAAGTGTTTTAGCGACCGAGCTACCATCGCTTGTCTTACTAATCGAGGAATTTTTCGAACATTTCACTTAACCATTAATTTTGTACGTAGGTAAGGAGCTGTACAGTCCTGACCCGGAACACGGTGACGTCATGAGCACGGGTCCGCCCAAAGTCAGTTCACGGACAAATTCGTTCGAGATCGAAAACCTCCTCAAGGTATGTACCTACAAAACCTGTACCCCTGTTATTTCTACCTCACTGGTAATGTTTGTTGAGCAAAATTGTGATGTCACCTGAGTTAATCGTAGGTTTAATACCTAACCTTTTTGTGCTGAACCCCATTATGTTGTATCATATTTTTTCTTTTGTTATATCCCTCTCTGTTTGTGATAAACGAATATCAAGAAAGTGCACGAAAAAAACTCAAATGTTCCCTTGCACAGTGTATTGCAAACATCCTGAAAAATGCTTTGTGATCGTGTAAATTTGTCACATGATATATGCAACAAATGGTATCCAGCATCGTCGAGAACAATACAGCACATATGCAGCATTGCATCGCACCGATTGCACTTGCACCCGATGAATGGCGTTCGTTTAAATGTTTTTTCGCTATCGAGTGGGGGCAATGTAACATGCTAACGTTGCGGGAACATTAATAGAAGTATCCGCGTGTGCATCAGAGCGCGGAACAGGTGACGGGCTGGTGTCGCTCGCCGTCCGACACGCGCCGCGGCAGCCCCACTGGCAGCGTGGCCAGCCAGCACGCCGGCACGCCCTCACGACATCTCTCTGACGTCGACAAGCTGCGCAAAGTGCTCTGTGAACTCGTTGACACCGAAAGGGCCTACGTCAAGGTGAGTAAACGATGGAATTCCCTTAGAAAAAATTTATGAATCTCTTATTTACGATACAGATAGCGTCGGCGGATATGTCCTTCGCAATTTATCTTATTTCAGTAACACGAAAATGTCTACTCGTAAAAATGCGCTGATGTAATGTTTGTAACACAATCAATGATAGATTGCTTTTGTGCTAAGGCTCTCTATCATGGATACGGCTAAGGCGTAATTTGAACCTACCGTATTAATATCCGACCAACTTTCGGTGGCAAACTAGATCGAACATCAAATTAATATCGTGCCGGTACAAATCCTAGTACACAAATGGAAATGAAAGTGATCTATAGCGGAACTGATTGGAAACTAGTTGAAAAGTTAAGAGATGTGACGATCACAGTTACATAACTAGAACCTGGTTTCCAGTAAATTATCAACTATTCTCCGATGGCGCCCACCGCCGACGCTACGACCAGCAAAGTTTTTCCCCAACTTTGAAACGTAGCATAATAATAGCGTCAGCGCGCTTGCATCGGAAAATAATGTAGCCGGTCAATACCGCACCAACCGGCAAACTAACTTTAATGTATTACCTAATCCACATCAACTGTGCGGCCAATGTAAATATTCATCAAGGCAAAAACTTTTAATGAAATTATAAAACGTATTCCGAAGTTCCTTAAAACGGTCGCACCTGCGTCGGGGATAAATCCTTAAATCAAAAGGTCGTTGATACTCAATTTATGGCTGAATATGGTTAATTAAAGACTTTGACAGCATTGATCGAATAATCGGATTCATCAATATTTTATTCGTTACAGCACCTGAATAACTTATTAGAAAATTACTTGGAGCCGCTAAAAAGAGAAACTTTTTTATCGAATGCCGAGATCAACGCATTGTTCGGGAACATTCAGGAGATAGTAACGTTCCAGCGGCAGTTTCTGCAGAACTTGGAGGAAGCGCTCGAGGCCGAGCCTAACTTCCATCATTTTGAACTCTCGAGCCAATTTAAGGTAATCACAATATGTCAACTCTTTGGTATCTTAACACAAGTAGTTCGAGGACTTGGCGTAACTTATTAGACCATGCAGAAGCTATGAAGACGTGTTTATTATCTTGACATTAATAAAAATTGAATTTGCACGGATACTTACTCGTTTATTTGTTTCATTTTACGATTTTTTCGGTACTTTTGCAAGTGCAGTGGTCTCGGTAGACTGAGGTGACAGGCGTCTTTTTGAAAGCATTAACTGTTAGTTTACTACCCTCGGCAAAAATCTCCATCTTCATATTCTCAACAAACTGTGTGTTAAATATATTTAATCTTTGCAGAACATACTCTTCGCAGTCGGAAATGCTTTCTTGTATTACGTAAATCACTTCAAGCTGTATAGTTCATTTTGCGCTAGTCACAGCAAAGCTCAGAAAGTTTTGCATCCCAGTAAGTATCGCTGTTATTTGTTGGCAACAGTTGGTGAACTATCGTCCGTTTCTTGATTTTCAATAAATGTTTTTCTATTTTATAGATGAGGGCAACCAGGCGCTTCAAGAGTTTCTCGCTGCTAGGAATCCAAAACAACAGCACTCGTCTACGCTAGAATCGTATCTTATCAAACCGATACAAAGGATACTCAAGTACCCGTTGTTACTGCAGCAGCTACGTAATTTGACTGAAGCCAATTCAGAAGAGCATCAACATTTAGTCGGTAAGATTAAAATATACACAAAACAACTCCAAAGAAATCTTAACAAGTAATATTTTATAATGAGTTTGTATGACTTTGCAGATGCTCTGAAAGGGATGGAAAAAGTTGCTGAACATATAAATGAGATGCAACGAATACATGAAGAATATGGTGCTATATTTGATCATTTGTTTAGGCAACATCAAAAATCTTGCAAACAACCAATAGATCTAAGTCCTGGTAAGTATTTTTGAAGAGAAAAACGCAAAAAATGTTCACGTGCAGAATCAACCGTTTCAATTCTGTCAAGATAAGCTTTTTTCCGTGCTTCGCAAGGCACGTTAAGCTGTTGGTGCCGGCTGCCGTCGATAGATGGCAGTCGTTAAGCCAAGTCAGAGCTTAGGGCGGCTTGACAACTTCTGACAGTAGACGAGCCACTAGTCTACAAGCCTCCACCAATCCGGACTTGGCCCCTGTGGTGGAGTATGGCCTATACTTTCCTCAGGGAAGAGACCCGTGCCCCTCGGTGGGGACATAATGGGTTGATGATGAAGCTTTTTCCCTATTCTTTAAGGGCGTAGGTATTAAAACCTGAATCGTCTCGCGAACGTTGAAGAGGCTCTGTCTCCAATAGGGAATTCGTGATAACGAAACCATGAAATTCACCTATTAATTTTAATTGTATGAATAATTCAATAAATTTGGCTTGTTCTTGTTTCAGGTGATTTATTATACTACGGTGGCGTAGAATGGTTAAATATTTCAGACTTTTTAGGAAAAATAAAGAAGGGATTAGAACTGCACGCCATGTGCTTCGTTTTCAAGTCTGCTGTTGTCTTCCTTTGTAAAGAAAGACTGAGACAAAAGAAAAAATTGATGGTAAATTAGGTTCAACTAAAACACAATAAATTTTGATACAAGTCTAGAAGACTCATATCAAAATTTATTAAAAGAAAGCTTTATTTTCTTTAAATATTTGGCCTAATGAACTTAAATATATATAAATTTTAATACATAAAAGAAGAGGGTGGCTGTAGAAATTAAATTTAAAAATTCTTCGATCAATCTTTCGTTCGAAACGCTTTTACGCTATTCACCAGTCGTGACGTCACTCGGTTTGCAACTGTGCTTACGAGGTTAAAAATCATGGTTACTGTTGTCAATTATGGTCTTTTCACTGATCTCACTGATATCCGTACTATCTATCCGTAATGACTGATATGCAAAAGTACTATCAAAAGTATTTTATCTACGATGGGTTTGCGTTCATATCCCCTGTATTATGTTCCTTGCTGCAGTGACAGTGACAGTGACCACCCACGCAAACTGATCATAGGGGTGATGCCATAAAATTAAATATTAACTAGATCTGGATATGGCAATGTGTAATTAAGAAAAAAAGCCCACACATAATTTTCTAGTAATAAATTGGTACGTTAGATGTATCAACGTATCTTCAGTTGAGGGAATTGCCTATAGTGACAATTTGACACAAACAATATACATATATGATACTAATATTATAAATGTGAAATTTGGTGAAGATGTTTAGACGTCTGGATATCGCGCAATGCGTTCCCGTGGGATACTATTGATTTTAAGCTTAAAATAGAATAGACGGCGTTGTGCAAGAATCGTATAAAGGGATTCTGTGGCGGTACAAAGTTCGCCGGGACAGCTAGTAAATTATATATAGTTCCCCTCTTGTCCACTATCAAAAACGTTAATCCCTTTTTTCCGCTAAGGTTTGCTTACATGAAAAAGTCGAATTTCAAATTGTAGTTTTCTAAAAATTAAACCAAATATTTTTTACGTTCTACTGGAACAACCGAGAACTTGAACAAATAAATCATCATTATTATCATCCCACTGTGGGACATAGGCCTCCTTCGTGGTTTTCCTAACCAAATAACTTAGACCCAGGTAAATACAGAGGAGAATAGTGTATGGGTTGGTTTTTAGGTTGGTTGACTCGGAATGTAAGATTGAACATTCGATTGCCAAGTAGATACGATTTAATTAAACATTTAATTTTCACTTTCACAGTCACCCTACAAATTTGTTCTTGCATAAGTTTTTAAATTCAAAACATAAACAAAATGTGAGGTGAGAAAGCCGCCTTAACTTGTGCCTGACACTGTACCAGCATGCCACGAGGGCAGCAAAAACAAACTCAATCAGCATCATTTGCAGGGTGTGTCTTCGAAGAACAACTCCAATGAAGTGGAGATCATTAGGTACCAAGTGCTTATCCCGGTGACGGAAGTCCAGGTCCGAGCGTCTTCAGCCAAGGACATGGACAGCCACTTCTTGTGGGAGCTCATACATTTGCGCTCCCAACTACAAAGACGATCGGAGAAGGTCTACGTACTTTCCAACAGGTGGGAGATCAGGAATTTATTTTAGCACTGTGGCTAATTAATTTTAAAACAAAGCATGTATGCAATAACACACACACATACGAACACACTCTTCATCTACTCAGTGGCTGAAACCCGAACCCAAGACTAACGGTCGTAGGGCTGCTGAGCAGAACACACACACACACACACACACATGCTGTTAATGCATGTGCATGCATGCGTACAGAAAGACAAAGACTTGAATTGAGACATAGTATACTTGATATCCCGGTAACGCGTTCCCGTGGGATAATATATATTTTAAGTTTAAAATTGATGGCGTTAACAAGATGGTAGTGGAGCGGTAGAATGCCGGCTTCTCATTCGGGAGGTCGTGGGTTCGAATCCCGTCATGTACCAATAACTTTGTTTTCTAAGTAACGTACATTTGTGAAGTTACCTATACTAGCAATACCACTCGCTACGTGTGAAGGAAAACATCGTGAGGAAACCCTACTGTTTGAGGTATTTTCGTCCCTCAGCACTTGCTACGTACAATGGCCCGACTATGAGGCTAAGTGCGGAAATCACCAGTCGAACTAGAACTAGAATACATGGCTTTGTGCGACCGAACGTTGTGTTTTAAAAACAGATGGCGTTGTGCAAGAATCTTATATTCGGATTCTGTGGCGGTACAAAGTTCGCCGGGACAGCTAGCATATCATAAATTACATTTCAACACTACACATTAGAGGATACCTAGACAATGACGCATGGAGGGCGAATCTAGGCGGGCTGCCATCTCTATCAACTTTACTTATAATGAACACTTTCCTCCTAAGCAGCACCGCGGACTTCCGCAACGCGTTCCTGAAGACAATACGGCAGATCATCCGCGAGTCGGTGCGCAACATGTCGCTGCCGAGCACGGGCCGGCCCGTGCCCGCGCCGCCGCGCGCGCCTCCGCACACGCTCGAACGGGACCATCGCCCGCGGCAACAGGTATTGCCACGCTGGACCTATTTCATACAACTACAATTAGACCGTCTTACGTAGAAAAATTCCAACCCACATTAAGTAACATTCGAGAAAGATTTTTTTATGTATAACATTAATTTCTTCCATATTTGTGTTCAGACGTTTTTAATGTTACAGCGATTACAAATACAAAACGTCGGAGAAATAAAAAAATAATCCGAGGACATTATAGCACCACCACTGTCACTACTATTTTAGACTTGATTATTATTGTCTATAGCACGGTCAATTTAAGAAAGAGACCGAATAACTTTTTAGTCGTAGAAAAAAACTTGGTCCAATGAGATTAATATATTATGGGTTAAAGTATGAAATTGCCGTTTTATTGCAATAGGTTCTTTGAATTGACATAGAATCTTCATGGTTTGAGGTTTTCGAATGAAACTTTTTTCAAATGGTTTCTATGATGTTCTTTTTTTTAAAAAATGTGAAACATTTGAATATCGACTTTCAATTGTTTTTGTTATTCAATTTAGACAAGAGAGACTTACTGCGAAAATTCGAGTAATTATGAGGCACCCATTTTTCGTATTTTTTTATTTTATTGATTTGACGCAAGTGAGTCAATATTGTGGGTAAGGTAACGTTAAACCATGCCGCTAATTCCTGGGTAGTTTGACTAGGGTCGGCTTCCACTATCTCTCTTAATTCATCGTTATTCACCTGTGTGGGCGGTCTTCCTCGTGGCTCGTTCTTTAAGTCGAAATTTCCATCACGAAAGCGTTTAGACCAAAATCGCACGGTGCGTTCATTAGTAGACCCCTCTCCAAACGCAGCATTGATATTGCGGGCTGTTTCTGCCGCGTTAGTTCCGCGTCGGAACTCGTATTCAAAAATCACTCGAATTTTCGCAGTATCCATCTTTCTTGTCTAAATTGAATAACAAAAACAATTGAAAGTCGATATTCAAATGTTTCACATTTTTTAAAAAAAGAACTACATAGAAACCATTTGAAAAAAGTTTCATTCGAAAACCTCAAACCATGAAGATTCTATGTCAATTCAAAGAACCTATTGCAATAAAACGGCAATTTCATACTTTAACCCCTATTATTTTGATCTCATTGGACTTGGAGAGGCCGTGTTAAAATTTGTTCGATGTTTATGACGTCCTTGGCTGGTACTACAGCACAGGGTATCCTAGTGTGGGTCTAGGACAAGTGATTGTGTTGTGTGGAAGTTATTTACTTACACACTCCTTCTTGCAGGTGCAAGTGATGCAAGGCTCGCAGACGCTCGGCAAGACGAAGAAGCCGAAGACGAGCGGGCAGCGGCTCTCCGCCGGCAACATCGAGGTCGGCGAGCTGTCACGGGAAAACTCGCACGACGGCGACGAGCCACCCGCGGACGAGCCTGAGCCCTTCAGGCTTCGCAGCAAGACGCTCGGTGACGCTGCGGGTGAGTGAAACCCCTAGATATGCGAAAAGGACATTTTGCGAAAGAGACATTATGGGAAGTGGATATTTTACGACGGAGCGTGTGCGTCTGCTATGACTGCCTCGTGGGTCTAGCGGTATCACGTATAATTACCATGCCGGAGGTAGTGGGTTCCATTTTCATAAGGGGCCGCCGTGTATTTGTACACATGGCCTCAGTCTTTATGTATTTCCACGTTTATGAGGTCCTTCCCTGATTACGGTATGTATCCTAGTTTGGGACCAGGACAAGTGATCGTGTTGTGTAGAAGTTATCATTATTATTTACTACACAGCACGGTTAATATAAGAAGATGACCGAATCACTGTATTAGTCGTAGAGAAAAACTTGATCACAATTCTCTTATCATCGCCTCTCGAATAAGATCAAAATATGAAAGGGAGTGCCACGTTCACTCTAGTTTGCATCTAGCTCACACAACATAGACGGCAATATTGTATGAACGAGACGCAGTGGCAATCTACTACACAGTCCATGAAAGATACCCACTTTTGGGCATAGTTCTTCACCGTCACGCCAACCTCTACGGTTGGCCTTGTTGTCCATTACCCCTCTGCTACCTTCTTATTTTTACACCGTGTTATCGCCATCGTGTTAAGAGATCCCAATAACACTATTAAATTGAAGAAAGGGACTGGACAACCATTTGTCTCTCGCTCATACTATAATATGTTATAGAAAGCACATTGTTTACAATGCTGATCAAAATAACAGGACCTCTATTTTAACCAAACTAACTTCATGAACCCGTTGAAAACTACTCTAATGTATGCTTTTAAACTAACACCAAGCTTTTCTCCGGCACGCTAACCAACATGCAGAGGTGCCAAAACGCGCGCCACCGCCGCCACCGCCGGAGCGAGACATGGGGAGGTCCGATCCCAGCAGCAAATCTGACGGAGAGGACGAACCACCAGCGCCACCGCCCAAACGAGGGTTAGGCAGAACTCCCAACCACCTCACCCTAAGGTACCAACATATGTATGGGTTTACATCACGACACAACCTACTTAACACTATCGAGAACCCAATTGGCTGCGACACAGATCAGATCACGCAAGACATCAATGCTTTGTAGGTTTGCTAGAATCTTACTCATACATATGTATTACAATTATCAAGCAAATGTATTATTGAGTATATTCACGAATATTTCGTCTTTTCCAGCACAACTTCGACGCTTAGTGCCGGTAGCACCGGCAGCCAGGCGAGGCTCATACAGTCCTCGCACCAACCGACTCAATACCAGCCCGCTATGGTCAAAGAACTTGGTAAGCAGGAGTCCGTTTCACTCAAATCCTCACCAGAAAGGAAAAGATCGGTGTCCGCACCGGAGAAGAAAATCAAAGTAGTTAGATCCCGCAGCGGCAGTAGTATCAGTAGGGATCGATCGCCAAATCGCTCTGTAGATCGTGTATCACCCGATAGAGATCGTGTCACTAAGGTTTTTGTTTGCAAATCTCCCAACAAATCTAGTTTGAAACAAACCAAAACGTTACAACGATCTCCTAGAGGTAGTATGGATCAATCCAAATCACCTCGTGGCTCCATAGACAAGTCCAGATCCCCGCAACAAAGTTTCGATGGCTCGAGATCTCCGCGTGGCAGCATTATGAAATCTCGAGAGAGTAGTATCGATCGATCACGCTCACCAAAATTGGCACCAAAAAAAGGCATAATGCGAACACCTCAAGCCAGTTTCGACAGATCACCCTGCAAGTCGCCAAATCTCAGTAGACGCTCAAGCATGGAGAGGAGAGCTTCCAAATCAGGAGGTGAAAAGCTGGCGAGACTCGGTACTAACTCTTTAGACCGGATGACTCATTATTCTGCTCTGGCGAAATGCGAAGAAAAGGCTTTGAAAATGGGCATAGTCGTTTCGAAATCCACTGAATCTATACAGAAGGCTATCGAGCACCCGACCTGCGTGCAATGCTACCTGTCTGGAAAACGGCAAAGCAAACCATCCTAGCATAAGGGGAAGGGCAAGTCCCCCAAATCAAGGAGAAAGTCGTTAGCTTCCCAGTCAATGACTTCATCGGACCGAAGCAGCATAGAGACACTGGAGGACGACGCGCCGCACGCCCGTGGAGCCTGCCGTGGAGCTCGCCACTATGAGAGGCGCGACTACGATCAGATACACGTTTAATTGGTTTTCAGAATGTTATTTGAACAAATTAAGTTTATTCTTTTCCATTAATGAATTAAGCATTTTAATGAATGTGGATTAAGTGAAAGGATCGTGGCATTTGGCATACCATGGTATCTGCCTATCCGTGTGGGATACAGGCGTGAGTTAATCTCTGAATGTGCCTCTTTTATTCTCGAAAAAATATCACCAGCCTACATTGTTATTGACCTTCACTCCAATTAATTTGAAAGTTTATTTAGTACCTAATAAAATATTCAACGGTCTCCTTTTGTAAAACCAAATTGAGCCTTAATGAACGAATGGTCCTTCTGAGTTCAGTTCTGAAAGACGACCTCGTTGATGAGTAAATTTTCTGCCCTGTTTTATTTTGTGACAACATTGCCGTGATATTAACGTGCGATGAATTTAATGATTGTATAGCCACTTCATGGTAATACACACTAAAAACAAAACATGTTCATTTTTTACTGTCATATTTCTATTTCTATCAATGCACGTAATTAATTTCATTATTGATGTTGTGTGCATAGTAATGCTGTAGATTTCAAATAGCCACAAAGGACTGCACAATTAATGAAAATTTACACCAATGCGATCACTTGGCTATAAGTGTATGTGTAGCGTTTGTTAAAGAAGGATTTGATATAACGGTTATGTCTATAGGTAAACTTAGAACTAGATACGTACCTAATATAGTCGTAGCACTAATACGATAGTAATGACCTTACACTCCGTGACCGGTTTAAGTAGTTAAATCTCATCGTAATCGAAGGTACTCAATCCGAGTGCTAAGTGTTTACATAAATTTAAATAATGGCTGTGGAACCGTACTGAAGTTAAATCCTTTAAAAAATATTGTGTCTTGACTATCTCTCTTGTGATTTTATTTCGATTGTTAATTATACATTCCGAATATAGATTACTATAATTATGTAGGTGGCCTAAGTAATATTTGTACCATTAAGTCTTCCATTTCAAAATACCTATGATACAGCTTTTTGTTTGTTTCCTCAATTGATATTCTGTACCTGCTCAATTATGATCCTGATAATTTTAAGGGTTAAGTTTATTTAGAATCGCATATTTAACTAATGCGCGTGATTGAATTAATGTAATTCGTATTTATCCATGTTTACTATATATAAGTACTCATGTTCACATTTAGCCTGTAAATGATAAACGTAGATTCTATTTGACCGCGTTTAATATGTTGTTCTGATAAATAATAGTTTCTCTTATCTTTCGAACACTTGTGCTATACCTACAAGATTTAAATCTGAAAAATGGTCAAATAGGAATTACTACTTGCATTATAATATAAAAAAGTATACTTACGTAATGATAATATAATTAATGCACCCGTAATCAAATAATCAGTTATTTCGTTGTTTTAAAATAATAGACGGAGCACTACAAACTATCATATTTTTTCCAGAGAAACTAATTAAGATTTACTTACAAAATACTTTTAGTATCATTTATATTTAAGTCGCACTGAAAGTAACCACTTATTTCTGAATGATTAATTTCACTAAGTAAATAGGTATTCATTTATCAGTCTGCCTCTTTAGATTTCTTCAGAAACAACAGACAGATCATTTAAAGTACTTACTTCGTGAAATTTTCAATTCAGAAACTGGCGTTTAGTTTATAAAACTCTTAAATTACTAATACTGTGAGCCTACAATTATGACAAGAACTTTTGTTAGAGTTGCTCTTTACAGTTTCATATGATTTTTTACTGAGTAATCATGTACTACATTGATGTTATAAATGGAAGAACTTTTAGTGTTTATTGCATTTAATCGACTATATTATGCGTGTTAACAGTATTCATTAAGTAGACAAAAATATCCGGGATTAAATAAATGTTATAATCACTTAGCCATCACGTTTAGCTACCACCAGCTACTGAATCTTGCAGTTCATTACCTTAACAATAGTAATGCACTGATAATAATCTACTTACTACTTTAGGCTATGCACTTAATGTAAAAATTGTCGTATAATACGTGACTAGATAGTCTGTAAGTAAGATACGTTGTAACCCATTCGTGATGGTGCACATTAGCGTAATAAATAACGGCAGTCTGCACTCGTGAAAGTATTCTGTTTAATTATTTGAATGTTCGATGACAATGTTGACGGGCTAATGATATCTTGACAATTTATCTAAACTCACTCAGCCTTCAGTGTCATTTATTTTCAATTAGTTAATCGGTTGGGTGAATGTTAATAACATCGCAGCCGTTTTCAAACAGGGCAGTGAACCTACGACAACATTCATCAAACATTCAACTCTGACGAAAAAGAAACTCCAGCACAAAGAAACTAATTGGCCAATATTGTATCAAAAATGTTGTACAGAAGCGTGGGAATGAAGAGTTTGGTGTTTGTTGTGTTGTAGGATCGCCCGTGTGGAAACCGCGTGACTTGTTGGGCGAGGGCGGCAGCGGGGGCGGCGGCGGAGGCGGGGGCGGTGCGGCGCCTACCACGCTGCCCCGCTCGGGGCGGCCGGCGCCGCGCGCGCAGCACCTCTCCGCCAGCCGCAAGTCCCTCGCGCCCGACCACCGACACTAAGCCCGGCATCGACAATCACACACTGTGCCCCTAAATACTGCACCCAATGCCTAAGCCATGACGCCACGCGTGGTAAATTGTCATCGAACGTTGTTTCTTAGAGGCGCGTGTTTCGTCAGTAGTCAGTCGACTACTCCACCCTTAAGGCTGTTGTCATGTCTGGCATCCATTTCGCTCGCACGTTCTAATATTTTTAATGATTGTGTAAAAAAAATATATTTTCGATAAATGTAGCCTGAGGATAATAAAAAAAAAAGATTTACTTGCTTAGTTTTTGATTAAGAACATAAATGCTACTAAAATTAATATTTTAGTACCTGCTCTGCCAAAAACTTAGCAAAGAAAATAAAAAAATTTCTTAAATTTTCGTGATTATATTATCTAGTGAAGTCTCAGACCACATTCATTAAAAGTATACTATATTTAACAATTATTAACATTTTTAGAATTTGCAAGCGTGACGAAAGCTAGGCGTAGCAGCCCCCTTAAATACTATATATCTATTGCCGCGCCTCGTAAATCTCAAATCGCCAAGGCTATTGTTATGTTTGGAATCCGTCTCGCTCGCACATTATTAATGAGTGTACTTTTGAAAAATGTTGTCTGAGGCGTCTCAAATCATAAAATTACTGATATTTATGACGTTTCATTTTCTTATACTAGGTAATTCGTTTTTGACAAAGAAACATGATGTATAAAGTTCATAATTTAAGTGTCCAAGTATTTTTTTTTAAAACTAAGTAAAGGATAATAAAAATGTATCTTGAATGATGCCGATTGTACTTTCTAGCAAAGTTTATTCATTATTTTACAATCATAAAATGGGTGAGCGATCGGGATGCCTGATGTAAAAGCTTCCTTAAGCTAAAAATTCATCGCTCGTTGTTTCTTGAGGGCGCGTACGTGGCAGTCGACACTCCCAAATTATACGCTTAAATACGAATACTTTACCCAATGCCTAAACCATAACGCCAGGGGCCTGTTTCATAAAACTACAATTCATGGTTGACTAATACAATTCGTTATACACTGCAAAGTCGATTAACTCACAGAATAACAAGCAGGAAGAATGCTACGCAATGTATAATGAACTACGAATTGTAGTTTTATGACACTCGGCCCTGGCGTTAAGCTAAAGATCATCGAACTATGTTTCTTAAAGGCGCGTGGTTAATGACAGTTATTGCCCTGTATATTTTATTCAGAATGAACTTAGATATGACGCCTATACCCGTGTTAGCCTTAATACAACAAGACATGTATTTGAAAGTGATAACTGTAAAAGTCATCGCTTGTTTTTTTATTGCGTATGAGGTAACAGTTTACGTTTATATTATCTCTACTACCAATTTTATGTCAGTTATCTTTATTATTTCTTATGACGAACAGGCTATTACTGAACGATTATTGTCAATTAATTCCTCCTTATATCTAATTATTATTAAATTAATAAGTTACATATAATGACGATAGTTTCTTGTTACGACCTTTACAAGTAGGTATCCGTTTTGTTACGTGAAGTGACGATATTAATAAGTAACTGAATGTTAAATAATAGATAGTTAAGTGAAGTAATAGACAAGATTTATCATGTGTGGTACTTAAGGGTTTGACAACGATCGTTCTGTAGTCGCCCGTCAAAATATTTGAAGCATGTCTTTCGTGAATTGACGCAGGCCAAACTTGAATTATTCACTTGTACAAAAACTTTCACCCAACCGATAACTAAGTTGAAATCAAACGTGCAGCAATCGTACTCTTAAACATCTCCTACTAGAGTGCTTAATTGATCACGTTAAACTGAGGCTGACAAGTGCCAACATTCCTATTGTAGTTAACAAAACCAGTATTTATATTTAATAATTTGACGTAATGGAATAAAATATTGCCATAGCGCTTCCACAGTGAGTAGGTTCTCCCTAAACAGTTAGAAATCATAACCTGTATTGTTATATTTATTTATTGTAAGCTTTTCGGAAATTCTTGAAATGGAATTAAGCCCTACAAGTATTGAAACAGTTCATAGTTTTGTAAATGGCTGATTAATAAAATCGAATGTTATTTCACGTCATACAAATGGAGAGGCACCTACTGTAACTGAAAGCTCAAAATAATTCAAATTTACACTAAATATCCCGAAAAAGACTGCATGAAGCTCATGTGTATATAGAAACATAATGGCATTCTTTGAATTTTATCACAATTACTCAGTTTACATTGTCAGTAGTAAAATTATCCATAAATATTCAATAACTGTTGTTTCACAAAAGTGAAAACTATTATGATGATGTACAATAAAGTGTTGCATTGACTGGTTGTAACGAGATATTTCGTGTTGAAATCACTGCAACTACTTCGCCAATTCATGTGCCAGTACATTTTATGTTTTAACTTTCAGTCACCGATCGTTATCTAGAAGCGATAATATCAATACAATATTTAAGTAATGTCGACTTTAATGGAGAAGAAAGATTAGTAACAACAATAGTTGATAAGAAATCAATATTCAAACTGTGAACGAAGCTATTGGAAACCTGTATCAGACTATCTTAGAGACAATACTTCTCAAATAATTTTGAAAAGAGAACATGTACAATTATTTTTACTTGTATCAATGAAAGAGTGCTTAGTGGTTACCTAAATGTACTATGGGCCACACGTATAAGTTGCCTTATCGTTTCAAATTGTGGCATTTTTGTGAAGTGCTGTCGAAGTCTGTCAAAAGTCTGCGAGTGCATTGAGTGCGGCCGATTATGCCTGAAACGGACTTTCAGTGCCAAACTAGGTACATCTTTATAAATAATACTTGGTTAATAAATCACTGGTGGCGATGAAGTGATGTACAAGGTAGACGACTGTAGAATGAATGGCTAAATTCTGTTTATTTTGCGTTTATAATGCATTTTACACTACCTCTATGGTTCACCGTGCACTCCCTTATGCAAATACACTAGGTAGTTTTGATAATAATTTCTCTTCGTGATCAAGTTCGGAAGTTCTATCATAGGCTAGGCGAATGATGTAACAAGTTTCCTTTATATTTGTTTCGATAGTTGCATTTTAATAAAATATGTAATATAAAATATAGTTTACGTTATATAAGTTGTGGCAAGTATCGCGTAAGTTAATAGAAAAGTTGGGAGGGAGCAAGCTAGCAGGCTCCCTGACCGCAGGCCGATTACGTCACCAGTCACCGCAAACCGCGCAGCTCTCCCGCACTCGTCTCTCGACTTTATATTACTTGGTACATATCATCCATGATGCGTGAACTACTACAGCCGTTGCTTTTCTGTTGACTTTACCGATGCCAGGCAACTTTTACTGTGTATAATTTACCGTCGTGGTCGTGGATGTTACCTTAATTACTTACGTTAATATTTATAATTATATAACTGTGTTACATACTTACTGTAGAATATATTGAAATTTATTTGTGACCACACACACACGATACATTTGAATACTCTTGTTTGAAGGATTGCTTTTGTGATTTATCGAAATAAACCTATTTATTAATATACATATGTTAAAATATTCGAATTTAATAATTACGAACTTATACAATCAATTTATAGATATTATTATACTAAGAAAATATAAATAATAAAATAAACAAATACGAGTGAAAATGTAATGAAGAATGAGCTCATGAGTGCGAGCAGCGCCAGTTCTTGCGCGGCTGTCGCATCGGCGTCAAGTAGGCAAGTGAATGAATATTTAGAAAGACTTATTGAAGTAAATACGAAGATAACTAATGGTGTAATAAGTACATATTGACTTTTATAATTTCCAGTCGCAATAAGTTGCCATGTTGCGTTCGTCGCTTGTTCCCAAGGCGAATCAGTGAATCGCTATCGCCGGCTACTGAGCTGATCCGAAGTTCGGTTTATTTCGTTAGCTAAAAGGTCTCGTTGACAAACTATTTCAATTATTGCCAATTGATACATCACAATATCAATAATCAAAGGTTGTCTAATTCATATTTTCCTGGCATTCCTGTAAGTTACTTTAATTTACCTGCACTGCATCATATGTCTAATTTTAAATAGTAGCATTTAAAGTATATATCTATATAATTTCATGATCTTATATAAGTGTTCACTACTTTTATCCCGTAAGCATGCGTTAAGAAGTGCCTTCCTTCATATATTTTGGGAGTGAAAACCGCACGGACTATGTTTTAATCAATGCAATTATCGAAGCAGTTTGTCAATAATTATGTAAACAACGTTGAATTATAGTGCCGTTAAGTGGCTTCCAAACACAATTAGTATAATAATTTGTAAATTAATGTACGTTGATTTCCTATGAGTAAATATATTTAAATTCTGTGACACTTATTGAAATTACTTTTTATTGCTTATGAATAAACTTAAAATAAATATATGGTTATTTTATTTAATCTCTCTGAAGCTACAGTACATGTATGTTACGATGTCCTAAGCCCGTAGAAGAATCGCAAAATGTGCTAAGATAGTGCTACGATACCCTCTACAAGCGGCTACGCGTAGTCGCTTGTAGCAGCGGCGGCCAGGAAAAGAGGTATTGATGGACGAACGTGTAAAGTAAGAAAGGACGTACGTAAGTCCATCAATGCCTATAAATAGTTGTCGCCAAGGCTTGTACCTATACTACTTTTCTCAAATAAGGCGCCGAATTTAACCCTTCAGACCCATGCTTCAGACCCATGGTTACACTGCTTTGTCACACCAGTGTAACTACTGAAAACTAAGTAGCCAGGCTTTTCAGGATTTTCAAAATCAATGACGAACAGCAATAACTTTTCCCGCGTTAAAGTGGTCATTTCTTTTTTTTCAATAACCAGATGTATATTTCCAAGCCAGATCGAAATTTGAATAAAACCTTTGATAAGTTATCTGCTTGGTTGCCATATTTCGGAGTAAAAGATCGTTCTATTTTTAAATTACACGAAAGTTGTATT
Organism: Yponomeuta evonymella; assembly: GCA_963969515.1. Taxonomy (NCBI): domain Eukaryota; kingdom Metazoa; phylum Arthropoda; class Insecta; order Lepidoptera; family Yponomeutidae; genus Yponomeuta; species Yponomeuta evonymella. The sequence goes on from OZ018349.1 coordinate 11,553,705, forward strand.
TTCATACAACTTTTGCCGGCCGCTGCTCGCATGTATTTGGCCATGTATCTCGAAAAGGTTCTCAAAATAATGCTCAAATCCAAGCATGTTGAAAAAATACCTAGTACCTAATTTGTTATTTATTTATTTACAAGAGTGCAAAGTTGCTTTTTAACCGCGTGCTTAATTTTGATGACCGAGCAAGCGAAGCACAACGTGAAAAATCTTTGCACTCGAATACAACACTTAACTTTTCATCCCACTTCAGCGAGGAAATTAATAAATGCAAAAAAAAACACAAATGAGGTTCCGAGTCTCAGTATTTAACAAATTAAAAAAAGTTGTATGATAAAATCGGCACCATGGAGGTAGAAGTAAATAGGTTTAATGATTTTTTAAATGCTGTTTCGGAATCTCCCCTCAGACTATGGAGCACCTCTCTGTGTGTTCCATGTGCCCGTTCACATGCACTCGAGAGGACTTGCTGGAGGCCACAGACGCTGGTGATCGCGTGGCCGAGTTCTGGGCCAGTAAAATCTAATTGGTTTAGTCACCGACACGATAAGAAGAAGAAATAGGGATGGCAACATGAAACTAATTACAGATGGCGCTACTGAGATTTGCCCCGACAATGTTTTATAAGTGTTGCTTATTTTCGGATTTTTTCATGGAAATTCAACATAAAAACGTCATGAGTACTTTTCACTAAAAAAGGTAAAGCTATAGTTTATACCAAACTGAAAAAGCTAAGTTTTGTATACCGCAAAAGGAATACAGACTGTAATACAAAGGTAACCTCAAAAATATTTTTAATCATTTCTTGTAGAAATAATCGTTTACCTTTAATTAAATACCTCTTTGCTGGCTGATTTATTGATTATAAAGCGTAAAATGTTAAATTTACTTAAGATAGTTACCCAATAACATCGAAAATCGTTGTAAATTTATCCACACTATATACCATATAAACTTACTCATAAAATCATACTATTTCTACATGATCTCTCTTCATTTTATTCCAAATTGGAGACGAAGCAGCTTTATGAGCATAAAATCATGCTGCGGGACTACTACTTGAAGGTTCCCATCATCAACAACTAAATTGTCCTATCAGAAGTATCGATATCTATTCAGATCTGCTCAGTTCAATGCTATGGGCTGGCTCTGGGTAATTAAGTGCTGCTGCTTACCTATTTTGAGATACGGGCTTAGGCCTAAAGAAATGCGTGTTACAATGTATCATTATGATTTTATTAAATAAAACCGATGTTTACCAGTAGGTACCCAAAAACATTGTTTTACTTCACTTACCACCGGTTTCTCGTATCGTACACTAACAGGCTGTTAATCTACTGTTAACAGTTGTCAGTGTTTTTGTTTTTTGTATGCACTTTGGTTAATTGACAGCTGTTAACAATAGATTAACAGCGTGTTAGTGTACGGGAAACTGTTGGTTACAATTGCAGCAATAATAGCTGGCTTTAAATTTCGTAAATGGGTTGAATCATTGATATCAAGGCTTGCATTTCTCGTTTTTAGTTACTTTTAGATTTAACAGTCTAGGTTCCTAAGCACTGCCTCCGTTTTTAACGAGTGTGTAAGATGCGGACCTGAAAACAAACAAGAAAGATAAAACATAACTTTTAACTATGATTCTGAATGTATTTCGTTAGTGTTATTTGTATTTACCTGGATAGAAATATTTTTTTGGCATTTGTTTACTAGAATCATAATCTATAAACGATTTAGGCGGACATTTTCTTGATAATCGATTTACTTCCGCCAAATGGTTTAGGAGCCACAGTTTTTCTATTGCAAACTTAGCAGTAAATGCGTAGGCATTATTTTTTTCGAAAAAAGACGCTAGGTACACTAGGTATCTTTGGAGTTTATATAATTAAAAATATTGTGCTTTTCCCATACAAATAGTCAAGAAAACGGGACTTCCTCCATTATAATTTTTTTGACAGTGGTGCACTTAGTGCACACGATGTTCTAAATTCAATTAACTTCAGCCTCTAGCGAATAAAAACGGCATTTGCAATAGTGATTATTTTCTCTGTGACTCAGATCTCGAAGAGCAATAATACTCTTTCTGAGATGGGGGGATGAAAATTTGTATTTTTATTTTTAAAGGTACTACCACAGGTACTACCTACCAATGCGACGAATAAAATGTTTCTATCAGTACAATGTATTTATTAAATCGTAAATCGACGTCCACAAACCAAACCTGTCAGTGTTGTTGGATTAAAAGTTTTACAGATTTCTAATAAAAACAGTTTTCCTCTAGATTGATATGAGTAAAACATTTAAAATATAATTAACTATTTACAAGTTCATTATTATTATCTACGTACACATAAAACTTTAATATGTCATCTCAGTAATTTCTAAAGTTGTCAAATTTAATACTTACAGATCTAATTTTGTTTAAGTTGGCCTAAACATTTGTGAGTAGGGTTAGGCGGTAAGAAGAATATATTTCATGCGAGATAATTTTGAATTCATGAAACTACATAAAAGTGTAAAAATTATAGAAGTTATTTAGAAACACGAATAGAAATTATTTAAATTAACGGTAAGTAAACACCCATTGTAATGGTTTATTAAAGAGTTATGTGTCAACCTTAATCGAATAAACCACTACCGAACTCAAATCCCACAATTCCCTAAATTCCCTACCAAATATACTAAGCAACAATTTAAATAATGAGATCCAATACATAAATATTTGTAAAGTATTTTATATATTTGACTACACTTACTTCTCCCGTGTACATTTATAGTTGACAATCGACAAGTGGAATATATCATAGAGTTAGCTAATACGATGGCTGACAAAATACGGAGTAGATGATAGGGAAGCTCTATAGTACAGTATGCTTTACAATTACATTAATAACATTCCGCTACCGCAAAGGTTATGTAAACAACATAAATAACAGTAGTATATCTAAGGAGATGTATATATTGTATATATACACACACCATTCTGGCACGAGCTACATGTTCACTTAAATTTATTTTTAATAACACTCTTTTGTTTTTTGTGTTACATTTTATTACTATTATTGCATACTGAAACGAGGATTAAGTGTATTTTCATTTCATCGTATATTTATTTAATTTCATTCAGCTTTGGTCTGCGTGAAAATAAACCGTTGTTAAAAATCGTTAAAATACGAGAAGCAATAATGTCTAACAAATTGTTTGCTCGTTATTTATTGATTACAAACATCTCATTAATTCAAGAAATATCAGACCCTATTGATTGTAAATTTTTGGACGTTGATATTATTTCAAAGTATTTTTTGTTTACATCCTGACGAAAGCTGTATGAAACGAAATATATAATTTATTCAGTCATCCGCTTCATCATCAGATCGACTGTGTGCAATAATAGCTAAATATCTGTTAGCAGATATTACATTTTTTATTTGACAAAAAAATTATGATATTACTCTACTAAAATCCTGATTAACATAGATCTTACATTCACTAAAGAGATAGAATGCGTTGAAAACTACTTATAAAAAGTTACCGGAAACACAATAGGTAACTTGCAATGAGATACATCTATGCCAAGTGCGTCGTTAATCAGCTATTGTTGCAGATATTTTTACACAAAATGTTAGTGCATATCTTATTTGCCTATAATAATATAAATTTTAGTGTCATAGTTATTATTAAATAACTTTTGTTAAATATTCGGCTCAAAAGAAATACTTTAACTCTATATGATGGTGTTTCATCAAATAATGCTAGAATAAAATTCATTCATCCTAATTTTTATATAAATAGGTATAAGGCACTCCAATAATTTTGCTGTCTTTGTCCAAAGATTTTAATATATACGGTTCGATTATTGTAAACCAAATGAAGACCAATGGAAGATTTTTTAACACATAATCTACATCCTTTTTTCCTAATTTAACCTAAAATAACATTTTAAAATAAACCCAGTTTGTACTGTTTCGTTATATTACAATATAAGAGTCATAGTTACATATTTATGGGAAAGAAAGTAATTATAACTTTTTGATTTCAATTCAATATATTGTTTTAAGTTCATCCAGATAGGTAATAACTTGTCAAGTTGAGTGTAAAGCATCCCATAAGCATAAGTACTTGCAAAGTTACTTTGCACGTTGGTGAATGATTGTAATTTTATTCGTTGTCAACATTATGCTATCCTCACGAAACATTATTATTTTTATGTTAATATTCTACAGGCTTAGCTTTTTGTAGGCTAAGCCGTATCCTTAAACTTGACAATATTTATTGTCAGACTAATCAATCGTAGGTAAAAAGAAATATTTTTTAGAAATCTGTGAATTTGTGAGTTGCTATTATTAACACATTAAAAAAAATAACTTGAACAAAAATTAAAAAGTTTTGCAATGTATTTTATTACAGATAAAATATAAAATAAATAACCCATTAATAAAATATTCCAAGACGTTCAACAGAAGGTTTAAAAGGAATAACATTGAATAACCTTCTAAAAACATTATTCTTAACATTCATTCATAACAATAAATGGAAACTGGCGATCTTTGTTTAAGGTATATTTAACCGAAACTTATAATGAATTTGATAGTAACACTACACCTATAATCCTGAAAGAGATCTCACATCGACACAGTTGGACCCCTAATTATATAATTAAAAAGCCATTTTATTCATAAGTGTATTCTCTTTAAAAAGTTTATCAAATTTATCTACCTAAAATATACGGCTTGACTTCACGTTACCTGTTAGTTTATATCAATGTTTCTAATCCGCGCTGCAACCGTCCCTGCGGCGTCTCATATTATGCTGATTTAGGATTTACTGTATTTTACTATTAGAAGTTACAAAGTTGAGGTCTTATTATTTCTACCCGGCCCCTTTCTCACAGTTTTGAAGGAATTAAATTTATATTTAACAAATTTTCCTATCGAGCGTCCACGTGAGATGGTTTAAGTTTAGCAATGTTTGTTAATCGTTGATTGCGTAGGATCGATCGTGCGACGTCAGTGGGTCGTGTATATTTGTCTAAATGTTGGTCCCAAAAATTGCTATTGTAATCAGGTTGTCCGTGGGAGCGGAGAGGGGCTCGGGAGCGCAACGGAGCGCGCGTGTTGTCTTTGCGAATAAAGGCACATCGAGTCGCGAATCAGTTATCCTATGCATTTGCTGAACCTATAACATTATCCTGTCCCAATAACCATAAACATGTAGTTTATACTCGTAACTTTATGTTTTCTCTGTAAAACTAAATAAAGGGAACTTCTAATTTATATTCTATTAATAGTATAGATGTACCTATGTATAATTTAAATTAAACGTCACACCACAATTAAAACCAGCTAACTTGGTTGTTTTTTTTTTTTGTTCTTATCAGTATTTTCATATCACATTCCAATGCCCTATTAAGTAGGTACATCGAACACGTCATCGCTACTCATTTGGCAACTTGGTGGTGGAACTAAATTACAACTATTGGCTTGCTGCCAGGTAATTGGAACTAGCGCGAAGGCAAGCATCAAAATGTGTCTTCGCATTTGATTTCGCGCGCAGGCTGCGACCACTGTGCTTCGGGCTCCCATTCGTGGAAGGAGTCATAGCTGAAGGCTTCGGCCTCGTCGAGGGCGACCTCTGTGCGGCTGAAGGCCTCGGCGAACTTGCCGATTTCCGTGGAACCGAAAGCTTGCTGGAAGGCGGGGAGCGGCACCAGTGCGGGGCGCTTCTCTGGCAGCGGGTCGGAGCGAGGCTCGGGCCGCGGCGCGCAGCTCGCCTCGGGGACGGCGGCCTCGGCCGGAGGCTCCACGGTGCGGCCGAGCCGCGCGCGCGCCGCCGCCGGCTCCGCGCAGTATGGGGACTCCTCGTACATCGAGTACGGTGTTGAGCGCCCGTCCGGCTGATATGGTAAGCTTGATGCGTGAAGATGGGAACCCTGGAATGTAGACCGAATACATTGGAATCAATTATCTGTTCTTAGCTAACAAACTCTACTACAAAAGCTTGTGTTGAGCGCCTGTCCGGCTGATATTATGGTAAGCTTGGGGCGTGAAGATGGGAACCCTGGAACGCAGACCGAATACATTGGAATCAATTATCTGTTCTTAGCTAACAAACTGCTAGTACAAAAGCTTGTGTTGAGCGCCTGTCCGGCTGATATGGTAAGCGTGAAGCGTGAAGATGGGATCCCTGGAACGCAGACCGAATACATTGGAATCAATTATCTGTTCTTAGCTAAAATTGCTACTAAAAAACCCATGATTACTTTATTACTGAAAACGGTTGGCACTAATATTAACATGAAACTTTTTGCAAAAACGGAATATAAAAGAAGGTATGTGTGTATTTTTTCATTGGTAGTGCAAGTGACCCCTATGAAATTTTGTTATTGATCTCAATTATTGAATGACAAGATAAAATCTGTCTATAACCTTCATAGATCGGAAGTCGTTGGGGTACCGCATCTGTTCGCGAGAACACGGCAAGTTGCGCGAAGCCCATCCTTCTGTGTTGACGCCGCCATTCCAGCCGCCGCCATTCATGACACCCATCTGTAGAATCAAGTAAATACCCATTTGTATTCTATGGCTTACCATTGACTACACAATAAGTAACATGTTTAATTCTAAAGTACTAGGCTTCCTAACTAATTCTATCGATTCATACCATTTATTTCCTGAATTATTGTTAACTTTTGTCGTTATAATAATTTAAGCTCCTATATACACAGGTTTATTCCTAGTTTAGGCTACGTACTTACTCTTACCTATGTTAAATTTAATTCTTATGTACATTTTATACCTACGCGATTTTATGAATAAATTTTATCTTTATCTTATCTTATCTTAATGAGTGACAACGCTGAATTTGGAACCCACCTGCTAGTAGTTAATGCTTAGCGGTCGAGTTTTTATTCGTCCTACTGCAGGGCACAGGCCTTCTCTCAGAGAGAGAGTATGGTCGAGAGTATTATTCACTACGCGTGCCCACCGCGGATTGGCAAATTCAAGCGCTGAGGTATGTGAACACCTCAGACCTCAGTTATTTTTATTTATTATTGGTTTAGTGTATTTTAGCTATAGCCGTGCTATCTAGTGATGAGAAGCAGGATTTAACTTTTAACGCCATCTACTGCCTGTCAAGAAAATTTCCGACAAAAAAATATCGGGGAGTACGATTTTGTTTTTGTTTTTTTGTCAGACTTATGCTGATTTAATATAGCCTATCTTATTTGTTCATAGAATCGTACAAATAGGTACTTCCTTTTTCGCTTCGACGTAGTCGGATATTTACCTGATAATGGTGCCACATTTGCGGTTCGCAGTAACCAGGCGTGCGCCCCACCATACCGCATTCTAGAGGCGGCTGAAAAATTTAAAAAACATTCACCTGTTAGTAATTAGAGTACTATGTATTTTTATAAGTTTTCTTATTCTAAGTTACTAACTTAGGCGCATTACCTTCCTATTTTCTCGACTGTGTCATTGGTCTATAACGCCTGATTATAGGTAATGACAAGATCGTGGGTTAGATTCTCACTGGGGTCCGCCGTACATTCGTACAAATGTCCTCGGTCCGGCTGTTTTTACATATTTGTGATGTCTTTACCTGGTTATCCTACTTTGAGGCCAGGATAAGTGATAGTGTTGTGTGGAAGTAATTGTTTTTTTGCCTACCAAGCCGCCCGTTGTCGGAAATCGCTGACATGCCTAAATCGGCAGTTGCTAAATACCAATAGCAGATATCGGGAAAGGCGATTAATTGATTAATCAGCACGATAAAGTTTGAAATAGTTATCGATTGAGCAGCGAGGGCCGCGGAGCGAGGTTCGCCCTCGGCCGCTCCCGAAAAAAGGTCACCGGCGATATTGAGTGAAACCCGAGTGATGTGGGGAGTTCATTAGGTGTCTTTACGTGTTAGTCGTATGCTTTATTGGTGAACGTACTGACATCCGATGGAAGTTTTTATTATATTTAAATGTCTTTAAAATAGAGGCTTTGAGGTGGTGTCAGTGAGGTGAGGTTAAAATAAATAAATAATACTATAATTTTACGGAGAGTTACTAATTTATTTATAGAATCAGTCGTCCTTAACCTTGCTACGTTTAAGTTAAAAGTTTCCTCTACTAACTTTAAAATGAATAGTTAGGGACCGAACCCGGATTCTTCGTATGAGAATCATGACACAATACAATATGTATTTTAAAAAACCTATTTAGAGGCTAAAAATTCCACCCATGCCGGGACTTGAACGGGTTAGCGCAACAAAAAGAAAATAATACAACTATGCCATCAAAAGATTACGGAAAAACCTCCCATACAAGGAGAGACCCATGTCCTGCAGTGGACTGCTATGGGTTGATGATGATGATGATGATGCCATCAAGACATACTTAAACTTCAATGACATTAAGAGAGACATTTTAAAGCTATGTACTTTATTTTGTTAAATTTTACAAAGCGCGTTACGCATTAACGATCTTATTTATAAAACAACGGTTCCTCTATTTATTTTTATTTTTATTTTTTTTTGTAAATAAGACTGTAATGCTTTATTTTATACTGTCATGAATATTTTTTTGGTTTTATTAAATCGCGACGGTTTTATTTTGTACTTGGGTGTATTTTTGTTACAGAGTCCTTATAAAAATATTTTATATTATTCCGTTCTATTTATTTTATTTCGGGCTTAATAATATTAATAATTATTTCCAAAGTAATAAAGTGCCTTTCAATGAGTCTTTTTTAATTTGCAGTCGGATTCAAATGAACGTGAGAGAATAATATAACAGATAATGAAAACATTGGTTCTCAGTAGAAATAAGATTCTTGTTTTTTTTTGCATATCAAGTCGTTTATCACAAATATATCGATGTTATTTACGTTTTTCCCTTTACCACCGACTATTTAAACTGCATCTGTGGAGTGTTTTAAGGAGTCATCCTTCCTTACTAATATTATTCACGCAAAAACGGCTGAACGGATCCGTATTAAATTTTGCACAGAGATAGATTATAGTCTAAATAGCACATAAGCAATTTTTTATCCCGGCAAAAAAATACACATCAAAATTACCACGCGAATAAAGTCGCGGGCAGCTGCTAGTGTTTTTATGAAAAAAGGTTGTACGTTTTTTAAGAATTCCATAGTCTTTGTTTTTAACATTTTTATGATAAAACAAAGCGGAGCGGTGGCAGCGGAGCGGTAGAACGCCGGCCGTGGGTTCGAATCCCGCTATGTGCCTATCAATGACTTTGTTTTCTAAGTAACGTACATTTGTGAAGATATAGTAACAATACCACTCGCTATCGGTGGAGGAAAACATCGTGAGGTAACCTGAGTATCTGAGGTGTTCACATACCTCAGCGCTTAAAATTGCCAATCCATGGTGGACGCGTGTGGTGATTAAGCCTATACTCTCTCTCTAAGAGAAGGCCTGTGCCCTGCAGTGAGACGAATGTAGGCCACATATAATATAAGAGATGACATGCAACTCACTATATCAAATCTTGGCGCGAATTACAAGTTTTGATGTGAATACAGTGGCAACTAGATGGCGTGACCAGTTATCACATCTATTTAAATAGTATCGGCGTGTGTGTTTTTGTTTTCCACGTTACATAAATTTGTCATAGCAATATCCCGTGTAGCCATAACCGTGAAGGTGAACATTGTGAAGAAGGCTGAATGTGTGAGGTCTCAGCGCTTGAAATTGCCAATCCGCGGTGGGCACGCGGGGTGATTAAGCCCGTACTCTCTCTCTCTCTCTCTCTCTCTCTCTCTCCCAAGTCCGAGAAGTCCCAGGTTCGTGATCCTAAGTTCTTTGTCGTAGGTCCTAAAAATAACTATTAACATGATTGAGAGATTGTAAAGACATTTTTGCAAATTCGATCTGTAAAAAAAATATGACTTTTTCATTGGGGGTGCTAGTTTGCCCACGGATCCCCTTAAACTTGATGGTTCTTGTAGTTTTCTACGACTGCCATAAGATGGCGTTACAAGTGAATGCCTTACATCTTAGAAAAAGGAGGCTTCCGTTGTCCGAAGGGTTAATCTTTTGTGTGAAAATCAAAAAAGACCTTTCATATAACTACAATTCAACTATGAAAATTTACCCGCATCGCAGTCTAATCGACTTTTCAACCCAGAGATTAACATTTCGGAAGACTCTGCTACGCAATGTACATAGAATTGTCATAATAAACTACGAATTGTAGTTTTATGAAACAGGACCTAGAGTTCTCATCCAAGAACCAATTATGAAAAAAATTAAACGTATTTTTTCTTAATCTGAGCTTTTAAACCTCATTGTGGTATAATTTGATTTATTTTTTAAAAGGATATCTGAAACCTGATCATCTTAGGAATATTATCCTGCATAAATTCAAATTAGCAACGATTGCACGGAGATATCTAATTTTCCGGACGCATAAAACTGCTCATTGAAAACCGATACGGCGCGAGTAGGATGTAAATCTATAGCAGTAAGAGCAGAATGCAGCCTTATCTGAAGGGGAACACGGGCGTTACTACGTAAGTTTCCACTGTACGGAATTGTCCGATTTAACTTAGTCCGAACTGACAAATTCTTACATGTTTTGACACTTCGGAATCATCAAACCCCTTAGGAGGGCACAAAACCTATGTTAGATCGTAGAGTAGAAAGGTTTTAAAGATTCCAGTATTTCTATGTGTTATGTCAATCGACTTCCGTACATGATTGATTTGTGCAGAGTACTTTGATTGTTGGCTAGGAAATTGGCACCGCATATAAAACTACAAAGCACCAAATTAAATTGAAATACCGCCAATGGTATTTTGTATACCCAAACTGAGGCCATATAAACAAGGGCCAGTTCGGTGGCCTCCAGTGGGATTCCAACACACGACCTCCGTTTTGGCTGATAAGCGTGTTAACCGCTAGACCAACGATATCTATTTATTTTTATCTGCAGTATGCCCGAGGATTGCCGCGCGCACACGACGTCAGCGAGGCGTGCTCGAGTGGGCTCCCGGCACCCCGGTCTATCCCACACGATCTTTGTAAAACATTGCTATTTGAACTGAGCGGCATATGGCGATACATGCCGTCTTCTTGAGCACGCTTGTTAAGCTGGCAATGCAATTTGTTGCACTATCCACATAAGCAGCCGATATTAGGCGGTTGTACTTTTGTAACAAAAGTTTTTGGGAAACCGTTAATAACTGCGGGCATGCACCTATGACTTTGTTTTCTAAGTTATGTACATTTGTGAAGTTATAGTAGCAATACCACTCGCTAACTGTGAAGGGAAACATCGTGAGGAAACCTGAGGAAGGAGTGTCTGAGTTCACATACGTCAGCGCTTGAAATTGCCAACCCGCGGTGGGCACGCGTGGTGATTATAGTAAAACCCCTCAAGGTTATGAAAACTACGAAAGAGACCTATCTCCTGCAGTGGGCGTCAAATGGCTGATGATGATGATGAATTTATTTTTCCTTCGAGTTTCCAAATTGAGATTTAAAATTTTCATGATAAATTAGTTATTCCGAATTCCTTTAGTTGATTTGGGTTGTATATTTAGGCTATTAAACCAATTTTTAATACCCTGTATATTATTATAATAATATTCTTTTTGTTGCACTAACCCGTGCTGAGGACATTTTTTTAAAAACCTATTTAGTGGCTGAAGCCTCTAAATAGGTTTTTCAAAAATACCCTGTATATTTACAACTCTTTCACTTTCATAGTAAGGCCGCTCACTTTATTAAGCGAGGGAATTTCTCTCGTAAACATTTTGCTTCTGCCATAGCAATAATGATTTGCCCATGACAGTTATCACGTAGAGAGGTAGGGTTGTCGCAGTGCGAATCATACTAAATTGAGAAGCTCAATAATGACAACACGGACACCCGTAATTAATGACGTCACATACTCGATAGCCCCGCGCCTGACATCAAACTTTTACTAGGGTTGTCAATAAATAGTATCTATTATTTAAATTTGAACGATCAGAAAAAATACGATATCTTTTCCGATAAAAAAACTTTTAAGCAGAAGTAATTAGTGATTCCTCCCTATAATTTTCTTTACCAGTAGCGGTTAGGAATTTATAGGTGCTGGGCAAGCCTACTTCATCTAAAAATTAATGTACTATGCACTGCAGCGCCCGAGTGGTCCCTTCACCCATTTAGTGTAAGTGAAGGTGCCACAGACCGCTGTATAAAATCATCTCATTAGGTACGCAGGTGCAAAGGCCAAAGTTTTATTGTTTTTAATGTAGTGTTTTTAATGTAATGTAGAATTTAAATTCAAACTTCCTTAAGTTGTATTGACTTTCAAACTTTCATTTTAAAGAATTTTTTTTTCTGGCTAAGTATTACGCTAACCAAAATTAATTTCTTTATTAACCATCTTTGCTTTATTTACTTGTTCACGTGTTTTTGTTCATTTATTAACTCGGCAGATTAAAATAAGTAATCAAAACAAAATTCGAAATTAAATTAAAATAAATAATCAAAAGAACGTCCCAACGAACTTCGACCAAATAGGGGATTTATTAGCAAAGGGCATGATAAAAAGTGCATGCAACGATTAATGAATGTTAAGGAAGCCAAAATGATCTATCAGGATCGTGGCAAGTGGCAGTCCCTGGTCTCTGCCTACCGCTCTGGGATACAGGCGTGAGTTTATTTAAGTGTGTCAAAAGAGTTTTTTTTTTATTCTAAAATAGGCAGATTGTAAATGACTGCAGTAGGCGAGGAGACATAACATGAAACTGCCAAATATTTATTTACGTCTTTTTATCGTATCGGGAAATTTTAGATTGTGAGGTTTACGTATTTAATACCTGTTCATTATCTAGTAATATATGGCTAAAATATATAATGATTATGGCAAAACCCCTCATGATTAGGAAAACCACGAGGGAGGCTATGTCCTGCAGTGGGGGTCAAATGGCTGATGATGATGATGATGATGATATAATGTTTTAGCAATATGCCTTATTCCATAGCCAGTATTAGTCGAAGGAGCCACTACTAGGCACTGCACCCGCTCCAACAAAAATATTGACATACCATAACTCACCTATTGTAGGCATTTACCCATACACTTATATTTCGCCCATACCAATGACTACGAATGAAATGTTTCTCTCTCAAAAATATTGGTAACCACAGAATTTCTTCCTCAATTAAACTCCAAAAACAAAAAAATTGCTTGTGAAATACACTGCAAACTTTCGTTCTCCTGTTAACCGTAGCTGAAAAGGGCACGTGAAAGCCCTCGTGACAGCCCTGCGCCACACGATCTGTACACGAGATAGTGTTTAGGCGAGCGAGGTCGCGGGGCGGCGCGCGCGGGGCGCGGCGGCGATCGATGCTCGTCACGGGGCCCGTCTCTGCACTGGCGCTGCAGCGCCCACCTGCATCTAACAGGCTTTCCATCAGCCCAAGGGAAACTGAACCTTGTTGGCAGTGTAGCCAATCCTATAGTCTTAACTGCTTACAGATTTTTAAAATATTCCCAGTTTTCAGTTAAGGCCCATAAGTGTACAGTTGTTTATTTAATATGCCAACACCATCTATTTTATTTGCTGCGTAGTCGGTACCAAACAAAACCACATAAGCTTTTGATAAAATAATAGTAGTTATGTCAAGTATATTTTATTTCAAAACGTAAGTACCTACACTTCATACCTACAAAAACTTACGCTTATATCCCGGAGGGGTAGACAGAGACCTGGTGTTATGTACCCATTTATTTCCAATTGAAAAAAAATATTACATACTAGCTGATCCGGCAAACGTTGTTTTGCCATATTAATTGGCCTACGACTTGCCTATGACCGAGAGATTTTGATGTATTAGATTTCATGATCACGTGATTTTTTTATTTACAACTCCTCATGTGTTGTTTTCTTTATTACTAGCTGACTCGGCAAACAGTGTTTTGCCATATTAATTAGCCTACAACCTATTTTCAGACCTACCAAATATACAAAAAAGAAAACATAAAAATCGGTGAAGCCGTTTCGGACGAGTTTGATAACAATCACTGTGACACGAGATTTTTATATATTAATAATGGTAATGGTAGTACCATTAAATAATTAATATTTAAATAACAACTAATACTTAATATTCGGTAAATATATACAGTTTTTTGAGCACGTTTGCAGTTTTACTCTAGGATGGGGTTGGCAACACGTATAGGACTGTTATAGAGATTTCAGTTTGGCTGCGGGTGCATGTAAGTTACAGCAGCCCTTCATGTGCGATCATAACAGATGAAACTGCTAAGGCTGAACGTTGTAATTATTATACTTTATTGCACACAAGACATTTAACGCGATCTTACGATACAAAGGTAATTGTGTGCCCAAAATAAACTATATAAACTACAAAAGGCTTAAATAACAATCTTGTAATTGGTTGGTAAAAGGTTGTATTATTAGTAGGGCTTGCTGCAAGCAAATTTTTACTTTATTACTAGGTCGAATGAGGTATTTTTAGTTCGAAGTGCCGAGTAGAAACCACGTAATTGATGTATACAAATTTGGTCTTTTAAGCCGAATACGTGTTCATCTCAGTTCCTATTAAAATCTAACATTCTTATAAAAATACGATTCTTTAAAACAGTCCTCAGATTCAGTTGAAATAGTTTATGATAAAAGAAAAGACGTAACCATAGATTAATTTAAGAGCATTAGAGGAGGATTTTAGAGGAATCATGTTTTTATAAATAACACCGTTAAACTAATCCTTACTCCACAAATTATACAATTTATGAATCAAAATTCGTAAAATAATTTTTTTTTTTTTATTATTATTGTTTTTTATTTTTATGTAGCCTTTATACGTCCCACTGCAGGGCACAGGCCTTTTCTCAAAGAGAGAGTGTGTGGACTTAATTACCACACGTGCCCGCCGCGGATTCGCAATTTGAAGCGCCGAGGTACGTGAATACCTCTGACACTCAGGTTTCCTATCAGCTTTTTTTAATGCTAAAAAGTGTAATATAACAGTATCGATCACAGGCCTGAATTATACTAATTAAGTGAGTTATTTGGCGCAATGCGTACATCCTAGTTTGGGACCAGGTCAAGTGATTGTATTGTGTGGAAGTTATTATTAGGTATATACGAAAAATAGTTTTCGCGAGACAATCCAACTAAAGTAGCTTTGTTTAGTCTTAATTTATTGTACTTATGAAAGATACCACCACGTGTCTACGTGGCTACGAACAGCTACGCCGTAGCCGTAGCCGCGTAGCACATTATAGACTACGGATAATAAAGGCGGCAAACAAAATTCCGACAATTTATTCATATCAAAATGTTAAAATGTATATGGAGTAATGAGGAATGTATCTAACGTTGGTTTTGGCGGAATTTATTATGGTGCTGACGTTTGTTTTCTAATAATAATTTATCGTTATTTTACTTGGGTGTAGCTTTTTTAAATATTTCACTGAAACATTATTTAGATTGCTTTTCTAATACTTCATAGTATAGTTCAAGATAAGAATATTCTTTTCTATACTTTAATGTACCAGAGAACAAACTGCTCAAACTATTTTATTTCACTAAAGTTTCCTAGATCTTTTATTTTTATAGAATGTAATATATGTTTTACCTTTTACATTACGCCACATTTTCACGCGTTTCACTAGTGGCGGAAGATTTGCAGCGGCTAACTATCGAGCGGGAACTCGGCACGCCTGCCTATCCGCGACCATTTTCCACGGAAACTCAATAACCGCTACTCGTACTCTCTCTATTACGGGTGTTGCGAGGGAGACGGCAAGCGGTTCAGTCTGACGAGGATTTGTGAATCAGGGTTACTGAACGCAATGTAACTTATCGATCAGCGCGCGGCTTCCACGACACGCGGAAAAATCAACCGCTGACAGCTTTCATAGGGCACCTCGCGCCCTTCCCCGCGCTCCCGCTTCCCCACGCCTGCCCCCGCCCTCATTAGCGCCTTTGTCCCGCTCACTTGTCTCGTAATATGACGGGGTAATGATACCACTACACATTCCCTAAACTTTACTACACATTTTTTGGTACCGTATTACGCACGTTCTTTGATGCTGTGTTGATTGTTTAATACAACGGTATTTTATTTACATACTCTAAATATTCAAAATGAATGAGTGGTTGACTCTCTTGTGTATTATTATGTTTATTTTTAGGATTTACATGTTGACTGTGATGCATCTGTCATGTATCTTGAGTGCATAATAATAACCATAGCCAGTTTGTATAAGTCCTTCCTTTCCTTAGGTACTACTGCTTGGCACTACCAATAGTGTCATGGAATATATAATTTTCTCATGACTCAAACTTCTCATTGATTGATTAAACATTTTCCCGGAAATTATCCCATTACCGATTGCATTATTAGGTACTTACTTATACATATGTCAGTTAAACAAAATATTCTTCTGTTCAGTATTTAATTAAGTCAAAACAAAAAAGTTATCTCTTCCATAACGAAATCAAATTAGCATTAATGATTAAAAAATATATTTATTAGTATTAGTTTATATTTTTAGTCTATAAATTACTTCATGTTTCTTGATAGTTAAGTTAGTTACATTACAAAAAAATGGCATTTAAAATATTATCGCAATTTCTCCAACGCGTTACCAACCGATATTTCTTATTTGATAAATTCAGGAACAATGTTCATTATATGATCATCATTGTCGATCTCAACTTCAGACCGCTTTTTCCTTAGGTCTGTTGTTTTTTTACCATCTTTGTGTCTTGGAACTCCCTCAGGAGTTTGAACAATCGTGGTATTGTGATTGAACCGTCACCCTTTTATTGAAATTAGAGTGCCAACCCTCCAAAACATTATTAGTTCTATGACATAGACCATAAACACTCAACATTTTACTGAAAGTTATGTGATAAAGATTAGATAGCTCACTTGTGCCACGTGAAACTACTGGCAACAGTGTAGTGTCACCGGAAATGCACTTTACCCCTGGCACTACCAATAGTGTCAAGGGATATTTAATATTCCCATGACACTATTGGTAGGACCTAAGGTAAGAAAGGGTACATATAAAAAATAATAAAGCTTATTTTCCTTGCAATGTAAAGAAATACTCAAATCGACTTAGTTATTTGAAACGATTCGTGGCAAGAGCAAATCATTCACAAAGGCAGATGTCAATGAACGACACCGATTCTGTTCTATCTAGTTACCATTGATGTATTCACAGTTTATTTCGAGAAGTTCTCTTGGTGCTTCAATATTATGTTTAGTCAATCGAATTTTTCCAATTGTTCCATTTTTTTTTATTTTTTCCAGGGCCGGTAAGGGACGACCCAGACGGACATACTTCAACCAAATAGGCGATGTATTAGCAAAGGGCAAGACAAAAAGTACCCGAAACCGGCGTGCGTGCATGCAACGACTAATGAATGTTGAGGAAGCGAAAGTGATCTGTCAGGGTCGTAGCAAGTGGCAGTCCCTGGTCTCTGCCTACCCCTCTGGGATACAGGCGTGAGTTTATGTTATATTATGTGTTCTTCCTGCTCTCTTTAAGCCAACTTTCTGACATGCATCAAAAGTTGAGAACAATTTCATAAACTCCTAATGAATCCAATAGAACTTTAGGTTTATTTACACAACTTTATATTATTTATTGAAGGTGGCGACGACTGTCCCATGACACTGACCTACATAAAGCGCAACACGCACCGACCACAATATCGTCGCATCGTCCTTTCAGACACCGACTTGTCCTATCTATATGATTTATTCTTATTTGGTTGCAGTTCAGGTCAGTTTTGCTTAACCGAATGTTGCGTATAAGTTTGTAAAAGTTGCAGTCTCGATGTTTGGAGGTAGGTACTGACGAGCTCGTAGATTTGTCTCGTTTGTTTTGTTGAGGATCTTTCGGTACTTTGTCAACTTTGATGACGAGTTTTTTTTTTTCTTTTTACTTTTAGTTTGTATGAATTATATGCTGTAGGTGTATGGTATTGTAAACTCTGATATAATTGTTATACTTATTATTAGTAAAATAAGGCAGTTTGGAAACAATTATTATTTCTTGTACGAGTAGGTACGAGTATATTCTAGCGGTATGAAACAAGGGGAGGAACACTAGCGCCACTGAGAAAAAAAATAGTTTTTTAGGGTTCCGTAATCGCAAGGAACCCTTATAGTTTCGCCATGTCCGTCCGTCTGTTTGTCTGTCTATCTGTCTGTATGTCCGTCTGTCCGTCTGTCTGCCCGCGGCCTAGCTCAGAGACGATTAGTGCGAGAAACCTGAAATTTGGCATAGACATACATATTAATTACGCCGACCAAAGAGTACAAGAAAATCTTTAAGAAATATTTTTTTTCGTATCCCTCCTACTGACACCCAAATTAGAAATTAACAAATTAGATGCAATTTTTTTTCTCGCCTACGCCATAGTGTGGGGTATCGTTGAATTGGTCGTTAACAAATATTTTTTATATTAGAGATATTCTTTTTATTTCTGTTTGCGAAATATTAAGCTTTAAAACACAAATTTTTCTAGTCCCAGGTTTGTAATCCTAGGTTCTTTATCGAGGGTCTTAAAAATCACTGTTAACGTGATGAGAGATTGTACAGATACGATACTTTTTGCAAATACGACCTGTAAAAGAAGATATGATCGTTTTTCATTGGTGGCGCTAGTTAGCCCACTGAAGAAGAAGAAGAAAGACATTTATTATACCAACAAGATACATGACAGAAACAAAATAAGAAGATAAGTAACATAATATGCACAACAACAGAAAAAAAAACTAAATACACAACAGACAGAACGAATAAATAAAACAGGACCATAGATGTAGCCTGTGGTGTATCTACGTTGCCACAAAAGGCAGCTGACTGGTTGCCCTTCAGCGTATTACGGTGTAAGCTTCCTATTTAGATGCTATTTTTTATTCGGATAATTTGTGTAATTCACAAATTAGAGAGCGCTTACCGTGGGCGGCAGGGGAAGGTGTTGGATCGGTGTCCGCACCCGTGCGTCGCGACGCGCAAGCGCACGCCGAACGCGCATTTCCTTCGACGAGTAAGGGCCATAATCTGCGAACAAATTTTCCAAAAAGAAACTAAAAACCAGAGCTAGTTATAAAGAATATGACCTGTTGTTTAAATCGACATATTATATTTATAAAATTTTAAATCCATGCCGGGAGGAAGAAACGGCGAAAGAAAGGAGCGTGAAACATTCATTCCAGTCTTTAATTCTCGTGTCTATTTTAACGTGAAGAGCTCTTGAAGAGCTATTTGAATATAAATAGAATGAACTTGCATCAAATTACATGGAAGCGTTCATTATCATATTTATGAATTGTTACGAGTGTTATTGCGACTTTATAAACATCTTTCAACGTAGATACTTTTTTTGTTCAATGTTAATACCTATTGTAGGTGATACCACAGATGAAAAGTGATATACTAAAGCCACGATAATGGCTTTAGTATATCACTTTTCATCTGTGGGCTATTGAGAAAATTTTTCAGTCTTCAATTTTAGGCATTTGTAATTTACCTACGCAAAACCATAGAACGCAAAGTTTTTCTATGAAACAAAATCTAGAGTTTCACTTTTTGTTTATAGGTACGAAGCGCGGTGACGTTTGTCGGAGTTATTCATAGCGCAAGGTAGCACTTCCTGAAAAGTGAGAGTGATACTATTTCAGGAAAATAACAAAGTAAGCCTTCTTCAAGCACATTTTATTCGAACCGGAGAGTGCAATAGCGTCGTAGTTTTACACTAGGTTTGCAGTTAGGCGTATGTTATGGGGTTACATGTCGTGCTCAGTTGGGTGGTGTGAATCGCGTTAGGACGCGAGCGTTGGTACCCCGGTCAATATGTAGAGTGGTTGTGCGATCAATCGCAGTGTTGCGAGGCGGGGGTGCGGCGTGGGGGCGCGGGGCACATCGACCACCTGTAGCGCCGGCAATACGTCCCCCAGCCCGCGGCAACCCCGCCAGCGCCATCGACACGTGACGTCGTCACCAAGAAATCCGCCCAAACGTAAACATTAAATCTAACTTCATTGTTCGGCTCGCGGCAGCTGTACGCGCGGCACGTCAGCGCTCGGACGCAGGCCCGCGCGTATTAGTAAACAGTATTATCAACACCGCGAAAGGTTCTCCCGATAAACAGGCGCGCTGTGTGCAGCGAAATGTGGAGCACGCGTACCTACCGATAATTCAATTAACGTCACTCTGTACGCTGTAGAGAAGAATACGTATGTAGAGCAAATCGATAGGACAGGGAAGGTCTGTGAACTTAATTAGGTACGCGAAAACTCTATAGGTACGATGTTAAACTAGGCTGTTAAAAAATCCAACTTGATGAGCAAGGCACCATATGAAACTCATGCAGGATTTTTCGTACTCAAGGCAGCCGATCAACCTTTATATTTTTTACCTTAATTATTACAAAAACAAAGAGTTTATTTCAAATAAAAATTGCTTCTTCTAAAGATTTATATAGATAACCTCTCTAATTAAATATAAGTAGAGAATAAATAAGATGTTGCTAAATTCCAAATAGCCTCGACTCGGTCTTCAAATGAATACTAATTCATACCGTATCTACCTACTTAATTAGATATTCCTGATTTTCATAATTTAAAGAATATATTGCTGTTACTGTTTTTTTTTTTCATTAAATCCTTGTAATTTGTTGTAAAGTGAACCTACCACTACGAATAAAACCAACCCATTTTAAATTCACAATATTATTTATTTGTTCACAAGCACTACTGGCTAAGTCGTTATTTTTAAAACTATTTAAAACAGCGAGTAGGTACTACAAACCCTTTGCGTTGTTGAATTCATACGAAAGGAACTTAATTTTAACATTACGTAATTAAAGTGCCTGATTGGGTGGGCTACGGTATGGTACCTACAACCGTTTATGTTACGTAATTAAACTAGAACTACCATAGACGAATACTGACCCATAGGCATTGCATGATCATTGTGGTGTGCATGGTGTGGCAGGGGATAGTCGTAGCGGTAGGCGGCGTAGCGCGCGTAGGGATCGTGCGCGTGCGGCGCATAGTAGCCGTGCGAGTAGGGCGCGAACGCATACGGGTTGTACGCCTCCCAGGCGCCCGCGCCGCCCGAGTATCCCGCCTGCCGCCACTCGCCGTAGTTGCAGCAGTCCATCTCCGCTCTACACGTCTCGCTGCCCCGCTCGTCGCCACCATCCTTCCCCGCGCGTCCACCGCCACATCACCACCACCACCACCGACTCGACAGACCGCCGTCCACGAAAGCAGCTCTACCACAACAGTCTGTTAAAAAACATCGTCCATTGATAACGTTGCTAGGCTACACCAGTGTCGACTTTACAAAACTCCGTAGAAGCAAACAGTTTGCAGGCTTGTTTAAAGAAAAGCGCGCCG
Organism: Yponomeuta evonymella; assembly: GCA_963969515.1. NCBI lineage: Eukaryota > Metazoa > Arthropoda > Insecta > Lepidoptera > Yponomeutidae > Yponomeuta > Yponomeuta evonymella. The sequence goes on from OZ018349.1 coordinate 11,575,101, forward strand.
CTGATAACGCAGCGCCCGCGTCTGCAGTCGAGAACGCAGCTGAGCAGCGAGCTAGCGCCGCGCTGTTCGGGGCGACGTTAGTTATCGGAAAGAGGTCGTTCGAGTTTGCCGGCGACAGTGGAGATTCAGTGGCTGAGGGTGGGACGCGGGCCGCGCGGGGCGGGGGCGGGGCCCGCTGCCGGCGGCTCGGCGCAGCGCGGCGCTCGACGGACGCCGACTGAAGGCGCCGCGGAATCGATACGCCCCGTCGCCCGAAGCCCGACGCCCTCCCGCACCCGTCTCGTGCCTGCCTGCTTTCCTACCAGCCCGCGCGTATTGCGCGCGAACTTCGTCTTCCCCGCCGGAATTTTATACTTAGAGCCATGGTGAAACAATTGATCAATACTTGCAACTATTATATTTAATTACAATCAACGTTTGTTATCCTCTAAAAGTGGACCTGAAAAATGTTTTCTATGCTGGTAACTAATTTGTACCGCGGTCAATGGCTCTTAGAGGCTGTCTCTATATAATATTATCTACGTTTCGTGTAACTTTTTATTACGGTATATGTTTAATTTTCATTATTCGATGTGAAAATGTATAGTTTCAGTCGACTTAATAAGGTTTAGTCTTCCTTTTTTTGGGCAGGAATACATAGGCGCGATGACAGGCTACCTAGTTATAGTAGTTGCAAAGTTTTATCGAATTGCGCGTGGGCGGCAGTGACCCACATGCCCGCGGAAGCGCCCATGTCCTTCGCGCCACTCCACCGCGCAGCCCAAAGCGCAGCGGACCCTACCAACAATTTTATTCACTGTCAAGAGAACATAGAGCTCTATCACGCACATTCACTTAGCTAGCCAGTCTCCGTTCATTCATCGGAGCTTCGCCTTAAATTTATTGCCGGGACACATTGAGACTTCTCAACTTTGTTACTGCGTTGTTACTAAATACACGTGAACGACGACGCTCTAGCTATTTCTGAACAATAAGATTTAAGCACAACGATATCTTATCAAAGGTCTCGTATCTTCTCGTGATCAATAGCGAGGCTACACTAGCACCTACTTACATAGAGTCATGAATAACAAACAAAAGTATAATGCAGAGCTATCTACCCAGTTCGGTACCAACTGACTACCTATGTAGTTATCTATCTGAAAGACGAAGATAATACTAGAAGATACTATGTAAACAGTTCAAGGGTTGGAAAATTTTAGTAAACCTTTTTCCTAGAGCTTAGTTACGTAAATAGCTTTCTAGGTAAGAAAGTTTATTTATGATTAATCTGGAAATAGCAACCTACCACTTAACGAAGTTAAGTAATAGGAGTGTTCACTTTCGAGTATTGGATTATAAGCTGCGATTATCGATTGGTAACTAATACCTATGCACTTAGGTACCTCCCTAGTATATCTAAAGCTATCGCACTAGATAATAGGTGTAGGCACAGGTATTGTATGCTCTTAGCGTATCGATAGCAAACGAGCTTTAAAAAGTTTGCCAGGCAGGCTCTCGGTTTAAGGTTTAAAAAGCTACAATTAGCAATGAATTTACAAAGAATTATGAGTGAATTTCGCCAAAACAATGGTTCGTGAATCTAGGTTGGACGAAAATGACTGACAGTTACTTTGGTAGTTTTACATAGTTTTATGAAAGAGAATCCTGATTACTTACAAAGAAATTTATCAAGATGTTTAAAATTTTTGTTACCTATTCACTCTATCGCGCAAAAGCGGCTGAATGGATTTTGATTATAATCGGCATGTGTGTTGAACTTTAACACTTAGGGAGTTACTATAGCAAGCGGATAGGAACTTCGCGGGCGCGCGTCTGGGGCTAATTGAATTTTTACCCGATTGTGCCAGAAGAAGGTTTGTTTGTTTTTCGAGTGTTAAAAATACTGACCAAGTGCGCCTCGGACCATGCGCAGTGTAGGATTTACAATGTCAGCACGCAATGGACACGTAACTTTTCTGTTGATTTCCCAGGCGAATACGTAGATTTTGGCAAAGGCGTTAACCTATTTATACCCATTATGTAGATACACTCCAACCATTACTTTCTCGTGAGATCATTTCGATCATACGTTACGTGCATTATTATTTTAATCGAATTTCAAGCGAATTAAGTTGCGAGCACAGGCTTACATACTTCCCTGCTTTGACAACTTTGACCGTTACCTGTGTTCATTTACGAAGTAATTAATTAGGCTGTAGGTAAGTTATAGTAACTAGTACCTAAATACTAACCTGAAACTATGTCAATAGTGACCATTGTATTTCAGTCATATAAAGACGTTCACGTCACGTTAAAACGGACCGGCGACATGCGGGTTACACGATTTCAATCTAAAATAATACCTACTTAAACACTTACGAAGTTAGAGAATTCAATACAGGTGCAGAAAATGCCCGATTAATTTTACAAAATTTCTACTTCTTAACAATATGGCGCTGCTATTATTGATTTAAAAAAGTTAGTAAAACAAAAAAAAAAGCAACAACCCGACTGTTGAACATTAAGGGGTCCTCCTTAGAGTCGCACTAGCGCCACCGAGAGAAAAAATATTCTTTTTACAGATCATGGAACCTAGGACCACGGATCTGGGACTAGATGAAAACCAGGGTATGCAAATATACTCTTCAAGATATCACTTCTTACATATCTGCATGTGAAACGATTTTTTAAAAGGTTTCCAACTATTAGTCTCAATAAAGCGCAATTTTTGTCTTATTTTTACGAAATTGCTGGCACTAAAAGTAAAAGTAGTTGAATAATACAAAAATTGCACCTAATTTGATTTACTTGGGTACTTACTTTATTAAAATATTTTTTTCACAATACTAAAAATAACAAAGTAATTTTCCAGTATTTTCAAGGCTATTCCTACCCCGCCCCAAAATCACTGTTATCAGTCTGCAAACTTGCATACCTACTAGTCTCGTCAAAACGTAGTAAAGTTCCCGGTGGCAGAGGAGCCGGGTTATCATGCAGATTGCGGCGAATCAATAGGGGTGGCTCGGCCGCTGACGACGACGGATGACGATCAATAGTGTCCCAACGGAACTGTCTCCGTTAAGGGGCTTCCTCGGCCGCCCTTACACCTACCCGCGCCGCGCTCGGCTCTTGCCTATATCTAGCCTCTACATAGGTACGACATACAGTTTTAACAACCTCACAATATCCCATCATTTTACTTACAAGCATAGCAGCTTAATTGCATCCCACAACAGGGCCTCCTAGCATGCCCACCACAGTTCAAGCGCAGTGGTACCTATTTGATTGTCTCACCCCCTGTTTCTCGTACACTATTTTATCTTGTTCCTTGTTCCTATTTTATAGAACTAAAATTGGGAACTTGCATGAAACTTAGATTAGAATGGCATTGCTTTTATACCATAGAAGACAGAGAAAAACTCAGAAAAAAAACTAACAATGTTTTTTTCAGTGCCTCTGAAAATGTTAAAAATCAAGTTACTTTAATAATAAAAATATTATTAGATTCAGATTTTTCTTTCAATCCGAAACGTTTTTTAATTGATTGAGAAATATTTATTGCTCAATAAAACATTTGTACTTAGGTGAGCTTAATACTAAGAAGTATTTTTAATAAGGGCGTAGAGTCATAAAAACCTTACCTATTTATGATTAACTCAAAAACATATTGATAAACGCTTCATAGTTTATGAGGCGTTTAGTGACCAGAATTACTTTTCGACATATTTTGCAAAGTATTAGTCGTAGAGAAAATAAAATAACCACGTTTATTTATCTTTCAGAATGGCCTTTCCAATTAAATTAAAACATGTTTTGTACAATTTCTCCATTCATGCTTTACTATGTCAATTCAATTGGCACATTGCTTAGCCGATTAACCCACAGATTAACAAGTAAGTAGGTAGACTAATGGAGAACTTGCAAAAATGTTTTAATAGAATAGGAGAGGACACGTAAGATAAATAAACGTGCTATTTAAGATAAATAAACTGCCATGCAGTTTGGCGAATAATTTATAAAATTTAAAACTCTGCGATACCAAAGTCAATAAATTAAAAAAAAAAAAAATTCTCTGCGATTAATACCTACTTTTTATAATATGACCAGTCGAAAAGTCGATATAGTCACGTGGTACTAAAACGCGCCATACAAATCGACCTTAGACTATGACGTCACTCCCTAACGTAGGTAACGCTTATAATGTATGAAGCGTTTATCAATATTTGAGTTATCTCTTAAAATAATGTGTTTAAGCATGTACAGGGTGTACACGATATAAGAAAACGTTCAGAATTCAATCACAAAGCGAAATCTAGTAAGTTTTATGTTATTAGAGTAACCTTATTTTTCACATATTTTGAGCCCCCGAAAACCCCGAAAAAAATATTGTTGTTGTTTTATTTTTAAATTTTTCCTAGGTTTTTATATGATTTTTATGGTACAAAAGCAAAGTCACTCCAATCTAAGTTAGACGCAAGTTCCCCATTGTAGCTACTAAACGGCTACGCAATGTACATCGAATTGTGATACATAATAAACTATGTATTAAACGAATTGTAGTTTATGAAATGCTGCCTTGTTAATCTACTGTTAATATCTGTCAGTTGACTAAAGTGCATACAAAAAAATATACCTACTTGCAGATGTTAACCGTAGATTAAAAGATTTTTATTGTACGAGAAACCGGAGGTCCGACACTCAGGTTTCTGCACAATGTTTTCCTTCACAGTAAGTCAGTGAGTGTTGCTGCTATAAATGTGCCTACGTAACTTAGCCAAGTCATTCGTACATACCGGCATTCGAACTTAGGACCTTGAGCATGTGTAGCGATCCACCAGACCACTGTACCTAAACTCGACCGCACATCAACCTTTACATAAATTTTAGTTGCAAAGTCGCCCACGACACGGAGTCCATGCATAGAAAGTTGATATACCTACTTTTATTACACGTCTACTGAACCTACCTACTGTTATTTATTACATTTAAAAAAGCAAAAAATGTAAATACTTTGCTAATTTCCTTGTATAATGAAGTGTTCTTAACTGTACAAATATTCACAACAGTTGGAAAGACTGACTAACAAAAAGCCTGTGATTTAGGTACCTACTTGAGTGGAAAACTTCGCAGCGGCAGCGACATAAAGAGTAGTTTAGAAATTGTTCCTTCATCACGCTTTAAAGGAGTTGGCTTCTGCAAAATAAGATAACCAACTCTGTCGCAAAATCTCCCAACATGTTAGATTTTCCAAGCGAGTTTCAACTACCTATTTATTCATCGAAAAATCTAATGCCTCGGCGCAAAGTACAGTCAACAGCCCATCAACCTTTAGATACGTGCACTCTAATTAGACAATCAGTTACGTCAAGGACGACCTTGCAGCAAAAGTGTAGGCAGACTACTACCTGTACGGTACGTATAACACTGTCATATAACGCCGGCGCCTCACTTGGCTGTATTCAGGCAACATTGTCCATTCATTTTTTTTTGGGTTTTTTACGACCGATATTGTAATGTAGTAGTTTATGCAACTATTATAATAATATAAGAGAGATTCTTAGAATACGAGTGTGGGTTTATGTTAATAGTATCACACGAGTATTCTAACATGGTTTTATATGTGGTTGCATACACAACTTTATCTTCACTCATTTATAAATGAAACTAAAGTAAACAAGAAAGACAATTTTCCATTTTTTTAGCCGCACAGAAATCTACTTTTTTTATTTTTACAGTTGACTGTAAAATAACACTAAGCCTTATGTGTCAACTTTTAAGATCATAATTCGAATACTACGACATGAGTGTAGATATAACCTATTATAAATCTCCGGCAAAACGGCAAATACGAATAGTCACTAGAAGCGCCAGCATAAGAAAGGCACCGGAAAGCTATATGCCTCTGGCTCGTGAGTGAGAGGCAGTTATTCAGTCCCTTTTCTTAAATTAACCGTTTTGTAACGAACGGTGAAGGTTAAGTTCCACCACTTCACTTATGTTTTACCATGCGGTCCACACAGCGAATGACAGGTCCAGATGGAGGGGACTCTACCTACACCTCAGCATTTAGAGAGCGGCATTGGAATGGTGGAAGTCAACTTGAAATAAATTTACAAAAGGCGAGCAAAAAGGATTTTCAGTCAAATACAGAATTATGGAAGCGCCAACTTTATTATATGTAACATAATAAATTGTAAATCTCGTAAAATTTGAATAAAACATTCAACTTTGTTAACGTATATTATGTTTTGTCATACAACTGGGTATAAATATGTTTCTTTATATCTCTTTTAAATATCTTTACTCTCATGTCACATAATTTCAATTAATCACTAAATTAGGTTCATATTCTCTAATGGCATCCGAATGAGAAACGTTTTTCCATAAACAAGTGCTTTGATAACAAACTATCGGATGTAGTAAAAGAAATTAAATTAACCACTAATTAACTAAATATAAATTTTACATTGTTTTCGATTAATATCAATCAACAGCCTAATAGCCGTACTTTATAAAATATATAGGTAACTTAACAATACCATGAAATCGCACGTCCTTACAATTATAATTTATTTAGAAAACCGTTTTGGCACGAAACACCAAATAAAACGAACGTCCATTTCATTCTGCTCTGCTCTCCATACAAAATCAATACTTGTAACATAATAAATAATTTATATGTTGCCCCTGCACTGGTACTACATACACTTCAGATAAAGTATGCCAAAAGGTAACAAAACGTCTTGGCTTTTCATAAATGAGATATAATTTATGACAATTGACTCATGTGATAAAGAGTCAACAATAAATAATTCGCTTTTCTTGAGCCATCGCCCACGGTGACTTCGTGGCGATATCTGATACAGTCGCGTTGCTGTCGCTGGCCGAATACCTTCACCTACCTAACCCCTATTCTGTAACGCTATCGCGACACAGCAACGACAGTCTCCGCGCAATAGTGACCTCTCTTCTCTTCCTCTCCCCAATGTCGCCTTAACGCCGCCCCTCAAGGAGCAATTCCCATACAAACGTAGTTTGGATTTTATTTACAAACGACATGCCGGAATGAAAGTTTGCCATTACGTTTAGAGAACACAAATCGAGGCTTGACCATGCTTAGGATTGGAAATAAACTTATCAAAAAGAAATTATAGCTTCCATGAAGTCTTATGAGGATATACTATGAGTACGCCGGGGCTTGGCTCCGGTATGGGGTAATCCTTTGGGGTAGCAGCACAAATGCCTATTTTTATTTCTTTTTTAAATGGCTCTGTTTGCTAGGAATACAAAGCAACTATTTACGCGAACTCGAAATCTCCACAACACAAACATAAGATAAAAAAATTGTCTTCCCTTTTCAAGACTCAAAAAATTTGGCACTCATCCGCACTGTCTTGCAGTCGAAATACAAAACTTCATCATCATCAACCCATTATGTCCCCACCGAGGGGCACGGGTCTCTTCCCTGAGGAAGGTATAGGCCATACTCCACCACGGGGGCCAAGTCCGGATTGGTGGAGGCTTGTAGACTAGTGGCTCGTCTACTGTCAGAAGTTGTCAAGCCGCCCTAAGGCCTCTGACTTGGCTTAACGACTGCCATCTATCGACGGCAGCCGGCACCAACAGCTTAACGTGCCTTGCGAAGCACGGAACCGCTCGGAAAAATGCCACTAGCGTTAGGCATAGACGGCGACCCATCCATGCACTGAACGCGTCCAGTGTTGCTTAACCTTCGTGATCGTTTAAGATCACTCAGGCAGCCGGGGCTACGAGCGATTCCCCGAAAAGACTACATTCACCTTTAATGTTTACGTTACCTAAATGACTACTACTATTTACTGCTACTGCTACCAATTATTCGAATATAAACCTTATTATTCATGAATTGTTTTTTTAATTTCGTTTACTTATCGTCCAAGTTTCGTAGTAAGATCGGATATTTCGGATTTTTGCAGCTTAGCCCTTTAGTGTCTGTTCCCGTGGGAATTTTGGAAATTCGGTTCGCGGTTCGACTTCACGCGCCAATACCCCGAACATTATGGTGCAGGCAAGAAAAAAAAATCTCATCCCTAATTTTAGGTGTAGGGGTGGAATTTCTGTCCTAACTATTTGACTGTCTGGTGCTATGTAAACAAGCCATAACGCGTCATCATTTTCGAAGTTGAGTAGACTGTGAAAAAGTAGTCATTGTGGTAGAAAACGTTCACAAAGAAAAAGTAGTCTTTGTAAAGAAGTTGAGTAGACTGTGAAAAAGTAGTCATTGTGGTAAAATTAGCATTTCAAGAAATCGAGTAGTCTTTGTGAGAAAATAGTCATTGTGGTAAAATAAACATTTCAAGATGTCTAGTAGACTTTGTGAAAAAGTAGTTATTGTAGCAAAAAATATTTTCTGTAAAATAGACTGTGTACATAAGCGAAATAAGTGTACCTAACCAATGCCCTGACCAGGGCACATAAACATGTCTAACATCATTGCATGAACCAGTATGATCGCTAATAAATTAATATAAATATATTTTCTTTTTTATTGTTATTCTTAGTTGTAAGCACGAGCAAACCTTGATTTGTGTCCTTTAAACATATTGATAGTGTCATTGAGATCCGGCATGTCGATTGTGAATTAAAAGCAAACTAGATTAATATGGGAATTGCTCCTTGATGGGTCGCCTTAAGCAATCGCACGTTTGCATCGCTGTAGTAGCGAAAACAATTATCAATAGTTAGTAGCGATGCTAAAAATACGATAGAAGCAGCTTTTTGTGGCTATATAATACAATGTCGCTTTAAAAGCGCCATTGTATCGCCACAAAAAGACGCCTTGGACGATGGCACTAAAATAAAGATCATAATTCTTCAAAAATTCTTACTTCTTTCTCGCTAGAAGTCCACTCTTATCTTGTACGAATCTCGGTTTTGTGAACAAGTTTTTTTTGCACAGAAATGCGATGTTATTTGTAAAAATACGAGTCTTTTAAACTTATAGTCTGTATGGGAAAAGACTTTACCACAGAGTATTTGTACTGCGTTTATGGACTGTTTTAAAGACTCGTGTTTTTATAAATAACATGTGTTACTGTCTCAAGTATTTGTCTCATAATTTCTCCGGCACACAATTATTTCAATAATAACTTACAACAATACAACTACGCACCAAAATTTTCTATCACTCAATTTAACCAATGTCTTCTATCTATGCTAAAAATATTACTCTGTATAATTCAAGTAATTTGTTACTAACAGGTATTTTATGATTTATCCAATAATTTTGTACCACAGATATTTTTTAATCATAACAGTTCAATAGGCATATTAGCATGTGCCTATAATGTATAATAATATATTCCTTTATATTTTAAGCCTCGGTATCACAATTCGCGAGATTTCAGAAGTGTTTATACTGAAATACACAATTTAGGACGGTCACAATTTTATAAAGGCACTTTTTTTAGTGTGAGAAAACATGAGAAACCAAAATCTAAGCTATAAGAAATCAACGTCAGCAATAACATTATCAACATTCATAAATAAACATCTTAATGATCAAGGAACTAATTAAGGCACTTACATCGGTAACAGATAATAAATAAATCAATTTCTTTGCCCGTGTGTGACCCACATGTGTTCCTTGAAGGTCTCCCTCATGGTAAAAGACCTTGGACAAAGGTAGCAGCATAAGCGGTTGGTCAAATCTGAATGCATTAGGCGAACATGATACTTCAGAGCTGACTGGTTGGAATATTTCATTCCACAGTGAGGGCAGTCTCCACAGATTGCTGCATGATTGGATTGCTGGTGAGTGACTCCTTGAGATGTTGACGCTCCACCAAGCCCAGGCACTGATGACATCCCCGCCAGCAGTAAGAGAGCTTGTGACTGCTCTTGTGTATATGGACCATCCGAGTCTTCGCCGTCTTGCTGTTCTGACAACAAAACCTCTGGTTCGTAATCCATCTCAGATTTTGGTGAGTGTTTCTCTGACTTCAGCAGCTCTTCCGCTGGTGTTATTTTCAAAGGACTTTTTGACACAGAGTTGGTATATGTGTTGGATTCTATTCCGTCCTTCGGACGAACCGTAATTTCAACTTTGCTGTTGGTTTTTTTTAAGGACGAGTTATTGGCACTTACATCACTCTTTGATGGGTTGATTCCTGTAATTGAAAAAAGTAAACAAAATTTACCAAGGATGCTTTCTTGAAATTTACGTATAGAGTTTTATGAGCTTCTGCAAAATTTACTGGATTTATTGCTTATGAATGGTATAAGTATATTGGACCGAATCACAAGCTTTAATCGACGAGCGATCAGAATGGGATGAAACCTTGTCAAATGAATTGAAAATTACAGCTCTAAGGCGAAGCAGGTAATTAGAGCTGAGGTTTCCGCACTTAACCTCATAGTTGGGTCATTGTACGTAGCAAGCGTAAGGTATGTAAATACCTCAGACACAAGATTTTCCTCACGATGTTTTCCTTAACCGTTAGCGAGTGGTATTGGCGTTCTACTGCTCCGCTTCCACCGCTCAGGCAAAAAGTAAATTAATTTGTTTTATATGAAAACTAGTATTTACACTAAATACATAAAAACATACATGGTTTCTAATTATTAATGAAATGCGTACTATGACATTAAAAAAAACCGGCTAAGTGCGTGTCGGGCCACGAGCAATGTAGGGTTCCGTATAAAGAGGGTTTTATATAAAGACAATTTTTTTAGGGTACCTCCCCTACACCTAAATTATTAGGGATGTAATTTTTTTCTCGCCTACACCATAGTGGTATCTTTGGATTGGTCGTTGAAAAATATTCTGTGTGTAGGAAGACTATTTTTCCATTTAGGGTTCCGTTTGCGAAATATTAAGCTTTAGAGCGCAGTTTTGTCAGAGTAGGGCTCCCCCCCCTCTCCCGGATAAGCGGTCGATTGTAGAAACGTGAAAAAAATCAGGTCAGTACCTAGCACATAAAAGGAAAAAAAAAAGGAAAACTATCACGGTTAAGTAGGCTTTACCAGTTAACGAGTAATAGGCGATCAACTTATACAAGGAAAACTTCGTACAACATCCATTGAAAACTACTTCGATGAAGTTGTTAGTTCTGTAAAGCAGATAAAAGCCCCCTTTTTCTACGGAACCCTCCACTGCGCGTGGCCGACACGCACTTGCCCGGTTTATTATTACTAAAACCTTTAGAGGGTATGTTCACTTAAAATTCGCTCTAAATATCTGACGCGCTCAAATATTTTTTTTACTTTTTATAGTTTCAATCCTTCCACACAGCCACCGCCACCAGGCAAACAGGCAGATTAATATATCCATTATCAGAGATGCGTAGGGCGTAATATGCTATCAATATCTGACGCGCTCGTGACTGTTTCTTTTAACATTTTTGAAAATCAATAGACACTACTCTGAACAATGATGGGGTATATATCTTATTTTATTACGCAATTTTTTATCATATTAGACTTATTTATTTTCTATCTAATCTACAAAACCCAATATGTCTCCACAACGCTCGAATAAATCCCTATTTAGCATTGTCGGCGTGCTCCTACATTCCTAAAAGCAGAGCTGTTTTATTACTCTTATTCAGTAGTATTATACTCTCTAAACATGCCCTATAGTGGGACGTATATAGGCTGCTTATGATTATATGAGAAGAGTCAATTTACCTGAGAGGAGCGACCTAGCAAGCATGCTATTTTCGTAATCCGGAAGACTGTTGTCATTTTCTGAACTGTCAGATTGGGGTGGTACAGGAGAATCAGTTTCATCAAGCCTTTCTGATTTTATTGTCACTGGAATGTTGTCCCCTTGGGCATTCACCTGGAAAATACATAGAAAAAAAAACAATAATCCAAAGACATTTATTTTCCAGAATAGATGGAACAAGTCTAAATATCACAAAAATATACCTGAGCAGCAGAGGTACTTTTCCCATTAGCCGTTACCACTGGTATCTCGACCTTGCCATCACATTTCTTCTCAATATTATTATTATCTTGTTCCACAACTTGAGTGACCACAACCTTAGCCAATTGTGGCATGTTATTGTAGATATCACATGAGTCCAAAATCTTGCTTTTCTTGTTACCAATTAAAACTTCTTGCGGTTTATCGGAGGTGCTGCTGCGTCGTTTCTTCAAGCCTGGTAACTTGGCTTCTTTGTTGGCACCCAAAGGTGTTTTCGGTGAGATAGTGAGTTGGGTGTAGAGTTTGTTTGAGACACTAGGTGAAGAGAAGTTTTCTTTCTGGAAAGAAAATTACATTAACTTATAATGTTTACTAGATAAAACAGAGAAATGGACCAAAAGAATAATAGAATATAGCCCAAGAGACAGGAAAAGGAGGAGAGGAACACCACAAAAATTATGGGAGGATGGTCTGCCACAGAACTGTAGAATTGAACCTGAACCAGAACTGGAGATTGGACAGAGCGACGTGGAAGGACATGGAGGAGGCCTATGTTGAGAGACAATATGACGAATTTCAGTGCTATTGTCATGTAATAAAAATCTGACTGCCTCGTTGGTCTATCCGTTATGGCGCTTAGCTACCAAAACAAAGGTCGCAATCACAATTACAACACAATGTCTGGTCCTGGTCCCAAACTAGGATACCCTGTGCTATGGTAACCAGGCAAGGACATCACATACAAGGAAATACACCAGACTGAGGCCATTTGTACAAATGTACGGCGGCCCCCAGTGGGAATCGAACGTGGGTATCAAACCCTTGATCTCCGGCTTGGTAATCAGATGTGATACCTACCGCTACACCAGAGCCAGTCAAAGAACCAATTTAATAGGAGGGATAAACAATAGTCTTGATCTTGAAATTTACATGTGTTCTTTATAAAGCATTCTTAGTTGTACATAGTCATAATTATTATAAAAGAAACAGGTTTCTTATCAACATTATTAATTTAGGGTCCCGATATTTTGGCACCATTGCAGGCACTATGGTCCCATATTCAGTCTACACACAACCTTGGTGCAACAGTCACAAATGCAGCCGACTTCAAAATCGTAACCGTTTTAACCTTGCAATGCTACCTAACAGAACCAGGTCCTATAGTAAGAGCACTAGACAAATGGCGGTGAAGGTTTATAATAAATTACCTGAAAATCTCAAGTCAGCTCCTAATAATCAGTTCCTAAAGGCGTTAAGTAAATATCTTTTAGACATGTGTCCCTATAATTTGGAGGAATTTTATGACAATTGTAAATAAATACCTAGGCTTGTGTGTTTTTAAAATTATTTTATATCAGAGAATTATTAATTTAACAGTAAAATTACACATTGCAATATTTTTTATATCATACCATCTCTATGACTGTAATTTATGGCAATAAACTATTGAACTGAACTGAACAGTCATCTCAAATAAATTGATAATGACAGAATGTTGGTTGACAAATGATTCTGCCCCCCCTACTCTTTCAGGATACAACCTTTTCTTCTCAAAACAGTACCGTAACCAAAATGATGGAATTGTCATATACCTACTGTAACGACAACATCCAAGCAATAGTGGAAGAACCACCGTTTAGCGATGGTAGTTGTCTGAAATTGAGAATAGGAAACGAATTATCAATTATTTCTATCTATAGATCCCCCAGCATTTCAAATATCGATAATTTCATTGTTTCACTTGACCAAGTAATGCAGAATTCAGTCTCAAAAACAAATGTAATACTAGGCGACATAAACATCGATATATCACCTAACAGTAAAGACAGAAACTGTGATGCGTATCTTGAACTAATATCATCGCATGGGTACTACGCCTCCCATACTATAGCGACCCGTTTAACAACATGTTTGGACCATATTTTATTAAAAACTAATAAACCGGCTACAGCTGTAGTGTGCCAGTCCAGCATAACGGACCACTATACTGTAATTGCATCAGTTGATATGCAGATAACAAAACCGGAAAAGCTACCTAGGACAGCTACCAAAATCGACTTTAATCTTCTTGAATCTCTGCTACTTGGAAAAGACTGGTCCTACATATACAATATCACTGATGTAAGCACTGCTTGTGACGAATTCACTACTTCATTATCGGCTCTGGTAAAAAAATCTTTTAAAACTTATAAAATAGCAAGTTGTATAATATGAAAACTTGGATAACTCCTAGCCTAATCAAATGTATTAAAAAAAGAGACTTCCTTCACAGCAAACATCGCAAATACCCCAATGATATAAACCTTAAAACACACTACTACAAATATCGTAACGTATGTTGCCTTATTATACAAACTTTAAAAAATCTACACGATCAGTCAATAATTGAGAAAAGTCTTGACAACCCTAAAAACACGTGGAAAGCAATCAAATCAGTATGTAATATTGAAAACAACAAATCCACAACATTTGACCTCCTGAAACTCTCAGATACACCAGTTTCATCACTAAATATTGTCAACTTGTATTTCACGTCCATTGGCAAACAAATCGCAAATGAAATTCTCGCAGTTACCAATACCACAGAAGAGGAACTTCAGTCGAGACTAAAGAACAACTCTACAAATTGTCCTTTTTCATTCTTTCTGACGCCTACCGATCCTATGGAAATTTCTAAAATAATAATGAGTTTGAAAACAGATGGATCACCTGGGTGGGACCAATTAACACCCAGAGTATTCAAAGACTTCAAACATCTTTTGGCTGAACCTCTCACTTACATTGCTAATCTCAGTATTGCTACAGGAATAGTTCCTAACACCCTAAAACTGTCTCAGGTGTGCCCAATTCACAAGGGTGGTAATTTGTCTGAGCCCAACAACTATCGGCCGATATCTCTTCTGACTGTAATTGCTAAAATTCTTGAAAAGGTTGTAAACCACAGATTAATTACTTATCTTGAGTCTAATAATATTTTAGCAAGCCAACAATTTGGTTTTCGTGCCAAAAGGTCCACGGAAGACGCAGTTGTTATGCTTACAAATTCAGTTGCACAAGCACTTGATAAGAGAGAAAAGTGTATTGGGGTATTTTTAGACTTAAAAAAGGCATTTGATACCGTCTCGATACCCATCCTCCTCAGAAAACTAGAAATTATGGGGATTACTGGTTTACCGTTAAAATGGTTTGTCAGCTATTTGACAGAGAGAGAACAGTGCGTAAAACTAAATAATTACCAGAGTAACACAGAAAACACTTGCTATGGCGTTCTGCAGGGAAGTGTCTTGGGGCCGACCCTTTTTTTAGCTTATATAAATGACTTATGTAAGTTGAGGGAAGGGTCGGCTGAAATACTTTCCTTTGCCGATGACACGGCACTAATATTTCGAGGTAGGAATTGGAATGAAGCTAAATCTAAAGCGGAAGAGGGACTTGTACGTGTTTCTAACTGGCTACAAGCTAATTTACTCACGCTGAATACGAATAAAACGAAATTTCTGTGTTTTCATATCTCGGACAAAACTAAATCACCAGATTTTTCACTAAAAATTCATAAATATAATTGTTTGAAACGTGACCCCAACTGCGGATGTGAAACAGTGTGCAGTTCATAAAATACCTAGGGATTTTTATTGACGACAAACTGTCCTGGACTAACCACATTGACTCCCTTGTATCTAGGGTTAGGAAGCTTTTGTTCATCTTTAAAAGACTAAGAACAGTTGCTCCTCATTTTGTACTAAGGTCAGTGTATTTTGCGCTTTGCCAATCTATTCTAAGTTATTGTGTGGTGGCGTGGGGAGGTGCCCCAAAAACACTTCTACTTCGACTGGAAAGAGCTCAGCGCGCTACACTCAAAGTTCTATTCGCAAAGCCTTTTCGTTTCCCTACTAGCCAACTCTATCAAGATGTCAAAGTACTTACGGTTAGACAACTCTTCATTCAAAAATCTATTCTACGTTATCATAAATCCTCAACTGCAAATCGCTTGTTACCAACAAGATCCAACAGGTATAATCACTGGCCGACACCGAAAACTAACACTCAATTTGCTACACGCTTCTACTTTTTTAAAGGACCAACACTATACACCAAACTTGATAAAATATTAAATATTATAAATATACCAAGAACCAAATGTAAAAACACCATAACTAATTGGTTACTTTCTAAAAATTACAACGAAACTGAGCTTTTAAATAACCCATCCTAATAAATGTCTGTCTCTGAGAGTTTTCCCTACACTATGTTTATTGAATGTTTACTCATGCAATGCCACACGCATCCCTGCACTGACATATAATGGGAATGTTATGGTGGCCTCTGGCTGCAATACACTTGTTGATGCGAGCACGTATCCAAATGGAACTGCAAATGTGATAAAAATTATTCTATCTTGTGGTGGTCTCCGGCCGCACTCCATTTACTGGTGTAGGTGGGCGCCCAGTCAGCGTCTATATGGCATCGGTTGGTGAACCGAGTTTTATTCACTACCTCAATGTACAAATTCTAATGGATAGAATCGCTAGCATTAGATAGAATAAATAGAATTATATTAGAACTCCTTATTGTACACACCAAAAACAAAATAAGCACCTACTTTAAAACTGCAAGCCTCACTAAGTTAAGTTGATATTGTATATTGTTAAGTACCTACAAGTTGTTGTGATTCTTAGCTTATGGAATCGTATGCTAAAATACCAACTACCTCCAATAAGTATATAAGTATTCGAAGGCTTTTTTTGTTCCTTTTTAACTATGACGCTACGTTCAAACACAAACCGCAGGTTTCTGGAATGGGAGTCTCATTGGGTTAACTAAGTGATTGTTTAAGTGATCTTTGCTTCGTTCTTTTTTTTGGGAATTCTGAAGGGATGAACTTTTGAGTATTTTGCTTAGTGGTATCCTTAGTTCAGATACAAAAAAAAAAAAAAAACATTGCAAATTAATGTACATTTTATTAAAATTTATGTAATGTAGACTATGTGCTAATTAACATACATTGTTGTTATAATAATTATTAAAAAACACGAACTTTCATATTAAAAATTAGTGGGACTCGTGTTTAATGGTTTGTAAGCTGGTATTGCTATTTTTGTTGTTTCTTGTAGTCGTTACTTACGCTACGGTATAAGAATGTGTAGATAATAAATGCTATTAGTAACTATTGTAAAACACATATTATTATGTATTTTGGAAGAAGCCTGGCTACCCATAGCACAGGGAATCCTAGTTTGGGAGCCAGTAACCACTTTTTTTAACCTTTTTCTAAATAAAGTTTTTTTCATTTTCATTTTCATTTTAATTTTCAATTCTGGTAAGAATTCAGTTCTTTAACTATTTAAGTTACCTATGGTCTCTGTGCCATATTGAAAAAAAAAAATTACTTTGAAATGGCTTGCAAGCTATAGCAGGTAGACAGAATGATTACCTGCTGATTAACACCAGTAAGCCCTTTCACCTGAAGTAGAGCTGCAGTATGGAGGAAGGAAGACAACTTGCTCTCTTCGATGAACACCTCTCCCTGGTACATATAGGATAACAGACTAACGATGTCCTCTGCCAGCACATCTTTCAAGATAATCACTGGATGCTGACATGGATTTTCCTGAAAATTCATCAAATATCACTTGGAATCTAAAACATGGAATTCATCAAGAGTACTGTTATGAAACTGGGGTTGGCTATAAGGACTGTCTAGCAGAATTTAATCACGATAGAAGTGTAGAGGGCTTCTTGGGGTTCAGTTGAACCTGTTAAAACGGTTAAACTGTTAGATTATGATCTTGAAAAGAACAATTAAAAACCATTGTTATGGTGGCCCGATCAGGTCTTTTAGAATTGTACAGATTACCACAATTTTATTACAGGAGTCACAATTTTGATTTTTTAGATTTGAAAGAAAAGTTTTGAAATAGAGCAAAAACGAAACATCATCCGCAAAATCTGTCTGATGACACAGAAAAACAATACAGTTAAAGAGTAAAAACGGGACATCATTTCAGCACGCGTAAAGAATAAAATTTTGATGGAAAAAATAAAATTATTATTGCACACAAAAAGGGGGGGTACAGGGGGGCTTCAAAATAAAACCTACACCCCTAGAACCTGTAGGTTAGGTTAGACTTGTGATCTTATGTAGCAGACCAAGCTAAGCCCCTGTTTGGTTACTGTTGCATAGTGCCCATATCAATATTAAAAATCTTTTATGTTTTAAATAAATAGATTGACTTGGCCATCGTATGAAAACACAATGTATGTAGCAAGTAATACATATTATATTAAATTAGATTGTTTAGTGCGATAAGATTTTTATACTGATATGGTCACAATAAGATGTTGTTAGGTTAGCTAATTACATAATAACTTAAGACAGAAGGACCCTTAAGTAGGGACTGAATAAATTAACCGACGAGTTTTTTTTTTACAAGTTACGTTTTTGATGGCATCTCATTTCTTTTTGAAGATAGTCCTACTTTATTTCCTTGACCATTTTATAAGTTACCTTTAAACATAATTATATCTATTTAAGTAATGCTGTGCAAAAATGTGCCTATTGACCAATAAAAGAAGCACGGATATCCCGCCAAAGCAAGACACACCTTAATAATTCAATAAAAATGTTGAATTTACTGTCTACATTTATTATTTCACTATGTTATATATAATACAGGTTCACTGATTCATTCACCGCAAATATAACTTTGTAATCCTATTATATATTTATATGGGAAACTGGACTGAAATTGAAAAATATTTTAGTTTTTCCTTGATTTATATACTAAACACTAATTGTTTTCTAAATTTGAAGCTTCTATGTCTGCTAGAAGTGCCTTAGTTTTGATGATCAGTCAGTCAGTGAGTCAGTGAGTGACAAAATTTTGACTAAACTTTGACTAGTTATCTTACACTAATGGTTCAAATAGAATGAAATTTGAAATATAGTGTTTATACAATGCCTGCTTGGTTACTGAGAATTCAGACTTCTAGTCGTATCCACAACAAAGTTATGGGGGGTCGAAAATGGCCTGAACTGCTTCAAGAAAAGGATGGTACGGCTGTGCCGCTTTTTTACTCATCTGAATGGAAAAAGAAGAATTCCCAAAACGTGTACATTTATATCAGCTTATTTATTGACAAATCAATTTTTTTAATGACTTG
Source organism: Yponomeuta evonymella (assembly GCA_963969515.1). Classification (NCBI taxonomy): domain Eukaryota; kingdom Metazoa; phylum Arthropoda; class Insecta; order Lepidoptera; family Yponomeutidae; genus Yponomeuta; species Yponomeuta evonymella. Next base: position 11,594,152 of record OZ018349.1, read on the forward strand.
TCTATTATGTCAATTTATCTATTGATTTCAGATGTAATGCAAGTTAATATTTTCATGTAACGAAGTTACCAGTGCTGTTTTGTTTTCTTTTAGATATCGTTGTGATATTTACTGTTATTTCTTAGTATATAAAAAAAATTATCCATTTTAACAGCACAAAAAACATTGAGTGAATAAAATCAGAGAAATTTTCACTTATATTGAAGTCTTAAAAAATTGTATCCAATTTATTTAATACAAGTTACCAAAACAGGCTGCTCATTTAATAATATTGTATCGTTTCAAGTTATATTATATTTAAGTAATAGAATATGGTCACAATATAGTCACTAATATACAAATAAACATAGTTATCTATCTATTCATGATGGATGACAAAAAAGATACTTATTTGTTTGAAATTCAAGCACTCCAATTTATTGTAACACAAGTCACCATGAAATTACCCAACATCTCCTAGACAGGGGGTTTTAAGGGGAGTCATCTCCACCCCCTTCCTCACCTCTTAAACCCCCCTATACTCCCCAAACTCACTAGACAGTCCCTATGGTTTAAACTGAAACTGTATACTGTAGATTCACTGTTTCTCATGGGTATACACTGTGGTAATGTTTAGTTGAATTATTTCATGAATAAATAAGAGTTTTTAAGCAGTTGTCCATCATAATTCAGCCATGGATTAGTCAAAAGTCATTCACCTTGAACACGTTTCTGAAGTAAGGACTGCAAGCTGACAAGATCACTTTGTGGGCCTTGAAGTTTCTGCCTTCGCAAGTAAGTGTTACATCCACCAAATCCTCAGAACATTTTAACGAGTCCAGCGCGTTCACGATGTTAGTTTGAAAATTATTCCAACGCAAACAGAACTGATCTGCCATCATAACTAATTGTACACTGCTGCAAAACAATATCACCTTTCCGTAACTGCAAAATATCTTTGACAACAGAGACCGATCACAAGAGAACTTTCGCTTTGCGTATTTGGTTAACAAGCTAAAGTGCTACAAATTATAATTCTTAGCGCATTTCTGTGAATTCTGATGCATCAGATCTCACCTTACAATAACATTACACTCAATAGAAATGTTAAAAAATGCATAATTAAAATGCAATGCAACACATGACCTCCATGAAAATCTTTCACTTGAAGACTTGCCTTCACAGACTATATAGAGCCTTGCCTTTTTAATCTGTGACTTGAACAAGATTCCGTTTCGAAATCTACTGTAGTGTTTTGCTTTTGCTTGCACAGATAATATTTGCTTGTCAGTATGTTTAATAAATGTTACAAATGACAATTTTGTACCTAATTAAGTGACATTTATTAAGTTGTATGACAAGTGATGTCACTTACAAATATTGAAATATTATAAATAAACGTTTAATAAACGTTTACATGTGTAGAATATTACAATATTATATCTACAAAGGTGACATTGACCGTCTTTTTTTCTTTTTAATCTGTGATTAAAGCTAGCATCTGGCAACACTGCTGTCCTTATAGTTGTCAGAATCAGAAACTTGCAAAGTTGTGGAAAACACCCTCCCTATATCGTCTGTGGTGGTGGAAAAGAAAAGAAAGATCTCCATAGAAACGTGATCGTGAATTCGTGAAAGAAAGAAACAGAAATTATAAAAAACAGCGTGTATTGTGTAGCTTGTGAAAGACGAATATTCTAATTGTACATATTTGTTGCCTATTGTACTTTATTGCGTTTGTTTCTTCTTACATCCTCAGTAGATATCCTGAAAGATGGCCAATGATCCAGAAAGATTTGATTCAATGCTTTTAGCTATGGCTCAACAACACGAAGGCGGCGTCAAAGATGTAAGAACTCAGCCTTTTTTATTTTCACAACTACCCGAAACCGGCGTGCGTCCATGCAACGACGAATGTTGAGGAAGCGATAGTGATCTGTCAGGATCGTGGCAAGTGGCAGTCCCTGGTCTCTGCCTACCCCTCTGGGAGACGGGCGTGAGTTTCTGTATGTATTTATGTTGGAAAAATGGAAAATGCCCTAAAATGATTCATGCCCAGATGTAACCTATAATTATACAGAGGCACACAAATCAGTATCTTTGTCTTTCTATTTACAGCAAGCAGAATAATAATGAGATAAAGCCGTTAGTAACAAAAAATTTTCTTGTTTTCAGTTACTGGCCACCATCGTAAGCTTCCTCTCAAGAAAGACAGACTTCTTCACTGGCGGAAAGGAAGGAGATTGGGAAAAGGTTACATGTTTTCCTACACCTACCATGGAATGCTAACTTCGCTCTAAATGTAGCTTTGTTAACATTGCTCTAAGTTTAGCAAGTTTCACAATCTATTATGAATAAAAGATCATTCTATCCATTAGTGGCTATACTAACAGAGCATTGAAACTATAAATTTCAGTCTGTAAATTACCAAAACATGGTTGCAAATGCTGTAGATGAAGATTGGGTATTTTCCCTAACTTCTCTTGATTATAATTTTAGTGCTAAAGTCGTCAAAATATAAGAAGCCCGTTTTGACAGCTACAAAAACAATAGAATCTAACCTAGTTTGAGATCAAAAACATTTAAAATCTAAACAGAAAAATCTCTTTTTTCTTTTGAGAGTTAAATGATATGCCAGAGTATGTGTTTTTTTATGTATTTGTTCCAGTAAATCCAAAGTAAAATGCAATTTTGTGTAGCTGTCAAAACGGGCTTCTTACATTTCGACGACTATAGCAATTCACAATGGGCCTTTAGATGAACATGGACAAAATGAAGGTCATGTTGAATGCCTGTGTTGTGCCCACCCCAATAACATTGTAGACGAATACGTCTACTTAGGACACACAGTCCAACTAGGCCGGTCCAACTTCGTGAAAGAGGTCAGTCATCAAATCCAACTCGGCTGGGCAGCATTCGGGAAACTTAAAAAAGTCTTTTCGTCTAATATACCTCAATCGCTCAAGGCAAAATGATACAACCAGTGTGTGTTACCAGTGATGACTTATGGCACTGAAACGTGGTCTCTCACTATGGGTCTCATAAGAAAGCTCAAGGTCACACAACGAGCTATGGAAAGGGCTATGTTCGGAATTTCTCAACAAGATCGAATCAGAAATGATGAGATCCGTAGACGAATGAAAGTCGTCGACATAGCCCAGCGGATTAGTAACTTAAAGTGGCAGTGGGCGGGGCACATTGCACGCAGAACTGATGGCCGATGGGGCCGAAAAGTTCTCGAATGGAGACCACATATCGGCAAGCGCAGAGTAGGACGACCAGCCACAAGATGGACAGATGACCTCATCCAAGTGGCAGGAAGATGCTGGATGCAAGCCGCTTCTCACCGGTCTTTTTGGAAATCCATGGAGGAGGCCTATGTCCAGCAGTGGACTTCTTGTGGCTGAATGATGAAAAATTATGAATGGTAGACTGCATGGTCGCAATAAAGTTATGATTATAATTATTAATATTGAAGTTATGCTATTGTCATAGATAAAAATTGCTTTATATTAGGAATTTTACGCAAGAGCCTACCTCTAAAATATTTGCAAAATTCCCAGTTATCGAACATTAGGCAAAGTTAGGGGGTTCGACGGTACATCTTATCAGCTAATTACCAAAAAGTTTGTAATTTTAGAGAGGGTAACAAAATTCTCCATAACAACTAATGATCATGATGAACAAAATCCTCATATTCTTCAAGCTGTTACACTCTTTATGGTTATGGCCATAACATAAAACGTCATCCATCATTCAGCCCATACTCATTCACTGCTGGATATCGGCCTCCCCCAATGCATACCACTTGTTCTGCCCTTCGCCATCCTCATCCAGCCGCTGCCGGCAATCTGCCTCAGATTGATAAAAATAAAATGTAAATAATACCTCATGGCACCATACAATCATACCTGGGTCCCAGGGTTTGAGTTGACTGGTATAGTGTCGGTGAAGAGTACCTCAAGCTCAGTATCTTTCATTAGGAATGAGAGCAAATGGTGATGATAATGATACCACTACTACATAATAATAATGTTCAGTATTATTAGCAACTAACAAAGTCTAATATCAATCAATAAACATAAACATTTACATACAGGCACATACATTGCGTCTGGCCCCACACTAGGACACCCTGTGTTGTGGGAACCAGAAACAACGACATCACAAACATGTAAACATCCAAGACCTGGGATTTTTTTTTGTCCCCAGCCGGGATTCGAACCCGGGACCTCTTGCATGGTGTGCAGATGCACTACCGCTGCGACACGAGGTCGTCATGGATAGCAGAGGATGACTATGGATTAACACATAGTCATCCTCTGCTAGACATAGACCTCCCCCAAGGTACACCACTTGTGTCTGTCTGGAAAATATCATCATCATCATCATCATCATCAGCCGGTGTCAGTCCACTGCTGGACATAGGCCTCTCCCAAGACACGCCACTGAGCTCGATCTAAGGCTCTTCTTTCCCAGTCACTGCCCACCGCTTTGCGAATGTCGTCGCTCCACCTGGTCACAGGGCGTCCTGGAAAATATATCAGATGTTAATTTTCTAATGCCCCGTCCCAAACACATGTATTAGCATCATCTTCTTCTATACTACTAATAATAAATCTGTAAGGGTCGGTCATGGAGTAAGTTAGTTTGTTTTCAGAGATATTGTGTTTATAGGCTCAATATATGATACTGAAACTAATTTCACGATTTTTAGAATTTTTTTCTGTATGTGTGTATGTATGTATGTATGTTCCTCCATAACTCTTAAACCAATTATCCGAATTTGATGAAATTTGGTATAAAAACATAGACATCTGGGACACAGGATAGGCTATTTAAATTCTAGCTCCAGTTATGATAAGACGTGGCCCCCATACAAATGCTGCTTCGTAAAAATCGAAATGTACGCGAACGGAGTCGCGGGCACAGCTAGTTATGAATATTTTTCTATGGAACTATACATTGTAGAAAACATTTGAAATTCAAAACACCAGATCTTACACAAGCATTGACATGGCTTAAACTCTTGCTTTGTGGCCTAAGAACGCTAAAGAAATCTGTAGGGTGCCAATTTTTTTAAATACTTCTATATCCGTGTGGCGCCGGATTAAGAATAGCGTCACTCCATTTCCTCCCATGGATGTCGTAAAAGGCGACTAAGGAAATACATTACCAGGAGACAGGCAGCAACGTCTTCCTGAGATTCTAACCGCATACTGCGATCGCCAACCCGCCTGTCAAGCGTGGCGATTATGGCAAAACCCCTCATGGTTATGAAAACGAGGGAGGCCTATGTCCTGCAGTGGACGTCAAATGGCTGATGATGATGATATCAGTTTTTGAATGAGATAGAGATTTCTTTTTTGTACACCAGACAACCAACTGTTGAGAAGAAAGTAAGAGTAAATATTTTTATGCCACACCTGGCCAAAAAGCGGGTTTTTCCGCACGCTACGCGTGTGACGACATAAAATTGTGTACACAACACGGGCTGTAAAATAGAAAGCCCTCTATCGCATATTTATGACCCTCGCCTGCGGCTCGGGCCTTAAACTTCTGCGATATCGGCCTTTCTTTATTTTACGGCCCTAGTTGTGTAAATAACTATTTTAATGTTTCAGGTGGTAAAGGATACTTTCTATACCCATGCCAAGAAGGCTAAAGAAGAAGCAGAGAAGATAAGGAAGGAAAAAGAAGAGGCGGAGAAGCGTCTTCGTGACATTAGGCAGAAGAAGGAACAAGAAAGAATGGAAAAAGACTTTGAACCAGCATCTGTTACTGAGCTCTCTGAGGAGGAAGCCAAAAAATTACAGGAGGATATTGAGAAGGAAAATAAATCTGGTAAGATCGTGTTACGTTATATATATCCAGTTTTATAATATATATTGCCCCAGTGAACTTCAAACCTCCACAGAATCCGTTTATATGATTCTTTCACAATGCTATCTATTTTTAAAGCACAATGTTGCTCGCATAACGCCATCTATTTTAAACTTAAAATAAATATTATCTCACGGGAACGCGTTGCCGGGATATCAAGTATGCTCTGTCTCAATTCAGGTCTGTCTATCTGTACGCCAAGTTTCATATAAATCCGTTCAGCCGTTATTGCGTGATTGAGTAACAAACATATTCACAAAATTTCGCATTTATAATATAAGTAGGATTTTTTGGCAACACATACAACCTAATTATTTTGTAACAAAATCTGTTGATTTTTATTTGTTTGTTATTAGAGAGAATGTTCTGTTGTCAGTGAGATGCGTTTTGGTTGTTAGAAGGATTGTTTATTTTGTTACTTTTCATCATGAATTCTTCATATTTTGTGCTGCCAATGCAAACCCTTGTGTTCTAGCTATATACTTTCAGGTTGTTGATATTAGATTTTATGGTGAGAATGCCTATACTTTGTAATAGTTAGTACTCTCCCTAAGGTGTCTGTCGGGACTACTTGGAATTATTGGGGTTCTCTATTGAGGCTGTGGTGGGTTGTTTATATTTATCGCATTCCACTGATTCGTCTGGTAATTTTAAATGTATGTGACATTATTATGTTCATCTTGCGTCGCCATTACTTCTACTTCGCCTCATAAAAAATACACACGCGCAAACTAACTCTGCTTTGCTTTCGTAATTGGGTGAAAACTATAATTTTACAGTTCCAGTTGTTGGTGATGGTAGTGGAGATGGTGCTGAGAAAGAAGGAGAGAAGCCTGCGCCTGCTGAAGAAGAGGACCCTGAGGAGAAAGGAAAACTAAAACCTAATGCAGGCAACGGCTGCGACCTTGAACACTACAAATGGACGCAAACTTTGGAGGAAATTGAGGTCAGTCGAAAGAAGTTTTTTGTGCCTTTGGAAAGGTATCAGTAAACAAGATACTAGTGCCACCGAGGAAAAAAAAATCATATATTCTTTTACAGATCGTATCTGCAAAAAGTGTCTGTTTTTTTTTCTCATTGGTGCGCCGCTAGTTAGCTCACTGGATCCCCTTAATGAACCTCTTGTATGTCTAAAGTATTCACGAAAAAAGTTAAAAGATTTATTAAATAAGACGTATATTTGTATAAAAGTATGTCTAACCCTTTATAACATTTTTCGTCAATACTTTAGACATAGATAGATAAAGAACACTATTGCACAACCAGGTGAGAGATATATGAAAAGATATTGAAAGACATACAAATGTTTAAAAGTTTTGTTTGACAAACATACATGTTTCTCGTCTATGGAAGAGCTACAGAGGTGGGGTAGTTTTAGCCTTTCCTTTTTAGGCTGCCAACATCGATGAATAGTTCTGATCAATGAAAAGCAGCACAGCACCAGCATGCACCATCTGCGTGTACCAACAGGGTATGGCTTCGTGCACCCACAGTAAGTGAGGGTCGCGATTACGAATTGCACTTCTGCCTGATTTTTTTCTCCATTCCAGAAACTTTCCCTGGTTGTAAACTAACTATTTTTTAGGGTTCCGTACCTCAAAAGGAAAAAACGGATCTCTTTTATGATCACTTTGTTGTCCGTCTGTCTGGCAAGACCCTTTATCTAGGGAACGCGTGGAGGTATCGTGTTGAAATTAAAATACAGTCCCTTGAAGTTCTGAAAAAATCAAACTTCTAAGTTAACGTAAAAAAAAGATACGGCCGATTATGCCGCAAAAAACGTATATTTAAACACTCAAGGGAAACAAAATTTATCCGGTACTTTCCGTTGACCTAGAAATACGAAATTTAGGAAGTAATATCGTCTTATATTACCAGTACAGGCTAATGCAATGTATATGGATCTGAGCAATGTTGGAGGATTGTCGAAGTCGTTTAAAAAAATGAATGAGGCGTCTTATCCATTGTATACGTTTCTACAAAAAATCCCTGCGGAAATAATAAGATTGCCAGAAAAGCGGTTCAATAAATGTGTAAAGCACACTTTGTGCCAAACTATAACATTAAAGATTATTTAGATGTCTGGAATTAAAGCCAGTTCAATGTATGAGTTCCAGATTTTAGGATATTTATATGAACTCTGTTAATTAAGGTCTTTGAAAAGAGTAAGTTTGGAGTTTTTTTGTCCATTTTTTCTCCAAAATGATCTAGATTTTGAAATGGATAATACTTCGATTTATGGCGCCCATGTTAAGTGTTGGTCCAGAAGTACACCTGGATATTTTATGGTGCTTGTGCGTTCTAAATTTGGGCAGCGGCAATTTGCTTGGGAATGTTTTGGTTCACATGTGCACTTTTATACATGTTTCTTTATCCTTAGGATGGCCAATTGCTTGTATTGAAAAAGTGATGGATTTTTAATAGGTTCCAATTTAGTATATTCATAACTTTTTCTAGTCCTCTTTCAGCGGTCCTCCTAGTCTCTTCCCAATAGTTACCATGAAAAATCAGGGCCATATCATCTGCAAGAGACTCATTGCATGGTGACGGGTGTGTCATTTTAAACTGTAATTTTTAGAAATTTCGAAAATGTCTTAATTTTACCACATTATGATAGGTCTCGATTATATTAATTCAAATATAATCCAAATACTCGTAGTCACGAAATAAGTTATTTTTAATTTGTCAATGATTTTAATTACTGTGGCGGCTGTGACGCGTAAGGAAACTAAATTGGTTACTACAAGCAAGGCAGCTTTCGTTCGTTTATTTATAATATTTATTTATTGGAATAGTTCATCAGTTAGCGAACGAAAGTTGCCTACATGACCATAATTCTTATTATTATATATTTGATATTATACATTTGCATCCAAAATTCAACTGTGATATAATAAGTAAGTACCTACTACCTACGGAACCCTCGGTGGGCGAGCCCGACTCGCACTTGTCCGGTTTTCTTAAATACTATCAAAGTCAGGCACAAAAAATTGAAATAAGGGACTGGTCAATCAGAACTATGAGGGACGACCATTTTCATAAACCATTAGGTTTACATCCATGCAAATATAGAGTATCTGGAATTGAGTATAGGTACTTACTTGTCGAATACAATAATACAGGGTGGTAAAAAACTCCTACCCGTATGCTACACTTACGCCTGGTTTCCCGTACACATTTTTTCTTAAAAATTATACGCAACAGACTGTTAATCTCTGATTAAAAGTACTTTGGGTTGCTAGAATATTCAACTGACAGTCTGTTAACACATGTGTCAAATCTCCAATTAATCACCGATTAGCGCCATTTTGGGTTTCTAGGACGCATTTTCTTATGTCAACAGACTGTTGAAGAAGAAGAAGAAAGACATTTATTATACCAACAAGATACATCACAGAAACAAAATAAGCACATAAGTAACATAATATGCACAACAACAGAAAGAAAACTAAATACACAACAGACAAAACGAATAAATAAAACAGGACCATAGATGTAGCCTGTGGTGTATCTACATTGCCACAAAAGGCAGCTGACTCAGCGTTGTGCTGAGGAAGTGAGTGATCCCTCAGCGCTGATTTTCAGTCAGTGCCTACGGTAACCCATAATTGTACTACGGAGTGCGTGCCGTGGTGCAGTTAAAGAATTAAGTCAAATTCAATTGTATGTATGTTATACAATAAATTAAAAAATTAAATAAAATATCGCCATAAAATACTTTCATATATTATTAGTTTTAAATTAATATGTATGAAATCTAGAGGAACACCATAATAAATTAAATAAGTAAATATAAGTGAAGGAGAAGAGAGGAGAGGAGAGGAGAGATAGGAGGATACACACCAAAGTAAATAAATAAAAAGTAAATACATGCCCGACATTACGCAATGGCTGTTGACATACCATTGACAATATTGACATAAGATTTTTAATTGGGGATTGTCGAGCAATTAGTGGCGTGTTATTATCATGAAATAGGATTTCTTTGCTATTTCAAAGAGTTTTTTGAAAGAAATTGAGTGAATGCAACGCAACTATACCCTAATATATAACCCAGAACCCAGAGACTGTAGATTTGTCTACCGAAGCTCAAGCTGGAGGCGCCAACATATTTTTTTCAGCTCGGTCTGCTATAGGTAGTACTAACCTATAAAGATGGCAAATTACTAGCTACTAGAATATCCTACTACACCGGAATGTGCAGTGTTTCTAAAGAAATAAAATAAATTTTAAGATTTCCTACTAAGCAATTAATATTTTAGAGTATTTGTATGTACACATACAAATACTTTAAAATGTTAATAATGTCAATCCCTACATACCTGCACGTATAAATTATAATTTACATCTTTTTACTTTAAATCAAATTAAGGGTTACATCAAAATTGTAATTAAGTCATTAAATAATCTTATTCATAATATTCTTAATAATCACAGGCTATAAATCACACTGTACGAGCAGAGGAAAGCATGTCGAAAAGCAGAAGTTGTATGTTGGACGGTGGTAGAAAGAATAAAAACAGGTTAAATCTTGGTAGTTTAGTCACATAGATATTTAGCACCAAATTATATTGTTATAAGTAAGTAAAGTTGTAGGTAGAGTGGCTTGAGGAGACTGGCGGGCGGTAGCAGTGTGTCTCACAATACATTGTCAGCATAATATGCAGCGATGCATCGTGCTTGGCTGGTACACACACAATAAATATTCACATCTTCTCTACAGCTTCATCTTTTTAAATCGTTTCAGATCTTCAGACTTCAGGATGAACTTCTGCATCTAAAATGTAATATAAACCATGAGTTAAGAAATTGGAAGTAGGTAATACATAATACAACAATAACGATAGTGCCCAATAATCGCTCGTAGCCCGGGCTGCCAGAGTGATCTTAAACGATCACGAAGGTTAAGCAACACAGGGCGCGTTCAGTGCATGGATGGGTCGCCGTCTATGCCTAACGCTAGTGGCATTTTTCCGAGCGGTTCCGTGCTTCGCAAGGCACGTTAAGCTGTTGGTGCCGGCTGCCGTCGATAGATGGCAGTCGTTAAGCCAAGTCAGAGGCCTTAGGGCGGCTTGACATCTTCTGACAGTAGACGAGCCACTAGTCTACAAGCCTCCACCAATCCGGACTTGGCCCCCGTGGTGGAGTATGGCCTATACCTTCCTCAGGGAAGAGACCCGTGCCCCTCGGTGGGGACATAATGGGTTGATGATGATAGTGCCCAAATCTCTCTATAGTCCTTTAAGAGGTGCCTCACAAGGCCTTTGTCCACAAATGTAGTTTGGTTTTTATTTACAAACAACATGCCTTATCTACACTATGGTAGTGGAGCAGTTGAATGCCGGCTTTTCATTCGGGAGGTCATGGGTGTGAAACCCGCATTTACCAATGACTTTGTTTTCTAAGTAAGTTACGTAGTTGTGAAGTTATAGTAGCAATGCCACTCGCTAACTACTCACCTACCTCAGCCATTGAAACTGCAAATCTGCGGTGGGCACGCAAGGTGATCAAGCCCATACTCTCGCTCTGAAAGAAGGTCTGTGGCCCACAGTGGGACGTATATATAGGCTGTATTGTAATAAATGCCAGATTGCAATGAAACTTTACCTATACGCTAAGAGGACACAAAGCGAGGTTTGCTTTTGCTTAGAAATTATAGCCTTATGAATAGTTTCTGTGAAAAGTCTTTAAATGAAGCTTTAATTTCTTTTGTATTCTGTTAATCTCAGTTGTAAACACGAGCAAACCTTTTTTCACATTTTTTCTGGCATTTTCTGCGTGGTAATTTTCTTTACATTCTGATACGCAGTTTGAAGTGCTTGTCTGTACGGATGCATTCGGCTTCTGCGTTGTATTCCAGGGCTGCTTTCACCCAGATTTCAATCTTCAATGCGTTTGTTCTTTTATTTACCTAAAACAAAACTCACAGCGTTACTATTTTACTTAACAATTACGCCAAAAACAACTTCTGCATAGCTTGATAGATACTCACTTGTACAGTGGTGTAATAGTATTTCTTTGTTATCTTTTTCCGTATTATTTCTGAGACTTTTTCGTAAATATTTTATTAATTACGATACGCCGATTGTTTGTTATTTATTAGAATCATCATCCATCACAAAATCTCCAAATGTCAAAAATATTTGACACAGATAGAGACAAAGCTATATTAACATATAACATATAAAGCTATATTAGACAAGAAACACATATGAGTGAATGAAAATGAACGAATTGAGCTGGGTGACCAGAAGAAAAAATAAATCAGCAGTTAACAGTAGATTAGATAATTTTCCAATGATTTGTCTTCTCGAAACCCAACGCATGTTAACAGATTGTTAATTGTGACAGTCTGTTAGCCGATTCGTCGTGTTAAGATTGTCTCGGAAACCGGCCGTTAGTAAGAAATAAAATAAATTTCTTGGGTTGTTAAAATATTACAATGAAAACAGCGGTTGTTTTGAGATTGCGAAGTTTGGAACATATTGCACACTGAAATTTCATATAGGTTTTCTGCAAGGAAGCTTGAAAATTTTGAAAAGGTTCCTTAGGAATGAAGCTCGTACTATCCCTCTTGGATCTTTGGATTTTCTTCTCGAAGTTATGTCTGCCTAGTTGGAACGTCTGCCCTTGGTAAACATACTGCGAAAAACTTCGAGTGGGATTCCATTTACGGCAATCGGTTCCGGAACAACGTGCTCGTTGTACATGACTTTGGTTTTATCCAAATTCATCCGGAGACCGATGCGACGAGAAGAATCAGCTAGGCCATTCAGCATAATTTGTAGGTCTCGCAGCGTCTCTGCCATAATGACTATGTCATCTGCGAATCGTAAGTGAGAGATGTACTTGCCGTTAATATTGATGCCACAATCTTTCCAGTCCAGCGTCTTAAACACATCTTCCAAGGCGTTAGTTCTCTGCTGGGCTGGACAGCTTTCAGGAAACTCCGTCGAGTCTTCTCGTCGCCTATGCCGCAGTCTCTAAAGACGAAAGTCTTTAATCAGTGCGTCCGTGCGTCATGCATGACATACGGGGCCGAGACGTGGACACTCACGGTTCGACTAGTCCACCAATTTACAGTCGCTCAGCGAGCTATGGAGAGAACTATGCTCGGTGTTTCTCTGCGGGATCGAAACCGGAACGAAGTAATTCGCCAGAGAACTAAAGTGAACATAGCTGAACGGATTAGCAAACTGAAGTGGCAGTGGGCTGGTCATATCTGCCGCAGGACCGATAACCGTTGGGGAAGACTGGTTCTAAAGTGGAGACCGCGAATCGGCAAACGTAGCGTAGGACGCCCTGTGACCAGGTGGAGCGACGACATTCGCAAAGTGATTCGCGGCAGTGACTGGGAAAGAAGAGCCTTAGATCGGGCTCAGTGGCGTGTCTTGGGAGAGGCCTATGTCCAGCAGTGGACTGACACCGGCTGATTATGATGATGATGATGATCTCTCTTGGATATACTAAACTGTGTATTCTACTCAAACTCCATATGCTTCAAACTCAAAACAATTTTTATATGGGAACACTGTTCCCCCTTCCCGGAACCCACATTTTCTTCATTATTATAATTAATTTAGAGCAATGTTTGTTAGTTAATGTTTGGCCAATAGAAGAATACAGCTGGGCTGGGCAGCGTATGGGAAACTACGTCGAGTCTTCACATCGCCAATCCCACAGAGTCTCAAGACGAAAGTCTTCAATCATTGCGTCCTACCCGTCATGACATATGGTGCTGAAACGTGGACACTCACGGTGGAGCTGGTCCACAAATTTAAAGTCGCTCAGCGTGCTATGGAAAGGGCTATGCTCGGGGTTTCTCTGAAAGATCGAATTCGAAACGAGGTGATCCGACAGAGAACCAAAGTCACCGACATAGCCCACCGAATTAGCATGCTGAAGTGGCAGTGGGCCGGCTATATTATCCGAAGAACTGATAACCGATGGGGTAGACGAGTTCTCGAGTGGAGACCGCGGATCGGTAAACGTAGTGTGGGCGCAGGGCGGCTGGCAAGAGTTGGATGAGAGTAGCCGAGGACCGTGCTCAGTGGCGTGCTATAGGAGAGGCCTATGTCCAGCAGTGGACAAGCATAGACTGATGATGACGATGATGATGAATGTTTGTTTTCGATAACCTTCTCCTCTTTGCAAATTTTAATCCTTTTTGCAAATTTTCAGTCCTGTGACATAAGGGGCTTCGAATATAGAGGGGAATCGAAAAAGGCCCGTGTAAATGGGTGCGTAACGATCGATATAAAAACTTTTGATATATTTTCACTGGATATAAGGATTAAAGGACATAATGCACTCTTGATATAACAACATTTGATATATTCTCATGTAATATAATTATCAACAGATATAATGAACTTGTAATATAGCAACTATTAATCTAACAGTCAGAATATAACTTTGTTTTATATAAAACTCAGTTGGTATAATGTACTATTGGCATAATCTGGAATCGTTATATCCAGTGAAAATAAATCAGAAGTTTTTAATCAATCGTTACGCACCCCACTGAAACATAACAGTATAATAGCCACTGATAAACTGGTAACACATATTATATTTTCGTATAAGAATTATTATATAGAATATTAGGTTAGGGCAGACATAAAAAGGGGGGACGGGTCAAAAGCCGAAAGTACAAGATGACAAAGTTTTATAATTTCTATTTGCAACAACAAAAATATAGGTTCGACGAAGCCCGTAGCGTAGCGGAGCGCGTAGGAGCGTGTTAGGTTAAACATGTAAGACCGAAAACTAACCGAAATTATTAGTGTAGGTTATTGCAACCGAAAAAATATATTATATCTTACCAAACATTATACCACTAATACTTATATCCAATATACATTATATCCATTAAACGTTATATCAAAAATGTATTATACTATTTGAGCATTATACGCCATGAAATTATACTGATTGTTGTTATACCAAAAGTTTATTATGTCCCTTGACTGATTATATCCAATGAAATTATATTAAATGTTGTTATATCCAGTGAAAATATATCAAAAGTTGTTATACCAATCATTACACACCCCGTGTAAATATATGCACATTGCACACCGACCGAGAACTTGGCCTGCCGCACTATGTGCGCCTCGATCTTGCTAAGTACTTGCTGGATAACTTAATAGTAACGTATTTTTAAAATAATACGATATAGGTACGTAGGGTGTTCATAAGTTCTGAGACAAACTAAAATTTAAATTTCTCGGTTACTACTATTATTTTTCAATGAAACTTACAAATTATGTGAACAGTTCTAATTGCTGTAGAATGAGAAAATATTATTCAATATAGCCGGCCTTGTGCTGAATAGAGGCCTTCAAACGTGCGGGCCATTCATCTATGGCGGCACGGAACTTTTCTAGAGGAATTCACCTTTCTTCTTTGCATAGGGCTCGCTTGAGAGATGTGAGACTTTCGGCAGGGCCTCAGCTTCAATTCTGTCCAAATTGCGTAATCAAATCTTCCGTGCTGATGAACCATGGTAAATTGTCCTTTAACCACTTTTGTGTAGACTTGGCCTTATGTGACGGCGCAGAATCTTATTGGAACACGCATTCTTTTTAAAAAGGGTATTTAATAACGGATCTGGAACACCCTCCATTTTGTCATTCTGGTAATTTTGACCCCTTGTCAAAAATGCAGTTCCGTCGCTCCTTCATACGAAACCCCCCACCAAACCATGACACTTGCTGGATGAAGCGAACGCTGGATATTTCACACAGAAAGCGGGAACTCTTTGGAGCTTTTGGCATGTTCTCTATTATTTTGTCGATTGAACTTTTCTTCAACGGTAAAATTTTTCTCTTCAGTGAACAATATTTTTTCGAATCGTGACTCTTTAACAACTACCGGCATGGAATAAGTCTCAATTTTCTTAGGCGTTCGTTTAAGTAGTGAACTTTTCTTCGACTATAGGCCCCCTTACCTTGAGATCATATTTCAATATTCTGTTCACTGATATTCTCGATATTTTGGTCTGAAGAGCCATTTTCTGGGTTCGACCGACATGGTTTTCGGCCAAGTCGCTCCCGGATCAACTTGATGTTAGAATGAAGACGGCCACTACTCGGGCGGTCATAAAAAAACATTTAAAAGTTATTTAATTTTTTTTGTCATGTTCCAAACTCAAAATTATAAGCAATCCAGGCAAAATGGCCAGTACGTCAGAGATATTAATAAAACTTTCCTCTAAACTAGTCTCAAAACCTTTGAACACACGGGGTAAAATGTTTTAAATTTAGAATCCTAGAAAAGTGGATCAAAACTGACTTTCGAATATGAAATTTAGAAGTGTTTAAACTTTGCATAATTTAATATTGAAGTATCGGAATGTACAATCAATAATAGAGAATTATCAAAGAGGCAACGCATCAAAGCAACGGGGCTGCTTAAACATCATACTATTACTAGCTTACGACCTATTCTCAGACGTACGAAATATACACAAAACATTTCATAATAATCGGTGAAGCCGTTTCGGAGGATTTCGATAACAAACACAGTGACAAGAGATTTTTATATAATAGATAGAATCCATTATATTAGAAATATGTTAGATTAGAAAGAAGTTTTACGGGATTTTTGCAATCAAACAAGTACTGCTGTGAATACTGAATTTTCTAGCCTATGTGTCGTACCACTTCAGCGGAGCCACTGAAATATAAATAGTAAAATAAATGGTTTACTAATGATTTACATTGATTGATTGATATTTATTAATACAGATTTATTTGGTATAATTTTATTGAAAGTCATGGGTTGTGTATTGAAAGTTTATTTGTGTTTTACTATCACAGTTTCATCTTAATTTTGCATCATAAAGTTTACTACCAACCTAATATACTAAGCCAAGAAATTATCTGAGACTTCCATACTTTAAAAAGATGCATATTTTCATAGCTCTACGAAAATGTGCAACTCTGTCTAGAATATTATGT
This sequence comes from Yponomeuta evonymella, assembly GCA_963969515.1. NCBI lineage: Eukaryota > Metazoa > Arthropoda > Insecta > Lepidoptera > Yponomeutidae > Yponomeuta > Yponomeuta evonymella. The sequence goes on from OZ018349.1 coordinate 11,610,978, forward strand.
TTACCTACTTTATAAATACATTCAGTTTTTTATTCAAATTATTTTTTTTAAATATCACAAAAATACTACGCTGAGTATGTTTCATGCAGAGAATAGAAATTATAGTTAACTTACACATAAATAGCTTTAACATATTCAAAATTTTATACACTTATGCAACACAACTACTGGCCAATTAAGAATATTTTCACACCAATATACTAATTGGGTATCAATTAATGTTACGTATCTTACCTTATTGCTATAAATAATAAAATAATAAAGCTGTTCAGAAAGCCTAAATTTGGCTAAAGTACAAAACAAAATGTAAATCTAAAGGTAACTAGCAATACTTGCTAAATAAATTATAATTAACTAACTCATTGATTTTGATGAGTTCAAAATTATCTTATAAGCTACTAACAAAAATTGCAATAACGGCGATGAACACATACCTTTCGAAATAGATCGATACCAAAAGAGTTTACTTGTGGTAATGAAAATTATAAGACACATCAAAATTATAGTCCGGATTTTTGTATGGGTTCCTGGTTCATTCATTGCTTTTGATTTTGACTAAGTATGTCCTATTTTACTTTAAACTTAAAATGACACCGTCTAGGGTTGTATTAAATTATTTAACTAAAGGTACTTTCCCATGCACGGACATTGTTAACCCTCGCCAAGTGTAAAGAGAAGATTAATAAGTCTGAAGGGACTCCCAATATTCTTCAAGAGTACTTGTAGATTCCGGTCTCCTTACGCATCCGCACTGAAAAAAAAAACACATTCTGTTATGTTGAATTCTGATGTTGGAGATCTTAAATCGCAATGTAAATTTATGTCTAAGTATTTATTGTCTTATTCAAAGCCTTTCACACTACAACGCCGTACTGTATGACTGCCATCTTTAATCCATTTCTTGCTAGAAAATAATACGCTGGATTCGAACATGTACAGAAAGTATCGTTTATTAAGGAGCTAAGGGCTTTATTTAGGTTCACGGCCATGGGTCCTAAAAATCACTATCATCGTGATTGAGAGATTGTACACACTCTTTGCAAATACGATCCGTAAAAAATACATGATTTTTCCCTCAGAGGCGCTCGTGTTACTCTATGGAGCCCCTTAAGCCTACTGTTATTGTAAAAAGATATTATCTTACTTTCAACGAAGCAAATGGCAGCGAGTATGCACGCCGAGAAAAGTATCGTCATCGATATGACGAGCACAGTGATCTGATGCGAATGGCTGCAGCAGCAGGACTTGGGCTCCTTGCCGGTCCTTTGTCGCGTGAACCCGTTAACCACTGTAAAGTGTGTCGAGCTGGCGACAGACGCCGCGTCTTGTCCGGGCGCCGACCCTCGCTTCACCCCGTTCCAGAAGGAATCCGTGGCCGCGTCACGTGACTCCTCTGGGATCGCCACGACTGATTGGGAGAGCTGCTTGCAACCGAAGCTCCCCAGCCTTGACTGGTACGGCGTTCGGTCATCTTGGACGGAGTGTCGCCCATTCAGCCGGGCCAGGTGCGCCGCGCTCAGTAGCAGCGAGCCAGACGAGACGCTCTGCGAAAATTAATATCCGTCTCAATAATGACCAGTTGGTTTTATCTAGATTTTGAAATAGACAACGTTCTTGCAACGTTCATTACGAGGTGCATTCAATAAGTACCTAGCCTCATCGCCAGAGGGCGCTGTAGTTTCAAAAGTTTTACCACAGTGTAGCACATTCTTTTTAATTCTTTTTTCAAATTTTCATTCCAATCCCTTCATTTGTTTTAATTTGACAACTTATGGAAGCAAACGTATTGATCGGTTTTACAAAAATGGAAAAAGAGCAATATCGTTCGGTGATTCGATTCCTATTTTTGAATGGGAAAACGCGCATCGAAATCAAAGAGCGCTTGGATGCTGTGTATGGTGACTCTTCTCCATCGATGGCCACCGTCAAGAATTGGTTCAACAAGTTTGCACGTGGCGGTACGTCGGTTTTTGATGAACCACGTCCAGGTGCACCGAAAACAGCTGCTACGGAGGAAAACATTTAAAAAATCCATGATCTCGTATTGGCAGATCGCCGATTGAAGGTTCGGGAGCTAGCTGAGACTGTGGACATTTCAGAAGGAACAGTGCATCATATTCTTTACGAGGAACTCGGCATGAGAAAGCTGTCGGCGCGATGGGTGCCGCATTTACTCACACCGGAAAACAAGTGCAACCGTGAGACCACATCGGAGACGTGTTTGGCGCCGTTTAAGCGGAATCCAGCGTAGTTTTGTGACCGTCGATGAACTTGGATCCACTGGTACACACCAGACCAAGGAGCAATCAAAACAATGGATCCAGACCGGGGAACGTGCTCCAAAGAAGGCGAAAACTGTAAAATCGGCCGGAAAAGTTATGGCTATCGTTTTCTGGGATTCACAAGGTGTGATCTACATCGATTACCTCGAGAAGGGTAAAACAATTACAGGGCTTTACTATGCCGATTTATCGGGCCGATTCGACGCCGAATTAAAGAAAAAATGACCCCATCTGGCGAAGAAAAAAGTGCTGTTTCACCACGACAACGCACCGGTTCACACGTCTGCCGTTGCCATGGCCAAATTGGTCGAATTACGCTACGAATTGCAGCCCCATCCACCGTATTCTCCAGATTTGGCCCCTTGTGACTTCTTTCTGTTTCCTAATCTGAAAAAATCTCTCGCCGGGAATAGATATGGATCAAATGAGGAGGTCATCGCCGCCACGGAGGCCTATTTTGCAGAGTTTGACAAAAACTATTTTTCGGACGAGTTAAAAAAGTTGGAGCATCGCTGGGCTAAGTGTATCGAACTAAAAGGAAACTATGTTGAAAAATAAATTGCCACTTTTCCAAAATTTTCGTTTACTTTTTGTAGGCTAATTATTTATTGAATGATCCTCGTAAGTCACAGGTGCTGTATTTGAATAAAATACTGATTTAGATTTTTGTCAAGCTAGATATTATTGCACCGCGATGTTATTTGTAGTTGATTGTGATAATTGCTGTCTACTTTTTATTAGGCATGTGTTGTCTGTCATTATGTTACAAGTTACAACACTTCGGAGCTAGTGAGTAGGTACCTACTTGCTCTAAAAGGTCAGACACACACAATGTACAAATCATTAATAAGTTTTTTTCCAATAACATTGACCGCTTCCAATTCGTGTAAAAAAAAATACTTAAATAATAATCGATGTCGTAATAAACCATTTAACAATGATTTCACAGAGATATTATGATGCGCACGGCAAATTACATAAGTAACGGTGGTATTAGATTCTCCTTGGTGTTGTATGCCGTGCGCACCTTAATTGTTACTGACAGATAGATCCTGGAGTTGATGATGAAGAGCTAATGTCAGCGGACCGTTGACCCCGTCTGCTGTCGGAATTGCTCAAAGCTCTTCCAAAAAACTTAGTAAATTGTCTGTGAGAATAGCGTGTGACTAATGTGTCGCTTTTTGTTCGCAAGTTATACTGACTTGGATCGTTACTTTAACACTTAACTACCTACAACGAAATCTTTTAAGTTACAAAAACTTAAATTCTTTATGACTGGCTAATTAAGTGTATTGCCTTTTTTATCTTGAGCCAAATAGGGAGGGTTACATTCCCCCACACCCACACTACACACCAAAGTTTACGCAAACTGGTAGCTTAGCAAATAGTCGCCGGCCGCTTACTGCCGGCAACATTCCCCACAAGGCATGAACGCAAAGCTGTGACTTATAGAAAGATTAATTGTAGTACAGGCAATAAAATTGTAGTACAGACTTTTCCGATGAAGGTTCATTTGACGTTTGATCTAGTGATGGGGTATCATCGATGAATGCGCAACGTCAGTGCCACCAACGCAGTAATAAAATTTATAGAGTTAAATTTATAGAGTTAACTTCAACAGGAAGAAGATAAAATCGCACGTAAAGTTATTTGTCATATCGTACTTAACGGCTCTCGAATAAACATACCCATCACTATTTTAAAGACACAATTTAAAAGAACGTAATAAAATGAACGATATTTTATTGGCACAGGTTTTAATGTAAAAATAGCCATCATCTGTCGTGACTTTTAAAAAATATGATGTCAACATAGAGTACGTCAACAAGTGTGATGGTTTACGACCCCGGCACATGTCAAAGTGACAGTTTTTTTTTTGCATCGGATTATGAAACAGACTTCGAATCATGCTCATTCCCTATACCGCCTACACTGCCTATACAAGTATACACTTACGTGTGTGCTGTGGTTACTCGAGGAGCCCTGGCTTGAGGCTGATCCGCCTCTGGAGCGTGTGTCGCCCGCACTGCCCACTGTGCTACTTCCCGATAGAGAGGGTCTCGGGATGTGCCACTCCTGCGACGGTACCTGGAAACAAAAACCTTCATCAAGGGTCGTCCATTCCATTCATCATGTGATGTTTTTAGCAACTTTTTAAACCCTCCTCCGTCATAAAACACGTGATATCGTAATCGATGATAATCGCCCTCGTAACCAGTATTTTGCTGTTTCTCCGCTATTATCCATTTTCTCTCTAATAAGGAAACATAATCTATGCATAAGATTAACTAAAGTAGGATACATGTCATAGGTGCAAAAGCGGATGCTCTACGCTGACGACTGTATGTAGTAACAGCTATAAAAAGCGTGGAGCGATCGCAGAAAGGTTTTGCTAACCTTAAGGACATCCGCCCGAATAAGCAAAGAAAAAAAATATATACATATAGGTAATAGTAATATAATAATAATAAAAGTTTACTTGGCTTGGGGCCGATTTTACCGGGATTGCCTGGTCTTGGCCCGGGTGCGTATTGACCTCTTACTGGGTAAGGGGTTAATTTCGTACCCGGTCCATAGCCCGAAGCTCACTCACGTTTAACGCTAAGCTTATGATAAGTATCCTATCAGTTTAAAAAGTTTATTGGCCTAAGTTATGAAACTCTGTAAAGCTGTTGTTTTTTTGAATAAAATAAAATAAATAGTATTTTCTAACGCGAGCACTAGACATAATAAAAACTGAATTTGCACGGATATTTACTCGTTTATTTTTTCATTTTACTATTAAAAATAAAGGATATTAACTCGTTTATTTTTTCATTTTACGATTAAAAATAAAATTAAATAAAATAAATCTTGTTTTTAGGGTTCAGTACCCGGAGAGAGTTAAGGGGGGATCCTTCCCGGAGATCCGTATTAACAACATGTACTATGGTATTAATTACTTATCTAATTACGATTATTACATAGCTTGAACTTAATATTATTGATATTAAAAACCTATTTGTCCTCAGCACGGGTTAGTGCAACAAAAAAATAATATAATTATTGATATTAGTTAACCTTGCAGTCAAACAAACATATATAGAGAAGTTTTGGTTTCTATGTGTTCTATGTGTGTTGGATTTACATGTTGTGTAGACACTGCCTTATTGACCAAAATGCTTCTTCTTTGTCTTTGAGTTAGAAAGTGTGTCGCGTGGTCTACGGCCATTGTTGTAGAAAAAACTCAGACAAATAGTTCGTAGTGCGTAAAAATGGACTTCATACTCCAATATTATGCCACTTTTTAGGACCGAACCAAATTCACGCATTATCATTGCAAAACATTTTTCTTTTAGCCAACCGTCTCTTAGGTTTAAAGACTTGCCCAAAACAAGATATCTTTTGAAACATGATCCTTAATGGTATTTTAGTTGCTGTCTGGTTTTGAAGATGATCGTTACTAAAAAGGCTAGAGACGATTCTGTGCAAACATGGAGCTCGTTATATATAAAACTCGCCGGGCGGCGGCGCAGTGGTTCCGCCACTAACCCATACCAGTAAAGTCTGAGGTTATAACAGAATGAATTATATCTTCTGCACAATCGCGTTTTTCCTTGAGTTTATTTTGTGGGTCATCTAAGAATTTGTTTCATCCGCGTCGTGGTAGCGTACTCATTAAATGCTATTGTTGGTTTCATCAATTACATTTTCGGGTCAAGTTTTGTTCAGCGTCCGATTGATTTTGTCAGATACGGTGTTCAAGGCTCGCGTTCTCTTTATTTGCGATCTCATTTTCGTCGGCCTCTGGCGCAATAAATCTTAGTTTTGCCTTTCGGCCTCCTAGTCCTCGTGTTTATTCGATAGCATGATGGATAGGTGTTTTAGGTATTATGAGCATTTCTTTTATAGTTGTAGCAAGGCCGTTGCTGCTCGTTTCGACATTCTATTGTTATTAAAATTAACTGCCCATGTTTTTTGAAGTATCGTGAAACAAATGCTGCTGGAGCCTTGTACCATTTAAAACTTTAAAGATCATAATAATGAAGTACATACAGCTACCTTATCATGTTGAGATAATTAAATTGTATGTTGTAGGGGGTTTTTGCTTGAGCCTTGCAGTACAAGCAGTCTATCGAAGTTGCAAAATATTTCGCCAATCGCGAGAACCGGTTGTTGGCTTTAGTTCAGTTACGGTATGCGACAAACCGCAGACCGTGGCTCTCGACAATGTAGGTAGGTATCAGCTGACTTACATACTTTGAAGTTGTTACTTTCGCTCTTTGTTTCATTGATTGGCGTCTAGTTGCGTGACGTATAAGCTCAATTAACTTAAACCAGATCAACTCTAGGTTTTTTGCTCGCTATTTGCTACCTTCTCTTCCGTCGTCGTGTACGTTGCGCTTACTGATGCCTTGAAAAAATAATTTACTTTAGTTATGCTTTCTATGAAACGACGCTCAAACGAATTTGTTCTGTCACACTTATTTATGAACGAAATATTTTCTCAATTATATTCGAATACGCGATTGAAATAAGCGTGCGGAGTAATTGTAATTTTGAAAGTAATAAAAATATTTTTCCCCTCTTTTTGTGTTTAGATTATCTTTTATTATAAAAAATATACCAAGAATATTTAATTAACAATGATATTATAGTTGTTATTATATAATATTGTTGTTCATGAACTATATTTGTGATATTTGCATTTGCACGTAGAACGTGAGGTAGATACGCTGAAAAATGCAGATGTCAAAAAGTATTACATCAGCATACTCGTATCTACACGGAAGAGCATTCACTATTTACTCTGCCGCAAAGCTGTGGTATAATGTTGATCTAAGCACAATGTTCGGAATATAAATAATGCTTGTTTCAATTGAATCGTGTGATTTTAAAACAACACAAGTCACATGTGTTTTTAAAATAACACTTGTCCATTTTTTTTTTATTAAATTATTTACACCTACCTATCGATTTACATTAGAAAAAAAAATTGTAGTTTATTCATACAGAAATCAATATAATATGCTAAAATATTGCTGTTGTAGATATTAGTATTTGAATAAAACAGTTTTTTCTATTTCCTGCAAAGTTGTAATGAAAGGACATGTTTCGTTTTAAAATCACACGATTCAATTATTCTCAGTGTCCCTAATCACGCGTCAAAACACCTGTTCAGAGATACGGATATTATATGCGACCACATGATTCAGTGTTTTAATTGCTCTCGACACGTGGGCAGAACACGTTTGTGATCCTCGTGAGAAGTGCTATATGTCTGAACTTAACCTATGTGCCTGACTAATTAGAAGGGACTTATATGCACACAATGTGCGAAAAGCACGAGCGGGAAACACGTGGTGCTAGTAAATAACCTGTAATATTTGCATTGGTATCAATTTATGCAAACCCAACTTTGTAGTTGCATGCATCCGGAATATGGCTCTACCAAGTTTTTTTGTTTTTTTTTTATTAGCCTGTAACCTACGTCCCACTACAGGGCTCAGGCCTTCTCTCAGAAAGAGAGTATGGGCGTAATTACCACGCGTGCCCACCGCGAATTCTCAATTTCAAGCGCTGAAGTATGGAACACGCCAGGCACTTAGGTTTCCTCACGTTGTTTTCCTACACTGTTTGCGAGTGGACGCCCACGACCTCCCGAATGTGAGGCCGGCACACTACCACCGCCAAGTTGTTAGCAGGATTTTTTTTACATAATCTTCCGTAACGATTGCAATCGTTACAGAAGATCCCAATCGATTAAGATGATATCAATAATTCGCAGCTTTTTATAAAACTTATGGTGTTCTTGAAATAACGCAAAACCCGAAAACCGTGTCCTCAGTATCGATAAATAAACCCTTCCGGTGCAATGAGCAAAGATTGAAATTCCTTAATTTAATTTTGTTACTTTTCACACGAATTTTACCCGATCATTCTATGGGATCGATGTAAAACTTATTTCGAAAAGTATAATAAATCCTCAGATATTCATATTTTTATGTTATGTTTAAATTTTTCAAAAGTGGCAGAACTAAAGGTATAATTTATGACAAACTACTACCGACATGTTTCAGAAATTGCGCATATTAGAAATGGCTCTGTATACACAGTGCGGGCCGGCCAAGAACTTGGCCCGGCCCGGGGCACTCTATGCACTAGGCATAGAGTCCTGTCTCGAGTCAGCTGATAAGATAAGATAAGATAAGATAAGAATATTCTTTATCGTACACATCAGACAACAATTACAGAAACTAAATAGTTACAAAAGAAGAGGTACAATTGGCGGCCTTAATTGATATTTTTAGTGCTAAAAATCTATTCCATCGCGGGCGTAAAAGTTTAAATTATCAATATTTTTTATACACTCTTGAATCTTGAAGCGGCAATTAATGTAAAAAAGTATATGTTTTATTAAGTATTTGGAACTTGCACTCGTTGGAAAAACAAAATAAAAATGAATTGTAAATAATTGACCATTCTACACTTTTACTTATTAGAAGTGGTTTAACAACGACATTGTAGCAACGATTTTAAGGCTTTGCATTTTTTTCAATAACACGTTGTATGAGGAATCGATTGAGTATAATAACAGGTGCATCGTTGTGAAACATGTTTGGTCCCAACTAGACGGTCTAGTTATGCAATGTGGAGTAATCTAATCACCACCGGCGCATGCGCCTATAAACAGATAACGGTGCATTGTAAACTCGTAACGCATTAGAAGTCGGTCGAGCCTCAAATCTGGCAACGCGTCATTACTGTACTGTAAAACATCAACCCGATATGAACCGCACCAACCAAGTATTTACGGCTCTCTATAAAATTGTGTAACTTTATTTGAGCCTTATAAATGATCTAATGAATGATACGCTGAGACGTTTTTCCACACCACTAATCGGCTTACTCCTATTGAGCGATACAATAAGCATTGAGGTCTCAAATGTTGCAGACGCAGAAGATTCGCCCCTCAGTGGCTTTCATAGCCTCAAACAATGCCTGCTACCTTTACTATGATATTCAGTTAACGCCTAGCAAGAGTGTGCTCTTTAAAAAGGTGAAAGTGGCCACAGTACCAGTCTCTTCTTGGAATACTTTCGGTTCTTCTAAATGCAAATGATACAATGGATAACGGAACGGACCGAAATTGCGATCGGTGGACGCCATATAATTAGTAATCAAGAACCAATGCTATAGAGAGAAACCCTCCTTTAAACACGAGAACTTGTTTAATAAAAGATCTGATAAATAAATCATATTTGAATGATCATATTGTGCTGTAGTGGAAGGCGACTACGGAAATCAATTACCAGGAGACGGGCAGCAGCGTCTTCCTGAGATTCCAACCGCATACTGCGATCGCCAACCCGCCTGCCAAGCGTGGCGATTATGGCATACCCCCCAATGGTTATGAAAACCACGAGGGAGGCCTGTGTCCTGCAGTGGGCGTCGGGTGGCTGATGATGATGATTGTGCTAAACTGAATTTGTTAGCTTGGGAAAGTTTTATGGCATTACTGCATGAACTTTAAAATCAATTTCGATTCAGATCACCCATTGATAGACTTCGAGACAAATCCTTGTGCGTACCAGACGCACAAGGACTTGTCTCGAAGTCTATTACTTGAGAATATCTAATAGAATTTAATTGATTGACATTAAATACCTGAGCAAAGATGTTATGCTTAAAACCTTAAACCGCTGGCAAAGTAAATTAATAACAAACTGCTCTAGATTTTAACTTGCGACATGGTCTGTGCCTGGCTGGGAGGTATTGTGTGTGGCCAATATTTTTCTGTCCAAGCTGAATTCTGCTGTCTGTTTGATTTGGCAACGCTTGCGCGATAGTGATAATATCAAGAAATGAAAAATTATCGACGGCCGCTACGCAGCGTCGTGTCGCCATTGTCGAAATCGGCTAGCATTTGTCTTCGGCGCGACTAACCAGTACGAAGCTTGGTAATAATAAATTCAAGTCGATGTTAGAATGAATGACAGCATTGAGCGGGACGTGCTTTTGAGAGACCAATTATCATATTTTATACGCGATTGCATGAGGACGAACGAAGCGCATAACTTATTGTTCACGCTGGTCACAGCACGGGCTTATAGTCGTCCTTGAACTCAATTGGCTGTATTTGTGAGGCTAACAGGAATCGTGTCAATGCAAATCACTATGGAATCAACTTTGCTACTGCAACCTAATACTATACATACCACGCCATGCACTTCATCGAATTTATCTAATTTTATTGGAGTTTTATAATTATACGTCGATTAAATTATAATCAATATTGTATGGGAAGAACAGCTGAACTTAGAACAAAAACGTGCTTCTCGGGTGTGCTGATAGTGTACTATCTATAAGTCCTTCAAAGCCGGTCCGAAGTTCAACAAAAGGTTTTCCGGATCTCAATTGCCGTACGTAGTAGATTTAATTAAGAGTCTAATGTTTATTCCCTGATCGATTCCATCATCGCTTTACCAAGAGTGGGTTGTCTGATCAGAAAAAGTGGCCTTGTAATAGGTTAGCTTAGCCGGATACCTTGTACACTCTATGACATCATTTTCCTGACAACTATATTTTGCTGTTAAAGACATCATGAAAACTTTAGTTGCCGTAATTTTTAACGGATTACAAAAAATGTGTCAGCGACGTTCAAATCACCATGATTGATTAAGTGTTCGCGTTTATTTATAAGCTGTGCGCTTCATTGCCTTGAAATCTCTGTTGCTGGCTTCTTTGTAAATTGGTTCACAATTTAACGCTTCCTGGCACTTGTTATTATGTTAACCGTATGACAAACACGGACTTGTGCCTACTCTATTATTGTTTACATGTGAATTGGTAATGAGGTCGCTGTTGCTCATTGATAGTCTTCTTTTTTAGACTATGAAATGATTAGTTTGTCTTTATAATGCACTTTCCCAATCGTCAATATTTCCATTTGTTTTTTGTTGCTATCACCAATATTCAGGATTATAATGTTACGTACCTACAAACAAGCTGCTATGCTTTTGAGGGTTCCGTACCCGAAGGGTTCCAAACGAGTCCCCTATTACTCTGCCTCCGCTGTCTGTCTGTCTGATCTTTGGAACCTTAATAGGTAGCTAGTTGAAATTTTCACAGAATATGTGTTATTACGGTGGATTAGCGAACATATAATAAAATTAAAAAAAAAGTAATTCTCTGTACAACAAACGAGTTTCGCCGTTTTTTTGTTTATGCTCTATCGTAAAAACTGTAATACATACTGGCATCAAACTTGGCGTGTTATAAGGAATTATTATATATTCTAATGACAAATAATAAAAAACGGCCACGAGTGAGTACGGAATCCTCGGTGCCCGAGTGCGACTCGCACTTGGCTGTTCCATTGCTGGAAGTGACTTTTAAGTCTTATGGTTGGTTCACACTGTGTTGCATTTGGGTGTGTTTGGCGAGTGGTGTGAACCGGCGTTTAAATACGGTAAATCAATTCTACTGTATTACATAGCTATACTAATACTAAAGCACTCGCTTTACAGTAATATGAAGCAGGCCAAGCATATCCCAGAAATCTTATGTCCAAACGGTTCTTTTTAGATAAAATTTGGCCCGAAAACTGTGTCTCTATAACGTTACTTGCAAAATTGTAGTATGATAACACCTTGTCCTTGTTTAGTCTCCAAGACCGGTTCGCTTTAAATGACTTTCGTGGTTCTGACCCCATTCGCTCCAAACTTACAGTCAGAAACATTACGAAATACGTACTCTTGTACTTTCAATTCTGCAAATGGGGTAGCATATTGTCTTACAAATATGAATAAAAATCGATAGATTTATGTTTAATCAATTATTCTACCCAAACAGAAATGGCGGAAACAATGGAACGGAAACATAATGGTTTTGAAAAAATCAAATAATCAGTTTACTAATAGATCCTATTTCGAATAAATAGACCAATGCGCGTCTTATCCCAGTGGAAATTACAACAGTACCTACTTCTACTATAATCTTTAAATCCATATTGGCAATAAGAATAACCGTTCACACAAAGGGGTTCGAGTACGACCGATAATGTAATGTAAATCAGCTGTATAAAGCAAATCGGATGACCTCTCTGGCGAGAGCATCGTCGGCGGTACGGTCGGTACGGTACTGAATATGTATTTCGTTTGACGTGCCATATATTTCGCAACGACAAACCTGTTCTTGGACATTGATCGTCATACTTAATACCTACCCGCTAAATGACGAAAATAACCAATGCAGTTTAAAAATAAGCGATGATTAACATTCTAATGTACAGGGTGTTCAGGGACTAAAGCGGAAAAGCTACTTGGGTCACTTAAGCATTTTACATTTATCATGATTGTTATTTGAGAGCTGACCTCTTGTCGCTGTATTTAGGTAAGCTTTATTTTGTAGAAATAATTTAAAGTTGTTAATTAATTTATGGCGACGGTTTATTTTATTGCAGTTTCACATTTTTTCACAGTGCGAAGTAGCATTATTTATGATAATGGCATATTTAAAGTGATTTCCATTATTTTCAAATAGTCTTTAAAATGGGTCTTTATTATTTATTTCTATGACTCGACTTTATTCGTAGTAGGTAATGAATAGGTGGGTAAAGTTCATTGCTTTGTAACAGTGTTATGTTGAATCCATTGCGTCACTCGGCTGTGCTTTTGTTTCTGAGATCCGTCTCCGTCTCGAGCGGGAATTCCAGGTGCCGTAGAATGCCTTCTAGGATGTTATCGGTAACACGACTTCAAATACTTTTTCATGTCGCGTGTCCAATATAAGTTTACATACAGGAAATAAAAAGAAAAGGTTGACTTCATTAAAATGATGATTTTCGTTGTTTATCCAATTGTTTGTTGATGAAACCCAGTTTTACAATTAGTTTACGGCTGGGTTACATTACCCATAAAACAGGTGTTTGAGAAATACATTTTACTCTCTAATTCAGATCTAAAATACTACCCGTATTTAAGATCTGAAAAAATATATAAATTTTATTTTTATGATTTTTTAAACGATTTTTCAATATTCTATCTAGGGCCGTCGGTCATTATTTTTATGATTTTTTTAAACTTTATAGCTTTAAAAAAAATCGTTAACATGAATCTAAATTATCACTAGATATGGTTTTATTTGAGCTGTACTGAGTTTTGAATAGTGTAAAAATATACCAAAATTACTATTACTGAATGTGTTATTGACGTTGGTCGTTAAAATTCTATTAATAGGATTTGTATTTCCGTAATTTCAAAAATGCCTACTTTTACCCCAATTATTCGGTCACGCAGCGCAATAAGTCCCATACAAATCCGTGCGCTCGGAGAACCCAGCCTTAAGTGCAAATTGTAATCTAATGTTTGTGTTCATCTTACAGCTGTCAGCTCTAATGATTAAACGGCTTATGTAGAGGTGGCAATAGCAACTGGCAAGTGAACTGACCTACTCATATTGTACGTAATTGCTTTATGACATATGACCCAATGACGTATGAAGCAATGCACGGCTGGTGCTGTGTTGTATGTGACGTAACAATAACTACTTAGAGAGCCCTATCGGCATACTTGATCACAGCATGGCTTAGTAATTACGGTTCATCTTTCTTCTTCGTTTGTTTGGTCGCCAGTAGTCTTGTACTCAACGATATTTTATATATACTATATAGTTTGAAATGTCTGTCGTTGCTATAAACTATCACTCACTACGTGCAAGCCATACAAACTGAGGGCCCTAGCAGCTAAAATAATAAAACTGATTGTCTGGAAAATATGTTGTTTAAAAATGTTGATGTCAAATAATAGCATTAACATATTTCTTAGGCTCTATGCAACACACACAACACGCAAACCTTGAACCAGGCGTGGTTACATCTTCTATACTAATAATAAATCTGTAAGGGTCGGTCATGGAGTAAGTTAGTTTGTTTTCAGAGATATTGTGTTTATAGGCTCAATATATGATACTGAAACTAATTTCACGATTTTTAGAATTTTTTTCTGTATGTGTGTATGTATGTATGTATGTTCCTCCATAACTCTTAAACCAATTATCCGAATTTGATGAAATTTGGTATAAAAACATATAGACATCTGGGACACAGGATAGGCTATTTAAATTCTAGCTCCAGTTATGATAAGACGTGGCCCCCATACAAATGCTGCTTCGTAAAAATCGAAATGTACGCGAACGGAGTCGCGGGCACAGCTAGTATTATATAAATTTTCATCGCTTTGCCATTGGCGCTACATTCCTTGAAATTAAGGAAACTTCCGTCGGATTAGGTGTTTTCTGTGAATCAATTAAATTATTGGTATAATTGGTAGGGACCTTAAATATTTTAATAACCGATGTTAAAATATTTATTAGGCCTTAAATATTTTTTCATCAACTCTTTTGTTTTTTTGTTACTATAAAATTTATAACAAACATTATTTTAACCACCTTTCAATACATCTCATAATTTGTGTTTTTTAATGCCAACACTGAATTACATTTGCGTTAAAATGCAACAAGAAGCTTAGGACGAAGGGACCATCCCTTGGGTCGGTTTATGAGTGTTTTGTTCGCCGACTAGTTATTTTTTTTTCCAATCCGGTCGATCTGGCTGGATGCGCGCTAAGTCCGGGTGTTGTGAAATGTGAAGGCCGGCCGTCGAGGGCAGCACTCGGTCCCTGTGCCATTTAGTTAGCGCCTAATAACCCGGCCCGCTCGCCCCGGCTACAGCTGGCCCGAGATTACGATGATGGCTAATGGTGCAAATGGCATTGTAGCTAGATGATAACGTTTTTCAGAAGGTTCCATTATACATAAATACAGACAGCTGTTAAAAGTACACAAAGGACTAATTGATAAAGACTAGCTACTACCTTTTTCTTTGTTTTCAACGCAAAGATGCGCGGCGTTGCTTAGTGGATGATAAGGAAAAGTTGAAATTGTTTGTGTTGTAGATGACTAACATACGTAAAACACTAATTAAACTGAAAACTAAGACATAATTTATAAAAGCATCGGTAATTAAACAAGGAAATCAATAAAATTCAGGTTTCTTTTTATTGAGACATTAACGGAGATTAGCCTTCTTCTGGAAGTCTAGATAACGACGTCACGGATTATCACGACAACATCAGCTATAGCTCCAGCTATTATACAGGGAGGTAATTTGAGATGACGCAGCAAGAGGAACTAGCTGTACGATTGTAGCTATTGGAAAACATTTTACGCATGTAACTTTCGGAGAACTTGCATACTGCGTTCACAGATTCTGGAAACATGGTGCAGTTAAAAAAACTGGTCAACTTTACGAACCTAACAATACTTTTGATATATAAAAACATGCCAAGTTCCTTGTCTTCGCGGAATAAGCAGTATTATAATAACTAACGAAAAATTGTGTGACTTAAATCTACAGATCAAACTTGGCAAGTTTTTAGAAGATGTTGAACAGATACTTAAGTATGATCTGTAGATTCAACAAATAACACATTTTTTCTATAACCTGTTTACCATGCACACTAACACTGCTTATAGGCACGATTACAGATTTTGAAAAACTGTCCTAAAATGTTCCAAAACGTAAAATATTTACAATTAATTTCATATTTTTGGTCACAGTTAAGGCTGGGTCCTCCGAGCGCCCGTATTTGTATGGGACTTGGCCCTGCGCTAGCGAAAAGTAGGGGAAAAGGTGGGCATTTTTGAAATTACAAAAATACTACTCCTATTAATATAATTTTGACGACCGACGTCAGTAACACATTCAGTGATAGTCATTATGGTATATTTTTTACTACCCAAAACACAGTACAGCTCAAATAAAACCATATCGAGTGATATTTTGGCTCATGTTCGCGATATTTTTTGATGCTATAAAGTTTAAAAAAACAGAAACATAATGACCGACGGCCCTAGATAGGACATTGAAAAGTTTTTTTTTTTCAGATTTTAAATGCTAACCATTATAAAGTAAAATGTATTTTAGAACACCTGATTCAGGAGTAATGTCGAAGAACCCAGTCTTAAGGTTTAGTAGTAAAAAACGATATTTTAGTTTTTAGATTTAAAATTCCTACCGAAACGCTTGCCAGTATCATGGCGTCGCTAGTGACGTCATAGTTGAATAGTCAACACAACAACGCTAGTGGTTTCGTATACGCATATTAAAGCGTTTAATAATTTGCGATTATGAATATGGTCACGCAACGAGCTGTAGAAAGGGCTATGCTCGGAAACGATGAGATCCGTAGACGAACGAAAGTCGTCGACAAGCCCAGCGGATTAGTAAGTTGAAGTGGCAGTGGGCGGGGCACATAGCACGCAGAACTGATGGCCGATGGGGCCGAAAAGTTCTCGAATGGAGACCACATATCGGCAAGCGCAGCGTAGGACGACCAGCCACAAGATGTGAGGGTATAGTAGTAATACCACTCGCTAATGCTGAAGTAAAACATCGTGAGTAAACCTGGGCCTCGATTCTGTTAGTGCATTGTAGTACAATGACAGGTGCACTGTCGGGTCACGTGACGTGTTTTTTCGTACCATTGACGCCTAGAAGGTTTGATGGGTGTGCCCTTAAAGCAGCCATGAAATGAAAACCGCCATGTTCATGCAGTTGTCATGTTACTACAATGCATTAACAGAATCTAGGCCCTGAGTGTCTGAGGGGTTTACACACCACATCGCTTGAAATCGCCAATCCGCGCTGGGCACGCGTTGTAATTAAGCCCATACTATCTCTCTGAGAGAAGGCCTGTGCCCTGCAGTGGGACGTATATAGGCTGCTTTTATTATAATATTTCAAAAGTGCATTTCAAAGACATAACCTTTAATATTAACAGGCTAGTAGTTATGGTTCGTCTTATTTCTCAAATTATTGTTATTTTATCATCATCATCATCATCGGCCATTTGACGCCCACTGCAGGACATAGGCCTCCTTCGTGGTTTTCATAACCATGAAGGGTTTTGCCATAATCGCCACGCTTGGCAGACGGGTTGGCGATCGCAGTATGTGCTTGGAATCTCAGGAAGACGCTGCTGCCCGTCTCCTGGTAATTAATTTCCTTAGTCGCCTTCTACGACATCCACGGAAGGAAATGGAGTGACGCTATTCTTAATCCGGCGCCACGGATTATTTTTAATGTTAATGTTATTTTATAGTTACATACTATTACATTGACGAAATATGTTGTAGTATTATTAATATACTCACATGGAAGTTTTTACATGTCTAAATTCTGCTGAACAAATTATACGTGATGCTAAAAAATCTCCCGGCATCAAAACATCGATTTTAGGCAAATTACCCTTACCAAGGACTTACTGAACCATAGTAAACTCTTGTTCCATGATCCGTGTTATTTCACTCAGGATTTAAGATAAATTACAAACAAGAAAGGTTAAATTAAAGATTCAATCGTAAATAAAACCACAGAGAAGTTTACTACGTTTATTCGCGTGTTCTCAAAAGTGACCTCAGTCGCTGTGATTGGTATGTATTCAACTTAATATGACGGACATAGTAATTTTGTAGATTTTAATTATCGTATTAATTATCAATCCCGCTCTTAATAAACAAATAAATGCGTGTTTCTTATTAAATAAGGTAGGTATATAATAGTAATTTTCAATTAGTGTCATTATACTTATTCCGCGAAGACAAGGAATTTGGCAAGTTTTTATAGGTAGGTATATCAATTATTTTTTTGGGACGAGAAGTTGGCCATTTTTTTTACATTTATGTTTTGGTGGGATTAGAAGCACCCTAGACTTTTGATGATCCATCGGTGAGTGAGTCAGTGAGTGCCGAAAATTGCAAATTTTGGAGCCTCACAGCTTCTAAACTACAATAGCTGGAAGCATGAAATTTAGAATAATCTTTCAATTTGGTAACCTCAACCCCTCCGCAAATTTTCGTTTCAACATCTAATTATTCACGAAAAAAAATATTATTCGTATTCAATGAATAATTCCAAACCCGTTGTTTATGTAACTTAAAGTTTCCGATATTTTGCGTTCAGGTAAAAATGACAGAAGTCGTTGAAGAACGAAGAAGGGGTGGGCTCTGCCAAGAAATATTGTTATTACAAAATATTTCAGAATTAACAAACAGATGAACTGAAAACAGTGAACAATAGGCACTTTTAATCACTATTTTGGTGTTTGAATTTAGAACTCGACATTCGACCTCCATCTTAATGCTATACAGCACCCTTGCGAAAAAAAAACTCGATACTAACTCCTTGTGCGAAGATTACTCGACATACAATCTCCTTGTGCAAATAACTCCTTGAGATTTGAGTGGCCGACATTTTCGTCAAGGAGTTTAGTTTTAGAATAAAAACCGTTTTGTGTTCTTTGCTGTCATTAGTAAACAAGTTGACCATCCTAATATAACAATAATAAAATTACTCTTAATTTTAGTAACTGTTCCAATTTTAATGTGCATTTTAGTTAATTTAACCTTCCTTTTTTCGTCATTAAATGTCTATGTTCGCTTCAATCTTTCGTTTTCTCGTATTCATGGTATAAAGTATAGCATGCAACTCGTGAATAAAACGGATTCATATCGAGAGCCATGAATCACTCGCAAGTGAAGGATTCTTAAAGTTGAATCACTCGCTACGCTCGTGATTCAATCGTTAGAATCCTTCATTTGCTCGTGATTCGTCTATGTCCCTCGTTTTAAATCCGTCCTTTATTCGCTAATTGCTTAATATACTATTTGCCCACTGTCCAACCAGATTTTTCACAAACAGTGACTATTCTTCGCACTAATTATATTAAAAATGTACATCTTTCTCACAAGTTCATGCCTCTGAGTGTGTCTTGAGAATTAATGGAGAACTTAGTTGATAAGTCAGTTTGGGCGCCTTGATTATATCACAATACAATCTCTGAATGGAGCATCCAGTGCACAGAAATAATTAAATTTGGCTATTCTAAATTACCTAATTTTATCTTAAGAGTGGGGAAAAATTCAGGAACAAAATGAAACATGCATGACCTACATCAACTCTGCCTAGTTAGCCAATCCATTACCGAGTTGCTAATAACGATCAAAAGTTTCTATTGAAATTAGGTTAGAATAAACCAATACCAATACCAATTTTCTAATCATGATTTTCACATCCTTTTGCAAAGTAAGTTTTGATTAAGAAAAAAAAAACACAAAATTAATTATGGAGAGGTAAAATAAGCTAATCTAGAGAAAAAAGAAAGGAAAAACAAAATTTATTATGGTGAGGTAAAATAAGTAAATCTAGACTCATTGCGCCGGTATAACTAAAGAAGGAATAAACAAAGAAAATAAAGCTAAACGTCACTAACGTCATAAAAACAACAGCAACACAATCTCTATTTTAGGTGTTTCAGGATTTTTATATATTAAGGAAAATTCATAAAAATACAAATGTCGTGGAACAAAAGTTGTAAGGTAATAAAAAACTCTAATTGTTGTGATTGGAACTCAGCCCAAAATTCATTTGAAGCATTTTTTGTATTGTTAATTCATCGGTAGAACGCTTGCCTACCGATATTCGAGAGGTACGTTCGGACATGTACCGATGATTTCCCTAAGTTACGAGCTTGCATGAATTTGTTGCAGATAGATACTACTCGCCAAAAATTTTCAGCTATTCGTATTGACGAGTAGTACCCCTAATTTTTGGATGTATATTGAAAATTTTGTTACACCGTGCATAACGTTGTAGAAAAAGCTAGATCTAAAATATATTTAGGCACGAGCAGGTTATTCTATTTTGCCAGATTCCAATGTTATCGTACATGTCAATGACGCCTGTTGCTATGTTCAACGAAGATGATCTCTATCCACATCGTATCCGGATCCAATCGAGTTTTTCGGCGCCAATAAAATGTCATTTGGTTTTTGGCTTCAAATTCCAATGACGATAAATTGTCTTGAGTAAACTTTGAAGGCTCTTGTGATCAAACACAAATCGTGTTTATGGCTATTTGAAACTGATATTAACCCTAATGCCTTCTCTCAATGAAGGTTGTTTATCGATGTTTTAATTATGATTAAGATTGATATTCAATTAAGTAAAGTCAACAATAAACTTATTGTCAATAACACATCCAAACGTGTTAAGTTCTCATTTTATCACGTTATAGTTTCTTGAACTAATGCAATGTACAAGTAATAGTGTAAATATGATGTAGATCAAAACAATCGCGTTATTTAAATCACATCCACAATGTTACGTTTATTGATACTCGGCAAAAAACCGCTAACGTAAATATCGTCGTGAATGACATATGCTAATGCCGCTCAGCTGATCCGCTGAGGGCGATTGGTTAAAACGAACCACTTACCGGGGCTTTGATGTTCATTGTTTCAGCGGCCACTTCCACGCTTTTATTGTTAAGTGTAATTGCCTGCTCACTTATTACGTCACAGAACACTGCATTCACTGGGTCCACATGACTGGAGTCGTGGTCGGCGTCGCGCTATCGTAATTTCAGCTCGTCGAGTGCCTCTCTCGCCTTCTCCGCTCGAGACGCGCGGCTCCAAGCGGCAAAGCGACTAGAGTCGTACTGAGAGTGTTGCAACAATTTCAAGGTTTATATATGAAGTTGCACGTCGGCGTTTCTAAGGGATAAATATGCACTTTTTGTTGACAAATATTATCCGTAAACACTGAAAACTTGTTCTTAGGAATACTTGAACTGTGTGTGTCTAGAAATAAATAAAAACTAAAATCCAGAGCGGGTTTCGTTTGCGTTGCACAAAGAAATGTTACAAGTAAAATGTTGTAACTACGGTAAAGTTTTGCTTTGATTTACTACAACAGGGTCTAATTGGAAATGACAAAAATACAAAAAGAATGCAGTATCAATTCTGATGGAAAACATACATTATTAAGCATGCTAGCAAGCTAGTCATGTTCGTCGCGGACAAAGAATGGAACTAAAGACTTATCTGCAATTTTGTTGAAGAGCATCTGCCAAAAATGCAACATATTTTTAATGTGTTGGCATCACTATTATGAATTAAATAGATTTGATTAATTGCCACAAACAAAACATGCATTACATAAAATAATAATAACATGTGCCATCAGAAAATTGTGCGTTGCTATTTCAGAGTGCTGTTTCTGTTCAGACACAGCGCCGGTTTTTGAATAGCACCTTCGCACTAAATTAAGGTAGGGGGCCGTCCATAAATTACGTAAGACGATTTTTGCGATTTTTCTTACCCCTCTCCCCCTTATTACCTCCTCTCCCTCCCTAATCGCACTTGAGATTTTTGCGTATTTTCATTGTATGTGCGTTAATCTGTGCTTGATTTAATTTGTATAAAAACCGGCCAAGTGCGAGTCAGACACGCGCTTGAAGGGTTTCGTTTCTGTGCAACATTTGAATATTTCAAGCGTCTACCTGTTGCCGTTATTAATATCGAGCAAAAAAATCACATTTGTTGTGTAGGAGCCTCCCTTAAATACTTATTTTATTCTAATTTGGTATTTGTTGTTTTAGCGGAAAAGAAATACAGCATCTGTGAAAATTTCAACTGTCTAACTGTTATCTACGGTTCATGAGATACAGCCTGGTGACAGATGGACGGACGGACGGACGGATGGATGGCGGAACCTTAGTAATAGGGTCCCTTACCCTTCTTTCTTTCGTTCCACTGCGATAAATATTATGTAGGAGAATCTTGGTGGCGAATTGGTCGAAATTTTACAATGAGGAAAAACATAACGTGATATTTGCCCTGACCCCTCGTGCGATTAGATGAGATTCGACTCGACCCCATACTCCCCTATTCAATTCAAATTCAATTTTTTTTTATTTAAAATAGCACAGAAACTGCGACTTAATGAACGTTACAAGTTAAACTAGGTGTCCATTTCAAAATCTAGATCATTTTGGAGAAAAAACGGGCAAAAAACTCCAAACTTTTCAAAGTCAACAAAGTTTATATAAATATTTTAAAACCTGGAACTCATGCATTGAACTGGCTGTAATTTGTTTTTGAACCGCGTTTCTGGCAAGCTTATTATGTCCTCAGAGACCTTATTGTAGAAACGTATAAAATGCCCTATAAAGCATGTATTAACCTTTGCCAGCCCTAATTTTGGGAACGAAAGTTTGTCTATTTCTAGTTTAAATACTAGTTAATATACTAGATTGTTTTGGCTACTTTAAAGTTACGGATATTTTTCCTAACGTACATAATATTTTCATAGATATACTGACTAACAACTGTTAGGACGCCTAAACGCCTCACGTAAATAATGAACCCCTCCTTAGAGCTCTAGTCCCTATCTGTGTGATATTTTTTTTTAAATAACACTGGCAGCGGGTGAACACCACAAAAGTTTATCTACCGTTGTTGTCTTTAAACGTACGAAGCTGCTATAAATATTGGAGTCATATTGTGAAATAATGTTTTACCCCCGGTTTCTCGTACACTACTAACAAGCTGTTAATCTACTGTTTACAGCTGTCAGTGGATGTTTTTGTATGCACTTTGGTCAATTGACAGCTGTTAACAGTAGATTAACAGCGTGTAATGTACGAGAAACTGGGGGTCAGTGTGTTAAGAACCCTGGGTTCGTGGGTCGTGTTTTCTAAGTTACGTACTTTTATGAAGTTATAGTAGCAATACCACTCGCTAAAGTTGAAGAAAACATTGTGAGGAAACCTTAGTGTCTGAGGTGTTCACACACCTCAGTGCTTGAAATTGCCAATCCGCGGTGGGCACGCGTGGTGATTAATCCGATACTCTCTTTCTCTCTAAGAGAAGGTGCCCTGCAGTGGGACGAAAAAAAAACCCTTATCAAAAAACTTATTTGAGTTAGAACTGCGAAAAAAAAATGTGCCATTTTTATTTCTGCGAGTTATTTTTAAAAAAATTAAAATTAATAGATTAATTAAAATTAATAGATAAATACAAATTCAACAGTTTTTTGTTTTCTTTTTTTTATTTACTTTCATGTAAATAAATACTATCGTAGTCGTAACACATATTGTAACGCTTTGGTTTAATTTGTCATGTGTGTGTTGTTTTTTTAATATTTTTTAAGAACCTTACTAATGGATTATAATGGATTGGTTTCTCACGAGTGATTTATTACGCCTTTTCGATTTTAACGAAGTGTTGTTAATTGTAATTTCACATGTAATTTCATGGTTTTCAAATTAGTTATTCTCCTGAATTCACGTTTGTTAATTACTTCTTTTAATTAATATTTTAAAGTAGAATTTTATATTTTAGGAAAGGTCTAATACCTTACAGCCAGTTCTCGGCCACCACTCTGTGACCGCCTTCATCCACAGTTCGGCCTTTTGTCAACCACATGCCCACCTCCACTTTAGTTCTGTAATTAGTTGTCCACGTCTTTCGCCGTGGTCGTTGGTCGTATTACGACATTGGGCACACAATCGACAAGTGAGATGCCCAGCATGGCCTTTTTCAACATGGATTTTCTCAATAAATGTGCCTTTGTGAGCATCCATTTTTTAATTAATTATTTCCTAATCCTACTAAGGACCAACAATTTATTTCAGACATGTATACTCTATATTTTATTTTCAAATGCAAGACTGCGACGAGGTTTGGTCATACAAAGGACACACAATTAAACAACATTATTATTATTTATTAATACACTAGTAGACAATTGATGAGATTAGCAGAAGACTGGCGAGGCTGGCATGACGGTGAAGTCGCCTATGCCTAACATTGGGCGTCTTTCACGTGCTGTATATAATAGATCAAATGATAGAATACACAATCAGCTTTAAGCGGATACGTGTATTGTATATCACTTTCGAAGGAAGAAGAAAGTTTCTAGACTATTGATGCTAGATATAGAACCTTTTGGCAATTACTTTCTACATCATCTTGGTGAAGTGACCAACAAACGCTGAAGTTCAAAGGGCGTAATTTTAAATCGGGAAATGTTGACCGTGACCATGATAATGAAGCACGTATAATAGAGCTACCCCCTGTTTTTCCTACACGAGTATCGGTGATGTCACTGTTGTCCAAAGAGATTAAAAAAAATTACTAATAGCTGTTAACAATAGATTAACAGATTGGTAGTGTACGAGAAACCGTGGGTAAAGTAATACATAAGATAGACAAAATCATACATGATCCGCTAAACGATCCGCAGATTTCCTCGCGATATTTTTCTTCACAGTCAACCATACCCAAGTTATAATATATAGACTGAGGACATCTGTACAATCAACTACGGCGGCATCCAGTGGGAATCGAACCCATGACCTCCATTTTGGTACTCAAGCGTACAATTCCTAAATCAAAGTAGGTATTAAAAGTCAGCAGGAGTCTTCTATAACTTAGATTCTTATAAGCTTTTAAGTTTAGGACAGAGGAATGGAAGTTATGGTATTTCGTAAAATCTGCCGATTAGACCAAGGCCAAATTTGGCACACGTATCGGAAACGTTTATTACGTTCACTGTATGACTGACGATAAATAAATTTTGCATCTTATTTTCAATTCTTGGAAACATTTTGAATCAGCAATTAAATTCAGATGAACCAACATCCAATGATTGTCACTAGTCTGTAGCGTGTAGGCGAGGTTGAGTGTCTATACAGGAAAACGTTTAATCTGTAATACAGTAGCTGTGTCACGTTTGCTGCACAGGGGTTCGCATGACGTGTCCGGCGTTGACCGTCGCATGCTCTCGGGTTGTGCAAGACGCCGAGGACACTGCAGCCGTACACGGCATACCATAATTTATTATAATGGACCCGACGCTGCTGTAAGGATGATACAACTCATCGGTTTTTACATCAACTCGAGTTAGGGTCAAAGGAAGGCTGGATTGAACTTTTGTCTGGTGATTCCGAATTACTATACTGATTCCGACTCAGTTCGGGTGAAATGCTCCGTGAGCGGTTGAGGCGCAGTAAGTAGACTGGTGGCTTTTGGTCGAGAGGCCTTCGTGATGTTCCCGGCTTCCAAATACAAACCACATTTGTTCACCACTGGACAAGGACCTTCTTTCTGTCCACGGCTATCCTAAATGAATCCGCTTCAGATTGTTGTTTCAAGGGCGGGTGTCCCACGCTGCGTTGGCCTGTTCGCCGTCTTATTCATCAGCTACTCTCTCTTACTCTCTTTTAACGGCGCGGCGTGAGTAGCAGTCAAGGTATACCTGAGTGAATTTTTGGGTTCCGCACATCCGATAAAAAACGGAATCCGTTTAGGATCATCCTCAAGTCTTTCTGTCCAGTATTTTTTTTAAATTTATAACCTAACATAATACAGGTGATACAGTACATTAAAACTCGCCAAACTCCCACCACTCACCCCCACCACTTATTTTCGAAACTACTGACGCAAAAAATATTACTGGATAGTTGAGCCTCCCTCAAAGTACAGGAAAACCTGAAAAAAATCGAAACGATTAAAACATTTTAATCGCGTCGGAAAATGCGATTAAAATGTTTTATTTCAATTCACACAGGAATTAAAAGTCTCATAGCGCATTGGTACCATGTTGTAAATATAATGTTATACAAGGTTTGATCCCCAACCAGAGAATGTCTTTTTGTATTTCTTTTTTATACAAGGTAACTTTTGTTTTATACTTTCTTAGATTTTGTTTTCCTTTTAGTGTTGTATATTTTACTGTAGTACCAAAATGTGTGCGCAAGTGCGACTCGCGCTTGACCGTTTTTTTATTCAAGTCTCATTTTCCAATGTTCGATTTTCATGAACACATCTGTTGCCCTTGGTCGCGTGAAGCACAGCCCCGGTACAGCCTTAACTGTGATGGCAGACGATTACATACGTTTTTTGTTATTTCGACACTTCTATCTGTAAATGTCCAAAACAGACAAGTTAAGGCTGACCTTACGGATTTACAATTTTTTAAGGTTATTTTCCTTTGGTTAGGTAGGTATTACGTCGAAAGATTGGTTTACCGGTTACAGCATGGAGTAGCGATAGGAAATTATAGACGTGATAATGTAGTGTGGTTGTAAAACGGTGACAGTAGCTGCGTCGTCGGTCTTATTGTGAATTGGTACGTCAGGTACGTGGGATTCTACTGCCTTTTGTCGTTTTGTTGAGCAAGCATCTGCGTGGCGGGAATGTTGCAGGCTCCACCTATAAGACAAAATGTGGACATTGTTATGTAACCACATTGTACTAAATGCCTACTTCCATAGGGATGTACAGTGTATGATATAATACGCGGATGCCATAAAAGCTAATTTTGCTCTTCTTGTGTAGGCCGATCATAAAAACAAAAGGCAATCACGAATTTGTAGAGAAACATACATCAGCAAGTGACGTTACTGTGGCGTTCTATTCAAGTTTTACGTGCATAGGTCTTGACTGACGATTTAAAAACAGTAGACTTCCGCATGATCTTTTCGACGTATCGGTGACGTTTTACTCCTACAGACCTACATAAAGACACACTGAGATAACCTTTGTTTTTGCGATTCTCGCACTTACCTGCTCGCATTAAAAGCTGCATTAGGATAGCCAATGACTAGCTCATTGTACCATAGCGGTTTGATATTGGTTCCTGATTTTTATTACTTAAAGTTACGAAAAAATCTAGACTTACAGGCCGATTTTAAACCGGTTGACGGTTTTATCCGCATGCCTCTGCTTCGTCGAAAACAGATAATTAGGATCCCTCTATTCGCGCTTGTGTGAAGGCGTTGTAGAAACCATTGTAAAATTTGTACGTACCTAGTAGTCGCAAGGTTCTTGTGAGAATTAATTCGTTAGTGCAACAAAAGGTTGAAGGCTTGCTTAATTTCTCAGTCACACGCACCACCCAAATCCTCAGAATCGTAATTTTAATCATGGCGTAGTCTGCACCACTAGTTATTACTCTATTTTTCGTACTTTATATTCCACATTACGAGTAAGCATGTTCTTAGTTATTTTTGGCTTGCGTTTGTAAGCTCAGACTGCGCGTTGAAGTCTTTTCTTTGTAAACAAATAATAATTGCCAAACGAGAAATAATAATAACATAATCGCAAACCGCGAGACATACTCAAGAATGGCCTCCACGAATAATAACATTGAACTCTATCCTGTCCGAAATTTCTTTGATATTTTTATTATTATGCTATCTTTGCATAACTGAATAGTAACCATGGTCATCTGCGAAGATGATGATCTTTATGTTATTGGTATTAATAATGTTACATCTAACATTTTTCTGATGATGAAATAATTACTTAATATTAGTCTACTCTTTCAACGCCGTGTATTGACGGTCCACAAAACTTTAACTTTAGTATCCAACAATAACCGTTTCGAGAGACCGCGATCGTTGGGTTAAATTGGAAAAACAATGTTCGTATTACCTTGCCTGCGTATATTGAGTTGCTGTATCAGTTTACTCACTGATACAAAAGCAGTAAAGTATTGAAATTAGACGGTCTTGTAGGTTTACGCTTTTTGTATGAACATTCTAATTTGTGGCCCATTTCCATGGATGTACCTAATTCACTTAATTGTATTTTTACACCTACAATTAAAATTACATTTCTGAACATTTACTTTTCGCTTTCCATACTCATGCTTACACTCAGTGTGCAATACCTACTGGAGGGTAACCAATTAGTGGAATTTCGCTGAAGATCCTTAACCACGCATCGTAAATGACAAGTAACTTCAATTTAATGTCATACCATATTGTAGCAAGATGTTAAATTTGCTTTTCTGTGTATTTTCTGTCAAATAAAGATGATGATTATTATTATTATAATTAGGGTTTTGCATGAACAAGCGCCAAGACGTAATCTCTAAAATGCATAGTCGTTAAATAGAGTCGTATTAGTACGGTAATGGTAATTTCATTGACACCAATGGTATGACCCGTGCAACTTAACACGGCGCCTCGCCCGATTAGATCTTCTTCCCGAGAGATGTCTATTTAATTTGCGCGGGTTATAACATTAAATGACGATGTACTGCTATTGCTTTGTAGACTACCAAATAGAGGCAAATAACAACTATTGTCGTGCTTATATTATTATCATTCTGTTGAAAATCTATGTGTGTATTTAACTCTAGGGCCGGGTCATTAGACGGGAATATAGTATGCTAATGACTCACAATTACTATCCGTCCGTAAGTGTGTGTCGGGCTGGCGGGGCGCCGATATAATATTCGTGCAGATCGTCCTTGTCAGGAATGCGAGGTCATCACGCCTGTGCGGCCAGTTATTCTGTGGTAGTCATCTCATAAAACTTAATCGATGCTATACTAGTTGGTATTTAATTGTGATTTGATGACCTCCTCTCACTAAAATACTTGTCGACGATTGCTGTCGACGTTGGTGGTTTTATAAGGAAAACCACAGTGCTAATATCACTTATTGGTTTAATTAAGCACGTTACAATAAAGTTTGACAGTATTTAGGTAATTAATTCTTAAGAAATTGAACAGAGAGCGTATCGTCTCGTTCGACGCGCAGGAGCAGAGAGCGGCGGCGGGGCGCGCGGGGCGACCAACTTCGAGGGTGGTTGGAAAAGTGAATACGTATTATACCAAGACTAGGCGAAGACTACAAATTACAATGTATTTTGTAACTGTTTAATAGTTTTTTTACATTTTTGTTGGTCTGTATAGGGAATCCGAAAATAAGATAAGCCTTAGGTAGGTGCCTTAGACGAAATAATATCTAATGCTTCCACGTTATGTCGCTCTACGCGACAGATTTTCGCACTAAACATTAAGCTTGTACTATGCCCATAGGGTTCTTATTTAGTATTCAGTGCATGTCAACCGAGTTTGCGCCTTGTCCCGTCCGTGGAAGACCGATGAGAGCGTTTTGTTTTTAATAACCTATTTGAGACTAAAAATTCCACCCATCCTATGCCGGGATTTGAACCCGCCACCTCTGGCTTACCGTGCCAGCGCTCTCTCAACTGAGCTAGGCAAGTGCAGGCATCGGCGAAATTTTGCCAGAGGTTGCGGGTTCAAGTTCCGGTATGGGTAGAATTTTTAGCCTCTAAATAGGTTTTTAAAAATTATCCTCAGCATGGATTAGTGCAACAAAGAGAATATAAGCCTTTTATTTGTTTCGCTTAACTGTTATTAGAGGTATTTTAGAAAATATCAGACATAGTATTTCAACCCTTTGTCTTAAATATTAATTACGGTCAGTGACAAATATTTATTTTATTTCATTGAACTTCGTCAGTCTGAACATTCTCTTCTGTCCGTGATGTGAATAGTAACATTGTGTTGTGCTCATTTTTAATATCACTGCAAACATGGCAATTTGACAGGGCACCTAAAATGACACCTTTGAACTTATGATTTTATCGTTATAATGTCTGATTGATAGATAGGCTATTTAAAAACAACATTATAGTGAAATATAATGAACCCAAGTGAACCATTGCGTTGCTGAACATGTTCATTGTTCTTATGTCAATCATCTATCCATTTGCGTTAGAGGAACTGAGTAGATACTATTTATAGATAATGTACATTCACTAGTAAAGGTTTTTTTATAGCTTTAGAGCAAAGTTGCGGTATTTTTTTTTGTAGAGTCGATTCATCCGGTTGAACATGTTAAATTCAAGGTGTTGATTCCATTCTTTGACGTCACAGAATGGCATATGTGAATGACGCAACAAAAGCACTGAATTGTTGATATACGATTCATTTACATACGAGAACTTAACGTAATAATTATTAAGAGCAAAATTATCGGTAATACTTGTCCTAGTGGGTTTAATTTGCCACCGCATGTAAATTAATTTGGTCTTAAACTCTTGAAATTACAATGACATTACAGCCAAACAATAATTGGTTTGGTTGTTGCAAAACTAAAGACTGTATATATAGGGTTAAACCCAAAAGGACTAAAATTCGTGAAACACGTCCTTTTCGTCAATTAGAGTTAACAACTTTTGTTTTATGAGATTTTTCTCAGATTGGTAATATTCCAAATATCAGAAGTTACATTTTATGAAATTTGTGCTCTACGAATTATATTATTGTTCTACATAGAACAATGTTCATTCTATTTATGTGTTTCGTTTGCAATATAGTATAACAATAATAACCACGATTAAAATTCGTAGAACAAAAGTGTGTCTTAGGCATTGCGCATTTTTGTAATCTTATATTTTTGTAACGGTTTATATTAGGGGTTAAAGTATGAAATTCCCGTTTTATTGCAATAGGTTCTTTGAACTGACATAGAATCTTCATGGTTTGAGGTTTTCGAATGAAACTTTTTTCAAATGGTTTCTATGATGTTCTTTTTTTAAAAAATGTGAAACATTTGAATATCGACTTTCAATTGTTTTTGTTATTCAATTTAGACAAGAAACATGGATACTGCGAAAATTCGAGTGATTATGAGGCACCCATTTTTCGTATTTTTTTATTTTATTGATTTGACGCAAGTGAGTCAATATTGTGGGTAAGGTAACGTTAAACCATGCCGCTAATTCCTGGGTAGTTTGACTAGGGTCGGCTTCCACTATCTCTCTTAATTCATCGTTATTCACCTGTGTGGGCGGTCTTCCTCGTGGCTCGTTCTTTAAGTCGAAATTTCCATCACGAAAGCGTTTAAACCAAAATCGCACGGTGCGTTCATTAGTAGACCCCTCTCCAAACGCAGCATTGATATTGCGGGCTCTTTCTGCCGCGTTAGTTCCGCGTCGGAACTCGTATTCAAAAATCACTCGAATTTTCGCAGTATCCATCTTTCTTGTCTAAATTGAATAACAAAAACATTTGAAAGTCGATATTCAAATGTTTCACATTTTTTAAAAAAAGAACATCATATAAACCATTTGAAAAAAGTTTCATTCGAAAACCTCAAACCATGAAGATTCTATGTCAATTCAAAGAACCTATTGCAATAAAACGGCAATTTCATACTTTAACCCCTATTATTTATGACTAAATACAAACGGACTTATATGTTCATAGGACTTAATTTATGATTTACATTTTTTATGTTGTTAAGTGGTAGCCTAGCGGGTAGAACATTGGACTTGGAAGCGAGAGACCCTGGTTCGATTCCCAGTGCGGGCATGTAAGGCTTTGATTTCTAATGTAGTATTCATTTCTGAAGTTATAGTAGCAATACCACTCGCTAACGTGAAGGAGAACATCGTGAGGAAACCTGAATGTCTGAGCTATTCACATACCTCAGCGCTTGAAATCGCCAATCCGCGGTGGGCACGCGTGGTGATTAAGCCCACAAAACGGAGATATGTTCTGTGTTCTGTGATTAAGTCCATACTCTTTCCTGAGAAGGCAGTGGGACGTATATAGGCTGCTTGTGATGTTGTTAAGTATTTTAACCTAAATAGTGTACGAATATCTGTCGATAGCCATTTCAGCTTGTTTGAAGCGTATGTATTAATTAGGTATTCACTTAAGGCTGCCAAAAAATGTCGTAAAAATCTCATGAAGAAAAGTACAAGCAGCCTTTAAATATTCCACTGCGGGGCACAGGCCTTCTCTCAGAGAAGCTATGGACTCGTAGGCGTGCACACCTCGCATTGGCTATTTCAAGCGCTGCGTTCGGTATATGATCATCTATGACACTTAGGGCCAGTTTCTGAATTGAGAATTTCACTAAGTAAATAATAGTTAACTGTAGCCCTGTCTCTTCGAATTTCTCAGAAAAGAGCGTGACAGAACGTTACTTAAGTACTCATTTAGTAAATTTCTCAATTGAGTAAGTGGCCCTTGAGGTTTTCTCCATTTCTAGGGTTATTGAAAGTATAAGTATAACACACCTAATACCAATGCAGTTTCTGAATTGAGAATTTCACTAAGTAAATAATAGTTAACTGTAGCCCTGTCTCTTCGAATTTCTCAGAAAAGAGCGTGACAGAACGTTACTTAAGTACTCATTTAGTAAATTTCTCAATTGAGTAAGCGGCCCTTGAGGTTTTCTCTATATCTAGGGTTATTGAAAGTATAAGTATAACACACCTAATACCAATGCATGTATGTAATCCCAACATCCTGCAGTCGGCTTGGACTATTCCGGCACGGCCCACCCGGACTCCCCCCCTAGCTAAGCCAAAAGTTTTCTCACGAAACCCGTAGTTAGCAAATCCTATAACGAGTGCACAGACAAATTTGTGAATAGACGTGTGTTGTCATGCCGACAGCTCCGAGTGCCTCTGCGGCAGACGCTGCGGCCGCGCGACCTGACAGTAATCATCGGCAAGAAGCACCTCAAGGTCGGCGTGAAGGGCCAGCCGCTCATCATCGACGGCGAGCTCGATGCTGACGTCAAGCTTGAAGAATCCACCTGGGTGCTCCAAGACGGACGCAACCTGCTCGTCAATATTGAAAAGGTTACCATCCTGAACTAATAATTTTCATCGTCTTCCACGCACACAAAAACGTAAAAAAAAATATGAAGGTCGGCCGCATACCGAATTTTCAACACTCCAATATGTATTTTAATAATCGTTATCTACGTTGCGTGAGTTAAAATTTCGTAACGATGCTGTGTTAGCTTGAGTGACATTGCACATTCGGTATTCGTCCAATTGGAGGTGAAGCTGCGCGGCATCTGAATCAATTCGAGACGGTTAATCCTTGTTATTACGTATAAATGACCATTCAATTTATTATACTACTGTTTTTATAGTCTATAGCTTTGTTATATAATGTCATATTAATATGCTTATACTCTTACTAGCGTTTTTGCCGTAACAAATTCGTGCCGGTGCAATCTTACCTCATATTTGATTGTTGCGAATTGCTGCCCATCTATTGTAGTAGATTTTTATACCAGGAAGTATTCTACAACAACTACATGTTTCAGAGCTACTTTACAATTATTGATGTGCCAACAATGTCCACATCCTAACATTGTCTTGTAATACACAATCTCTGTATACATTTAATTTCAGGTTAACAAGATGAACTGGTGGAGCCGGCTAGTGACCACGGACCCACCCATATCTACTAAGAAAATTAACCCAGGTACCTTCTAAATTGAGTCCCTCAATCTAACCAGCCCACTATCAGCCCAAAACAGATTACCTCGTTGGTCTAGCGGTAACGCACTTGACTACCAACACATAGGTCGTGGGTTCGATTCTCGCTGTAGGCCGCCGAAATTGGTTTGTACAAATGGCCTCAGTCTGGGTGTATTTCCATGTTTTTAATGTCCTTGACCGGTTACTATATTATATTAGCATCCTGGTTTGGGACAATGACAAGTTATTGTGTCGTGTAGAAGTTGTTACTATTATCACTGTTGGGCCCCTCTGCTTTCAACTATAGTGAAGAGCGGGTGATCGTGCTCTTCCACTATAAAGGGAAATTTCCCGCCAGGCAGATCGTATGCCTGGGGACGGCCGGTCCAACTGATGTTCGTCGGACGCTATATTTATGGTATGTCATGTGAAACATTTTGCTTGCGCGATGCAGGAATGTTGGAGATTATAGTGCGCGCGCAGAGTTGACATGTGCTCGCCACATCACTCCCCTTCAAGACCGTAGCTACGCATAGCTAGGTCTGATAGGAATCGAAGTCTGCTCTAAAGCGTGTACGTGCCAGGAGGCGCTGAGTCAGTGAGTCGACTAGCGGTTGAGGGTGTTCGGCGGCTAACAGTCACTTCACCGGCGACAGTACCATGGGGACCGCGCATGTGGTAGGAACCGGTGAAGGCTGCTGTACCACTGGCAATGTGCGCTGTTGCTGTGTGGCTGCCGTGCCGAGGGGTTGGGGGAGATCACCATCAGTACCAGTAGTCGATGCGTTGACTGTAGTGGAACTGATGAGGTGAGAGGGAAGAGGATGCTGGCCTTGCTTTGAGACTGATTGTATGTGGGGTGCTGCGAGAGCGAAGGAAGGTTGACATTGTTCTGTCGAGGCTCACCACTATAATGAAGAGCGGGTGATCGTGCTCTTCTACTATAAAGGGAAATTTCCCGCCAGGCAGATCGTATGCCTGGGGACGGCCGGTCCAACTGATGTTCGTCGGACGCTATATTTATGGTATGTCATGTGAAACATTCTGCTTGCGCGATGCAGGAATGTTGGAGTTTATAGTGCGCGCGTAGAATTGACATGTGCTCGCCACACAACCAACAAGCCAACCATTCCGGACCTTTGCCAGTCTGGTCCACTCTTTGCCAGACACATTCGTCATTAGAATTACTTTTCTAGAAGTTATAGGTATTATAAAAATATTCGTTGTAAAGAAAATCTTTTTCACGATTATTAATCTTATAAAGCCAAGTATTCACTAGGCGACAAATTGTCGCAGAACATGTCTAGGAACACTGCTTCTACGTGTCG
This sequence comes from Yponomeuta evonymella, assembly GCA_963969515.1. Classification (NCBI taxonomy): domain Eukaryota; kingdom Metazoa; phylum Arthropoda; class Insecta; order Lepidoptera; family Yponomeutidae; genus Yponomeuta; species Yponomeuta evonymella. Next base: position 11,645,527 of record OZ018349.1, read on the forward strand.
CCGCGACGTCGCGCTGTGTTCCGCGACGTCGCACGCGACATTGCAGCGACATCCACGTGTCGCAGATTGTGTTCCGTGTTCTGTCTCGCGAGCCAAAACTTCCTGCAACATCAGTCGGGCGACAGGTGTCGCCGAGTGTAGACGCGTCTGTGACTTGTTTTTCAACATGCCCGTAGAGTGGAGCAATGAAGCAGTGCTAAAACTTATCGAACTTTATGAAACCAATGGATGTTTGTGGGACACGAATAGCAGTGATTACAAAAACAAAATAAAGAAAAATGATGCTTGGGAGGGGTTAGCCAATGTCCTTCAAATGCCTAGGAAAGATATAGAAGCGAAGATCCACAACCTACGCTTACAGTTTACGCCTGAGATAAAGAAAATTGCTTCCTCGAAAGGCACGGGTAAAGCACGGGATGAAGTTATAATATTAAGTTCTTGGTTTGCCTACGATGCCATGAAGTTTTTATTGAGTGGGGCGACAACTGCTGGTGGCACAGATACATTGGAGATACAAGTTAGTCACAATTTTAGCTAGCTTTTTTCAAAGGGGTTCGAACCTCTGTGGCATACCTAAAGTTGTAAGTACATGAAAAGTAGTTTCGCACCCACCACCTTTTCTTTTTATAACGTCTTGGTCCACTCAATCGACAATTAATATATATGTACGCAGCACTAACTGCCACGACTTCCTCGGGCGACATCTCCGCGGCGACTGACTGGTGTGGACAGGGAAAATGTCTCGCGACATGTTGCTTACATGTTCCGAGAACACGCACCGTAGATGTTCTGGCACATGTCTCGCGACTTGTCCCCTAGTGAAATCGTGGCTTAACAAGGACGACAAAAGATTTTTTTTCATGTTCTCTTTTGCGTAATTTTTTTTACACAATTTTTGCCCGTTCAGTTGACAGCATTTCTACCTTTACATATTTGTTGTAGAGTGCACGAGTGATAGTTAAGAACATAGATGTCTAACTGGCGCTAAAAATGACCCCACGTTCAATTGTGAGGAGGCGGGCGGGCTTGTCAATTTTGCCACCGGTCGGAGCGAGTTCAGTATTAACTACCCGGCAAAATACTCGTACATATGCATCTGCCACCGTCAGACCGCCATACATCAATGAAGTCATTGGTTTGACGTTTTTGTATAAAACCAAACATCGTTACGTTGTCACTTACTATCGTCCAATCAACGTTCACGTCACGCATGGCGCACAGAATGAACCAATCACATAGTGGTTTATTCTGCAGCACATCTTGCGCTCATTTCTTTGGTAAAGACTAATTGAGAAGAATGAGGCCGTTTTTGAGTGTGAATTATGTAGGATGAAACACTTCAATGGTTTCATTATTCGTTGAGTGCACGTATGTAAAGGTTGATGTGCTGTCGATTGTACGTAGACGATCCTATCTACCCAACTGTTCGTGGATAATATTCATAGGGCTGAGAAGACGTGGGCACACGAATCACGAAGCTTAAGTGGAGATGGGCGGGACATCTAGCTAAACGAACGGACGGTGGACGAAGGCATTAACAGAGTGGTGGCCGACAACTGGCCGTCGTTCGCTGGGCAGTGTTGCCAGATGCTGGCCGGCCAATGTCGCCAAAATTTTGAAAAACAGTCGCCCTAAAATCGCCTAAGTTCTCATAGCCCAAAATCGCCAATTTTTTTTTTAATTGTGGCGCTCATAGTTAATTTGGTACGCAGGTGTTTTCTAAAATTATCTCAATTAATCTTAAGAATGTAAAAGTACTTTTTTAAGTATAATTACTGGTCCATCTTAGCAATTAATATTCATTGCACCCTTATACTGCTACGACAAATCCAAAAAAAAGAAAAGATCAATAAACAAATATACAATTACCCAATATATACAAATAATTTCTTTTGATTTCCCAAATAGCCCAAAAGTCGCCGAAAATAAAATTGAGATAGCCCAATTGTTGCCCGGTCGTCAATTGCAATTTTTGGTCGCCAATACACCCTCGGAGATAGCCCAAATGGCGATAAATCGCCTCATCTGGCATCCCTGTCGCTGGGTAGGCCCCCTACCCGATCGGTTGATGACATTAAGAAGGCGACAGGAGGGCACCATTGCCACAATCTTGTCCATACAAGATTAGCAGGGGACCGGCGAGGTTGGCGTGACGGTGAAGAGGCATATGCCCAACAGTGGGCGTCTTTCATGGGCTGTATAGATAGATAGAAAGGGTTGATACGTGGTCACTGCCAATACAGAGGGTTGTTTCTAAAGTGCGCAATTCCTGAAACATGTCTGTTTCTTAAATTTTTTTTATAATTTGTTTTAAATATATGATTTTTACGGTCTTTCTCGTTTGGACCACTCCAAAGCTCAACGCTATTTGATAATGCTTAAAACACAATTGTGTTACATAGAATGGACATTCTTCTATGTAGGATAATGATTTACTGAAGGCTGCGACATTGGTAGAGCGCGGTTTCAATGAAATTGTATAAACCCTGTTCGTTTGAAAAAAAAAGATCTGAAAAAGTCTTAGGAGTTCCGCATTTTTTAAAAAATCCTGCATACTTTCCTAGCTTTCTCTAAATGTTATTAAAGCTTATTGTTTTTATTGCAGAGCCATCTAAATTATCCGACCTCGATGGAGAGACACGAGGGCTGGTCGAGAAGATGATGTACGATCAGAGGCAAAAGGAAATGGGCCTTCCCACCAGCGACGATCAGAAGAAACAAGATGTTCTGAAAAAGTACGCATTTTATGCCAATCAAGCTCATGTTTACCATAAACGCTTGCTATAGTAGTTTCCTTTACAAAAGGTCATGTGCTACGACAGTCAACTCTATTTATTCATCATGAATTTTCCCTTTCACGTAAAGAGACCGTCCAGCCTAGTGTTACCTACTAAGTAAGATAGCATGTCGACGCCAGTCGCGCGTTGTTTGGCGCCAAAATGTCACAATTTGACAATGTACTGGGAATTCGCGACTTTTGACATTTCAGCACTAATTTACTTTGCGTATGGTATGCAACGGGTTAAAATACGAAGCTATCGATTAAGTACTAATGGCATCAATCAGTAAAGGCTTTGTAGCCCGATAGCGTTAAAATTATGTTTATGACGTTAGCGTTGACAGTTTTTTTTAAACAACTCATTCTCTATAACCATGTATAAACCAAGTTACTTTTAAACGTTTATATTTGGCAAAATATTGGTAACTCGTTGTACTGGTCAGTATTGAGCGAGAATTGTGCAGTAAAAAAAAATACTTGAAGACTTCTTGACGAGTGCAAATTTGTCAATATTATTGTATAAAACTTTTTACAGGTACTGATTTAATTGATTTTTATGTCGATCTGTTGTTTACAGGTTTATGGAACAACATCCGGAAATGGACTTCTCCAAGTGCAAGTTTAACTGAGAAACGAATTACAGCGCTCGCAGACTGGCAATTTCATCTATCTGTATTCACACAAGTAGACACTGGTTTATTTTACGTTCAGTGCTAGTCTTTTATGTTAATTAACTGATGTACTTTCTTTTTGTAAGGCCTTTGAGTTGATAATAAGCACTTATGAGTTGCCTAAATAAACAACACTTCACTGAGTACCTATTTTGTTTATTTTATTTTTAGCTTTGCATAGCTGAGCCTCTGAAGTGAAAGTCGAGGCACAGCTAGGACTTCTGTTGTGGTACCTAAGTTTCTTTGACAAGAGAGAATAAAGTATAAATATGGAATTGTCATAGTAAACCATGAATTGTAGTTATGCACCTGGTACATAGTACATGCACCTGGTACTACTCTCAACGTAGCAGTAGCAACCTCATGATAAATCTTATTTGTTCGGGATGTCTGAGGCTTTCGACACGAAAGAAAAAGAAGAAGATACGCCTTAAAATTATATCAGACATGGGCTTTCAATTTTATAGATAAAGTCCATCACCATCATCGGAGGATTCTCCGACGATGGTGAATCCTCCGATGATGGTGCGCGGAAGGCATACGCAAACGACTTGCGTCGGTACTCGCTCCTATTCACGATATCGCTTTTTTTAGCAATATGGCAACCTGTGCAGGTAGCGTGATGACGCGACTCGCAAGTGATGTAGCGCTAAAATGTCAGAATTTGACAAGTGTAAATTACAAGGGCCATTATTTATTGCACAAGGAGGTATATTTTCACACTTGTATTCGTGATTTTGTTCATCAAAAATCCCTTGTAAGTTACAATTTGTAGCAAATTATGGCAAATCCTGAGATGTCCGGCGACTCTCCATTCCGTTACAAATTTGCTTAGTACCGCAATATTTTTTAATTTCATTTTATTTTTTAAAACGCCGCCGTCAAGTGACTCAAGCGATGATGAAAATATTAGAATAATGGAATCAAGGACTTATAGAACAAGAATTGACTAAGGTCATATGGAGACTGGAGGCGACCTATGAATTTAACGAAAGGTTTCTACTTCAAGCATTGGAACAATTAATTAACATAAAAAATAACAATAAAGAATATTCTATCTATGTTAGAACATAGATAGAATATTCTTTATTTTAAACATTTTGGGAAGCCATTTAGAAAGAAATACAAACAGAAACCACGCCCTGTCAACTAAATTAATTACAAATTGCTTTACATTGGTTGGGAACCGGAGTTCAATACCATGCTGTCAACATGCATGGTGTAGGTAACAAAAGGCAGTGTATGCAATGCAGTCCAGTGTTGTAGCAGCTATAAATACGGTTAATGTTTGAAAACTTTAACGTTAAAAGGCTGAATAATATGCAGGAGGTAAGTAGTACAGAAGTTTCATAATATTATGGTGAAAGCAATGCCATTAATTTGTGGCTGTCTAATGGTACCTTGATAAAAATTTATGCCCCACATCAACATGAAGAAATATTCGTAGATCGACACGGAAATCAGTCCATTACCTGTGTGGTTGTGTGCGGTCCTGACAGAAAGTATTAGGTACTATTCCTATGCTAGTTGCCCCGGAAGCACCCATGTCAGTAGTTTTAAGAAACAGTCGGTTATGAGGAGCAATTTGAAAATGGCTGGAGACCTATTGCACGAGGGGTTCTCCTTGGCGACTCTGCGTAACCTCTGAAGGAATGGCTCATTACTCCTATAGTACCTAATGGATGGCAACGATCAAGCAAACATCAGATTTATTAATGCTCATAAATAAGATAAGATAAAAAAGTATTAATTACTTACCTCATCTATTAAATATCATTTATTAAATCTACTCGAGTTATGGAAAATGCCATTGGAATACCAATATCGAATTAGCATGCTGAAGTGGCAGTGGGCCGTCCATATTATCCGAAGAACTGATAACCGATGGGGTAGACGAGTTCTCGAGTGGAGACCGCGGATCGGTAAACGTAGTGTGGGACGTCCTCAGACTCGGTGGAGCGATGATCTTCGCAGGGCGGCTGGCAAGAGTTGGATGAGAGTAGCCGAGGACCGTGCTCAGTGGCGTGCTATAGGAGAGGCCTACGTCCAGCAGTGGACAAGCATAGGCTGATGATGTAAGTGTTTAAATTATTTAAGATGAATTCAACCCAGGAGCTCTATTTTTGAATCACTCGTATCGCGTCGAGCGCTCGATTTCTACTGATTTTCGTTCGACATCTGAAATTCCGTATTTTTTAATCACTCGACTGCAACGAATGGTCCTTACCACTCGTCTCGCATGGCGATCGGTAGATTAATTGTCAAAAAACGATAACTGTGTGTTGGTACTGTTTGTCATTCTGAGTGTCAACAATCAAAAAGAGTTGACAGTATATAGTTTTTGTTTGTAACAAAAGTCAAAGATTTTTTATTTAAACAGCCAATAAAACAGTGTTTTACGTTCCGTTTCTGTTACGGTAGTTTCCGGTTTTTTTAATTTCTGCGTGAAATGGATAAAATACAATACTTCAAATTGTACTGGCAACACTTCAGGCGAACGATTCAAAAATACGGAAAAACGACATCATGCGACTTAGAAGACGAGTGTGACTTAAGTCGCATTCGACGATACAATTTCATACGAGTGATTCAAAAATAGAGCTCCAGATTTGTTAGCGATATTTTTAAGGAAGTGTATAGAGTGCCGCAAGCGGCATTCTATCGCACTTGGTTACGATGCCGTAAGTTTTGCGGCATAATAGTGACGCCGACTAATCTGCCGTAAGGAGTATGCATGGCAAATAACGCGACCGTTTAAAGAGCCGTAAAGTTTGTATTGCATAGCACTGTCATTTATTATTCTAATTTGGTCAAGTGTTGACTTGTTGAGATTATGTTACCGGCTTGATTGGCGTTGTTTTGTGTGATATAATGCAAAAACACTATAATGACTGAATTTACGTCGTTACAAGTGTCCGGTTTTTTATTAGCCTTTGTCTAACTAAACCACAAACTTTGGTCAAAGACAATTTGATCTTTGAAAAAGATGGTACCTTCTTACATTATTATATAGGTGATAGATTCTTATCACCGACCCGTCAGGCTTGTAGCACCCACTGGCGTCGGATCTGTTATTTACTTAGCAGTGGTGTTCCGTGTGGCTATATAAATTATTGTCGGGCTAGGTAGCCGCAAGCTTGCGGCACTCTAACCGACTACATATGTTACCACTTACGGCTATTTAAAATTATGTACTAGTGTACGGTTTTTTTTTTTAGTTTTTTCAGAGTTTTTCTTTGTCTTCTATGGTATAAAAACAATGACGCTCGAATCTAAGGCCGGCCGCATACCTACGTACGTTTTCCGCATTCGTTTTCCGTATTCGGGTTCTCGAATGCTTCCAATCTATATGTGAAATGCATTGACTAGGTACCGCATACACAAGTTTTTTTTTCGTACGGAAAATTTGAAAGAACTTGAGAATGAAGAAGATCTTACGGCATCGTAACCGAGTGCGATTTATGACATTGCTTTTTTTATGTATGTATCTCTTTGATCATGCTCTGATGACGTCACACACCACAAAATTTTACAATAATAAAAATAGAAATAATGAATAAAATTCAAAAGTAACGAAATTAGTTTCCTAAAATAATAAATTATAAAAAACTTATATCGAAAATAAGTAGCGTGGCCAACCACAGAGGACCACGTTATTTTTAAAATTCCACCCCTAAGAGGATGTAAAGAGGTGCCAAAGTTTGTACAGGAAATATGTCATTCTGTGATCGGATTTTTTTGAACGTAGTTCAAACGAATATACATAATTTTAACCTTTCACTACATATAATCCAGTAAAATCTATAGGCCCATGTTCATCCACCGATAAATATATCGTCTTCAAGACATGCCACTTCTTCCTGTCCTCGGCCCTCCTTATCCAGCCGCTTTAGGGGATGAAAAAAGCTGAAATAACGGACTTTTATTTTGAAAGGATACTATAAACACAAATTTTCATGTTTCTCACTTCATAAGTGACAAACTGGCATCTAACTGTGGTGAGTTTGGATTCTCTTTAAGAGGGTGAAATTTAAAAAAACCTTTCTGTAGGATACTCGAGGAATATTTTGCAGAATACGCGGGCAGAGTCGCGGGCAAAATATACTTTTTTCAAAATTTTGTTAAAAATGTTAGGTTACTTCCGAGCTCGCAGCCTCTCGGATGGGGGCCCCCGACGGGTCGGGGCCCCGTGGCATTTTGCCAGCCCTGCCACCCTATTGTTACTCCACTGCCAGTGCCGGTCGAAACCACGTCGGTATAGGTGTGGTCAAGGCCACTCTGGCGACTCCTGTGATATTGAGCCTGATTGTGCCTCCTGTCTTTCTTGCGGTGGTCATCACTTCGCTACTAACAAAACATGTCCTGAGTACGTATGAGAAAACGTATTAGTCCACGACATTAGCGCACACAACACGTTTTGTATGAGCAAACAATCGATTAAGTGAACAATTACATTTAATTACAAAAGGAGTTGTCTAAACGACTGCCCTAAGCATTTATAGTAATATCCCACTAGCTCATAATACGAAAATATTCATTCGTTAATTAATACGTGCTTATTATTCTCCTGGAACTTTCATGATTTTTTCAGTTAAATAAAAGTTGTACATACAACTTCCGCCTGCCGATCATTGACACCGGCCGGACACCGCTGATCACCGCTCTCCTGTGCTGTGCAGTCAGTAAAACGTTCCGTTTCACGAAAAATGCGGACAGTATGTAAACGTATTGAAATAAACATGAAATTAAATCAAAGAAAACAGTATTAAGTAGAAGCAGTATTTTACTTTTGTATCCCAATATTCCCAATTACGTTTGATTTCATGGATTGCCTTTATCTTATTCCTAGAAATGATTGGCCAAATCTGGACTAATCTGTGACAGACATCGTATGATCGCTCTGCCTTTCGGTCGTTGTTCGTTGATTTTATTTGCAGGATTGTGACGATATCAAAAGTTCCTGAAACGTTTTTCACAGAAAATACTGATTTTCAGCTACCCAGCATTACTATGCACAATGTTTATACATGGTTAGGGCAGTCGCCCATGCTTCTATTTAGCCAACTCTTTTACTTAACTCTATCACACTTGCACATTATTATTCATGAATACAACTTGGCATCGACATGGTTGAAAAATGGGACCAAAGATATTTAATAGATATTATCTATTCTGTGATTAAATCGCTTTTATCGATAATATTGCGATCAACCAAATACTAAGCAACTTAAAAAAATTTTAATTGTCTGTCACTCAAACATAATCAAGCAAGAAATTAACAAAGCGATTACAAGCGAGTTCAAATAAAACTTGCACCTAATAACAATTTTATTGCTGCTTTTTAGTTTTCTGGCGTTGACAACACTGCTCAGCTGAATTTGACATCTGTCATTAAGTTGCTTTTGTGGCGTTCATGTTGTTTTTGATCTAAAAAAGGCAAAAAACAAACTCTAACCATGGTTAGAACCATCCATTCGCCTGAATATTGCTTGCAGTACTTAGAGAAATACGCCGCTGATGAAATATTCGTTATTGGCTTGATTTTAGGTCAGGTATGTTGGTAAGAAATTGTGTTTTGCTTCCTCTATCAAAATTGCCTTTAGAACAGAGTTTAACTATTGCAGACAACGAATTCTAGAGAAAATGTTATCCATTTGGCTCGTACGCCCGAGGAGAAGTCATCGGAAACGTCTTCAGAGTCAAGCTACTGTCTGGACAAGCCAGAAGTGGTGCGGTCTCTGATCGGAGTTTCCGAAGCGTGGCTGGCCGACCACGCTAAACATGTTACTAGAATGCTACCGGGTGGAACATTTGTGCAAGGTGAGAGACCCTGGTTCTATCCTAGTACAGACATGTACCTATGACTTTGTTTATTTTCAGTTATGTATATTTGCGAGTTTTAGTAGCAATACCACACGCTAACGGTGAAAGAAAACTTCGTGAGTGTCTGAGGTGTTCACACATCTCAGCGCTTGAAATTTCCAGTCCATGGTGGGCATGTGTGGTAATTAAGCCCACACTGTCTCTCTGAGATAAGGTCTATGTGCCCTGCAGTGGAACATAATATTTAGGCTACATAAAAAGGAGCCCATATGTTATGAAAAAAATTGTAGCATAAAGCATCAAAAAGCACCATATTCAGCCAGTGATGAAGTCACTCACAAACTTTAACCTTTTAACGGCCACAAGTAGGTTTAAAATATGGGCCCCTTAAAAATCAAATCCATTTTAAACTCCCTTTGGGTAGGTGTATATAAGGAAAGACAATTGTATTTCCTTTTACACAAAATCAAAATCTTTTTAACTGTAACTTTGACTTAATTTTACAAGTTAAACTAGATGTGCATTTCAAAATCCATATAATTTTGGAGAAAAAAATCGACATTAAACTCCAAACTTATTCTTTTCAAATTGGGTCCTTTTATATCTTTTCAAATTTAATAATTTAATATAAGTACTCAGTTATTTGTTCGTGTCTTTTGTTTGTGTACCTTTTGTTTACTTTGTGTTTCTGTGACAATTTAAATAAATATCCTCTCTCTTTCTTTCTTATTTAGGTATTTATAATTCATGTACCTCTGAAACTATAATTTTGTATGTTTGTGCATCTACTTTCTTCTCCAATGTCCAGTCCATCAATAGGTTGTCTGGAAGAGATCACTATTAGTGATAGGGCTGCCATCTGTACTCTTAGGTTAAGAAATATTTGTGTAATTTCCATTTTTATGTACAATAAGGGACCATTCATAAAGTACGTCACACCTTAAAGGGGAGGGGGTTGACAAAGTGTGATATTCGCCGCATTTAGCAAAACACATATCGTCGTTCATATTGCAATATGTGACATCAAAAAAATACGATTTTTGTTTTTTATCGAAATTGTATAAAAAATTGATTCTGTCACACGTGCAAGACATCGTAATCCTAGCTGTATTAGCTGAAAATTTGTGAATTACAAATGTGACCAACTGTGACAAGGACGGGGGTGGGGTCAAAATGTCACGAAATTAGTGTGACGTACTTTATGGATGACCCCTAAAGACAAGTGTTCTCTATCTATATTTACCTATCTATCTATCCTTAAAAGTCTACCAAGTACATATTATGCTAAAACCCAGAACTCATGCATTGCACTTGCCTTAATGTGTGTATGTTATTCTCTTGGTCACTTATTTCATCTATTCATACATCATTTGTGTTATACATAGACAACCAAACAATCAACAACAGATTTCAAGGTCATCGATGAGTGTTAATAAATTTGTGACACATTTGTACCTCCTACAATCTATATTTCATTGGTATTTCAGGTATATTCCTCATCTGTGACGAAGAAGTTTTTGAAGACAAAAATCTTTTCAACAAATTGAGGTCAATTCTCAACTTCATGTACAAATCTTTGAACACCAATGAGTTTATGTATGGGAACTGCCCATATATGAATGAGAGATTAGTCCTACACATGTCTGCAAGTACTAAGGCCCTTACTTGTAAGAGTGTAGAGGTGGGACCTACTGCGAAGAATGTTGTGATAAAGCCAGTTGACTGGAAATTCCTGCCCAAGTCACAGCAATGGCAGCGGCTAGAATGTTACTACGAATTTGATGAGATCTACCCAGTTGTTGTGAAGAAAAGTGGTATTTCTGTTAAACAACAGTTTCAGGTACCTGGTTTGAAATTCAGACAACCTCTCAAGCTGACACCCCGACTGGGCTCAAAGGACCAAATGCTCGCCTATCTCCCCATGAATAAATAGAGTTAATTTTCCCAGTGCACTTTTGCTAGGTTACCGACTTCTATACAGAGGTTAATCTAAAACAAAAAATATTATTCCTTTAAAAATTCCTCGCAGGAATATTGTTTTTATAAATAAGACCATTATATTCTAATAATAATAATAACTCCGTGTGGCCCCGAATTAAGAATTCCGTGTGGCGCTGGATTAAGAATAGAGTCACTCTATTTCCTTCCGTGGATGTCGTAGAAGGCGACTAAGGAAATAAATTACCCAGGAACCGGGCAGCAGCGTCTTCCTGAGATTCCAACCGCATACTGCGATCGCCAACCCGCCTGCCAAGCGTGGCGATTATGGCAAAACCCTTCACGGTTAGAAAACCATGAGGGAGGCCTATGTCCTGCAGTGGGCGTCAAATGGCTGATGATGATGATGATTCTAATAAGGTTCGTTTTTGTACCATCTGTATTGGTTGACTGTTGGCCTTCTTAATTTTTTGACTTCTTATCTTATCCCTTCAAATGGTACCAAGTAACAGACACAATAGTTAAACAATGGCAACTATCTGCCTGCCGTGGGCAAATGCCACTCAAAGGGATAATGTCTTTTAATGGATGCACATGGGACAAATTTGCCTTCATTAATAAGATTGAATTTTTTAGTAGTATTGCTCTCGTTTCCAGCAAATCTTAGAGCAAGCACGTAAAACTATCGAAGCCAGTGTGATATTCATAGACGGTGAGCTGAAGGATGAATCAGAGACACTAGACCAGATGACCAAAAAGAAGAAGCCTAAGAACAGCACAAAGACGGTTCAGCAAGACATTCCCAAGTCCATGCATGTGTCTTTATTTGTACCTTTTGTAAGTATATTTTAAGACCGCTCTTACTTATACAACAGTATCTTAGTACTCTTGGGGCGTTACTATATAGAGCCAAAGCCTGTTATTCTGCGAAAATCCATTATCGTCGGTTATTGTTTTCTTACAGGAGATCTCAATGCCTGAGACAGTAGAGTACCTAGAATGTGATGGAAGCATACATTTCAGCGGGGTAGTGTCGTCAAGTGTGTTTTTGTATCCCAAAGCCACTGTTGGCGAGGCGATAGCGGCAGTGAAACAGGATATCGTCCGGTCTCTGGCCTCCCGCTTTACCATGCACTGTGATGCCCTGATTGATGATAACTTATTACCCGAAGGTATGTAGAACAAAACCTGTGAAACAAAAGGTTTTCTTTTGTTCCCTGTATTTTTAAACTAGATCCCAGACTCGAATAATCTTGAGAATGGGCTTATTTAATTTTTTTTTTAATGTACCACACTATTCCTTCTGTAAGCTGTCAACTGTCAAGCCGAAAACATCGCGATCGTTGCGCCCCCGAAACAAAAAACCAAAACACGCAAAATAACAAGTTTAAGTAGTGAAAAGTTTGTGGAGCATCAAGAAAAACATCTAGTGTCTACGAAAAAGGTTGAAACTTGGGCGAAATAGTGTACAAAATAGAGAAAACAGTGAAATAAATTTTGGCTAAATTGTTTTTTTCTAAATGAAGGTTAACTGATAAAAACTTTAAACGTAAACAACCCGCATTTCACAAGAAATATCTGTCACTGTCATCGACACGACACAGATTAAACAGTGTTACTATATGAAAGATCGATTTCTACTAAACGTAAAAAAAAAAAAAAAAAAGTGTTGCCATAAAGCCTGAAAAATGGACACACAAATGCAGCTCCTTTTCGAAAGATTGGACGAAAAAATGCACAAACAAACAGAGGTAATAACCGCTAACATAAAATATGTGATGGAGGAAACATACGGCAGACGAATGAGCGAACTTGAATCGGAAAACCAAATGCTAAAAACTCAACTGAACGACTTGGAAAACAAGGTCAAAGCCCAAACAAAAACGAATAAAGAAAATAACATCATTCTGTATGGAATTCATGAAGAAAAACCAGAAAACCTATTGGACAAGGTCATAGATGTTTTAAAAACCAATACAAACATGGAAATCTCAAAAAGAGACATAGATTTTGCGCGGAGAATAGGAAAAGGCGATAAAACCAGACCTACGCTCATGCGCTTGGTCAACAAACACACTAAAATTGAGATTTTAAAGAAAAAGGGCCTAATGAAAAATATCACAGTGGATGAAGACTATCCTAAGGAAATACTGGAAATAAGAAAACAGCTTAGACAGGCTGTAAAAATAGAGAAGGAGAAAGGAAACGATGCATACATAAAATATGATAAACTAATAGTAAAAGAGAGGAAAAACAATAAAGAAAATAAAAAATATACAGAACTAGAGCCACCAATTGAAATACCTGGTACAAGCCGCGGTACAAAAAGGCCATTATCCCCAAAGAACCCAAATAAACCAATAGAAGAACATCCTAACGAGCAACAGGCAAAAATGAATAAAACTAACGCTTTTGAAGTCCTCCGTGCTGGAGCCTACATGGACTCAACTAAAAAGCAAAACACATTGTAGCAGATAGCGACACCTACCCCTGAAAACAAAAACAAGATAAACAGAACCAGAACCCAAAAAACTACTCTTCCAATACGGCTGGTCCCCGCGGAAGAAAATGACCAAAACCCCCCAAGAAAGGAAACTATCTCAATATGCACCCTTAACATTCGATCGCTCAGAACAGAGAGCAAACTAATAGAATTTGAACATGCAATACAAGACTTAAGATGGGATATAATAGGTCTATCAGAAGTAAGAATACCTGGTGAAGATATAGAAGAACGGGAAGGATACATACTCTACTATACAGGAGAAAAAAATGGTCAGCATGGAATTGGCTTCGCAATAAAGAAGAAATGGAAGAACAACATAGAAGACATCCACTCCGGATCAAATAGAGTAGCCAAACTAAACATGAAAATATCAGAAACTCGAAAAATTTCCATCATACAGACATACGCCCCGACCAAAGACAAATCCCAAGAAGAAATTGAACTTTTTTATACAGATATAGAAAAAGCTATCCAATCAGCATATAAGGAAATATATCTCATTGGTGACTTTAACGCTAAAGTTGGAAAGGGAGAACCAGGAGAAGAAAGAGTAATGGGAAAGCATCACTACGGAGAACGAAATGAGAGAGGAAAACTACTAATTAATATGGCCCTCCAACATGGACTGCATATAACAAATACTTACTTTATGCACAAAGACAAAAAGAGATGGACTTGGATCTCTCCGTCTGGAAATAAAAACGAAATAGATTTCATTCTCGCCAATAAAATGGAACGGGTTAAAACCACAGAAGTCCTAGCACAATCTAAGTTCAATACGGACCATAGGCTCGTACGCTGCGAAATATGGCTGGACAATATGAAGACTAAAAGAACAAGATACAAAATGCCGATGGCAAGAAATGTACCATATGAAGCGTACCAAAGACTAAGAGATATTTACGAAGCAAACACCAATGAAGAAGCAGAAGAAATACATGAACTAGTACAGATACAATATGATAAATTCGAAACAACACTCCAAAAAACTGTGGAACAAATAACAAAAGAAACAAAACGAACCATAAAATCAAATATATTTACAGAAAAAACACTAAAGCTACTAGAAGAGAGAAACAAACTGAAAAATATGGATGGAAAGACCAAAGACCAAAAAACAAAACTTACAGAGTTATTCCGAAGTGCCAAGAAGGCGATGAAAATAGACATTAAGAAGTACAAAACGAATATTTATAAAAACTCCATATTGCAAACTGGCGGTCTAAAGAAAGGAGAAAAACGCTTAAATCATCCTAAAAAGTGGATACATAAACTATACAACAAAGAAGGCACCGAAATAAAGAACCGGAAAGACCTAATCGAGGCTGCAACAAAATTCTACAGAGAGCTTTACACATCAGAAAGAGACATGAATGAAGTTGAATCCAACCAACAAACATACAGAAATAATGAAAAAATACCAAAAATACTAACTGATGAAGTTTTAAAAGCAATAAAAAGCTTGCAAAGTGATAAAAGTCCCGGAAAAGATGGAATATCCAACGAAATCATAAAAGCTATCAAAGATATGGTGACGCCAAAGTTGACACTACTATTTAACTATATCATAAATCACAAAAAAATACCAACACAATGGGCTCATTCAGAGATAACGATACTCTACAAGAAAGGAGACAAAAAAGACATTGGCAACTATAGACCAATTAGTCTCATGTCTAATATTTATAAAATCTTTGCGAAAATCTTGCTAGATAGAATAACTAAAAAGATAGATGAAAATCAGCCACTGGAACAGGCTGGATTCAGAAGTGGTTTTTCAACAATAGACCACCTACACACGACAAACCAAGTAATAGAGAAATACACCGAGTTCAACAAGAATCTATATCTTTGCTTCATAGACTACAAAAAGGCTTTCGACTCAGTACAACATGACGCCATATGGAGAGCCCTCAACGAACAAGGAATAGAAAAACCTTACATTGAAATATTAAAAAGCATATACCACAATAGTACAGCGGCAATAAAACTAGAGCGCACAGGAAACCAATTCAATATAGAAAAAGGCGTACGTCAGGGAGACCCTATTTCAGCTAAACTATTCATATCAGTCCTAGAAAGTGTAATGAATAAAATCGATTGGCACCAATTGGGAATCAACATTAACGGAAAACTACTCAGCCACCTAAGGTTTGCGGATGACATACTACTATTCAGCGAAACAGCAGCAGAAATGACAGAAATGCTAAAGAGCCTGAAAGTAGAAAGCAAGAAAGTAGGACTAGAAATAAACGAGCAGAAAACCAAATTAATGACTAACTCAGAAGAATCACCAATAACCATAGACGGAAGCACAATTGAGTATGTTAAGGAGTACATTTACCTAGGCCAGCATATATCATTCAATAACAAAACCACACAAGAAATTGATCGAAGAATAACCAAGACCTGGAACCGATACTGGAGCCTAAAAGGTATTTTCAAAAACAAAGAGATCCCAATTGAACTCAAAAAGAAAATTGCGGACACTGTTCTCTTACCTTGCTTAACTTATGGATGTCAAACATGGTCCCTAAACAAGCAGCACATAAAAAAACTAAAAATCTGCCAGAGGGCAATCGAAAGAAGCATGATAAATATTAAAAGAAGTGACAAAGTTAGAAATGAAACTATCAGAAATGAAACAAAACTAATAGACTGTGCAGAATTTATCCAAAAACAAAAATGGCGCTGGGCAGGACACATAATGAGGATGAAAGATGACAGATGGACAAAACGCACAACCGAATGGTATCCAAAAGATGGAAAACGAAGTAAAGGAAGGCCTAACAGGAGATGGTCTGATGATATAGAAAAAGAAGCAGGATCTACATGGACAAGAATAACATCACAAAGAGCAGAATGGGAATATCTGGGGGAGGCCTTTGCTCAGAAATGGGCAGCCAATTAATAAATTATAATTTTTTGTAATTGAAATGACAATTTATAACAAAATCAATGAAATTAAATTTAAACTAAAATATATTTCAATTGCTTACTGTTTTTCAAATCAACAAAATACAATTATACAATTAATTCAAATAATATATTTTAATGCATGCTTAATATCTTTTGTTATTTAAGACTATTGGCAAATAAAGGCTATTTTCATTTTCATTTTCATTTTCACTATTCCTTCCATTGTTGCTTAGTATTTATTACCTACGTCCAGATATTAATGGTCCACATTTTTTAATTTATTCGAAGATAACATCAAAATTGAGCATAAAATGTAATAGTAAGTTTATTTTCATTCATAACTTAAAATATTTTATGTGTCGTTTCGGCAGCTGCTGGATGAGGAGTAATGAGGATGGCCGAGGACAGAACGAAGTAGCGTATCTTGGGAGAGGCCTATGTCTAGCACTACGATTATGAGCTGATTAATAGATTGTTTGATTTATTAATAAATTGGGCTACAATAAAAAAACTTTTGCCCAAACTGGGCAGGAGTATTTACGTTACGTATTTTGACTAGGGGCTGCTATTGCTAGTTAAGGCCCCTCATTCACGATACGACCAAATGGACGGCATTCAGATGGATTAATCCAAATTGATGAACGCCGAATTTCAAGCCCACTGACTGCGCATCCGCCGCGACGGCGCGCGGCGTCCGGCCGTTTTTAAAAATAAAGATTGATCAATGACGCAATCATCTTTTTGACAGATAGGATAGATAGAGAACATTTTATTGTACATAAAAAAAGTAAATTGCAGAGATATTTCTTAACCTAAGAGTATCAGAAATGCTGATACGACAGTATCGGCATTTGCGTATTTCGTGCTTAAATTCAGTGAAGCGGCATTTCTCTTATATGGTAGTCGGCGTCATTGTTTTTTTCCACAAACGGATTTCCCTGTACATTTCAATGAACGCCCAAACAAAATCTCTCCTGTGGTATAGACGTCAATAAAATAACCACGTTTGTTTATCTTTTATGTAATATGGCCTCTCCGATTATATTAAAACATTTTTTTGTGCAAGTTCTCTATTGCAATGACTGTGAGTTTGTGACACATCAATCACAAAGCGATTTTGTTCTTCTTACATTTGGCACTCATTTTATTGGTAGACTAATCGTCAGATCTGCCTGGTTACCATAGCACAGGGTATCCTAGTTTGGGACCAGGTCAAGTGATTGTATTGTGTGGAAGTTATTATTATTATTATCTGTGTTCACATATTGTTCCCGTTTTTGAGCCTGAATTTGTAGGAGGCAATAGTGTTTAACGGACACATTTAACGAATGCGTCCGCGATTGTTTGGTATTTGACCCCTTAAATGTGTAACTAAGTATGAGCATCGATAGTCATTAGGAAGCAATACTGCCAGGATTTTTTTGTCGTAGGGTAGTCCGAGGGTTAGCGAAGTGGCGAAGTTGGCAGGGGTTGTCAATGGTTGCGGATGATAAGAGACCCCAAAACATGACACGACGGGGAAAACGACGTCAGTGGACAAAGATGGGCCGATGGAAAAGCTCGTTTTTCTTCCAGAGAAAGTGTGCTTCAACGAGCCGCCGCGAAGGGTGCTCGTGCCGGTTGGCTCGCTATACCTGTGCGACTATCTCTTCCCGGGGGAGGCGCCGGCCGAGGCTCTGCTCTCCGTGAAGGAGCTACTCGACCTGCAGATCAGCGAGACTGACGTCATCTGTGATATAGAGACTCCCGCGGGTAAGTCATGCCCCTAGTGATGTAAACTCTACCTGGGTTTCTGAAAAAATGCCGATGACAGCCTTAAAATTTTTTTTACGTAGCTTTACATAACTTCTAATCAGATTGTTTATCTATTTTACATGTATAACGATACAAACAACACCTGCTAGCTTATGACTAGAAAAGAACAATTAAAAACGATTGTTATGGTCACCCGATCGGGTCATTTATATTATAATTCTACAGATTGCTAGTTTATTTTTTGCATTTAACTCGCAATTTTTATCGGATTTTTGTTAATTGAAACGAAACGTCATAGGCATTCTTAGGGTCATTGAACTTTAGCGACTTAGCGTAAGAACCGGATAAAAAGTAGCCTATTTAAGGTTGCAACCAATCTTACCTAGCCAGCCCCTCTACTCTCGACGTGATTGCGTTCAATTTGCTTCACAATTTGATGCAATAAGTCAGAAATTTAGTAAACGTTTTCGTTGCAAGAAATGGAACTTAATTTATTAGAACTTCAGAGCGCATCGAACATATTTTGAAGTATGTTTTATCCGTTATAGTGGACCATGGACGATTACCCATTGACGATGAACCATTGCCCATTGTCGCCGACTGTCTGTATGGAGAATTAAAATACGAAAGAATAGTGCTTGCATTTGTTAAACAAACTTCATACGGATTGATTAATTTCAAGTCGATTGATTCGATTCCACGATTTCAGCAATTGCGTTTGTGCTACCGATTTTCTGAGTAAGAATACAAAAATTACAGCCTTTTGCTTAAGTTAAATAAATAACAGATATTGCTAAATGAGTAACTTTGAGGCGTATGTAATTTACGCATTTTTTTCGACGATTTTCGATTATGATGTAATTCGGAGATAAATATGTTTTCAAAAGTGTTCCCAAGAACAACACATATTTTTTCATTGCCATTATTAAAAATATTTTGTTAAAACTCTTTTAAGGCTCAACTAGTTGTTATCAGTGCCTTAAGTACTTCAAAATTTCTGTGTCAATGTGCTTTTTGGCCAACCACATCTTCTATTTGCAGACACGTCCGAGTTCGACGCCTTAGATCGCGACGCCAGCAGTGAAGAGCTATTAGCGACGCCTCAGGAGGCGAGTCAGTTCATGTACATCACAGGGATTTGCTTTGCGATGCTAGTGTTATTAGTTTCCATCATCATTAACTACTACAACGAGATACTAGAGTTCGTCAGCAAATTCTACATTAAGTAAAGTATCGTTAGTTGTGCATTTAGCATTCGGATTCCATGTTATTTATACCTTAATTAAGTGTTATTTTTTGTGTGCAGTCAGTGGAATCAGGGGATGTCGTTTATGTTTAATACTTAGGCTCTTATTTATAAAACACGACTCCTCTAAAAAACTCAGAGGCAGTTTAAATAATCTGTGGTTACGTCTTTCCCTTTACTACAGACGATTTTAACTGTATAGGAGGAAGGAGGAGTGTTTTATGGAATCGTGTTTTTATAAATAGGCCTGTTATACTTTAAACAAGTTGGAAGATCCCTAAGAACAATTTATTAAACAATCACTTATGAAGAAAGATGGAACTGAATGGGAAACTGAAAAAAATTTCCCACTTCTTAGTTCAAATAAAATGAATGAGTGAATAAGAAATCAGTAAAATCATTGAAATCGCCAATTCACGGTGGGTATGCGTAAAGCAAGAATCATCAAGTATTTCTGGCTTTTAAACATGTCTTATATCTAGGGACATTTTATCTAGTACAGAGTACCTTTATTCCGATTCTCCCGGAGTGACATATTATTCGTTTTTTGGCAGTGTTATTATGGCTACAAGGTTACTAAAACATGGCGGAAAAATAGTGATTTTCCTAATCAATATTTTACGTTAACTAATTTTAATCTTTATTTAACAAATTAAAAACAACTCAGAGAACTTTTTAAGTACACATACATGCTAGTTTGCCTTAAGTGAGTACAGTAAAATCAAGATTGAAAGCCGAATGAAGTAAAAAAATCCAGTTTAAATAATATGTTGTATTGTATTCTATCTAACATATCCTGCAAAATAACATTTTTATTTATAAAAAGTCAATTCCACTAAAATATTCTTAAGACGGAGTTAAAGCCGGTTTATAACAGGAACTCCTGTCATAAACCTGCTTTAACTCCGTCTAAAGACTGTTTTAAAGAAAGTGACTTTTTATAAATAAGAATTTTGCTTGCTTTTTAAACACTTTCTCTTGCGCAATAAAGAATTAGTAATGATAATGTTACTTACAGTTGAGACTGCTTCAAGACATTAGAGATGAACATGTTTTGAAGCGGTTATTCCAACGAAATTCGGACTGATATGTCACACGGTGGAAAAAACTCCGATTATAGTTCTATCCCGTCCGCTGGTTCTGTGTGCAATTCAATTCTTTTTCTCAGTCTATAATGACCCAAAGCCCACTGCTGGGCAAAGGTGTCCTCTTCAGTTTTCCTCCTCTTCTTCTCCTTAGCCACATAATTATTATTCCAATTAATTAATGTGATGATAAATATTGATGGTAATAATGTTGAATGGAAATTTATGTTAACTCGCTTACGTGTGCAGACAGATAATGCAAGGATATAATTAAAGTGTATTTTATTTTTATAATATTTTTCTTGTTATTTTAATTTAAAAACACCACCTACTGCTTAGTTTACGGGAAACTAAACTACTAACCGCTTTTAGACACGCGTTCGAGCTCTTTGTCCAGACATTATATACATTTAGAAATGCATGTGAACCGAGAAGGCAAAAATTTGCATATTATGTCTTGGGGGGAAGGGGGGGGGGGAATATTTTCCGTTGAGATACGAAAATGTTGATGCAATACTTTTTGTTGCTTTTCTTACGTTTTACAATTAAGGTCCTTTACGTTTTTCGCCTATCGTTCATCGTTATTGAGATATCGATCGATTTATTAAAAAACTAAATTAAGATATCGAAAAAAATTCTAGTAGGTATTAAACTTATAGATTCGACAAAAATTACTAGCGCGCCGCAAGCACAGAACAGATCGGTAGGCCTGTGCCTCGCTCGCTCGGTTGTATTCACACGTCAAACTTCAAAACGGATGGAAGCACAGGATGGAAGGTTGTCCAGAGAATTATCGCGATACAAAATAAATAAATAAACTAGCCAAATTATGAATGAAACACATGAGATTTATTAAACAAATATGTTTTTGTTATTATTGTGTAAAAAATTGTAATTTAAAGGCGGTCATTTAAAAAAAAAAAAAACATTTTGATGGTCCTGGCTAAAGAACTTCCTCGTGAGTCGTGAAGACTCTTGAACCGCAGAAAATGCTTTGATGGTTGAAACATCATCATCATAATCATCGTTGTCGTCGATGAATAGAATGTCGACCCTGGCGACTTTGTTGCATGTTTGCCCACTGCAATGCCGGCAAATAACGGAACAACTATTTTTTCTCAATAACGATGAACGAGAGGTGAAAAATGTAAAGGACCTTAAATGTGGATCGTAAAAAAGCAACAAAAGAGTATTGCATCAAAACTTTCGTATCTTATCGGAGAACCGAGTTTTTTTGAAAAAACTAACCCTTTTTCATGATGGCGGAAAATGCAAATAGGACCCCAAACGTAAATTTTGCCTTCTCCGTTTACATACATTTCTAATCCGTTTTTTTCAGACGTACCTAATGACTGGACTATCTGGCTCGAAGGACCAACTTTTACAACCCTATAGTTAAAAGTTCTATTCGTTAGCGAATAGCGCTGAGATCTGAATTTTAAAACGAGAAAACATACCCACATCGATCGAAGCACTGCCGCCTGCTGGACTTCTATTGCCATCTGCTGGTAGCCTCATTCAGTACAAATCTGATTTCAAAGTTACGAAAGTTTGTCACTTGATGGCGGCACAGTAGCGGGTACCTGGAACCTTGTCAAACTAACTCGTTTATATTCGTTCACGTGAGTGCGACAGAGAAGTCCGACGACACACAAACAGTCAAACTTTATCTATCTCCTTGTTTGCCAGTTCGATGCATAGCATGCGTGCACGTGTTGATAGTGAGAAGTGACAACACCGTCCAGTTTCATTTGAACAAGTTAGATCGATTACGTCCACAATGGTGTTGTGATAACTCAAACGCGCACTACCGTCGGTAAAAATGTAAATACACACACGTTCCAATGGAAATTCGAGCGAGATAATTGACTCGCGTGATTAATTTATTCATTAAACCGGTTTAGCAGTGCGCATCGTCCGTTCAGTTTGTTTACTATGGCATTCTCGTTGAGCAAGTTGAAGAATATTCTGAACTCCAACCGGGAGGGACAGCTGGCTGGAAGCGGGGGCCTCGATCCGGAGATCGGCTTCAAGTTGTCTCTTCATCCAGTCAACAAGTGCTTGTACGTGACTGTACTCGGGGCCAGACACCTCCCGACACTATTTGGGCTGAGTCGCGCCCACGGATATCTGGTTAAGGTAACTTCCATCTATTGTTTAGAGCCCGCATGTTTCCTGCTCCCAACAAGTTGCCGTTTCGTCATTCATCTTTGTGATAGTTAGTTCTGGAATAGTTAATCGCTAGATAAACGGTTGATTTTATTGTTTTCAAAGGAATGCTAAACGTAATTTGATTACCTTTCCCATAAAGCTTTGAGGCCCACCTTAATTAAATTTCAGAATGTCTAACTACCGACGGACGGTCAGCCGCAAGCTAGGCGGACAGTCCGTTTACAAACCGCTTATTAGTTCACAAGCCGCTGCAATTAAATCCTTTGACTGTCCTTCCATGAAAGTGCTAATTGGACAGGCTTCACTGTAGTTTGCGGCTCGGTCTATAGAATCTAGCGATCTAGATGTAGATCTTAAAATGAAGGTTATAAGTTCGAGAATCCAGCGACATTATGCTCTAAGATATGGCAGACTCAACCTACGACACAGCTACTGCCAGCGGCATGTGGTGACATACCACAGCACAGCTGTAGAAAGTCTAAAGAAAGTTAGTTCAACAAACTGAATGCAAAGTAAATACCTACTCTGTGAGTGATGCAACGCAACGCAGGTTCTTTCTGCGTACAAATAAAAATGTATACAAAGGCTGGTGCAAAACAACGTATCGGTATCGTAGACTGTCATCGTTAATTCGTCACCCCCGCAAAAAATATTCTGAAGAGAATGGGTACCTACCTAAATTGCATAAAAAACAAATAAGTGCACGTAGAGAAACTTTATCTGCAGGATCAAAAATACGATTCCAACAGATCGTTAAGGTAGAGTAGCACAGGGCCGCATTTCATAAAACTACAATTCATGTTTTATTATGACAATTCGATGTACATTCGAGCGAGCGTGGCGATTATGGTAAAACCTTTCATGGTTATGGCAACCACGAAGGAGGCCTATGTCCTGCAGTGGGCGTCAAATGGCTGATGATGATGATGATGATGTACATTGCGTAGCTTAGTCTTTCTACTTGTTAATCTGTCGAATCGACTTTGCAATTGTAGTTCTATGAAATAGGGCCCAGACTGAAAGTTTATGTCCGTTCAAAAATACAATCTCAATAGACGGTTAAGATAGAGTAGCCCAGAGTGTCTCTACGTAAGGGACCTAATGACTGACTGTTTTATTTACCCAGAAAAGATGATGGTAGGTATAAGTAGATTAGTATACCTAATTAGGTATCTACGTACTACAGCCTACATTTTGTAATTTAGACCGGACAGAGTCGAATTTATTTCGTCAGTTTGAATGTTTTTATGTTGAATACTTACAGCTAGATCAGACAGTACCTAAAGTTCTCTATCTATCCCTTGCCGCAATCAGGACCGTGAATTTTCTCTGTTCTGTGACCGTGAAGGTCGCCCCACCCTGAGATTATATTTTCATTCGCTTCAACATCCGATTTTCGCAATACCTACCTACCCTATTAGGTAATATAAGATTGTGAGATCGATTGTAGTTTACCTTTTTGTTTTTGACCTTTCTTATGTTAAACGTTTAGAGTCGATAGTATGTTTTTCATTATTATGGGTAATATGCTGTTAAGCATTAAGGCTGGGATCTCCGATATAACCTCTAAATCAGGTATAGGTACATTTTACTCATGAAGTCCACGCTCCGACCTACTCGTGCCCATATCCAGAACCCCGAGAACTTTCAACTCGAATTATCAAATCGCTTTGAGTGCCTGAGAGCGCCGCATCGGTGGACGAGATCAATAACAGGTTTGTAGAAACTGTCCGTACAGTGGGCTCGAGGTTCTATAGACCCAACCGTACGAGTAGACCACAAAAGCTCTCAAACTATACTCTCGACCTCATGGCTAAACGTCGCGCGTTGTAACTGCAGTCCTCCGAGGATGCTAAGTCATATAGGCAGCTCAATAGACATATCTCAAAGTCTATGCGGCACGATATTCGGTCCTTTAATACCGAACGTATTACAGAGACTATAGAGCGGAACAAGGGCTCCAAAGTGTTCGCAAAAGACTTGTCTATTGGGCAAAGCCAGCTGACGAAGCTGAAGAGAGAGGACGGCAGTATAGCGTCGACCAAATCAGAGGTGCTGAGGGAGATTGAGAGTTTCTACGGACAGCTATACACCTCAGTCGCAAAACCTGTTAGCAGTTTGAACAAAGATCCGAGAGCCAAACTGACCCGACATTATACCGAAGACATCCCGGACATCAGCCTGTACGAGATTAGGATGGCCCTGAAACTGCTCAAGAATAACAAGGCACCAGGAGAGGACGGAATCACATCAGAGCTTCTGAAAGCGGGTGGAACACTAGTTAAAGACCTTCAGAAGCTCTTCAATTCCGTCGTGCTCGAAGGAAAAACGCCAGAAGCATGGAACAGAAGCGTGGTGACGCTGTTCTTCAAGAAAGGGGATAACTCTCTATTGAAGAACTACCGACCCATCTCGCTTCTGAGCCATGTTTATAAGCTGTTTTCGAGGGTCCTCACGAATCGTCTCGAACGCAGGTTTGATGACTTCCAGCCTCCCGAACAAGCCGGTTTCCGAAAGCGCTTTAGTACCATAGACCACATCCACACGCTGCGGCAAATTATACAGAAGACTGAGGAGTATAATTTGCCATTCTGCTTAGCGTTTGTGGACTATGAGAAAGCCTTTGATTCGATCGAGACATGGGCAGTGCTCGAGTCTCTCCAGCGTTGCCGTATTGACTATCGGTATATCGAGGTGCTGAAGTGCTTGTACAACAGCGCCACCATGTCGGTCCGAGTACAGGAAGATGCCTTCAAGCTTCTGGAATGGCAGGGACGCGGCATCAATATCAATGGCGAGTACATCACGCACCTTCGATTTGCCGACGATATAGTAGTCATGGCAGAAACGATGGAAGACCTCGGCATAATGCTCGACGACCTCAGTCGAGTTTCCCAACGTGTGGGCCTTAAAATGAACATGGACAAAACGAAGGTCATGTCAAACGCCCGTGTTGTGCCCACCCCAATAACATTGGGGAACTCGACTCTCGAAGTTGTAGACGAATACGTCTACTTAGGACAAACAGTCCAACTAGGCCGGTCCAACTTCGTGAAAGAGGTCAATCGTCGAATCCAACTCGGCTGGGCAGCATTCGGGAAACTTAGAAAAGTATTTTCGTCTAATATACCTCAATCGCTCAAGACAAAATTATACAACCAGTGTGTGTTACCAGTGATGACTTATGGCACTGAAACGAGGTCTCTCACTATGGGCCTCATAAGAAGGCTCAAGGTTACGCAACGAGCTATGGAAAGGGCTATGCTCGGAATTTCTCTACGAGATCGAATCAGAAATGATGAGATCCGTAGACGAACGAAAGTCGTCGACATAGCCCAGCGGATTAGTAAGTTGAAGTGGCAGTGGGCGGGGCACATAGCACGCAGAACTGAAGGCCGATGGGGCCGAAAAGTTCTCGAATGGAGATCACATATCGGCAAGCGCAGCGTGGGACGACCAGCCACAAGATGGACAGATGACCTCATTCAAGTGGCAGGAAGACGCTGGATGCAGGCCGTTTCCAACCGGTCTTTTTGGAAATCCATGGAGGAGGCCTATGTCCAGCAGTGGACTTCTTGTGGCTGAATGATGATGATGACATTTTACTCTCTAAAGGTTTTTTTTAAAAGTATTTAAAAATAAAAAAATAAAAAATTTCAATGTCCTTCAATGGTCCGTCGGTCATTATTTTTATGATTACTTAACTTTATAGCATAAAAAAAATCGCGAACATGAGTCTAAATTATTACCAGGGGCCGAATTACGCGCACGGCGGCGCACCTAATCCTGTCGGAATCCTGACGTTTGCAATAGCAATTAGTATGGAATTTGACAGATACACGATTGGAATCGTTCGGGATGTGGTGCGCGTAATATAGGAGCTGATCTGTTTTATTTGAGCTGTACTGAGTTTTGGATAATAAAAAACATACCAAAATGGATAGTCATTTTCTGAATTTATTAGTGACGTCGGTCATCAACCTTCTATTAATACGATTTGTATTTCTGTAATTTCAAAAATGCCTACTTTTCCCCCAACTATTCGCTAGCGCAGCGCAATGAGTCACGTACCAATCCGTGCGCTCGGTAAACCCAGCCTAAATGTGGACTATATAACGTCCACGGTACAGTACAAATAAAGATCTACGGTATAACAAATAAAGGACCGCGCCCACCCGTGCGTGTATTATGATTCCTGTACCTACCTAGACTATGGGTGATAGAAAGACCATTTTCATGTATATGTTAATGAACACCCACTCACACAATACTGCTGTCTATGTTGTATGAGTAAAAGGCACAGGCGACTATAAAAATATGGAAGTCGACTAACTGTTCACTGTACTTACTATAGACAGGTTACGAAATGTTAATGAGAGGCATATCTGGTCCTTGCACATAACACATAACATAAAAGGACATTACATGAGAAATAACATGTAAAAAAGCTTATCGCTGTAAGATATTTCTTCCAGCAAACCTTACAGAATGGGAGAAGCAGTAAAAAACCGGCCAAATGAGTGTACAGTTCCGTAGAAAGAGGGGTTTTTTATCTAATTTACAGAACTAAATAGGTTTTTAAAAGTGACAAATTCATCAAAGTCATTTTCGATGGAATTTGTACGAAGTTTTTCTTTTATACAATCAACCGTTTAGCCGGAAGGGGGGGTTGTGCTGGTCATGTAACTTGGCATTGGCTTCGAATTACCTATACTTCTACAATACCTACTTCGAATTTAAAGGTCATATTCGTTTAAATGATTTCTGTGTTTTAGGGCTGTAGTGTTCAGACTTCTAAATAAATAAAACAGGTCATTTAAAAAAATATTTCGGAATTATGTTTTACAGTACCTACTAATGAATAGACACACGTTTTTTTTTATGTGTTTTCAGCTGGTAAGGCCGATGGTGGTAAATAATAATACAGTTTGTTGGTATTATAACCTGTGTTGTAACCGCACTGACGAAACATGTTAATTATTAAATTGATAAAAACTAGAAATCTGATGTTTTGAAGTAAGTATTGGTTTTTAAATGTTTATGGAGTGTTTTAAGGGAATCATGATTTTATAAACAGGTAACATTATTAATGTCTAAAATCATGTACCTATCATGTATTATATTTTTTTGTAGATTCAATTTTTATTTCAATATCTAATTATCAATATTTTTAAGTTTATATAAAATAATTGTTCTGCCAATTTAAATAAAAAAATTTGCCAAAATCTTTTCTGCCGAGGGTTAAATAACAGTTAATGCTTTCAAAAAGACGCCCTTCACCTCAGTCTACTGAGATCACGGAACTTGCAAAAGTACCGAAACGTCGCGTCGGAAAATTGTAAAATGAAAAAAAAAACGAGTAAATATCCGTGCAAATTCATCATCATCATCATCAACCCATTATGTCCCCACCGAGGGGCACGGGTCTCTTCCCTGAGGAAGGTATAGGCCATACTCCACCACGGGGGCCAAGTCCGGATTGGTGGCAAATTCATCACTCTATGAAATAATATCGTTATATTTTTAGATTTTCGAATAAAACAATACGAATACATAGAAATATATAGGTAGGTATCCTAGGTGCATGCAAGTTCAAATTGTCTAAGTGGTACTCAATTCTATAGATGCAATCACAGATAAAAAGTTATCGTTGGATTTATTGGCTATCAGGTTGATAGGGACGATAACGTTCACGGTATGCTAATAGGTAGAGTTAGTCGGTAATGAACGCCTTGCTAGTACGCCAATTATGTTTCGTATGAGTTTCGGGATGAAAGAGGTAAGTACATAATAGTGTACCTAAATACATATATTTAGATACACCTACCTACTTAATTAGTTCAAGCGAAGTAAATAATTTCTTATCATTTTGGGTGGTATCTACCTATACTAATCCAAAAACGACTTTCGGGCGCCTTATCTTTTTCCAACTATAAAAGCGTCTGCTTGCCTTGAATGTATAGGTACCATTTGTGGCACATCACGCAACGTTGTAGTGCTATGCCTACCTAACATCAAAGTAAACCAAATAATAATTGGCATTGGCACGTATTTTACCACGCTTCCATTAGCTTCACTTGTACAGTACAGTCGTCAACCGGTCAACCTTTAAATTTTCGTTGCAAAGTCGCCCTTAACGTAAGTGATTTGAGTGCACCGCAGTTATGTGGAGTCCATGAATGTAAAGATTGATGTACTGTCGACTGTACAATGTGTTAGGGAAATAAAGCAAAATGTGGAAACTCTTTCTCCAGTAGATCTCCAGTAGACCTATCGATAATTGAACCACTTCCAAAAACACAGCTTTAAAACTTTCAACATTTTTTTATTTTACCCAATCTTTAAAGTTGCGGTCGGTATTTTTTTTTACGAAAAATTGAAAATACTTACTAGGTAAATTGAGAATTTTTGTTTATTGGAAGTGGTCTTGAATGTTGCTAATGAGACAGTTTTCAGGTTTTTGCGTATTTCAATAAGACGTTGTATACCTACTTAAAAGTAACTGAATAACTAAGCCGCCTTGTCCTAAATATGTAACAAATAAATGTAGGATTTCCGCAGGTAACCTACTTCGGACCTTGTCGTATCGATTTAAAACTTTCCTACCTATAGTACTACCTATAGTTACTTTTTAATTTGTTATCATCGAGCTGGATTGTTGTGGAGTGGATAGTTGAATTCTTCAACAATTAACCTCTAATATCGGTAGATACTAATTAATTTTGTTTTTGTTCAAAGCTCTTGAAATATTGAACTTACGATAATGATCTAGGCTACAATATTATGATAAAATATTGTGATAACGAAAATCAAGAAATATGGTAAATTATAAATTAATATTTATGTATACACATTACACATACATGGTGGTCAGGGCTTGATGGCGAAACTAGAAGGCGGAACTTTTCGATGGTGGAACTTTTCGATGGACAGCACTTCCTGCTTAGAACTGCCGAGTTTGTTACGGTTTCGTAGTCGACAAGGAACCCTTAAAGTTTCGCCATGTCCGTCCGTCTGTCTGTCCGCGGCCTAGCTCAGAGACGATAAGTGTGAGAAAGCTGAAATTTGGCAAGGACGAAAACTAACTAACTATAACTACACCTACATTAGGGATGCATTTTCTTTCTCGCCTACACCATAATGTGGTTTAGTTGGATTAGTACTTTAAAAATATTGTGAGTGTACCAAGATATTTTTTTGATTTAGGGTTCGAGTAGGGCGTCGACCTCCCCCTCTCCTGGCTAAACGGTTGATTGTAGAAACGTGAAAATTTCAAGGGAGTAGCACTAAGAATTATATTATAATGAACTTATTAGGAAAACAATCATGGCTAAGTAGGCTTTACAAGTATCGAGTATTAGGCGACCAACTTATAAAAGGAAAACTTCGTACAAAATCCATTAAAAATTACGTTGATGAAGTTGTTAGTTCTGTAAAGCAGATAAAACCCCCTCTAAACTTGGCCGGTTTCGAGGTTGAGCTTATTTGACCAACTTGATGAGCACTTTAGTGAAACTTGGTGACCAGGAACGTAAATAAACATAAACATTTACATACAGGCACATACATTGCTTCTGGCCCCACACTAGGATACCCTGTGTCGTGGGAACCAGAAACAACGACATCACAAACATGTAAACATCCAAGACCTGGGGTTTTTTTTTTGTCCCCAGCCGGGATTCGAACCCGGGACCTCTCGCATGGTATGCAGATGCACTACCGCTGCGCTACGAGGTCGTCTATATTGATAATCGAACTAGAATTTAGGTACTGGAACTCCTGATTAAGTTTTAGCTTATTTGATTGGGTTTGATGAGAATTTTGATGAATATCTGTGACCTGGGGTGTCTGACAGAATGGCATTGGAAGTTCGATACGTGATCTCCTCAACGGACAATATTACATATTATTACTTACTTATTCCTTTTTGATATAATAGTTTACGAGAGTGTTAAGAAAACGTGGATAGATTGAGAATATGTTGTAAAAAAAACACAAAAACATTTATTGTGCGTATCAGGAAATTATCAATTTATAATCATAAATTGACTTCCTCGCGAGCGAAGCCGCGGTCACAGCTAGGCGTAAATATACCTATCTGCATAAAAGCGTGCCATCACATGCATTAGTCATAACTTCACAAATGAATCACCTGTGGTGTAAGTGTAAGGAGTGCCGACATTAATTTGTTTTAATGGTGGGTGTATTTTCATGTTTGTGACGTCCTTGCCTGGTTACCACAGCACATAGTATCCTACTTTGGGCCCAGGTCAAGTGATTGTATTTTGTGGAAGTTATTTATTAATTTTCTAATCGTCAACCTTCACTAGGTACTAAATAACTTCCACACGACACAATCACTTGACCGGTTCTAAACTAGGATGCCGTGTGCTGTGGTAACCCGGCAAGGACATCACAAACATGGAAATACACCCAGACTGAGGCCATTTGTACAAATGTATGGTGACCCCCAGTGAGAATCGAACCCACGACCTCTGTCTTGGTAGTTACGCGCTTTAACGGCTAGTCCAACGAGGTAGTCAGTCAATACTCGTGCATAAGTTCTTTTCTTTGTAATGTTTGTGGTGATTATAGCAAAGGCATCTCTCGATGCTTAGATGCTTGAGTGTTTTTCACGGAGCAGATGGAAGAATGAATGCAGCCTATATAGTCCTTTCCACTGTAGGGCACTGTAGGGCCTTCTCTCAGAGAGAGAGAGAGAGAGAGAGAGTATGGGTTTAACACCACGTGCCCACCGCGGATTGGCAACTTCAGGCGCTGAAGTATCTGACCATCTCAGTCACTCAGATTTCCTCACGATGTTCTCTGCAGGATTGCTTAGAAAGGCCCTATAATTTGGTATATTTTTTATACTACAAACTGAAACACTTGATTGTCCATGTTAAAATTTGTTCGTTTGAGACATACAGCTCCCCATTTTTGGCAATTATTATTGGTGATAGTGGCATAGGGCCTATGTTATACAACCTACTACGAGACTGCCTCGTTGGTCTAGGTCTAGGTAATACGTTTGATTACGATACTACAAAGAGCGCTGGTAGCAGAGCGGCTTGTCATTCGGGAGGTCGTGGGTTAGAGTCTTGGCATGACTTTGTTTTCTAAGTTACGTACATTTGTGAAGTTGTAGTAGCAACACCTCTCGCTAATAGTGAAGGAAAACGTCGTGAGGGAACCCTAGTGTCTGAGGTATTTACATACCTTACCACTTGCTACGTACATCGCACAGTGGCCCAACTATGAAGCTAAGTGCGGAAAGCTCAGGTATGATTAGAACTGACTTACTATGATATGATACAACTCGTAGCTTTGATTCCCGCTGGAAGCTGCATCGAATAAAATGCCCGACAAAACACTTCAACAAATTATTTTTACTTAGCACGGACTTATTTCGGGGGCGGGAGGCCTGGGTCTTAGAATTCTTCGGACATAAGTTTACACATATTATTATCAAATGATAAAAAATGCTCTTGCGTGTCCTTGGCAAGCTCATCCTACCTGCGCGGATTTTTATTCAATTTATATATATTTTTTCATTTATATTTTTTCAATTTATATGGTGCCCGGCAGATAAATTGAAAAAAAATATTCAAAAGAACAAAGCTTTGATTTATTTTAATGTATACTACGAATAAAAAAAACCATAGATCTATTTCCTGCTACAAAATTCACACTCAAAAGCGGCCCCAGTCCTCTCGATTAGTCTTTACCAATGAATTGAGCGCAAGATGTGCTGCAGAGTAAAACACTCTATGATTGGTTCGTTCACGTCATGCCTTGCGTTGATTGGGTGATAGTAGGTAAGTGACAGCGTAACTGATGGTTGGCTTTATACAAAAACAGTCAAACAAATGACTTCAACGCGCGATGCGGTGTGTACAGTATATTTTAGGTAAATAACAGGTACTGGTTTAAACAGGTACTGGTTTAACGGTCAACGGGCTTGGGGTAATTTGACGGAAGTTAACGAGTTCGTTAACATTTTTAAAGGTAACTTAAAAGTTAAGCCGTTAGTCGACATGTTAGCTTCGTTAATTAACGATTAACGGATTAACGAGTTAATGCCCAGCATTCACAGCTGACATTAAAAAAACAAAATTGAGGACGTCAGGTAGTTGGTAAAATGTCACCAAAAACGGGTTAAATAAAATAAGCAAAAAAAAAGCTACTAAAAAATTCACAGATTTCGTGCCTCACATAACTATCGAGCACATTAGATATAATCGAGTCATAAATGTCATGTGAAAAATGTCGTTCTGACTTTTTAGCTTTTTCAAAAAGGTTAGGTAGGCTACAGGGCAAATCCTTAACCCGATCGTCTTTGTTTTAGGCTCAAATTATAGGTGACTAAATTGTCCAGAGGAGTTTTTTTAAATTATTGATATCATTCTTTGTTTCCAAAATATCGAGCGCCTAAATCAAAAATTCGGAAAAGATTGAATTTTTTTCTTCACTATATTGGCCATGACGTTTTTCGTTTTTGACTTTCTCAAATACTTAATTCTTTTTGCACCTTATAGGTCTCTTGAATACGCGCCTTTTGAGCCTTTTTGAATATCATATCTTCACAATTCTCCGAGATATAAGGGGATCGCACTTTTTCGTGAAATCCTTGATACGATCAACCGTTGGTGTAGGGTAAATAGAATATCACTTAACGCCAGTAAATGCTATCATATTAAATTAACAAGAAAAAAGAATCTGCTACAAACATCATATTATGCACTTGATGAGACTACCCTGCAGGAGGTGGATACAATCCAAGATTTGGGAGTTCGGCTTGATAGTAAACTTACTTTTATCCCACATATAGACGACATAATCAAAAAGGCATTTAGTACGTTCGCATCTGATCTGTCAAAAGGGTATGCGATGATTTCCACCACGCCTCTACTCTGAAGAATCTCTACTATAGCCCGTTTAGGAGTCATTCGGAGTAGGTATCGCTCTACAGTATGGAATCCTATCTATCGAATCCATATCGAGCGCATTGAGCGCGTACAGAAAAAAATCACAAAATACCTGAATTTTACGGTAATAACCTGTGCATGTGCATATCATATCAATCTAGCTACAAGGAACGAATTGAACATTTAGAAATGCACTCTTTAGAACACCGTCGTACCATAACAGATATCAAAACTCTTTATAAAGTCTTATATAACCATATAACACTATTGACGCTCCAGGACAAACCATAGGTCAATTAGGTGTCATAAAACTTTCAGACTCCGCCCAAGTCGTACAATCTTAGGGCAATCCGCTCCATTGCACCGAATGGTTAAAACGTTCAACAATATTTCGTCGGTATCAGAGTCCCTCGATATCTTTGCATGCGATTTTCGGCAAATAAAGGAAATCATAGATGACTTTGATCCGTGGTTAGCATGATTAGTCTTTCGCAATTGAGCTTAGAGATTATTTAATTTATTATTGAGTTTATTTAATTTTTTTTCAGTGTTATGTGGCATTTAAGAACTTATTTTAATTATTGTTATTGTAGGTAAAGGTGATTTAGTTTACTATTAATCAATGAATTTTATTTGAATGAATTTTGATAGATGAATTTAAATTTTATATAATTATCTAGAATGTAAATAACGTAATGCTGACAAATTTTATTTTAATGTTAATAATGTTATTTTTTGTTTAAGATACTTTAAGAGTACTTTCCGCTGACAAAGAACTATGAAATTTGGCAAGTATTATCGCCTTATACTACAAGTACAGGGAAAAATCTGAAAACTATACATATGTAATTAAATCATAAGAAAATTGGTTTTTTGAAGTTCGGGATAAGCCCGGAAAGCTGCGAGACTCGATTCCTGAACAATTTTTATAATATGTAAGTACGAATGTTTTAAACGTACCTAAATGTTTTAAAAGGAAAGGAACGAACATTAATGTGAGTAAGCCAAAAGTAATGGTGTTCGAAAAAGATGAACTGACTGAGTGCAATATAAGGATTAGAGGTGAAAGGGTGGAACAAGTGAAAGAATTTGTCTATTTGGGGAGCCTCTTTACCAGGGATGGAAAGTGTGAAGGTGATATAGAAAGAAGAGTAAACGCAGGAAATTGTGTAAACGGTGCATTGCACTTCTTTGTGAGTGGCTATCCATAATGGAGTGCTGGTCTCGAGACTTGGGTATGGCAAAAGAAGCAAGAAAGTAGGATTAATGCAGTAGAAATGAGGTCTTTGAGAAGTATGTCTGGTGTTACTTTGAATGACCGGATACGCAATAGTTTGATTAAAGAACGTTGTGGACTGAGAGTGGATGTAGTGACTAGAATTGAGAAAGGAATGTTGCGTTGGTTTGTTCATGTGGAGAGGATGAAGGAAGAAAGATTGACGAAACAAATATATCGAGCGAATGTGGGCGGAAGGGTTGGTAAGGGATGACCCACACGGACATACTTCGACCAAATAGGGGATGTATTAGCAAAGGGCAAGATAAAAAGTACCCAAAACCGGCGTGCGTGCATGCAACGACCAGTGAATGTTGAGGAAGCGAAAGTGATCTGTCAGGATCGTAGCAAGTGGCAGTCCCTGGTCTCTGCGTACCCCTCTGGGATATAGGCCTGAGTTTATGTATTGTGTAAGTACCTACAAATTTATACGGAACTCTCAGTGGGCGAGTCCGATGCCCACTTGTCCGGGTTTTTTTATTTTTTGACATTTCTGATCATTTTGTGAGTCATCATTTGTTCTTTCAATAAGTAAAGATGACAGCACTTCTGTCACCTTTACATGTTAGTTGCAAAATCACCCATAACGAAACTTAATAAAGTGGATGTGGTCGATTCATCGAGTTGTATGGTTTTATAAAAAAATGCTTATCCCTAAAATTTAATACTTTATTAAGAAACTCAAATTTACATGTGGCACCAGTAACGAAACTTAATAAAGTGGATGTGGTCGATTCATCGAGTTGTATGGTTTTATAAAAAATTATTATCCCTAAAATTTAATACTTTATTAAGATACTCAAATTTACATGTGGCAATGTTGTGTATGCATGCTTTAGACCACCACTTAGTACTCAGGTCATATTATTACTTTTATATCGTTTAATGGTTGTGATCTGTTTTGTACACCAAATAAAATAAAATAACTAAATAGATTGTACCTAGGTACTGTACCAAACTTTATATTCTTGTATAGTTGCAAAGGTGCTTACTTCAGTGTTCGTATACCTAGGCAATATTTCATTAAACTACAATTCATGGCTTACTATGACAATTCAATGTACCTACCTTCATTGCAGTCGATTAACTAACACATTATCTAGTGGGAAGATATAGCTTCGCAGTGTACATCGAAAAGTCATAATAAACTCATTGTAGTTTTATGAAACGCGGCCCTGTGCTTCCTCCAATTGACCCTGTCGAGCTCTGTCGCAAGATATTGAGAGCAGCCACGCGCGCTCTAAGTCAATTGATTTCGGTCAAAGGGCCGCTTGAAATTGGTACCTACCTATTTGATAGAGCGTAATAATTATTTTTCTGCTGTCTGTTTATGTCTAGACGAATGTAGATTGTTGTAAGTATTTGATTCTTATAGTTATCGGAGTGGTGTGGTCATTAACTAGATTAAATTCATCTAATTAAAGAAGCTAGAACTCATATTCATCGTCATCTTTAACATCACCCACTATTGACATTATCTCCCTACTACGTATATACTCACTAGCTAATAATGAAGCGTTCACATTTAACTTTATTGCCTTTAGACGAGTATTACTACGTGTAAGTATTATTACCGTTTGTCTCAGTGCTTAGTGATGTGGATCTGTCTACAGCGAATCCGGAGCTCGAGAGCGTTTTACAGCTTCTACTGTTGCCTCTATTATACTTAACAAGATAAATCAGCAAAAATAATTGTTTAGAACTGCTTTATGAAAAATTGAAAACATAGAAAAAAAATGACTTTTAGGAAATGTCAGATTCGCACCACCAATAAAAAAAAATGTTGGTGATGAGATAAGAATATTCATTATTCTTTCTTTTCTTTAGGTAGGTATTTACTGTTAGTCTTTTAAATTAAAGAGTATATTTGAATATTTGCATTTGCACGTTCGTTCCTACAATAATGCCTCCCGTCTTCTCTGTAATGGTGTTTGCTCGTTTTACTGCCGACTAGAGTGAGCGACGTAGTGAATACATTTATCTACACAATATACATGTATAATTCTATATTTTATATAGTGGATTCAGTTGCACTCCACTAAAAGTAATTCTGGCGGCGCCCATGTATAAATTGCTCTATAAATACACCCAGTCTGTTAGAGAACAGTAAATGTGAATCGTTCAAAATTGTTGTGCATGCGCCGAAAAAGCAAAAAAATATGGGGCTACTTGTTCTCCAAGAAGTACAATTGAATCGTGTGATTTTAAAACAACACAAGTCACATGTGTTTTTAAAATAACACTTGCCCATTTTTTTTTATTAAATTATTTACACCTACCTATTGATTTACATTAGAAAAAAAAATTGTAGTTTATTCATACAGAAATCAATATAATATGCTAAAATATTGCTGTTGTAGATATTAGTATTTGAATAAAACAGTTTTTTCTATTTCCTGCAAAGTTATAATAAAAGGACATGTGTCGTTTTAAAATCACACGATTCAATTACCTAGATACGTTACGAGTTGTAGGCACTTCTCGTGAAAGCTTAGACCGAACGAAAAGAAACTGGTGTACGATGCAGAAAACTGTAAAACAATTTGTTTCTTTCTCGGGTCTAATACTGATTTATTTCGTTTTTCAGGTGAAACTTTTCCCGGGCGATCAGAAATATGAGACTACTTCACAAGAAAGCGCATGGCCTATTTGGAACGAGGAATTTAAATTTTATCTCAAACCAAAAGACGCTAGTAAAAAATCTAATAAAGAAGTTGACCTTCAGAGCTTGGTCGCCGGCAATTTTTTGTCGCTTACGATATATGCTTTGTTAGAGCCACCAAAAACAGAAACTGACAAACGACGTGGCAAGACTTTAGACAGCAAAAAGACTCCTAAAGTAGCTGAGCCAGAAGAACCAAAGCAAAAAAGTGGTTTTCTTGAAAAGACATTCAGTAGTTTTAAGTCGTCTAGGTCCGAGGCGATAGCACAGAAATCAGTTCTAGAAAAACGACGCACAGTCGGTGCCGCTACTTGGAATTTTGATTCAAAACTATTCCAGAATGATCTTCGGAACGGCCTCATTGGGACCCCCGATGTCTGGCGACCAATCAATGCCATTGCTAGCGGCATTTCAGCCTCTGATTCACGGGTAAGACATTTATTTCTCCCACGAACCAATCATCTGGTGAAAACGTATCCACTTAATTTCCAGGATCAGATGTTAACGGTTAAATGAAAATACCCTACCCCTGCGTCGTATTTTTATGAAAATAGTAGATATATAGGTATGTAGATTGGGTATCCACTGTTTCAGTTTACTTGCTATCACCCTATGGGGTAAAGTTTTACGATCGTTAAAGTAATTTAACGATCTTGGCATGTGTGGGGTATGGACATCATAATATAATTCCAATATTATATAATCCATAAACTCTTGACATTTTTTATTCTGAACGTAAGTACTCCAACGTAAATAAATTCATAAAAGAAGTTTAGTCGTTGGGGAATCTCATTTATTTTGACCAACACAGCCTATCATAGCATTCGCATTGTGTTAATTTATCCAGGTATTTGCACGTTTTATGAACAAACAACAATTATACGCGCCTCGCATGATGAATCATGCATGTGGTAATGTATATAAAAATCCTGCCCGCGTATCACCAAAATATGATCTTTGGCTTGAACGTAATAAGCGTAGTTTTATCATGGAATCTTTCGTAGAGCCGTCCCTACATCAGTGTCGGAGCTATATATTCAGAGACAGGTCGGGGCAACCTTACAATAGGTTTTATTACGCGCGGCTTAAGTGCGGAAAGCGAACAAAGAGTGATCACCGTGTGCCTTTGACTGTAGTTATATACCTCAAGGTACGATAGTTGATTGCATGCTGATTACGTGAGACCTGCCGACAATAGATGTGTCTCGACCTTGGCTCTGTCAAAGTTACGCCTAATGGCTGCAAGTCATGGCACATCGGATGTTAGGAGGTGCAGGTACTTGCAGCCTTTGATATTGCCTCAAGTCTATAACTTATGATGATGTCTGATGACGATACCAAGCATTCTTAGACCTGCATTTTGACAGAACTATATACCTACGTCAAGAAATGTGTCATTGTTGTTTTCTTTCCAATATATCTTTTCTCTTTTTTTTACCAAAATGTGACGAAAGATGGCTTTAGTCAGTTGATTTATGTTTCTGAGTTTTTCTTATTTATTTAAAAAACACTCTTTTGTCGGTTATAAACTAAAAAGCAGTAATAATTTACTTAGTTTCGTTTTTTTAGTGACACAGCCAAAAAGTTTGGGCCGCTGTCTAAATTAATTAAAAGTGGATCTACGAAATACATTTACGATACTAAAAACGCCCCTTGGAACTTTTTTGTTGTAATTAAATTGTTTCTCCTGAAATGTGCTGTTTGAGGTTGCATAAGAAATTGACAGACAAAAATAGGGGGTGCAGGAGAGAGTACCCACTACTGGCTCTATCATCAAATCAGTTTGATGATGTTAAAATTATTGTATTGTCATGTAGATTATATTATATGCTTGCAAAGTTTTAAATTGATACAAAGGCCAGAAGTACACAGTAGTAGGTTATTAGACCAGACTATGAGAAGATTTAAAGGCATTTGCTTTACAAAAAACAAAAACTAAATTCCTAGACTTGTTACCCCTTTACATGTTGAGAACAGCGACGTAGTGACTTCATTAGTGTGTCATTTGTACAAATGAAGCTCATATAAGTGCGTTCAAAATGTCGGCCGGTAGGTATAATGAAGTTTTGGTTAGAGAAGGAAATACCAATCGCTTATTGTAAAGAAAAACATCGTGAGGAAATCTGAGTGTCTGAGATGTTCACATACCTCAGCGCGTGAAATTGCCAATCCGCGGTGGGCGCGCGTGGTAATTAAGCCCATACTCCCTCTCTCCTGCCCTGCAGTGGGATGTATATAAGCTACGAAAAAAAAAATAGGGAAGGTAGTAAATGTTCAACGTTTATTACTCCATTTCAGAGAGAGAACAAAAAGGGCCAGTTGGAGGTGACACTTCTTTACACGTCCAGCGAAGATGGACTCAACGACATAGTTCAACTCACAGTAAATCGTCTGAGATGCAGTGTCCAGACTATGCAAGAACAGGAGTTATTTAAAGGTAATAGCCGATAAACTTTGTTACAAAAATATCCGCACGTTCGACCGGTCCCCTCCTCTCTCAACTTTGATGGCCGTCTTAAGGTCGTAAAAAACATAAAAGACAAAAAACCAGCCGACGACATCACAGATCACCCAGCTCAAGTACGGCGGTTCCAGTGGGATTGGAACCCACGACCTCGGATAACCAGTCAAGCATGTTAACCGCTAGACCAACGAGGCAGTACGATAATATGAACATTACAGCCTATGAATGAAATCTACGCTGTGGCTTTATACTAAAAAAACTACGGCGTAGCTTTTGTATGGGTTTTGATTTATCGAGTGGACGTTGGCCTAGATGCCTAGACTTCCGTTTCTTGACTTTATTGGTTACTGGCTGACCGGACAGGATTTACCCTACTGTCCTTTTCACTGTAATTTTGTGAAATTCTGCTTTCCACGCAAAAATACTTTCAATTCTTCTCCGCTTTTCCATTTTTCCGGGCAACTTTTTCAATATTTCTTTACCTTAAAACCTTACTTGGCCTACTCCAAACATTTAAAACAAAGTAGCCAATCGGTCCAGCCATTTTCATGGGACACGCTTCATTATGCTTCGGTCACACACAGCGAATTCTCGCGGCGAGTAGGCACTCGCAGCGATTAGTCGCTGTGTATGTGTGACCGAAGCATATCGCTGCTAGTAGATTCACTCGACGCGAGTTGAAGCCGCCGCAGCAGGTAGAATTGAGCATGTTCAATTTTACTCGCTGCGAATGCGCACTGACGGCTGAAATAATCGTGTAGAACTCGCTGTGTGATACAGACAGGAAGCAAATTGTCGCTGCGACTAGTATTCGCGGCGAATGTGACCGAAGCTTCAGTGAGCTTGGCTCTTGAGAATGACTGGCTGGACCGCTTTGATTTCTTTTGCATTTCATTTTTAGAGTTTCGTAAGAGACGAGTGCCTAACGCAGACATATTACAACATCTGTATGTATGTCTGTCAGTCCATGTGGCCTATAAAAGGCTTTTCTCTTGGCCTGTAAAAAGCTTTTTCTCTTGTAGATAATGGAAATTTTCGTAGAATATGCGTCATTATGGCGAATTGCCCAACAAAAACATCGTGAGGAAACCTGAGTGTCTGAGCTATTCACATACCTCAGCGCTTGAAATCGCCAATCCGCGGTGGGCGCGCGTGGTGATTAAGCCCATACTCTCTCTTTGAGAGAAGGTCTGTGCCCTACAGTGGGACGCATATAAGCTGATTATGCTATGCTATGCCCAACAAAAATAAAAAATAAAGGGGTTCACCATAAAAAACGTGATTTTTTATTTTTTTTTGTCTCATAGTAAGACCGGCGATACATACAATTGCCAAACTTGGTTTGATTATAGAGTGCATTCCCTGTAGTATAACAACAAATAATTACAACCAAGTGTGAGTTGGATTCCCGCTAAGGGTCCCGCCCTTGACTTACTTGATCCTTGATCCCGCCCTGATCCTTGACCAATTGAATGAAGGAAAGCAAAATTTTGTGCTAAGTAAATACATAATTATTAGCTTTATTCCGGATTCACTAAATCGAAGTTTGTGTTGGAAGAGTCCGACCAGGTTTCGCTCTGATTCGCAGAGCTGGTCGGACTCTTCCGAAAAATATCAAGTGATGAATCCGTAGTTTAGCTAATAATGTGTAGCGCTCACGAAAGTTTAAGTTCATAAATACGTAATAATATTTTATGGTTACAACCGTACACGTGCACGAAACCCTCGGCTGCGCGAATCCAACTCACTTGGCCGATGTTGTATTTAAGAATTACTCAATTCCGTTCATTGTTTTTTTGCCTGGTACGTGTATAGACAGACAAACATTTTTTCGCAGATTTGACATCTACTTATACAGTTAGTATTATAAAAATGTCGTATAAGTGGATGTCGTATAAGGCGACTACGGAAATCAATTACCAGGAGACGGGCAGCAGCGTCTTCCTGAGATTCCAACCGCATGCTGCGATCGCCAACCCGCCTGCCAAGCGTGGCGATTATGGCAAAACCCCTCATGGTTATGAAAAACCACTCCAATTATGGAGGCCTATGTCCTGCAGTGGACGTCGAATGGCTGATGATGATGATTATAAAAATAAAAGGCCTTTACATTTATGTTCGATGACCTATGCACCGTAAAGTGGCCACTATCCTATAGATAGTGACGCCTCGGACCTGTGCCTCAGACCACAGAACAGACCTCAGACGTTGTGCCTGCGACATATTTTTTACATGGAGTATGTAGGCAGTGGTAGCCTAGTGGGTACAACATCGGACTCGGAAGCGAGAGACCCAGGTTCGATCCCCAGTGCGGGCATGCACTTATGACTTGATTTTATAAGTTATGTACATTTGTGAAGTTATAGTAGCAATGAAAATGCTAGCGGTGAAGGAAATCATCGATCCGCGTTGGGCACGCGTGGTGATTAAGCCGATACTGTCTCCCTGAGAGAAGGCCTGTTGCCTGTGCCCTACAGTGGGACATATATAGGCTGCTTATGTATGTAGGTGCACCTAGTTAGCTCCGCACGTAGTTATATTGTCTTTCCTGTGGATTAAACCAACTTCGCCAAGAGGATACTGCAGGTGCTGGGCAAGCTTACTAACCTATATAATAATTAAAGGTTCCAAAATAATTACATAAAAAAATATTGTTTAGATTTACTTTAGTTAGTTACGGCACATTACTACTTCATAACTGACTTAAATGAAACAAATACCTAAACCAGAATTTTAATTCATCCAAATACTTACTATTTTCTAGAGCTGTCGGTTAAAAAAATATTTGCAGTCGGCATACCAATCAAGGGCGTTAATATTAGGGGTTAAAGTATGAAATTGCCGTTTTATTGCAATAGGTTCTTTG
Organism: Yponomeuta evonymella; assembly: GCA_963969515.1. Taxonomy (NCBI): domain Eukaryota; kingdom Metazoa; phylum Arthropoda; class Insecta; order Lepidoptera; family Yponomeutidae; genus Yponomeuta; species Yponomeuta evonymella. The sequence continues at coordinate 11,688,617 of OZ018349.1, forward strand.
AATTGACATATAATCTTCATGGTTTGAGGTTTTCGAATGAAACTTTTTTCAAATGGTTTCTATGATGGTCTTTTTTTAAAAAATGTGAAACATTTGAATATCGACTTTCAATTGTTTTTGTTATTCAATTTAGACAAGAAAGATGGATACTGCGAAAATTCGAGTGATTATGAGGCACCCATTTTTCGTATTTTTTTATTTTATTGATTTGACGCAAGTAAGGTAAGGTAACGTTAAACCATGCCCCTAATTCCTGGGTAGTTTGACTAGGGTCGGCTTCCACTATCTCTCTTAATTCATCGTTATTCACCTGTGTGGGCGGTCTTCCTCGTGGCTCGTTCTTTAAGTCGAAATTTCCATCACGAAAGCGTTTAAACCAAAATCGCACGGTTCGTTCGTTAGTAGACCCCTTTCCAAACGCAGCATTGATATTGCGGACTGTTTCTGCCGCGTTAGTTCCGCGTCGGAACTCGTATTCAAAAATCACTCGAATTTTCGCAGTATCCATCTTTCTTGTCTAAATTGAATAACAAAAACAATTGAAAGTCGATATTCAAATGTTTCACATTTTTTAAAAAAAGAACATCATAGAAACCATTTGAAAAAAAGTTTCATTCGAAAACCTCAAACCATGAAGATTCTATGTCAATTCAAAGAACCTATTGCAATAAAACGGCAATTTCATACTTTAACCCCTATTATCTTCTACCTTTGACCAATAAGACGGTAATTCTCATGTCACGTGGTCACAATACCTGTGTAGGTAAACCCAGGCCTTCTTGTTTGTATAGAGTTACGTGCCACGCGTACACAATGCCTACCAATAGACTACTTATGATTCAGATAGAGACCCAACTCGAAATCAATCGCAATCGCAACAGAGTTGATAAAATATGAACGATAATTCCTTGTCTTTGGGTCTGCGGCTCTCCCCGTGAATATGAATTAGACTACCAACAAGAGAATCGTGATAAAAAGACCGCTTTTATTTCGTTATTTACAGCACCCTTATACCTGAAGGCGACGATTCTCGAGGCGAAGAAAGCGGAGACCTATTGGAAGAGCGACAGATTTGTACCGACGATATCGGCGCGCTGGGATCCGAAGTCGGCGACCGTCAAGCTTACGGTTTTCAAAGCGAATCTTGACAAAGTGAGCATCTACATAAGCTTGGGATGCAAGGCTAAGATGGCGAAGAAGGAAGTCCTTGGCAAAGCGACGATAGCCGCCGAATCGACCAACGCAGATACTTGGAGGGAGTGTCTGCGCCAGCCTGGCGTACCCAAAACTTTTTGGGTCAGCTTCGAGTGATATTTTGTCTAGCTTGTATTAATTTATGCGCAAAGGTCTGTTACGCTGCACTTTGAAATAATTATTACCATGGGTTGTGAAATGTTTGCGAAATTAAGAGATGGCATTTGGTAAGTATATGTACCGATAAGTATACTCAGTATTGTGCACTATAAGACTTGGATAAGCCCAAATTGGCGCGACGCCGACGGCATGGAACGACGTTTTCGATTACTTATAAGGTATAAATGACAAACTAATGTAAGTGTATATTTGTAACTTTGTATATTTCGTATTTTGATTAACCAAATAGATCATGTAATGTTTTCAAATATTTTCACTCTATGATAAATTTGTACCCGCTCCCATTGTCTTATTTCGTACAATTGTCAGTTAACCTTTACATTTTCGTTCTAAAATCGCCCGTAACGTAACTAAATGCAGGCACATAAAGGCTGGTGTGCTGATGTGCGTAAAGGAAGGTTTCGTGCACGTATAAGATCATTTGCAGAGACCCACGTGACTAGGATATTACCTACCTAAAACCGTGATTATAATTTTGTGAACATTGGAAAATACAGGATTATTTATAAAATGACCAAGTAAGTTACACACTTATTCACAATAATACAAAAGATCAATGAATATGTTAATTTAAAATTGTAGAATTATATTTACTAATTTAGTTTACAATTGTAGCCGTTATACCTTTCAAATTAAGTATCATTTGTAACTATTGTCGATATTTAGGACAATGCCCTTTCCTGAAACTTGTCATTTAAAGTTCATCATTTACAAATTTTGTTCTACGACTTCTAAAAAATGTTTTCTCAATTTTCCATTTAAAAAAAACAACATTTTTTATGGTTTTCTCGCTTTGCAGTGGCGTTGTTTGACAGATAATGCTTAAAACCATATGTGTTACATAGACCGGCCGGTGAGGGACGTCCCAGGCGGACATACTTCGACCAGATAGGGGATGTATTAGCAAAGGGCATGCAACGACTAATGAATGTTGATAAAGCGAAAGTGATCTGTAAGGATCGTGGCAAAAATTGAGAAGAATTGAGTTGAGAATTGCGTGTTTTTCTAAACAAAGGAGGCTGTTCTGAAATTGGAGGCGAAAACTGCCAACGCATCATACGCTCCGCAAAGCGTGGGATAAATAGACGAATGAAATTGTGTACGGAGAGATTTTTTGCGAATTTTTCAGGTTTGTCCCTACAAACCATATAGGGATGGCCACGACTCAAGCGATGAGGTAGAAGACTAAAATAAAAGGTGTGAATGTATAAAGGTCCTTTGATCCCGTTCTACGGAATTTACACATGACACACTGCGATACGTGAAGAGAAGACATTCTAGATCAAAGGTACCCAAACTTCTTTTCGCGTCGACCACTTTCAAAATTTTACTGGTTTCTGTGGACCCCCAGCTTCTACATTTCAACCACATTCCCAAAACTCGTCAAAAATGTGAAGATTAGATGTAACGACGGAAATGCGTTGCGGCTGAGTTCCAATCCTAAATTCAGAGTGGTAAAAACCAAAATAAATACATTATATTACTATTAATTACTGGTCTGCAATAGTGTTATCTATCTATCTATCTATGTATTATATTTTCTTTATTTCAATAATAATATGATTATAGACTTAATAGAATTTAAATTAAACATTAATAATGTAGCGTAACTTCAACAAGACAAATAAAAAATAGTCCTCATTTTAATGGGAAGATCGATGGAATGACAGAAAATATCGAAATTTGGCTTAGGCTTTATAAGAAATAATCATAAATCTACCCGTTATTTTCGTTATCATTTGTTATTTTCAATTTGTTCTTTTTTTTGTTGATAGGTTTGTAACGACACTAAAACTTTTTTCAAAAAGGTGTACTGAGGAAAACGCTATCAAAGTTTTATCGAAAAAAATAAGGAAGGTTGTAAAAATAGGAAATAAATGCTAAATCAACAGGCCGGTCTAAATATTTTCTTTTCAAGTCCGTGAATCAAATGAAAGCAAGTAATTTGCAATCTTTTTTGCGTTTTCTGTTAGGACTGCATGAGAACCGCAGCTCTTAAAAAATGTTTGCTAAAAAATCTAAAAAGTAGAATCTTCGCGCTTCAATATGCTTTTTTCTTAAAGTAATACGACCCTTTTCACCAAAATACAGCCACTCAAAAATTGCCGAAAACGTTTAAAACAATTAAGTGGGGACTTACAATTTGTGAATGCCCATTTTTTTCACGCCCAAGCAGACCCCGCCCCGTCGAGTCTCGCGTAAACGGTGGCTCTAACTGGACCACTTTGGGAATCACTGTTTTAGATACTAAGTAAGAAGTACTATCTAAATGACGAAGATAAAGTGTATGTATAATGTGTCCATTCTCATAAACATTCGAAAGAAATGGGGGTTCGATCTTTGGAACGAAATAGGGAAAACATCGAAATCGCGAAAAAAATATATCAGCTGTATACTAATATAAGCTGTTCTATGCGAAAACATACCACCAGCGGAGTTAAGATGTACTTGTAGTTCTAGTTAGACCTGAGATTTCCGCACTTAGCCTCATAGTTGGGCCATTGCCAAACGACCTCGTGGCGCAGCGGTAGTGCACCTGCATACCATGCGAGAGGTCCCGGGTTCGAATCCCGGCTGGGGACAAAAAAAAAAAAAAAACCCCAGGTCTTGCATGTTTACATGTTAGTGATGTCGTTGTTTCTGGTACCCACGACACAGGGTATCCTAGTGTGGGGCCAGAAGCAATGTATGTGCCTGTATGTAAATGTTTATGTTTATGTTTATTGTACGTAGAAAGCGCTAAGGTATGTAGATACCTCAGATACTAGGATTTCCTCACGATGTTTTCCTTCACGGTCAGCGAGTGGTATTGCTGCTACAACTTAACAAATATACGTAACTTAGAAAACATGCTTAGCGTGACTTAGCGTTAAAATGTATCAAAAATCTGATATTTTCGCGACTTTTAAGTTTTCCCTATAGTTCGTTTGTATTGATAAGTAGAACCCTCCATTTTCGGATGTACATGTCGATTTTGTTACACCTTTTATTGAGCTCGACATAAAACCAGCCTAAAAGGCACTCAAAGGGCAATTATTTTTACTCAAGCAATTTTATTAGATGATCAAATTTTTTAACACAAACACTTACCATAAGCGTAAGCACACCTACACATTTTGTATGCTTAGAAAAAGAAAATGGATTTCTTACAATAATTTGGTCAATTATTACAATGCCTATTTGGCTGCGATAGTTTTGTATATTCTTTTTGTTGCACTAACCCGTGCTGAGGACAATTTAGACAATTTTTAGCCTCTAAATAGGTTTTTAAAATTGTCCTCAGCACGGGTTAGTACAACAAAAAGAATATATAATCATGTAGGTACAGCGATATCATTCCGATGTAAAAACCTAACTGCAAAGTGGGTTGCTCGGGGCTGCAAGTGATGTAAATCGCTTCGGTCAGATGTCGCTGCCTGTACGTAATACAGAGAAGTTTGTAAAGAGGCTCAAAATTTCATCGATGCTAGCACTTGCCCATTAGCTCAGCTGTTGGGAGAGCGCTGGCACGGTGAGCCAGAGGTCGCGGGTTCAAGTCCCGGCATGGGTGGAATTTTTAGTCTCTACATAGGTTTTTAAAATTGCGATAGTTTTCCTTTTAACATCATTATATGTACTGGTCTGATATTTTTTTCATTTCTACAATCAACTGTTTAGCCGGGAGGGGCTGGACCCTCTACTCTAGCAAAAAATTGCGCTTTCGGATCGAAAAATTGATTTCGTACATCAAAAATATATTTGAATGACCAATCAATGAAGCCCCACACTAAAAGGTAAACGAGAATAAAAATCATCCCTAAATTGTGGAGGCATCCTGTAATTTTTTTCTAAGATTTTATTTTACCGTTTATCGGCATGATTAATATGTATATCTATACCAAACCTTTTTAGTACTGATAGTCTGACAGACGGACGAATACGGCTAAACATGGATCACATTTTTGGGATTCCTTGTTGACTACGGAATTCTAAAAATTTTATCAACCTTTTCAAACGGGACTTCAGACCAGTAATAATTTTCGTAATATTGGTAAAAAATATTCGCCGCCTTTAATTCGCAGTAAATCGATACAGCAACGCAATGTACCTCGTTCACGTCAACACTCTTACTTAAATAGTCTGTGGTGAAGGGAAAGACGTAACCACACATTGTTTAAACTGCCCCTGAGGAGTGTTTTAGAGGAATCGTGTTTTTGTAAATTGGACCGCTGGATTTGGGTGGCTATCCTAATAGAGCAACGTACATCTTCGTTCGCAGCTATGCACCTGTGGCGATGGAAATCAATACTAGGTATAATGGTAGGTAAATAGTAGACGTGATGTGAAACCCCGAACAGGTTAAATTTCCGACCTTGGCACCCAATATTCGTGTGCGTTTCGACTGCTCGGCCTCGGCGTATTTTCATAAAAAGTTATATTATATTCTTTTTGTTACACTAACCCGTGCTGAGGACAATTTTAAAAACCTATTTACTGGCTAAAATTTGCACCCATGCCGGGACTTGAACCCGCGACCTCTGGCACGGATAGCCAGAGGTCACGGGTTCAAGTCCCGGCATATGTGGAATTTTTAGCTTCTAAATAGGTTTTTATAAAAAGTTATATGCCAAGTTTTTTTTTAATTTCTCAAAGTCGATTGCCAAAACCGTGAAAGCTAAGCAATGGTTGAAAAGATATAAGGGTGGTTGAAAAGATATAAATAAGGTATCGAAACGCGGAGAACTGCGCGGCCACGAAGTATTTAAAACTAAGCGTTGCATAGATTTGAAATTTACGTAAGCGTCGCAGAGGTCTGAAATAACTTGTCAAACCTAGTTCTGAATTTGTCAAAGAGACTGTTACACTACACTAAACGAGTCATAGGTTTACATTTAGGTAGAGTTTAGTAGGTTTAAAACGAGACATTAGTCGCGCAGGGCTTAAAGCTTGACTAATGTGGAGATTTCACTTTATAAATCATAATTTAGTTAAGATCTATCTTATGACCAACATAAGGCTCATTATGGGCTCTTTTAGTGAAATAGTTTTTTTTATAAATAAGAACGTATTTCTTTAAGAATCGATAATATCATTAATTATAATATTATTATCGATAATATAATTAAACCACGTCCAATCAAGTAATCAATTAAAATTCCCAATATTTATTTGTTATGAAATCTTGATATTGTCTTTTTGTGTAAAAAGTCAACAGAATCAACTCAGAATTATAAACCTTTGCTTATTGGACATGGTTTAATATATCAATACTGAAGAGATGGTTTTTAGGTTTTTGCGATGTTTTAATAATACGTTCACACACTTCAGCGCTTGAAATTGCCAATCCGCGATAGGCACGCGTGGTGATTAAGGCCGTACTCTCTCTCTCTGAGAGAAGGCCTGTGCCTTGCAGTGGGACATATATAATTATAGGCTACACAAAAAAATACGTTCCACTGCAGGGTATAGGTAGGCCTTCTCCCAGAAAGAGGGAGTGTGTTCGCCCACCGTGGATCTAATCTTGATATCTTTAGAGTTCCGTACCTCAAAAGGAAACACGGAACCCTTATATAATCACTTTGTTATCCGTCCGTCCGTCTGTCCGTCTGTTTGTTAAGACTCTATCATATACTCAAGTCTACAGTCCCTTGAAAAAATCAAACTTCTAAGTTAATGTAAAAAAAAATTACGGCCGTTTATGCCGCAAAAAACGTATATTTCGAGGGAATCAAAATTTATAGGGTACTTTCCGTAGAACTATGGCAACTAATATCGTCTTACCTCTACTACAGGAAAACATCTGAAAAGTATACATTTGTAATTAAATCATAAAAAATTACTTTTTAAATTTGGAAAAAGCTCGGAAAAACTGCGAGACTACAAAATTGTACGAAACCCTCGGTGTGCGAATCCGACTCGCACTTGACCGGTTTTTTAATACAAACGTGATCGCACTCGAATACATAACTTTGGCCTTTGTCCTGCAGTAGGCGTCAAATGGCTGATGATGAAGACTTACGATGTTATTTATGAAAACACGATTTCTCTAAAACGCTCCTCAAATGCGGTTTAAATAGTATGTGGTAGTTTTTTCGTTTTCCAAAAGTCTTTTCTCTTACCACAGACTACTTGTAGGAGTGTTTAAGGAATCGTGTTTTTATAAAATAACGGTTTTATTTATAAAAAAATACGATTCCTTAAAACGCCGATTAAAATAGTCTGTGGTGGAGATTTTATAAGGGAAAGTCGTAACCACAGAATAAATACACTGCCTCTCGGAGTGCTTTAGAGGAATTGTGTTTTTTTTTAATAAGGCCGTATGAATGGTTAATAATAACTTCCTTCGGATAACATGACTAAAATAAGTATACGACAGTAGGTAGATTACAATACGGGTTTGTTTTTTGTAAATTGTTAATGCACTATATGTAGATACCGTTATTTTTCGGAATGCCAACCTTGCGGTTCCTTAAAAGTAAAATATGTTTCGTCGATTACTAATTGAAAGACAAAGATGCTTTGACCAGTCAAGGGTAAAAATGTCTCGAGTTCTAAATTGTGGAGCCATTCAAAAATATAAGAAACTAGGTGACCCCGTGAACGTATCACCTACCTACTTATCTATATTTTTTTCACTATTGAAACTTTACTTGGACTTCAACAAATATTTTAAAAAATTGTCAAATCGGTCAAGGCCGTTCTCGAGCGAGACAAAGAAGAGCAATTAATGTTTAACCGACTTCAAAAAAGGAGGAGGTTATGAATTCGACGCATATACCTATATATATTATATGTAAGAAGATTGTTCTGTACCTAATGTATTACTTAGGCATATGAATAGATAAGTAAATATTTTTGTGGATGTTCAAGAAAATGTTTTCTATCTGTCTGCTTAGATTTACCTATCACATAAAAGGAGTGTTTTAAGTGATCATGGTTTTAATTTATAGCATAGCAGGATTTGTACCATACAATCTGTGATTGTTACAAAGATAAACCCTCAGGTGTATATTGAAAAAAAAAACGGCAAATTGTGTAGAGTCTCGAGTTAATAATATTATTAACTCGAAAAATTCTCATAGTCTTGGTGTAAGACTGTTGAAATATCAAAAATATTCTGCTAAACAGATTTAAGTTACTAGGTAGTCTGTAATTAAACTAGATGAGTGATGAAATTATCGCCTACACTTCTGAGTTCATTTCATCTAGAAAACTGTTTCAATATTTGATCTCATCGGACATTGACCCAGCTCCTTATCAATAACACGTTTGAAAGTCATTGGCGATGTGATTCGGTGATCATTTCTTTATGAAGCAGCAACATCCAGTTTGTACTGGATTTTGTTCCTTTTGCTTTTATAGGACTCAAAATGCAAGAGCGGGCCACAATATTTTGCAGTTATTCATGATTGAAGTCACGGACTGAACTCATGGTTTACTAACCTTTGTACACTAATAATTTGTAAATCTATTGTTAACAGCTTTCAGTTATTATATTTCTATGCACTTTAGCTAACTGACGGCAACAGATTGATAGTATACGACAAACAGGGGGAGATCTAAATCCCGAGTACCTACTTGCAGGAATATTTTTCACAAAAAAGAAACGATTTAAAAAAACTTACTTATTCTTGGTCGATAGATTATAAGTAAGTACATATATTAAGTGAGAAAGAAAAACTTTCAGTCTTGTGTCCGACGCGAGTTCTGCAACCAGCGTTAGTCTTGTAATCAAATCTGGTAATATTTTTCGAACTCGTATTACGAAACGAAATATAACTCGTTTTAGAGAAAGGGCCATTTACATTAGTTTACGTCATGAGTTTCAAAAGGATTCTTGAGGGGCACAAAAAGGCAATTGACTGAGAATTTAGCAAATTTATAAAGAGGAACAGTTAGTTAAAAATTGAAATTCATCGCATTATCCACGATGCGCGCGCGCCTTTTTTAAGATTGAAAGAAATAAATACCTTTTTATGCTCAGTTAAGATAGCTGTTAAATAGAACCTCAGGCGATTTGTGTCGAGTGAAAATGTTTCCGTTCAGGGATAAAAATACGAGCCGTTATTTTGTCCAGTTTAGTCTAAGGGAGGGCTATGAATAAGCGGTTTTATAACAGTCTTGCTTTGTATCTTATCGCAAGGAAATAAATAAAACACTGTCTCTCGACCATCTCGCTGTCAAAAATATTTTTTTACTATTACATTTAAACGGTGGTAGCGGAGCGGCAGAACGCCGGCCTCAGATTCGGGAGGCGTAATAGTATAATATAATAACAAAAAAAAAACCGGCCAAGTGCGAGTAGAACTCGCGCACGAAGGGTTCCGTACCATTATCTATACAACACAAAGATCGAGACAAGATAGATTAGGTAGGTACATTGATAACAGCGCCATCTATAGAAACCAACGAGAAGCGTTTAACATTGACATTTAACGACCGACATGACACGGGCACTGTGAAGGTTACGTAGATGGCGAGCGCTGTCTTTAGACAACGTTTGTTGTATGGGAGCCCCCCTTAAATATTAATTTTATTCTGTTTTTAGTATTTATTTACCGGCAACAGAAATACATCATCTGTGAAAATTTCAACTGTCTAGCTATCACGGTTCATGAGATACAGCCTGGTGACAGATAGCCAGAGAGACAGAGGGGAGTCTTAGTAAAAGGGCCCCTTACCCCTTTGGGTACGGAACACTAAAAAGGGAAGAAAAAAATTATTATAAAAAACATACCCCAAAGCAGAGTTCAAATATGTGAACTTCCGCAGAATCATGACGTTGCGTCGCCCCACAAACTAATCATCAGGCTCCTTCATTTTTTAGGGCGAAAGTAGGTTTTTTTATATACATGCTTAATGTTTTCTATTGTAGGTTAATCAGCTGAACTATACACGTAGCAAAGTAAATAGTTTTAGCAACAAAGGGGCCCAAGTGTAAGAAGGCAAACAACCAAACGCACAGCTAAGTTAACAAGTTGGTTAGGCTACTATAGTCAACGTCAACTCGCGTTGGCGTAGAGTAAGCAGAATTTAGATCAATCGGGCGGGCCAGTCTGCGTTGGCGCATCTCCCTGGTAAGAAGTTCGCGACCGACAGTCTATACCCGCGAACTCGGTGCACGAAATCGACGCAGAGTTTGGAAAACTTTAAACTGGACATTCGGCTTTAGAATGACAGTGGATCTTGATTGAGGTAAGTGTTCATAATGTTTAATGTATATGTATAAAATTAAGTTGGGTTAGTTACACCATTTATAACTCAAGATCGGCTGAACCGATTTTTATGATCTTTGATTTGTCTAAACCCCGAATGCTATGGTGTTGGGTATAATTTTCGAAAGTAAAATTGATGCTGAGGCGGTACGAATTTCATCGGGCAACTATATTTTTAATATTAATTGTTTGTTAACCCAAAATTCACCCCCCGTTTGCAATTAAACCGGGCGTTAACCTCGTTGGACATACATTAATATTCACTGACTTATTAAATCCCGATGAAAAATAAAGCAAGCGAAAAAATAAAGGGCCTGCTTTCGTCCCTCCTGTCAGTCTACGGGTAATTGGGCATTGGACTCGTTAAAATAGGCTTAAGGGGTAACCTGAAGCTGAGTAGCGCCACCAGGGAAACTAAATATCTTTTATTATTTTTGAAAAAAGTAAACATAAAAAATCTCAATCATGTTTAGAACCTACAGCTTAAAACTTAGGTCAATAACCGAGGACTTTAATTGATTTTCTCTAAAAACAACAGTTTTTGGCAAAAATACTTTGATGCGACTTGTCGTGACTTGTAATTTGTTCTTAAATATTGCGTTTACTATTAGAAAATTTTGAATTCACGTGCCAAACAAATAAAATACCCTAGACAGCTTGCAATAACGAGGAACGATAGGAAAAGGTTGGTGATGAAGGATGACTTACCCCGGCCTTTGATCCGCACCGTTTCGATCGTTATTCTTTAGTATTGGCAGTCCAAAATATTTAATTTCGATACGGGACACACCGGTTATTTCACAGCCGCCATTCGTTCTTGACTCGCATTGATGGTGGCGCCACGGCGCAGGCGGCGGCAACAGGATGTAACTAGATGTCAGCAGCAATCTGGTTGCGCGCGCGATTCAAACTTGATAGTGTATGTTTTGGCCGAGGTGGAATGGGGAAGTAGGGATAAAGGAGTGCAAGCGTTAACATACCCCCCCACTTGAAATCACTTAAGGGATTTCATGAATAAGTGTAACATTAAAGTAAACAATACGAATGCACTGAACATAAGTATTACGGTCACGTTTGGGTTTGACATAATAGCTATGTGCCACGTTTAAACGAATTCTGTGCTCATGCAACCAAGAGATAAGTGATGTTCTTAATTTCACTTAAGCCATTTAACTGTTCTTATTGTAATTAATTTTTATTACGTTTATTTTACCTTGTTTACACTAATACTATTAATATTACTATGAATCAAATTTTTATTCACTTATTACTAAGTTTACAAGAGAGAATACATGTATTCATGTGCAACTTTAATTAAAAAAAAGCTAATTGTTAAGAGGCAATGGACAGAGTTTTGCGACCGGTCGTCGAAAACATCCCTTCTGTGTACGAACAGTAACCACTCGTACCACACCGTCCAAGCCAGGATGAAGAGCGATTACTTTTCCGAAACGCCACTCCAGGGGAAGCAGATTTTGATCGATGATCATAACGACGTCCCCAACTTGAAGGTTGGCCTGACCATGGAACCACTTAACCCGCTGCTGCAACGTATGAAGATAGTCACGTTGCCAAACACGCCAGAAGCTTTGAGTTAGTTTCTGAAGCATCTGCCATCTCTCACGCGGAGAAATATTCACGTCATGCAGTGGAGGTTCTGGCAAGGATACCAACGGACCTCCAGTTATAAAGTGTCCCGCCGAAAGGACATCTACTTCGTCCGGTTGTGTCGATATGACACAAAGGGGACGAGAATTGAGAACGGCCTCAATTTTGCAGAGTACCGTTGTCAGTTCTTCGTAAGTCAGCACTTGAAGCCCTATAACGCGTTTTAGGTGATATTTCATGGATCGTACCCCACTTTCAAATATTCCTCCAAAATGGCTGCCAGTTGGGGGGTTTAGGTGCCAGACTATGCCTCGCTTTGATAGGTCTATGTCCATTTCAGATTTATGATTTAACAAAAATTGGTGAACCTCAGCAAGGTAACGCTTAGCCCCAACAAAATTCGTCCCGCAATCAGAGATAATTTGCCGACATAATCCCCGGCGGGATACGAATCTATCGAGCGCCGCGATAAAGGCAGGAGTCGATAAGTCCGTAACAATTTCAAGGTGAATTGCCTTTACCGCCAGGCAAACCATCACGCAAGCGTATACCTTGTAGGTGGGAGCATTTCGCCTACGACTTTCTTTCACAATAAATGGCCCCGCAAAATCTACTCCAATATTTTGAAAACATCGTGAAGGTTGGACCCTCGGCGACGGTAAATTACCCATCATTGGTTGACAAGGTTTTGGGTTGACCTTGAAACACGTAACACATTTGGACAAACGAGAACGAATCAAGTTACGAATTCCTAAAATCCAAAACTTCCTTTGCACTAGGGACTGCAAAGTACGGGGACCACAATGCAAATAAAGCTTATGAAAATAGTCGACCAGTAGAAGTGAAAGTCGAGAGCCCTTTGGTAGCAGGAAGGGTTGTATCGCAGTTTGTGGTAGATGAGCATTGCTCAATCGCCCCCCCACTCGTAAGATATTAGCCTCGTCAACATACGGATTCAGCTTTTGTATGGAACGTTGACAGGGCTCCCTGCATTTAATGGAAGTGATATCTTCCGCAAAAAATAGATTTTGCTCGTGTTGAATTAGTTTAAGAAGTGCAGTGTCCAGTTCCTCAACTGTTAGTCCAGAGGCAACGGTTTCTACGGTGGAACCTTTCGCATTGTTAGCAAAACGTAAGCACCAGGCTAGAACGCGCTGGACTCGGGATAAAGAGGAATGATTTTCCAGCAACTTAGTGATCACGCTAGATTCTTGCGCGTCCGCTGCAGGTAGCGATATATGAGCTACAGTTCGTAGTTCAGGTATGATGTCTGATGTCAATGGCTTCTTGTGAATGGGCCAGGTATCAAAATCTGCAGACAACCATGGCGGGCCGAACCACCAGGTCGGAGATGCAACTAGCTGCGAACAACTTAATCCACGACTGCATAAGTCAGCCGGGTTATCGTGCGTAGAGACGTGGAACCAATTTTGGACACTAACTTCATCGGTTATCTTAGTTACGCGATGCGACACGAACGTCTTCAATTTATATGGTGGTGTGTTCAGCCAAGCTAGAACAGTGTTACTGTCCGTGAACGCAGTGATCTTAGCAATATGGATCTGCGGGTGAAGCAGCTGAAACATATGCTTCATGACGCGTGCTAGTAGGCCGGCCCCAAGAAGTTCAAGACGGTTGACGGTTAAAAACTTCAAAGGAGCCACCCTCGATTTTGCAATTAACAGGCGTGAAGAGGTTGCACATTTGCTTGAGGAGCGCAAGAAGATACAGCAGCCATACCCCTTGGTGGATCCATCACAAAACCCAACAAGCTCGAATTTAGTAGCATTGGACGTCACCATTTGACGTGGGATTCGCACTTCACGTAAATGTTGTAGTTCCGAGCGAAAGTGCTGCCATTGCAATGAAACTTCATTGGGAGCGGTTTCATCCCAATTTAACTGAAGCCGCCAGAGTTGTTGAATGAGGAGTTTCGCTATTAGTACCACTGGTGTCAACCATCCGAGCGGATCATAAATGCGGGCAATATTTGACAATATTGCACGTTTAGTACATTTAGAGTCCAGCTCTGTCAACGAGTAAGTGAACAGATCATGTACTGGGTCCCACTGAACTCCTAAGATTTTTAGCGTGTGTTGATTACTTTCGTCACAAAACGCCTTTGGAATCTGGCAATGTTCTACTGGTAGTTCAGCGAGGAATTCAGTTGAGTTACTGCTCCACTTCCTTAGTTCAAACTTTGCACAGTTCAGAAGTTTGATCAAGTCATCCTTCAATTTTATTGCGTCTTCTACGCATGTTGCTCCTGCTGTGATGTCGTCCATAAAGGTATCCTGTCGCACAATTGCAGCAGCCTGAGGCCATTGCGCGCCATGATCACTCGCTAGCTGATGCAACGTACGGATTGCCAGGTAAGGTGAACTACTCACTCCATACGTGACAGTAGTGAGCTCAAACTCACGAACGGGATCCTCCGGTGAATCCCGCCATAGAATATGCTGATATTTACGATCTTCAGGTCTAAGTTCAATGTTTCTGTACATTTTGGAGATATCTGCCGTGAATACAACGTTCGGAATTCGAAATTTAGTGATAATATCTACGATATCATTTTGTAGTTTCGGGCCTATGTGAACCATTTCATTGAGTGCAGTACCATTTGACGTCTTCGCACTGGAATCGAATACTACCCTCAGTTTTGTCGTTGCACTATCTGGCTTTAGCACGCAATGATGCGGGATAATATTGGCACCAGTTCCTGGTTTGTCCATTAGCTGCATATGACCTAGATCGGAGTACTCGCGCATAAAGTTTACATAATCTTCCTTCAGTTTCACTTGATGGGAAAGTCGTTTCTCAAGCTTGAATAACCGACCCAATGAGGAGTTATACGATTCACCAAGATCGCCGCACGCCTCCTTGAGCAGTATCGGAACGACATACCTGCCATCGGGATTCCGTTGCACTAAACTTGAATATAACTGCTCACATTTCTCGTCCTCGGGGTTAATGACGGTAGCGGACGGCGGCTCTTCGACTTCCCAAAAACCCTTGATCACCTTTTCGAGGCCAAGTGTAGACACTAGTAGCGAGGTAGTGGTTGATGGTGGTCGACAATTCGGATCCAGTTTACCTGTTATAACCCAACCGAACACGCTATGCAACGCAGCAGGTAGACCCGGGCCTAGATCCTGACGCTGCCCATCGTAAAGGTTGTGGAATAATTCAGCACCCAGAAGAAGTTCAATGTCGTTAGGTTTATCAAACCCTTCGTCGGCAAATATCAAATGTTTGCAGGCGTCCCGAACGCTGGAAGGTACTTCAACGGTCGGCATCTGATTTGTGATCGCATCCATAACAATCGGGCAGATGTCAAAGGTCAGATTATCTGAATCCCGTGGTCGGATTGTGCACGACGTTACACCTTTTATTTGATGTACTGTGTTATTACCCAACCCAGCGACGGCAATATTACAGCGACGCAACGGTAGCCCTAGACGCTGAGCGCAGGTGGAGGTTATGAAACAGTCTTGAGCTCCGCTATCAATTAACGCTCGGACATTCATGTCGCCATTTGGTCCCGTCGCGCGGACTGTACATGTCCCCAGAAGGACGAGGGCGCGACCGCTCCCTACGTGCGCGTTAGTGTTAGTGCTTGTCGAACTCATAGTAATAGCAGGAGTGGTTGCAGGCGCTGGTTGCTGTGACTCAACATTAATGTTACTAGCCGGGCCTGCAACGTTGACGGGCTCATGCAACAGAGTGTGATGTCGTGCATTGCACTTGGTGCAATTCGATTTAGAGAAGCATTTATCCGCACTGTGATTTGGGCGTAAGCAATTTGAACAAAGATTTTTTTTCTTTATTACATTTAAACGACCCATTACATTGTAAGCATGAAATAACGGGCACTTGTAAATTCCGTGGTGCGAGAAGCCGCAGCAAGCGCAATCGGGAAACTTGTTCGCGGGATTGTACAAAACTGCCGCTGAATACGTCCCTGTAATTGCACGCTCCTCGTCCGGGTTCGAGTACGGTCCTCCTAGGTCCGAATAAGGAACCGATTCCGAATAATGACCCGAGTCCGAAAAGTGCCCCATGTTCAAGTACGGTACTGGGTAAGAGTACGGCCCTGTTTCGGAGTACGGCCCTGTCTCGGAGTACGGGCCTGTTTCGGAGTACGGCCCTGGTTCAGAGTACGGCCCTGGTCCGGAGTGAGGTAGGTATTCAGAGTGCGGCCCTGCCTCGGAGTACATCCCTGCGTAAGTCGGTGAAGACGCGGGATACGCGGACCGATATTGTTGATTGTTGTTATTGGGTCGCGTGCGCGTGTCGATGTTCCTGTTGTTTTGTAGCCGCGGCTGCGGTCTTTGTTGATTAATCATATAGGATGAGACACATGACTCGCTAGCCTCAATTACTTTAACATAATCTTGCAAGAACTTCAATAAGTTTTCGAAAGTAGGTATCGGTTCTTTATTTTGAGATTCAAAACGTTTCCGAGTGTCCAAATCGAGATTACGAGATGCTAAATGGAATAGTACGAATTCACCCAGATTTTCAATTTTGGTGGCCTTGAGGGCATTTGCCGATTCGTATAGTATACTTGTCATGTTCCGTAACTCGTTCAAACTACACACTTTCATAGGAGGGTAGGTACATATCTTATCTAGGTAGTTGGTAGCTAGTATGCGCTTGTTTTGGAAACGATTTATAAGTGCTTCGAAAACTATACCATAATTATCCGCTGTTACTGGAATACCCTTCACTACCGACAACGCCGAGCCCGAGAGACAAGACAACAAATAATGAAACTTTTCAATAGGCGTTAAATTATTGTTGTCATGTACCAGTGATACAAAGGTGTCGTAAAATGTTTGCCATAATTCTATATTTCCATCATATTTACACAACTCAATCTGCGCCAACCGTGCTTGTCCGCTCGGCTTGCGGCCAGCGTCGGACCGCGCATCGTTCGCGGGGCCCGCGCCCGTTAACTCGGCCCGTGGTGAAGGCGCTAGGGTATCCTCGGCTGTGGCTTGAACGTTGTAGTACAACATGTCGAAAGCTTCTACGGATTTGTAATCGATAGTTTGTTTCGGATCGATCGCAAGTTTCAACAAATTTATCTCGTTCATTACCTCTATAAACTCTGTGCGAATCGACTCAATTCGTTTGTACCTACATTTAAATGCACCGATCTTACTCTTATCTTTCGAAATCTCTTTCGACAAATCATATAATATCTGTATTTCACGATATATGTATTCTTTCCGAGAAATAAGCAATCTCAATTGAGAATTTTCGTCGTCAACCATTTTACAATAATTATTGATATTCTTTACACAGAAGTAGAAATTGTGTTTACGATAATTCACAATTTAACGCAACAATGTAGGTAGGTAAATCAACTCGTACCGATTTGGTATTAAAATTTGTATGAGCACAAAACTGGTAACTTAACTGAATGATCGTATAAGTTAGTCTTATTATAAGTAGGTAGTTTTACTATGAGATTGAACTGTATTTTGGTTTGGAGTATTCTAATGAATTTGAACCCAAATATCTGTAAGAAATGGCTATGAAACTGAATTGTATTTTGGAGTATTCTAATGAATTTGAACCCAAATACCCATAGGAAATTCGCGCTCGAAGTGACCACTTTATGATGCGACTTGTCGTGACTTGTAATTTGTTCTTAAATATTGCGTTTACTATTAGAAAATTTTGAATTCACGTGCCAAACAAATAAAATACCCTAGACAGCTTGCAATAACGAGGAACGATAGGAAAAGGTTGGTGATGAAGGATGACTTACCCCGGCCTTTGATCCGCACCGTTTCGATCGTTATTGTTTAGTATTGGCAGTCCAAAATATTTAATTTCGACACGGGACACACCGGTTATTTCACAGCCGCCATTCGTTCTTGACTCGCATTGATGGTGGCGCCACGGCGCAGGCGGCGGCAACAGGATGTAACTAGATGTCAGCAGCAATCTGGTTGCGCGCGCGATTCAAACTTGATAGTGTATGTTTTGGCCGAGGTGGAATGGGGAAGTAGGGATAAAGGAGTGCAAGCGTTAACATACTTTAAAATATCAGGGTCCAGGGTATGGTCCTAGGTTCTAGGCTGAAGGTTTTAAAAATAACTGCCACCTTTATTAAGGCTCGATTCGACCAAACTTTTAACACGGGGTAACGCTTACTCTGAGATTAGTAATGTCAAAATGCCATAGGAAACTGTCACTTTAATCTCAGAGTAAGCGTTTATCCCGGTATAAAAAGTTTGGTAAAATCGGGCCTAAATGACTTTTTTCCATTGGTTGT
Source organism: Yponomeuta evonymella (assembly GCA_963969515.1). Classification (NCBI taxonomy): domain Eukaryota; kingdom Metazoa; phylum Arthropoda; class Insecta; order Lepidoptera; family Yponomeutidae; genus Yponomeuta; species Yponomeuta evonymella. Next base: position 11,707,082 of record OZ018349.1, read on the forward strand.
GCTAGTTACCTCTGGGCAGCTCCTTAAGGCTGAAGCGCCTAGCGATGTCTCTTTATTCTTGAAGTTATTGTGTTATTGACATTATTGTGTTTCAAATTGCGCCACAATTAAATGCTAGATAATATATCACGTACCTAATTTTAATGCAAGTTGGCTAATTCAGCATCAAGAGGACAGGGGCTGAGTCCTTTTAAGAATTTACACAAAAAAAAATGGAAATAATTAAAATAAAATAAATTGCAATGTTTGATTTAATTGATTGGGTATAATTTGTTATAAAACACTAATAAAGCATGTAAAAATCCCTGAATACGGAGAAGCCTAAGCCCCTGGCCACACAGAAGGGACGTGGAGCGGTGGCGCAGAAAAGACGCGACGCGTTGCATAGAAATCGCGACCTCGCCGTCTCTTCTGTGTGGGCTTCATCCCGTCCGCGTCCCTTGGATTAACGACGCGTCTTTTTTGCGCCCTCGCCCCACGTACCTTCTTTGTGGTTAGGGGCTATAGAACGATTTCGACTTTTTTCCTTATATTAAAATTTGTTCAGATGTTTATGGGAATTTTTTAACACCCTGTAACACCCTGCACCCTGGGGTGGTGTAAAAGAACTTGCAAATTTAATTTTGATGCATTAATGGAAAATAAATTTAATTAGAACGAAAGAAAGAAAAACCATTAGAATGTTTTACGTTTTCCATTGAAAAATTAATGTGATAAATTATTGATGAAAAATTAATTTGAAATAAAAAATAAATTTTACAGGGCCCATTTATTTTTAGTTGTTGTGGGAGGGGGTAGTAGGTAGATACTTCTTTATATCTGTAGGGAGGCGATACTAGCACAATTTCATGGAAGCAATTTGCTGTCCAATATCAAGAACTTTCCCAATTTTTTTCCATTTCGCACGAGATCCTAACTCTACGTAAAGTTGGTTTGTCCTTCTTTTAAGAAGTCCTTAATGAATGAAGTGAAAAAATAATACCAGCGTTAGCTATAACTGGGTTCGGAAAAAACTTCAATAAACATTCCTTCCTCTGCCAGGAAATGTGAACTACGAAAGTTATCGCACGCGCCACAAGAGCCTAGTTGAATTTTATGGAGCATAAATTAATTTCGTCCCAGTCAACTATACATTACATGCAGACTAATTTGCATTGGACAACTGCGTGTCAATGCCGAATAATCGTACAATCACCAGTCCAGCCAGCGTGATACATACTCGTATTTAATAAACATAAAATAATATTAACTTCCAAACAACACAAAGTTGTCCTGGTCCCAAACTAGGATACCCTGTGCTACGGTAACCAGGCAAGGATATCACAAAAATGGAAATACACCCAGACTGAGGCCATTCGTACAAATGTAAGGATGCTAAACTGGATCCTATTCATATGGCTACGTCTGACTGTCCGTCCGTCCGTCCATTCGTCCATAACCGACTTCAAAAAGGGAGGAGGCGCTGAATTCATATATAATATTTGTAATAATTTAATTTAATAATTAAATAATTCTTTACCGCACTGTCTGATCTCATTAATTCTTTTATGTTAGAAGGTTATCCCACAAAAATTTGGCCGAGTTCTATTTATGGGATCCATCAGAAAATCATCGAACTCTTCTTTTTAAAACGTGTTTACCCGAAATCTCTTTTTTAGGGTTCAGTAGTCCGATAAGGAACCCTTATAGTTTCGCCATGTCCGTCTGTCTGTCTGTCTGTCTGTCCGTCCGCGGCCTAGCGCAAAGACCGGTGGTACTAGAAAGCTGTAATTTGGTATGTGTATACATATTAATCACGCCGACAAAGTTAAAGATGTTTTTTAAATTTGTTAGATTTTTTTTACCGTACCTCCCTAACATGAAAACTGGGGATGATTTTTTTTCTCGTCGAGCATCGTTGAAAAATATTGTGGGTGTAGGAAGACCATATTATTTGATTTTGGGTTCCGTTTATGAAATATTAATCTTCAAAGCGCATATTTTTGGCCGAGTAGGGCGTTTCCCCCCTTCTCTCGGCTAAACGGTTGATTGTAGAAACGTGAAAAAATTCAGGGTAGTACACACATTAAACTTAAAAAGAAAAGTATCACCGCTAAGTAGGCTTTAATAGTTAACGAATAATAGGCAACCAACTTATAAAAGTAACATTTCCTACAAAATCCATTGAAAATGACTTCGATGTTGTTATTAGTAGATAAAAAACCCTCTTTCTACGAAACCCTACATTGGTCCGACATGCACTTGACCGGTTTTTTCTTTATTAAACCAATAGTTATTTATGCTAGAGCCCATACGCAGCTCTATACAGGGTATCCCTAAACTCAACGACAAGCCGAAACGGGACAATAGGATAGATGGTAGTCGTTATCAGAGAAAATAAAAAAGTCTGTATTGTAACCATTTTTCGGTTACTGTAGTTTTTGTCCATTCAAATGTTGTTACCATAACCCTTAATATCATAATATCCATAATCACATTAAAATGTGAAAATTACTTTGCTAAATTCCGCCAAAATCCCACAAGCACCATGCGGTTAGTTAATGCACCGCCCTCCCTCCCACTTTTTCTAGCAGAAGCAAGAAACAACCACACCACCACCGACACTAAGGCCGTTTGTCCACCGCCGCCGTCACCGGGACGTCACCGAGAACGAGATTATTTCGGGCCGAGTTTACATCGGTGGCCAGGATGACGGCGCTCGGGTGACGGGTGTGCGATGGACACATGGCCATATTAAATGTATGTATCGCTAAATCGGCGCCGTCATCTCGTTCTCGGTGACGTCCCGGTGACGGCGGCGGTGGACAAACGGCCTAATACTTGTGTGAAAACATACGTTGCGACGCGTTTCGCCGAAGCGTTTCGAAAACAGTGTTATTTTTACAAAAATTGGGGCATGATATGATATTTAGGGTTATGGTAACAACATTTGAATGGAAAAAAACAATACACATTAACGACAGTAACCGAAATATGGTTACAGTATGGTGAAATTCTTGTTTTTTTTAATGCCTCTAATTTGTAGGGATCATGGTATGGATTTTTTTTAATCATTTTTTATACATATCATATCACGACTACCATCTATCCCATCGTCTCGTTTCGGCTTATCGTTTAGTTTTGGGACACCTGTACAACAAATATTTTGATAGATTGTAGGATTACTCAAAGAAGAGCCTGTCAATCGATTTAGGTCGACAATGTTTACTATTACAAATGTCTCTGTCTGCCAATTAGTTGCTATAGAGTATATGCGTTAACTTGGAATTAGCAAACCATCAATTGTGGTGTTATTGGAATTGCAAGTAGGTATTAGCTTAGGCATCAGGTCTAAGACAAGTATAGACTGAATTTGGTTACTTAGTTGGCCTCTCATTTATATTGTCACTTGGTCACATCTATTCAATTATTATTTAGTTTTTGTTATAGAACATATTCTAACGACAATTCGATGTTCATTGCGTAGCAGACTTCTTGCTGGTTAATCTGGGGGTTAATCGACATTGCAATGTACATTGAATTGTCATAGTAAGCCGTGAATAATGATTCCACGGAACAGGCCCCAGATGTAGAGCCGCTTTTAAGATACGCCAAATAGTTTTACGCCAGTTCTAGTTTCGTAATTCAATTGTGCCGAACTAGTGACAAAGTGGAAGATAATCTGCCATTATCCTTGGTGTTCGATGGGCCGCAACTACAAAGGAGCGGAGCAGTTTTCCGGTAATTTAAGTTTAATTTATCGATATTGGAGTTTAATCGGCCCAAGGGCCAGAGGAAAAGTAAGGTCGTACAGTTGAGAGCAAATAACGGTGTTATTTTTAAAAACTCGATACCTCTAAAACACTCCTCAGAAGCAGCTTAAGTAGTCTGTGTAATAAGACTTTTCTTTTACGTAAGACTCTATAAACTGCAGGAGTGTTTTATGGAATCTGGTTTTTATAAAGAAGACTGCTAGTCTTTATTTTTTTGATGCAGTCAAACGTAAGTTGCCTAAAAGCACGCAAAGGTGGTATTATAAAGTAAGTAAGTCCACACTGTGCCTAATTTAAGTAAATCTATTTGAGTGTTCTTATAAACTAGAAAATAACAGCTGGTTTTTGAAGTCATAATTAATAAATACTTAATTATCTGTCTCTCTTCAGAATTTCTGTTAATAAACTGGCGGTAAGTAGGTACACTCTTTAAATATTGTAATTTCTGGTGTGCAATATAGTGCTATCGATTAGCATCATCTTGTTTGTACCTCTTAATTGCATAGTCATTTATGAGGTTCAACCGGTTACATCATTCTAACCGCCGAAACTTTAACTGTATGCAACTTGCCAAGTTATAACCTAACTTTTCTTTAAAAGAAAGTGACATACTGAATCATGAATCTCTGTAGAACTTGGCATCTATTTAAAATCGAAACCCTGTAACCTACCAGCAAAGCCAACAAAACTGCACTTATTTTGTACCGAACTTGGCCCCTTTCCCACATACAGGTGAATGTATTGGTGGGATACAAATCACACGGTCAAACTCCTTTCGAGTCCGGGCTGGTTATCTCAATAACCAGTTTAGTACATATACTTAATTATGCTTATTGATTGAAATTTACTTCTAATTAATTTTCACAACTTGCTTGCTATGGGAGATGGTAAATCCATCGATTAACAAATGTATATCGTATGTTTAGTTGTTTAAGTGCAGAAGGCCCTGTCACGTTACCGAGGGTGGTGTGAAGGCACAACCCTTGGTAATGGAAGCTAAAAAAATAAAAAGAAAGGTTTAGAGATGTAAAAATGTAATCATCAAAACCCCCTAACCTATAATTAAATTAAAAACTTAATAATAATAAAAACATCAAAAATATGTACAAAAAGAAATCTTAGGTCCCAAAAGGGTAAGCAGATCGTGGAGGCAGGCCGTGGAGTCAGGCCGTGGAGACGGACAGGCAAGTTGTGCAGGCAGGTCGTGGAGACGGGCAGGCAAGTCGTGGAGTCAGGCCGTGGAGACGGACAGGCAAGTTGCGCAGACAGGAACACAGGTCTCTCAAACAAGAGCTCAGGTAGGTCTCACAAATAGGACTCAGGTAAGACTCTTCAAGTAGGACTCAGGTAACTCTTCATGTAGGACTCAGGTAACTCTACTTTTTACTTTATACTATATACTTTATTGCACACATGTAGGACTCAGGTAACTCTTCAAGTAGAACTCAGGTAACTCTCAAGTAGGACTCAGGTAACTCTCAAGTAGGACTCAGGTAACTCTTTAAGTAGGACTCAGGTGAGACTGACTGGAGCGCCTTCTTGGGCGGCTTTTATACCCCAAAAGTAGTTCGATTCTAATATTCAAATTTGATCTGAATCTGCGTCAGAATTCTTCTGGAAGTTTCTGGATCCTGTTCCAAATCCATAATTTCGAATTCTAGATCTCCTTTCTCTTTCTTGCATTAAATTCATAATTTCGATTTGGAATGCGAATAGTCTTCTAGAAGTCTCCATAGGCCAGAAGTTTCCTTATTCAACCTTCTTAGTATGACGATTATATGACATAATTTAGAAAAATAAAGAACATAGACTAAAGAAATAAAAGAAATATCTGACTAACAGTTGAATCGTTGACAGTAAAGCAAAATACAATATTTACAATATGAAAAGTGGAAAAATAATTAGAAATACGTATTAGCTTTGAAATAATAGTGAACCAACCTTATGTTTTCATTCGTGATAACATGAAAGTGTTGTGAAAATTGGATTTCAGTGGTTCAACTTGGACAAAACGTAAGTCTTTTTTGCATTGATAGAAAGAGTAGGGAGCTAGGCAATAGAATCGCGCTAGACGCGTAAGCTAAATCCTACAGCCCGTGGATACGAATGGCGAGAGACCACGTAAGATGGCGTGATGCGGAAAAGCACTAGGCGGGAAGTGGGCTGATGATGATGATGAGTTCTTTAGAAGTTTGGTCTCCTGAAGATATAATAAACTTGCCAAAATCGCGTTTCAAAACATGTGTACTAAAGCACACTTTCTGCCAAACGGGCTACTATTCAAGATTATTTAGGCAACAAAGAAGTGTGGAACTCAAGCTAGTTCAATGCATGTGTTCCAAGTTTTAAAATAATTATGTAAACTCTGTTAATTAAGCACCAAATTAGAAAAAACAAAGTTTGGAGCTTTTTTTCCGTTTTTTCTCCAAAATGATCAAGATTTTGAAATGGATAGCTAGTTTTACTTGTAACTTTCATTAAGTCGCAGTTTCTGTGTTATTTTCAATAAATACATTTTTATTTGATTTGATAAAATTTGGCATAGGATACATATTTTCCATTTCAAACGCAAAGTTTCGGACGTAGCCAGCAGTATTACGCAAAACCTGAAAATACTTTCTTCGGTATCGATAACTTCAAAATCTTGATGAGGGAAAGTTTGAGAGTCTCCATTTTATTTTATTTATTATTCATACAGTATGCTCCCAAAGGCGCCAAGTTTCAAGATTATAGGAACAATAATAAATTAGTTTTTTAACTTTTGCCTATTGAAATCATCGATACTTGAGAAATCGGGTGCTTTCACCGGTTTTCAGGTTTTACATTGTATCAATAATACGTTCTACTTATATTCATTCATTCCGTCCTATATTAATAGAACACTTTCACAAGTTCGAGTGTTCAGGATGTTTGTCACGCATTCATCCATAAACAGTATGACGGATTTGGATCTTTGATACACAGTAAGAACAGTTATAGTATTCTTAGAGTGCATCGCCGTCATTGGAGGTAGGAAGTCAGCTCATTGCATCGATTTTGCATCGATTACATTTTTTGTTTTTATGTACTACACTATCGCATCTGGCGTCTGTCTCATCTGGGCCGAGTTTCATAAAACTACAATAATTTGTAGTTTATTATGAATATTCGAGGTACAAAGCGTAGCCGAGTCTACTTGCTAATCTGTGGGTTAATCGACTTTGTAATGTACATTAAATTGTCACAGTAAACCACGAATTGTAGTTCTATGTATCAGCGACGCTTAAGGACTTAAATACCTACCTATTAATAGTGGTTAAACTTTATTGTATTCATAACAACTGTAATTTAGGATTACTGAAATTTGGTTGGCCATTTAAATAAACATGAAGGCATGAAACCTTTATGTGATGACGTCACTGTAAAGAAAGAAAAGGAGGCGCCGCGCCATCTTGGCTTGTCGTTTTTTGGCGGGAAGGGCTTAGTAGTAATTTTGTAAAGTAAATTACTCGAGTAATGATTTTGTTATCTTCTGCGGATTATTTACTGTAATAATGCCAACTAATTGACAATGTGACAAGTATAAATATAAATGTCACTACGTCTGTAAGTATTTTATTTCAAATATGGACCGCTGCCACTATTTCCATAGTCAAACATAGAAAAATACGGGTGTTTCTCTAACATATGGAACAAGTCCCTGATGGTAAGTATATAAAAAGTATAATTCATAGTTTATCGATCTACATTGCGTAGCCGATAAGTACAATTATTAGTCTTCCTACTTATTCATCCGCATCGGTTGTACAATGTACATCGAATTTTTACAGTAAACCATAAATTTAATTTTAATAATTTTAAGTTGAAGAGTTTGTATATGTTGCTTAGTGGTAATAAACGATTTCGATTTCAGTTGTATTTCTATCAAATGGGGCCCGGGGTCACATTTCATAAAACTACAATTTGTAGTTTATTACGACAATTCGATCTACCAGTACATTGTGTAGGCGATTAGCACAATTATTGGGTCAACAGCCACGAATCTCACTTGGCTACAGGTGACGTAACGTCTACCCTTGACCCTACGAGTAAGTTAAGCCGCCAAAAAAGAATATTATAGAATAGTGATTATAATAACGCCTTAGAAATAAACACAAAATACACAGCTGATCTCGGAATAAAACACTCGTACTGCAAAATAAAACAAACGTTAAAAGAAAACATAGTGAACACAGCAGTTATATTCGAGGTGTTGAAAACTTACGAGTAAATTGAAAAGGGAATGAAATCCTACACAAGCGCCTGAGCCCGAACAAACTAAACATGTGTAACGGTGTATTTTAAGGGTTCCGTAGTCCGACAAGGAACCCTTATAGTTTCACCATGTCCGTCTGTCTGTTTGTCCATCCGTCCGCCGCCTAGCGCAAAGACCGGAAGCACCAGAAAGCTGTAATTTGGTGTGTGTGTATACATATTTATCACGCCGACAAAGTTAAACAATAAAATATTGGATTTTTTTTATTGTACCCCCCTAACATGAAAAGTGGGGATGACATTTTCTCGTCTACCCCATTAAGTGGGGTATCGTTGGATTGGTCGTTGAAAAGTATTGTGGGTGTAGGAAGACCATTTATCGATTTAGGGTTCCGTTTGCGAAATATTAAGCTTTAAAGCGAAAATTGTTATCCGAGTAGGGTGACCCCCCTCTTCTAGCTAAACGATTTATTGTAGAAACGTGAAAAAATTCAGGGTAGTAGCACATATAATAAACTTGAGAGAAAAAGTATCATGGCCAAGTAGGCTTTACTAGTTAACGACTAATAGGCAACCAAGTTATAAAAGTAAAATTTCGTACAAAGTCCATTGAAAATGACTTCGATGAAGCTGTTAGTTCTGTAAAGCAGAAAAAAACCCTTTTTCTACGGAACACGCACTTGGCCGGTTTTTTGTTATTTCCTTCAGTCTATCCTATCATTTTAAACTCAAAATTTAAAATTATGTCACCCATTTCTAGATTTCTTTCGGATTTTCATCATTACTACTTCACCTTTTGACGAAACACCACTACTGACAACATTACTTGTGAGTTATCTTATTTTCTGTTTTGTGCTGTATTTAATCGAAATTTTCTGTACATAATTGAAATAAAACCAAAATACTGAAGTTCTATATTATAATATTCTTATAATTTACATCAAGAACCCTTCATCCTATACCAATTCACGCTTCAATGGGAAGAAGGAATGAAGAAGAAGTTAGTATTTAGCAAAATCTTGCAGAGTGGTATAACACTACAAAGATGGAACTCTTCCGAGCCGCAACATCACGGGCCAAAATAGCCACAATGATAGCCGACCTCCGATAGGAGATGGCACCAAAAGAAGAAGAAGATTCGGTATATTCGCTCCTAAGATTGGTTGTGCCTAGGAACCTATTTGTGAGATAAAAAAGTTTCGATACCATATTGTTTTGCTGTCTTGATCTTTTTAGTAGTAATAAAAATAAACACAAGTAACAGCTGTTCCGTTGCCAAAGTGTGCGGACGTGTAAACTCAAAGGTCAGTGAACTGTGACGAATTTTGTTAAGTGGCAGATGCTATTTGGAATATAATAGAGAAGCAGGGTTTTACTCATCAATACGAAGTGGCGTTAACTTGAAATAGCAACTGGCACGAAACATCGCGGTATTCCAGTTTTCCAAACCAATTTTTTCCAATATCTTAAAACTTAACCTGGATCTTTGTTGATCCTCTAGTATGTAATCTAGGCATGTAATCTAACTATTTACTATTTAAATTATATTATTGATATCATATAAATGACATATAATAGCAGCTTATATACGTCTGCGCAGGGCGCAATCTGTTGGAATGGGCGCAGAGAAAAACGTGTGAACAGTGGAAAAATTGTTTTATTAATTTTACAGTACCGACTAGCGGCCGACATTTTACGAATGACCGATTGAATGATTGAAAGTAAAAAGAATGAATCTGAACGAATGAATGGAAGAGTGGAATGGGATTTTTGATTATTCCAATAGTCCCCCTCAAAAATTCTAGTCTTATATAATGCGATTAGGCAATAATTATCACAATATGTATTTATACCTATTATTAGAAATAAATTATACATTCTGCTCTCAATATTCTATTTTAATTATTTTAGTACCTTTTAATCATTAGGTATATTACAAACATTATCAAATTCAATCAAGCTTAACTTTGATCTTAATTGTAGTAATTTCCCTGATGGTATCATTTTCGTGAAGATATCAGCTAGTTGATGTTCTATGGAAACATACTCTAGCTTTATTACTTTCTTAGTAATTTGTTCACGTTTGAAATGATATTTTATATCTATGTGCTTAGACCTTTTATGGCTAGTGGGATTGTTTTCAATGCTTATACAGCTGTTGTTATCTTCATATAAAGGGATATGCATTGGTAATTGGATTTTAATACTATTTAGCAATGATTTTATCCATTTAGCTTCTCTCACAGCTTCGAAAAGAGCCATATATTCAGCTTCGGTTGAGGAGGCGGCGACTGTGTTTTGTTTGCGAGTATTCCATGACATTACACAGTTATCAAACACTTGGAATACGTATTCCGTTGTGCTTTTACGATCAATTTCGTCGCCTACCCTGCATGGGAATCTGAATAGCCTTGAACTATTTGATGATAGTCGCACCTTTTGTAGGTCAACTTTAAATTTATAGTGCCTTTTATGTATCTTAAAAGATGTTTTAAGCATTTCCATAGTTTGTTATAATTTTTTTTTTTGCTTTGATATCTGCTCAGAATACTGATTGCTGAGCAAATATCTGGCTGTGCGCAAAGCATTGCGTACATAAGGCATCCTATGACGTTCCTGAAAGAAGCGTCAAAGTGTGTGTCGGAATTAAGAGCCAAGTGATCTAATTTTGATGGGAACGGTGACTTTGTCGGATTGCAATCACTCATGGAAAACTTGCTTAAAACATTGTTCAAGTAGACTGACTGGTCCAAAGTTATTGTAGCTTCTGTTATGTTTACTCTAATGCCCAAGAGTAGTTTTATTTCATTCAAATCAGTCTTTCAAATTAGTATTTCGGTTTGTACATAAAATCAAATCATCGACGTATAATATTAAATATACATTACCATCATTATTTTTTATCAAGTATATACAAACAAGGCTACCTCTGAATTTTTAAAACCAAGTTCTTTAAGAGCGTGGTCAAAACGCTTGTACCAGCATCGAGAAGCTTGTTTTAAATCGTACAAGGACTTATTTAACTTGCATACCTACTTGGTTTGGTTCTGCAAAAACACCCTCAAGCACCTCCATGTAAATGTCATTCTCGAGAACTCCGTTCAAAAACGCAGTTTGGACGTCCAAGTGATGTACTTGCAAGCTATGCTGATTTGCAAACGCTAATATAAATCTAAAAGTAGAAATACGTACAAACGTTTGCAACATTTCATCAAAGTCTTCAAGGTACTTTTGAGTAAAACCGCGAGCAACTAAACGCACCTTGTAACGAGTTGGTTCTCCTAACTCATTAATTTTTATCGTGAATACCCATTTACAATCAATAATATTTACATTTTGGGGTCTTTTCTTTCCACTAGAACCCATGGTTGATTTTTATTTAGCTTTTAACCATTTGTCACTATCATCCCTGTTTGAAATATCACTATAGTTACTAGGTAACGGATGAGCAGTCGTGAGTGCTAAGTAACACAAATCTGTATCGCTCATCTGTTTATAATCGACTGAGGGTAGTTTTTTTTTTTATTCTTTCACTTCGCCTTATTTTGTTTGGCGAATTCTCAGCATCCGATTGGTCATCGGGAAGAATCTTGTGTTTCGTGCCTGCTGACTTATTATCACCGATAGGCTTGTCAACTTTGGCGGGAATTTGTGTGTTTTGGTTTGTCGGCCTTGATTGAACAAATTTTGACTCATCGAATATAATATCACGGGCAATGAAAAATTGGCCATTTTGAACGTTGAATAGTTTATGACCATTGTTGTCGTATCCGACTAGTATTGCTTTAAACGATTTACTGTCAAACTTTGTTCTTCTCGTTTTGTCATGGACATAAGCCGTTGCACCAAATTTTAGGTTTGTTATTATGCCACATTTCGTATGGTGTTTTGTTGCTGGTGAGAGCTTTAGTAGGGAGTCTATTTATTAGGTAGATAGCTATTAGTATGGCTTACCACCAAAAAGACTTTTCTAATTTCGAACTTTCAACCACGGTTAGCGATTCATACGCTCCGACACACCATTTTGTTGCGGCGTATATGGTACCGTTAGGTGGTACGAGATACCCTTGGAAACACAAAACTCGTTAAATTCTGTTGAAAGATATTCTCTACCATTGTCGCAGTACAGATTTGTGACTTTCGTATTGAGTAAGTTCTCACTCCTAGCAACAAACTCTTTAAAAATATTTTAGCACTTCCGATTTTGCATTCATTAAGTAGGTCACAGTAGAATGAGTGTAATCATCCATAAAAGTAACAAAGTAGTTTTTGTCATCAAAGGTGGTAGGCGTTATCGGACAACAAACGTCCGAGTGAATAATATTATAAAGGAGTCGATTCTGGTGTTTACTATTGTTATCTTTAGTTTTTGCAAACGGGAGACGTGATTGTTTACCAAGAATACAAGGTTCACAAATAGTATCGCTGGGGTTTATATTGTTTATCAAAGACTGGTCACTTTCATCTATTTTTATCCTTTAAAATTCCAAACCTTTGTTTGTTTACATGTCCGAGTCGGCTATATCACAAACTATAGGCGTCAGAGGAATTTTGAGTCAAGTGAATATTAAGTTTATTTTTCTTTAAAATTTAGCCAAAAAGGTTGTTGCAATTCTCCCCGGTCATGATGCACTTGTCTTTATGATGGACTTGCACACCGTTTGTTGCCAAAAACCACTGTCATACCTGCACGTTGCATCTTACTTACAGAAAGTAAATTATGACGTACCTCGGACGAAAACAATACATCATCAATCGAGCCTTCAATACCTAAATCGGTTGTTACCTTTATGCTGCCTTTACCGTAGGCTTGTATGGACTCGCCGTTTTTCGCAACTCCGATCTTGAGAGGCGTCGATAGTTCCGTGTACGTTGTAAACACGTCAAGTGTATTTATAATATGATCCGTGGCACCCGAATCTAAGAGGAAAGAAATTTCCATATTAGTAGAATTACTAATAGGGTCAGATAACTTACAATCGGGTGAAACCATAAAAGCGAAACCGCCCTCGTCATTGTTGCACAACGTGTTGTGCGCCGTCCTCTTGTAGCCGCTGCCGCTGCTCCCAGCCCAGTCTTGCTGGATCTTCTTGAGGTAGCGACAGTCATTCTTGAGATGATTTCGGCACCCACAGTGATCGCAGTACATTTTTGAAATTTTGTGAGTTGAATTTCTGGTATGAAAGTTTTTGTTCGGTTGAGGGTAGTTTTTTTTTTCTTAGAAAAATTTCCTTGTGATTTTGGAAATAAGAAATTCCTCGGACCTGTATGCAAAACCTTGAGCTCTGTTGTAGGTTCACCTTTCAGCTTCACTTTGTGGTCAAGTTGAAGCAAGGAACATTTGGTTGCAGTTTAAGATTCAGCAATTGCTTGCGTAGTGCTAATTGCGTGGCCAGGCTTCGTCTCTCGTAGATTTTATCGAGGTTATCGAAAATGGATTTGGCCGTTGCAGCGTCTTTCGCGAAATTTAAATATTCGATAATTGTACCTTTTGCAGTTTGGTTTTTCTTTAGCCACATTGCGTCTGGATTATCCGGCACTGGTTGTTCAACGACGATGGCCACTTGCAGTTCTTCTAACAAAGACTTGAAGACGTTCCCGTTAAATTGCTGGATGTTTCGTTTGCCTCGTATCTCCGTTGTTCATATCCGTATTTTAGACGGATAGCAGGAACTTAATTATAACTTATTTAAATCGTGCCCTGGGCCCATAACCTGTTGGAATGGGCGCAGAGAAAAACGTGTGAACAGTGGAAAAATTGTTTTATTAATTTTACAGTACCGACTAGCGGCCGACATTTTACGAATGACCGATTGAATGATTGAAAGTAAAAAGAATGAATCTGAACGAATGAATGGAAGAGTGGACTGGGATTTTTGATTATTCCAATACAATCAATCAAAGATAGCATGGGTTTAATCACCACGCATGCCCACGTGTGAAAACCTAAGACGATGTTTGCGATATCGAATCGAATCGAACCTAGCTCTGTCCGCGGCTTCTCCGCTTGGGATTAGTTTTTTATGGTCTTCTTCAGTTTCCAATCTATGGTTTTGCCAAATTTTATCTCAATATTGCATTTATAATATTAGTACGGAATGAACAACTTGCAATAAAAAAAATATATTTTATTTATATATTTATAATATATTTATAATACTCCCCCAAGACACGCCACTTTCTACTATTTGTTATTAGGGTTAATAATAATAAAACCATTAATTTTATTTATTTTATTTTAGATTCTAGGAAGACAAACAGCTATTACAAGGTTATAATACATAGAAAAAATAGGACAGACTAAGCCAATTAAAAGTCTTCACAATTAGATGTAAATTAGATAGAACGCAGACAGTTCACAGGTGATAGCACCATTTAGATATAAACAAAATTACATGATGAAAGAGAAACAAGAAAGTAGCAGTTGATTAAATGAGATTCGAATGAATTTCAGAGACAATCCATAGAAATATTAGTAATAAGAAAACTTAGTCAATATTAGTAACTACAAGCTGCATAGGTACCTACTCAATCTGAACGTGAATGAAATAAGCTACTTCAGTTACATGCTCATCCTTTAATAATCCTTATGAGAAAAAAATACGATGTCGTCGTTGAAGTTAGAAAAACCAAAGAGTATCCATTTTCGGAGTTACTTTATTCCATACGTTACTTTATTTGGTCTTCTAATAAAATACAATAAAAAAAAGCAACTAGTGGGTTGGCGCGTTGTATAGAGATGCATCGTGCTGGCGTGCTAGGCTTACTGCAAGTGGAATATTGTCTCTATGTCAAGACTGCCAATTAATTTATTATGCCTAATCAGACACGAAGCCTGGATTTGCTTGAGTGATTCAATATGATTGGCATATTACAATATTCTCTACGAGATCTCGTCAAAGATCAATGACGATCGTATTTAAACAGGTCATAAAAGGACTGACTGACATACCTCTTTAGCTTCATCGATGTTTATTTATCGGTGGATGCACATTTGCCGGTTTATGGAACTTTTTATCTTGCCCTTCACTAGTACATCTTCTGTTTGGTCATCGTGATATTTTGTACATCTCGATGATAATTATGTTGGCGCCAAAGTTTTATATTGCTGTTTCGTCTCGTAAACTTGCACTAAATTAAATTAAATGTGAAATAGTTTAAAAAAAAAACGTTTAAAAAATTTTTTTCGTGGCGTTTCGAAAAAACTAATAGTTTTTTGAATTCTGAAGATTCAGCATCGTAATAGATTCAATTGGAAAAATTCATAAAATACTCATGGATTTTTACTAGGTTTGAATTTGAGTGCAGTTTTAAAGGATTCGCCCAGTGCTACACAAAGATTGAAAATGTTTGGAACTAAATAATAATAATACTTTATTAATTTATTTGCTTCTTACTAAGTAAGTTACAGAGTAAGCCTAAAAGTGTTCTTTGATTTAAAAAAATAGTGGCCTACTGAGTTCAACCCGTAACATGAGTGAATGAAAATGAAACTTAATTTTCTTGTACAGTCGAAAGCTCATACACCCTTACGTATGAGCTTTTGACTGTACACTTGTGCTCTACTCGGTTTTGTTAAGTTGGATTTTGGAACTAAAATCTGGTGTCGACTGTGCATACACTGAAATTCTCTTTGGTAAAATATCAGTGTTCCTCTTTGATTGATAAAACCAAGCTACAAATCGTGTTACTACTTTTCTCTAAAAGGCGCTGTACCTTGTACCATTTACTAATTGCATTGTTCTTGGGCTATTGTTCCTAGCGCAGACAGTCCATTTTAGTGGGTTAAATTAGCCATTGTGAAAGAAAGTTGCCAGCTCCATATGCTCGGCCACTAATAGTTGGTCTGTCACTCAAATAAAACTAAACAATGGTAAATAGGGCAACAAGTCTCGCAGCCTGAGTCAGCCTGTCTGACCCCACAAGTACCTTTCCAATATAATGTGAAATACATTCTTCTTTTTTATTCAAAAGTTTTGACTATTTTCAAGGGAGGCATAAAGTTGTATCTTAAATAAGGAGTCGTCAAACAGTTTTTCTTTGAATAATAGCGATGGTAGAGCAGTAACTTGTCAGTTGAGCTTCTGGTCTTGAATCCCGTTATTTAGCAACCACTGACTATCCTAACCCCCTGTTTCTTACACATTAAAAGTCTGTTAATCTACGGCTAACAGCTGGCAGTTCACCAAAGTGCATAATAAAACGACTACCAGCCGTTAATAGAAGATTAACAGATTTGTATACGGGAGACCGGGGATTAGTTACATATATTTGTGAATTTGTAGTAGGAATACTACTCGCCAACCGCGAAGGGAAACATCGTGAGGAAAGATGAGTGTCTGAGGTGTTCTTAGCGCCACAAAAGGGACGTGGGGCTCGGGCGTAAAAAAAACGCGACGCGTTGTGTAGAAATTACGGCCTCGCCGAGTCTCTTCTGGGTGGGCTTCGTCCTGTCTCCCTTGAGTACATTTTGTGTGTAAGTGAATTGTATTAACAACGCATCTTTTCCGCGCCCTCGCCCCACGTCCCTTCTGTGTGGTCAGGGGCTTATTCCTCAGCGCACTTATAGTCAATCCACGCGGTGGGCACGCGTAGTTATTAAACCCGCTTGTGCACTGGAGTGGGACGTATACATAATCATTCAGCTACAAGAAGTCCACTGCTGGACCGGTTGGAAGCGGCTTGCACCCAGCGTCTCGCGGCCACTTATATGAGGTCATCTGTCCATCTTGTGGCTGGCCTCCCACGCTGCGCTGGCCGATATAATATGGTCTCCATTCCAGAACTTTTCGGCCCCATCGTGTACATGCTTGTGATTAAATAATATGATTCATGTCCAGTACAAGCTACATGACTTAAAATCCAAATATCATCATCATTAGCCCACCGCTGCCCACTGCTGGTATAGGCCTTTCCCCAAATGCCATCGCTCGCCGTTCCGTACCATCCGCCGACTTAACGATTTCGTCCGGCCATTGGGCTTTTGGATTGCCCACTGTCCGTTCATCCTGTTTTCGGAAAAAATGGTGTGGTGTGTAAAATAAAAATTGTTTATCTCCAGATGCCGACTTTAACTGGACTGCTGGTGTCGATGGTCAGATATGAAGTGGCTCTATTTGCTGTGCCTCTCGACCCTGACAGAAGCTTCACAGCGACATCGGGTAAGGGTAAGGGTCGGGTAATATTCGAAACCCCAAAGATTTCTTGTTCAATGTGGTCTATCAACCTTGTTTTATACCACATGGAATATGATTTTGTGAAACTAACTATTTTATTCGCATTCATTTAACGGTACAATACTAAAACAGCGTCATACAAAAATAAAGATGAAATTATTCGCTGACTGTAACAAGTAAACTAATTATTACTGTAGACCTTCTGTAGATATAAGTGAGATAATTTAAAGCTGAAAATGTCTACGTATCCAAAAGATAAAATTTTCTATTTTAAATTCATGCTTTGAGGGCACTGTGAGGGCATATAAAATGGTTTCCAGGATTAGTTTCATCTTACTAATAATTTTTTCCATTTTTACTTCGTAAACATTTGAAATTTACGATCATTGACTTAGCTTTTAGTCGAGATGTTTTTAAAGTACTTTTACTCAAGGAGAGTTGTTTCGATGATTTATTTTATTTGCGTAATAACGTTGCAGCTATTATATCTTCTTTGCAAATATTTAGATAGCAGAATTCGCAACGTGAACCGATGTTGAATGTGAGTTTTTACCTAAAAGCTTTTTACAAAGGCTGTAAGTATGACTTCTGTACAATTGTATCTGATCGATGGGAAATCTCCAATCCATTGGCAGGATTGCAGCGACAACAATACATTGACCATAAAAACCGTCTGGCGCAATGCCATATTGAAATATGGACCGCTGATCACAGTCTGCATCTCTATTATACTTCGACTGGTGTTTGTGGCATCGACTATCGACCTAGATACCCGAAATCGGAACACATTGTTAAACCTGTTTGTCCAACAATTTGTTTTACTTTGAATGGCATTTCCTTTCCGTTTCAGACTGGAGGTCGGACTTCTGCTACGAATGAAAATGTGAGAGCCATGGATAATACATTTAATGGGCGGTTGGACTTGACAGGTGAAATATCTACTTTAGGTAAGGTTTTACAGAGATAGAGTTTGCCTTGATTCTTACGCACATACTTATCTCTCTTAGAGATAAGTTCGCCTTCGTAACAATGCCATGTACTTAATTATCTACTTTATGATTTGCAATAAAGAATATATATTCATAAAGGGGGGTTGTCATAGATTTTAGTCGAACGAAAAGTTTTAGAAAAGCGCTTCCAAACATATCACGTTTTGGACAATAACATCGGGTACTTTTTTGTGGAAATCCCAAACGAAAGAAAACGCGGGACGAAACTGTGATTGTTTTTTTTGGGATTTTACCTTTTGATGAAATTGGTCTTATGATCGTATTTTTAATTTTGTGACAAAAATCCCGTTGAGGATAGATTACTACATTAACGTATTAATTCACACTTGTGCTACTGGTATCTAATCTACGCTATATCTAAATTTTTCAAACGTAATTTAATGTGTTATAAATAAAGAAATTAAATAGAATCAACTCCGTTCACGCCATTGTTACCTTATTTCAAACTGACTTGATATGTTTGGTTGAATTCCGCGAGAAGAAAAAGGCTATCGTTCTTATATTTTATAGTGGTAGAAGGAAAGAACGTCATTACAGATTATTTAAACCATCTTTGAGGACTTTTTTAGAGTTTTAAATAAGTCTATTAAAGTTCACAAGAAATACCTCAGAAAGGGTTTTATGGTTAATGTTTTTACTTCATAACTTTAAAAGTAACTTGGCCTATCTGAGTGTCTCCGGACTGAGTTTAACTTCTTAGAACCCAGTGACCGCGGGCGGAATGACCTAATGTTTTTCTATTGTTCTCCATGGACCGAAAGGACTCTTTTAGCCTTAAAATAATTCATAATACACAACTTTCAAACCTGGGTAATTAGCAGCAGGCTTAGAAGGTGTTGTTTAGTTGAACTGCGTTTGAAAGGGTTGGCCGCTCGAAAAGCAAAAAGGCGCCAATTTTAGACATCGCCTCTTGCAGTTAATGCAGGCATTAAAGCCATTTACCTTAATAATAATTCAGGAGTAAGATATATAGATACAATATATAGAATAAGTATGGGCTCTTTAGTTTCCTCCGAGAAATGGTAGAGCGGTCGGTTGGTAAAACGCTTGTGGGTTTGAACCTCGGCATGTACCAATTTGTTTTTTATGTTTCGTACATTTGTGAATTTTATATATCAATATCACTCGGCAATGTAAAAGAAAACATCGTAAGGAAACCAGAGTGCCTGAAGTGTTCTCATACGCTGAAATTGCAAATCCAAGGCGGGCACGGGTGGTAATTAACCCAGATCTTGTTAGTTTCTAAAAGGTCCGATCGGTCCACCATAACAATGGTTTTTAATTGTTATTGACGCCCAAAATATATCGTTAAAAGTAGCATCAATTTCCATTGGCTTTTCACTGTCAATGTCTATAAACTGATATATTGAATTTCAGGGGTATCTGGGTAATTAACCCAGATAGCCCATAGGCTCTCGGATGGACGGATAGATGTGCTATACGATGGGACGTATGTAGACTGTATTATTTACCTCTACCCTGGATTTTTCTGGCAGATAGACTGTCTCGTTGGTTTAGCTGTATCACGACTGAATACCATGCCAGAGGTCGTGGCTTCGATTCCCAATGGGGGCCGCGGTCCATTTGTACAAATGGCCTCATTCTGGGTGTATTTTTGATGTCCTTGCCTGGTTACCAAACCATAGGGTATCCTAGTTTGATACCAGAACAAGTGATTGTGTTGTGTGGAAGTTATTTATTTATTCATTATTTACCTCTATCCTGCCTATTTTTGGCAGATACGCAACGCTTTTCCTCCTGGTCTCCTTGGAGCGACTGTCGAGGTGCGCACCGGACGCGACGAAAACATTGTATCAGGCGAGCAATCTGTGGAGACTCGCTGAGGGTTGAAGTCATGAGGTAGGTACAGTCGTCACACATCGTCCTTACATTTCAGTTGCAACGTCTCTCCTGAAGTAAATGAGAAGAGTTCACGGACGCAGGACGTGAAGTTTCATGTGGTATCGTCGGTCACAGTACCGAGTGAAAACGGAGAATGAGCATATGTAGATATGTTATAGTCTGTACTAGAGTCCCCCCCGAAAAAACTAGGCTTCATAGGCCATCTAGAAAAAATGATGTACTAGTATTATGTAACTACTATCCAGTGTGTTAAGTAATCCTCCTGAGGCAAGCATGCGTCGACGCTATCTATCTGTCTGTTTATCCAGGGATAAGCTCTATCCAGTGAATGAGTCCAAAAACATCTTACACCATGACATTTGCAGATCCCAGTTGAATTATATAGCTCACAACTCTGTCAATCAAGTATTTATTCATTTATCCCTGATTACGTATCTATTTGTCCCAATAAATGTCTTTCTTTCTTTCTTTATTTAATACACATCCAGTGACAATATGCAAGTTGCCTTTAACGTTTCCATAGTGTCAAATTGTCTTTAACAGCTGTAGCAACTTAAAACAAATTATTGACTTCATCCAACCCAGGGGAGACTTACATAATAGAGCCACAAGTGTACAAATAATAGTTTACAAATGGTTTACCGTTATCGCTACCAAATTAACATCATCTAAACTACGCTGTTACTGCTGTTGAAGTTTGTTTGACGATAGAAATTGACACTAAAAATGGATTTTGTTTTCTATCGTTTTGCGCAGTAGAGGGATTTAAAGAATTCCACTATTGACACCAATGATTGCAAATTACCTAAAATCGATGTGACTGGCGATGGGCGATCCCCGAAAGCATTTTCCCTAAATAAATATAAGTTGAGAATATTCTCAGAATATTCACTGAATATACTCAGTTAGTCAGTGAAATGAAATGAAACGAAACGAAATGAAATGCCCAGCTCTAGCTTAGTGGACGCCTACCGCGTATTTATTAGCAAAAAATAGCGCTCTAGCGAGCTTTTGTGGTTTGCCCAGTAGTCCACTCAAAAAAGCGCTGAGTTTGCATTAACTCCCGACAAGCGAATTTGTATGTCTTAAATACGTCATCACAAATGCTATGTCAAAAGTACCCATCGATCCGGCTCGTGCATTATTTTATATCCGGGGTCTGAAACGGTGATAGCTACCGGAAAAATAGATGAACCAAGTTTGTACATCGTAATTTTTATTTACAGTATCGATACTTTTTAGGGTTCCGTACTTTAAAAGAAAAAACCGAACCTTAGGCACTGCAGCGTCCGAGTGGCCCTTTTACCCATCTAGTGTGAGTGATGGTGCCACTGGTCGCTGTATAAATCATCTCATTACGTAGATGCAAAGGCCAAAGTTTTTTTTTAAAGGATCACTTTTTTGTCCGTCCTTCCATCTATCTGTCTGTCAAGACCCTTTATCTCGGGCACGCGTAGAGGTATCAAGTTGAAATTAAAACCCCCTGGAGCTGTGATAAAATTAAATTTCAAAGTTACGGCCGTTTATGCCGCAAAAAATATATATTTTGACACTCAAGGGAATCAAATTTGATAGGGTACTTTCCGTTGACCAAGACGGTCAGAAAAATAAAATATAACCATGCTTTTCTTTCGCATTCGGGTAAAAATTCGATTGCTTGTTTTCGATATAAATGAGTAATTCTAGAGAAACACGGAATATCTGTTTATAAACATGATATTCGTGCCCAAGTAAGATACAGGCGCTTTAACAACATGTGTTCTTGTTTACAGTTGTCAGCGGAGAGATGACAACGTGGCACTGTATGAGGAAACAGAGATGAGACACGATTTTCAACAAGTAGGTATCTGGTATAGGTATACAAGTTCCATGGAATTAAATTGCGTCGGAAAACCTTCCGTGATTCCTGCAGTGTGCATATATATATAATTATGTGTAGTGTGGTGTGTGCAGTGGGCATAGGTATGTACCTACTTAAGAAAAATGGGGAAAAAGGAATTCGTGGATAAGCACTACCAGTATCTATGTACTTCTATACAAATATTAGGCTAAGCAGGGGGAATGGCGTTCACTTAAGGGAAAACGCTGTATCTTTTAAATCTGTTACATAATTTTAAAGGTACGAAAACCAAAATAAGGTTTTTCTGTCTAGTTATCAATATTTTAGCACTAACACGTTTATCTTTGACACATTACTGGTAGTAAAACAATAAAAAAACAGGTTTGAGCGCCATTGCCTGACTGTGGGTAATACCGCTCAGGCAAAGGGGTCATGATGCTCAAACCGATTTGTAACAATATAAGAAGTAAAATAAATTTTCATTAAATAAATACAAGATGGATCAACCTCATACAACTAAATTAAATTCAGCGATCACAAATGACCATCAATTATCCTTATCAGAAGTAATAAAAAATCATAATTATCAGATTCCAATATTAAGCACACAAATCACTGATGTACCCGTAAGTAAAATCACATCTAGAGTATATATCATGAGACCGCAGCCTGTATGTCTTATAGCGAAACCACATCTCATATTTTTTTCGAAATTCTTCCAAATTATCGTACTTGATATAGTTTTGATTGTTCATATCCATTTCGTCATCACTGTCACTGACGCAAAGGTTTTGATTTTCTTCATCTTAACTCTTCTTAAGCAGTTCTTCTTTACTTTTAGCCGCTTTAGCGGTGGTCTTTTAATTATTTCTAGGTATATTTGTAGAAAAAATAATAATTAACCAAGGGACTAATGAGCGGTATTACCCCAAACGTTTGTTTTGTATTTAAGTTGAAATTTAAAAATATTCAGATACAATTGTTAAAAAGGGTGTATTTTGTCATGAAATAGAATGGTTTAGTATATAGAAAAGTAATAGGTACCAACAATAGATAAGAAATAAAATTGTAGACTTACTGATAATTTAAAAACATCCAGCTGAAAATTGGATTAGAGCAGCCGAAAACAAACAAATTAACTTTGCTGTCTCATGTTGCGAGCTGATTGAGTTTAATTACCTTTGGCTGCTAAAGCGTCTCGCTCCCCGGGCTTCAGGTCACGTGACGTGTCCCTAAGCTCTGTTTTTATCAAGTTACTGTAAAGTAAAGTAAAGATTTATTCAATTACCAAAATGAGGATCAGTTATTGGGGTGAGCGCCATTACCCGACGGGCGACATTACCCTTGCTTACCCTAAAAAGAGGAAAAATTTGTAAGTTTGTATGTATGGGTAATTTCTAAAAGTACTTATACGATTTCACCAGTACGTATTTAAAACTTTCTCGACATGTGTTACCCCGAGCCCCCCTGAGCCCTCGCGAGGAGGATCTCGGCTGTGTAATTGCAATCTCACTTATGTTGCTACAGTTTATATGTGTATATTATATATATTATATGTTTATTTATATTATGTATTATATGTTTATAGTATAAATATTTACTTATTTATTGTTGAGTATTCGTCTTCTTACGTAATTTTAGTTAAAGTTATTCGTTTTATCCGTCTACTTCGTATGCCTACCAGTTAATTTCTTGCACCTCCTGTGGTTGACTGGTAGAAAATGCTTATAGCATTAAGTCCGCTACATTGCCATTGTATTTTTTACTTATGTGCAATAAACGTATTAATAATAATAATAATAAAATGAACCTTCAGGGTATATAAATGCTAATAGAGGCCAATCTGTTTACCACGCGAACGTAGTCGCGGGCACTGCTATATGGCGATTCCATACGTTCCGAACACCGTAGGTAAACTATGTATACAGCATGTAAATGGCATAAGATACTACAAGCGGTTGTATCGCTAAAAGCTATTCCTTCCAGACAACATTAGGGTGGATAGGACTCAAAGATGAATAGACGAGTGTCTATCTACGCTCCATGACAGGGAGTATTAATACAGAATTTATCGTTTGCGGAGTTCTTATTAAAATATTAATTGAAAAACTAATCCTATTATATAAAACCCTAAAAACTAAAAATTCATATCGGTAATATTCGGTAATATCATGAAGGTAATTGGGTCCTACGACAAGGCACCCGTCAAAACCAAAGTTATAAGTAAACTAATGAATTGTCGGCCATATTACTTGCAGCCCATTGTGAAATGGGGAACCTGCACGAAAAAATCACAATGGAGAGGCCATGTAATTAGTTTTATTTTATCTGAGTTTTTCTATGATTGGAGTGACATTATTTGTAAAGCGAGTTCCCCATTAACTATTGCCAGTTATATTATGCCAGTTTTATGAGCTTCGGTGAAAATCCGGTTAGAGTAATAAGCGACCTACGTACATAAAAATACATGAAATCATCATCAGCCATTTGACGCCCACTGCAGGACATAGGCCTCCTTCGTAGTTTTCATAACCTTGAGAGGTTTTGCCATAATCGCCACGCTTGGTAGGCGGGTTGGCGATCGCAGTATGTGGTTGGAATCTCAGAAAGACGCTGCTGCCCGTCCCCTGGTAATGGATTTCCTTAATCGCCTTCTACGACATCCACGGAAGGACATGGACACCATATTAAATAGTTCCTGGCAATCGTTTGGCATCACTACAGGTTGGTGCGCTCGCAATAATGTTGGTGTTTCCTATAATACTCGTGCTACTCTAATACGGTATTTGACACGATCAACAATAAATTATTTAAACCAAACCAAACCAAAATTACAAAATATCTCGGAAGATGTATCTCTTTTAGTCAATTGCTAGTTATTACAATTTTTAAATAGATTAAACATAAAAAGAGTGCTCTGAAATGTGACGTCATAAGCAAGTATTTTCATACAAAAGCCCGTTTTAAAAGTAACTCATTTGATATTTTGTCAAATATCCAATTGCTGATATAGACTATAAAGCTTGGCCCGTAATGTTTTGCGATGTTAACACTTTCTAAAGCCATTAAGGCTGTAACTATGGCTTTACTCCAAAGGTGGAGATAGGTAAAATAAAATGCGCACCCAGCAGCGGTAACGTTCATTGAAATAATTGGGATATTGGAGTTTTTAGTGGAAGCCACTGGCTATGTCAACGTCCACTTGACGGCTTTAAAAAAAAATCAATCCCTCTCGGCTGTAGTGACCCTTTAACGGTCCCATTTGTAACTGTAATGGTCTGAAGTCCCTTTCTGGTAACATTTACAAGAGACAAATCAATTTAAACTTCAGAACTTAGGCTACAAAATCACAGTAAAGCTGTCGTTGAGTAATTCATCGTCATCATCGTGTTAGTAGTTGTCTGCGCTATCATAGAAGTTTAATTGAAACAGGTTTCATTGTATATTGATATCATTATTTTACTATTATTTTTAAGCAAGACAAGTAGCACTGACATACAACCATCCTACTGTCCACCAAAACATCATTTAGACGGTAGCTAAGTATAATATATTATTCTGGATGTATTTTTTTAACTTAAATGGTTTTTATTTCTTTTAGACAATCGTGGTTTACAAATACGGTAGGTACTTACATTTCCACAAGTAATTCGCAAATGTTATCGGATGCCAATGGCCGCTGTGATATGGGTGTGATGCGGCTGAATACTGAATTGAGTGGAAGCGAGAAAGGAATTTAGAAAGTGGAGAAGAATCCAATAAATCAGCTGGTTAAAATAACTTATTATAGAAATAAAAAATCCGACTGATAAAAAGTCTTAAGGCACTGGTAGCAGCAATTGAGATTGTTTAGCCTTACTTAAAGTTTTTGTAAAATATGGTTTGTATATCGTAGTGAAAAAATTATTTGTAATTTATTTGTATCTAAAACGTATTAAAATCGAAATCCTTCGATAGTAAATAATGAAATAAGGAATGAATAAATGTGCCTACCCGGGGTACATTTATTTACTACCCAGAAGTACCCATTTAATTTTAGCAATAATTTATTCGTTATTTGACTCCTAACTCCTAAGAAACAGGGTCCTTAGGAGTTTAGGAGTCAGAGAGTTAACTAGCTTTGTAAAATAAACTGTAACTTGTAAGTGCCTACAGAACTATAATTAACTTGGTCAATAAATTTATTTTATTATTTTATATTTTTTTATTTTTTTAAACTTTATTGATACAATTGAAGGAATCATACATATTTATGTTTCTATTATATATATTACTTGCGCTATGTTAGGTAAACCGTCTAGAACTAAAACACGTATAAGATAAAAGTATTATTGTAAAAACCGTAGCTTTGCACTCGTTAGCTTTGACGTCATCGCCTGCGCTACGAGCGCGTAGCAACAGAGGGTGCTACGAGAGTAGGTAATAGTAGATCTACAGGTAAGATGTCATTTATTTAATAAAAATGAAAAAGCAACACCAACTTCGAACATTCAAAAAGCTTCTTCTTATAGATACAAAAACTGCATAAAACGAAAATAAAAAAAACAAAATTATTCAAATTTACCTCCCCGAGACACACCCGACCCCAAGGATCCCATGACGCTAGCAACGTTCTGCCGATGCACCGCCAGGGGCAGTCTTTGAATCAGGTAGGTATGCCCGAAAATATGGTCATATCAACGACTTCTCAGGCGCCGACTGATTTCTCGTATATTCCTTCATCCCTCATATCTCCATGGTTTCCACAGCTAGCGGGTCAAACAAATAATTTAAAATCAATCAGTCTGGATATGTTTCCATTTTCTCGATGTCCTTGCCTGGTTACCATAGCACAGGGTATCCTAACTAAGGACCATGACAAGTGATTGTGTTATGTTGAAGTTATTTATTTATTTTAAGCCTAGCTGCCGCCGCTTCAGCAGCGGCACTCGCAGGTGCGCCTACCCACATGTCATTCGTTTAGATTCACTTAACTTTTCTGGCTATTAGAACAGCTTCCGTTACGATTGTTTAAAATTTTAAGGAAACTCACCCAACCTAATTTCCGCTATGTACAATGACTATTTTTAATCTAATATAATCTAAGGTACGCTCTTTCTAGGCGCTGCAGACACGACAAATGGTGCACGGATACGAAATACAAAAGAGATTTCGTGGTTTCTCGCCTTGGAGTCCGTGGAGTGCCTGCTCCCGAAAATGTACCACGGTTCGTCGGAGGTATAAATAGTATTCTTTGTCTGTAAAATTATTTAACTCTCACTGATCAAAGATTGCATTAGTAAGAAGCGAACATGCAGAATATGAACGCGTCTATTATACTGTGATTATCTTTTGTTTCTACTTTGCTTGATATAATTGAAAGGGATCGTTAGTTAGGATATGATATTATTGATGAAGGGACAATTCATCGAAACCCACAATTGTGTATCAAGAGCTCAAAATAGAAACGTTATTATTATTCTAATCTGCTATCTATATTGCTAGCTAATAGATACCATACTATTTGGTATTTCTAAATAAGCTTGGTTAAAAGTTATACTGTGTTGTTGTAGATATTCTGACCCTTCTAAAAATGTTGCGACTGCGACAATATCTATATTATAAAAGATATTTTTGAAAATGGTTACTTTTCTCCTCTATTTTTGAAGTTAGGAGTTCTTATTTAAAAGTTAAACTTGACGTTTACATCGAAATAACGTCACAAGTTTATTCTACGATATTATCTCTTATTTAGCCTGTACACGATTATATTTATAAAACCATCTGTTTTTAGGCTTCCGAAGTCCACAAGAAACCCTCATAGTTTGGCCGTGTCTGTTCGTCTGTCCGTCCGTCCGCGGCGTAGCACGGAGACGACAAGTCTAGAACGCTGAAATTTGGCATAGTTATATATATTAATCACGCCGCCAAACGGTAGGCTAAATGCTAAGAATAATTTTTTTGGGGTACCTTCTCTACAACTGATCTAAGGGGATACAATTTTTTTTCTCACCTGAGCCATAGAATGTGGTATCCTCGGATTGGCCTTCAAAAAAGATTGTGAGTGTAGGAAAATCATTTTCCGAGATACATTTTTTTTCTCGCCTAAGCCATAAAATGTGGTATCGTCGGATTGGCCTTCAAAAAAGATTGTGAGTGTAGGAAAATCATTTTCCGATTTAGGGATCCGTCTGCGAAAACGTTGAAGCGCAATTTTTTTTAGACTAGCTAGTTAATTAGTTTTAACAGTCTAAGTACCTAAACACCGCTTTTAACGAGTGTAAAAGATGCGGACCTGAAAACAAACAAGAATGATAAAACATAACTTAAACAATGATTCTGAATGTATTTCATTACTGCTATTTGTATTTACCTGCATAGAAATATTTTTTTGGTATTTGTTTACTAGAATCATATCCTACAAACTTCTTGATAATCGATTTACTTCCTCCAAATGGTTTAGGTGCCACAGTTTTTCTATTGCAAACTGAGCAGTAGATGTGTAGGCGCTGAATTTTCTGAAAAAAGATACTACACATATCTCTGGGGCTTATATAATTACAAATATTGTGTTTTTCCCGTACAAATAGTCAAGAAAACGGGACATTCTCCATTTTGAATTTTTGGACACTTGCCACCCCCATATTGTCACAATTTGTCAAGACTATGTGCTTTGTCGCATAATATCGCACCGCTATCCGCTGCCATCGCCATCGTTTTCGCTAGTCAAAGGATCGTTCTTCGTCATACGCAGGTTAAATTTTTCAACCTTTGTGCAGCCGACCAGCACCACTGTTGTCCGCCTGGTCCGCTCGCAAACAGTCCACTCAGTTTATTGAGTTAAAGTACTCTAACTCAATGGCCGCACCAGGGGTTGATACAAAAAACTTTGATACAAGCAATAAAGTTTATCGACGTTATTGCTTTCCGTATTTTAATTATTTCTATCAACGGTTTGTTAAATCTGATTAAAATGAAAGGAATATAATATCTGTATGTAAGTACATTGTTACCCTAGGAGTAAAAGTAAGGTCGAGGGACACTAAATATGTCTTTCCCCGAGGTTTCAGTATGCTTTTCATTACGAGTATAAGGAAAGGAGAAATAAAAACATGAATTAGCTAACATGTTTATACATCTCTGCTATACGGAAGTACAAACAAAACTCTACAACTCGAAAAAACAAATGAAGATCGGACTGCCGCTTGACAGCCTTTTTTTTCCTCGTCGCTGGCTAGCTGAAATTTTAAAATTTGGAACATGGTTCAACAGAATTTTGAAAATAGAACTAGCTTTTTTTAAATGATTTGACAGCTGTCAGTTGAAGACGATTCTCCCTGGGGCTGACGCTTCTCAGGCTACTTCAGAGCTACTCTCCAATATGAGTAGGTAATGAAAAGTTTTTTTTTATGCTGCATTAATTTTGGGTGGTTTGAAAGACATTGCAAAATGAACGTGCCAATAGCTATCGAATACGCTAGTTTGTTTTTTTTTAAAAACCCAAACCCAAATATCTGGACACAAACACGAATCTATGAGAACCCAAAGAGTATGTAATCACTATGAGAACCATTAATAGCCATCCAGAGCGGTGCGTGCACACCCATTTTTTAAACAAGATTTCTCAATTTTTTTTTTTAATTTACCTCTTTCCGTAAAAGTAGTAGTCTAAATGGATGCCATTTTTAATAAGTACTAATTACATAACCGCGGCTTTCAAACCACCCAGAAATCAGCGTGTACCTATTTGCAGGAGATCTAAGTCTAGTGGAACCGGCGGAATTTTCACTTGATATTCGATACAAGGTTCAACGCTAAAAGAGAACACGAGGGAAATATATTCAAGGAGCTGAGGTATTATTAACTCAATCCATTAAATTTACATAATAAAGCTGCGTGCATGTGTGGGGCTTAGGAGGGGATTCCCGTACAAGCGTAGTGTGATTTTAATTTACACACGACATGCTGGAACGCAATTTAATGATAGAAATCGAGTTAAAACAGCGTTTTGAATTTCAAATGAATGCGTCAAAACGAAATTAAATAAATAACTTTTACACGACACAATCAATTATCCCTCTTTGTGCTATGGTAACCGGGCATTTCCGCTACAAGAGGCCTTAAGGGGTTCCAAATTCTGTTTTATTCATTATTCACAATTATACCTCGCAACTCAACACCATTTAACCTCGCAGTGGCGTAACTATAGGGTGGCAGGGGCGGCAAAATGCCACGGGCCTCCGACCCAGCGGGGGCCCCGGTCCGATCTCAGAAATAACCTAACCTTTTTAACAAAATTTAGTGAAAACTAGCTTTTACCCGCGACTTCGTCCGCGTAAATGACAAAACTTGCGTAATACTTGGAAAACTTGAAATATTCCTCGAGTACCATAAAGAAAGGTTTTTTAATTTCTCTCTTAAAGAGGAATTGTATATTTGCATGAAATCATCATTTACGGGTACCAAGTCGCGGGAAAAAGCTAGTGTATCTAACAAAAAACCAAGCCATTTTCACGGACGGTGAATGCTAGGTAAGTCTAAAGAGATCTTTATATAACGTAAATGATTATGAACTAAAAATAGATTTTATAAAGACAGTTAGATCTCACTTGTGAAGTGAGAAACATGAAAATGTGCGTTGTAAGGATTCCTTTAGATTCCTAAAGACAGTTATCAGCTTTTCGGAAATTCATCTCCTAAAGCGGCTGGATGAGGAGGGCCAAGGACAGGAAGAAGTGGCATGCCTTGCAGAGGCCTGTGTGATAAACCTCGATTTATGACAACTACTAATCATATTGGCAAGGTTTCGTTGCAATCCAACCTGTAGGATGCCGCTTGTATATGAAAATCAAACTACGTTCGTAGCTTGTCGTGCTGGGCAACTTTAAATCGAAATGCTTATGACGCTGTTAATGAAAGAAAGGGACTGGACAACTATTTGCCTCTCGCTCATATAACATTGCCGTCTACATTGTGTGAGCGAGAGGAGAGTTCCCAGTCCCTTTCTCGGACAAACCGTGGCATAACGCCTTGTGTACAGATATTGCCGACGACCGGCGTTGTGCGGGCGGAGAGTGGTGCGGCAGTCGGCCTACTGCTACGTGGAGGGCGGCTTCTGTCAGCTCTGGATCCGAGGTCACATGCAGCGGCGCAAGGACCCAGGTGAAATGGAGCATAGGTATTCTATGCATTGGCTTACTAATTTGGCGTGGAGATAAGTTTATTTATTTTTATTTATTCGAGACGGCACACTAACGGCTACGCTAGATAATATCGCAGAATACAATATTATATTATGGCCAGGATTCGCCACTTATAGGCACGCAGAGCACCGCATGCGAATACATCTTTAAATCAAATATAAAAAAATTACATATCAAAATTAAATTTGACAAAATTATGTTCTTTGGTGCCGGCTGCCGTCGATAGATGGCAGTCGTTAAGCCAAGTCAGAGGTCTTAAGGCGGCTTGAAAACTTCTGACAGTAGACGAGCCACTAGTCTACAAGCCTCCACCAAAAGGTGGAGTATGGCCTATACCTTCCTCAGGGAAGAGACCCGTGCCCCTCGGTGGGGACATAATGGGTTGATGATGATGATGTTCTTTACATATTTACTAAACAATTGTGATCATTAGGTAAAATTATTTTACTTAAGACCCATAAACATTTAATAAGCAGTGACAGTGCGTTGAACAAAAACCGCTCAAAAGCGAGGCTATACGCTCATATTCACGCAACTTGTTACGTATATTATGTTAATTATCTGCTTATTTGGTTTCTGTGATGTGTCTTGTTAGTAATAAATGTCTTTCTTCTTCTTCTTCAATTAGTGCGTGCGTAAGCGGCTTGTTCGCAGAACATTGATAACCGGCTTCGCTTAGAATGCCAATATGGGTGCTGTGTCCGATGTATTTCCATGGTTGCACCATTCGATGCAAAATATCGTGACTAATCCGTGTTGGTCTTCATCACGATCAATGCTTTTTTTAGAAACCTAAATCTATATAATAGGGGTTAAAGTATGAAATTGCCGTTTTATTGCAGTAGGTTCTTTGAATTGACATAGAATCTTCATGGTTTGAGGTTTTCGAATGAAACTTTTTTCAAATGGTTTCTATGATGTTCTTTTTTTAAAAAATGTGAAACATTTGAATATCGACTTTCAATTGTTTTTGTTATTCAATTTAGACAAGAAAGGTGGATACTGCGAAAATTCGAGTGATTTTTGAATACGAGTTCCGACGCGGAACTAACGCGGCAGAAACAGCCCGCAATATCAATGCTAATGTCTACTAATGAACGCACCGTGCGATTTTGGTTTAAACGCTTTCGTGATGGAAATTTCGTCTTAAAGAACGAGCCACGAGGAAGACCGCCCACACAGGTGAATAACGATGAATTAAGAGAGATAGTGGAAGCCGACCCTAGTCAAACTACCCAGGAATTAGCGGCATGGTTTAACGTTACCTTACCCACAATATTGACTCACTTGCGTCAAATCAATAAAATAAAAAAAATACGAAAAATGGGTGCCTCATAATTTGACTGATCTGCAGAAAGAAACGCGTGTTGAAACTTGTGTTGCCTTGTTGAACCGGTACAGAAATGAAGGAATATTGGATCGAATTGTAACATGTGATGAAAAGTGGATTCTTTATGATAACCGGAAAAGAAAAATGCAATGGCTGACCCCAGGTCAAATGCCACAACAGTGTCCTAAAGCAAAACTTACCAATAAAATGGTAATGGTAACTGTTTGGTGGTCTCAGCATGGTGTTATTCACTATAGTTTTCTCCGATCTGGTCAAGCAATAACGGCAGATGTCTATTGTGCCGAACTCCGAACCATGTTGACAAAACTAGCAGTAAAACAGCCCCGACTCATGAATCGATCTTCACCATTATTGCTCCACGACAACGCGAGACCTCACACAGCACGAGAAACCATTTTGACCCTTCAGGAACTGCAGTTAGAAACCATTTGTCATCCTCCGTATTCACCAGACCTTGCTCCAACGGACTACCATTTTTTTCGTGATTTGGACAATTATCTACGTGACAAGAAGTTTTCTTCCCAGGAGGCAGTACAAAATGCTTTCACACAGTTTGTGCAGTCTAGATCGTCGGAGTTCTATCGCAAAGGCATTAATGACCTTCCCATTAGATGGCAGCAATGTATAGATAATAATGGCAACTATTTTGATTAAATAAATTTGTTAAAAATTTAAAAAATAAACAATTTAGATTTTCAGTACAATTCGGCAATTTCATACTTTAACCCCTAATATATAAAAATCTCGTGTGATATAATGTTTGATATCGAACTCTTCCGAAACAGCTTCACCGATTATAATGAATTTTATTGTGTATATTTGGTAGGTCTGAAAATACGTCGTAGGCTAATTAACATGGCAAAACAGCGTTTACCAAGTCAGCCAGTAATATATAACCCGTGTTAGACCAACGCTTTACCCATTAATTCATTAATTAATGCTACTTTAGTTCTAAATTACCCGCTTTATGTTTTATTCACGCTTTAATTTTTAGACTAATTACTGCATGTCCCACTTCCATTTTGGCAAACTTCAATGTTTACATACCTTGGACTGCAGTCCAGAACGCAATCAGTTTATGTCCAAGTTTATTTGTAGTACAATCCAATTTAGTACGACTGTATTCTGTTTTGTAGACTTAATAAAATAAAATAAAATTTACTACGGCCTTGGTCGGCCGTTGTATAAAAACAATGTCTTATAGTTACCTCTATTGCCCAATGGAGAACCGTACATTACTATGCGTTTTAAGTTATGGGTTCTCTAACGATGCCTTGCAAAAAATATTTACACTTGGGATTTTTGCGTACAAACTTGTATAAATAGAATTGGCCTCCGCCTGAACGCCTGTTTTCGGCGTTCGGCCTCGCTAAAACTATATCGACAACCCTTGAGAGTACTATCTATTTTTCCTTCGGCAAGTTTTGAATGTAGGTTGCCTCGAGTAAATTGCTATTAGTAACAATGCCGCCAATTGTACCTCTTGTTTTGTAACTGTAGTCTCAGCTATTGTTTTCTGGTATGTACAATAATAGTAGATTGTGTCTCAAGGGAGCAAAATGATATATTTACGGCGAGGGATTCAAGTGTTTACGCCCAAGACGGAAATAATTTTGCTACCGAGTGACACATACTGCTTTTCACACCTGCTATAAGGAAATTTAAATGGATTGGTATTAAATTATTTATGTGCCGTGGTAGACAATTATGATCGATTGCAACAAAATAAAAATCGAATTGGAATTACATTTTGTGAAAATCTGCACACGGATCATGCTGAGGGCAATAAAAAAAAACTAGAATATCAGGGAAGAAAAGTACAACTTTGATCCCTCATTTGAGGGAATCAAGGGATCTTTTCTGAATAGCAGGTGTGAAAATAATATTCTTATCTACCTATCACAACTGACCCTCTGCTTCTTTAGGCAACACAGAACGCGAGTCAATGCCGGCACCAGCGCTGGCGATCCATCCTGAAGATCACCGATCTCCCTCAATTGCCGAGCCGAGCTGTGGCCACTTGGGCCATTACCACGGGCCAACTGCTGACTGGTTAAAGACACGGATGAGGGATATGGTCCGCATCATTGGGGGCAGGCCCGCCGCGCCGGGGAAGTGGCCCTGGCAAGTCGCTGTGCTCAATCGGTATAAGGTGAGACAGGTGTAGATTTTGGTAGATTTTTATTTGTAGCTTCGCTTAGCTACCAAAACAGAGGTCGTGGGTTCCGTTCCCCCCGTATATTTTTACAAATGGCCTTAGTCTGGGTGTATTTTCATTTCATGTTTGGTTATCATAGCACAGGGTATTCTAGTTTGGGACCAGGTGAAGTGATTGTATTGTGGGGAAGTTATTAACAAATATTTATTTATGGCTTCCACGAAACACAGTCGCTTGTTCTGGTCCCAAACTGTGTAATGGACGTTCTTCTATATAAGACAATCAATTAACCACCCTGCGATTGTCGCATAACTTAATTGATTCTCGCAATTGTGTAATGAGGTTCCCTTTCAGTTCTGATTTGGTTCATTTGGTACAACAGTAAAAAGAAAACATCCGACTTCTTTACGTCCGACTTCGAAACCAGACATGGGACGTGACTAAAATATCGATCGGGACCAAATTTTTATTTCAATATTACTTACAATGGGGAACTTGCGCTTAACTTACATTGGAGTGAAATTGCTTTTATACCATAGAAATCATATAAAAACCTAGGAAAAATTTAAAAATAAAACAATTAAAATATTTTTTTCGGAGTTTTCGGGGTCACAAAATATGCGAAAAATAAAGTTACTCTAATAACAGAAAACTTATTAGATTTCGTTTTGTCATTGAAGAGAGGAGGAGAGGAGAAAGAGCCTATGCCCTACAGTGGGACGTATATAGATAGGCTTCTTATGCTTATAATTGTTATTGAATTCTGAACGTTTTCTTATAAGGGCGTACATGCATCAAAAGAAGGGAATGTAGGTACCTACATGTGTCAAAAACATATACTTAAAAATTACTACTTTAATGAAGAAGCCAGAAACTAAACACACAATAAAATATGTAGGTAAGATAAGTTACTCACTTGCCACAATCCTGAATTCCTGACAATTTGTTCACCTCTTCTTTGTTTGAGGGTTCCGTACCCGACAGTTGCGTAAAATAACGTGCGTTCGTCATTCTGTCTGTTTGCCTGATTGTTTCTGTTTGACCTATAAAGCATATTTTCTCTTTAACCGTTTTATTGTTTTTGCTTTATACGTTTGTGACAACAAAATGTCAGGAATTTAATGAAAGAAAACACATTTTTGCTAAATAATGAGTTCAACTCACACTCGGCTCGTTTTTTTAATTTTATTTGTGTTACCTACTCATAAATATACCTTAATGCAACATAGGGACATTGATTGCTTGCTCATGGTTGCTCTTAATAGAATTTTAGTATGCAAACCGGTGGTTAGAAAAGTTTGACGGAATGTCTATACAAACGCGCAATTAGTCGAGGTCTATACCGCCTTGATTATGTAACTTTTCACGTAATATCTGAGAGCAAAAATGAAAGATCCACTGGGCTTTTTCGTACAAATTATGTGTCTTAATATCACTGTCAGGGTGTCAGATATTCAATGAAATGCGCCACCCCCTATGTGTGACACATGTCGCGCCTCGTAACTATACGGCAGAGCTAAGTAAACATTCCGCTTTCGCACACATTATGTATACCTATGTTAAAAGATACATAATGAAGGTTAGACTCAACGATGATTCTGATTTCCCCACGTAGGAAGCATTCTGTGGAGGAACCCTGGTCTCACTTCGCTGGGTGGTGACCGCGGCCCACTGTGTCAGGAACAGGCTGTACGTCCGACTGGGGGAGCATGACCTGATGCTGCCAGACAGAGGCGAGGTCGAAATGAAGGTGGAAGAGGCAGTTGTCCATCCGCAGTACGACCCTGACACCGTGGTCAATGACGTCGCCATGCTCAGGTGAGATTCCACACTTTCTCACTGGACTAAAACGGTCCCTCTACTACAGTCATTTAGGTCCCACTTAAACACAAACATTATAAAACTAAAAACAAAACTCTTATGACAAACATTACGCATAGCCTTAAAATAAAAAATAAAAAGTTTTATTACAATAAAGGTCTTGTATGGACACCTGTATCATAATATAACTTTTTAATCATAACGATACACCTATACAACCTCCAGCTGGACCAAGAAGGTTGAACCTCTACTTTGAAAAAAAAGGTTTCAATGAACGAGTCCGCGGCGACGCAACACGCCTGCGCAATCAATGTTTACGCCTTGGCGCCAACATTTTACATTAAAAAAACTTTTTGTTGATATTCAGCGTTTTATTTGCAATATTATTTTATGTATTATATTATGCGAGTAGATAAAGTCGTGTATGACACTGTACATAACTTGGTCTTATAACACTCGTGTGATACTATTACTACTCGCCTATGGCTCGTTTTTTTAAAACACACTGGTATTATAAGAACCCTTATTATGCAACAGTATCATAAAGTACTATAAACGAGTCTAATCTCGATTATTTATTACGTAAAACTTTAAAACCTTAATTGTATGTTCATCGCGAGTCATAAATAAAAACTGGCGGTGTTAATTGCTGCAAAAAAGCACTCCATAAACGCGTATAAATTGTCTGTGGTAAAATCTTTCCCTAGTAACGTCTTTATCACAGACTAGTTAGTTATGCGGCGTTTATGGAGTGTTTTAAAGAATCCTGTTTTTATAGATAAGGCCGTTTCGGTACTCATAATAGCTGTAACAAAAATAATGCTACCTCGCATTGTGAGTAATATTTCACTGCAAAAAACCCTATAATAAAAGAACAGCCGACCTTAAAATAATTTCTTTCACTATCAAAATAGCATGGTTTAGAATGTGAAATAAAGCTTCAATATCCTATCGCGCTTTGTGTTAACCGATAAATGAATTATAGTTATGCATTTAACGAGTCTAATCGCGATTCGCATCAATGTTTTTTCCTATTTTTGTAAGAATATTAACTAATGTTTTGGCATTTATGGAACCTTATCATATAGGCGGCAGGCAACGGATGTATTAGGTTTAAGATGATTTGGTCAGAGTAGATTTTTTTTCCCGCTGCCTTATTCTCCACTACAAACATGGCCTAAAGGCAGCGGCTAATATAGTTTATTGACATTCAGAAAACAGAATGTAAATTCTTTACGTTGAAATAAATTTTTGATTTCTGATTATTTATGAGGTGCGCTTTGGAAATTTTAAAGAGGTAATATTCTTATGAAAGTTTGCTTTCATCGAAGTCTCATATCTTGATAGCTCAGTGTCATTGAGTCAAGATCCTAATACAAAGGATCTGGGTTAGGTTTTCAACTATTAATTTTAAAGTTAGTAAAATATTTTTTTCACTAAAAGTAGCAAATTTAAAGAAGACTTGTTTATAGTTACTATTCGTATAATTTATTGAGAAAACCAATTATGGTAATGATCATAAGTTATATTTGGAAATCTCTTTCGACCGTAATTTTACTTTCTAGCAAAGTCTCAGAATAACCACCAGTTTCCTATAAACAGCTGTTAGTTGACAATGCATACAAAAAACTGGCCAAGTGCGAGTCGGACTCGCGCACGAAGGGTTCCGTATCGTTATCTATACAACATTAAACACAGCAAAAAATAACGTTTGTTGTATGGGAGCCCCTCTTTAATATTTATTTTATTCTAATTTAATTATTTATTTTTGAAGCGAATATAGAATTAAATATGCTGTGAATATTTCAAGCGTCTACCTGACGCCCACCAGCTCGCTGACACTGACAATCTGGGGCAGGTTGCTGGCAGGGGCTGAATGAAGATAGCCGAGGACAGAAGAAAGTGGCGCACTTTGGGGGAGGCCTATGTCCAGCAGTAAACGAGTACAGGCTGGTTGATTGATTGATCTTATAATTGAACAATCAGTAAAAAATTTAGAATGTTTACGTGAGACGGATGCCAAACGTATATTAGTTCCTTATTAGTTCCTGAATGGTGTCCCAGGTTGCCTGAAGCAGCCAGGCCACGGCTCGGCCACGGCGTGGCGTGCTTGCCTCGGCAGAGCCAGCATCTGGCGCCGCACGTCTCCTGCGTCATCCTCGGGTGGGGCAAGCGACGGGCCACCGACATTCACGGCGCCAGGATACTGCACGAGGCACAGGTTTGTGGATGTTTTTGTTCTCCTATATTGTCCTGAGAACTCTCAAGAGTTTTAGTATATTTAAATGACTCAATCGTGAGTATGAGTGTCGACTCGTATAGTCTATTCATCCTTACTTGTCCAATTTAGTAAACAAGATTCTACCCGCAAAGTATGTCTTTTTAGTCGAAAACTGCCATATTCCCATAAATGAAGTAACCTGGGATACCATTTTGGATAACACGCTGCTATGTTTATAAACAAAGTGCACGAACTTGCAAGAAAATATCTAGTTTCGGTATCAAATGTCAATTTTGAGGTTAGAATATTGTTTACTAAATTGGACAAGTAAGGATGAACAGACTGTACATAGTTAATACATAACGTTGGGATTTAAGATAATTTAATTTTACCTAATAAAAAATCGCCATTAGACCCATTTAATGTATAAATATGTTTCAGGGGTTCTCAACCATCGTAATCAGATACCTAAATTTAAGGAGATTGTGATTTTTAGGACCCACGACAAAGAACCTAGGATCACGAACCTGGGACTTTTTTGGTGTTAATGCTATCTAGTCCTAAGTTTTTTGGCTTATGTTCATGGCCGTGGGTGCTAAAAATCATTATCAGCACGATTAAGAGATTGTACAAACACTTTTTGCATATTCGATCTTTTAAAAAAAGAACATGATTTTTTTTCATTGGTGGTCCTAGTTAGCCCACTAGTTCCCCTTAACAAAGAGAACATTATGTAAAGGAAAAATTCTGTCACACATATGTGGAGTTTACTTCGCAGCCTTTTTCTTCTCTACGAACTCGACCCTTTTAAGTTTTATATTTCTAGCTTCATCTTTTTTTCTTGTTTTTTTTTTAGTGGGAAGTAAATAAATAATTTGTGGTCATAATTATTGTCCTTCTTGTCATATGCACACATTTTTACGCCAAAAACTTTGTCAATCATTCAAAAGGCTTAGCAATTTTATTGGGGGTCTGCGTTCCAACATAATTTGACTTCTGTATTAGCTTTAGTAAGTGATTAATTCGACTTTTCCCTGCATACGTAACTTAACGCCTGTCTACGTTTTTGTTTGTTAATCTATCAGACCGTCATAATTGCTGAAAAGTGATCCTAAATAAACTGCTACCTATCCCACGAAAAGTGAAAAATCGATGGTTACGTAAACCCAACAAAGAGTTTCTAACTTCTTATGACTCATAACAAGCGGATGTTTCGATAGGGATGTATAACGTTCATTCACTAGACTTTCGAAATCGAAGTACTCGTTTTACCCGACTGCGGCGTAGCCCGTATGTATGTAAGTATGTCCGATTCTACGTTCCCTCATAACTCCTTAACCAATGGTCAGATTTTGACAAATAACATCTTGATCGATTCGTCTTGTTTGTTGTTTGACACTCATGTCATAAGCTATATGAAATCGGCATAAATCCAATAAAAAAACACAAAATAGTTGAAAATAAAAAAAAACTGAAATAAAAAATAACCAGGGAGCCGACTGCTGGGTATTAACTACTAGGCAGGTGGAACCCAAATTCAATAATGTAACTTATTGCGAGGTACCTAGGTTAGTCCCACCTGCTTAGTAGTTAATGCTCAGCAGTTGGGTTCTTGGTTGTTTTTATTTTTAGATTTTTGTAGGTGCTTTTTTGTTCTCCAAATGAACCGATCCAAAAGCTAATTCCTGGATACATAGGTGATCATTGGACATCACACCGAATTTTAACAGCGCATACCGAATCACAAATATTTACCGAGTAGTGTCAAATTTACTTAAGAATGTTAGGTGCAACGTAAAATAGCTATTATGGCTCTAAACTAAACGATCTAGGTGTCCGAAAGCCAGAGTAGGTATATGCCATAGTATATTCAGAAAGAGCACATGTGATTCCTCGCCTGCTCTCAAATTAATTACATTAAGCGTCCCTAAGCAGCGCAGCCCGGGCGTAAAATAGCGCCTACTGCATCTTAATTATTTGAACAACAACTTCTGAAATAATTTACGACACGAGGCACGTTTCTCGCGTTTACATTAAGAGGATCCAGCATTCCAGGTCCTTTATCGTAGGTTCTCGGTCTTGGGTAGGGTTTCTAATATTAGTACATTTTTACTATTTGAATATTATTCGAAATATTCTTAATATTATTGCCTAACCCAATTATTCGAATCATCATCATCAGCCATGTCAGCCAGTCCCGTGTGGCGCGGGATTAAGAACCGCGTCACTCCATTTCCTTCCGTGGACGTCGTAGACCAGGAGACGGGCAGCAGCGTCTTCCTGAGATTCCAACCGCATACTGAAATGACCAACCCAACCTGCTAAGTGTGACGATTATGGAAAAATCCCAAATTATTCGAATAATCGTTATAAATTGAATTTTTGGATATCTGTGAATTTTTGTTTAAAACGAATATTCGAAGTCCAAGCCCTAGTCGGGGGCCCTAATTAATTATTATAATTATTATTAACATGATAGATAGGTAAAATATTCTTTTTTGTGTACATAAACACACACACACACATGATTGAGAGAATAGTCAGACTTTTTTTACCCAACTGCGGCGGAGCTTCAAAGGAGGTTGTATGTATGTACATATGTATGTGCATGTATCAGACCATACGTGTATATATGTATGCCCAATTCCACAACTCATAACTTCTTCGCCAATAGTCTGATTTTGACAAGTATGATCTCAATCGAGTGTCATAGGACGTCATAAGAAATCACCCTAAATCAAACAAAATATTAAATAATCACTAAAAAGATAAAATGTTACAGACCAAAATAAAAAATAACCAACAACCCGATTGCTGAGCATTCCAAATTCAACAATTTAAGTCCTTGCGAAGTATCTAGATTGGTCCCACCTGCTAATTACAACACGTTCACATTAACTAGAGACTTGACGTTGATACAATAATGTCCAAAACAAATACCAAAATGATAGAAAACTAAGCAAATTATCGACACACGTATTGTTTACAAAGATATGGTCAATGCTATCGATAATTTGCTTAGTTTTCTGTCATTTTGGTATTTGTTTTGGACATTATTGTATCAACGTCAAGTCTCTAGTTAATGTGAACGTGTTGTAGTTAATGTTATCAATCGGGTTGTTGGTTATATTTTATTTCAGATTGTTTGCAAAAATGGTCAGTAAAAAATTAAATTATTTTATTCCATTTGTGGCGCTAGTGAAATTCACGGAGCACCTTAACAAGCTAAGCGTAGAGGGCCCCGTGGGACAGAATACACTAATCATAAATGTAGCGACAGGGCGTGTGGTTGTAATAAAAAAACCGGGCCAGTGCGAGTCGGACTCGCTCACGAAGGGTTTCGTGCTATATATCTGTACCATATGTTAAAATAATATACGTTTCCTTGCGGCATAAACGGCCGCATCTGTTTTACGTTAACCTAGAAGTTTGACTGTAGGGACTTAGACGTCAGTTTAATTTTAACTCGGTACCGCCACGCGTTTCCGAGATAAAGGGTCTTGACAGACATACGGACGGTCGGACAGACAACAAGTGATTTCGAGGTTCCGTTTTCCTTTTGAGGTACGGAACCCTAAAAATGGTGTAACACTCGTCAATACGAAAAAAAATAAAAATAAAAATTATCGCTACGGGGAAAACTTCGAAAAAAGCGCGTCTGTGTCGGGTTACACGGCGTTTGGTTTAACGCGAAACATCTATCTATAGATACGCATTAATTTTTAGCTCAAACTGTGCTATGTGTTACGCGGCAGTAACGCCATCTAGCGGCACGAGTCAAGAGGATCTAGGCAATGGCTACATTGTTCTCGTTGAGTAGTACAAATAAATTGCACCCGACGCTTAGTTTCAGAGATACAGCCCTCGCCGAGGCGATATGTTTTCGTTGCAGGCGGTTTTAGCAAGTTGGTAGTAGGGTACTATCGAATTGAAAGATGTTTACGTCAAAAATATCAGCTATTCCATACTAACGTTTCCGTCTGCGGCATTAAAAAGTTTTGAACATCTGACAATTTTCCTTAATAAAAGTTGTTCGTATTGACGAGAAGAATCCAATCCAAATCCAAAAAGAGAAGAATTGTCGAATGTACATGGAGATTTTGTTATACTCTGTATACAGAGTATTTCGGAAACGTTTTCTTTCTGAACGTAATTCCTGAAAAATATAGGTTTTAGTTTGTCATTCAGAACAACTTTTGTTCTACGAATACTTATTTTTTTTAAATTGGACATTACAGAAAAATTATTAATTTTTAAATTCTTAGTTCAGAAACTGGCCCTTACTCTAAATGAGATATTTAAGGAATTGCGCATTATGGTAATAACCCTGTTTGTAAGACCATAACAGGGTGATATCTCTTTCCATGTAATTTTGTTAGACACGCTCTACCTATATTTAAACACAGCGTCTAGTGACAACTAGAGATGATTCGAGGGAAGCAGGTCAGGATACGGAAAGATGGCGTCTTTTGGTTGCGGAGACCAAGATCCATTTTGGGTCATTGAGCCAGAATGAATGAATGAATGTCTAGTGACAACCAAACTGGTATTTTTAGGCATAAACGTTGGCATTTGCATCTACGTAATAAGATGATTTATGCAGCGTCCAGTGGCAACTTCACTCACACTAAATGGGTGAAGGGACCACTCGGAAACTGCAGTGCCTGGGACACTGTTTTAGTTGGAGTAGACTAGTTATATGTACTTATTTATATGAAGGTCAATTTTAATATAGGTAGGTACTTACTAAAGGTCTGTCTGCAGTTTATGCCCTTCTTACTTAGACATTAAAATATCTCATAGCGGACCGTACGAATGTCGGTGACATCATAATTCTTTATTTGTACTGTGTCATAATGGCCCGCCAAGTGTCGCCCATAATTTCACATAAGCGAACGCGTAAATGAACATAAAGAGCTTACGTTGGTATCTCTACTCTATGTTTAAGACTAGTCTGAGGCTATCTTACCAAGAATTGACTTCGTAGGTCTAGCTCAAGAAACGATACTCTCTGAAGGAGTAAAGATTTAGATAGATAGAATATTCTTTATTGTGTGTACATCAGTATGAGAATTAAACAATAATATAGTACGGTACAATTGGCGACCTTATTACTAAAAGTAATTTCTTCCAGACAACCATTGACGAAAAAAAAATTGAGAAGCTAAATGGCGGGTAGTCTGTGCAACTAAACAATACTCAGCCAGATATTTCTATATTTAATACAGATACATAAACGGTACATAAATATGAAATAAATATAGAGTAAGTACTGAACAACTTTTGTTTTACAAATTTTCTTAATTCACACATATTTAGTATATTAACTGCAATGTCAATGGCAAATTAGTAATTTAGAAAACTCGTAGGTTAAAAAGTTGTTCAGCATGACGGGTAAAATCAACTTAATCGGTTTAGAATTTCCAAACCAACACCCCGTAAATTACGAATTGAAGACTAAAAACGACCGGTCTTATTGCTAGAAACGATTTGGTTTACACAAACTTTCGTGAACAGACAACAATGAGACAATTCATGAAGTTTTTAACAAACGTTTTACCAGCTTGTGGTTTCTTTTAAAAGGTGGCTTAGCCATACGCATTGGCTTTTCTTCAATGAACCCGTAGACCTCATTAATCATCTCTTTTGCCTTAAATTACCTGTGATGGAACAGGCTTTCACAAAGAGTGTGATGGATAGGTCACGCCCGACGAAATGTTTAACTATGTTAAGCCGTTGTCATTCAAATGATTCTTTTCGATCTCTGGGGTACAATATAAAAATATACATGGCTAATGACTCCCAAATAGCTGCCATTGTGTTTACTACACACCATGAACGTCAGTAATTTATTGCTATACGATTAAGCGCATATGGAAATCCTACAAATAATAAGTAATTCTAGCTTATCTTATGATGAAATCCGTAAATAGAAAGAAAGTAGGTGAAATTCTTTAGTGAGAAATCGAGTCAGTGTTAGTGAAATAAAAATAAGGAACACTGACACTTACGATAATTAGTCACAATAAGGATAATTCAGATATGAAAATATTGGACTTTCTAGACAAATATTGGAACCAGGGCGGATAGCTCTTTCATAACGCTGCCGGCGGGTCTTGATTCCTATTGTGACGTCACAGGATCCGACCGGCCGGCCAGTTGGCTGGCGCCACAGTGTTTTCTGAGACCCGATTTTCGTAAGTGCCCATTTATATTACAAAAACCGAAAGGCTAACTTTCAAATGGTAGACGGGAACACCCGAGTGACAAATATGTTTAGTTTAGTTAGGTTAGGTTACTTAAGAATCGGACTTTTTTGTTCCTGAAAACAGAAAAAATATTCCTTGAAAAATTTAGCATGGTTAT
This sequence comes from Yponomeuta evonymella, assembly GCA_963969515.1. Classification (NCBI taxonomy): domain Eukaryota; kingdom Metazoa; phylum Arthropoda; class Insecta; order Lepidoptera; family Yponomeutidae; genus Yponomeuta; species Yponomeuta evonymella. Next base: position 11,752,055 of record OZ018349.1, read on the forward strand.
TGGAAAACTTATTTGTGCTCTTAAAGTACATACAAAACCTTATTTTTACGTGCAAATTGAAACTTGGTACCATATCTAGAATTACATACATACATACATAAACTCACGCCTGTATGCCAGAGGGGTAGGCAGAGACCAGGGACTACCACTTCCTACGATCCTGACATGACTTTCGCTTCCTCAGCATTCATTAGTCGTTGCATGCACGCACGAATTTCAATTTTTTTTCATCTCGAAGATTCTACCTAGTATATATATATATATATACTATATAATAATAAATATATAATATAATATATATGTATATATATATAGTATTTTATATATATATATATATATATATATATATATATATATATATATATATATATATATGTGTATATATATATATGTATATATATTAAAACACAGATTTATATTAAAATTATATTATATGTACATATATATTTTTAATGTAGCCTATATACCTACGTTTCACTGCAGGGCACAGGCCTTCTCTCATAGAGACAGTATGGGCTTAATTACCATGCGCGCCCACCGCGGTTTGGCAATTTCAAGCGCTGAGGTGAACACCTCAGATGTCCTCACGCTGTTTTCTTTCATGGTTCGCGAATGGTACTATAATTTCACAAATGTACGTAACTTAGGGCCGATTCGACCAACTAAGCTTTATACCAGGAGTAACTAATCTCATAACAAATTTACTCCCTCAATTTTAATCTCAGATTACATTGCGAATTATCCCGGGATTAGTAGTTGGTAGAACGTAACACAGATTTACTCCAGAGTGTTTCTCGACTTATACCAAGATTACCACTTATACCAAGTACAAATAATAGTTGTTAAAGTATGAAATTGCCGTTTTATTGCAATAGGTTCTTTGAATTGACATAGAATCTTCATGGTTTGAGGTTTTCGAATGAAACTTTTTTCAAATGGTTTCTATGATGTTCTTTTTTTAAAAAACGTGAAACATTTGAATATCGACTTTTAATTGTTTTTGTTATTCAATTTAGATAAGAAAGATGGATACTGCGAAAATTCGAGTGATTATGAGGCACCCGTTTTTCGTATTTTTTTATTTTATTGATTTGACGCAAGTGAGTCAATATTGTGGGTAAGGTAACGTTAAACCATGCCGCTAATTCCTCTAATTGCCGAGAGTAGGTTATTACGAATAAGAGTGAAAACACGAGCGTAGCGAGTAAAAGCAGTTTTGTAAAGGCGCGCCTTTTCTTTTTTTTACACCGGATTTTTTACATGAGGCAAAGGTGTAAGTACATACAGCCAAATAATGTGTAATACATTTTTGGCAGAAAAGCAATTAATGCGTAAATTAAATTGAATACTCAAAAATCTAAATTTGATTTTTTTCGTGTGCTTTAATTAAACATAAACATAAACATAAACATAAACATTTACATACAGGCACATACATTGCTTCTGGCCCCACACTAGGATACCCTGTGTCGTGGGAACCAGAAACAACGACATCACAAACATGTAAACATCCAAGACCTGGGGTTTTTTTTTTTGTCCCCAGCCGGGATTCGAACCCGGGACCTCTCGCATGGTATGCAGATGCACTACCGCTGCGCTACGAGGTCGTAATTTGTTACTAATTGAGTATTTATAAAGCACGTTTGATTATAAATAATTGATTTTGTAAATATCAAAATCTCCTTGTATCCAAACTCTATGGTGCATGAATTGCGTGGCGCAAGGCAAAACAATGACGAAGGAAAAAAAACCTACTTGGTTTCCTTAGTCATTGCTCAAAAATAAAAAAAAATACTTTTTTTCCCACGCATAAAAAAGAATTTCAGTAGTGTTTTATTTAACACGTGCTCAAAGGGTCCCTTTACGCACAATGTATTTATACACAAAAAAAAACGCTTTACGAGCAATTGCATTGAAAAATATAATTTTACCATAACTATATCATAATAGATAGATAGAGATAGATATATACTTTATTGTACATAAAAACGGAAATTACACAGATATTTCTTAACCTAAGAGTACGGTCGGTGACCTTATCATTATCTTAAAGATATACCCCCGAAACGTCTCGATCGAACGATCCCGGCTTATTTGGGTGCAATTCGTACACAAAATAGTACATTACTTCAGAGGGAAGAAAGTGACAGTTCCATACCCAAAGAGTATTGTAATCACTACGTTATAAGAGTCGGCACTTGCTAACAACACGTTTTCAAAATTATGAACGTAGTTTGTACCAACCTAACAAAAAATTGTATAATACCAACATGAGAATGAAATTGCAAAACATTAGTGATTGACTACGTATCACATATCGAAATCGATTAAAAAAAATTCGAGACGTCTCTCCTCTTACCTCATTTTCATGCTTTGGAAATTAAAGTAGGCGATAAATCCCAACACAGTAGGTCAACTCAATTATTTCGAGTATGACATGGTGTGAATGGATTATCGCTTACTTTCATAATGAAAAAGGCATTTTTTTAAATCAAATCATTTATTTAGCATCAAGTGTAGAAAACTTAATGTCACCAATGCGTCACGTCGCTATCAAAACATTGCACTTTGGTCGAATTTCAGATCTTTGGAGTCTGCAACAAACAAAACAATAAGTCAAAAAATATATTATCTATACCATATTTATTTGAGGCTGAGACAAAATGAAACTTTTTAATACTTTTAAAATGATACTGTGTGATAATGTTGTATACGTAATTTTTTTATAAAGTATTAAATCTAATTCAATCTAATTTACTAATTTCTTAGTGTAAAAACCGATATAACATTTTTCGACAATGAAAATAGTCTAAAGAGTACTGAAAAGTTGTTTACACTTTGTCTCAGCCCCAAATAAATATGGTATAGGTACTGCTAATAATAATAATGTCAAGGAACGTTTGTATCACCTGTTTACTATTTTGCTGTACTTTGAGCTTGCAAAATTTTATTTGCGTTCGCGTTAATTTCTTCTGCCTTTATGAAATCAAAATTATATATTTGACATTGTCTTCGAATAAAATTTTTTACAATTAAGGCAATCATTCTCTCCGTCATATAACGGTGGCTATTACAGCTCCACCATGCAAATCTTCATTGCCTGTCGCTTTAAGCCATAAGCGGCATCTAGAATACAAAACAAAGCGGTACAATGTATTTTTAAAAATATAAAACAAACCTGAATGCTTTGAGCAAAATAAAACAACATAAATCATTTCTGTTCTTGCTGTGTCGTGTTCGACGTTTAAAATCAATCGTCCAAAATATCGATAAAATGTACCTACCACATGGGTACTGCACTACAACCGGCGTTAATTTAAATTTGTCAAAATCGTAAATTGTTCTAAATAATTCAGTTGTTTTATCCAAGCGCATTAAATAAATATCAAAATTTGCGTACATTATTATGATTAACTTGCTAATTTTACCTGTTTGGCTCCAGTGGATATCTGGCTAAGAATATGCCAGACGTACATTAATTTCTGACTCTTCTAATGCCACAAATTTCACATTTCCTCAATGCTTTTCCTCCCATATTTCTTGTTTAATCACTTTTCACGCACTACACCTATTGCTAAAGTTAAATAAAATAAAATAATGCCACACAAAAACAACAAACGAACAAAATTACCGGCCATTTGCAAAATACGTAATACCAACATTACCAACATAAGATTTCCCATATAACCCGACTTAATTTTAAATCATGATACATCTACGTGATTCACTGCGGAGTTAATGCCTTTTGTTTTAGCAGGATTATATTTTTTGTTTCATTGTTGGCACAAAGTACGTTCATAATATTTTTTGTATGGAGTGACGAGGGCCTGTCCATACCGAGATTATGGCATTTGCGCCACGAGCTTGCGAGGGGCGCAAACCATTTGAGGTATGGAACTGTACTTTATCCTGAGGTATGTATAGTGCTTTTTATTACACCTGCGAGGAAAATTATAGACATAAATGCATAGAAATGTTTACAAAAAACACAAAGATAAATGCTAAATCAATCGAAGTTTTTGCGAAAATGCGCGGGCTTTTCCTTTTTTTATTCGCCCGTTTCTGGAGTAGGCTAAGATCATAAGGTCATGCAGCCACTTCTTCCGTGATTCCGCGCGTTTTATGTACAAAAATAATTTCGTTTTTAATTTTCTGTATGCACCAAGGAGGTTGGTAACTGGTAAAAAAAAAACTGTATGTGGCCAGTAACAATTTACTTGAAATTTAATTAGTAGACAGTTAAAGTCTCTTTGCAGTATGACTGCTGACAAATTAAAAAAAAAAAAAAACCGGGTATGTAATGGAATTTCATACATACTTCCCACCCTTGGGTCGGAAGGATTTTCATACAAACTTCCATACCTTGGGATGAAAGGATTTGAAGGGCGGGATAAAGGCGTTTCTTCCCTCTAATTAAATAAAGGTCATGTTTGTCGGGAGCCGACCTCTTATCGCCAGACTCGATGTGGACTCACTTCCTGCTGTACTCTACGATGGAATATCTCTCCCCTACTGCAAAAATGTAAAAAACTTAGGTCTCTACATACAGAACAACCTGTCCTGGGAGCTTCACGTGGCCGAGACCAGCAGGAAAGTTTTTGCCTCCATGCACTCTCTTAAGCGGCTTCAGAATTTTCTCCCATACTCTGCTAAAGTTACTCTTGTCAACTCTCTTCTTCTCCCTATTATCGATTATGCTGACGTTTGTTATCCCGACATTACTGAGGAGCTGCTCAGCAAACTCGCCAGACTGCTCAACCTTTGCATCCGTCTTATATTTGGACTGCGTAAGTTTGACCATGTCTCTTCCTATCGTAATCAGCTGAAGTGGCTCAACATCCGTTCCCGCAGGAATGCTCACATTCTCGCCACTCTGTATGGTATTCTTAATAACTCCTGTTCCCCGTCTTACCTCAGAGGACGTTTCGAGTTCCTCCTCAGTGAGGGTCGCCTTCTGCGACCTTCCCGAGCATTGCATCTCCGTACCCCCGAGCATAATACGGCTGGTTATTCAGGCTCCTTCACTGTGACAGCAATTCGCCTTTGGAATAGCTTGCCTCTAGACATCCGACAGGCCCCATCGCTTGAAATATTCAAAACCAAAGTCTATCGCCACTACCTAAATCTCCAGCATTTGTCTTAATTTATTATATTATAAGTATTTCACAATATCTTTCCTAAATCTGTAGGTTTATGTATTTATTTATTTTATCTAGTATTTATTTATTATTATGTTGTATTTGTGTAATATTTCCCCCCTATTATATTTTATATATCTAGGTCTGAATAATAATTAGTAAGTATATTCAATATTAAGTAAGTTGCAATACCTGATAATGATCTCATCAAAACTTAGGTTAGCTGGTAGATAATGCTAAGTAGCATTAAGCTCGCCTATGTGCAAAACTTTCTGTTTTATATGCAATAAAGGATTTAATAATAATAATAATAATAATTGGTATAATTAGTATGTATTTTCAGAGCAGGTGTGATAAAAATAAATGAATCGCGTCCTAAGACTGTAGGATCTACGAGAAAAAATAAATAAAACTGAAAACCTAAATTACTGGAATTTTGGTAAGGGTTCGAAGTTTCTATTTGCACTTAAAAAGGAAGCCTCAGTATGTAATTGCTTAAGGAACAAATCAATTAGCCAAGTGACGTGCTATTTTTTTATCGAGGAATATTTTTTTATCACACCTGCTCTGAAAATACATACTAATTATACCAATTAGAGGGAAGAAACGCCTTTATCCCGCCCGTCAAATCCTTTCATCCCAAGGTATGGAAGTTTGTATGAAAATCCTTCCGACCCAAGGGTGGGAAGTATGTATGAAATTCCATTACATACCCGGTTTTTTTTTTTTTTTTAATTTGTCAGCAGTCATACTGCAAAGAGACTTTAACTGTCTACTATTAAATTTCAAGTAAATTGTTACTGGCCACATACAGTTTTTTTTTACCAGTTACCAACCTCCTTGGTGCATACAGAAAATTAAAAACGAAATTATTTTTGTATATAAAACGCGCGGAATCACGGAAGAAGTGGCTGCACGACTTTATGATCTTAGCCTACTCCAGAAACGGGCGAATAAAAAAAGGAAAAGCCCGCGCATTTTCGCAAAAACTTCGATTGATTTAGCATTTATCTTTGTGTTTTTTGTAAACATTTCTATGCATTTATGTCTATAATTTTCCTCGTAGGTGTAATAAAAAGCACTATACATACCTCAGGATAAAGTACAGTTCCATACCTCAAATGGTTTGCGCCCCTCGCAAGCTCGTGGCGCAAATGCCATAATCTCGGTATGGAACTGTCACTTTCTTCCCTCTGAAGTAATGTACTATTTTTGTTGAACGGGAGGAAAAATGTCAGATTTTGGAGTATTCGACAGATTTAGACAAATGGATTGACAACACTATTATATCTTCTTAACTAAACACATTTAGCACTCGGTTGCTCTCGTCTAGTATTTGAAATTATGAGTATTTTAGTTTAAGCTGTAAAATCGGTCTACGAACGTACAAAGTTAAACATTTCTTTCCACCTTTTTTGCCGTATGGACATAAATGCGGGAGAAAATTTTTTTCGCTCACATTTACAGTCGTATTCTAGCATTTTCGCAAATTACAATGTTTGTTTCGTGACATTATCACTAACATAACGTTAAAAACGACATGCGCACGATCCATTCACTACGACAGACCGAGATCACCCGAGATGCTATGTAGGCGGCGTCAGATCCCGTTTTTTGAACCTGTGAACCAAAATCGCTGTAACTTCGTTATTTCTTATAAGATTTCGATATTTTCGATATTTCACAGAATATTTTTTTTTGTGTCTGTAAGACTCCATATTTGGGTCAAAACGTGAATGTTCTTCATTACCTCATTACCAGAAATGTATGATTTATACATTTATAGAGTGTTGTGTGTGAGTTTACGGTAATTAATTAATTAATAGAGATTAATAGTAGGTAACAACCATTAATAGCAGTTATATTTAGGAATAGTGATGGTTATGAAGTAGATTTTCGTGGGATATAATTATATTTTCGGAGTTCTAATATTAGACCTGAAAAGTTATATGATTGTTCGAACGCTCCCCTCGTGAGCACAATCAATCAATCAGTCCGTACTCGTCCACAGCTGGACATAGGACTCACGCAAGGCACGCCACTTCTTTCTTCCTTTATTTTTATTCCACCTGAGCACATTTTCCAGTAACTACAATGGTTCAGCTAACTCCCCCTCTGCCACCTATCAAATTACCCTCTATAGCCTTAAAATTGCTCGCCAGGTTTCAACGATCCAGCAAGGAGTGTGCCGTCGTTCCTACTGGCAGTATGCGATCACAGACAACATGGTGTGCGCGGGGCGCGGCCGCCGAGACTCCTGCGCAGGTGACTCTGGTGGTCCCCTGCTGTGCCGCGACAAGTCTCTCTACTACTTGCAGGTGCTGTCAGTACTACGTTTCTGCTTTCGATTTTGGCAGATTTGTGCATACCGACCGCTTGGTGGGAGAAATGCTTGCTGTAATTAAGGTATAAGAGGTATTTTTAAAATTTACTTCATATAAATTCCATCTATCCTTACAGAAAATTAATTGAACCAGCCGAAATCGAAACATTTGGCCCCGGCCGGCCGATTCGGCCTCAAAATTACCTTTTAACTAAAAAACAAAACAGACCCTTTTTTACAGGTCAATGCCCATTCTACAAAACAATTTCTTGCTCCCAGGGTATAACAAGTTTCGGCGACGGGTGCGGAAAGCGCGGCAAGTATGGCATTTACACGCGGACGGCCGGCTACGTGAGCTGGATGGAGCACGTCATGTCGCATAAGTACTTCGATGACTGATACGCATGGATAGTACACACTTAGTGATGTCGATGACCGAACGACATTTTTTCGAAGCAACAGCCGGCCCTGACCGTAGTAAATACGAAGATTCGTACCAAATCTAAAATGAAGCTGCTACATGCAGCCACTTTAGAGCACACGCCAGGAAACAGTGACGGTCGGTCATCATTTTAGGGAATTCCGAATCTACTTATGTTCTTCACTCTCGCTCACACTTCCTAACATATTTATTATACGAGTACATATGCAGCCTATATACGTCCCCACTGTAGAGCACAAGCCTTCTCTCAGGGATAAAGTATGGGTTTAATCACCACGCGTGCCCACCGCGGATTGGCGATTTCAAGCGCTGAGGTAATAGCTCAGACCCTCAGGATTCCTCACGATATTTTCTTTCGCCGTTAGCGAGTGGCATTGCTACTATAACTTCACAAATGTACATAACTTACAAAACAAAGTCATAGGTACATGCCGCACTGGGAATCGAACCTGGGTCTCTTGCTTCCGAGTCCTATGTTCTACCCACTAGGCTACTACCGCAAACATTTTTATTGATTGTAAAATAAGGATTTTATTACTGGTGTTAAATAATGAGTATATTATTTCACAATCAATAAATATGTTAGGATTTGCGAGCAAGAGTGAAGAGCATAAGTAGATTCGGAGTTCGCTAAAATATCTCAAACAAATTGTATTAATTTATAGCTTGGATCTACGAGTATTGTATGGTGTGATTATTATTTTCATTTTCATTATAAAAGTATTCAGGTGTAGTAGCCAATCAGAAGATGTTGTATTAGGGCATATTATAGACTCGCTTCCGACTTATGATCTAATAAATTTAGGTTATGGGAGATTCTGGGAAATTCATGTTATGCTGATTTTAGGAAATTTTGGAAATCTACTTAAGAGAGATCTGTATTTATATCATTAGTAAAATTCCCAAATCCGAAACTGGGAGTACACAAAAATGTATCGCTATCTTTAATCTCCTAAGGCCCTCCTCGACCTTGAAAACAACAGTCGAAAACCACTGTCATTTTCAAGGTTCACTCCTTATTACGCGCACCAAATCCTGAACGATTCCAATCGTCTGTCCCAACTCATTCCAACTGTCAAATTCCATACTATGTGCTATCGCAAACGTCAGGATTCCGACGGGATTTGGTACGCATAATTAGGCCTCTGGACTCAGGAGGTTATATATCTCTTCGCCTATCATTCATATTGCTCCAGTTGTCTGTCTTGAAATGAAACCACAGATTTAAAACATATACTTTGACGGAGCAAGTCAATCATCCTCATATTCCACAAAGAAGAACAGCCCTGCAGCACGGCTGTTGTATCGAGTCACAGAGGAGGTGATATAAAAGGGCCATCTTGCTCTATGTGGCGAGTAAGAACAAGGTGGTGTGACGTTTTATCGCGATGTCGTGCTTAATACAACGGTCGTGCGCCTCGGGCCGAGCGCGGAATTAGTCAGGGTACAAATGATCACTATCAATCAGAACAGCCTACAAAAAAGTGACCGATGCGCAAACCAATATCGGGACCAGTCGAAGCATATGGCAATAATGGCGGACGTTGCCAGCGTTGCTAAATGACCGATCGCTATTCTGAATAAATCGTCGATCGTCTACCATGTCAAACACATGCTCAGACATTTGCGCATAGGTACCGCTGCCAGTAGCCCATATTTTTCCATCAGTGTCATACTATAAGGCCGAATCGCACCAGTTATTAAATGTGGAAAAATTAATTATCTAAAATTATTCATACATAAGTCGATTACTTCTTAAATAATGTTTAAGAAGTGGTGCAATGTGTATTAGTGGTCTATGTGTATTAGGCCGACTTGCAATACTTCTTAAATGTCACTTGAGTTGCGATTTAAATCAACTGTTGTATGAAGAATTTTAGTTAAATGCTGTTTAGGCCGAATTTAAGAAAGTGGTGAAAGTCGGCCTAAATGTATTTGTTTGTATTTTATGTTTATCGATCAGGTAATAATTTTAAGCTCTTAAGTACGTAAGTACATTTAAATGAATTGGAAAAACAGTAAACAATATTATGCAAGTAACTAGATGCAAATCACAAAAGTAATTATTTATTTTCTTCAGTTTAAATAAGGTAAATTATTTAGTTATTGATATAATTTTTAAGAAAATTGGGCGTTAGCCGTCGATAAAGGAATTGAATTATTGTTATTATACGACTTACAGAAAAGCCAATAATGTTTTAAATGAGTAAAATATTATCGAAACCTAATTACTTAGAGGCCTACTCTTTGAGAGAATCCTAAAACAGAGATAAAATGTAAAAGCAACAATTCAGTAATTTTCGTTCCGCGAAAAGCTCCAATTCGTTTTCTGGGAAAAAATGAACAAAAGATAATAAGTAAGTCGCAGTTGTTATTTGCATGTGATTTGCATTTGGTATTTTTATTCAAATAAATAAACGTTCATAAATCGCGATAATTTGCATTTTTATATTTTGATAACACTTATAATTACACTGAAGCCGAGAAAGTGAAGGCAGATAAAAATATATTTTTATAGTGCCTATTATTAGAGTAATAAAAGTCAACTACATTTATGATTATTTTTACGAAAAAAGATCTAGAGGCTTAGAGAGAAAAAGCTGAATAAATTTTGGCCATTCGTCGCGAGCGCTGATTTTTCTGTCCAGTGAGTATTTTGTGAAGTTTAATTATATCATCGAGTATGTACTTGTGGGATGGAATTAAATATTGAGTATCTAATTGTATAGCCATTCTATTTAATTTTCACTTGATTTTAAGACTCAAAAATTTAATGGGTTAATTATAATTCTATTTCTATATTTGACTTTTTATCTAGGAAGGAACATTTATTCATAACACAACAAGAATAAAACAAATTGAAATAAAAACGTGGACTTAACTAATATATAAATATCATACATTCTATATTTACAAATAAAACACCTGCCCCAGGTCACTGTCCCGCTGTAACGAGAACAGAACGCTGGCGACGTTACCTCTTGGGATGGCCAGGCTTATCCTCTGGCCGAGGTACGCGCCAGCCCTCTGGTCTCCCGATGCGTCGATTAGGCGCGCCGCTAGGTGTTTGAACAGCAGGCGTACCTCTGGGCCTATGGTTTCGACCCCAAACGGCGCAAATATGTAATTGTTTCCAATTGAACCGTATTTGACCGCCAGCCGCTGAACCAGCGGCTCTTCCACTCTGGGAAACATGAGAGATTTTACTATGGGTCACCAACTCATCACCAAGGCCAACCATATTTCTTCTAAATCAATACCCGATGGTGGTGATCTGAGATGGCCTGGGACAGGAGATCTTGTCCGAGTTAGTGCAGGCCTTTGAGACACTGAAGAGGGTACGTAAAAAAACCCTAAAGCAAAAGCTTGTGGACAAGTTTATCATTCTCGAAAATCTATTTAACGTGCAAAAGTGTCGTATGTGTAAATTTAACTTTATAAAATTGCCCTATGAGCGACATACTCCTCAAGCCTTTGTCTAGCTGTGGGACCCTAAATAGGCTAATTAAAAAAAAATGGTCTATTCAAACTGTCAATTAGTTGCGTGCTTTTAGCTTAATTAGGCCCCTGAATATGACCGTAGAAGTACTACTGTACGTTATTGCTCTATAAAGTGTGAAAGTTGCCATTGTGGTAGCGTCTCGTAGAACGCTGGTCTCAATTTCGGTATTTCCAGGGTTAGATACCGGCGTGTACTGGTCTCAATTTCGATATGTCCAGGGTTAGATACCAGCGTGTACCAATCACTTCTAAGTTATGTACAATAGTGGATTTGTAGTAGCAATACCGCTCGCTAATGGCAAAGGATAACATCGTGAAGAAACCTATTTATTTGAGATGTTGACACACCCTAGCGCTTGAAATCGCTAGTCCGCGGTGGGCACTTGTGGTAATTAAGCCCATACTCTCTCTGACAGAAGGACGTATAATGGCTGCTTAGTAAATTATGCAAAGTAAAATTAGGGATTATAACGTCTGATTGTAGGCATTCACCTGACGTAATATTCCGTGATTTTACATACAATCGTATATGTATTTAATAAGCACTATCCTTGATAAGCACTGAATTTGAATTCTTTCACCTTATCAGTGAATCAAATACTCGACCCTTTTAAGTATGTAACGAAAGAAATTACTGTGTCGAAGTGCTCCAGAAACAAGGTTTATAGGCAGATGGAAAGACCGAAAAAAGTTTTTTCCCGACTTTATAGACTGTAACATCTGGAATGTTCTCACCTCAGCTTGTATGTTACGTAATTGTTACGAGGGTTACGTGCGACTTAGCTTAGCTTTAAGAGAAAAATATACCTACGCACGATCTTGAAGCCAAAAGTAACTCTTTGGTCAATCTTGTTATGACGAGTCAAGTTTACGCTCGGACTTGGTTGTCTGGTAGGCTAAGGTCTCAAGACTATTTTATTGCATAAAATTAAGTGTGTGATCAGCTTGAGGACTCAAGTTTCCTTTATTGCATAACATTAAAATAAATAAATGATTAAATAATCGCTGCGAACGTAATGTTCACTAGCGATTATTTAATCATAACTAATGGTTTATTGTTCTTTTACATTTTTTTATAACGAGTTCTCACCATTATAGAATGAGGGGCTGCTGCAGTGCGTGTTAACACTTTGCCTCGCGCCCGCGGCTTGTAGATCATTTCTAACCTAATTAGAGACAATAAAGGGCAGATTTCTATCTTATTGTTATGTAGTCTCGTAAAGTGAACTTTTCCTCGGTTTAGCCGATAGACAATGGCGTTTAACCCCGTTTAATAAACGAGCACTGAGTGAGCATTACGAGTCATTAAAAAATACTAAAACCCAGCAGACAGCAGAGCCTTCCTTCTAATTACTAAACAGCGTTTAGTATATTTTGTAAAAAAAAGTTTATTTACAAAACAAAAAATAAAACCTGTCTGAAAATCAGACCGAATAAAGAAAAACTTATTCAAAAACAAAAATCGAACGTTACATCAAATATCTATAATCGTGATGTTATCTGTACCCTCTGGTTCACGGGCCGTCTCCCTGACCCACGGTGCCAGTCGCCAGACACTCGTGTACTGGGCTGACGGTTCTGCCCAAGGCCTCTGTTCCTCCTGAAAATTTTAAGAAATCATTAAAGGGCCCCATATACGGTACGATTGATCTTTAAGTTACGATCCGTCCTTTCAGATCGATCGAAACGACGATTCGATAGTGTACGTCAAGATCGTTAACGATTTACTCAATCGAAGACGGTGTCGGAAATCGCGACAAAAACCCAGGCAATCATGAATATTATCGTAACGATGAATCAACAGTGTTTCAAGTTGCTGCGATAATCAGTGTTTTTAGTTAGTTTATTGGAATATTCTTTGGATATTCTCGTTTTCCTTTATTGAAATTATTAGAATAATGGTCGTATTAAGGAAAGGGTCTTTGATTCAGATATAAAATAACGTGGAATAAATAAAAACGCGAAAAAGTTACTTTGAAAAAAAAAATGCATTATTCAGTGTTTTTAATTAGTGTAGCCGAAATTTACTGCCACATAGGTGAGGAAAAGAAGTTGGTTTTCCATTTTATAGGACACGTATTGAATTATTTGAGCACGTCTTTGTCGTTCCGTTTCAAACAAGTAAACGATCGATCGCAACGACCAATCGTTTCGTGTGTGAGCGGCAAACTTTGAGCGATCGACCGTCACGATCATGTCACGATATCCTTTCGGATTGATGGTAGCGACGGATCGTTCCGTATACGGAATAAAAACAACCCCTTAAAACACGCAAACTGGACGATTCTTAGTGGAGATCCCTTTTCAATTTCCATGTAACGAAATGGCAATTGTCTTCCATGAAAGGGTTTTATTAAAAAGGTATGTAGAGCAGTATGGATCAACCCATATAATAACAATACCTCATTCTGTTTAGCTTGATGGCATTCTCCTAATAAATAAAATCGTATAGATATAAATATTTCAAGAAGCATAGCCGCCTATGGCCGACGTCAGCCACTTCAATTTGTCTTTTAATTGTCTTGAGAAATTAAGCGCATAAACGAGTCAAATTTAAAGATGTATTATCGGCTGGTATCGAACTTTAAGGTGGGACGATTTTCATACAAATTTTTTTTCCAAATGTTATAAAATTTTGATAATTACACACTGAAATTAAATAAAGTATGGACTAAATTATCGATCTTATTGAAGCTTATAAACTACTATTGTTTTCAAGAACATATAAAAAGTCTAAACTAATGCAGATATACATAATTTCAGTGTATAATTACGTAATTTTTTTAAGAAATTTAGAAAAAATAATTTGTATGGGAGTCGTCCCACCTTAAAGAAGAAAGCGCACCTATCCGTACCGAACCAATACACCGTGCCGAAGCCATTGTGAGCCTTCCAAATATTTACAGTGTTATTTATAAAAAGTTAATCCCACTAAAACACTCTTTAGACGGAGTTAAAGCCGGTTTATGAGAGGAATTCCTGTTATAAACCGGCTTTAACTCCGTCTTAAGATTGGTTTAGTGGGATTGACTTTTTATAAATAAGACTGTTAAATTTCGAAATTACCCGATGCGGCGCGAGTTGGTGACAAGGTTCCAAAGGATACCATTTGAAATAATTCCAACAATCGTTTAAAAAAATCAGGGCAGTAGCACACATATTTCAGATAAAAGGAAAACTATCACAGCTAAGTAGGCTTTACATGTTAGCAAGTAATAGTCGACCAACTCCAAAATTTAGGTAAGTACTTTAAGATGTAACCCGCGAAGTTGCATCGTAGCAAGTGATTCCAATAGACCAAACTTATGTCAACAGACTCATGTCTACGATTCTTAACCCAGAGACATCTCTAGGCCTTGCTTATGCTTACGCTAGACCCTGAAACTCCAGGTAAGCTTAAAAAAAGCCTACATATTTTGCTATGTTTGCCTTAGACTTTGGAACCTATAGATAAGCATAAACAAAAGATATTTACCTCCAAAAATAGGGCAATCAGTCTGCCTCTACTAAGTAGTATATTGCCGTGGGTCGGGTCTTCGTCAGCCACGGCACGCGCCGGCAATGCTAGGCAGTACACATTCGGGTCTGGATTCGGCTTTGTTTTTATCTGCTCTAGTTTACTGAAGAAAAAAACTTTTGTTGTAATCGGGAACCTTTTTTCAAGATTTGTCAGAATAAAAAACGCGCGTTTGTCCTAATACACTATAAATAGGTAACAATGCACTAGTTTCGTTATGTTCAGTGGCTAAGCCAAAAAGCGTGGGGAGATAATTTGTCTAATTAGTTCAGAGCGGATCCATGAAATTAGGAAATTAAAAGATATCAATAAGTGCCCCACGCTTTTCGGCTTAGCCACAGAATATTATGAAAGTAGGAATATGTTTTCTGCTATTTAGTGCAATGCTAAGCGAATTTTTAAGGTTTCTAACTTTAGTATGTTTCATTAGTCATAATTAAAGTGGTTCTGTAGTAGCGCCGCACCTAAGTAACAGAAACTGAACTGCTGCCGTTGAAACTTCTTTAGATAACAATATAAATTGTCAGTATAATAATAGATGGCGCAGTCTTCTACCTGCTGTACTCTGCTTATATTGTTTTGCTTTTGTACATTTTCGTGTATGCGTAAATAAATAATTTATCTATCTAGCGAGAGTTTAGCTGAGTTTCACTATCTACTCCGTGCTCCGTCATCCGATCAGCTCTATGATACTAAAATATTGTTGTCATTAAGCACTTTCAAAGTTTTAGATAGATAGAGAACACTTTATAAAATGGAAATTACACAGATATTTCTTAACCTAAGAGTACAGATGGCGGCCTTCACTAAAAGTGATCTCTGTCAGACAACCTTTGGATGGACTAGATCCTTTAGATCGATACGACAGTTAGAAGTAGGTCAAAACTGAATTCCTAGATTTACGAGTATATCCTATATGTTGACGATAGACTTAGCTTGTTAGTTACATGCATTGAAGAAGAAGAAGCAAAATATATTTATTACACCAACAGTACCACACACCAACATTAACCATGAATAAAAACACACTGAAAAACAGAATATACAATAAAAGGTTTTACAAATATTAGACGTGGCGTGTCTCTGTTTCTACAAAAAGCTTTTTTTAGTTAAAAGCGGGTGTTAGCCCACAGCGCTGATTTTAAGACAGTGCCTGTTCTATATGCATCCTAGAGTGCGGTACAGCATAACAAAAAAAAAACTATAATAGTAACATACAATGAATGAAGCTGATAAAAGCGTGTTCAAATAGTTATTTACACAACTAGGGCCGTAAAATAAAGAAAGGCCGATATCGCAGAAGTTTAAGGCCCGAGCCGCAGGCGAGGGTCATAAATATCGGATAGAAGGCTTTCTATTTTACAGCCCGTGTTGTGTACACAATTTTATGTCGTCTCCTGGCCTGATAGTGGGTTTTCCCGTACGCGTAGCGTGCGGAAAAACCCGTTTTTTGGCCAGGAGTGGCATAAATGTATTTACATTATAAATAGCCAATTACATACGGCAAAACTCAAACATGTAAGCCTTTTAATGTATTTTGTTTTCTGGTGTGTACAAAGGTACTGGTTCTAAGCTAATCTAACCTAATATCAATAAGCAGTACCAATACAAAGGCAATTTTGATAATCAATCGACAATAAATAACTAAAAGTCTCGCTACAATTCTTGCTGCCGTTTTCTGAATTGAGAATTTCCGGAAATAAATACTTATTTATCGTTCTGTCTCTTCAGATTTCTCTTAAAAGAATGGAACAGACAATTGTACGTAGGTTAGTGGGCGATGAAATTCGTTGAGTAATTTAGAACGCTACAAAGACAAATAGTTGTAGGTACCTGTACTCTAAATTTCCTGGACACGATTCTAAGTAGATTTTCCCTTCATACTCGACCAGTTCGGCCAAGTCAGAAGTGGAGTCGAGACCGGCGTAACTTGGAAATAGAAAGATTTTTTATGAGTTTAATGAGCCAACTTGAGAACAAATAATGAAGTTCTGCAAAATAATGAATGTTCTTGTAAGTGGACTTGGACGTAAATAAGCGCCAATACGGTCTCATGAAAAATATTGCTGAGGTCTGTTCAATTTCAAATGCTTATAGTTAAACTGTCTTATTTATAAAACCACGATTCCTTAAAACACTATTCAGAGGCAGTATAAATAGTCCAGTACGGTAAAGGGAAAAACGTAACCACAGATTATTTAAACTACCTCTGAGCTGTGTTTTAGACGAATCTTGTTTTTATAAATAAGACCGTAAGTTTGGATAGCTAATTATTGCATCAGTGTAGCACAATTCCACCATAGCAAACGTGAAAAAAAACTTATTATAAAACCAAAACCCGACTGCCAAAAAGTCTTATGCAAAGCCTACGCGAGTTTATTGAATTTTCAGGCTCACCAGGCGAGACCTCTCATTCGATTCCTTGTATGTATGTTACTTTAGTCCCGACCCCTGTTAGGTATAAAAATTCGACACTCAGCTCGGCCTTATTTAATACTTTTTGCAATCGGGTTTTCTTTTTATTTTTAGTAAGATATTCACATTTTATAATTTGGTGAAATAGTATTGATTAGTATTGATCAGTGTTTGCTATCGAACTCCTCCGAAATGGGTGCATCGATTTTTATGATTTTTTTGTGTATATTTGGTAGG
The DNA here is from genome assembly GCA_963969515.1 of Yponomeuta evonymella. NCBI lineage: Eukaryota > Metazoa > Arthropoda > Insecta > Lepidoptera > Yponomeutidae > Yponomeuta > Yponomeuta evonymella. The sequence goes on from OZ018349.1 coordinate 11,769,628, forward strand.
TCTGCGAATAGGTCATAGGTTAATTAATAAGGAAAAACAACGTTTGCCGGGTCAGGTAGTATTTACATACAATTAGACATATTTCTTCTCCTGCCAACTTAACACGGAAGGCATATTGTCTGCGCTTGCCACCGAGATATATTGATGATATTATAGTAGTTTATGATACTGTTGCGTAATAAGGGTTCTTATAACACGAGTGTGTTTTAAAAAAACGAGCCGTAGGCGAGTTTTTTTATATTATCACACGAGTGTTATAAGACCAAGTTATGTACAGTGTCATACACTACTTTATCTACTCTCATACTATAACACATAAAGTATTCATTTTCCATTCCATGAACTCGTGGTGACATTTATTATAGGTAGTTTCTCCTAGATTTCGCCGGTAACAAGTATATAGTCATGTTTGACGCAGCTTTCAGAATGTCTGGTGGTGTACAATTACCACTATCCTCGCTTTCAGACATTTTTTTTTTACACAAAAACTAATTTATTTTACAAACAGAACCAAACTTTGTTTAAATATTGAAATTTTTTTTAAATGTAAAATGTTAGCGCCAAGGCACCAACATCGATTCCGCATGCGTGTTGCGTCGCCGCGGACTCGTTCATTGAAACCTTTTTTTTAAAGTAGAGTTTCAACCTTCTTGGTCCAGCTTGAGGTTGTATAGGTGTATCGTTATGATTAAAAAGTTATAATATGATACAGGTGTCCATACAAGACCTGTATCGTAATAAAACTTTTTTTAAATTATTTTTGGCCTATGCGTAATGTTTGTCATAAGAGTTTTGTTTTCAGTTTTATAATCTTTGTGTTATAGTATCAGAGTACATAAAATCCTTTATCTACACTAATGTTGTAACATTCTACTTATGTTTTCAATACTTGACTTATAATTACTACTGTTATAGCGCAGACAACAAAACACTCAATTTAAGCAATTTCACATGATGGTATAATATTCACATCGATATCGTAAAATCTCATTATAACATCAATAAAACGCGACCAACTTGATTGCAGGGCCAATCAGGTTGGTCGCGTTTTATTGAAGCGCGCAGCTGCGCTCTCATTGGTTAAATTTTAATGGCGGCAAAATCACTGTGATTATACACGTACGCGTGAATTTAATTTAATAAATTTGTTGTTTGATTAATTGCATTAGTGAAGATAAAGTAGTGTATGCAACTGCATATAACACGGGTATTAAAACACTCGTTACTATTATGAAACTCGTTGCGCTCGTTTCATAAACTCACACTCGTGTTTTAATACCCTTCATTATATGACAGTTGCATAAACTACTATTATGTTATATAATGCTTTGAATTTGAGATAGGCAATCTCCTTTTCCATGCCAGTCGACACCGCTTGAATCACACTTTGCTAGTCTGTGGCACTTTCTACCAACTAGGCCGCCTTGCGCATAATGATTTTTGAACGTGCGACAGCCATTTTTGCTTGTCACTGGCGTCAAATTTTCCACTAAAGTCAGTTGACAAAAAATACAAATATTCTTAAAATACTGATATTCTCGTATTATTGTATATAAACAACACGACAATAAGTATAAATAACGGTGTTACCGTTTGTGTTGTAAATATTCTGCTACAACGAACGCAGTTTAATAAGTGCTTGAACCCCTAAGTAGATTTTTTTCAGTAAAATAATAGTTAATTGAGTGATTAATGTCTAACACATAAGAGTTGCATTACTTATAAGTGAGTATCTTACACAATATATCCTTCTCTTGTAGTTTTTGAGATTATAATTCTGACAATATATTTGAATATAGTCTCTAGTGTTTCGGTGCCCTCGCCGATTTTCAGTACCCATTCAGTTATCAGTCTAAGGCGTGTGAAGGAAGATATTTTTGTTTATCTGCGGTCAATGTTGGCAGCGCTGAATAAAAACTTTGCAATTTTCATTTCGATTTTGATTCTTTAGTATAGGTACCTACTGCTAGAAGGTTCGGCCGCAAGCAGCGCTCGGGCAAGTTACCGCGCAGTCATGACATGTTGCATTGCAAGAGGAGTTCAAGAGACTTGAGGTTAATGAAACCTACTAAACAAGGAACCCGTAATTCCGAAGATGATTGAGGCATTACTAAACGAACTAGCCCATGACCGATGGCTGGAAGACGAGGAGTGATCTGAAAGAAATAAGTTTTAATAATCTGAACTGGCAAGGTTATACGCCAGACTTCGCAGGTCTCTGGAAAACAATTATACACCCGTGCAGGGTACATCAAGCTACATACTGTAGGTATAAAACAATATTATTTACCGTCAATATCAACCCTCTCAGAATTGAATATTTTTGCCTCACCAAGTTTTTACTTGGGCAAAGATCTTGAAGGAAGTGGCGTGTTCTTTGTCATGAAGGGCAATTTCTTGCCATCTAAGAGCAGCTCGGTTCATACACACTTTTCCAAATGGCACCCTTACTAAAAGTTTCAGTTCCCAGGCAAAAGTTACCCTTTGATTCACGTTAAAATGAATAAGATTCTTTATGATCAATCTATTGACCAATTTATTCCTTATAACGATAGTAGTAGATTAAATAAAGATATTATGTTATATCCGCACTATATAGATAGTGATACTTAAGTTAAATCTAAGTCTGCTCAAACAGTCTGGTCAATAGTCCTGCGCGGACTCCGCACCATAGTGCGGCGCATCCGACCCGCCATAAAGTTGGTTCTGTACGTCACCTACTTAACAAGTACACATCCCCCGTCATCACTTTGAGACACGCCATATGTGTGAAACAGCACCAAAAACTTTGTTTTTATTTGTCTGCAGTACGTAATACTTAATCTTTAATATCTAGATTTCTGATTTGTTTACAAATATAACCCAGCAGTAATCAATCGTGTTAACCGCTAGACCAGAAGAGTTTTTAACTACTGTGACCCAGACTGGAAGGTTTCCAGATTCTTAAGTATATGTGATTGTACACAATCACAGACGTAAGTAATCGTATACACAGGGTCTTAGGGGGATAAATGATTATGAAATAATAAAAATAATCACCCGTCCACGCCCCAGCCGACTGCAGTTGCAGGTGACCCCAAAGGGCCGGCGACAAACTGTTGCGACATCAACGTTATGGGGGCCCATCCAGCGCAAGAAGACTGCATCGAATATACAACTCGGATCAGACCTAGAAAATTATCAGGCAGTAAGGCCTTGGATGTCATTTTATGATCACCAGTGATTGGAGTTGGTGATATTGAATATAAATTCCTACCTTAATATCTCCTGGCTAATTGAATTCGCCTTTCATTTCATTCATTCATTTCAATCTGCCTAATGTTGACTAGCGTCACTAATGAAAAAAAAACCCTCTTTTACAGATCGTTTTGGCAAAAAGTGGTTTACAGATCAGGACAAAAGCAGGACTAGATAGCATTTCCGGCAAAATCGGCCGTTATTGGCGCAAATGCTATGCAGTGCCAGATTACTGATATTTGGTTCTCGATCGTGAGTATAAAAAATATTATTAACATGATTGAGAGATTTTAAGCCACTTTTTGGAAAAAACGATCTGTAAAAAAGATATGATTTTTTTTTCAGCGGTTGCGGGAGCTTGTGAATCTCATTGTGCCCCTTATGAGCACCATTTGTCGTGAAATGCATATCTACTTGGCTAACATGCTGTTAATAAATTAACAAATACCGGCTATGCAATAAAGTATGGGTTTTCGGGATTCCGGAATTCAACAAAAGTAAATAATTGTATATGGTGGTCTTATCAAGTTCATATTAGTATCCTATCCCATATGTATTTATATTAACCTAATTAAATTACTGATGGTCACTTAAATATCTTCCAGTGGGCGTTTTTCTATAATCGATTTGTCGATCAATATTTGGCATACGTTTACCTAAGTAAATGGCAAAGATAAAATATAGCGATAGATAACGGTCAGATTGGCGTCAAACCAACACATCGCGGCTTCTTTGTCTATTAATAACAATATAATAGATCTAAAGCTATTTCGTGCAAAAGGTGTAGGAAATACATTATCAGAATTTAAAGGAGATTAGTGAAGTTTCACTCCTGATTAATTATTTTTATAACTGCATACTTGTATAATAAATAGTCCAGTAGTTCAGGAGTTTTACCTGAAAGGCCATCCAGGAATTTTGAACGACCTCAATGCTCGAGTCTCAATATCGCAGTACGTATTTCGGATATGGATTTTTTTGTGACCCCAAAATCCCGATACCGATAGCCGCATAGACTTTGATATGTGTCTATTGAGTAGCCTATATGACTCGGCATCCTCGGTAGACTACAGTTGCAACGAGCGACGTGTAGCCATGAGATCGAGAGTATATTTTTTGAGAGTTTTTGTGGTCTACTGGCACGGTTGGGTTGTAGAACCTCGAGGCCACTGTACGAACACTAACCCGTGCTTTGAACAGTTTTAAGTGCAATAAAAATACAATAATCATGTACCTAGGTACAGCGATATCATTCTGATGTATAAACCTAACTGCAAAGTGGGTTGCTCAGGGCTGTAAGTGATGTAAATTGCTTCGGCCAGATGTCGCTGCCTGTACGTTATACCGATAAGTTTGTAAAGAGGCTCAAAATCTCGCCGATGTCTGCACTGGCCCATTAGCTCAGTTGGAAGAGCGCTGGCACGGTTAGCCAGAGGTTGAGGCGACAAGTCCCGGCATGGGTGGAATTTTCAGCCTCTAAATAGGTTTTTAAAAATTATCCTCAGCACGGGTTAGTGCCATAAAAATAATATAATCATGTAGGTACAGCGATAACATTTCGATGTATAAACCTAACTGCAAAGTAGGTTGCTCGGGGCTGCAAGTGATATAAATTGCTTCCGCCAGATGTCGCTGCCTGTGCGTAATACAGAGAAGTTTGTAAAGAGGCTCAAAATTTCGCCGATGCCTGCACTGGCCCATTAGCTCAGTTGGAAGAGCGCTGGCACGGTTAGCCAGATGTCGCGGTTTCAAGTCCCGGCATGGGTGTAATTTTTAGCCTCTAAATAGCTTTTAAAAAATTGTCCTCAGCACGGGTTACTACAATAAAAAGAATACAATTTGTATCAAATACAAACAACGAAAATTAGAATAGGAAGTAAAACAATTTGTACCCATACAATTTCTTCAAATAAAAATGTTTTGAACCCCTGAAAGTTTGTTTACATTCTTTATCTGGTTTCGATGGCCTTCCTTTAGTTGATTTGTTGGGAAAGATAATATTCATTGTACCGAACTACAGTACATTAATTAGCTTACCCTCGGTATTAGGCGTCGACTCCCGCGATAATTGGCTGCTACCTCTAATCATACCTCGGTAATAGCGAAAATCCACTTGACCACTTAAATATAGTTTTTTTCTTATAAATTCCAAATGACCACTTAAATATAATTTTTTTTACAAATCCAAAACAATGCCTAAGCATTGTTTTGGAATTTTTAAGAAAAAAAAATATAAGCGGTCTCTATCACGATCTTTATGCTTAGAAATGCTTATTTTATACTTTTAAATGTTGCCATTTACCTTGATATGGCAAAACAAGGTTGGCCGAGTCAGCTATTACAAATATATTTTTCACCTCACTAGCTCGTAAAGGGTCTGTTTATCATTCGAAATCTGCGTGGAAAATCGCACTTTATCCGCTAGCGTAGAAAGTGTTTTTAAAATTCGAATATATTTATTCAATAAAGGTTTCGTACAATAAATTACATATATATAGAACCTCATTGGTTTCGTAATAGTTTATATTCTCTGCAGCCAGTCCATTGATGATTGAAATGCAAATACTTATTTCATGTCATGCGCCAGCCTCATTTAAAGAATCGCACTGGCCGGCAAGAAAATTTGATTTAAAAAAAAAACTTTAAAATTTTCTTCTCTTTATTGAATTCACTTTACTTCCATTATTTTGGTTTGTTTTTTGATAAAATCGAAAGAAATCATAAAATATGAGCGAAGCTAGCAGCGACGAAGATATAAATTAACAGTAATTTAATATTTATTAAAACTGTTTTTCTTGCACCTAACATTTTCCTCGCTTTAGTGAGGTGAAAAGTTGTGTGTTGCGCTCGGCAGTAAAGTTATTTAGCGTCTCGTACCTTTGAAACCCTCGCTACGCTCAGGATTCTATATTTGAACCACTCGCTTCGCTCGTGGCTCAATCCTAGAATCCTTCGCTTGCTCAGGTTTCAATACAAGGTACTCGCGCCAAAAATTTACTTTGCAGCCTTGCATAACAAATAACTATTACGTTTGCACAGATTAGAAGTCTTTTAAGTTGTGTTTATTTCAGTTCTTGTATCGAGTCATGTTATCACTAGAAACTGACAGCTCGTAGGATCTCAGTTGATGACTTCCGGTTTCGTAGACTCTGGTACTTTTTTTTTTGCTTTAAAATTAATGAAAGTAGACCAAATCGAAATATTCAGCCCAGGCTCTCAAAAATTACTAAAGAATAAAAAAATTTATTAAAAACAGAACTAATTTTTTTTAGTACAATGTCCATTAGCTACCAACATTGTGTGACAAAAATGTATTTAGCCTTTTTAACAAAATAATACTTACCAATATTGAACTGGTGGCGCCTCGTGTAATCGCGCGGGTGATATTCCGGGTGGACTAGGCTGCGCTGGACGTAAGCTATGCGCTCGGGTCTGCGCCAGTCGGGTCCGCAGTAGGTGACGAAAGCCGAGCGCTCAGATGGAGACTCATCCCTCGGCCGCCGGTACAGGCACGCGCCGGCCGTCACTAACCAGTGAGGGCTCAGCGCGGCCGCGTCACAGTGGACCTAAATTTCCCAATAAAAAACCTGTTCACTGAGACGATTCACACACACACACACACACACACACACACACACACACACACACACACACACACACACACACACACACACACACACACACACTCACACACACACACACACACACATACACACACACACATACACACACACGCACGTACGCACGCACGCACGCACGCACGCACACACGCACGCACGCACGCACGGACGCACGCACGCTCGTACGCACGTACGCACGCACGCATGCACGCAAGCACGCACGCACGCACGCAAGCACGCACGCACGCACACAGACACACAGACACACACGCACGCACGTACGCACGCACGCACGCACGCACGCACACACATACACACACACACACACACACACACACACACACACATACACACGCGCGCGCACACACACAGGCAAAAAATGGGTAATAGAAAACATGATAATTGACAATTTCGTAGAAAATATAAAATAACTATTGATGTGCCATTATGTGATATCATTAGTGTGGGATCGACCAAGGTATAAACGATGTCTACACATTATCACAGGGGATTAAATAATCGCTAACTTAGTTATTTGTATGTCAAAAAATTAATTCAGCCTTTTTAACAAATAATCACCTCACTGATTTCAAATTGATGTGATTAAATAGCTGGAAGTTAGATAAATTATCAAGATATTAAGCTGAGCTGCTTACCTGTGATGATTCATAAATATAGACTGCTACAAAAGGATATTTTTCCCAAAGTGAAACGCCAGTTTTATTTGACTTGAGATGGGCATCAATTGGGATCTGATGTATGACATCATTCTGTCGTAGACTCTTATGGCCCTCGTGCTGATTGATTGAATAATTTATCTCCAACTTTTTAAAGGCCGTATTGTTCAAGCGACTGTTGTCTCTTTTAATAGGTCTTTTAGAGTAAAAATAATTATCATCTACATGTGGTATGTCTTGATTTATATCAACTAAGCGCACTTTTACGTTATCTTGTGGCTTTGTGTCTATTTGTATATTATAAAAGCTTCCAATTTTGGCTCTTTTCCGCTTTCTTGCAGCTGTAAATTGATCGTTAGTTTCGAAAAATTTTACTTTATCTTCCGCGGTGGTCGGATCAGTATAAGTGATATTCTCAGAAACCCATTGAAATGATATTTTACGGCGTCGATTCTTTTTAGTCGCAATTTTGTCCTCACTGTCTGGTATCAGCTTGTTGTAAAAAGGTTTCCCAGCAGTATGATAAATGTGTTCGTAAGATGTGTAGGCATATTTCACAGCGGATTTCATTGGTAAGTACGGTTCACTAAGCCCCGTAAAGGGCGGTGGAGTTTTCATGGGCTTAGAAGTGAATAGAGCAAGCCGAGGCAAGTTATTCCTTTTTTTAACGTACTGCACATATGGTATTTTTCGTCTGTCGTCTTTTTCTATTGTTGTCACCTTTTCTTTTAGTTTTATGTTTTTCGGTAACTCTGCGATATCTTCGAAATAGTCGAATGCTCTAAATGCTTCAGTACTAGTAGATCCTGATTTATAGGGATTTTTGGTATTAGTTTTAGTAGAACCCGATTTATAGGAATTCTGAGCCATATCTTGTCTTTTAATTTTTTTACCAGAACGAAATGCTTTATATTGTGAAGATAGAAATAGGAAATTTCTTGTAAATGTTATTGGGTTAGAAGGTATCGGCACTTTTCTTGTCCAAAGCATATTGATGATTTCGCGCTGTTTTTTGCTCAATCTACTTTCGTGCCATATTCGTTTTGTTTGTTTCTTCACATGCTGGTAAAACTGTGCGTGTGAAGGGCGACGGATGAAAGGGCTAACTGTTTCCAAAGTATGTGTAAGGTTGTATTTAGCGTGTTTTACGTCTGCGACTTGGAATAATTTAGGTCTCTCGTGCTGACGGCCGATTTCAACGCGGCCACAGATCCTGGGTACGCTAACTGGATCCACTGACGATACGGCAAACACTAAAGCTAGCAAGCTCAACGTAAAGTTGTTTATTAGGTCGTTATGGTTACCAGACATTATGGAGAGAGTAACTGGAAAGATTTGAGAGCACTACTAAAGGATATTTCTAAAAAACCGATACCATTATATTAGTCTTTCGCGACATTATGACGTGCGTCAGGTGACAGCACCACAGAACCACAGATTAAAAAGAAAAAAAGACAAGACAGAACCACATATTCAAACGTTTTTGGACATGACATGACTAGTGACCATGAAAGTAGTAATGTACGTATACTACTTCTATGCTAGTGACAAATATTTTTTCCCTTCATAGACAAAGTTCATAGTGTCAAAGGTGTCAAAGGTAATACCGAAATATTTTATTTTTGTACTATTTTGTTAAATCATTTGTGGAATTAAATTTTTGTCTTCGGACATTTTTAATAAATTTTCATTACGGTATTTGGATAAACTTGCTTCTAATTGGCTATTTCTTGGCTAACACGTGACATTGGCAAAATTGTACTGGACAGTGCAGTGAGTCCAAAAAGCAGAATTAAATTGAATTAAATTATTTGTGGAACAGATTTGTTTACCAAGTAAGTAACATGTACTCGTAAAAACCAGTGGTCTACTTTATCAACTTGACACAATCATTATCATTATAGGATCTTAATAAAAAAAAATCCTAGCCAATTCTTACATTCATCCTGCTGTTTAGTAAATAACGAATTTTTAGGGTTCCGCAGTCCGACAAGGAACCCTTATAGTTTCGCCATGTCCGTCTGTCTGTCTGTCTGTCTGTATATCTGTCTGTCCGTCCGTCCACGGCCTGGCGCAAAAACCGGTGGTACTAGAAAGCTGTGATTTGGTGTGTGTATACATATTTAAAAATAAAATAAAATAAAAATAAAACATTATATTATCTTATCTTATCACGCCGACAAAATTAACAATAAAATGTTGGAATTTATTTTTTTCTGTACCAAAATTGAAAAGTGGGGAAGATTTTTTTTCTGGGGGGTACGTGAAAAAATTCAAGGTCGTAGCACATATAATGAACTTGAAAGGAAAAGTATCACGGCTAAGTAGGCTTTACTAGTTAACGAGTAATAGGCAACTAACTTATAAAAGTAAAATTTTGTACTAAATCCATTGAAAATGAAGTTGTTAGTTCTGTAAAGCAGCAAACAAAAACCCTCTTTATACGGAACCCTACATTGCGCGCGGCCCGACATGCTCTTGGCCGGTTTTTTTTACGTGAAAGGCCTTTCACTTCGGTTGTAGGGGGTCACCTGTGGGAATCACTTGCTAAAACCGCATGTAACGAAAACAAGTCACCTCGGCAAGGGTTGCCAGCTGTAACTCTGCAACAACGTGTCGTGTGCAGTTCACATATCGTTGAGTAGAACAAAGTAGCTATTACTTAAATCCTCTCGACTCGTGGAGTCAGTGCCGCGTAACACATTGCGCAGTTTGAGCTAAAAATTAACGCTTATGTACTTTTAGATGTTTCACATTAAACCAACGGCTGTGTAATCCGACACGGGCCCACCCGCTTTTAGGGGTTTTACCTCTAATCTAACTATCGCATGTTTGTAGTGAAATAGAAACTGCGTCGTGCAGTCAAAATTTATTCACAAACTTTCCTGGATTAACCCGTGTTGTAAATTACGACGTAAGTAGGTCTTCAAAATTATGACTTTTGTTTGTTGGTCCTTGGATTCTGTGTAATGCTATTGACGTGCCGAGAGATGCAACTAAGCAAGCATAATTTAAGTAGTTAGGCACATGATACATCAAAACAAAAACATGTACCTATTCACAGATATTTATTTTTATATGTCTTATGAAGTCTTATGTCTATATCTAATGTAAAGAATATCTTACTGAACAGTTTGTTACCTACAGACGGTATTAATCTTTTCTCTGTTTTCAATGTGTTAAAATTCTGTATTATTTTCAAAGAGCGATATCTGTTATTAAACTATTCTATTATAAAGTGGGCGTCCAATGGCTGACGATGATGATGATAATGATTATAAAGTTTGGAATCTAAACCATTGACCAGATCCAACGATTCTCTTTGTACACGGAGTTTTGATCAACAAAAAATAGTAAGCAATACCTACTATGTGCAAGTCCTGTAAATAAGAGTTTGTCATTTACAACAATTTTGTTCGAGATCTATTTATAATTTCTCTATATTTTTTTTCATCTTTCATATTTTCAATTTATCTAATTTTACGGTTTTGTTCACTTTATAGTAGCGCTGTCTGATTATGTGTTATCCTTTTACGTAGGATAATAATATACTGAAGGCATCGACGTCAGTTTTATAGTATAAGCGCCAATTCCGTAAAATTATGTCGCCGTTGATGTTTCGAAAAATGTTAATCGTAGAAAAACTCACTGAAGAAAAATTATTGTAAAATACAAATCCTAATCGAAATGTTTCAAACATTTTAAAAATAAACCTTAAAAGTAGATAGCAATTCTAAAGACGAATCTGTCCATAAAGTTACAGAGCAAACTATTAATTTAAAAGGTATTAAGTAAAATACACTCCAAGAGCGAGCGCGACAATTTGGATCTGTCTCTATAACTGACCAGTCTATAAACAGAAACGACTGAGCGTCTACTAGTAGCAAACCTATTTTTACTTCCTTTTCCTTCAGCTTTTTCCTGGGGTCATCATTATCATCATTCAGCCACAAGAAGTCCACTGCTGGACATAGGCCTCCTCCATGGATTTCCAAAAAGACCGGTTGGAAGCGGCCTGCATCCAGCGTCTTCCTGCCACTTGAATGAGGTCATCTGTCCATCTTGTGGCTGGTCGTCCCACGCTGCGCTTGCCGATATGTGGTCTCCATTCGAAAACTTTTCGGCCCCATCGGCCATAAGTTCTGCGTGCTATGTGCCCCGCCCACTGCCACTTCAACTTACTAATCCGCTGGGCTATGTCGACGACTTTCGTTTGTCTACGGATCTCATTATTTCTGATTCGATCTCGTAGAGAAATTCCGAGCATAGCCCTTTCCATAGCTCGTTGCGTGACCTTGAGCCTTCTTATGAGGCCCATAGTGAGAGACCACGTTTCAGTGCCATAAGTCATCACTGGTAACACACACTGGTTGTATAATTTTGTCTTGAGTGATTGAGGTATATTAGACGAAAAGACTTTTCTAAGTTTCCCGAATGCTGCCCAGCCGAGTTGGATTCGACGATTGACCTCTTTCACGAAGTTGGACCGGCCTAGTTGGACTGTTTGTCCTAAGTAGACGTATTCGTCTACAACTTCGAGAGTCGAGTTCCCCAATGTTATTGGGGTGGGCACAACACGGGCGTTTGACATGACCTTCGTTTTGTCCATGTTCATTTTAAGGCCCACACGTTGGGAAACTCGACTGAGGTCGTCGAGCATTATGCAGAGGTCTTCCATCGTTTCTGCCATGACTACTATATCGTCGGCAAATCGAAGGTGCGTTATGTACTCGCCATTGATATTGATGCCGCGTCCCTGCCATTCCAGAAGCTTGAAGGCATCTTCCAGTGCGTTCGTGAACAGTTTCGGAGATATAACGTCTCCCTGTCTCACGCCTCTTCTCAATGGAATTGCCTCCGAATTCTGCTCCTGTACTCGGACCGACATGGTGGCGCTGTTGTACAAGCACTTCAGCACCTCGATATACCGATAGTCAATACGGCAACGCTGGAGAGACACGAGCACTGCCCATGTCTCGATCGAATCGAAGGCTTTCTCATAGTCCACAAACGCTAAGCAGAATGGCAAATTATACTCCTCAGTCTTCTGTATAATTTGCCGCAGCGTGTGGATGTGGTCTATGGTACTAAAGCTGGCTTGTTCGGGAGGCTGGAGGTCATCAAACCTGCGTTCGAGACGATTCGTGAGGACCCTCGAAAACAGCTTATAAATATGGCTTAGAAGCGAGATGGGTCGGTAGTTATTAAATAGAGAGTTCTTCTAAAGAAAGGGGTTTCTTGAAGAACAGTGTCACCACGCTTCTGTTCCATGCTTCTGGCGTTTTTCCTTCGAGCACGACGGAATTGAAGAGCTTCTGAAGGACTTTAAGTACTGGTGTTCCACCCGCTTTCAGGAGCTCTGATGTGATTCCGTCCTCTCCTGGTGCCTTGTTATTCTTGAGCTGTTTCAGGGCCATCCTAATCTCGTACAGGCTGATGTCCGGGATGTCTTCGGTATAATGTCGAGTCAGTTTGGCTCTCGGATCTTTGTTCAAACTGCTAACAGGTTTTGCGACTGAGGTGTATAGCTGTCCGTAGAAACTCTCAATCTCCCTCAGCACCTCTGATTTGGTCGACGCTATACTGCCGTCCTCTCTCTTCAGCTTCGTCAGCTGGCTTTGCCCAATAGACAAGTCTTTTGCGAACACTTTGGAGCCCTTGTTCCGCTCTATAGTCTCTTTATACGTTCGGTATTAAAGGAACGAATATCGTGCCGCATAGACTTTGAGATATGTCTATTGAGCTGCCTATATGACTTAGCATCCTCGGAGGACTGCAGTTGCAACGCGCGACGTTTAGCCATGAGGTCGAGAGTATAGTTTGAGAGCTTTTGTGGTCTACTCGTACGGTTGGGTCTATTGAACCTCAAGCCCACTGTACGGACAGTTTCTACAAACCTGTTATTGATCTCGTCCACCGATGCGGCGCTCTCCAGGCACTCAAAGCGATTTGATAATTCGAGTTAAAAGTTCTCGGGGTTCTGGATATGGGCCCGAGTAGGTCGGAGCGTGGACTTCATGAGACGAGACCTCTCAAGTTTGACATTGATATTCAATGTGCCTCTTACTATTCGGTGATCGCTTCCGGTTTTCACCATGTTGATCACAGAGACGTCATTGAATATTTGTCTCTTGGAGGTCAGGTTGAAGTCTATCTCGTTTCTCGTGGAACCATCGGGACTCAACCAGGTCCATTTCCTGTGAGGTGGCTTCTGAAAGAAAGAGTTTATCATAAAGAGTCCCTCTTTCTCCAGGAAGTCTGCCAACCTTTTTCCTCTCGGGTTCCGTTGCCCATGACCAAATTTCTCCACTCTCATCTCACCCTCGCTTCTTGTGCCCAGCTTCGCATTGAAGTCCCCCATAACCACATTAAAATAGGTCTCCGAGGTATGTATGGCCCTACTAATGTCCTCATACATCGCCTTTACCTCCTCATCGGAGTGTGACGAGGTCGGTGCGTATACCTGAATGACCTTCAGCGAATATCTCTTAGATATTCTGAGTATTAGGTACACCACTCTGCTCGACACACTGTTGATGGCCAAAATGTTATTTACGAGGGACTTGTGGACAAGAAACCCGACACCATCCTGGGCCTGTTGCTCGCCCTCCCGGTAGTAGAGCAGGTTACCGGATTTCAGGGTTATCGTGCCCTCGCCCTCTCGACGGACTTCAGATAACCCTAGGATATCCCAGTGTAACCTACCCATTTCCTCTTCCAGCTCAATTAGCTTTTCGTCTGTCCTCAATGTGCGAATGTTGTGTGTTACCAGGGCCAGTCGTTTTCGTTTTTGGGGGTGGTAGCCAGAACTCTGCTGGAGATTCTTAGCACCTCTTGCTCCGCCGTTACCGTGGCCGCTACCGTAGCCAGGAATAGCGGAGCCGCCGGGGACTGGGGGCCTGGTTTTTTGGTGTATTGCCATGAGGGTATTTGCCTTACTCGCCACACTTGGCATGCGGGTTGGCGAGCGCAGTATATCGTATTTTCGCAGAAGGCGCTGCTGCCCCCCTTCTGGTAATGTGTCCCTTAGCCGGTTTTTACGGCACCCGCGGGAAGAGATGGGGGGGATTCTAAAGCCAGCACCCCACGGCTGCCTTTTCTGGGGTACACGACATTTTTTTTAATACAAATTTTTAAGAAATTGGTAATTAGGCGTTGGTATTTCTTGAGTTAATGACTTGGATGAGTGAATGACCTAGGGCGAGTAAAAACCTTTATAAATTAATAGTACTTACATTAAACACCGAGGGGAGAAAACGATCCGCTGCGCTTGGGCCTTAAACATACTCTCGAACAGAAATATAGCTTTCTCCCGATAATGCTTTATACTACACGTACGAGAAAAATAAAATTATTTCTGAGTTGGTGTGGTACAAAATTAATTTTTATTTATTTATTATAAAATCAAAATGTTTACCTACCACAGATATCCATTTCTGACATTGACTCGCAGCAGCTTCCAATTCAGGCCAGTGAGTGTCAATCGTCCTGATCTCTTGGGCTATGGATCTTTTCCAGGTGATGCTTGGCCGCCCCTCCCCTTCCTCTGATCCTCTTTTGATTGCCGAAGTCTGTATACCCGATATGTTGTGTATTGTTTATTTACTTGTCTACATCATACCCAATATGTTATTTGCGCCTATTGTTTCTTTTCTCTTGCATTAGCAATATATGAAGCCCTATATTGAAGTGTACCCTTATCCTTTTTCAGAGCATGCGCAATAAATCAGTACAAGCAGGTATTCTTTAAAGATTCCGTCTAACCCTTATCAGAAAAAGTCGAGGCGCAGGCTAGAGTGATCCACTTTATCGTCATAGCGTCACAATATTTTACTCGGGACATGATTGATATAGGAATTTACGTGCTCACGTCCACAAGTCGTGAACTCGTGACTGTGACCCAAAGATCTTACTTTGAAGCGTCCGGAGGTTTACAAGCTTTTGACCGCTATATATCTCTACCGCACGTTCCAATGGTATGACAGTGACAAACATTGTTACCATCAAAATAAACGTTCTCTTCAGACACACTGCACGTTTTCTACTTCTAAATAAAGGCAACAAGTGAGACAAGAAAGATTCCAAAACGGTTTCCCTCTTTGACTATCGCCTTTGCACTTACTTAAAGACATGGTAAAGTACGGTACGCGGCATTCTCGGAACTAATGTATATAAAGCCGGGTCTTCTACTCCGTTTTTAGGCTTCCGTACCCAAAGTGTGGATGTCGTAGAAGGCGACAAAGGAAATCAATTTCCAGTAGACGGGCAGAACCGATACTATTAGAATCGTCGTCGGTCCCAAGCACGGCTAGTAAACATGATAACTAATTAAATTGTAAATTTGGAGCTTTGTAACTTTTCTATCTTAAATGCATGGAGGTCCATATAGATTGACTTTATAAATAGGTACCACCAAATTAATAAAAGTGTACAAAACACATCAATTTTATTTTGAGACTATGGACTTCTGCTTCATAGACTTTATTAAAAACACGTGTCCGCATACCTGCTTTATGTGACAGATAGCTTTCGAGCGCTTTAGCAATCTGCTCAATTGACACGCACTTAGGGATTATTGGCTATAACATGTCACTAAAGACACGTGTGAACGAGCCGTATTGGCATCTGAGTAGCTTATAGTTGACTGAGCTGATTGATTTAGCGCACATACAAGATTCGATATGCCCTTTATGCTTGAGTTGAGTACGTCTACACCCATCTACATCAATAAATTACCAAGAGACGGGCAGCAGCGTCTTCCTGAGATGCCAACAGCATACTGCGATTGCCAACCCGCCTGCCAAGCATGGCGATTATGGCAAAACTCCTCTTGGTTATGAAAACCACGAAGGAGGCCTATGACCTGCAGTGGGCGTCGAATGGCTGATGATGATGATGACCCAAAGTGTGTCAAACGGGACCCTGTTAAGCGATTCGTTGCGGATGGCAACGAATTGCAAGAAGAGCTTGCCCAGAACAAAACTATCATAATTTTTCATGTAAAACAAGCTTGTAGCCCTCGTTTCTTTGTATTGTGTAAACAAAAAAATCAGTCGCAATAATTACATTCAATCAATAACATACCTTAATTATTTAATTTTAATTTAATAGTAGATGTTTTCGAAAAGCTATTCCGTTACATATTAGGTATGTAGTAAAAAAAATCATCTTGCATCTGTAAGAAATACACTGGGCATGCATAAAAAAGAAATGTACTGGGCGTTGTGGTGAACATACCGAATATTTTAAAGAATCGAAACGTTTAAAGAAAATAAGAGACGGCGCTATTTTTTTCTCGCGATTTAAGAACGCGTACGTGAATTTGGCGCCCCCTTTGCCGCCCGCCCGCACGGGTGCCCCTACCCACCCTAGCTCCTGGCCTGATGTAAAATAAATAAATATCACTTCATTACATACCATTCATCTCTCGAACCGTAAGGTAGCTACCTAGTTGAAAATTTCACAGAGTATGCGTTATTATTACTTCTCGACCAATAATAAAAAATAAATAAAGGTAACGTGATGCATATTTGAATGACAGGATACTCAATAGTTTGATTTGAGATCCTTGTGGACTGAAATGGGATGTAGTGACTAGAATTGAGACAGGGAGAGAGGATGAAGAATGAAAGATTGACGAAACAAATATTTCGAGCGAATGTGAGTAGAAGGGCTGGTAAGGGACGTCCCACATACTTCGACATACTTCGACTAAATAGGGGATGCATTAGCAAAGGCTAAGATAAAAAGTACCCGAAACCGGCGTGCGTGCATGCAACGACTAATGAATGTTGATGAAGCGAAAGTGATCTGTCAGGATCGTATCAAGTGGCAGTTCCTGGTCTCTGCCTACCCTTTTGGGGTACAGGCTTGAGTTTTTGTTATGGTATTTCTTAAAGTATAACAATCAATCAAAAAATATTTTTATTATTATGGAAGCCTCGGTGTGCAATGCTTCTATTGGTGGGGTGTTTTTTTCATATTTTTTTAACCTTTTCAGTATCAGTATATCAGCTGACGCCTGCAATTTAGTTTTTTTTTGTGATGTCAAGGTGCCAGCAAGACTCGTGACCTTTCACACTACATTTGTCAAAATCAGTCTAGCCGTTTGATCTCTGCAAAGTCATAACAAAACATTAAATACATACGCGCAAAAAAACATAACCGTCGCAGTCTGCTAAAAAGGCCTTAGAGAAATATTGAAGAAGAAGAAAAATATTTATTTAACGTTACATACTCGTAAGTATGCAGGAAAAGTAAATACTGAAAATAAGGCAGATATAGGACAAAAGCAGAAGAAATGTAAAGCTAAGCCGATATTCATCATCATCAGAAGAAGAAGAAGAAATAAGAAGAAGAAAGACATTTATTGGGACAAATTAACACATCACAAGAAAAAAATAACAAGTAGAACAAACAAGACAAAGGAAAAACAAGTCACATAAATACAACATAATATAAGACAAAGTTAGAACGTCAGAGTGCATCCTCTGGTGTGTCTAAGTTGCCACAAAGGGCATCTGACTCAGCATTGTGCTGAGGGTGTGAGCTCTCAGCTCAGCGCTGGTTTTCAGTCGGTGCCTGCGGTAATCGACGCGTATATTACAAGTTGGTGGCAAATGAATGAAAATAAGACAATATGTACATATATATAATTTATAAAAGTATATATTATAATATAAGAAAGTGGTTAAAGAGTGATAAGTAGATAATATTCCAAAATAAACATATTAAAAAATAAAATATGATGATGGCAGGTACCGTAGTCATGTCTAGCTAGAGGCAAGAAAGAGCTGGCACTTCACGGATAACCACCCAAACAGGATAGTCCTTACGTCAGAAGCGGCGAAAGATAGGACGGGACAGTCTCTGGTGTTCGAGCAAATATAGCTTGAGTTTACACCCAAAACTGTATCTACTAGAAGCGTCACGTACTGGGGGAGGGATATCATTCGACCGGCTCAATTACTCACTCGCCGACTGAGAGAAGAAATTGTTTGCTATTTACCTAGGACTCTCGTTTGTTACTCAAAATTCGTATATTGTAGAGTTATTGAGGAGTGCCAAAGTACCTACGCAGTCTTACTTGGGAGTGTTATAAAATTTTTTACATTATTTTCAGGCCTCATAATGAATTCGATCCCAATAGCCTTAAATAAAGCCGCAATGCGCAAATATGAAGACCTGGAGGTGCCGTGCGATGCTATTCTGGCTAACTACGCATGGATTGACGGTGGAGGCATTGATATGCGTTCGAAGGATAGGACTTTCAATTTCTTACCTAAGACTCATAAAGGTTTGTGCTTCACCCTACTGCGTAATGTCGCCGAGGGTCAGCCTCAGCATGGTGATGCGAAGGTCGACCTCCGTCCAGGCAGAAGTCGAAGGCGGCAGCGATCTTGATAAAACGTTTTATATCTCGTTGTAAATAGGTATGTACCAAAAAATATTTAAAAAAACAACCGGAATTAAGTTCGTAATGTGCAGCACTTACAAAAGTTTTCGTAAAGAGCTTAGATTAATAAAGCCGTGTTCATGATCTTGGTCTACTCGGACCGAGTGACCTATTTTAACTACAAAGATTTTACTCGTATCGTGTATACCGGCGATATTAGTACACTGGAAAACGGCCGATTTTAGTGCACTCGGACAGTGCTCTACTATATGACAGATGAAATTAAAAAAACACAATTATTAACGGAGTATTAACTCCTGCGCCGCATAAAAAAAGTTCCATTTTCGTGACTAAACTCTTATTTTTTTTCTTTTCTTTTTATACTTCTACTGTTGAAGTTCTACGACAAACGTGTTTGATACCGCTTCTATCCATCGTACCAGTATATTTTTGGTCATTTTTTTCACGACCAGTTCATAACAAAACGCCTACATCTTATTGAATGTACATCTTATTGAATTTAGATTTTTGCATTTTATAGGCGTTTTGTTATGAACTGGTCGATACACCACCATCTGAGTGGACTACAGTATTTCTAGAAATATACGGTGAAGTGATAGGAAAATAATAAATAATTGGACACAACTGCATGAAATTAATTATTTTACCCAATATCCGAGAACTGCCACGAAATAAAAAAAATAATTTACATAACATTTCATACGGATCTTAATCAAATATCAAAAAAATACAAAATATCGTCGGCTTATTGCAAGAAGTCATTAACTGCAAAAGCTCACTAACCGCTTTTTTTAAAGGTATGGACATAGAGATGTATTGAACAATGATACGATAGTGGTGTTTTAGACAGGCATTATTTTAACGATGTTATAGGGAATAAGGAGGAGGAAATACAACCATTAACTAACACGAACTAAAAAGTCCTTTTTCTCCCAATAGTGAATATGTCGGTTAATGAGTTTTTGCAATAAGCCGACGATATTAAAAAGTTGTGATGTTTGTGATATATTCGTATAAAAAGCCGATAGGTATCTGAATGGTTTTATCAACTGACGTTTTGACACAATGCTTTAAAAAGGATTGCCATATGATCCGATATAGCCGGCAGGCTCCGATCATGCGAAATATTATATTCATTTTCAACGTTATAAAAGTTGATTTCTCACAAAGTTTATCGCTTAGCTATATAGAACAGTCACTGAAAACCTAGACGCATTTTTTGTAACATACTTTCATATAAGAAAAAATATTTAGTCGACAGCACATTGAACTTTATTCAGTTGCGTTACGGGCTACTTCCCAACTAAAATGTTAAGGTTGAACTGCTTTCAATAGATTGTACCCAGGTGCTCTGTTGAGTTGCTTACTTTTACAGTGCAAAATACAAGTCACCCAATCATTTCCAGATATACCAATTTGGTACTTTGACGGAAGCAGCACGGATCAGGCAACAGCAGACAACTCCGATACATTCTTGTTCCCACAGTTGATCTTCCACGACCCGTTTCGCAGAGGCAAACACATAATGGTGTTGGCAGATACCTACCATTATAACTACCAGCCTACGCGTGAGTATACATTTCTGCTTAGAATTATTGTAAGGTATAAACTTTGGCCTTTGCATCTACGTAATGATATGATTTATACAGCGTCCAGTGGCATCATCACACACTAGATGGGGGAAAGGGGCCACTCGGACGCGGTGGTAGCCCAGTGGGTAGAACAATGGACTCGGAAGCGGGAGACCCAGATTCGATTGCCAGTGCGGGCATATACCTATGACTTTGTTTTCTAAGTTATGTACATTTGTGAAGTTATAGTAGCAATACCACTCGCTAACGGTGAAGGAAAACATCGTGAGGAAACCTGAGTGTCTGAGCTATTTACATATCTCAGCGCTTGAAATCGCCAATCTGCGGTGAGCACGCGTGGTGATTAAGCCCATACTCTCTCTCTGAGAAAAGGCCTGTGCCCTACAGTGGGACGTATATAGGCTGCTTATGAAGTATTAGCTGTTATTTAAATATTAATTACTTAATAGTAGTATAATCTAATATATAAAAATCTGGTGTCACAGTGTTTGTTATCAAACTCGTCCGAAACGGCTTCGCTTATAACAAATATTATAAAAGAACCTCGAGGCGGCGGCGAACATTTCATATAAAACGACGTAGTAATTAAATTTGTATGTAGGTACCGCATTTTTTTTCTCAAAGTAAAGTTTATGAATATCGGTAGGTACTTTAGTTGATATCTTTGGATATCTTTAGTTGTGCAAATGCAAAAAAGACATCAACATCTCCATCAACGACATGTAAGGCGGGCGCTCGTAAAAGCGTGTATTCGAGCCCCCGGGTCTTTGTCGTTCCGTTGAAAAGCGTCTGGATGGCCTGACGATGATATCCTGGGAGAGAGGGCGCTCCTTGCTTCGGGATGCTACGTGTGTCAGCACTTTTGCCCCTTTGCACTTAGCGTCTACCTTGTCTACCCCGGGCGCTGCAGCGGAAGAGGCTGCGAGACTTAAGGACCAAAAGTATTCGTCGCTGTTGGGCTAGTACATTTTTGTGCCTCTCGCGATCGAATCCACTAGAGCTTGGGGAGTACAGGGGAAGGCCTTTATTAGGGAGATAGGTCGCCGCTTGAGGGACCATGGCTATGACTACCGCTCTGGGGCCTATCTTACGCAGAGAATCTCCCTTGCAGTGCAGCGAGGTAACGCTGGCAACGTAGTGGGTACCTTTGCGTCGGATGTGTCCTGGGGTGGCTTATTTTCTTAGTGTTACATTTTCTTTGTGTATGTTTTCTTTTGTGCGTAATTCGTATCTTTTAATTTTCCCATTTTATTTCCGATGAAGCTTTTTGTGAATGAAGTTAATTTTAATAATTTTATTTTTAGTGTATGATTATGTAATAAAAGTGTTTTTAATGCAAAAATATTTTTAACTTTCGAGAAATCAGGTAAAACGATTATGTTATGCTGAACCTGTTTTCCTGGTAATAGGGGCACCTACTGCGTTTATTGATTTTATTATTATCCTGCTCTAGGTTTCCTACTAATAAGGAAAGCCAGATTTCTCGCAAATCCTCCTGATTGGTGGTATTTTGCCAAAAATTACAGTAATTTACTCTATAATATACTCCCTGCAATATTCCCAATGTTACTGGCCTGCCTATATTTGATGTTTAAAACTAAGATTAATATCATTATAGTTTTAAGCTCTTCAATAGTTTTGCTGATGATTTTCTGTTGATGACCAGCACAACGACGACTAGATATAAGGCACCGTTTCCGCTAGAAGCTATGAATTTGAGCTCCCAGTTTGTGATCTCGGTTTCTAATGCTCAGAGGCCTAATTTTTCACACCAAACTACGTTTTCGATAGCAAACAAGATTTGAGAGTTTGACGATTTTAATCGCTTAGGATTTGGTGCGCGTAATATAGGAGCGGATTAATTGTATTGTGATTTACTAAATCCAAAGAATTCAGAGCCTCATGATGACCATCACAAGATTGATTAGATCTAAGGCACTAAATCTAGAATACTCAGATACATTGGATCTGGATAGTTGAAGGTGTGATGATGACCAGTAGAAGAACGACTGGATTTAGAGCACCGTTGCAGCTAGAAACCTAAAATTTTAGCTTTTATACTCTGATTAATTTGGTATTTTATAGATTTAATGACTTGGAGGTCTAAAGATACAGTACAACGACAACCGTATATAAGACACCGTTGCAGCTAGGAATCTGGACTTTATGCTTTAATATTCAGCTCAATTAATTTTGTTAATATGCTGTCGAGTCTAGACAAGTACTTGTAATTTTATCGCATAAAACATACCTTACGAAAGTTTTTGAATATACGGATTCGTAATACAGACAGACTATATCATTGATTAAAAATGATATATTTATGAACATAAACATAAACATTTACATACAGGCACATACATTGCTTCTGGTATATATTTTATGATATATTAACAGAGGAGGTAAGTACAAAACCTCATAATTCCACTTGTTAAAATAGTGAAAACAATAAAATATTAATAACTTTAAGTACAGTGTCAACTTAGTTAAAAATGTTTTTTATACTGTTTAAAGTGATTTTGAAATGTAATTTTCGGCTGAACGACATCTGTTCTGACTCGAAAGCAGAAAAATAAAAATGCAATTGTGAGGTTACTTTATCTACTCAATATTGCTTGCTCGTCCGGTAGCCAAGGAATTTATGCATTGACGTAAAATAAATCCCATAAGAAGCCTCGTCCGTAGCCACCACATCCAACAATGTAATAAAATTGTTGCAGCCACAAACCACCGTAAAGCCTGCGTCATGATGTGTGAGAAGGCGGAAATCGAAGAACCATGGTTTGGTTTCAACCAGGAGTTCATACTGATGTCTACGGACGGGCGGCCGCTTGGGTGGCCTTGTGGCGGGTACCCCGCCCCGCCTGGCCCTTATTACTGCGCCATTGGCGCCAACAAGATCGTGGCACGGGACTTTATGGAGGCTTTCTACAGGTACGATATAAAAAAGCTTATTTTGAATATAAAAACGCGACTACTGCAAATCTGTTCAATATTTAAACCGCTCTTTCAATTTTTGCTCAATTTATTGCAGGTAGTCGGTCCCGCCTGCTGAGCCCTTATGAATTTTTAGCAGGTCCATATTGGTTTTTATAAAATTGCTGTTCCGAATTTTACTTTTCCTGGCACATTTTCTACATAATCATCACTATTTCTTATACACTATGTTCATCATCATCATCATCATCATCAACTCTTTGATGCCCATTGCAGGACATAGTTATGAAAACCATGAGGGGTTTTGCTATAATCACCACGCTTGGCAGGCGGGTTGGCGATCGTAGTATGCGATTGGAATTTCAGGAAGACGCTGCTGCCCGTCTCCTCCCGTCGCCCGACATCCATGGGAGAAAATGGAGTGACGCTATTCTTAATCCGGCCTCACACGGACTACTACTGCCACTATGTTCATACTTATAAAAAAAGTAAAATTCCTGGAAAAGCCTACCAGGAGTTTTACTTTTTTTATGGGGTCACTGGGCAGACCAGCAGCCCGATGGTCGGACGATATAGTTGAGTCCGCGGAGGGTCTGTGCGGTCACGGTCCCTTGCCATCCGGACCGTGAGAGATGGCATTTCGGGGAAAAGACCTGAACCCAGCAGTGGCCAGCGGTGGGCTGATGATGATGATGGTGATGAATATAAAAATGGTTATTTATTACCAATTTCGAATTAAATAGATCGAATGATCACTAAATTAAATTAATTGCGTCCTATTACGGTATGATCTACTGAAAACATTCTTACCAAAAGGAATATTTTTTTCTGTTTCACGGGAAGAAAAAAGTCCGATTTTCAAGTATTATATCTTTTTAACTAAACAATTAAACAAATGTAACTCTTGAGTGTGATAAGTATTTCTGTTTAAGCAGTAAAATCTGGGAGCGCCAATTTTCCCTGAAGGTATTTCACTGATGCTCTTTCCTCCCATGTTGCATTAACGATCTTGTGGAGTTTCTTGCCAACACCTAGACTTACTTATTTACTTCGCGTGGCTTTGTGGCTCCAGTGTGGCTTTATAGAGACAAAATATCCGAGTATGATGCCGTTCTGAAGGATATTCTAGAAACTATCCTAAACATTGAAATGTCATCCTCACAATGGTGTCAAGCGATCCTTCCAATTAGGCATGGTTTTCATGTCTCTATAAAACTGCATACTTAGTTCAAAATGTAAATGATCTTCATTGAGTTGACCAGCGCCGACCATAAGACGCTCGAACCATGGTTTTTTTGATATTTATTACTTTTCGTCCTGATATTGTTTGATTATGATTAAGTCAAGTGGTGTACAAATACAAGTATGGTGACAAAACAAATTTTTTCACTTCTCATGCTCTAAAAGTTCGTCTTTATGTCGTGCGTAGGCGACATAAAGTCGCTTTTTATGCTCTAGAGCATAAAGTAAAATCTTCGTCGAAGACCAAGGCAATCGCTGCAACAGCCACACGAACATCTTTAACTTCATACAACAACCTCTTTATTTTATTTCGTTTCGTTCGTATTCTAAGACCAAGGCAAAGATACCAACAGCCAAAGTACACAATAAAACTTCATGAAATAAACTTATAATTTGTATTTCGTCTCATTTATTATTTTTTATATTTGTTTATTTTTCAATTTAGTAGATCAGTATAGTATTTAAGCCATAACAACAACTTATCATAGTTATAAAAAGAAAATGTTTTTATAACTGAGCAGTATGTAACGACCTTAAGTCAGGTGTCACGTCCCTACAGAAAAAAAAAAGAAAAAAAAGTTAATTGGCGGGAACCATAATTATTTTTACATGTTGCTGTTTCATTTCCTCGCAATCGAAGTGAAAAGTAGAGTGTACAACTCGTCCATAAAACCCATTTTACACTCGACTTTATATCTATCCTCGCTCGCAAGCTCGCTCGGATGGATAAACGTCTCGAGTAAAATGGTGCGTTTTATGCACTTGTTGTACAATCTACTATTTTTTCGCGTATCTAGTTTTTTTAAGACTAGCACGTTCTTTCTAAATTATGTTTAAAATGTTAAATAAATTCGAAGTCATCTTGTAGTATGAAGCTTTTAATTAGCATCTCTCTTTATCACATAACCTATATGACTAAACCTGTAGCTCCAATAATATCCAGTATTGTTAACCGCAATTGGGGTATAGATGTCATTATCATATCAGCCATTTGATGCCCACTGCAGGACATAGGCCTCCCTCATAGGTTTTCGTAATCATGAGGGGGTTTTGCCATAATCGCCACGCTCGGCAGGCGGGTCGGCGATCGCAGTATGTGGTTGGAATCTCAGGAAGACGCTGCTGCCCGTCTCTTGGTAATTTATTGATGTAGATGGGTATAGACGTACTCAACTCAAGCATAAAGGGCATATCGAATCTTGTATGTGCGCTAAATCAATCAGCTCAGTCAACTATACGCTACTCAGATGCCAATACGGCTCGTTTACACGTGTCTTTAGTGACACGTTATAGCCAATAATCCCTAAGTGCGTGTCAATTGAGCAGATTGCTAAAGCGCTCGAAAGCTATCTGTCACATAAAGCAGGTAAGCAGACACGTGTTTTTAATAAAGTCTATAAAGCAGAAGTCCATAGTCTCAAAATAAAATTGACGTATTCTTGTACATTTTTATTCTTTCACCTATTTATAGTCAATCTATATGGACCTCCATGCATTTAAGATAGAAAAGTTACAAAGCTCCAAATTTACAATTTAATTACTTATCATGTTTTCTAGCCGTGCTTGGGACCGACGACGATACTAATAGTAAAAGTAACTTCCTAAAGTATTTTCCACACACCACAATCACTTGTCCTGATCCCAAACTAGGATAGCATAACCAGGCAACGACATCACAAACTCAGGTACCTACTCAGTTCCGTTACGGGCAACATTAAACAAAATTTGAGGGCAACACAGACTTACTTGTTGTATAATCACACTTATGCCTTGGCTACATTATCGGGAAATTGCATTAATTATCGCGTTCTTGGGCGTTGAACGTTAGTGTGGCCGGTTTAACGGCATAATTTTATGAACGCCGTTGTCAATGACGTTAAACGTTTAAGTCTCTCAAAAATCAAAGGAATTATCGCGTTTCTTACTGCGTTGATGTGGCTACACTGAGGTTTGTCATGTAACATTCGAGAACGTGTAGACTTGATTATTTTTTTTATCTATGGTGTGGAGTTGGGAGGTTGTTTGTTGTTTTTGTTTTGTGAGGTGCGTCGGTCCAAAATAAGTTTTGTTTATTTTAATTAATTTGAATGTTTGTTTGTTCACCACTATGGGTTGGGCAGATTAGGATTTTTTTAAATTTAACGCCATAATTATTGCCATTGAACATTGAACTCCAGTGATTATCGCGTTTTGTGACGCGCTAATTTTCCGCCTTAATTAACGCGTTTATGGCCATTACCACACGTTTCCATAACGTGGCCAAGACATTACGGTGCTCGCAAGACATCACTTTATAATATAGTCTGTTTTTTAATTCGATGCAAAAAACTAATGGAGCAGTGTTACCATTATAAAATATATCGTTATATTCGGTAGATTTTTGTTAATTTACTGTAAAAAAGTAGACTCTAAAAGAGTAGATTTAGAAACCCATAAAAGTGAAATATTTAAAAAATACTAAGGTAGCTCACACAATTTTTTTAAATCTTATTTATTTTATAAGCCATACATCAAATTATTAAGTCAGCTAACTCACACAAATTTAAATTGGAAGTAAAATATAAAAAATTGTTTTTTTACGCATTGACAACACTTGAATGTAGATAACCTTCGGTGTGAGGTTTGTTTGACACATGAATGAAGACGTAATTTATTCTCAAACATTCCTTTTTCTTCTTGGTTACGCGAATGTTGATTCTCTTGTTTTCTTGCGATTTCGACCATTTTGGCTAGTTTTTCGAGTCCACATGAGAAATGCACGTGAAAGAGATTTCTATTGTATAAATAAAAGATCTTTTTACTTCTGTTTTGATTACAGAGTTTTTTATTGCCATACATTTCATTGGAACATGCAACCCGCTTCCACACACGACTGAGGTCGGATTTAGTATAGAACAAGACATCGCGCCATATATTAATATATTTATAGTCGTCGTCTGTCACGACCCTAAAAATTATTAACTTGTGTTGATGTCCACACAGAGTACGTCAAGAAATGTAATGGGATTGTTAACGATCCCGGCACATTTCGAAGTGACATTTTTTTTTTGCATCGAATTAAACAACAGACTTTAGGCACATCGAAGCTTTGCCTGTGTGAGTGAATCTAAAGTATGGTCGAAATTCCAAGCTTTTAAGCTTTATCATCAGCTGGCTGCCGTCTGAAAGAAACGTAAACAGACAATGCATTAATTTACTCGATACGTGACATACCTAATTTATTTATGTAAATATGATCAGTCGTCGACATAGCCCAGCGGATTAGTAAGTTGAAGTGGCAGTGGGCGGGGCACATAGCACGCAGAACTGATGGCCGATGGGGCCGAAAAGTTCTCGAATGAACCACATATCGGCAAGCGCAGCGTAGGACGACCAGCCACAAGATGGACAGATGACCTCATCCAAGTGGCAGGAAGGCGCTGGATGCAGGCCGCTTCCAACCGATCTTTTTGGAAATCCATGGAGGAGGCCTATGTCCAGCAGTGGACTTCTTGTGGCTGAATGATCATGATAAAATATGATCAGTACTGAGTACCAAACGCGAGTTTCTCATTAATTACAGATGTTGTCTCTACGCCGGCATACAGCTGAACGGGACAAATCCCGGCATTATACCATCTCAATGGAATTTCCAGGTAAGTCACAGTCACAGCCAATAATTTACTACTAACAGGAACAGCTATACCTAGTCCCTTTTTTCATTAAGCTCCTTACGGAAGGACGTACCTTTTTTAAAAAATATTGGGTTTCGAGCGTATACCCACACATGGGTACACTGAGTATAAGTCTTGAAATAGCACGCAGTGCTGTAAATCGTAGCAATAGTTTGCAAAGATCATTATCACTTTTTCCGGCCGACTATTTACGCGTTGCTTTGGGTCCAACGTGAAAACAGAATTATTTATGATAGGTATTCGTATTTAGGCAAAATCAATTTGATCCTTAAATTGATTTTGCCTAAGTACGAGCCTTAGTAAACTAGGACTTACGGCCTTATTCATAAAAAAATAGTCTTTCTTAGAGTCTCTTTAAGTTAGACACTATTTAACTTAACTGGGCGCTTTAACTTTTTATGATATAAAAAAGTTCGAGCTAAAACGCTGTTGTTTTTCTTTAAATGTTATTATACGTATTTCGTTCATGCTTATACAGTCTGTGGTTGTGTCAGAAATGCTTTGTTGTTGTAAATTCCTAAAAACCGGCCAAGTGCGTGTCGGGCCACGCGCAATGTAGGGTTCCCTAGAAGGAGGGTTTTTTTCTGCTTTACAGAACTAACAACTTCATCGAAGTCATTTTCAATGGATTTTTTTACGAAATTTTACTTTTATAAGTTGGTAGCCTATTACTCGTTAACTAGTAAAGCCTACTTAGCCGTGATACTTTTTCTTTCAAGTTCATTATATGTGCGACTACCCTGAATTTTTTTCACGTTTCTACAATCAACGGTTTAGCCAGGAGAGGGGGGGGGGACACCCTATTCGGACAAAAATATTTTGCTAATGAAACCCTAAATTGAAAAATAGTCTTGCTACGGGTACAGTATTTTTCAACGACCAATTCAACGATACCCCACATGATGGGGTAGATGAGAAAAAAAATATCATCCCCACTTTTCATGTTAGAGGAGGTACAGTAAAAAATAATAATTTCCAACATTTTATTGTTTAACTTTGTCGGCGGGATAAATATGTATACACGTATACCAGATTACAGCTTTCTACTACCGCCGCGGTCTTTGCGCTAGGCCGTGAACGGACAGACAGACAGACAGATGGACATGGCGAAACTATAAGGGTTCCTTGTCGGACTACGGAGCCCTTAAAAGAATAGACGATGACATCATAACTGGACTAGTCTCTACTTCCTAGAATTAAGATAGGCAGTTTCATGATCCAGAGACCACGATGAATCCATCAATATCTGTATTTAATCGTCGTGAAGGAGACAACTTTTCCTAAAACCCCCTCTTCACTATATATCCCGTCTCTTGTGACTTTTACCTGAAACATTTAGAAAATAAATAGGTACGTAGACAAAAATTGTTTGTTATTTTGTCTTCTACGTACTTTTCTAAAACACTTTTACTATAGAGTAACCATTAAGGAATGGAGAACTTGCACAAAATAATGTTTTAATAATATAATCGGAGAGGCCATGTTAAAAGGTATATAAACGTGGTTATTTTTTCCTCTAAGATTAATAGTTACTCTAGTCAGGTTGTATAAAAACGCTCCATATAAATCGGACTCAAACTGTGACGTCACAACTTGCAACTGTGACGTCACAAGTTGGATGATGTTTTTATACATCTACACTCTTTTAAGAAAACGTTTAGAATTCAATGAAAAAACGAAATCTGATGTTTTTTTTATTATTAGAGTTACTTAATTTTTCGCATTTCTTGGGACCCGGAAATCCCGAAAAAAATATTTTTATGGTTTTATTTTTTAATTTTTCTTGAGTTTTGGTATGTCCTTTATGGTGTAAAAGCAGTACCACTTAAATATTTAATAAGTTTTTCGCAAGGTCCCCGTTATTAAAAAGAAATCATAATTTTGCACCTTCACATCATCATCATCAACGTTGAGAACATGGCTTTTTATTGCGACCCCATACCTACCTGAACAACATACTTTTATTATGTCCTCACTAGTCCCCACAGACTAAACTCTGATTTTTTATTCCGTAGATATCTGACATTTAAAAAGTGTCGCTACTAAAAAATCTCTCCACCAAAAAAGGGAAAAATTTGAGCCATATGAGGGCAAGAAAAAAAAAATGCTAGAATTTTTTTAATGTTTTACTTCGAAAAAGATAAATCTTAATATTTACTTAATTAAGTGAACTAATACAAAAATAACAAATGTTTCAATATCACGAACAACAAAGCGAATTAATTTTTATTACTTTATTTTATTCTTTAGCTGGTATCACTCCCTACTAATTCAGGTTCGTTAAACCTTTTTAAAAAATAAAGTATGCTACTATTAGCTGTCACGTTGCGTCCGTTACATTTCATTCGACTTCTTTGAATGCTTGAATGCGCTTATATATTCTCGCTATTTGTTTTTATTATCTTGTTATATTTGTTAAGTTTCTGTTATTCTGTTAAGTTTTTTCTTGTTGACTTTTCGTGTTGCGATCGTTTGTAGATTTTTATAAACGTTATGGAACCACAACCTGGCCCTTCCCGGGTAGGAGCCCCATCAATCAGAACACAAGGGTCAGACTTTCTTTCTCCCAGAAAAAAATACAAGTAAGTATCAGCCATACTATCAAAAACGAAGATAAAATGGTGAACTCTCGACAATTTGATTGACACAGTCGCAGACTGTTAAATAATAATTCATGTCAGCGATGATGATGATGAAGGTGATATTAGTATCAACGATGATAAGAGATTTTAATAAAAACATGTTTTCTTTCATCATCATAGGCCTCCTCCATGGATTCCCAAAAAGATCGGTTGGAAGCGGCCTGCCACTTGGATGACGTCATCTGTCCATCTTGTGGCTGGTCGTCCTACGCTGCGCTGGCCGATATGTGGTCTCCATTCGAGAACTTTTCGGCCCCATCGGCCATCAGTTCTGCGTGCTATATGCCCCGCCCACTGCCACTTCAACTTACTAATCCGCTGGGCTATATCGACGACTTTCGTTCGTCTACGGATCTCATCATTTCTGATTCGATCTCTTAGAGAAATTCCGAGCATAGTCCTTTCCATAGCTCGTTGCGTTACCTTTCTTATGAGGCCCATAGTGAGAGACCACGTTTCAGTGCCATAAATCATCACTGTTAACACACACTGGTTGTATAATTTTGTCTTGAGCGATTGAGGTATATTAGACGAAAAGACTTTTCTAAGTTTCTCGAATGCTGCCCAGCCGAGTTGGATTCGACGATGT
Organism: Yponomeuta evonymella; assembly: GCA_963969515.1. Taxonomy (NCBI): domain Eukaryota; kingdom Metazoa; phylum Arthropoda; class Insecta; order Lepidoptera; family Yponomeutidae; genus Yponomeuta; species Yponomeuta evonymella. The sequence continues at coordinate 11,801,254 of OZ018349.1, forward strand.
TTTCTTTATTTGTACTTTTTTACTGCTTGTGATGTAGGGCGTAATTATCACTCGCCGTAAATCCCTTTTTAATTTGGAGCGCCGCACTTAATAAAATGGATACATTCACTAACAAATAAAATGTATAGACTCAGATGTTCAGACTCGTCTTGAAATTGAAAATTGTGCCCGGCCAAAAAGGTGTGTAATCTCCAAGGTAATCTCTGACAGGTCAAAAAATGATAGCTAATAGTTTAGACTAATATTGATCCACACACAAATAACTAGTGCCCTCGTACTTAGTAGCAAAAAACTGTCTATTGTGCAATCACTGAGGTGTTAAAGGGGTGTACTGGAAAGAAATAGTTTTAGGGTTCCGTAGTCAACAAGGAACCCTCATTGTTTCGCTATGTCCGTCCGTCTGTCTGTCTGTTTGTCGGCCTGTCTGTTCGCGGCTTAGCACAGAGTCGATGAGTACTAGAGAGCTGACATTTGGCATAGATATACATATTTATTACGCCAACATAGGGCTAGAATAAAATCTTAAAAAAATAAATTTTTAAATGTATCTCCTCTACACCTGAATTAGGGATGCAGTTTTTTTCTCTCCTATACCATAGTGTGGGGTATTATTGAATTGGTCGTTTAAAATTATTGTGGGTGTAGGACGACCATTTTTCGATTTAGGGTTTCGTTTGATATTTTATGTAGATAATAACTTCTTATTTTCATTGTCATTAATTCGAGTATACTTATGGCCTGTTTATGAATTGAGAATTTCACTAAGTAAATACTTAAGTAACGTCCTGTCACGCTCTTTTCTGAGAAATTCGAAGAGACAGCACTACAGTACATCATATATCATATACAGTACATCATGTACAGTACATCAGTATTTCATGTACACCTATCAACCTACTCTCTTCATCTTTCAGTTCTATCCATCCTAAGGTTGTCTGGAAGAGATCGCTTTTAGCTATAAGACCGCCAATTGTATACGGCAAAACTTAGACATAAAGCCTTTTAATGTATTTTGTTATCTGGTGTGTACAATAAAGTGTTCTAATCTAATACAGTTAACTATTTACTTAGCAAAATTCTCAATTCAGAAACTGGCCCTTAGCCACATTCCATGAGTTTCTAGCGCATTGCCCGCACTAGCGATTGTAATTCAACAGAAAACAAACGTGAGCATTCGTAACGTCGTATTCAACAATACTCCGGTTGCGGAATTCACATGCGATGTTAAACTTGCAATAGGCCCTTGACATACACAATTCTAACTCTAAGCTTTACGCTGCGCTGACATCTAGGTAGCTTGAAAACCGCGGTTATGTAATGAGTAGATAAAAATGGAATCTATAGAATCTATAGAATCTATAGGAATCTATGGAATCTAAAGAGTATTACTTTTAAGTGTAGACGCAAATAGAAAAAAAATTGTATCGAGTTGTTTAAAAAAATGCGCGAACAATTAGTACCAGCGCTCCGTCTATCAGAACAATGACCCGCGGACCCGCGGCACGCGGACCGGAGCTAGCTTGTAATACATTCGAGTTTATGTCGAGATATTTATGAAAAGTGCCTTTTTTAAAAAACAAACAAGCGTATTGTATATATTATATATATATATATATATATATATATATATATATATATATATAATATATATATATATATTGTCAAGGCACGTTCATTTTGCTATGGCTTTCAAACAACCCAAAATTAATGGTGTGTATTGGAGTCTATATTGTATATAAATATATGGAGCAGCATGGCTAGGCAATGTACCCGGTTACGTTTTTGTATGGAGCAACTGAGTGGGTTCTCAGTTCTCGCCCGATGCCTCACTACCTACTTAAACCGTTTGCTTATATAAACCGTTTTAAAACATGTTAGAAGCTGCTAGTTAACGATGGGATAGAGTAACACTGACACCTGAAAATAGCTTTTTATTTCTGTAGGTTTTTTCTATATTTGACAGTTGTTGATGCCCTGGAGTGAAACTTCGGCCGCGGCCGTCGTTGCGATAGAAGCAGACATCTCCTTTCATTGGCAGTAATTAGGTTTCTTTCACTAACCTTCCGTCTTCCTCGTTCAAGGGTCAATTACCGATAAGTGATGTAGAGTGGTCTCATAGATAAATTATATTACCTACCTGCCTTCAGTAATATCCGGGGCACAAATTAAACAATTAATTATTTCACAGAAAAACTGGCCAAATGTTGTATCGTACCATTATCGATACAACATTTGAATATTTGAAGCGTGTACCTTTGGCCGCTATTGATATCGAGCAAAAAACCGCAAAAAAATCAAGTTTGTTGTATGGGAGCCCCCCTTAAATATTTATTTTATTCTGTTTTTAGTATTTTTTGTTATAGCAGCAATAGAAATACATCATCTGTGAAAATTTCAATGGGCTAACTGTCATGGTTCGTGAGATTACGGAACCCTAAAAAATTATGATTTTTTTCGTAGAAACTGAGCAACAGAAATTTTAGCATGGTCTGTCAATGCTATACCCTAAATTTTATTCAAACTTGCTTACATCAAAATTTATGAGTGACCGCGTCACAAAAATATTCGAATATATCGAATATTTGCTATTTTGTAAAGGACAGTATTTTTTTATTCGCTCCGTAGATCATAATATTGTAGTTTTTCTGAAGGCCTTATTGAACATAGTAGTGGAATTTTACTTCGTTGAAATAAAAATAATAATAAAACCTTAAACTCTCACCTTTAAATTTTTGAATAACATCGTTGCAGCTAGCAGTATTTGTGGACTAAGAAAAACCCTCCAACTCAGATGAAACCTGGGATGTTCCGATATCGTTTCAGCGATTATAGCTATCATACATTTGACTTAACTTTGACTGAAAAGTGCCTGCAATTCTGAATTTCAATATTCAAACTATTTCAAGAACTCCAATGCTAAAGTATAATTCACAGAACAGAGAAAATAAGTTAGAATTGCCCTAGCGCGTATTTTGTACGGGAACCGCTGTCGCTGCTTCACCCCCCACCGTTCTTTACTACTACTAATGTAAGCAATAGGCACGCAGGCTTATACATGTGTGCGTGAGTCGAAGGCCGCGAAAGCAAGCGTTGCAATTGGCCAATGCAGTCACACCAACGCAACTTTTGATGTGTGCGAGCGCCTGTACGAACAAGCAAGGGATTGACAAAAAGTTAAAAGATATCGATATTATTAACTTTGTTTGGCGAAGCTTTTTGCGAGTGGATGTAATTTTAAAATTTTGATATTTTGTGTGTAATTATTGATTGTTGCATATACTGGTGTGTGTCTACTCTTCTTTAGCGCTTAATTCTATCAGATTATGTTTCATTATTTACTTATGGCAATTTTATCATAAATACTTGTGACAAGTGTGTCAGAAGTGGTTAAATGGAGTTAAACTCAGACTGCAAAAAGTTATAAAACAAAATTTCGGTGTATTGTAGGTCTCAGAATGTACAAAAAAGTTTACCTTTTAACGTATGCCTATTTTTTTTTCTTTCTTTTCGTTATGTTTATTTCATGTTGTGTTATTTCGCTTTGTGTGTGTGTCTGTAGTTGCAAATAAATGTATTTATAATAAAAAATTAAAGGGAAAAAATCCGAAATCCGTAAATTAGTAGTTACAAAAATAATATCTTGGAAACTTGATTCCTGCAATGGACGAACTATTTACATACCTACAAGTCTGTACTGAACCCTCGGTGCGCGATATTGACTCGCACTTAGCCGGTTTCTAAGAGCAATTAAATATTCCGTAATAACAAAGCTGAAACAATATCGACACCAAGACAAACTGACCCAACACTATCGATAAGTTATTCCCTTCGCTACTCTTTTTGGGAAGTACCACGGAATATTGTGAAGTCAATCGTTCACGCAGACACACATGCTTTGCATTGCTCTTCGCGTACATAATACGTATTTATACTTCAACTTGCGAAATTTTTCACTATTGCTGAAAAACATACTCTTTTCAATATTTTCGATCAAATCACTCAAAATAAAGGTTACTTATCGATGAAAAGAAATCCCTCCATTTGTCACACTAACGTCTCTGCTTCGAGTTCTGCAGGTGATAATTGCGCACGATGGCATTTTTACCCTTTTTTTAGCAGTTTTTCTTTAGTAACATGCTCGGTACGACTCCGCGACCGACTGGGTATGTTTTTGCAAAATATGATCATTTGTACAAATTCGTGGGACGCGCGCCCCGACTACATGCGGTTTCTACCTTATTCCTATGTTCTGTGGTATAAATATTCGAATAGTAAGACAGGCGAATATTCGAATAAAATGAATGTTCGAAGTCCAAAGCCTAGTTACGGGAGCCGTTTTCAAGGAGCAGCCACGTGGGACCGTTTGCTTCTTGATTTTTCCCGTTTGATTGAGCCGAAATGTTGAAACGACTCCGATGAAAAAGGATGCAAGTGTACCTACATAAGCATACCGTTTATAACATAAGGACATTTATAACATTTTTTTATATCAAGCGAAGAGTGAAAAAGCCGGTAAGGAGATGTATTAGCGAAGGGCAAGATCAAATGTATCCTAAACCGGCGTACGTTCATGCAACGACTAATGAATGTTGATGAAGCGACAGAGGTTTGTCAGGATGGCAAGTGGCAAACCCTGGCCATATCACCCGAAGAACTGATAACCCATTGGGTAGACGAGTTCTTGAGTGGAGACCGCAGATTGGTAAACGTAGTGTAGGACGTCCTTAGACTCGGTGGAGCGATGATCTTCGCAGGGCGGCTGGTAAGAGCTGGATGAGAGTAGCCGAGGACCTTGCTCAGTGGCGTGTAATAGGAGAGGCCAATGTCCACCAGTGGACAAGCGTAGGCCGATGATGATGATGATGAAACCCTGGTCTCTAGCTACCCCTTTTGAATGCAGGCGTGAGTTTATGTAATGTAAAGTTTTCATGATATTATGAGATTTTATCTTATCTTAACTTAGGTGGGCCCAAGCCCAGGGATACGGGCAGCCGACGACCTGTGGATGGCGCGCTACATCCTGTCTCGCCTGGCTGAAGAGTACGGAGCCGTGGCGTCGTTTGACCCGCAGCCGATACCCGACTGGCCTGGCAACGGCCTCTTCACCTACTTCTCCTCTAAGGACATGAGGGAGGATGATGGAATTTTGTGAGTAATACCTACATTTCCATATCCATGTCCACCATTGAGAGCCTGAAAGAGCGCAAGTGCCTGGAAAGTTTTCGTAAAACAGAGTTTAACAAAATCCCCGTACACATCCGCAGATGGGTCTACACATCTATTAAACAACTTTTTTACTTTTTGAAAAATTCGACGTCGCAAAAAATATATATAACCTGTTTCAGTGTGTCGGTCCAACCTTTTGTTTAACTTTTGACAGCTCTATTTGTGTGACCTTCTATGAAGTTACCGATTCTATTGTTTATGAAAATCGAATTTAATTATGTTGACGTTTTAATCGATTAATTGCATTGACATTTTATTTATATATTGTTTATAGTCTGTCTGTCTGAGCGTGATAAACTAAAACTACCGAACATTTGATATTATTTTGTTACTTATAATATTTAAACCTAATTTCTTATAGTACCTATTTATCTTTGTAATTAGATAATTTAATATATTTTATTGGAAATCAATTATTCTTCGCTACATAATCTACTCGTTATAATATTGTAGCAAAACACGTCGCATCACTATTGTCAAAAAAAGGTGTTCCTGTCCCATAAATAACTAACTTCATGGGTGTGCATGTGCATCTGTCAAAAGTTAAATAAATGGTTGAATCGATTATAAAGTTAATCGTAATAATCACAATCATTTATTTATTGTCTGTCATGGAAGTAATGTAGGCGGCATTAAAATATATATGTATATGAAACAGCATTTTCTAATTTTTATTACACCTACATCTATGAGCATTCGCTGGAATGCTCATTGCAAGTGAATGCTCAAGTCTATCAGCAGCTTTAGGGGTATTTTGAATTCATGAATGCCGAATATTCTGTCTTCTACAACGGGTCCAGCTGGTCCTTTTACTATATCTCAAATTACAAAGAATGTATTCTGCTATTCTGTGACTTCAGTTTTTGGAACTAACCCCTAAGGTTCTGATTTGAGAATGTATCGAAATACTTTGGTTGTCTTCTACGTCAAAAAAAATGATTAAGATTCGTCTAGGTAGGTATCTCTAATCCCCTATTTCTCTTACACTAACGTTCTGATAATCTACTGTTAACAGCTCTTAGTTAGCCAAAGTGCAGATAAAATAAAATCAACTGACAGCTTATTAACTTGTTTAAATTAATAAGCTGTCATTTGTTTTTTCTTTGGCGGACAAAAAAACAACCAACAAAAATTCAGGTTTAAGTAAATCAGTGACGGTTAACGTGTAGTGCTTACGAAAGTTTTAGTTGGAAAACAGGCTACAGTTGACAGCAAATTAACAGATTGTTAGTATACCCAAAATCAGGGCTTCACTTCATATTCTTAAATCGGAACCCGTGTTAGTGTTACTCCATTGACGGTGCTGTAACTGTCCCATGTCCAGGATAATCGAACGAGCCATTGACAAGCTGGCCCGCCGACACGGGGCCCATATCAACGAGTACGATATAAAAAACGGCGCAGACAACGCCCGCCGACTGAACGGCAAGAATGGCATGCCCCACATACGAGACTTCACTGCAGGTACATTCATCCAATAAGATTATACACTTACGTAACACATTATGTACATTAACTATGACGGGTTAGAAAGATATTGCTCTTTCAATCTCTTCTTGAAAGATGATGTGGAAGAGCTCTCTTGAATAAGGTTAGGAAGCTTGATCCAAGTTGCGCGGCTCGGACGTAGTGGTTGAAGAGATGATATTTTCTCCAACTCGGTGAAAAAGTTGGAGAAAAAGCTTTGTATTAGGTACTGGAAATGCAGTCAAGAGTTTTACGAAAGCAGGTCAAGGCGCGCGACTTCGACAATGGTGGAAGTAAGTTGAAACAGGAGTGGAGATACTCAGATCAGGACAGGAAGAGTCATGAAGAATTTGTATAGACCGGAAATGTGCACAACATTTCAGCGCCGTCTAACAGTCCTGTTACATGGGAGAGGTGGGTCCAAACTTTGAGAATTTTGAGTTACGTTATTTTTGGACGACGATCAATGTTTTTTTAAGAAAAGCGCGCACTTATCCGCACCGAACGAATCGACCGCACCGAAATCATTGGAAGCCTTAAATTTACGGCGAGGTGAATTGGTGAGCGAGGTTCCATAGGATTTCATACAAATAATACAAAAATAATTCATATTCTTTTTGTTGCACTAACCCGTGCTGAGGACAATTTTTAAAACCTATTTAGAGGGTAAAAATTCCACCCATGCCGGAATTAAAATTGTCCTCAGCACGGGTTAGTGCAAAAAAAAAGAATATAATCATGTAGGTACAGCGATATCATTCCGATGTAAAAACCTAAATGCAAAGTGGGTTACTCGGGGCTACAAGTGATGGAAATGTTTTCGGCCAGATGTCGCTGCCTGTACGTAATACAGAGAAGTTTGTAAAGAGGCTCGAAATTTCGCTGACGCCTGCACTTGCCCATTAGCTCAGTTGGGAGAGCGCTGGCACGGTTAGCCAGAGATCGCGGGTTCAAGTCCCGGCATGGGTGGAATTTGTAGCCTCTAAATAGGGTTTTAACTCAAAAATAGTTTCGTTCCGCTCGTTCAACGCGTTCGGTCCGCTTAGGTGCGGTTCACCTTCAAGTACATATTTACGTTAGTATATATGTATATATGAGAATTATTGGATCCTTTTGTAAAGACAGATCAAGCCACATACACTACAGTTAAACAAAACTATAGTACGACATGCTGAATGATCGTGGAATTTTGCAGCGTATCTCGTTACACTTGAATCCTACGGGTGTTAGGTATATTGTGATAGGTACAGTCAACAGCAGGGCCCTATTCCATAGAAATATAATTTATGGTTTACGATGATAATTCGATGTACATGAGCAAAATCGCTTAACCCACAATTAACAAGTACTTGAATTGTAAGTAGTATTATGAAACGCGGCCCAGGTCAACCTTTACATTTTTGTCGCAAAAGCGGCCATAACGTAACTGAGTTGAGTTATCATCATCATCATCATCATCAGCCCACAGACACAGGCCTCCCTCATGGTTTCATAACCATTTACTTTTATAAGTTGATTGCCTATTTACTTTGCCTATACTTTTCCTTTTAAGTATATATATGGCGATTATGGCAAAACCCTTCATGGTTAGGAAAACTGCAGTGGGCGTCAAATGGCTGATAATGTGATGTGATATATGTTTCTACCCTGAATTTTTTCACGTTTATACAAGAGGGGAACGCCCTACTCGGACAAATATTTGCGCTTTAAAACTTAATATTTCACAAACGGAACCCTAAATCAAAAAATAGTCTACACTCACAATATTTTTTAACGTCCAATCTAACGATGCCCCACATGATGGGGTAGACGAGAAAAAAAATCATCCCCACTTTTCATGTTAGGGGAGGTATAGTAATTTTTTTTTTTCCAACATTTTATTCTTTAACATTATAAACATACCAAATTACAGCTTTCTAGTACTACCGGTCTTTGCGCTAGGCCGCGGACGGACAGACAGACAGACAGACCGATATAAGGGTTCTATAAGGGTCCTTGTAGGACTACGGAACCCTAAAACCCTTAGTTTTCATGTTTATACAATTAATAATATCATAATAATTAATCCATCCTACATTTTCGTCCTCTAGTCTATAGGTATATTGAACAGCACCTGTCAAAACGCCTTTTTTTGATGGCGAAATTACAAACACTGACGCACGAAGACGATAAAAAAATAATTTTATTGCAGATGAAATTCTTTTGAAGTGCGTTTTGTCTATAAAAGATTCCGATTAGATTTTTTTTTTATAAAAAAAACAATCCAAGTGCAAACCGCTTCTAAAGCAAATAGTAATAATGCCAACAATTACCCTTCAATAAATGCGAATTTTTCGAATGAATCGCTCGTAGCCCCGGCTGCCTGAGTGATCTTAAACGATCACGAAGGTTAAGCAACACAGGGCGCGTTCAGTGCATGGATGGGTCGCCGTCTATGCCTAACGCTAGTGGCATTTTTCCGAGCGGTTCCGTGCTTCGCAAGGCACGTTAAGCTGTTGGTGCCGGCGGCCGTCGATAGATGGCAGTCGTTAAGCCAAGTCAGAAGGCCTTAGGGCGGCTTGACAACTTCTGACAGTAGACGAGCCACTAGTCTACAAGCCTCCACCAATCCGGACTTGGCCCCCGTGGTGGAGTATGGCCTATACCTTCCTCAGGGAAGAGACCCGTGCCCCTCGGTGGGGACATAATGGGTTGATGATGATGAAATGCGAATATCCGCGAAAGGCTGCTGACACGGAAAATCATTTCACGTTTCGCGGGGCCCATAAGTATAATTTGTGAATGGGAGATGATTTATAATTCCTCTTTTTTTTCTATCCCAAGGCGTAGCGAACCGTAGCTGCTGCGTCAGGATCCCTCGGCAAGTGTCTGAGGACAAGAAAGGTTACCTGGAGGACCGCCGACCGGCTGCTAACGCAGACCCCTACCGCATCATGACCATCATGCTCAGGACCTGCATCTTCGACGAATAGGAAAACTTTTAATGAAAATTTAATCCACTGTAAAACTATTATTGTTGTTATTATCCTTGTATTATCCTTAAAGTGATTTAAACTGGTGTGCTATATCGTAAATGCTTTCTATAGATAGCGTAATCAAATTTTTATTTGTAAAACATGAGCTCGGACCTATTTTCCTGTTAACTTGTTATGTAATTGAGCCATAAAATTATTATATTCTATGTCGTTTTTCTATTACCAGTGTTAAAAAAACACCTTAAATGCACTTTAAAGGGTTTGTGGTTATGTCCTTTTCTTTACAACACCTAGACAGTCTAAACAGCGTTTGAGGAGTGTTTTAGGGAATCGTGTTTTTAAAATAAGACCGACCATTATAGACCGCTGGTTTATAACAGATTTTATTAGACAATTTTAAAATGTCGGGTAATATAGTATCTACACTGACCCGATTTTGGCAGAGAATGAGATTTTCCAGCGTTTAAACATTTACTCAAAAATGTTTCATAGAAACTGTATCTACCAGTCTGCAAATTTTGTAACTAAATGGAAATTACGCAACTGATTAAGGAACGCTTTCCTAAGGGTGTTTTCATTGAATTTCCTTGTCACTTTCAGTCAGTATTCACTTTCATTTACTTTACATTCAGTGAGTTTTCACAGAACTAGGTGCAGGAAATCCTGGACAAAAAATAGCTAATATTTTCACTGAGATGTTTTCAAACTTTATAATCTTTGCAGAGTAAACATTTCAATAAACATTGATGTCGGCGGCATCGTTCACCCGCATTTGCCATGAATTATTGCAGACACGTATCACGGGAATCCAGCCAGAAACAACATAGACCTTTATAGTTATTTAAACGTTAACAATATTGATTTATGCTTAACGTAGGTATTTATATAGTCTATAGCCATGCATGTACCCATTAACATAGTTGGGGCAAACTTTTCCAAGTGATTAATAAATTGAATCTTTTGTTACAGTCTGAATAAAATTCTATCTATGCGTGAAAGCATGCCTTAGCCCTGTGACGGCACCTTATATTCGTTTATCAAAGGGTATGTATACTCTATCCAGTGAATTAGTCTAAAAACATTTTGCACCACGACATTTTCAAAGCTATCCATGGATAAATTGTATGTCTGGCAATCAGCTCTTTATTCTACTCTATTTGTTATCTATTTCTTACTTATCCAGTGTTTTAGCGCAAGCCGCTCTTAGATAAATTATGCGGGTGTTAAATATGTACCACTCTACAAATGAATGTGGCACAAATGTTTAGGAAAAAAGGTTTTTTATGGATGTCTGGTTATTATGTCAAACTAAATCTCGATGTAACTGACAATGACATGTTTATTCGTATAAATGGTACAGTAGACGGATTATGTAAACACAATTTGGTCACCAACAAATTTATCACCTAGTGTAGTCATTTTGAATTTAATGCTTTGCATTGAATGCATTCGGGTTCTCTTTGTATGTTTTCAAACAGGTATCATTAACTGATACTGATGTCTGTTTTAGATAAGATAAGATAAAGTAAAAAGTATTTATTGCCTCATTATACGGACCTGATCAATAAAATATCGTACTGTTTCAATCCCCAATGCTGAGAATGAATAAATTCAAGTTGAATATTAAGTACTTTGAGTTCTCAATTATAATATTCCACCACCCCCTTCCAATTACCAAACTATGTTGCGTGTGACAAAAGGATTAATTCGTCCCGTCTCTCACTCAAACACCTGTTAAGAAAAGCAAAAACAGTACGCAAAATATCCACCGCACAAAATATAAGTCCCCAAGAGACGGTACGAATTCGGTCGTGTAGTTTATGAGGCCTTCGTTAGTGTGAATAACTCGACCCTGAAATATCTGAAAATCGGACAGGAATTCCGACAGAAGCTTAGCGCAAAAATCAATTCATGTGGTTGCTCTTACTTTCATTTTAGTTTGATAAATCTTAACAATTACTAGAGTTGTACTCTATTAAGTACAGTTAACAGCAGGTTGAACTTTACAGTGTCAACTGTAGCTATACAGGTATTTTTTTCTAAAAGGCTATTTCTAAAATGCGCAATTCAAATGAAACATATGGGTTACTTTGCCTTTTACATTTTACAGTTTTGAAAATATTGTCCTTTAATTTTTTTATGATTGTTATGGCGTTCTGTAGGACAATTGATTTACCGAAGGCTGCGAAATTGGTAAAACGCGTAATAAAATTTCGTGAATCCTGTTATTTAACAAAATATAGACCCGAGTTGTTGTAAAAGAAAATCTTTAATCGGAGTGTTTCAGAAATTGCACATTTTAGAAATAACTCTGTGTAACCATGAATTTAGAATTAAATACATATGTTATTTTCCGTAAAAAAATTACATAAAGTAGAAAGCTAAATTAAAACGCCTACCACAGTCATGCTCACAATGTTAAGATGAATGTTCTAGCAAGTTGTTTGTTTACTGTGGTCTGGATTTGACTGTTTTATGTTTCCGTTGGTTTTTATTCTTTAGTGAATTGTTCACACCTATTTTTATCGGTGGACTACAGAATCTGCTATTTTTACGAGTTTCCTCAAACATGCAACATGGTTTCTTTTACGTGATAAATTAGGTGTATCAAACAAAAGTATACCTTTTCCGTGTGGCGCCGGATTAAGAATAGCGTCACGCCATTTCCTCCCGTGGATGTCGTAGAAGGCGACTAATGAATTACCAGGAGACGGGCAGCATCGTCTTCCTGAGATTCCAACCGCATACTGCGATCGCCAAACCGCCTGCCAAGCGTGGCGATTGTGGCAAAACCCCTCATGGTTACATGCAAAATACCCAGGACCCCAGTCCCCGGTGGCCCCGCTATTCCTGAGCTTGGAAAATCATGAGGGAGCCCTATGTCCTGCAGTGTGCGTCAAATGGCTGATGATGAAGGAACTTGGCGAGTTCCTAGATACCATGTATTTTGTTCAGACCAGAAGTTTGCCAGTTTCTTCACTTTTATGTTTTGATGGGATTTCACATACCTACTTTTATCTAAGCTTAAACATAATTTTCCACGGTACGGCAATTTAACAGTCTTCAGTTTATTTAACTGCAACAGCAACAGGAGAAGTTTGCTTTGCAAAACGAATCCCAGTACACTGAATATCGCAGTAACAGTAGAACTCATTAAATTATATTATTGCAGAACTGTAGTATTGTTTCAGCGATGATTTGAATTAGGTACCTACATACTGTCGAGAATAACAAACGAAAAGTTCCTTCGTCTAACAACCTTTATTTCTCTTCTTTACAGATAATCACATCACAATCATTGTTTTTTTTTAAATAATTTATCACTTATTTAAACTAGCTATGTACACTGTATCCTATAGTAAAGCTATCACGTTATGTTTACACTTTGTCATCACACGACATATCTGTAAAGTCAACAACGTTGCTGTGCTGAAATATGTAGAGTTCCGTCACCCGCTCATCGCCCAGGGGCGCGCTGTTTGCCGAGGGCCGCTGCGGAAGTGTTTTCCTCCGCATCGGCTCCACACTATCCATTATCTTTAAAGTACTCAGTTCTCTATTCTTCATTGGGTTGCAGCTATTTTCGCCGAGCCTATCGTTTTCGCGCACGAAGCAGTGGCAGTTACTTTTCGCAGAGGCTCGCATGGAGTCGGCGGGCGTATTTATCGACTTTCTGGTCGAGTACACACTCCGCTCGTTTGTTGAGCGGAAAGACAATATCCGAGTGCGGTACGAATGACCGTCCTGTGGACATAAAGAGATTATTGCAACTTTTCACGAGCGCCAAAGCATGTTACCATGGGGAACAACGAAGGTAAAGTGATCCCGGTCTATTTTATGACTGCCTCGTTGGTCTAGCGGTATCACGTCTGATTACTATGCCGGAGGTCGTGGGTTTGATTCCTACTAGGGGCTGCCGTACATTTTTTTTATATTTATTCATATCACATGCATGATTCTTACATCTAATTGTCGCCAAATTGCAACAGCAGCTTATAGGCGGCGCGCTGTTTTACATTTTTACATACATATGGCCTTACTCTTGGTGTATTTTCAAGTTTGTGATGTCCTTGCCTGGTTACTATAGCAAAGGGTCTCCATTGATTGTGGAAGCTTATTATTTATTGCTTTTACGTATTTAAAAACGAAATATCAAACCATGGCTAATCTTTTTTTTCTCAAAATTATTGTAATTTTTCTTGAGATATATAATTACTACTTTTAAGCTAATGGTTACTATTCACTAAGAGTACAAACACCTAAGGTAGTAATTTATTCGGGTTACAAAATGTCCTCCACGGTTGTGACTTTTCGTGTTTCAAAATGAGAATTGGCCGTTTAATTAGTGCGATTCCATCAGTCTGTTTTTCTGTGTTCACCATCGTACTTATACAGTATAGAAAAGCGGCCGAGTTCCTAACGGTAAAACATATACAATGATGTCATATTAACCCGCCATTGGTGACCTATATGTCTGTGAGACCAGGTAGTTAAAACAATCAAATATTTTTGTCACCGTTCATCGAATTACACTGTGGTTTCGAGTAGCTGCCTAATTCCACGCCACCTACCGCCAGTCTACCCCGCAACAGCGTCTCGTGCGTTGCTGGCCGTTGCTGGCTGTTTAGCTGTTGAAGATGAGTGATTTTAGTATTGCATTTAATTTTTTTTGTTACAAGTGTTTACATTTGTGTTATTTTATTTTATGTTTTCAGTGTCATAAAACTGACTAAGCCGGATTTTATTGTTAAATAACTAAGATGATAGGTATTTTTTGAAAATAGTTAAAATACCTTAGAATTTTAGTGCATCCAAAGATATAGATATTTGTTTTATGAAATACTTATGTTTTATTGACAATTAAAGATCAAATTTTATAACCTTTCCAATGAAAAGTAGCATAAACCGTAAATTACAGAAAAAATCGTAGTTAAAAACCGCGGTGCGTGAGACCGGGGTCACCAACAATGTAAGTCAAATTCACGTCACCAATGGCGGGTTAAGAAGCAGTACCTAGTGGCGCATCGGTAAAACGCTGGCCTCTCATTCGAGTGGTCCTAAATGCAACAAAACCACGCGCAAAATATTTTGTTGCTAGGGTACAGGGTAAGAAAATTTAAAAAAATGTGTGCATCGAAAACGGATTGCGTTATGTAAACCAACTAAACCCTAATGTCCTTCTAACTACGAAACACTTATATTAATTGACTTCGTAAAGTGTTTTTAGTGTGATTTTACGTTGTTGTTTTGTCTGTTGTGTATTTCGTTTTATTTCTGTTGTTCATTATGTCACTTACCTGTTTATTTTGTATCTGTGATGTGACTTGTTGTTATATCTTTTCTTTCTTTCTTTTCTTCAAGTAGGACCAACAGCAAATTAAATTATAGAAATTATTGTTTTGCCAATTTAAATTAAAAAATTTGCCAAAATATTTTCGAAAGTAACATTTTTTTTTTGCCGCGTTAGTAAACTGACAGTAATGCTTTCAAAAAGACGTCTGTCACCTCAGTCTACCGAGACCACGGCACTTGCAAAAGTACCGAAACGTCGGAAAATTGTAAAATGAAAAAATTAACGACTAAATATTCGTGCAAATTCAGTTTTTATCATGTCGTGCTCATGTTAACCTTACAAAATATTATAATAATTATGTACTTACTTCAAAGCTCTCCATCGGGCATCGGCTCTGTTTTTTACCGAATGTAAATCGCTGCTTGAATTCCTTCTTGAACTTTTCCTGTAACAAAACTGAGTATTAGGTATTTTGTGGTTCGAGACCTATGGCCTCAGTTTGGGTGTTTTCCATGGTTGTGATGTCCTTGTCTGGTCACCATATTACAGGGCATCCTAGTTTGGGACGAGGACAAGGGATTGTGTTGTATGGATAAAATTGTCACTCATCAGCTTAAAACTACCAGTGTTGAATAAACAACTTAATTAACATTTGATCTCCAGCTTTCTATTTCTAGATGCAATGTAAGTGCAGTTTTGGTAGATATAAATTTAGTAGATACTACAACCAATTTTTTGTGATAGTAATTGCCTACTAAAAACCAATACATAAATATACGAGAGGGGATAAAAAGTAGTGAGAACGACATTACACCTTGGTAAGAAAAAAAATACTGGCAGACATAGCTCAGATACATATTTGTAATATTAATAAAGAAAAAAATCTTCGATTCTCTTTTGTTTTTTTCTGAATGTAGTCATTTGTTTGCTTTGTGTCGGAACGTGTTCTCGAAAATGGAGAAAAACGAAGTGCGAACCGTTATTAAATACCTCTGTTTAAAAAAATTAACGACGCAAGAGATTCATAGCGATTTGGAGGCAACATTAGGAGAGTTTGCTCCGCCGCAATCCATGTCGCAAGGTGAGCTTCTCAATTTCGAGTAGGGAGAACGAACACGGAAGACGAACATCGTTGCGGCAGTCCATCGACGTCAGTCACCCAAGAAAATGTTGCGAAAGTCGAGAAAATTGTATTGAGCGATAGAAGAGTTACCATCCGATACTTAATTCAAGAAACGGGCATTTCATATAGAAGTATTCAATCCATATTGAATCAATCTTTGAATATGAGAAAAGTCTCCGCAAGATGGGTGCCGAGAATGTTAACCGACAGTCAGAAACAAAATCGACTTGACATTACGAAGATATTGTTAGACAAGTTTCAAGAAGATTCTGAAAACTTTTTGTCTCGTTTCGTAACAATGGACGAAACATGGGTCCATCATTTTGATCCAGAGACAAAACAGCAATCTTCGCAATGGAAACGGCCATCATCACCGACCCCGAAGAAGTTTCGTGCCGTGGCATCGGCTGGCAAGGTTATGGCCTCAATATTTTGGGACTCAGAAGGGATATTGTTGATTGATTACCTGGAGCGTGGAACCACTATTACAGGCCAATATTATGCAGCTTTAACTCCCAAGTTGAGGAATGCCATCAAAGAGAAAAGGAGAGGGAAACTTCGAAGGGGCGTGCTGCTTCATCACGACAACGCACCAGCGCACAGGTCGGCAGTTGCGATGGCTGCCATTCAGCAAGCTGGCTTCGAATTGGTTGACCACCCCCCTTATTCGCCAGATCTGGCGCCTAGTGATTTTTATCTGTTCCCCAAATTGAAAGAATACTTAAGGGGAAACAGATACGAAGACGATAACGAGGTGATGGATGCCGTGGAGAGCTTTTTGCAGGACCAATATAAAACTTTTTTTTGAAAGAGATTGAAGCCTTGGAAAAGCGCTGGACTCAGTGTGTAGAAAGACTCGGAGACTACCTATGTAGAAAAATAAATTATTAAGTTATCAATAGTCATTATATTCTATTTCATTCTTACTACTTTTTGACCCCCCCCCCCTTCGTATACACTGTATAAAAATTCAGTACAAAGTAAGTACCTACTATATATATATTCATCATCAGCCATTTGACGCCCACTACAGGACGTAGGCCTCCTTCGTGGTTTTCATAACCATGAGTGGTTTTGCCATAATCGCCACGCTTGGCAGGCGGGTTGGCAATCGCAGTATGCGGTTGGAATCTCAGGAAGATGCTGCTGCCCGTCTCCTGGCGATTTATTTTCTTAGTCGCCTTCTACGACATCCACGGAAGGAAATGGAGTGATGCTATTCTTAATCCGGCGCCACACGGAATATATATATTATGTTACCTATATTCGTTCCACTGCAAGGCACATGCCTTCTCTCAGAGAGAGAGAGAGAAAGAGAGAGAAAAAGAGAGAGAGAAAGAGAGAGAGAGAGAGTATGGGCTTAATCACTATGCGTGCCCACCGCTGATTGGCAATTTTAAGCGCTGAGGTATGTCCTCCGACACTGAAGTTTCCTCACGATGTTTTCCTTCACAGTTAGCGAGTGGTAGTGCTACTATTATGGATAGGATTGGATGGATATAATTACGTATATTTGTTTTTTTTTTGTTATTAGTTTTTTGTATGTTCTATGCATTTGACATAAAGTTTCACGGAAATTTATGAACTACTCTCAAAACTCAATAAACGTAGCAGTTATTCAAATAAAGCCGTTTAAACAAATAATTTGAAAGTATGATGATAAAAACATACCGTCGGTAAAGGCGTTATCCCGTAAAAACTAACCTTACTCGAAGTCGTAACGGACTTTTTATGGTTTTCAAGGTGAAATAAAAAAATCTAAAGCAGAAAGCGTCAGCTGTATTATAATTATACAAAAAGTTTTTCGCATCCTTCTTTTAAAACTCGATTTCAAAAGGAACAGAGGCCTAATTATGCGCCCCAAGTCCTGTCGGAATTCTGACTTTTGCGGAAACAAAATTTAGTGTATTTTAGCGCATGATGACCACAAACGTAGAAAACTTCCAAAGCACAAACACACCTGTTATTTTCATAAAATAACAATTTTCATATGTTTAAACTTGCCCTTTGCATCTACGTAATGAGACGATCTATGCAGCGTCCAGTGGCCCCTTCACTCACACTAGATGGGTGAAGGGACCACTCGGACGCTGCAGTGTCTGGGACATTGTTTTAGATGGAGTAGGCTTAATTGCTCAGCACCTATACCATCCTGACAGCTTAGTCGGCCTAGTCCACAGGAATGGCAAGTCAATAAGAGCGGAGCCAACCAAGCCGCGGGTTTCCTCACGATGTTTTCGTTCAACTTTAGCGTGTGGTATTGCTACTAAAGTTTCGCAGATGTACGTAACTTTGAAAATAAACAGTCATAGGTATATGCCCGCACTGGGAATCGAACCTGGGTCTCTCGCTTCCGAGTTCATTGTTCTACCCACTGGGCTACCACCGCAACTTGGACGATGTAAAAACATGCAGGCAGCATACTGAGTAACATCACGGACTCCGGATGTACAGAGTAAAGAGAAGAATTTCCAAATAACTTTTTTAAGAAATTTTTAAGGGGTTGAGTTTCGGAGGAAAATGATCATTTATCAAAGGTCTAAAATAAACGTGATACATACTTACATGCATAAAGGGTGCTAAAATACTGACGCCCGGCCTGAAAGCCACGCAAACTGGACAACTAAACAAGCTGTGTTTTAACCTATGGCTTGGAAATCAATAAAGATAGGTATGGTGTTACTAAAACAAAAATAAACGGGCAATGAATGCGCAAATTATAGCATTCTCTTGACACGGAGCGCACGTATTATAAACCGATGCTGCGCTTGTTTTAGATCCAGATATTTTGAATAAATTGAGCGTCCTAATTTTAAATTCGTTTCTTAAAATTCGAAAGCTTGGATAATACTGCCTCGGTTTTTTAGGAAAAAATATTAGGAACACGATAATAGATGCATTTCTGCAAAAAATATGCATATCAGAGCGACTTTCAATCTTAACCCTTAGCTGGTATCGGGGGTCAAAAATCATCCCAGTGCCACATATTTTCCATCATAACTTTGTTTTTGACCCGATCGGACCACCATGCCGCGGATGAACTCGCTAGAAGAGGCTCAGAAACTACAGTGGAAGGACCCGAACCCCTGCTACCACTACCATACAACCAGTTTAGGAAATGGTTGAGGTCGCGAAGAGAAAGCCAGCATGCTGAACTTTGGAGAACAGAAACCAATGCAGACAAGCCAGGGAGGCTCCACCGACAATCTCGAAACGACTTTCACGTAGCCTGCTGCGTCTGAGAAGAGATAATCTGCGCAAAGCTGTGGCAATCCTAACAGGCCATATAATCGTAATAGGTGCCGCTGCTAAGGGCATGGCTGGAAGTGATGGAATAGCTGATAATGAAGGTCATAATTAGAGTCATGAATTTAGTGGAGGATTGGGCTGAGTGGCATAGAATTAGGCACAGTTACTTCTTCGTTTCCAGATTATTTAACAAATACCGAATCATCAGATGAACTTATATGCAGATTTTCAAGTGAAGACTCAATAGATGGTGCAGGAAATGAATTATTTACTATTAGTCGAAGCCACGTCATATAATTCAGGTTCAGTGTGGCACTGAGTTTTCACTTCCGTCTGAAGAAACATGTAGGTAGGTACTTTCGGAATCAAAGCTAATATTCTTGATGCACGTACGTACTGTTAGCAAGCGAAAATAGAAGAAAATAAGCATGGCGACCCAAAACTGCAAGCCAAGTAGCAAGACGCACCATTTGACAATGTCCGTCACAGCGGACAAGCCGAAGTGCAAAACTTATAAGTAATTGGCAATGTCCGTTGCGACGGACAGAGTATTTTAGGTGCGAAAAACATATCAAAATAGACTTATTATTATCCAAAATAAGTGTAAATGTAATCATAGAGGTATAAAGTAAAACCAAAACGAAAAAAATACAAAAAAAGACAACAAACCATGAAAACAAAAATTAAATTAACATGTCAAAAACAGATGACCGCGGCATTGCCGACATTTTGTTCCACAAGTGACAATTTCAGCTTTGCCAGTATAAGTTATAATTTTCTACCATGATCTTAATGAATGGCTGAACAATTTTAGATGAAAAATATAACCTAAATCTCAAACACGATTTTATTTCTTTTTGTGTCCGCCCCACCGTACAAAATCAAATTAAGGGTTAAGTATTTAGATAGGTATACTGTAATACCACAAATAATCACACATAGTTTATATCTGCATAATAGATGAAAAATGTTTCAATACTGTTTTTATTCGTAAAAATACATAAATTTTTAATTATTTTTTTTTAGCACCAGACAAATGGGGGGGGACAAATCTTTACGTTACGGAACTTAGTGACCGGATGTTTATATTTTCTTAGTATTGTTATGTTGGCTATGTTAACTTTTTTTTTCTGTCACTTAAAAAAAAGTTTAGGTCGAATGAGGCGGTAGAATGAATGATGTGAATTTAGAAACTTCACAATAGCGTTAACGCAACAGCTGATTTACTTCACCTACGCCTGCTTCGGTAGGGTGACCATGATATTTGGTTGAAACTGAACTGATGAGAGACAAAGAAAAATCTGTTTTTACGGCGTGGTAACTGTCAAAAAATTCAAATTGGAGGATGTCCCATTTTTTGACTATTTGTACAGGAAAAGTACAATATTTGTAAGTATATAAAGCCCAGAGATATATGAAGTGTCTTTTTTCAAAAAAATCGGTGCCTACGCATTTACTGCTCAGTTTGCAATAGAAAAACTGTGTCTCCAAACCATTTGGAGGAAGTAAATCGATTATCAAGGAGTTTATAGGTTATGATGCTAGTAATCAAATCAAACCAAAAAAATATTTTTATACAGGTATAGAAATATTTCTATACAGGTATAGACAAATAATACTAATGAAATACATTCGGAATCATAGTTAAAAGTTATGTTTTATCATTCTTGTTTGTTTTCAGGTTCGCATCTTGCACACTTGTTAAAAACGGAGGCAGTGTTTAGGTACCTAGACTGTTAAACCCTTAAAATAACTAAAAACAAGGAAAGCAAGCCTTGATATCAATGATTTAACCCATTAACCAAATGTAAAGCCAGCTATTATTGCTGCAATTGTAAATGGAGTATTTTTTTAAATAAAATCATACATAATCATACATTGCAACGCACAATTCTTTGGGCCTAAGCCCGTATCTCAAAATAGATAGGTAAGCAGGAGCACTTAATTACCCATAGCCAGCCCATAGCAATGAACTACAATTTAATTGTTGGTTATAGGAACCTTTAAGTAGTAGTCCCGCAGCATTATTTTATGCTCATAAAGCTGCTTCGTCTCCAAATTGGAATAAAATGAAGAGAGTTCATGTAGAAAGATGTTCATTATTTTATGAGTAAGTTTATATAGTGCGGATAATTTTACAACGATTTTCGATGTTTCTGAGTAACTTTCTTAAGTAAATTTAACATTTTACACGTTATAATCCATAAATCAGCCATTAAACAGGCACTATTTAATCAAAGGTATGCGATTATTTCTGCACGAAATTGTTTAAAAAATATTCCTTTCGCGGTATACAAAACTTAGCTTTTTTAGTTTTGGTATAAACTATAACTTTCCCTTTTTTAGTGAAGAGCATTTCATGTTGAATTTCCATAAAAAAATCTGAAAATAAGCAATGCTTATAAAACAAAACAAAGATTGTCGGGGCAAATCAAGTTTTGAGTTATGCCGTTGTACTTCAATGTTTTTTCACCTACGTATTCAAATTAATGACGCAGTAGCCTCTGAAAACCATTGGTCCACTTTCCTGTTAGACCTTTTCACCTAACTGTACACAGATAAGCTATTCATTTCGATGCCCTTTATATCCTCCTAAGTCCGGACCTTGAAAATAATAATGGTTTTGATTGTTATTTTCAAGGTCAGGACTTAGGAGGATATCTCTAAATTAATACAGTAAAGATTTGGGACCTAAAAACGACATTGTATGAAACGACACAAACGACAAAAGGAAAGAAACGGGATCCTTTTTGTCCGCCTCTGTCTGACGATCTACCTGTCCGTTCGTCCGTCCTTCCGTTCGTCCATCCGCCCGTTTGTCTGTCCGTCCGCCCGTTCGTCCGTCCGTTCATCCGTCCGTGCATCCGACCGTTTTAACTTGACTCGCAACTGTGCGGTTCCGGGCCCCACCAACGATATGGTATGTACTGACATCGTTTTAGATGAAGTATTTTAATTTTGGGGACCCGATTTCACACAACATCCCTTGCTGCTACGCTTTTAAGAACGTTTAATTCGTTTTCCTCGCATCGCCTAACCCGAATTTAACTTTCCACATTTTTATCAGATCCTGGTTCATTTCCTGTCTGCCTGGTTTGCCAACCGTCGGAAAACCGGTGGGTGAGTCTTTTAAAAGCATTGTTGTTCAATAGAGTTATATTTGTATGGAAATTGTTATTTCATTGACACTATTGGTAGTCAACTAACCAATCGCGTGCCAACCAACTTAACTCGGTTGGTTTTTAATTATCCTCGACATCATTCGGATGTGAAAACCTAACTGCAAAGTAGGTTGCTCGGGGCTGCAAGTGATGTAAATTGCTTCAGCCAGATGTCGCTACCTGTACGTAATACAGGGAAGTTTGTAAAGAGGTTCGAAATTTCGCCGATGCCTGCACTTGCCCTCAGCTCAGTTGGGAGAGCGCTGACACCGTTAGCCAAAGGTCGCGGGTTCATGTCAGGCATGGGTGAAAGTTTTAGCCTCTGAATAGGTTTTTTAGATTGTCCTCAGTACGGATTAGTGCAACAAAAAGAATATAATGTTCTTTCATATCAAAAAATTCATACATATTGCTGTTTCTGAAGTTGATATTCCAAGAATATATCTGAAATTAGGTACTTACATTGTAAATAGCGTAGATGAAAGGGTTGTAGCACGAGTTGCTCATGGCCAACCAATCGAAGCAGAAGAATAGAACGTTAATGTATCGATACCTGCAAAAATACATTTCATAACTTAGGAAATGAAAATATTTATTTATTATTTAAGTAGAGTTGATTTTTATATATTTCTTAATAAACGGCGTGTCTTTGAGAGCCCTATGGGTGGCTTGGTCCAGCCTTACTCGGGACGTTAAATTAAAAACAGTAACGTAGTTTTGAAACCCATTATTGCCAATTGCCAAAAGTGCATCCATAACAACTTCGTTGATGAAAACAATTTTTCCGGAACAAATATTTGGATGTTTTGGCAAAGTTCGGAGCTGTATTTATGATGCAAAGAGAAATGTAAAGAATACTAACTCATTGATGGAGGGAAAAAATGATTGCAGCAACAAATAGCTCTGGAGCGGGAGCCAGCACAGCGCGAACAGGGCGACGACTAGCACCAGCATTTTTATAACCTGCCAGATTAAAAATGCAATATCAGTATTTATGCTACAATAACAGTCACGGATTATTTTAGTCGTGTACGTCTCTTTTTATTGGTAATGTTTCGACATCGTTAAGAGTGAGAGCTTTTTTAATAATCATAACAACTGAGCTAAAATCGTTTTTGAACAGTGATAGTAAAAACGTAGATTAAAAAAATAAGTAGCGCTAAAAACTGACCGTCTGGAATTGTGCCAGTCAGCGGGGCTGGGTAATAGGGATGGCAACATGAAACTATTTACAGTGGGGGCCATAGAGCCCCACCAAAGATTCTTTTAATTTATGAGAGTTGTTTATTTTTGGATTTTTTGTTTGAAAATTCAACAAAATAGCGTCACGTACTGATTTCAATTAAATAAGGAAATTCATAGTTAAAACTTAAACTGAAAATGCAAAGTTTATTACACTGGAGAAGAAAGACAGACTGTAATGCAAAGGTAACCTCTAACGTACATTAAAACTAACACACACAGAAAATAAAAAGTAATAAAATTAAGTTGTTTTATTTCTTTTTATTTTTTACTTAATTAAGTTAAAAAAATTTATTTAACAATATCGAAAATTACTGTAAAATAATTCACACTATGTACCATACAAACTTACTCAAATAAACATACTATTTGGAAGTCTCTTAATTTTATTTCAGTTTGGAGCTCAAGCGGCTATATGAGCATAACTAGATGCTGCATGAATTGAAGGTTGCTGAACCTGTGGTGATTTGTCTCTTCTATAAATCCTCGCAGAAAAAAACGCGACGACTTTTCTATAGAATCAGTGGTTTTAACTTATAGTCCACACAAATCTTTTTGGCGGTAACGTGAACATAGTCACAGATCGGTGCCCATCGCTTACTGTCTTTACAGTGTATATGTGAGTAATAGAGAGTTTTACCTAAAAATAAAACATACCTATTATTTTTTCTTGAGATATCCGGAATCCATCTTCGAGTGAAGCCTCTGCTTTTCTGTCGTTTGAGTGTCTAGCCAACTTCCTCTCCCCGACGGTAGCGCCACCTACCTTGTCGGGCGAACTGTCATGGCGCCAAACTGACAACTTTTCGAACGATTTTTGGTCATTATAAAGCTCAAGATGCACCAGGTAGAACTTACCTGGATTCCGGATATCTCAAGAAAAAATAATAGGTATGTTTTATTTTTAGGTAAAACTCTCTATTATTTGTTTCGTATCGATATCCGGAATCCATCTTTGAGTGACGTGTTTGATATCTCCTGGTGTAAGAAAAGTTTAGAAAACGCTATAATGTGTGAGACAAAGAGTTGTATATGAAAGGAAACTCTTGTTTTATCAACGAAGATAAATGTAATTAAATATTAACAATCAAAAATTGGGTATATTGGTTTCAATCAATCAATAATTACTATAATTAAATAAAACCAAAATAAGGTCTAATAGACAATTATGTTTAGACAATGATTTATCGTGCGGCAACGAAAAAATTTGATAGAGACGTCAAATCATTTCTAACAGTATTAGTTTCAATCACTTCTCTTTGATAAAATTTTCTAAATGTATGCTCTCTTTTCCAATTACCGGTAGACAATATTTGATCTATTGGAAAATTTTCAAGCCAATTTAATGAGGCAACAGCTGAGCGCAGAGAGCCTGGAGATGCCTCAATACCTGCTTCTCGAAGCAAAGATTTTACCCAGCCACCCAAGACCGTTCTGGATGCAGGTTTTGGGTCACCTCTGGCTGTAATAAAAAGTTCTTTGAACTTACCAATTTCTCTGCGTGATTCTGACAAGGGCAATAAAAGCCTGATCCAGTAGATGACATTAAGGTTCCTGTCCGGGTGCTCCCGTAACCTCCATCCAGACTGTCTATAGTTGGCATTGTCGGTCTTGGAACCAAACGTGGGCCAGAATACAATTGACTCACCTTCGTCCATGAAACCAGGCTCGATATTTAGAAGAGTGAGATCGTGCACTCTGCGCCCAGATGCAAGAAGTAATAAGGTGCAGGCGGATGATTACATAAATATTGTAACAGTACTTTTGGGTTCCAAATCGGTGGTTTAGCAGGTCTTTGTTTTGCTGCAGCTATTGCTTTGAGAATATGTTTGATAAAGAAGTTTGAAGAAAAATCTACATCAGTATTTACATTAGTAAATGTAGCGATCAGCGACTTGTGCACCAAAATAGTTCTATAAGCTAAGCCTGCATCATTGTGTAGATGTGCTAAGTAACGAGCTACTTGTTCAGCCTTAGGATTTCTATAGTCTATGGACTGGCTGTGACACCATGATTTCCATCTCCTCCATGCAGGTTTGTAAGTGTTTATGGTAGATGGTCGCCAACTTGACATTAGAAGATTACGTTCTGACTCAGTCCAACTGTCCACTAAACCTTGCCACCCAAAATCAACCATGCCTCCAGACCTAGGTTTTGTATTTCCTCCTCGTGTCTATTAGTACTTGAGCCAGCGCTGGAATCTGATACGGGGGTCGGAGTGCTCGTCGTTGTAGGTCTGCCTGCCAAAAGACTTTCTTCCACTTGGGGGCTATCAGTATGTAATGACCGCTGGCTAGGTTCAGGTGGGACAACACGCGTGGTATCAAGTTGGGTGGAGGGAACAGCCATGCCAGTTCGTAGTTCCACTGGTGACAGAATGCATTGTGCGACAGAGCTCGATGATCCTTCGCGTCTGCTGAGACATACCTTTCTACTACATGGGCTGTTCGAGAAGCGAACAGATCCACTTCCGGCTCGCCCCACAGCTGAAATATCTCGCTCGTTGCCTGCGGAGTAAGGTGCCATTCCGGACAGGACTTGCCGCGAGATAACGCGTCCACCTCTGCATTGAATCGGCCTGGGAAGTACTGAGCTGTCAGAGAAATATTCAAGTGATCGAGTACCGTAAGAAGCTCCTGTGTCTGCCCGAGTAATCTTTTTGACTTGGTCCCGCCTTCTTTGTTTATGTAGGCGACTACAGTACGGTTGTCTGTTTGAAGGAGTATCTGAGCGTTCTGAAGGTGATGTTTCTCTTGAAGAATCGCTGCGAGAACTGCAAACATCTCTTTTCTGTTCGCGTGCCATGTTTTTTGATTTCTTAGCCATGTACCTGCGAGGGTTTCGTCGCCGAGCTGTGCGCCCCATCCGAAGTCGGACGCGTCTGTCGTCAGAAGATGGGTGACTGGTCCTGTGTGTATAGGCATTGAGCTTCCTAATGTGCTGAGCCACCACTGCATCTCTGAAATAACTGACTGCGGGATGCATACTTGTCGGTAGGGGTGATGCTTCGGCAGCTGTCGACTGTAGTATTGCATTGTTCGACAGTGAAGCCGTCCCCGCCGGGTCACGAACGTGGCGAAGTTGAGTCTCCCTATTAGTGATTGGTACTGTCTGAGGGACCAACTGCCTTTCTGCATCTGGTGCTGAAGTGCTTTGCGTAGCGTTAGGCACTTTGGTTCCGACAAGGACTTTGCGTTGCGTTTTGTGTCCCATGTTATGCCCAGAAACTCGAGGCAGCGAGTCGGAACCAGCACAGACTTGGCGAAGTTTATGGTCCAGCCAAGACCGCGGAGCAGGTTGATGGTGAACGCTATGTTGTTGCACAGTTCGTGTTGGGACTGGCTTGCTAACAAAAAGTCGTCCAGGTAAACTACACACCTGATGCCTCGCGATCTCAGGTGCTCCGCTATCCAATTGGTGAGAGGCAAATGTCCTTGGCGCCGAAGACAGGCCAAAGGGCAAGCAGGTCATTTGTAGTAACCGACGATTGTAAACGAGCCTCAGAAACCTGCGATGTTCTTGTGCTATAGGCAGGTGAAAATAAGCTTGGCTGAGGTCGACCTTTACCATCCAATCCAGGTGCTGAAGAAAACTTGGTACACGGAAATGACTGAATAGCTGGAAAGACTTTGTCTTTACGAACTTGTTGAGCTGTTTGAGGTTGAAGATTGGCCGGTGTGTACCGTCTGGTTTCGGAACTAGAAAGAACGTTGACAAGTAGCTCGGTGTCAGTTCTGCGTCCTCCAGTACTCCCGACGCCAGCATACTCTCTATTTGCAGGGTCATATGAGGGGACGGTTTGGTCTGATAACTTTGCATGGTCATTGAATTGGGAAATATCAAGGGTGGTTTTAGCATGAAAGGAATCCGCGTGCCGCCTAAAAATTTGCATATTTCTATTGGAGCTCCTAGATTTCTCCACACACTCTGAAATCGCCTCAGACAACCACCCTGAAACCTTTGAGAGTCATTCGTGATGTTTATTTTTAAGCGATGTGCGAGATTGGGGCTTTTTCCCCTTTGAGGTTCGCTTGTCGTTGCCGCCTTTTCCTCGATTAGGCTTATAAGTCGCTTGCGGCGCACGCTGGTCTTTTTTGGTGTTTTTTCCTTGACGAAAGAAGTTATCGCTTTGTTTACTAGTGGATGGCTTTGAATTTGCATAAAACTTTTCTTTGTACTGCTGTTGAACCAGTCGGGATTGCGCGATTAACTTTTCGACCCCCCCAATTTTTTGCAAGTAAGTTTGCATCGCTTCGCTATCAAACAGCAAGTTGGAGCTTGGAGGCATTTTTTGCAAGACATCGCGATGAAATTCGTCCGGTATTTGACGTAACAGGGCCTCTCGGCGCAATGTAATGAAATCAGCATGCCTGCCACAAACTATTTGTAATAAATCGTCGGAAACGTTGCTATACGCAGAATTTTTTGAAAAAAGTTCTTGAATTTTGTCGAATAGCGATGATGGCGTGAGATTTGTCTTTGAATCGCTCGACCAATCAACCAGTGTTTGTAAGGCCAATTGTAATTCTTCTTTTTGGGAAAGAACAGCGTTTGACAAGGCAGCAAAAGTACGCTCTAAAAGGTGCATGCGAGGGTCCTCCCGAACGGCAGGCGCTTCGAATCGCTTCAGTTCATCGTTTACATTTAGTTCGACAAAACCGGGGGTAGACAAATATTTTTTCTGTTTCGGAAAAACGTACTGCATGCCAATCGTCACATTTGAAATGTTGTAACTGCACTAATTTTGCGAGGCGCTGGTCATTCGATTTAACGAAAACCGGGTCTTTAACTGTTGTAGAAAGATCCGATAGTACAAGCTGAGGTTTTTCCGTACTAGCTGTAGGACGGCGTAAATCAAGATCATTTAGAGTTACAGCGCTATTGGTTGATGAAACTGCCACACCGTCGGCGCTAACACTATCTCTAGCCGTATTCTGCGTTATCATGTTCCTCAAAAAGGCCACTTGTTGCGACAAAAATTCAAATTGAAGATCACTCACATGTTTGGTCCGTTTTGTTTTACGAACCCTTTCCTGGCTGGAGCTGGAGGCCTTGCTCGATGTCGTAGATCCATCGCTGCTCGAACTTGGAGAAGGAGAACGCTTTCGTTTTTTTGAACCACGATCGTCACTTTTTTGAGTATTTTTCTCAACCGAAATCGCACTTTCACAATTACTGTTCTCGTTCTCCATTTTATTTGGAGAGAGGAATTTAAATTTTATTTTAACACTGTAAAATTTTAACAGTTTTTCGTTAGCTAGAACGATGTTCACGACGCGAAAAACAACGCTATAATGACCAAAAATCGTTCGAAAAGTTGTCAGTTTGGCGCCATGACAGTTCGCCCGACAAGGTAGGTGGCGCTACCGTCGGGGAGAGGAAGTTGGCTAGACACTCAAACGACAGAAAAGCAGAGGCTTCACTCGAAGATGGATTCCGGATATCGATACGAAACAAATAATTGACTACTTTAGTAATTGACTAATAGTAATTTACTACGCATCACACTAAGTCAATTACTCAGACATACACGGTAAAGACAGTAAGCGATGTGCAAACGATCTGTGACTATGTTCAAGTCACCGCCAAAAAGATCTGTGCAGACTATAAAACGTGTTGCTTTCGCAAAAATTTTTTACAAGAAAAAAAACGAAAACGTCTGTAACCTTCTTGTTAGTTCAAAAAGACGAACTAACAAGCAGGTTACAAACTTTTTGACAGGCGCAAACATGATCGGATTCGCAGCCGCTAGTGCAGCCCTGGAGATTTAAAACGCTTTCAGACACTTTCGGCGGTTTAGTCATATATTTTTTCTGGAAAGCCTAGAGAGTACACTACACAAAAAAAACTAAATAAATAAATACTAAATCGAATACTTCGAAAATCGCAATATAATAAATCATAGTCTTAATTGAGAGTTTCTTTGTTTGTTGTACCATTTGCAAACAGTACCTAAATTAAATTATGATAAAATAAAATAAATAGACTTAGTGATATTTCGTCAGAAAAATCCTCTTCATCTGAAAGCGCCGCTGCTCGCAAATTAAATTGATTCTATCCTATTCCACCGTTTTCATTCAAACGCAATTTCTACTGTATACAATTATTACGGCTCAACGCCAGATGATCGCGAGATCGAAAATACATAAATCAGCACTCCGTAAATACCCTCATACTGTTGTTGGGTATACGTTAAACAGATCTGGGTACCTTTACCCAGATCTGCTAAATGTGACCTGTCAATGGATTACAGCTGACAGGTCTTTGTAAGAAGCAATACTTCTAGGATTTTTTTATTCGTAGGCTTTGATCATTTGTATATCCCAAGTTTTGTCAATCAATCCTTTACTGCCGTTGGAACCATTGTTTGGATCCATTATGAATCAAGTGTGAATACTTTTTTCTGTTTAAAACAAATATTCAAGTTTGACTCCACAGATACCTTTTTTCCAGTAGAACAAGTTGTTTAACAATGCTGAAATTTTTAGCTCACAATAATTTCAAACATTTACGTTATCCCCCTTCACGATTGGTCAGTTTTCCGGGCCTTTACCATATGCCAGTGAGTTTTTTTCTAGCTTTGAAACCAAATCCATTAAATGCGCTTGCCATTATGTCGCTCGATCTATTACAGCATGGTTAATTTAAGAAAGGGTCTGAATAACTATAACGAAAGAAACATTGGTCTGGCGCACACAATATAGATGGCAATATTGTATGAGCGAGAGGCAAATACTTGTCCAGTCTCTTCCTTCCATTGACAGTGTTTCACCAGTGTCCTCTACATAGCCAGCGTTCTATTTCCTACATGTTTCCGACGGGAATTTAGGAAAGCAACGTGTGCCAACTTATTTCATATCTTGTTTAGTTGAAGTAACATAAGTTTCAAAATAGAATATTATGCTTCACTTACCTAACCTCACTTCCCTTAACCATAAATTATGTCATGCGTTAAGGGGGAGGGCCCCTGGCCCCAGCCCCTGCTTAAGCCCTTGCTCAACAGAGTAAGAGATGGTGTGACAAAGGGGGTAGGAAGGATGAGTCATAGGCTTTGTGACGTCACATATATCTATTAAAAGTATTACAACATCTGAACTTAAATTCTAACGAAAAACTGAAATATTACAAACTTCGATATTATTACCGGGTTTATTGTTGTATCTACTTGGATTTATTGTAAATTTTATAAAACAATATTTAAAATATACGAGTATAATTTAGAAAATGCTGTTTGAATAATGGAATAATTTTGAAACTGCTGTTTAAATTAAATAAAGAACTCTTAAATTTAAAATGTTGGTGTCACACCAGGGGAAACACAAATTTGACCACCTGTGACAAGTAGTAGAATAGAGGCTCAAAAATGAAATAATTTGTGTGACGTAATTTACGGACCCATGAATCAAAAAAAGTCTTTCTAAACTCACCTTCTTTTTGTTTTTCATGTGGTTGGCGTCACGAATCTCTTGAGCGTTTCCTGGCGCTCGTGCCCCCCACAATTTCATAGCCATATGCGCGTATGCAAACGTTATCACACACAGCGGAATAATATACTGCAAAAGAAAGAAAACTTTAAAGTCTACCGATGTGAAATTTGTGTCTCGGTACAAGAGTAACTTACCTGAAAGATATACAATATCAGCCTGTATATAGCTAGTGAGTTGGATCCGAATTCAGTCGGGGCGCAAAAAGGTTTCTTGTAAAATAATTTCGTGACTGAAATAAAATTGTTCATTTTAATATATTGGAAAATTACCGATACACTTTCCTAGGTGTATAAAATCATTATTAGGTAGCATTTAAACGACAAACAAAAATACGCTTTTCAGCAATCAAATCTTTTCTTTTTTCAAACATTCCAAATCTGCCAGAAAAAAAACCGGGAAAATAAAGCTCTATGATTTTATTGCTTTTTTGAGAAGAAAACAGAAAAATAGGGGACACGTATTTTTTTATTTCTTGTATTTATTTGGAAATAATAGTTATTTTTAAGTTTTAAAGTTGTTTTTTTAGGGCCGGAAGTGACGTAGGCTAGAAGGCAACAAAAAAACATAATCTTTGCCTCTACCTTTGCCATTACTTGAAAAAAAAGTGTCACTTGTCATTGTCACGTCGTGCAAGATAATAATCTGTGTTGACTGTTTGTTGTTTCGATCGAATAGATCGTGCTAGCTAGTTGCTAGCTAGCTAACATTTTTTCTTTCACCTTTCGTTCACAGATGAAAATTCGTTTCGATATACCACAAACTATAAAAACATTGTTGACATTTGACTTTTTTTTTTGGCTTACAAAGGCAAAGACGTAGGTACCACGCTGTAGAGCCGTTGTACCGGCTTAATTTAAATTTTGCAATTTTTCAATTATCTCTGAAATAAATCTACAAAAAAAATTTGACTTTTTTTTCCAAACGGTTTTTTTTATTTCAACTTAATATTTTTTTTAATTATTGTCCATTTAATTAGTTTCCAAATTTTTGTATTAAAATTTATTATATTAATTGACTGACCATGGTTTCCGTAACTGTCCACTGTATTGGGTAGTCCATTCTACATATATATTTTTCTATAAAATTTTTAGTTTACTGATCGTTTAATTAGTTTCCATTATAATTAATTTACCGGGATCCTGTGCATCTTCCATTATGACTTCCCAAGACATTGCCATTGGGGCCGCCAGTGATAATGCCAATATCCAAATAAATACTATAACCACTTTGGCGATACGTTTCGATGTATGAGCACTGAAACAAAAACATACATTTTAATCCAACGCGGTACGTTTGTAGAAAAGCAGAGCCAAAATAATATTTAGGTGTCAATCACGGTATGGCTGATTGATTTGGGTCAAGAAAGTTGGCTAAAACATCCTTGATTTGGGTGGAATTCCTGAAATAGTGCCCTGGCTCATCAGCCTACAAAAAAAATATTCAAAAGTTTTCCACCATTTCCCAAAAACATTCATTTTTAACATAATGATATGTGCGATGTTACATGACGTCCAATTTATTGTACAAGATAACATTTTGAGAAATTGCGGGAAATCTGTAAAATGGCAGATGGGAATCGTAAGCCCATATTTAGGCAGTTAGGATAAAAGTTAAGTCTTCTGACTGACGCCATTTATACAAATATACGGCGGCCACCAGTGGGAATCGAACCCACGACCTCTGGTATGGTAATCAGACGTGATACCGCTAGAACAACGAAACAGTCAAAGGAGGAAGACATAGACGAGATTACCAGAGGACAGACGTGGTTGGCGTGAAGGTAAAGAGGCCTATGCCCAACAGTAGGCGACTTTCATGGGCTGTATAGATAGAAGTGTGAGTCTGACTCCTTCTAAGGGTCCCAAACTGAATGTCAGAAAACAGGTTGTCGCGAAATACGTTCCTACTCGTAAAATAATATTCATGGTGATACTCGCCGCCTCACTGTAAGATTAAAGCATGTTATGCCATAGCAATTTGATGCTCTTATGAAATATACAGGGTGTAAAAAAACTACGGCTGAGCCGAAATCAATGCATACTAGAAACCAAAACAAACTACTTTACCATAAAATTTTGATGGGAAGTTTTTTTTTTGTTGTTAAAATATCTATGATGTTGCAATATAATTGTGCAACTTTGCATGTTATGGGTACAAATTTAATAATGTCCTTCTTAAAAGCCATGTATTCTCTGCATCATCAAAGAAACCATGGCTGGGAACGGCTAGATTGGATATTGGGGTTTAAAGTAGCACATTTTTATATGCATTTAATATCGGGTACCGAACATTATAAGATTCGAACATTAAAAGTATACTTAGGAGTATTTTTTCCTACGGAAAAATTTACGAGCTTTCTTTTTTAGAAAATGAATTTGTAACTTTAAGGCGCTATGTATTCGACACATCAGAATCGCAAACAAGCGTAGTGTCGTTACACTGAAAGTTACACGATTATTGTGCCATCTGTAATATTTTTTCTGTCTTTGATATATGTCTGTCTCACTCTAATTCTTTGTGGACGCATCACGCAAAAACCGCTGACATCACGCAAAAACCGCTGATGGTACTTAAATAAAACTTACCATGATTATAGCTTACGTTCCCGTGTAACAAAGTAGGCTATATCACGCTTGAGTCCACAGGGGGCGAGAAAATCACTAAAAATATCTTCATAAACTGGTTAATTGTATCGTATCGAGGTTGTAGAGTATGTGAAAAACACATACTCGATGACCTCCGAGCTTCTAGAGCCAAGTTTCATAACTCTGCAATTTGTAGTTTATAGTATATTGTAGTTTATAGTATAGTTCGATTTGTATCAATCGACTTTGCAATATACGATATCGAATTGTCATAGTAAAAATGACTTAATTTTATGAAACAGGCCCCAGGTAGTAACCGAGATGATATTGTTTCTTTTTAAGTATGTCTGATAATTATCTTAATAACATGCGATACAAAAAGTAATGGCTAATTTAATTTATTTAATTTAGCGATCATAAATTTTATATGACGTAAAGTAATAAAAAGCCGAATTATAGGCAAAATTATTATAATATTTTACTTCCGATTTTAAATGAAAGTATGGCGCACAGAGAAAATAATAATCACTGTATGGCGTAATTCAACATATTCACAGATTAATACACAGATAAAACATAACCAACTTCTTAAAAGAAATCGCTGTAATTTCTCCTTTAAAATTAGTTTTGTACGACGTGATAAAGGAACTGAATTATTTATTGAAAGAAAGAAACCAAAATTAACTATGAAACTATAATTTAGAATCAACTTCTGCTTTTTTAAACGTAATATTTCTGGTGAGCAAGGGTTTTCGAACGTACGACCTCGTTATATGTAAACGTTTTTTAAAGCGACGGAGCGAGTCAAAAGTCAAGATAGACCACATAATAATATCGATGATTTTAATCTGTGATCCATGCTAATAAAAAAACAACCGATAGGTTTAAACAAAAATCTATATACATAAGCAATCGAAAATATTGAAAAAAAAAAGATCTTTTAAGCACAGATGTCAAAGAAATATTACGCAAAACTACCTATGTATGATTGTGCGGACAAATGATATTTCTTGCTAGAGTACCTAAGTAAGTGCTGTGCTGTATAGGAAAAAGTGATGTTTTAATATGTTTGCTTGGCTCAGTGCAATCTTATCTATCATCCCAGCGCGAGTATTTATGTTGGGCATAAGCTTGCCCAATGCACACCGCATAATTTTGTTCTCGAGCATCCCCATCCAGCCGCTACCAGCAATCTGCCTTACATTGTCGGTCTAGTGAGCTGCGCTGATCTAGTGAGCTGCAATATTTCGCAAACAGATCCAAATGACAAATCACTGTATTATATTGACCAGTCTGCGCATGGGCAGTAGCATGTTGCGGAGTCATCCCTCAGACCAACTCAGACTAGTGCTCTAGTCTCTCTGTGTATCCCTTGTGCCAGTGCAAATGCACTGGTTTGGTCATCGACACGATAAGAAGATGGGTAGTAAGACAAGACAGTAAGCGCAGTTTAAATGTTAAAAGCGCACTTTTCCTGTTTGTTAACTGTCAAATTCTGACGTTTTAGTGCCACAAAACGCGTGACCCATACTTTATAATAAGTTTGAGCGAACGATGAGCTGCGCCTAAGGGAGACGGCGTGGTGAGGTAGGATAATAGAATAGTAAATTTAATACAACCGCGAAAAGGTCTCAAGGGACGAAATTTAGAACGGAGATAGACCATGGCCTTGATTAGCAAGGGCACTTCATATTCTAATCCACTGAGAACGTAGTCGCGGGCACAGCTAGTCTTCAATATTCTAATAACACAAAAAAAATCCCAGTAGTTCGTTCTGATTTCCAGTAAGTATACATAAATTTGGGTTCAGGTGTTATTATGTTAGTTTTTTTAGTACATTTTCATAAAATCCTTGCTTTTCAAGAGAGTCAAGGAAGCCTTGCGAGGGACAGCAAAGCTGTTGGCGAAACGACGCGAGGCAGTTATCGCCTCTAGGCGTGACACCCAAGCGTGAATCCAATATTATTCATTTACACTTGAGTTATAATCACACAGAATTCGTGTGATGTGATGTACCTTGTAATGTACCTTCAAATACTTTGTTAGGCTCTATATTTTCCATTTAAACTAAAAAAACCCTTAATAACCACCACATAAATTAATAATCCGCTTTTATTGTCCGGTAAAAATTTTGGTCTGTGTCACATTTGGGGTTTCATAAATCACCGATTCAAATAAAGAAGAGGTTTTTAATATGAACCCACTATCGATTCTTATAATAACCGACTCCCTAGTTCGAAAACTTGAATAAACACTAAGGTAAAGATACCTTAGAGGCTATGCCAAGGTATATATTCGTCTCGTATAGCATTGTAGTATAGAAAATGGTCATCTTTAGAACTGAGTGATAAATTTTATTGATAATAGCAATCAATCGGTGAACATGTAAGAAAACTAACTCGAAGCGTTATCAACCCTCAAAATAGACCGTAGATATATGTCGCTGAGTATAGATTTCGTTTAAATGACCTATTATTAGAATAATTTGTGGGATTTTAAAATAATTTATTAATTCTGTAGAACTAGCATAGAACTATGTTTTTATCTGCTACTATGTTCTGATTTCTGATGGGAATTGGAACAATCCCGTCGTAACTGGTGTTGTTTCACAAATCTCATCTATGTAGTGCCAGGGTCTTCACAAAAAATTGAGAAATAAAAAATTAAAACCGACTTCAAAATACAATAAAAGTTTAGAGTCGGAGTGCTATAACGCACTGTAGTAATATTCTGTTAGTGCATTATACAATGACAGATACATGGTCGGGTCTCATGGCGTGTTTTTCTTATACCATTGACGCCTAGAAGGTTTGATCCGTGTACGGTACGCGCGTCTTAAAGCACCAATGCAATGAAATCGGCGCGTTCATGCAGATTTCATTGTACAGTGCACTCTAATCAGTTACGTTAAAGGCGACTTTTCAACAAAATATTATAGGTTGACCTGTTGTCGACTGCACTACAACTACAATACACTAACAGAATCTAGGTGCGGGAGTCAAAATGGTGCAAAAAAGCTGAACAAACTTTGGCGAATAAGATGTAAAATGAATGAATGAATGCATAGGTACCACAAACAAACATGCTTACATACCATAGTGGAAAATAAAGAAGCGTGCGTGTGACAATGATACTATTTCAGCTTACCGGGTCAGCTAGTATGTGTATAAAAATCAATTGTCATAGGGATGAGTTTTTGGTAAAACAACAAAATATCACCTATAAGCATCTGTGACGAGAACGGTCTAAAGCCTATCGTCATGAAGACTTCAAATTTTCTCGGTAAACCCGTAATCACATGCGGATTTGTCGTTTTACGAATGCAAGGTGGTTACTAGCGTTTTGTCACGGATAATTCGAATACTAGCAAGTGGACCGTAAATAAGCCAATACCTAAACTAGATGTCTGTTATGGCAGAGCATGCATAGAATTCGATTTCAAATGTAGGCGAACTGTTAATTAGTTTGATAAAATTTAAGGGGCTTACCCCCGGTTTCTCGTACACTAACAAGCTGCAGTTAATCTACTGTCGACAGCTGTCAGTGGTTTTTTTTTGTATGCACTTTGGTCAATTGACAGCTGTCAACAGTAGATTAACAGCGTGTTATTGTACGAGAAACTGGGGGTAAGTGATAAAAAAAACATACCCTTAAATTTTGGTAACGATTTAGAATTCGCTCTATAGTGTGTGATTCGAACGCCTACGATTTATTCTCAGAATCATATCGCGCAGTACCTACGTGGTTGTGGCAGTGTTATTTCATGTACCAACAGATACAATAGCAAACGTTAATGAAATGTCATCCGACGCTATAAAAAGCGGGAAGGCAAGTTAAATTGGAGTCAAATCAATTTAGTTCGTAATATTTTTGCATTTTTTTAAAGCTGAACGGTGGCGTTTTTCCATAAAATGGCTGATAGAGATTTGCTAGACAACAAGATAAAGTGTAGGTTTAAGTAAAGACAGAGTAGATTATAGGAAATAGAGGAAGTAGATGTAGATCCTGATATAGAAGTAGTTTATTAATAAAAATAATTATAAATAACTTTCAAACAACACAATCACTTGTCCTGGTCCCAAACTAGGATACCCCGTACTATGGTAACCAGGCAAAGACATCACAAACAAGGAAATACGCCCAAAATGAGGCTATCAGTACAAATTTACGGCGGCCTCCAGTGGGAATCTTACCCACGACCTCTGTCATGGTAATCAGACTTGATACCGCTAGACCAACGAGGCAGTCAACTGTTTACATTACTGTTTCAGTTTCAATATTCATCACTAGTTCGTAATAAAAATGTAAATTTGTGCAAAGCTAACAAAAACATGATGTCCGAAAACGTTCATTGAAATGTTTCTGAAAATCTTCTCGTGTCGAAAGCTAAGACCCACTTCGGGTCGCTGAGCCAGTAGAAAATAAGTATGGACATAATCTCAGCTGGTTCCAGACATGCCATTTTGCTGTATTGCAGTCTTGGACTCGTATTTTCATCATTATAACACTCTTTTGCTGCACTGGGTGGTAAGAAGCTTGATCCTTAACGAGCACATTCAACATAGCGTGTGAATTTGATATCGCTGCTAATATTATAAATGTTAATTTGCTTATTCTGTCTTTATTTCACGCTTTCGTATGAAAATCAACTCCATAAAACTCCTTTATGTAGTTGATTTCGTACTTTACGATAATCAATAACCAAACAAAGATTTGCTAATAATAGATATTTTTTATTTCTGGCAACAAGATCCAATATATTTCCACTACCTACGAAATAAAAAAAAATAAACCGTTGGCTTCTCAACCAACAAACGACTTAATTTTTTACGACGATTCAGTAATAGATTCCAACGTTTGCTAAATTAATACCATTGGTTCTAAAACAAACAAAAGAAGGAAGGGGTTTAATTGAAAAGACATGGGAACCCAAGGGGGGAGGACGGCAACGGGGTGTGGGGGTGAGGGGATGGAGAGACGCGGGGCCACTTAGGCTTTGGCGGGAATAGGGCATCTTTCTTTTCTTTTAGGGGGAACCGGCCGGTCTAAATTAGAATTCGGGTGAGTTAGCAAAATGATTATCAATCTAAAGTATTCTACAGTGTGTCGGTAATGTGGCTACAGGAGCAAATATTGTCTGCTTCAGCAGTGAAAGTGGTATAGCTTGAGAAATATTTTGGGTGAGATGGCTTGGTTAAATCACGGCTGAAGCAATGCAGGCCGTGGTAAGGTCCATACTAGTAGTTTGGATCTGACTATATTGATTTGGTAAAAGTAACTCTCTGGATTATGCTCAGGTTTCAGTAGGAAACGTGGTAAAGTCTGATTTGCATCTTGGAAAGCTGCTGTAGTCTACAGAACCGCACTTCTGAGTAGGCTTCACCTAAATCCTTTGTTTTAAGGTTGAATATAACTTGTGATTGTATTTGTTCTTGTTAAATCAACTTGCTTGCTTCAATTCCAAATATTTAATCAATTCTTGAAATAGGTTTTATATCTGATCGAACGGTGAGTTTCTTTGCCATGTTCTTTTCTCACTATGGGTCAGGTCTTGAACATGGCACGCACATGGTTAGGCAACTGGTATTTGGCGTGGTAGAAAACCAGCAGACAGACAGTTTCGCAGAAGTAAATTTATTTTGCAAGCAGTTGAAGTCATTTACATACTAAAGTAATTTGTTAGGTAGACTCTAAAACAACCAATTAAAAATAAACCCATAATAAAACAAACTAATGAGAACTTGAATCTACTTGATAAACCAAAAAATGGGCACAGAGCCTAACTAAAATTATGCGTGTAAAATCTACATCCAATACTATATGCCAAAAGAAACTAAAACCATATTTATCTCAAATATATACTTAAACTAAACTAAGTTTAACTATTGCTGTTAATTCTAATCTGTCTTAAACTGTGTTCACTAAAATCGGCTTTAAGTGTTAATGTTTCTCAAATGTTAATATTTTTAACATTTTTTCATAAATAAATCGAAGACGCTGGATGCAAGCCGCTTCCGACCGGTCTTTTTGGAAATCCATGGAGGAGGCCTATGTCCAGGAGTGGACTTGTTGTAACTAAATTATGATGATGGTGAAATCGATTACTTTTTTTTAACTTTCTTCTGTAGTTTGAAATTTTTCAACTTCCTATAAAGAGCCTGGTTACTATTTCACACCAAATTGTCTTATTTGTTTGGCTAGATGATCACATTTTGGCCAAAGATTCAAAATTTTCTGTGCATTTAAATACTCATAAATTGTTCTTTTCCATATTTCTTTTAGTACACGTTTAACTTACACTGAGCTAAAATAGTAGGTATCCTACCTAGCCTAGGTACTCATTCTTTACTTAGTAATATCCTTTGGAAAAAACCTATCTTAGACATTCAACGGAGGCAAAGCTGGAGGGCTGCAGAGGAGGTATTTCTTTTTCGGGAACCAGCAGTTATCAGTGGCAGAAGTAAGTATAAAGGGGATTACTTAGGTTTGACTAATAAGTAAGTCTCGGAGCCGAGTGTCACAGTATGCTATATTTACGCCCGTAATTTGTTGCTGAAAAGTTATTAGTTTCTATTTCAAACCACTGTAGACTAGCAGTTCTACAAAGAAGAATTTAATGAGCTGTACACCAACTAATAACCTTCCTAAACCAGTGTCCCAGCAGACCTACAAGACGCCATATTTCTTTTTTAGGGTTCCGTACCCAAGGGTAAGAGACGTTATTACTAAGACTACGCTGTCCGTCGGTCCGGACTGTCACCAGAGATAAACCGTGATAGTTAGACAGTTGAAATTTTCACAGATAATGTATTTCTGTTGCCGCTATAACAACAAATACTAAAAACAAAATAAAATCAACATTTAAGAGTGGCTCCCATAAAACAAACGTGATTTTTTTGCCGTTTTTTGCTCGATATTAATAACGGCAACAGGTGGACGCTTGAAATATTCAAATGTTGTATAGATAATGGTACGGAACCCTTCGTTCGCGAATCTGACTCGTACTTGTCCGGGTTTTTGTTTTATTCTACCGGACAGTGGTCGATGCTGGTTCCGTGAGGATGACAACGTCTACGTTCTCAGAAATCGCTTGCACGAAAGGACAGAACTTGGCCGTGTACTTTGTGTGCCCGTTGGTTTACTCTATAAGATTTCTAATACAATGTAAATTGTTTGAAGAAT
Source organism: Yponomeuta evonymella (assembly GCA_963969515.1). Classification (NCBI taxonomy): domain Eukaryota; kingdom Metazoa; phylum Arthropoda; class Insecta; order Lepidoptera; family Yponomeutidae; genus Yponomeuta; species Yponomeuta evonymella. The sequence goes on from OZ018349.1 coordinate 11,842,244, forward strand.
AAAAAAATATCAATATCAATATATAGCAATAAGGACGCCAATTGTACTGTATTTTTGTAAATATTTCATGTTTGTGTTCTTCCTGGTACAATAAAGAATATTCTTATCTTATCTTATCTTACTCTGGTTGTACCAGAAAACAACTCTATTTCTTTACAAATTATTACCTGAGCGGTGTGATGATGGCTCGGTGGCGATCGGTGGCGATGGCGGTCAGCGTAAAAACGCTGACGTTGACCGATAGCGCTTGCACGAACGGGCAGAAGGGGCACATGAAGTACGGTAGCAGCCAGCGCTGCAGCAGCGCCGCTTGGAACTGTAAGGGAGACGCTGGGTTAGGCTCCGTACACAAAACTGCGAATCGGCGCGATGTGAATTCGCAACGCAGAAAACTGCAACACGAATTGCTGCGATGCAGTTTCGTGCGGCAAGGTATCTCCCTTCCACTATTTGGGTGACCATTCCTTTCTTCCTTTCCCGTATTTTCGGCCAGGCCGTGGAGACGGACAGGCAAGTTGTGGAGGCAGGCCGTGGAGACGGGCAGGCAAGTCGTGGAGTCCCGCAGGTATTCCGAATAATAATAGGCAGGCCGCAAAGAGGTAGACCGGAAGTAAGAACTCAGGTAAGTCTCTCAAGCAAGAGCTCAGGTTAGATTCGCAAGTAAGACTCAGATAAGACTCTCAAGTAAGACTCAGGTAATCTTTCTTGGGCGGCTTATATACCCCAAAAGTAGTTCGTTTCTAATATTCAAATTTGATCTGAATCTGCGTCTGAATTCTTCTGGAAGTTTCTGGATCCTGTTCCAAATCCATGTTCTTTCTCTTTCTTGCATTAAATTCATAATTTCGATTTGGAATGCGAATAGTCTTCTATAAGTCTGCATAGGCCAGAAGTTTCCTTATTCGACCTTCTTAGTATGACGGTCATTTGACATAATTTAGAAAAATAAATATCTGACTAACAGTTGAACGTTGACAGTAAAGAAAAATACAATATTTAAAATGTGAAAAGTGGAAAAATAATTATAAATACGTATTAGCTTTGAAATAATAGTAAAACGGTGTCAGTCCGTTTATCTGTCTTTCCACGGCTTAGCACAAAGACTCTTAGTACTAGAAAGCTAAAATTGGCATATCTATATACCGACAAATATTAATTATGCCGAAAAAACGGTACAATAAAATCTTTAGAAAATGTTCTTTATGTTACCTCTCCTACACCTAAATTAGAGAAGCCATAGTTGTATTAGTCGTTTAAAAGTATTGTGGGTGTAGCAAAATTGTTTTTAGATTCAGGGGTTCCTTTGCTAAATATTAACCTTTAAAGCAAAACATTTTTTAGAGTAGAGCGTCTTCCCCCCTCTCCGACTAAACGGCTGTTTCATCATCAGCTATTTTTACGCCCACTGCAGGACATAGGCCTCCCTCATGGTTTTCATAACCATGAGGGGCTTTGCCATAATCACCACGCTTGGCAGGCGGGTTGGCGATCGCAAAATTACTATTATAAGTAAAAAACTTAACAATAATATTTTCTATGATGAGATTGAGGGAGTTTGTGTAGTGTGTGCGGATGAGTGGTATGCGTCTATCTTACTTATTTATATCTATTATTAAGGCCGACTAACACCACTTCTTAAATTCCACTTAAATCGACTTTTGTATGAAGAATTATAGTTTAAGAAAGTGGTGCAAGTCGGCTTAAGTTTGAGAAAAAGGTATCGTTGAAATACTGACCACTTATAAGTTAACGACTTCCTTTCGGAAAAAAATGTATTATACGGTTTCACAGGATGAACAATTACATTGTGTAACCGTTGAATCAAGAGGGCAATTCTGTGACCAAAGAGCTAGCTAGCGAATTGTCGGAAATAATTACCAGTGAGGCCTTTCTAGTGCTCGACATTCAAGTCTCTAGAGCAGGCTCTATCGAAGGATTTACTACACAGACACACAAACACATACGCGCACGCATGCACACACACACACACACACACACACACACACATACACCCACACACACGCACACACACGCACACACACACACGCACACACACACACGCACACACACACACGCACACACACACGCACTTAACTGAACCGCTGATATCATAGAGACGAATGTCAGCCCTTTCTAGAGCTCTAGCCGTTTGCATCTTATGACCTCCTTACTGTAAATATTAGGGGTTAAAGTATGAAATTGCCGTTTTATTGCAATAGGTTCTTTGAATTGACATAGAATCTTCATGGTTTGAGGTTTTCGAATGAAACTTTTTTCAAATGGTTTCTATGGTGTTCTTTTTTTAAAAAATGTGAAACATTTGAATATCGACATTCAATTGTTTTTGTTATTCAATTTAGACAAGAAAGATGGATACTGCGAAAATTCGAGTGATTTTTGAATACGAGTTCCGACGCGGAACTAACGCGGCAGAAACAGCCCGCAATATCAATGCTGCGTTTGGAGAGGGGTCTACTAATGAACGCACCGTGCGATTTTGGTTTAAACGCTTTCGTGATGGAAATTTTGACTTAAAGAACGAGCCACGAGGAAGACCGCCCACACAGGTGAATAACGATGAATTAAGAGAGATAGTGGAAGCCGACCCTAGTCAAACTACCCAGGAATTAGCGGCATGGTTTAACGTTACCTTACCCACAATATTGACTCACTTGCGTCAAATCAATAAAATAAAAAAATACGAAAAATGGGTGCCTCATCATCACTCGAATTTTCGCAGTATCCATCTTTCTTGTCTAAATTGAATAACAAAAACAATTGAAAGTCGATATTCAAAAGTTTCACATTTTTTAAAAAAAGAACACCATAGAAACCATTTGAAAAAAGTTTCATTCGAAAACCTCAAACCATGAAGATTCTATGTCAATTCAAAGAACCTATTGCAATAAAACGGCAATTTCATACTTTAACCCCTATTATTAGTCTCTTGTCCCCATGCGGGATGACCTTCACTTGAAAAATTCCCGACCAGAAAATGACACGAAGAGCGGAAACTCGGCGCGAAAAACAATTTACACTTGACAGCACATTAATCTTTACATTCGTGTACAGTCGACAGGACATAAAATTTCAAATTGTAGTTGCAAAGTCGCCCGTAACGTACCGGAATAAAGGATAAAACACACCAACGGGGATGCGGTGGCGGTCCATACATACGACATTTACCATAGTAGTATTTATATGGACGTTTATATGGACCGCCACCGCCACCGTCACCGCGTTTGTGTGTTTCATCCTTAAACTGCATGCATGGACTATACTCTATTCAGCTCCATAGTGGGCTAATTTACAGCTAAAATGTTGATGTGCTGTCGACTGTACGAAAAAATGTATCTCCCAGACTGTCAATAAAGCAAGTTTTTTTGTCAGTGTAATAAATAAGAGTCTAATGGTTCTGTTGTTATGTTATAAGAAATTAGCTTTTCGACCTCTGACTGTCTAGGATTGAGATAACTTTCTGTGTAGTTAAGGTATTGTTATTGAGTTTGTAGGTATCAAACTAGAGATAATTATTCATAAACTCTGCTGCTAACCCTGTCATTTAACACTACCTACGTGCTTCATAAACAAAGTATTTTATCTACACTCATATCATAATCTTCAAATTAAGAATTCAAAGGTAAACATATATTGATAGGCTTTAAACAATACAAAACTTTAAAGAAAATTAAAATAAAAAGTGTAATATAAAGTTACATTAAAGGTCAGATTTTTCACTTTATGTTACAGTTATTTTTTTTAAAGTGTTGCTGTGATCACGGAACAAAACTTAAGTTTTTTTTTTTTAATGTCAAAAGTTGACTCTGTAAAAAACCTAATTTCATTTTCGTGGTACCAAAAGTGCAACTAAAAATACCTAAAATTACGCGCGCAAAACTGAGTGCAGACGATTGAATGTCAAGATACTTTTGTCGAAATTGCGCCATTTTGTTTCAAAAATAACCGTAGATTTATGTATAGCACAAAGCTTGTCAAACGTGTTTTCCTTTGATTCCTTACTTTGAAGATTAAGACATGAGTGTAGATAAAGTAGTGTATGAGACTGCACATAACTTGGTATTAAAACACTCGCGAATGCTATTAAAAAACTCGCCAAGGCTCGTTTTTTAAAATCTCGCTCGTGTTTTAATAACCCTCATTATGTGACAGTCACATAAACTACTATTATTTGTTGTATTATTGTTACATAAACGTATTTTTTGACAATTTGTTTACTAAGTTCATTAGAACATTTTTAGAAAACACTTATTAGGTGTGGGGACGTAAAAGGCGGAAAATAAACCATTTTGAAGTTACAATAGATATGGGATCCAGTAAAGTAGTTTTCAACATTATCAGAATTTCAACAAATTATTTTCGTCAATTTACAATTTCGCAATGACCTCATCCAAGTGGCAGGAAGGTGCTGGATGCAGGCCGCTTCCAACCGGTCTTTTTGTAAATTCATGGAGGAGGCCTATGTCCAGCAGTGGACTTCTTGTGGCTGAATGATGATGATGATGATGATGACAATTTCGCAAAGTTCCTTCAGTTCGTTCGATAATAATTAAAAAGTCAAAAGACAGAAAGCAAATGGTTCTCTTTCTTCATGATATCGTGAGCGGATTGTTTTTCTCTCCTCTGAGAGAAAGCAGTGAGTGTGGCCGATTACAATACTGACGAATTAAAGTGCAAGATTTTGAAATACTTAGAATATTTTGAGCGATTTTTGTTTTTATTATGATAAAAAGTTTTTATTTAGCTTTTTTTTAACTAGCACCATATTTATAAATCACGGTTAAGATGTCCCTTTAAGAATGGTAAAGGAATTCGAAGTCACCTGCTGAACTGAATTGATTGAGATCTTTTTAAACGAGTTAGGCATCGTAGTGAAATGATTTACCAATCAGTGTCAGGAGGTCGCTGATTTTTGCCCAGGCTATGGCAGACGTAAGAGGATTTTTTGTGTGGAGGCTCATTTCTTCCACCCCTTAACCTCCTGAACACAACACCCACCAATTATTTCGTTGCCTTCAGGTTCCCACTTTCACAAAAATTGCGTTCGTTACCATTCCGCTTGTCGCGGCGCATAAAGGATATCAAACGATGCCATAAAAGAGAAAGTTTATGGTTTTAAAATGTAGGCACTCACTTGGAATGGTACGGCGAATAATCCTATAACGATGTCTGCTAGAGCCAGGTTGGATATATAGCAGTTGGTAACGCTCTGCATCCGCCGTGACGTGGCCACCACCCACATTACAAGGAAGTTGCCGACCACCGCCAGCACCGATATTGTTCCGTACAGCACTGATAGTAAAACTATCATACTGGTAGGTACGTCATACAGTGTGTCTGAAAGAGAAAAACGGCATTAGGGAAAAGCGTGCACAAAAGGTATTAACTAACGCGAGAGACGGAGATACATTGTGATTCGATTTAATCAGGGCGTGAAATTATTTATTTATTTATTTTATTTCAATGAAGACTATCACGACAATATAACAGAATAACAGCAACATAGAAAACATAAGGCCAATTACAATTGTCCACTTATAAATCCAGTATAAAAAATAATCATAAGTAACAGAAAACAGCTAACGTAAACATCGGAGATACATAACAGAGAATATTATATTTAACTATCTTTTTTTTTACACAAATGATTGAGACTAATGTCAATAAGCACCCTATATACGTGCAGGCCCAGGTCCTCCCTAAGAGATAGAATGGGCTTAATCACCACCGGTGCCCATCGCGTATTGGCGATAATAAGCGCTAAGGTATATGAGGTAGGTGAACGCCTCAGACTCTAAGGTGTCATCGCGATATTTACCTCCACCGTTAGTGAGTGGTATTGCTACTACAAATTCATAAAATGACGAAAACAGAGTCATTATTAAGTACAAACAGGTGTGGCGAGCACAATATGTCAACTGAGCGCGCGCACTATAAACTCCGACATTCCTGCATCGCGCAAGCAAAGTATATTACAATAAATACAACGTCCGACGAACAACAGTTGGACCAGCCGTCCCTAAGCATACGATCTGCTTGGCGGGAAATTTCCCTTTATAGTGGAAGAGCACGATCACCCATTCTTTATACACGTACAGGTAGAGCAAAGCAGTTATGACTCAGATCCTCGTGACTCGTGCCGCTAGATGGCGCTAGATTTTTGTGTTGAATTCAGTTATTTGTTTCTAAAATGCCCAAACTCTGAATCATGTCAATTAGATTTTGTCATTTGCAACAACTTTTGCTCTACCACTTTTGATTTTTTTATTTACATATTAGCTCACCCGACAAACGTTGTTTTGCCATATTACGATCTATTCTCAGGCCTATACACAAAAAAAATCATAAAAATTGGTAAAGCCGTTTCAGACACTGCGACACGAGATTTGTATATATTAGAAGATTAGATAATGCTTAAAATACTTCATATAAAAGAATGTAAACAAATAATTAAAAAAAAACAAAAGTTGGTGTAAAAAATACTTTCACTGGAGTGTTCCAGGAATTACGCGTTTAAAAAATAACCCGCGTGTGTTTTTAAACATTAGGTACGTTAAGCAAAGCTGCCAAAATTATGAACCCTCAGACCTTTACACGGTTACCTCGCTAATCTGAAAAATCCCTAATAACTATCATATTTTAAGGTACTGTTTACTTGCGAGGAGTTTTTCGGTCGAGAATTAATCGGCGGTTCCTACGTGCCTCTCATTTGAATTTTGCGCCTTATTTGCAAGAAAATCGCCAGAAGGTAAACATTAACTCCTATCTGCGCCGGTGTTTCTAAGCACACAAAACCACTAAATTTATTCCTTTATTTCATACTAGCTGTGCTTGCTATTTCGCCCGCGTCCGATTCAATTTTTTTACTATGAATCTGTTAACAGACTATTGACAGTTGTCAGATAAATTGCCAATCCGTGGTGGCCACGCGTACTCTATCTCTGAGAGAATGCTTGTGACCTGCAGTGGGGCCGATACAGGCTACGTAAAAAAATAAATGTATGTATTTATAAGTAGCCCCTAATAAGAGGTAGTTTTACTTGGAAAGTTTGAGGTAGGTAGTAGTTTTTTCACAATACATTCTTTCCAACGCATTCCACGATCAAAAAAAATGGGAGTAGAGAAAAAATCCCATAATTTATATAAGACATTAATAGTTTTCGCGTACAAGTACCACAAAATAAAGCTCAACATGCGCTCTGAAAAAAAACTCATTTCCACACCACCCTAAGAGTAAGCGGCACGTTTTTTTAAACGATTTTAAATCCTCACGATGTTGTCCTTCACCGTTAGCGAGTGTTATTGCTACTATAACTTCACAAATGTACGTAACTTAGAAAAAAAAGTCATTGGTACATGCCGGGATTCGAATTCACGACCTCCCGAATGAGAAGCCGGCGTTCTACCGCTCTTGTATAACCGCACTTATTACAATATGGCTATTTAAAACGGCTTAGCACAAATACCCCATTCCTTATGTAGGCCCGAGGCAGGCTGTGCACGTTATCATTAATATAACCATAACCATCAAACACGATATCCAAATCTCTCAAAATGTTATTATGATTACATAACATCATCGCCATGAAAGCTGCTGTCAGATCGGTAATAAAAAGCATCCATAAAGTGAATATGACTGAATATCACATAAATTTTGATTTGAAAGCTTCCTAAAAAAATTTAATTTGCTACCCGGTGCTAACTAGAAAAAAAATATATCTTCATCATCATCATTAGCCATTTGACGACCACTGCAGGACATAGGCCTCCCTCATAGTTTTCATAACCATGAGGGATTTTGCCGTAATTGGCGATTATGCACTTGGCAGGCGGGTTGGCGATCGCAGTATGTGATTGGAATCTCAGGAAGACGCTGCTTGGTAATTGATTTCCTTAGTCGCCTTCTACGACATCCAAGGAGGGAAATGGAGTGACGCTATTCTTAATATGGCGCCACACGGAAAATCTTATTTCACAATAACTTTTTGCAAAAGTGAACAGCATAAATCTTAATACTGGTGATAGCTATACTTAGAACAATCACTGAATAGCATCACAAAAAATTACATAGATAGATACCATAGGTGTGTGTCGGTTGAAAGCTGTGTAGTGCTTACGAAAATTTTAGTTCAAAAATCATAAATCTCAATAATGGTGAGCTTTTTATGGAACAGAGGACTTTAAAGCATTTTTGCAAAAAACGGCCGTTTCTAGCGGAAATCGATTGAAGTCCTATTGACCGCATCGCGAGCTCCGTCTCTATTCACCATGATTAAGCTCTGCGAATCAGAGCGAAATCTGGTCGGACTCTTCCGACAAAAACTAAGTAAGTTTATCCGGTATTAACTTAATACTATAAATCATTATTTATTATAACAATTACGACCTTACAAGGGCTTATTACACCCCGTGCAACAGAAGTGGCGAGATATATGCATGAAATAATCCGACGAAACCAAAAACACTGGCGGCTTGATCACCGCTCACTCGAATAAGAAAAAGATAAAAATTCGGTGTTGATTGCGTAGCTGAGTCCTTCTAATTTTAAATCAGTGAGTCAATTGGCTTTGCAATTTACATCGGATTGTCATAGGAAACCATGAATTGTAGTTCTATAAAAAGACGCCCAGGTATGGTTTTAATAATTCACGATGCTCATGCACCGTTATGTATCGAAGGGGTCTAATCGCGATTTATTTATAAGGTAAAATTTAATTACATTAATTCCCGACATACTCGCCACTTCGGTCTACCTGTGACCACGGCAACCACAACGTTGCCAAAACGTCGGGAACTTAATCAATATTCACAATTAAATGCGCCCTGGGCTAATATAAACTCTTACCATATGCGTCTTCGAACGTCACGTTCTGCACGATGTACTCGTCGATGCTGACATTCCGCGCCCAATCCGCATCCTCATCATTGGCGTTCGCCGAGCTGAAATAACCAGACGCAATTGATACTAAGCCGAACCGCACACATTTATGAATAATGCTGTCTCTAAGGTACTATATTGGTTTACTTCTAATAACTTATTATTAAATTAAAAAAAGACAAAATGTATAAAATTCACACTTCCAAATGTCAAAATGGTTGACAGCAATGTTATATTGGGGAATGATAAACTAGACCTTGTAGAAGAAACTGTATTTCTGGGTATCACAATTGATGCAAAGCTTCAATGGGGTCCTCATATAGGAAAATTGGCAAATAGGCTCAGTTCTGCAGCATACGCAGTTAAAAGAATCCGGGAACTAACTGATGTCGCAACTGCTAGGCTTATTTATTTTAGTTACTTCCATAGTATTATGTCCTATGGTATACTACTGTGGGGTCGGGCAGCAGACATTGAGACCATCTTCGTCCTGCAGAAGAGAGCGATCAGATTCATATATAAGCTAGGCAATAGAGATTCGTTAAGAGATTTCTTTAAAGAAACTAACATCCTAACAGTTGCTAGTCAGTATATCTATGAAAATGTTATGTACATTAGGAAAAATATCAGTGACTTTAAAACTGTAGGTAGCCAACACAATGTAAATATTAGGGGTTAAAGTATGAAATTGCCGATTTGTACTGAAATGCTAAATTGTTTATTTTTTTAATTTTTAACAAATTTATTTAATCAAAATAGTTGCCATTATTATCTATACATTGCTGCCATCTAATGGGAAGGTCATTAATGCCTTTGCGATAGAACTCCGACGATCTAGACTGCACAAACTGTGTGAAAGCATTTTGTACTGCCTCCTGGGAAGAAAACTTCTTGTCACGTAGATAATTGTCCAAATCACGAAAAAAATGGTAGTCCGTTGGAGCAAGGTCTGGTGAATACGGAGGATGACGAATGGTTTCTAACTGCAGTTCCTGAAGGGTCAAAATGGTTTCTCGTGCTGTGTGAGGTCTCGCGTTGTCGTGGAGCAATAATGGTGAAGATCGATTCATGAGTCGGGGCTTCCACTTTTCATCACATGTTACAATTCGATCCAATATTCCTTCATTTCTGTACCGATTCAACAAGGCAACACAAGTTTCAACACGCGTTTCTTTCTGAAGATCAGTCAAATCATGAGGCACCCATTTTTCGTATTTTTTATTTTATTGATTTGACGCAAGTGAGTCAATATTGTGGGTAAGGTAACGTTAAACCATGCCGCTAATTCCTGGGTAGTTTGACTAGGGTCGGCTTCCACTATCTCTCTTAATTCATCGTTATTCACCTGTGTGGGCGGTCTTCCTCGTGGCTCGTTCTTTAAGTCGAAATTTCCATCACGAAAGCGTTTAAACCAAAATCGCACGGTGCGTTCATTAGTAGACCCCTCTCCAACCGCAGCATTGATATTGCGGGCTGTTTCTGCCGCGTTAGTTCCGCGTCGGAACTCGTATTCAAAAATCACTCGAATTTTCGCAGTATCCATCTTTCTTGTCTAAATTGAATAACAAAAACAATTGAAAGTCGATATTCAAATGTTTCACATTTTTTAAAAAAAGAACATCATAGAAACCATTTGAAAAAAGTTTCATTCGAAAACCTCAAACCATGAAGATTCTATGTCAATTCAAAGAACCTATTGCAATAAAACGGCAATTTCATACTTTAACCCCTATTACTAGAAATAGACATAAACTTTCGTTCCCAAAATTTAGGCTGGCAAAGGTTAATACTTCCTTTATGGGGCATTGTATACGTTTCTACAATAAGATCCCTGAGGATATAATAAGCTTGCCAGAAACGCGGTTTAACAGTGGAGACAACAGTACTGAATAAATCCTAATAGCTCCAACTATTTCGAACAATGGAGACATGAGAACCGTCAAAATCCTATTGGACCCACATGGAGACATGAGTACCGTAAAAATCCTGTTGGACCCACTCATCCTAAGTAGTGGAGACAAAAGGTCTAGAAAATCCTGTTGGGCCCATCAATGGAACTTTCCAATGGAACCAACAGTCCGAAAGCATGATGAATAGCAATCTACTAAGTAGCTAACAGTCACATGAGTAGTGACGCTTACCACGTGCTCCGGTAACAGATACAATGCCCTGCAGATAGCTTGACAAAAAAACCGACCAAGTGCGTGTCGGGCCACGCGCAGTGTAGAATTCCGTAGAAAGAGTTTCTTGATTGCTTTACACAACTTCATCAAAGTAATTTTTAGTGGAATTTGTACGAAATTTTCCTTTTATCAGTTGGACAATAATTACTCGTTAACTTGTAAAGCCTACTTAGCTGTAATAGTTTTTCTTTTAACTTCATTACAAGTGCTACTGCCCTGAATTTTTTCAAGTTTTTACAAACAATTATGTTTGCTCTGCTGTTCAACTTTTCAGAAAGATCCATATTTAATTTAACAAAGATACAAACTTCCGGAATTTACAGGTATGGCATCGTGATGATACTAAGTTGAATGAAGTCGAGGGTAATCTCTCTGTGGATTTCCTACCCCAAATTGATCGCATGCATTTTTTCTGGCCTTTGAAAGCATTCTCTTTATGAATTTAGTTTCCCAAAAAGATGATTACATATCGTAATGTGGACTCTACGCAAGCATAATATGCTATGAGAATAGCAGTTTAACTGACTTTTTTGATGAATCTGTAAGCACTGTAAAGAGGTTATGCAATTGGTTTAATTTTTTAAGCAAACTTTCAGGATACGGACTTTCTATGTTAAATGCTTGTCATTGTGTACTTCTAAGCACAGTAGAATACAGTAGATAAATTAAATAAAATGAAAAAAACTTTAGTGTAAAACAGAGTTACAATGATGGTTACTGGCGCCCAAACTAGGATCCCTGTGCTATGGATAGCCAAAATAGATAATCTACATGTATAAAATAAAATCGGGGTAATTACGCCATTTAAAACTGAGAATTGGCAATCATTGATCTACGAGTACATTTGACTCCACTCCGAACAACAGAATAACTTTTAAAGTATGCAAACAAAATAAAAATCTTTTGAGGCAATACGAAGTTCCCCGGGCCAGCTAGTAACAAATTAATTATATTTTGGCGTTCGGACCCATCTTATCGCTATACCGAGGATCTAACACCGTAACGAGTGATATGTGAGGGATTCCATATATTCGCGATACATGAAATGCACTATTGTAATATTTGTAATACGCAATTTTTAAACTTTTTATAAAATAGCGTAGGACGACCAGCCACAAGATAGACAGATGACCTTATCCAAGTGGCGGGAAGACGCTTGATGCAAGTCGCTTCCAACCGGTCTTTTTGGAAATCCACGGAGGAGGCCTATGTCCAGCAGTGGACTTCTTGTGGCTGAATGATGATGATGATGATGAACTTAGTAAACAAATTGTCAAAAAATACGTTTAGATGGAAGATAGGATGAAATTTATGAGAACTTTTAAGAAACCCACACTTTTGTCCTAAAAAGTTTTAAGGTTTCGAGACCAAGGTCAGTCAAACTACACAAGTAATATAAAGAATACATACATACAAAAACTCACGCTTGTCAAGATCCTGACAAATCGCTTCAACAACTCTGCTTTACAAAGAATAAATTGATAAATAATATTTTGTGACATATCATAAAGACTTCAAAACATTAAAAATATTGACTAAGTCATAAAATGTACAAATATGCAATCCCAGAAGCAGACGTTAATCTAAGTGTGCAATAACTTTAACATGTCGCAATCAATTGGTTTGTTACTATGGGGACCGGCAGCAGATATAAAAACAATATTTATTTTGCAGAAAGGAGCTGCAAGAGCTATTTATAACTCAAGCAGTAGGGAATCGCTATATTGCAAGCCAGTGTAAGATTTCCTTTCAAAGAAATAGGAAATCTTACACTGGCTTGCCAATATATATTCGATATAATATAATGTACGTCCGTAAAAATATAACAATGTTCAGATTAAATAGGGATGTCCATAACGTAAACACTAGAAATAGAAATAAGCTTGCTTATTCTAAATTTCGTTTAGCCAAGGTACATCGTTTGTAGGCTATTTATTGCGTTCGTTTTTACAACAGAATTCCAGAACATATTCTATCCTTGTCTAAAAATAAATTTAAAATATTCATTAAAAAGTCGCTTTGTAAAAAAAGCCTGTTATAGAATATACGATGTAAGCCCTTGGTAGTAAACCAATTCCACTGCGGTGTCATTTTTTTTATTTAGTTTAATGTACACTTGGACAGACGACGTGATTGCATATTAATAACTATATCATACATTTTATAACTGACAAGAACTCAATCTGCGGCTTTGCTAAAGGTCATTCGAATGGTGACGTGGGGGCCGGGTCACCTATCTCCCCCTAAAATGGTTGAGACTGGTGATGGCTGACCCCTGCGTTATGCTCGTGAACGGGGGGTGCTGTTCGTGTGTCTCACCGCAGCGTTAATGTTTTACCTACTTTTTTAACAAGTATTTTTTTGGCTTTTAAAGTTAGAGGGGTAGGCAAAGATCAGGGACTGCCACTTGCTACGATCCTGACAGATCACTTTCGCTTCCTCAACATTAATTAGTCGTCGCATGCATGCACGCCGGTTCGGGTACTTTTTATCTTGCCCTTTGCTAATACATCCCCCATTTGGTCGAAGTATGTCCGTCTGGGTCGTCCCTTACCGGCCCTCAAACCAATTTCGCTCGACATATTTGTTTCGTCTATCCTTCTTCCTTCTTCCTTCATCCTCTCCACATGTCCAAACCAATGTAACATTCCCGTCTCAATTCTAGTCACTACATCCTCTTTCAATCCACAACGTTCTCTTATCAAACTATTGCGTATCCTGTCATTCAAAGTAACACCAGACATACTTCTCAATGACCTCATTTCTACTGCATTAATCCTACTTTCTTCCTTTTTTGCCATACCCAAGTCTCGCTACCATACATAAGAGTGTTGGAACCAGTACTCCATTATGGATAGCCAATCTAGCTCTTTTGGAGATGTTTTGGCCACTCACAAAGGAGTGAAATCCACCGTTTACACAATTTCCCGCTGTTGCCGACCGACCAACCAACCTTTTTTATGTTTTTACTTATTTTATGTCCAATATTTTTTAAATTTAAATGTGAGTATATCAAGGAAAAACGGAGGAAAAAGACGAATTAAAGATTCCTAAAAGTTACTCTCGCGTTTTCTTAAATTTTTAAGTACATGCGTTTCACCCGCTTTTACTCTTCTTTCTATATCACCTTCACACTTTCCATCCCTGGTAAAGAGGCTCCCAAAATAGACAAATTCTTTCACTTGTTCCACCTTTTCACCTCTAATCTTTATCTTGCACTCAGTCATTTCATCATCTTTTTCGAATCATCATCGTGTTACTCACATTAATGTTCATTCCTTTCCTTTTAAACGCCGCATCCATTACCGTTACTTGTGTCTGCAGGTTTTCAACCGACGATGCGTACAAAACCTGATCATCGGCATATAGCAAGCATTTGACCGGTAGCTCCCCCATATATTTCTAAGCTGGTAGTAATCAGGGTAAGTTATAAATAACATTTGCTGCCCAACTCCATTAAGTCACAGAATAACGAACTACGCGTAGAGTTCATGTGCTCATGTATCCAGTATTCCATAATAATAAAGCTAATAAATAAAGATAACATCTGATTACGAATTTATCATGTCCAAAATTATGCATGATAGTAGATAGGTGCAGGCTGCATTTTTCGAGTATTGTGTCAAATCTCGCACAAGGCCTACACAAACAAAACGAAAGGTAAGTTTACAATGAATTTGGATAGAGATTGTTGCAGAAAGGTCTGGTAAAACTTAAGCCTTTTTTACCTATCAATGAAAAGAAGTTATGAATCTGAAAGTCTGTTAAGAAATATGAGTGTAATTTCCTTTTTTATGCACAATGAAGTGTTCTGTATCTATCTATCTATCTACCTTATTTAAATCGATCAGATTGCTTGGTAAGCAACTGAGCTCAAAATTTGAACTCTTAATAAATGTGAAGATAATTTGGGGTCAAACATCAAAATCGTTTTTTCGTTTTCCTGCGAATGTTAAAATGTAGTTGCTTGAACTTAAAGCTGTCGAGCTGTTAGTTAGTTAGACCTGAGATTTCCGCACTTAGCCTCATGGTTGGGCCATTGTACGTAGCATAGCTGTGAGCTCACTCCAGCCAGCCTATCTTTTTCCAGAAGGCCAGCAGTGCTCTGATGTCACTACAGGCCTCCCGAAGGGATCCCAGCTTCCCAATGATGGCGGTCCGTTGCTCCTCCACGCCTTCACAGTGAATGGTCACGTGGGCGGGTGTTTCCTCTTCTTTGAGGCATCCCCGGCAAAGCGGGCTGTCAGTTAGTCCCATGTTGTGGAAATGTCTATTTAGTGAACAGTGCCCTGTTAGGATTGCCACAGCTTTGCGCAGATTATCCCTTCTCAGACGCAGCAGGCTACGTGAAAGACGTTTCGAAATCGTCGGTAGAGCCTCCTTGGCTTGTCTGCATTTGGTTTCCGTTCTCCAAAGTTCAGCATGCTGGCTTTCTGTTCGTGACCTCAGCCATTTCCTAAGCTGGTTGTATGGGAGTGGGATCAGAAGTTCGGGATTTTCCACTGTAGTTTTCGAGCCTCTTCTAGCGAGTTCATCCGCAGCATCATTGCCCAAGGAGTCGCTATGGCCCTTTATCCACTGTAAGGTGACTCGGTTGTTTATTGACAGTTTTTCCAACTCATGGTGACACTCTAGTACCAGGCTGTTGTTAGTGAGATTGCTGTTAAGTGCTTGTAGGACTGAGGCACTGTCCGAGACTATTCGTATTGCATAGTCTTGCACATTTCTTGTATTCAACAGTGCGACTGCTCTTGTTATACCTATGCATTCTGCCTGAAAAATTGTGTTCAGGGTGCCAAGGGTTGTAGACATTTTTAGGTTTAGTTCATTGGAGAAAGCTCCTGCGCCCGTTCCTGTTTCGGTTTTGGAGCCGTCCGTATACACTCTGACTTCGTGTATACCCGAGTAGTCGGCTGGCTCCTGTTGTAGTTGTACCCTGTATTTCTTGTCGAAGATATAGGTGTGAGGTATCCTGTCTCACGCCGCCTCCATCATGGGCTGGTCCGAAACAGCAGCTGACAAGATTTGTGTGTGTGCAAAACAGCTGTTCTGTTTCCATAGTCCAGCTGTCCGAAGCCGTAGGGCAGCGCTGGCTGCTTCTTGTTGAACGTGTAAGTGTAGGGGTCTGAGGTTCAACAGGGCTTCCAGGGCGGCAGTCGGTGTTGTCTTAATGCACCCAGTTATTGCGAGGCATGCCAGTCGTTGTAACCTCTGCATTTGGAGTGCTGCTGTTTTCTGTTTTGTTCTGGTCCACCATACAACGGCGCCATATGTTATAGCGGGTCTTATTACAGATGTGTATAGCCACATCATAAGTGACGGGTGTAGTCCCCACTGTTTTCCTATGAGGCCCCGGCACTGCCAGAAGGTGATTTGGGCCTTGTTAATGATGTTCTGTAGGTGTGCGCTCCAGTTTAGTTTGCTGTCCAGCGTCACCCCAAGATATTTAACTGTCGGCGACAGAGTTAACATTTTCCCGAAGAACTTTGGAAGATTTCTTGTTTTTGGGGTACGCTTGTTTGTAAAGAGTACTAGTTCCGTCTTATCCGGGTTGGCGGATAGTTGATGAGTATCGCACCAACGCTCTACTATGCCGAAAGCCGTTCTCATGAGACTGTATAGAATGTCCTCGCATTTACCTATTGTTAGGATTGTTATGTCATCGGCGTAGCCTATTATCCAGAAACCACATTCGTCTAGGCGTCTGATTAGTCCGTCCACAACTAGGTTCCACAGAAGTGGCGATAGCACTCCCCCTTGAGGGCAGCCTTTGGCCACTATTGCCCTGGTAGTTTTGTTTACCTCCAGCGTTATGGCTCTTTGACGCAGGAGGTTATCTATTCATCCCGTGATGGTTTGCTCTACTCCTCGTTCCATCAGCGCTTGGTTAATGCTACTGAAAGTTGTTTTGTCGAAAGCACCTTCTATATCAATGAAGGCTCCCAAGACCATATGCTTATCTGAGAGGCCCTTTTCAATGGTTCTAACGACAGTATGGAGAGCAGAGTCCGTTGATCTGCCGTTTCTATAGCGGCATGGTTTAACGTTACCTTACCCACAATATTGACTCACTTGCGTCAAATCAATGAAATAAAAAAATACGAAAAATGGGTGCCTCATAATCACTCGAATTTTCGCAGTATCCATCTTTCTTGTCTAAATTGAATAACAAAAACAATTGAAAGTCGATATTCAAATGTTTCACATTTTTTAAAAAAAGAACATCATAGAAACCATTTGAAAAAAGTTTCATTTGAAAACCTCAAACCATGAAGATTCTATGTCAATTCAAAGAACCTATTGCAATAAAACGGCAATTTCATACTTTAACCCCTAATACAATACATTCAGGTTTCCTAGCGGTGTTTTCCTTCACCGTTGGCGAGTGGTACTGATACAACAAATTCACAAATTTAGTTAGATAGATAGATGGAAAATTATTTATTGTCTACAGAAACACGAATAGAATATTCTTTATTATAGTAACTTACGAAAGAAAGTCATTGGTATACATTAGGACAAGAACCCACTTCCTCTCGAATGTGAGGCCTGGGCCACGTTTCAAAAAACTACAATCCGTAGTTTATCATTGGCAATTCGATGTGCATTGCGCAGCCGATTAGTATTATAGTCTTTCTACTTGCTAATCTGTAGTTTGATCGGCTATGCAATGTTTATCGAATTAGCATAGTAAACTATGAGTTGTAGCTCTGTGAGATAGGGCCCAGCATTCTACCGATGCGCTACCGCCGCTCGTTCTTACTGCTTAGCCCCCGGTTTCTCGTACACTAACAATCTGTTAATCTACTGTTAACGCTGTCGGTTGGCAAAAAAGCATACAAAAAAAACGTAGAGTTTAGAAGGAGAGTCTGTTTGCCTGCTTTAGAGAACTAACAACTTCATCAAAGTAATTTACAATTGAATTTCTATGAAGTTTTCCTTTCATAAGTTGATCGCCTTTGAATCGTTAACTTTTAAAACCTATTTAGCAGTGATAGTTTTCTTTTCAAGTTCATTAAATTTACTAGTTATTTCACTTTCCTACAATCAACCGTTTAGCCGGGAGAGCGGGATACCCCCTACTATAACAAAAATTTGCGCTTTAAAGTTTAATATTTTGCAAACGGATTCCCACATCGAAAAATGGTTTTCCTACACCCACAATAATCCAACGATACCCTACACTATGGTGCAGGCGGAAAAAAATGCCTCCCTTATTTAGGCGTAGTGGAGGTACCCCAAAAAGTTTTTTTTATATCTTATCCTACCGTTTTGTTGACGTGATTAATATGCGCATCTATTTAAGCAAAATTTCGACTTTCTAGTACTTTTCGACTCTGTGCTAAGCTGCGGATAGACAGACGGACAGACAGAGGATGGGTATGCCAAAACGATATGCTATAGCTTATATGCTTATAGCATTAAGTCCGCCACATTGCCATTGTAAAATTTAGTTACGTGCAATAAACGTATTAATAATAAAACTATAAGGGTTCCATAAAAACAGTACATTAACGGATAGCGTACGAGAAACCGGAGGTAAGTCACGTGAAATCTCAAGCCCGTCTGCAAGTATCTTCGCAGCTTGTCGGATACAAACTTCCGCTACCTACTCTACATAATTTACAACTTCGGTTAGGAAACCTAGTGTAGATCGCAAAGCAAAATGTTTAGATCATATCACACCTACATAATCTACGACAGTACTTTTGCTATAAATTCTGCACAAGTTCTGCGACGATTTTTTAATAGGTACCAATATCCGTACGAGACGCAGAGTGATCAAAAACTCTCCATGAATTATTAATCTGAGTGTACTAAAAACTTACGGTAGTACTTAAAACAATCCTCAGTGAAATAATTTATGGCTACGTCTTTCCTGTTACCACACACTATTTAAACTGCAACTGAGGAGTGTTTCAAGGAATCGTGTTTTTATTAATAAGACTGCGAGTCACCGAACGTTTGAGCCAGACTAAAAGGCAGTTATTTAAATGAACAGCTGTAGATATAAGCCAAAAAATCTATTTTTGAGGATTGCTTTTCCTTCATTTGGCAATTGTTCTACTCACCAACATACTCGAGCCAAATTGGCGGACCTATTGCATAAAACAGAATCTAGCCTTTATTACTTTTCTGATGGTACCAACGTGGCTCGGATATTGTGACTTTTAATGCTTTCTAAGTTTTGGAAACTGTAATTTCAGCGTTCGAGACGTTAACGACTATCTCACCTGTAAACCTTTCTCAGGCGTGGTCGGGTAAAAAGTTCACCACAGTGGCAACTTCCTTCTATGCGTTTAACTGCCATAATTTTAATTGAGACAAACAAAAAAAAGTGAGACCATGACATGAACAGAAGAAAATGTGCAGTTCTCTGTCACAATGGGGTACTTGCATCAAACTCATTAGAGTGGCATTCTTTGTATAGCATAGAAAGCGCAGAAAATAAATAAAGAATAAGTTAGTATAGATGGATAGAGAACACTTTGTTGTACATTAGAAATGGAAATTACAGAGATATTTCTTAACTTAAGAGTATAGATGGCGCCCTTATCACTTAAACTGATATCTTCTAGACAACCTGTATATTATTAGTTGTATTGTATATAAAAAAATTCTCTAAGAATTTTCTATAGTAAGTTCACTCTATTGAGCCCAGTCGACTAATAGCAAATTTCCAAGGTAGGTTCAAGTCCCGGCATGGGTGAAATTTTTAGATTCTAAATAGGTTTTTAAAGTAGTGAAAGAGGTTTGTCAGGATCGTGGCATGTTTCAATCCCTGCTCACTGCCTACCTCTCCGGTATGCAGACGTGAGTTTTTGTATGTATATTTTAGTAAGAATAACTTTTTTCATCTAAGACACTTTCAATAAAAGTCAGAGGACAAAATCAATGTTGTTATGTGATGGCCTACACTAGTCTATCATTTTCTTTCTTTCTTCATTGTGTTAGTTAATTTGTCGTTTTTGCAAACAAATGTGGTGCAATTTTTGTTTACTTAGCCTCATTTGTGTTTTAGCCACTGTTGGGCAAAGGAGGTGGTACAATACTAAAATTTAACGTTATTATTACTGACGTTGTTATAATTGCTTTTTTTAGATGGAAAAACAATGTCCCAGGTACTGCAGCGTCCGAGTGGTTGCTTCACCCATCTAGTGTGAGTGGAGGTGCCACTGCACTGCAAAGGCGTCGATAAATCTCAGTTTCCCGATCAGAAAAGGTGCCGTCTTATTATGTTATGATATAGTATATCTGCCAGTAAATACGTGTTGGTAACATCAAAGTGCCAATGTGGATTCTAAAATGAACTGTGATAGGTATCATGTATATGTATATGTATATGATGGTGAATGAAAGAAGTATGCCATGGGATCGTAACAATCGGCAACCCTAACCTAACCTAACCTCGTCTGCCTACCCCTCTGGGATAAAGGTGTGAATTTATGTATGTACTTTTGTATTCTTATGCTAGCCCGATAGATTAAAATGGAGATAACAATTTAACCGTGCCCATTTTTTGGGTTCTGTAGTCAACCAATAACTCTTATAGTTTCGCCATGTCCCTGCGTCTGTCTGTCTGTCCGCTGCTTAGATCATAGAGGACTAGTGCTAGAAATCTGAAATTTGGCATAGATAATATTAACGGTGTCGAAACACCGCTAGAACAAGATCTTACGGCCTTATCACACCAGCGATTTGCAAGCGATTTGTAAGCGAGGCGATTGCGCAGCGAGCTCGTCGTGATTGCGCGACGCCGTCACGACGAGCTAGCGGTGTGCGATCCGCGTTTTGAACACTCGGTATCAAAATAGATTCTGACGAGGAAACACTTCTGATCGCTTTTTTACTTCGAAGATGCAGGAAACTAAAGCAAAAGCAGATACAACGACGAATTTGCGAGTATCAATTATCAAGTAATCAATTGGAAGATAGTTACTATTATGTATAACAACGATTTTGAATTTTAGTTAGAACTCCGTATTCTTTTGTATCAACGACATTTGAACTCCTAAACGTTGCTACGTCCGCTTACACTTGTGTCTTTGATATGACTGAAGTGGGGCTGGACGCACTGTCGAACGCGATTGTACGAAATGGTGACGAGGGTGGCAATCGCGATGATATTGCTGCGACGGCGCAGCGTCATCGCGTCGTCGTCGCGGCGTGTACGCCAAATCGCTCGCCAATAGCTAGTATGATAGGGCTGTTAATTTTTAGGTTCCGTACCCAAAGGGGTAAGAGACCCAATTACTAAGACTCCACTGTCCATCTGTCTGTCTGGCTGTCTGTCTGGCTGTCTGTCACCAGGCTGTTTCTCAAGAACCGTGAGAACTAGACAGTTGAAATTTTCACAGATGATGTATTTCTGTTGCCGCTATAACAACAAAAACAGAATAAAATAAATATTTAAGGGGTGCTCCTATACAAGAAACGCTTTCTAAAGACAGCGGCAACTATGTAACCTTCACAGTGCCGATTTCATGTCAATAAATGTCAATGTTAAACGCTTCTTGTTGCTTTCTATAGATGGCGCTGTTCTCAATGTACCTAATCTATCATGTCTCGATCTTTGTCTAATATTTAAAAGATAATGGTACGGAACCCTTCGTGTGCGAGTCCGACTCGCACTTGGCCGGTTTTTTATTCCTTTACCCGCATTTCCGAAAATATTATTTGTAGCTATAAAACGAAAAAATGTTACAGTAGAGCACCTTCCCCAGGACAGTAGCACTTATAACGAAACAAAAAGGAAAACTATCCCAGTTAAGAAGTTAGTTTAAGTGAAATAAAATCCTTATATCAGTAAAAAAACTCCTTCTATGTAACCCTACACTGCGCGTGGCCCGACACGTACTTGGCCGGTTTCTCACGTCGTTAAACAAGATCTGGTAAATTTTACAAAGTCGTATCATAAGCAGCCTATATACGTCCCACTGTAGGGCACAGGCCTTCTCTCAGAGAGAGAGTATGGGCTTAATCACCACGCGTGCCCACCGCGGATTGGCGATTTCAAGCGCTGAGGTATGTGAATAGCTCAGACACCCAGGTTTCCCCACGATGTTTTCCTTCACCGTTAGCGAGTCACATACAAAGTCGTATGTAGTTAATCTATTCACATTTTAGAGAAAAGTTTGTTTTCCTAGGATCCTGAGACAGGAATTGATTTATTTGGTTTTGCTCTTAAAAACTTTTAATCTATCGAAGAAAACAGTTCAATGAAGTAAAGTGAACCAATCCGGACTTGGCCCCCGTGGTGGAGTATGGCCTATACCTTCCTCAGTGAAGAGACCCGTGCCCCTCGGTGGGGACATAATGGGTACGTGCGGCTGATGCGGCAATAGTCGTTGTATGAAAATGTATGGCGCTGTTTCCAAAGTCTGCGACGGACGCGTGCGGCAGAGGACAAAAACGGCGCCATACATTTTCATACAATAACTATTGTCGCATCAGCCGCGCGCGTCAGTCGCACGCGATCTATCGCGCGCGGCTGCGATCGGCCGCGATGCACGGAAGTCTACCTTTAAACGCTAGTTCCTTCCATTTGACCTAATTCACTCACACAATAAAACATATTTACCTATATAATTATGCTAAACTTGATCCAAGATAATTGATTATTCAAGGAAAGAACAGAACTATCCTTCCTCAAAATCGGATATTCCATTAACTTAAAATAGAATTCACCTTGAAACAGTATTTATTATCACAAAAAATTCAAGTTAGACTCTTTGATTTTCAACGTACCTTACATACATAATTAGGCATATTAAATTAGTGCCTTTGAGATGTTTTTAGTTTGTACGACTCTAAGTTGCTGCTTACGGAAAAAATAAACGAGAATCTAGAGTCCAAGGAGAGTCAGGTAAAATACTAATCATTACGGTCGTCTAGCTAAGTTCTTAATCACTTATACAACAATTTTTCGTTGGAGGTACCGTCGATTCTATGAGCACTTACAACTGTATCACAAAATATAACTGTACGCATCCGTGCAGAAGATTGATTAATAAATTATTGTATCGTCAGTGTTTTCAGCCACGGGGGCAATGGGGAACATGCGTCTCACTTCGATTGGGACGACATTTGAATGTGTTTTGTATGTACTGTAAGTGTTGTCTCTCTTTGTTGTTTTTATTTTTATTTTGTCAATATGGGTCTTGCAACCTGAAATAAATGAATTTTGAATTTTGAATTGCTTTTATACCATTGAAATCACATAAAATTTAAGGAAAATTTAAAAATTAAACTCGGTGCTTCACTCTTGGTGCCTCGCCATTCGCATCCACGGACCATCCGCCGACTTCACGATATTGCCCGACCATATTAACTGCCTCGTTGTTCTAGCCGTTAAGGCACTTAGCTACCAATACAGAGGTCGCGGGTTCGATTTCCACTGGAGGCCTCCGTACATTTGTAGAAATGGTCTCAGTCTGGGCGTATTTTCATGTTTGTTACGTCCTTGCCTGGTTACCATAGCACAGGGTATCCTAGTTTGGGACTAGGTCCAGTGATTGTATTTTGTGGAAGTTATTATTATTATAATTATTTTACTACTATTACTATTATAGGGCTGCTAGTCTACCTACTGACTGTCATCCTATTCTTAGCCGCCACTCTGTTATTTTGGCCTCGTAAACTACCAGTTTTCACCTTCTTGAATTACGATGGCTCATTTATTAGTAAGATTCAATCGTGACCACGGTTTTCCCCGCTCCATTATAATTATATTCCGTCACTTGTGTCTGGAGGACTTAAAAATAAAAGTGTAGACAAAAACTAATACCTAGTTATTTTGTCTTCTTTATACTTTTCTGGAGGCACTTTTGTCATAGAGTCGACAGTTATTTATTTTAAAATATTTTATAAAAAATGGCTGCTCGCGCCTACCCCAAAAGATCTAAGATTTTCGTTGCAATCTAACCATTTTAGGTTAACCTTTTACAAAGCAAAGGCCTTTATAATTATGTCCCGCAGACTAACAGGGCGTCATTTCAGAAAACCACAGCCTGTTCCTGTGTTTCTCCCCATTGTGCTTACATGTGTTTACCTTAATTAAAACAAGGATCTGCGTGCTATGTTAACGCGGATGTTTCATCGATAACTCTATTAAAATTCAGTATCAAATTCCGTGTCGGTGTAGAGTAGTTAAAAGCATTTTGATTAAATCACTAATTAATACCGGACTGGACTGCCTCTAAAGCTCTTTACGTAGCAAGCCAGTCCCAAAACAAATTAATACCGGACTAGACTGCCGCTAAAGCTCTTTACGTAGCAAGCCAGTTCCAAAATTCATTTTCAATGTCGTGATAGTCGGGTGAGGCACAGATTAAAAAGAAAAAAAGAACAAGTTGTGAGGCACGAAATCTTTGAATTTTTCTATTGCTTAGAATATTTTTATAATGTAGTATTGTATGAGGAAACTTCGCGGGTCTCTGCATGGCACTATGGACAGCTGCTGATCTGCTCCTAGTTCTGGAACTGATTGCAGATCAAACTATAAGTAAGTAATTTATTTGACAATACATACAGTGTAAGTTTCAATACATAATGGTAAGAAAGTAGTGGACCTATTTATGATCCCAGTATCATCATTCAGCCACAAGAAGTCCACTGCTGGACATAGGCCTCCTCCATGGATTTCCAAAAAGACCGGTTGGAAGCGGCCTGCATCCAGCGCCTTCCTGCCATTTGAACCCAGTATGGATATAGGAAAATCATTTTTCAGTTAATAACATAGCAATAATAATAACTTTCACACAACACAATCATGTGTCCTGGTCCCAAACTAGGATACCCTGTTCAGTGGTAACCAGGAAATAACCCTTCATTCGCAGTAGTACCATTGCGTCATAAACATGGAAATACACCCAGACTGAGGCTATTTGTATAAATCGAATACGGCGGCCTCCAGTGGGAATCGAACTCACGACCTCTATTTTGATAGCCAAGCGTGTTAACTGCTAGACCAACGAGAAAGTCATTGAGGGATCCGTTTGGAAGTTTTTCTTAGAGTAGAGCGAAAATACATGGCATTAGCAACATATTTAATTACGGAGTTAAAAGGAAACCTTACAGCTAAGTAGCTTTACGAGTAGTCGACCAACTTATAAAAGAAGTACAAATTCCACTGAAAATTGCTTTGATGTAGAAAAAATTATTAGTTAAGCCGTGAACTCAATTAATACCTTCATAGTATCAAGAACAAAGTCCTCCACCTAAGTCTGGGGCGAGTCAGGAAAAGCTTTTTAAACAAAGATACTTGTAAATTGAAAGAGGAAACTAAAAATAGAAATAAAGTACTAGGACGCACCGTTTTTCGAGATTCCAGATATTTAATGAGTGACCGTCACACTCTCCCGTTCTACTGTGGGAAAAGTCTATACGTGTCAGATGCACCTACTGACGTGTCTTGTCCACTGCGTACACTCTCTAAGGGTAGGCGATTATGACAGAACCCAACACTGCACGTAGCCCAACACCCACTGGCCGGGTGAGGAGATATTTTAAAAACCTATTTAGGGGCTCAAAATTCCATCCATGCCGGGACTTGAACCCGCGACCTCTGCTAACCGTGCCAGCGCTCTCCCAACTGAGCTAATGGGCAAGTGCAGGCATCGGTGAAATTTCGAACCTCTTTACAAACTTTCCTGTATTACGTACAGGTAACGACATCTGGTTGAAGCAATTTACATCACTTGCAGCCCCGAGCAAACCACTTTGCAGTTAGGTTTTCACATCAGAATGATGTCGCTGTACCTACATGATTATATTCTTGTTGTTGCATTAATCCGTGCTGAGGATAATTTTTAAAAACCTATTTATTATATAACTAGACTGGTGAATTCATAACACTTGATTTTTTAGCTTTTGTAAATAATAAACCTTCCTATATAAAATTTTGTTTTACAGTGATCGATTTTTATACGTTAGACTCTACAATCACTAGAAACTTTTCAAAAAGCTCAAAGTACCATGCAAGAAATTGTATGATTATCATGACCCACCAATAGACGTAGCACTGTTTATAATCCCACAACGGCCAATGAAAATACTTTTTTATCGTTGACATGTCGAATACTTAAAAACGCTATAATTTTATTTTAGTTATGTATGATTAAGAAGCTGTTTCACAGGGTAACAAGCAAATATGAATAAAAAACATCGTTATTGTGAATAATCTTTCTTGCGCATAAAAATACAGTACAAAGGAAATGTTAATGCTGACTAACCATTCTCTTCCAGCTAACCTTTGATTGTGTTGATAAACATCGTACTTTTGTATACAATCTTGTAAGGCAATGCAACTTTTGCATGCGATATTCAAATCGATTTTGCATTGTGTTGTAATAATGTATTATTACATTTAAAATTTATTGTTGGGGGGGCGACGATTTTTCGCATCGCCCTTTCTTTTTGATTAGTTTATTTTTAATTTTAAACACGATTACGCCTCAATTTGTTCTTGTCTTCTAAACATATTGGTAAAGTTTAATTGCTTTCCGGTACGCCCATCAACAATATTGTAAAGTATATTACAAGAACTTGCTTTCCTTAAAGTTGTATAATGCAATCTGTATCCGTCCCACTGTAGGGCAGAGGCCTTCTCTCAGAGAGAGAGAGTATGGCCGGAGGTGTGATTTTGTTGTGTAAATGTCATTGATATGAATGTTATCTTAACAAATGCCTTCTTGAAAGAAGACAGAGAAAGGGGGAGTTGAAATCAATCACATCGCGAGCCCACCGCTAATTCGAGAGACTCGTCTCCGTTTTCTCGTATACTAACAATCTGTTAAGTAGCTATTAACAGCTGTCAGTGATTTTTTTTTCGTATGCACTTCAGACCACTGACAGCTGTTAACAGTAGATTAATACATTATTAGTTTACAAGAAACAGGGGGTAAGACATTCAAATTTCCTCACGGTATTGATGCAGCAGCTTATAACTTTTTCATAACAAAAAATACTAATATTTACTTGAACGTGTAGAGTTTTAAGATGGCACGTCACGTGTCTCAATAAGTAGGTTTCATGGAACCCTGACCTTATTTACGTACGGCAAACTTCTAAATCAAGATCACCGCCACTCCTCCTGTACTCGCTGCGGTCTAACTCAATGGACGAACTATAAAAGTCACCTATCGCGCGCCATTTATGAGTTTCAGGAGTACCTACGTCACTTGTTAATACACACGATATAAGAACTCGCTCATACCTCTTCGTAGGAAAGTTGAACTAGTGTACGTAGAAAAGAATAAAGCGGAGATTACCCACGGATGGATTGACTTATAGGGTAGCTTGGGGCGCCCACTCATTGGTACATACGTGTACTATAATCAGTTAAGTTAAGGACAACTTTGCAACAATAATGTATAGGTTGACCTGCGGTCGACTGTACAAATGAGTGATCTAGCATACCAAAACTATTTGAATTTAAGCTGAGAAACTCATATTTCTTCTTCCACTAAATTCCCACATATAAGATTATGACAAGATAATCTTTATACACGTTACTAATTAATTACAAATCTGACCTATGTATTTTTACATTTACAGGATCTGTTTATTGCAATGAAGTTCAAAGTAAAAGCGCAAGTATCACTTAAAATAATAACAACATGCAATTAATAGCAGGGACAATTACTGAAATTTATGCTGGGCGTACATGGTGGCTGTGACTTAAGGTTGCATTTCTCGTAAACAGAGGTCAATTTTGCTAAAAAAAATAGTATAGCGATAACAAACTTTTTCTGTGAATGGAAGAGTTCTGAATGACAAACTTCGTTTCCATTGTGTTAGGTGGGCTAAGCCCGGGTGACGGAAAAAGTGTAGTCATAGAAAGTTATTTAATAATGGTTTTGTGTGATGGGTTTTTCTCTGTTAAACTTACTTATAAACTATCAATATGCCCTTACCTAGAGTTTTGACGAGAGATTGAGATTTGAGAGAGATTTGACTTAAGCCTCGTTGAAATTTGGCAATGCACATTCTAGGCGAATTTCCTTTTCGCGAATATGTTTACGTTTTCCGTAGGAAAAAGAAGAAGAAAGGCATGTATTGGGACAAAGTAACACATCACCAGCAAAAAAGGCATAACAAGTATAATAAATACAAAGAAAAACTATTTACATAAATACAGCATAGGACAAGGACAAGTCAGAGCGAAGAGAGTCAAATTGAAAACTTCTGATTTTTTTCTTAGGATTCCTGTGAACTATATATTCATGGAACTAGGCAATGGTGCTACTGCGAATGAAGGTTTCAACTCGTTAGTATCGGATCTATGGGGAAGGAGGGTTATATTTTACACAATATTTAAAAAAAAAATTATACCCATACATCTATGAAAATCTCGTGTCACAGTATTTCGTCGAACTCCCGCACAGTCGAAGTTGTCCGAAACGGCTTCACCGATATTTGTGAATTTTCGGGTAGGTCTGACAATGGGTCTAATTATTATGGGCTAATTAATATGGCATAACAACGTTTGCCAGGTCAGCTAGTAGTTACATAATAAACGGGTCTAATCACGATTTTACCTAATAAATAATCGCGATTAGATAAGATACCAACGTACAATTTACTAAGTTACGTCTCGGGGAACTTTGAAAGAACAAACAAAGAAAAAAAGAAGAAAGAAAGAAAGAAATAAGACATTTATTTAAATTGTCACAGAAACACAAAGTAAACACGAAGGTACACAAACAAAATACACGAACGTCAAAAAAATAAAAACAAAACAATCGTGAAGAGAACATGTGAAGCATGCAACAATTTTTTGCACTACCTGTGGTTGACTGGTAGAAAATGCTTATAGTATGAAGCCCCCCAATTGGCATTGTATTTTTTGAAATATGTGCAACAAACGTATTAATAATAATCATAAAGTAAAGGTTGATCAGCTGTTGACCTTATATGAGTAGCTCAAGTTAAGCTCGTATGTACTTAAGTGAGCCATTTATCAATTGCTCACATAAGCTTTGGAATAGAATTGCTTTCTCTACTTCTTGCAAAGAAATAATAAGACAGAATTTGCGCAATGAAAAAACAAAGAACACTCGACGCTGAACACAAAGCGCATAATAATTTAATTAATTCTTTTGAAATTACCTGGCATCCATGGTCGTAGACAGGAAGATCTCTTGTTTCAGGCGGTGGCGTTTTCTCTTCGCACGAACTAAGGTTTTATCGTTTTGCGCTAATGCAATGCGAAAACACACGATCCTTGGTACGGGGCCGCCTTACAGCCTGTTTGAACAACGATTAACACACTCGTCCCCACTTCCAAAGTTGACATTGCGCACTTACAGATTTTCCAGTCTTGTTACGACCTAAAGTGGCTGAAATTGATACGGCAAACTTTACCTCCTTGGCTGTGTGATTGTTAACGCTCACAATGAGTTTAACAAAGAAGTTTTCAGAATTCAGATACACTTATATACTTTGTACTCCTTATCATAAACCACTTTTGAATCTTCATTAACACTTATCAAATTTATACTAGCCGCTAAACTCACAACAATATTTTTATGAACTAACAGACTAAACTAATACTGGAACTTTTGAACTATTTTAACTATCGAATAAACTCAATCACGGAATTTCTATCTAAACTATTTTTACAAGTACGGAATGAGATCAGTCGGACTGCTTGTTGGTTTTAGGCGCCGCGTGGTCTCGTGAAAGATTCAGCGTGCCCGCGCGAGACGTTTGACCGCGTCGCACAGTGGAGGGCGACTGGCGATGGCGGTGGGACGCCATCCGCTACCACTTGACTGTAGCTTAAGCGCCCACTCACTGTGCCACCCTTTGCGTCGCCTTAATACCTTTGCTATACAATTCAATTCATTCATTCGGCACGTGAAAGCTTACGTTCTGCGAGTGATTTTAAAGAAATAATTTGTAGGGTATCTGCTAGTTTGGGACCAGGACAAGTGATGGTGACCTGTGGAAGTTATTGCTATTATCACTTACTCGGTAGTACTGGCGAACGTTTTGTTTCGAAACCTTGATAATTGTTTTTTTTTTTTCAAGTTAGTTACAAGTACGGTATTTAAGAAATAACTTTCAAAGAAATCTCAAATTTTCAGTCTAAGTTTCATTTTGCTGCAGCAAGGTAAGGCGTTTTGCAACGTCCAATGCCGTCTTTTTTTTGTAGAGAAACGTTTCAGTTTCAATAGATGAAGGCGCTGTGAAAAACACTATGTTGGTGTTATATAAGTGTTGATTTTTTTATCCTTGTTCATGAAAAATTACCATAGATCGTGTGACCGACGCCGTTATCCTCGTAAGCTTCGCAACAAAAACCTTATGGCGCGCAATTTAATTTCTCTTTGTTTGCCCGTCGGCTGTCGCTGATGAGACTGTTGTGGTATTTGAGATTTTCGCTCAAAAAAAACAAAGGATATACGAGTACAAACGGATTTAGGATACGGGTGTCTACTGTAATACCGGGAGGCTGACTTCCAAAGGATTGCGTCAAAGTCTAAAGTGCTGATGAAGCACTCTCACTCTCAGATAGTGTAACAAGACGATGGGTGATTTTCCACGTTAGCCTCTCTCAGATAAATAAACACTTCATAAATTTTATGAAAAGACCGAAATTAGCTATGCCCTCTCTTCTTCCTTACTTTTTCACCAAGCATAAACTTTATGAATCTTGGAAAATTGCGTTATTGCCTCAAAATTATTTACCAAAGTTGCAATATATTTTCACTCAGCTAGGAGTTTGGAAGTGCTCCAAAAGGTTTCGTGTGATTTTTATCCTGGAGATGACACCGCAAAAGATGTAAAGAAGCAAAGTTATTGCACCGTTGATAGTGCAAAAAAAAAACTGAAACAAAAATAAGCAATAACCCGACTGCTAAGCATTAACTACTAAGCAAGTTATAATATGTCCATTGGTTAAGTAGTTATGAGGGAAAATCACAGAAGAAATGTTCTGTGGGGAACATAGAATCGGACATACATACGAGCCAAACGCATTACCCTCCTCTTGGGCTTTGCCGCAGTCGGGTAAAAAGAAGGCAAATTAATACATAACATACATAAGCTCACGCCTGTGTTTCGGAGAGGTGGACAGAGACCATGGTTGCCACTTTCTACGATCCTGAAAAACTTCTTTCGCTTCGTCCACATTCATTAGTCGCTGCATGGCGTACGCCGTTTCCGGGTACATTTTATCTTGCTCTTCACTAATAAAGCCCCTATTTGGTCCAAGTATGTCCGCCTGGGCCGTGTCTTGTCGGCCCTTCTATCCAAATATGCTCGATATATGTCTTACGCCAATCTTTCCTCCTTCCATATCTCCAAACCAAACATTCCTTTCTCAATTCTAATCTCGATAGGTCCAAATCTCGAATTATATAATACTAGCTTTTGCCCGTGACTTCGTCCGCATGGAATGAGTAATTTCCGTTAAGAAAAGTATTCTATATCCTTCACCGGGACTCAAACTATCTCCATACCAAATTTCATCTAAATCCGTTCAGCCGTTATTGCGTGATTCAGTAACAAACACCCAAACATCTTCACAAACTTTCACATTTATAATATTAGCAGGATGTGTTATGACTTTGAATTACAAGACACGCGATAGTACGTAATGACACTATCGCGAATTCTATCATTTAAAGTCATAGCACATATTCTGAAGGACTTCGGATCATTTTTACTGCATCAATCTTACACTATACTAGTTTGGCCTTTGCATCTAGGCTTGCCCAGCACCAATACCATCCTGACAGCTTAGTCGACCTAGCCCACAATACGTCAATACGCGCGAAGCCAACCAAGCCGCCCTGCATCAATTACTTCCTTGATTTTCTGCTGCCATACTCAAGTCTCGCTACCATACATAAGTGTTGGGAGAAGCACTGTATTATGGATCGTAGCCAATCCAGTCTTGGAGATATTTCGACTATTCACAAGAGAGTGCAAAGCACCGTTCATAATTTCATATCATCATCATTATCATCAGCCCCTTGACGCCCACTTCAGGACACAGGCCTCCCTCATGGTTATGAAAAGCATAATCGCCACGCTTGGCAGGTGGGTTGGCGATCGCAGTATGCAGTTGGAATCTCAGGAAGACGCTGCTGCCCGTCTCCTGGTAATGTATTTCCTTAGTCGCCTCCTACGACGTACGGAGGAAATGGAGTGACGCTATTCTTATACCGGCGTCACACGGATCAATTAATTTCATACAATTTCCTGCTTGTACTCTTCTTACTACATCACCTTCACACTTTCCATCTCTGGTAAACAGGCTTAACAAATAGGCGAACTCTTTCACATGTTCCTCCTTTTCAGGGTTCCGTAATCAACAGGGAATCCTTATAGTTTCGGCCATGTCCATCCATCGGTCTTTTAGTCTGTCTGTCGCCCCCCCTCTCCTGGCTGAACGGTTGATTGTAGAAACGTGAAAAAATTCGAGGCAGTAGCACATATAATAAACTTAGAAGGAAAATTATCGCGGCTAATTAGGGTTCACAAGTTGATGAGTACATCATAAAACGAAAATTTCAATGAAAATTACTTAGATGAAGTTGGTAGTTCTGTAAAGCAGGTAAAAAACCCCTTCTTTTACGGAACTGTACACTGCGCGTGGCCCGACTCGCACTTAGCTGGTTTTCTCTCTGATGGTAACATAGCAAATTATTATTTTCACTGTTTCAATTAATTAAACCGAGGCATGTAGATAGGTAGTGGCAAACTATCGTTATAAGAGAGAGAAAGTTTTGAATAAAATGTAAATGTTGTGTATGCGCTAACAGATCATTAGTGCGAAGAATCTTACTTATTATACATGCGAAAGTTGGATGGATAGATTTTTGTTACGCAATCACTCCAAAACGGATATGGCTAAAATTTGAAACAGAGATAGATTATATGGAAATGTTTGTTTGTTTAAGGAATTGATTGATAACGCACAATTATATTTACATTTCAAAAGGCATCACTTAAACTTTATTAGGTTTCTGCGTGAAGCCTGAGCCGCTTTTATAAACATTTTATGCTCACATTTTTAACACACTTACAATCCTAAGTTACATTATACATGATAAAACACAATAATATTATTATTGATAACAAAATTATTATTATCAATAATAATACTATTCAATAAAACATTTCTTTACCAGGACTTTAATTTGATTGGGTTTCAGAGAAACAAGATTACTTACCAAATTTTTTGGCAGTTGGTTGTAACAAATAAATCAACTAGACTGAACTTTATAATATGTACGGCTCGGTACGATGTTTTTGACGATCCATCTACTTTCTCCGAAGACCCGCGCTAGATATTTCCGTGAGACAACACCCGAGGACGTATTCTCCTTTATCTCGCGCCTTCACTCGTACCGTTTCTTTGAAAGTGTGACTTCAGCGAGCGAGTTTAATTAATGCCACACGCGCAGTGGCGGCGTAAGTCATAGGCGACCGCCCATGGCCTCGCGGTCTAAGGGGCCTCGCATCGAATTTTTTTTCCTAACTCTCTTCTAGCTTGTCTTCTAGATCATCTTACATGCATAAGCAGTTCTTTTGTATAAATTTGGCATGTCAGGCATCTTTTTCCATGGTCGGTTTGGCCTAATGTGCATCTATAGAAAATAAACAAAAGTGTGCTGGGAATCCTAGGGTTCCGTACACCGTCTAAAAACGGAACGCTTATAGGATCACTCGTACGTCTGTCTATCTGTCCGTCTGTCTAACACAGCCAATTTGCTCCGAATCTACTGAACTCAATCAGGTAAAATTTGGTAGGATGATGTAATCCTATGACCCAAACACAGACCTGCAAAGTAAATAAATATTTTTGAAGGACAAATTACGAAGTAAAAAAAAAAGTTTCTCAACCCTTGCTGTGTGAAATGAAAGGGCTCGTTATAAGAATTTCAAATATATTTTTGTTGTTATTTTAAAAAAAAATCGGTTTTATTTTATTGATGAAAGAAGACGACGGCACGCACTCCGTAGCACAATTATGGGTTACTTACCGTAGGCACTAACTGAAAATCAGCGCTGACAACGCTGAGTCAGCTGCCTTTTGTGGCAACTTAGATACACCACAGACTACATCTATGGTCCTGTTTTATTTATTCGTTTTGTCTGTTCTGTATTTAGTTTTCTTTCTGTTGTTATGCACATTATGTTACTTATCTGCTTATTTTGTTTCTGTGATGTATCTTGTTGGTATAATAAATGTCTTTCTTCTTCTTCTTCTTTAAAATTTACCGACCCCTGATTTCCGAAACTACTGAGCCTAAAATTTTGAAAAAAATATAAAATATAATTCATTGCTTGTAGATTACAGTAAATCCTATAAAAAATCTATCAACGGCAAACTCAATATAATACGTTCACTTACGGAAAATAGTTCACTAAAACATCACTAGATAGCGCTAGTAACTCGCGTCTTACTGTAAGGATTTTAAATGTGATACCACAATTGAATAAAAACAGTTGACTTTGGCGTTGTACGGAACCCTCTCCACGCGAGTTCAACTCGCACTTGGCAGGTTTTTTGTGTATATTAATTTGGTAGGTCTGAGAATAGGTTGTAGGCTAATTAATACGGCAAAACAACGTTTGCCAGGTTAGCTAGTAGCTATATATAAAAGGGCCCCCAGACACAGATTACATTATTATGTCGCTCGAATTAATGTGTGTCGCGATGTCAGAAAATTAGCAATCCGAGCCTTTTGGCTGCTGATAACACCGTCTTTGTTACAGCAACGCCTGGGGGCCACTCACTTAGCAAACAATACAGGTTTGTCGCACATATTTACTAAAAATGTTGGTAGACAGTAGGTACGCTGTGGGAGTTATTAAAACTTTCAAAGAAGGCTCCTTTTACCTTACCGCGCCAGAATGAGATTGTTTTGCGAGTGTATGATGTATGTGTATTTTTTTTTTGTTGAACGTGTTGTACCTAAACCGCTTAATAGATTGTGACGTATTTTGTATGAGGTACCACGATGACCCAAGTGTCGCTGGCTATATATAAGGTCACGAACGGCAACGGCAACAAAAACGACAGTAGCTGTAATTTTTTT
The DNA here is from genome assembly GCA_963969515.1 of Yponomeuta evonymella. Lineage (NCBI taxonomy): Eukaryota > Metazoa > Arthropoda > Insecta > Lepidoptera > Yponomeutidae > Yponomeuta > Yponomeuta evonymella. Next base: position 11,877,382 of record OZ018349.1, read on the forward strand.
TCTGTGTCATATTGTTAGTTAAAAGCTTGAAAGCTTCAACCAATAAAGAAAAGTACGCTGCAGATTGGCAATTTTTCTTGAACTTTTAACGTCAACTAATCCAAAAATAAGATCAAATTAACTTACCTATAAAAAATAATATGTCCCACTTGCTGAGATTAAAAAAATTCAATTGACGAGTTTTTTATACCTTGCTTACGATTTTTAGCATTCGGGTTCTTGTTTTTTATAATAAATTCAGTTTTTCATGTTAAAAAATACAACTCTGTGGTAAACGCCTGTTTCTGAATTGTAACCCACGATTATTTATCTTTATTATTATTATTATTATTATTATTATTCATTCTTTATTGCACAAAGGTGTACAAAAGGTAAACTTAGTGCTAATGGAATTTTCTACCAGTCATCTTGCATGTACCTAAATGGTATGTAAATGTACTGTACTAAATGTAATGGTACCTAAATATGTACTATAAGGAGGGAGGGGCACATATATTGTAACGCTTTGGTGTAGTAACTACTGTTATGTTGCAATATTTATGTAAATAACATAAAGAAATAAAAATTAATATTTCATCAATCATCATCATCATCATTCAGCCACAAGAAGTCCACTGCTGGACATAGGCCTCCTACATGGATTTCCAAAAAGACCGGTTGGAAGCGGCTTGCATCCAGCGTCTTCCTGCCACTGGGTGAGGTCATCTGTCCATCTTGTGGCTGGTCGTCCTACGCTGCGCTTGCCAATATGTGGTCTCCATTCGAGCACTTTTCGGCCCCATCGGCCATCAGTTCTGCGTGCTATATGCCCCACCCACTGCCACTTCAACTTACTAATCCGCTGGGCTATGTCGACGACTTTCGTTCGTCTACGGATCTCATCATTTCTGATTCAATCTCGTAGAGAAATTGCGGGCATAGCCCTTTCCACAGCTCGTTGCGTGACCTTGAGCTTTCTTATGAGGCCCATAGTGGGGGACCACGTTTCTGTGCCATAAGTCATCACTGGTAACACAGACTGGTTGTATAATTTTGTCTTGAGCGATTGAGGTATATTAGACGAAAAAACTTTTCTTAGTTTCCCGAATGCTGCCAATTTCATCAATAATAATACAATACACAGTAATACTTGATATTACGGTAACATATACCATATATACATTACATTACACCATATATACTTTAAACAAATATTCTCCTAAAATAAAATAAAATAGATAATTTTTTTTGCTAGTAATATAAATGTTTTTCTTTAAAACATTTGATTTCTAAGGAAAACCAACCAGCAAATCAACTCAAGTATGAAGTATGAACTCAAGTATGTATGTAGTTCAAAATTAATTTTTGAGGTTTGAGATTTTCACAGCTTTAGTTACTAATACAAAGGAGAGTGACGTCGCTTATTGGTGGAAAATAAATGCCGCATAAGGGGTTGACTTTGAAGGAACATTAAGATCAATCAGATAAGACCTAAATAAAACAACGATTTGTTCCAAGTAGTTCCATGGGTTAGTACCATGATGGAACAGGTGAGAAGTTTTCTTCTCGGTACTTCCATGGGTCTCGTTAATAAGCAGTAGTATGTAGTATATGTATATTCTAAATAGTTTATTTTAGGTACAAATTTATATTGTAAGTTTGTTACCTTTCTCTTACATGTAAGTAAGTTTAGTTTTTAGTTTTTTTGGGTAGTGGCTGAAAATGAGCGCTGCCAAGATCACTGCGTTGACTTGGTTGCATAATGCTGAGCCTCGACCCTTTGTCGTAATATGACAATAAATGCTTTCTATTTCTATTTCTAACCTCTGCAACTATTTTCTTGTCACTAGTTCCATTAAATTATATAGTAGGATTGATTCAGTGGAAATGAGGTCCTTGAGAAGAATGTGTGCTGGTGTTACTGGTGTCATTCAATGACAGGATATGCAGTATTTTGATTAGAGAACACTGAGGACGGAAAGAGGATGTAGTGACTGGAATTGAGAAAGAAATGTAGCGTTGGTTTGGACGTATGGAGATAATAAAGGAAGAAAGATTGATGAGAGAAATATGCGTGTGGAAGGACAGATAAGGGACGTCCCAGGCGGACATACTTCGACCAAATAGGGGATGTATTAGCAAAGGGAGAGACAAAAAGTACCCGAAACCAGCGTGCGTGCATGCAAAGAGGTCTGTCAGGATCGTGGCAAGTGGCAAACCCTGGTCTCGGCCGACCCCTCCGGTATGCAGGCGTGAATTTATGTAATGTAATGTAAGGTAATTAAGTTTAGCTAATAAATAAGCTGGATTAGACCCGTAAAATGTATAACTCTGAGGCGATACGAAGTTCGCCGGGTCAGCACTTAGGTACCTAGTCAAATTAATTACAAAGCGAATAGGGACATAATTATATCGGAAGTTGATTTTATTTTGGTCTTTTCTTTATCATTAGATTATATTAGATTAATACTCTTTATTGCATACCATACATTATAAAGATACATAAAAAATCTTAAATATCTAAGTTACATTATACAACTGGCGGTCTTATCGCTAAAAGCGATCTCTAGACTTATAAGTTGCATAACTTTGGCCTTTGCATCTACGTAATGAGATGATTTAAACAGCATCCAGTGACACCATCACTCACACTAGATGGGTGAACGGACCACTCGGACGCAGCTGTGCCTGGGACATTGTTTTTGAGATGAAGTAAGCTTGCCCAGCACCTTTAACATCCTGACAGCTTAGTCGGCCTAGCCCACAGGAAAGACAAGCCACGGGTTTCCTCACGATGTTTTCCTTCAACGTTATGTTGCTACTACAAATTCGCAGATATTCGTAACTTCGAAAATAAACAAAGTCGTAGGTTATATATTCTTTTTGTTGCACTAACTCGTGCTGAGGACAAATTTAAAAACCTATTGAGCTAATGGGATAACTGAGCTACAGTTGGGAGAGTGCTGGCACGGTGAGCCAGAGGTCGCGGGTTCAAGTCCCGGCATGGGTGGAATTTTTAGTCTCTAAATAGGTTTTTAAAGTCATAGGTACATGCCAGCGCTGGGAATCGAACCTGGGTCTCCCGGCTCCGAGTCCATTGTTCTACCCACTGGGCTACCAGCGCAATAAGTTGCATAGTATTGAATCACAAAGTACTGAATCTGTGTGAAGTTGAGATGGAGTCTCCTCCTCTCGGATTTTTACAACTATTTCATTAAACCATTGTTATCTTAATTCAATAGAGTGTTATCTGCGACACAGTACTCAGTGCAACTGTGCATGTTTATCCAGATAAGGCATGAAGGTAAATAGCTGACAATAGTTTGAATAAGATGTTGCGCGGGAGTCATCCCGTAGTATCTACATCATCCCATAGTATCTACATCGTCAGATATAGGCTCCAGTCATCCCGATATTGCTGAATGTGGCGTTCCCGGAAGCTTCGGGTACATTACCAATTTTCCCAAATTTCCAGTGCCCTGATTCACTTAATCGATAATTAAAAAAAAAATGGTCGCAATTTCTTTTTTAGTATGGTACAAAATAAATAATTGCGGATTAATATTTTGCTCTACAACTGATTTGATGACATGACCCGTCGAAAATGAATCCTAGTTACTCTTAGTACAAATCGGGCGTATACATGCATAAATTTACGATTTTCATCCAAATGGGGTGGTCAGAGATACTCCAAATATAAGCGTTTGGATGTTCCAAACATTATAAAAAACTTCCAATGCTCTGAAAAACATCCACAAAGATATATACAAGATAGAAAGAAGATATATTTTTTTGAAATGTCACAGAAACACAAAGTAAACACGAAGGTACACCAACAAAATACACGAACATTAAAAAAAACAAAAATAAAAACAAAACAATCGTGACGAGAACATGTGAGGCATATAGAGTCGAAGGCAGCCGGATACCATACAGTAATGTATGGCACCCAGCCACCTCGGACTCCAAACGCCTCAGGTGCTTCCGTGACAACAAAAAAGGGGCTCCAAATCAGCATACTTCACTGGTGTACATAAAAATCATTTCTATAAGTATCACTAAGATATAATATATTACATATTCCGCGTGGCGCCGGATTAAGAATAGCGTCACTCCATTTCCTTCCGTGGATGTCGTAGAAGGCGACTAAGGAAATCAATTACCAGGAGACGGGCAGCAGCGTCTTTCTGAGATTTCAACCGCATACTGCGATCGCCAACCCGCCTGCCAAGCGTGGCGATTACGGCAAAACCCCTCATGGTTATGAAAACCATGAGGGAGGCCTATGTCCTGCAGTGGGCGCCATATGGCTGATGATGATGACGATGATACTCTCAGTATATATTTATTAGTTTTGTAAAACATTTTTATGCCTGCCAGTACATTTGATTAAAATTGCTTCAAAACAAATTAAACCGACCGGGGGCCTCGACCACGGGTGCGCCGACCACTGGGGACCTAAGCCACGGACCCACTTTGTAGTTGGTGCCCAAAATATATGTCCTGGTCATGAAACTGGGCACCGACTACAAATTATCCTCGTTTGTTACCGAACTCCTCCGATACGGCTTCACCGATTTTATGGATTTTTGCCGAGTCAGCTAGTTTATTTACATGAAGAGCTTTATCTCTTTATCTCTTGAACGGTAATGAGTTCACAGTACTGTAGTTCAGTATATGTCCTACTACGCCGGAATTCTCAACAAATAATTAAAAATAGAAAGAGCCTGCGTATAAAAAGTATGTTTTTCTTTTGTTTTCGCTCTTTAAAACGTTAATACAAATAAGCAACACGCTTCACTGCGGACGATTATTGACGCAACGATTTGACTAAACTCAGATAGAATGGAAGCATTTAAATGAATTATGTATATAATATGCAAAGAAACGCTGGTGTTTCTATGTGTTGCTGACCGACCAACCAACCTTTTTTATGTTTTTACTTCTTTTATACTTTTTCTATATTATTATGTCTAATATTTTAAAAATTGAAAAAGAACCATGTCAAGGAACAAAGACAAATAAAAACAGATTCCTAAAAGTTACTCTCGCGTTTTCTTAAATATTTACGTGCATGCGTTTCACTATGATATCATCTTTAAGACTTAGATTGTGGTCCCAAATACAATAGGTTTGTGGGCACCAATAAAGGACTGCGTTAGGCGTATTTATGTTGTCAATGTGCATGTTAGGGCGGACACAATCGATTTAGCTAACAGGTTAATTGTACTTGTGTTGTGGCAAATCAATTTTTAACCGCTTTATGCAGTCAGTGTTAGTCGCGCATATCGCGGAGGGGTAGGCAGAGACCAGGGTTCGCCGGACAAACCTTTTTCGCTTCATCAACATTCATAACAACGGTCGCTGCAAGCACGCAGCCGGTTTTGGGTACTTTTTAGCTTGCTCTTCCCTATTGCATCCCCTATTTGATCGAAGTATGTCCGCCTGGGACGTCCCTTACCGGACCCTCCACCCACGTTTGCCCGATATATTTTATTGTTCCTTCATCCTCTCCATAATATGTCAAACTGAATGTTTGCTTTCCGCAACCTTTCTCAATTATAGTCAGTACATCCTTTTTCAGCCTACAACGATCCCTAATCACACTATTGCTGTCATTGGAAGTAAAAAGCTATTTCTTCCCGGCAATCATAGCCTGGAAGAAATAGCTTTCATTTCATAGGCTTCCCTATGGGGCCTAAATAGGCTGTTTATATTTATGCAATCATAAATTAATTATGCTTCATTAATTAATTAAGCATAATCTTGATCAGAATTTAAGACCTAACTGGGTTCTGACGATAATCGATAGTCTGATAATGTAGAAAAAGGCCTACAAAGGGGTGTCTTCATCTGGAAATAAGCAACAAATAAATTTTAACAAAATTAAACCGACGTAAAATGAAACGGAAAGCGAAAAAAATGTTTTTTTAATTGAATTAACTGCAGTTAAAACAATTTTTAAATAACGGACTTCTTTAACCAATGTAAAAAAAAACTGAAATTGAGTCGACGCCAAAAAAAATTAAATGGTCAGTCATCTCCTTACCTACATTAGCTTAGGAGCTACTAAGACTAAACAGATCCTTTTCGCTTATCAATTTTATTTTCGTCGACTTAATCTTTTGCTGAAAAATTTGTTTGTTGGTATATTTCACTGCATTGATTCTGCTACGGTTAAGACGAGAAATAACACGTCTATTACGGCTGGCCACCTTTTGTATAATCTGATTCAACAAAGGGACGAAGAGGACTTATTGAGCACTGCCGTAAATACGTTTGCACTGACATTGTTCTTTCTGGTGCTGTGACCGAATCACACAATGGGCCCCGTGAAGTTTTTCATATTTATTCTATGTCTAAGCATAGAAGGTAAGTTAACAATTCCGATTTCCCTATCTCTGTCCATCTTTAGAAATAAATAAATAATAAATAAATGACTTCCACACAACACAATCACTTGTCCTGGTCCCAAACCATCCTTGTGTTATGGTAACCAGACAAGGACATTACAAACGTGGAAATACTCCCAGAGTGAGGCCAAAACAGCCAAGTATGAGTCGGAATCGAACCCAGGTCCGTACTACCAGAATAGATTATTTGTGTTACGTATTTACTAAGAAGATTGCATTTAGTTTCATTTAGCACGAGCCCCACTCACTCTTTGCCGGTTAAACCCTTAAATTTTAAATAATGTGTGGAATATTATCAACTCCCAGTCTACAGGAAAACAAAAATCATAAAATTTATAAGAATTAAGTAATGCGCCTCTCAGTATCAAGGTTTGTTTGGAATAAAATGCTATTAACAATAGGGCCGCCTATTACCTTATTTTCTATTTTTTGGAGTGTTGTTCAATAATTGGATTCACTGCCGCTCGATTAACAAAATTGTGCATAGTTTTTGTTGATTTGTAAAGTGTGATTCTGTTGAAAAAACCTAATGAACAAATAAATAAATAATAAGTGTTATACCATTCGCACTCAAGAATAGTATATTGTTCACCGAGAGGAGAAAGTGACCGATTACCGTCGAGGGTGTCGTTTGAGGTGGGCTTTAAAACACCCGGGATCGGGAATCGCAGTTTCTCTCGAGTGATACATAGTGCTTTATACTACACCTGCTTGATAGTTTTATTTTACTTTCTACGAAAACTGAATCCTCAAACAACACACATTTTGGAAATGGCGCCAATGGCGTCTGCAATTTTCACATGTTCTTTTTTCAAATTGTTTATTCTGCCGCCGCAGGGTCTCACTGCCAGCCCGACACCATCCAACACACAGCTAGTGGCCAGTGTAATTTTGCGAACTTGGAGATAAAAACTCAGTGTAAAAACTTTTTGGCTTTTGATATTTAGGTTACCGGCGCATAGTCTTACCCAAAATTAAAAAAGAAAAACCACGTAAGAAATGGATTTTCATACACTTTTCTCTCTCGCTCAGATGCGTTTTCTCCCCGCATATTTGTTCGATATGCAATGACGTACTTTCTACCGTAAATTTGATAAAGTATCAAGGTACTTTCCAAGCAGGTGGCTCAAAATCACCAAGGTGAGAAATTTCAAATTTGTATTTTCTATAATTTTAATGACAAGCTAAGATTTTCGCAATGTTCTTAAATTTTTACTTAACTTGTGTTTGTTTAATATTTTAAGAAGAGCAAGCACAAAACTGATGTATTGTGATTTAAAAGGGATTTTAAGGACAGTTTACCGCAAAAAACGTCATATCGGGAACGTTTTAAAAAAAATCATAAAAAATTCTACGAAATAAATTATATTATTTGTTATTAATTTAAATATAGTTTAGATACTAATACATATACAAAAATAAAAAAGAGATTGCTCATTGTTTGCTTAAAGCTTTAAGGCGGGAAAGAACAACAACTGTGATTAAAATAACCATTTATATGTAGTGAATTTTAAAAAAACAAGGATTCGCATTATAGTTTATTTTTTATAAATTTAGCATGCAATAATCTCGACATACTGTTCATAATGACACGGTAATTGTATTAAAATATTTAAAACTTGTGTATTTTTGTGACATTTGTTTGCCGTTCCCGGAAATGACTTTGTGTTCACGTAATGACTTAGTGTGTTCCCTGAATGATGATTGAGTAATGAGAGAGGAATTTTCAGGACAAAATGAAACATCAATAAGTAAATCAACATTTATTTCACGTCTCTTGGTTAATCACCTCATGTTACTTACCTATAATCAGTTTTTTTTCTATGAAATTTTGTAAAACAAAATAAAAAATGTCTTCTTAACAAAAAAAATAATAAAATTAGTATAGAATTTTAATCATGCAACGAAATGTTAGCAGTAGGTTTCTACTTATTATGACCAACAAACATACTACAAACATTTTGCAATATACTTGACTCAAATTATAAGAAAACTTTACTTTTCAAATACATCAATATCAGTCGCAAAGTAATAATAATCGCGACATTTTTCTCTTTTAAGTGATGGCATAGGAACAACCTCAACAATTTGTTCATAACTAACATATTTAACGTCTTTGGGCTCTAGCTTAAATAACACTGTTGCGTATAGATCTCAAAAATGTTACTTTTACTTCTCCATCATCTTCCACACAGTCTGACATTTGGCAACGTATCTGTACATAACGTTTTTTTTGTCGGTAGGTACCTTGATCAACAATAAAGTCCCAGGAGAAATCACATTTGGGTGCAAGTTTTCTTTGCCAGGTTGTCCATAAGATGTATCTACCAGCTGCATTGTCTCCTTTTTGTTTAACCTTTTGACGAATGGAAACCATACTTAAATTTTCTTCATCTAAAGACGATGAGTTATAAATGGTCTTGTAAATATTTTTTCTCTTTGTCAGTTCGGGCAGAAGACGGAATAAATTTTCTTCTTCCATAAAATGTTCATCGACCAATGACGCATCATCCATAGGATCAACATTATTGGGGAACATCGACAGTCTTATCTCTTTCTGAAAACGGCGGTAGCGATACAATTTTAGTGTTACTTCTAGTTTAGGGAAACTTGTCTTCTAGTTAAGACATGTTTCTCTGTCTCTTTGTTTTGCGGCCATGACCCAGAAGGGTTTTGCTCTAAGCAATGTTGAATATGGTAAATCAATTCCAGTTTCTTTTGCGAAAACTGGTGTCCAAAATCCGTGAGGCAGTTTTAAAACTTAAGATTCGAAAAAAGGTGAAAGAGTTTTTTGAACGGGATGACGTTAGCCGTATGTACCCAGCTAAAAGAGATTCTGTGAAAAAAATGGTATCAGAAAACAAAAACGCGTGCTGTTAGCTACAGTCAAAGCATTGACATCAGTTTTCGCAAAAGAAACTGGAATTGATTTACCATATTCAACATTGCTTAGAGCAAAACCCTTCTGGGTCATGGCCGCAAAACATATAACAATTCTGACAAATAGACTTATTGTTTTTTCTTTCGGCAAAAAATGCTTAGCCATATGCAGTAGTCTGTACTTTCTTAAGTCTGTGTCACTGATACTATTTTGGAAAGCTCTCCTCTCAATAGAGTTTTTCTTTAAAGTTTCATCCAGCCGCACCAATCTTCTTCCTACTCGTTGTTGTCGATTCGAGCTAACTCATCATCAGAAGGTGGTGGCGTATTGTCGATTACGTTTATCAATGCTTTCTTTTTTGACCTGTAATTTTTCGATGCATCTTTCTGACGTAAATAAGCCATACTGTCTTTTTTCAACTGCTTTTTGCATCTCTTTTTTTATTTTTCTTTTTCGTTAGATTCCATATTTGCTGAAAATTAATTTAAAAAGACTACATTTTATAAAAGTTTTGCTAAAACTTGCTAAATTTGGGAAAAAAAGTTTATTTCTATAAAAAATATAACTTCGGGAACTCTTAAGACATTTCGGGAACCCGTTAGTCATTCCGGGAACCGCAATCATGTTCGGTAACGTTCCCGTAATGACCGTTCTCGAAATGACGAATTCAAATAAACGCGCGTTTTGCAAAGCCCATATCCAATTTGCATCTAGTCTTTCAAGGTCAAAGTGAAAAATACTTCAATATAATGTTAGTGTTATGGTGAACGTTAGCAGATTTCTGTTATTTCAATTGATAGAATGCATTCCCTCAATGATGCGCTATTGATGTACGATCATAAAATTGCAAACAAAAGTGCACTTACCACAGGAATTGAATAATTAGTCCCAAAAATCTAATGACAGCCGCTCATACCACAACATTTCATTAACACACACATAAACAAACGCACAAAGTTGTGTTCGAAGAAATTTTTTTTCATTGTTTTTGATACGTTCACTAAAATGATGCCTAAGGTATCGGACATAACACGTTTCAATTTTTTCTGAGAAAATTCATTTGTTTTGTCAATTACAGCATATAATATGTATAATTAAACATATTTTGTAGACAATAGAAAGTAGGAATACTTGAATTTATTTTTTCTACGTTTTCAGGTACTTTAATATTGCAGCTCTTAGTAGGTAGGGACGCGTTCCCGAAATGATTTTTCATGCATTGAAATTGTAAGAAAATTAAATATTGTTTATTTTTATGTAATATTTTTTAAGGTACAGTTGGAATGAATAACTGGAAAGCGTTTGTTCTGTTTTAGAGTGCAAAATATTCAGTTTTATTCAACATTATTGACTTCCGAAGTAAATTTTCCACCTTCGTGATTTTGAGCCAGGTGTAGTATAAAGCTTATTTTATTCACTGAAAACAAAACTATTTTGGTGTTTGAATTTAGAACACACCAATATATTCGACCTCCATCTCAATGCTTGTACAATCTCCTTGCGCAAAAAATACTCGATACAAACTCCTTGCGCAAAGAATACTCGACATACAAACTCTTTCTGCAAATAACTCCTCGAGATTTGATTGGTCGATATTTGCGACAAGGAGTTTAGCATTCGAATAAGAACTGTTTTGTGTTCTTTACTGCCATTACAGAAAAAAATATCGCTTCACAAGTTGACCATCCTAATAATAATAATATTAAGAAAATGACATACATACTCTTAATTTTAGTAATTTTTCGAATTTTAATGTGCGTTTTAGTTAATTTAACCTTCCTTTTTTCTTCATTAAATGTCCATTTTCGTTTAAATTATTTCTTTTTCTCGTAGTCATGGTATAAAGTATAGTCCGCAGCTCTTGAATAAAGTACGGATTTACATTGACGGTCACGAATACACTACGAATACGCTACACTCGTGATTCTATCATCATGAATTACTCCCTACGGTTGTGATTCAGTCGTTAGAATCCTATGAATCCGTGATTCATCTATGGCCCTCGCTTTATTCACCAATTGCATAATATACTCTTATTCTCTTTTTTGTTCCTTGAGTGCAATAAATAATATTCATATCTTATGTTATCTCTTATCTATCAAAAGATCCTTATCCTCCAATGGTTTTCAATTGTTATTTTCAAGGTCAGGACTGAGGAGGTTTTTTTTTTTGTTTTTTTTTTAAAGCAGGTTCCGCCACTATTGATATTGTGGCGCCCTTTGTTACAATAATAAAATGGTAAAAGTTATACAATAAAAATTCTTATGTCTAAATTTAAAATTATATAGTAAAATGTCCTAATGTTAAAACTGTTAAAAAATTATATAATAAAATGTCTTAATGTTAAAATTGTTAAAAATAAAATCTTAAACTTAGTCAAAAATAAAAAAAAAGATAATGAGTCAAGGTATAAAATTAAAAAAAATTAAAATGAGAATATAATTCTCTGTGTACCCAGACGCCTTATCTCTGTCTACTCCTAAGAGTAGTGACAAGCAAGGCGCCGGGGTTAAAAGTAAAAGTTAAAGACATAAAAATGCAAATGTCAAAAAATTTAAAATGGTAAAAAGTAAACAAGAAGTCAAATGTAAAAAAATATAAAATGTAAAAAATTTTTTTTTTTATTTTTTTTTATTTTTACAATAATTAAAACACCCTCCTCTCGCCCGGCCTGTCCGAAAGTGAAAATGTATTTAAGATGAAATAAAATAAAGGTAAAAATAAGAATAAAAGTAAAAACATGTTTAAATCCGGCCCCCATTTGCCCTAGAGGCCGCGCGCGTCACCCCCCGGGCGAAGGGCAGGAAAACGTCTCGGCTCTTGGAGTCGGCCATGAAGGCGGCGAATGCCTCGCACCTCACCGCCGCTCCCAGGAGTATCTCGCAGTCAGCCCGAGCAGCTCCAAAACGGGGGCACTCCTCCAACAGGTGCTCCAGCGTTTCGGGAGTCACGTCATCACAAATGCAGGACGGACTCCCCGCGAGCTTGAACCTGTGGAGGTACGCTCGAAAACGAGCGAGTGAGGAGCTGCGCCTTGGCATTGCACATGGTGAATTTGCCAAGGACTTTGTGGGCCGATGCGACGTCCGGGAAGAACAGCGAGGTGACGCGGCCAGTGGCAGACTCGCTGTAGCGGGTCTGCCACTTTGCCACTGTCTCCCGTCTCACCTGCAATTTTGCATGGGAGACGGGATACAGGTCATAGCCTGCCGCGTCTTTGCGAGACAACGCCGCCCTCTTGGCCAACTCGTCTGCGCGCTCGTTGCCGGGGATCCCGACGTGGGCCTTGATCCAGAAGAACCGGATCAGGCCCCCGTTTTGCTGGATGTCCGCCAGCTGGCCGTGAATTTTCACGGCCAGCGGGTGTGTGGGCGAGGTGTTCCTCAGCAACTCCAGAGCAGATCTGGAGTCGCTCAGGACGCTCGCCCTGATGGGACCGGGACCCCCGGCCACGAGGTCGAGAGCCTTGGAGATCGCCACCATCTCCGCTTGGAAGACGGAGGCGAATCCCTCCAGCCTGAACCCCCTGGTGCGGACCTTAACGCCATCTCTCCACAGAGTGACCGCTCCCCCCACCTTGCCCTCAATCTTGCTGCCGTCCGTATAGGCCCGGGCCCAATCGTCGGGCACCTTGCTGAGCTCCTCCACGCTGGCCACCTCCTCAAACTCAACTGGAGTTCTAAGAGCGGGGTGTGCCAGCATGAACGGGCTGCAGCGGCGCTCGACATCCCGGCCCGGAAGCGGGGCGAAGGGCCTCCCCCTCTTCAGCTCGTAGAGCTGAAGGGCCTTCTCGGCCCTAAGGTCGTGGGGGAGGATCCTCGCCAAGAGGACGGCAGCTGTGAAGGAGGTGGTGCGATGGGCCTTCGCAATGCGGATCGCGAAGGCCCTGGTCACCCTGTCGAGCAAGGCCCTGACCCCCGCTCGCTGCGCGACAGGCGCCCAGACGTTGGCCGCATAGAGGATGGTAGGCTCGATGACGGTAGTGTAGAGCAGCCGGACGATATCGGTATTTAAGCCCCAGGTCGCCCTGGCCGCTCTAGACACCATCTGGAACCTAGCCGTAGCTTTGCCGCAGACCCTGTTGAGGTGGCTAAGGAAATTGAGGTTCTTGTCGATCGTCAGACCCAGTACGGTGATCTCGTCCGAGAACGCGATGTCCTCCCCTCCAAGCTTCAGCTTGGGTGGGATTACATCATGCTTCCTGGTGACCACCACAGATTGGGTCTTCCGAGCGGCGAACCTCATCTTAGCCGCCTCTCCCCACTCGGACACGGCGTCCAGTGCGGTAATGAGAATCCCCTCGAGCTCACCCACAGTCTGCGCCGCGGCGATAAATAAAATAGCGAACGCCTGCAGGTGAGCTCTGAGGTCCCCACCGCGCCGGAGCAAAGGGTCGAGTAACAGGTTCCACAGCAGGGGACCGCACGTCGAGCCTTGGATGCAACCTTTCGAAGTAGGTCTGTCTACATGTGCTCCAGCGTACCTGACTGTGACCTGTCTTTCGCTCAGGTAGCTGCACAGAAGTTGGTAGACAGACTGGTCGCAGTGGCCATAAAACTGAGGAGGTTAAGTAAGCCGCTGTATAACTTTCATGATCATTGTAACTTTTGTAACAAGCGGGAGACCCAGGTTCGATTCCCAGTGCGGGCATGTACCTATGACTTTTCTTTCTAAGTTATGTACATTTGTGAAGTTATAGTAGCAATACCACTCGCTAACTGTGAAGGAAAACATCGTGAGGAAACCTGGGTGTCTGAGCTATTCACATAACTCAGCGCTTGAAATCACCAAACCGCGGTGGGCACGCGTGGTGATTAAGCCCATACTCTCTCTCTGAGAGAAGATCCGTGCCCTACAGTGGGACGTATATAGCTTATGAAAACGCTTCATTCAGATTCATTCATTATCAAAGATACCAAGCATTGCATCGCACATGGAATATTTACAAAGTTGAGCTCCGCGGATGAAAATAGCATACAAACTGCATCGCAAACAAATTATTGTTCCAAATTGATCCAGATGCGCTCTCAATCACGGGGGATTGAGAGCGTAAACAACTAAATGGTTGAACTCTAACAGTTTTGTTTATAAAAAGTTGATTCCACTAAAACACTTTTAAGACGGAATTAAAGTTATTTTATGTGAGGAAATTCTGCCATAAACCGGCTTTAACTCCATCTTAAGAGTGTTTTAATATAATCGACTTTTTATAAATAAGACCGTAAAGGTAAGTGCATTTTCAAAAGGAAAAAGGAACCCTTATAGGATCACTTTGTTGTCCGTCCGTCCATCCATCTAAAAAAACATATATTTTGACACAAAAAGAAATCATTTATAGGGTACTTTCCGTTGACCTAGAACGATGAAATTTAGCAATTAATATCGTCTTATACTAAAAGTACAGGGAAATCTTAAATTATACATTGGTAATTAGATTCATCATAAAAAATTGGAAAAAACTGCGAGACTCGATTCCTGAACTATTTTTAATAGTCAGTACCTACAAATTTGTATGGAACCCTCCATGGGCGAGTCCGAGTCGCACTTGTCCGGTTTTTTATTTTTTATAAATAAATCTGTTATATAAAACATGCGAAACAAAACCACGCTGCACACTACAACTGCCGACAGCACGTGCAGCGACTGCATGCAGTTGGCCGCAGCTGCAAACTGGTTGTAGGTATTCCTATTTAATGACTTCCGAACGTCGTGCAGTCGACGGCCGCGAACACCGCGACTATGTGCAGTTGCAGCGTGCAGCGTGGCTCGGAATAGCACCTTAACATGATTCCTTAAAACGCTCCTCAGAGGCAGTTTATTTAATTTGTGATTACGTCTTTTCCTTGTAAAATCTCCACCACAGACTATTTTAGTTGGCGTTTATCGCGTGTTTTAAAGAATCTTGTATTTATAAGTAAGACCGCCAGTGATTTGGCACTATGGACGTCACGTTAACAGTATGGGATGATAAAATTATACTTTTGGCACAACCGTGTTCCCCGTTGTTATGAGCAAATTGTGAGCATAAATTGTAAACTGTTTTCGATTTATTAATTATAATCTAATTCTGTGGTTGGAAAGAGTTTTTTAATACAATGGAACCTATCATAAAAAAGTAAAACTGAGTCGATTTTGTCAATAGTTAATATATATTTTAGGACTATCTTCGAATTCTCTTTCGGAACGAAGGGTTCAAGATCAACTCGGTTGAGATAAAGGGCAAACCAGTACCCACGAATCATACACAAATGCTTATCTGGGCCGCGTTTTATAAAACTACAATAATATGAAACATGAATATTCTTTATTCTACATCAGGAAAAGCAAATATTTACAAAGACACTTTACACTTAGCGCCCTCATTGCTACAATTCATGGTTTATTATGACTATTCGATGTGCCGCCTTGTTAAGAGGATCCCGAAAGCAGAAGAACCTGAGTTACTGATATAGCTCGAAGAATTGCTCAGTTGAAGTGGCAGTGGGCGGGGCACATAGCTCGGAGAACTGATGGCCGTTGGGGCGAAAAAGTTCTGACCTGGCGACCGCGGACCGGACGACGCAGCGTGGGAAGGCCCCCCACCAGATGGTCTGACGACCTGGTTAGGGTGGCGGGGAATCGTTGGATGCGGGCGGCACAAGACCGGGAAGCTTGGAAAACCATGAGGGAGGCCTATATCCTGCAGTGGGCGTCAAACGGCTGATGATGAAGAGGATCCAGAGGGCTCTATCGCCACCAATAAAAAAAAATCATATCTTCTTTTACAGATCGTATTTGCGAAAATTGTTTGTACTATCTCTCAATCATGTTAGCAGTAATTTTTAGACCGACCCTGCGGCTTGTAATTTAAATTGCGTTAAATTCCTCTTTGGGATACTTATTCGCCTCAACAAGGCTGACTCGCACCAATCCTTAAATATTACTTCTTCTTACCACGTCGGTGACAAATTCTGACATTTTTGCGCCACAAAACGCGTGACTTTTGTCATCGTATTACCTATGCCGATGTGCTTATAACTCGGCTGCTAACTGTTAGGTATTTATTAAATTCCTCTAAAACACTCCACAAATACAGTTTAAATCATCTATGGTAAAGTCTTTCCTTTTACCCCAGACGACGGTAAATGTAAGTGAAATTGCATTATAAATTACCACTATTTTTATATAGGTACTTAGTAATAACAATGATAAAAAATTATTGTGACGTCTAATAAGACGTCAACTTATTTCAACAAATAAAATTCATGAATTAAACATACATACATATATAAACTCATACCTGTATCCCAGAGGGATAGGCAGATACAAGGGACTGCCACTTGCCACTATCCTGACGGAATTAAAATCTGTCAATAAGCCAAGTGACAATATTGGATATAGATAATGTGTAAGTCCATTATATTTTAAATTTTTTAAGAACCCGAAAAGGGTCGATCATCATAACTGACCTAACTATAGGTAACAACCAAACGATGAACCTACCAATGTAACAAAGAATTGATTGATTGAGTACTGGAAAGCTATATACCACATATTACTTCACTATTGGACAGTGTTACGCAAAAACATTCCAACCCACAATACGTAACATGCGAGAAAATAAACTATGGTTCGAATGTCTCATAGCCGGTTTACACATGGTAAGTACTCAGGAACATAAGTTGCCACTAAAAAGCTCTTTAATGACTATTTACACGTATTTCTCGTGCCAGTGTATGTCAAAATATTTTAGAAAATGAAAACATTTTTCAGTACCTACTAAGGTACTTTTTACAAATTCAATAAGGGCCTCCACGGGCCCTTAAGTTAATACCTGAAATTGCCGCACTTAACCTCATAGTTGGGCGATTGTATGTAGCAAGCGCTGATATACCTATGTAAACACATCAGACACTCAGACAAAGCATGCTGAGATACGAGCCCACGTACTATACAAGACAGTCTTGTCTACGTATTTGGTGGCACTTAAATTATACTAGCTTTTGCCCGCAACTTCATCCGCATGGAATAAGCAATTTCCGGGATGAGAAGTATCCTATGTCCTTTCCCGGGACTCAAAATATCTCCATACCAAATTTCATCTCAATCCGTTCAGCCATTATTGCGTGATTGAGTAACAAACATCCAATCATCTTCACAAACTTTCACATTTATAATATTAGTAGGATACATCCGGAACATTTTTTTAAAGTTCTGATAGTTTTCAGCAACACACAAAAACTGCTAGAAGTAATAGCAAGACCCGGCCCACAAACGTCCTCACTAAATCCTTGTGATAAATGACAGCCACAGAGAAAATAATTGACAGCATTCATCACATTGAAATGTCAAAAGAAATCGAAAGCAGGCTTACAACGTACATGACCCAAATGACACGATAATATGAACTGACACGTAGCGACATAGACTTGTCTTTTTTTCTTTCTAATCTGTGGTGATTTCTATTTCTAGTTTAGAAACTTTGACATGAACCCTTTTCATCCTATGTAAAAGTTAACGAAATGAGAGAATGATTGCCTGTTCTCGTTTTGGATGTTATTCTCCTTATAAATGGTCAACGATCGATACAACTTATCAAGTCTTAAGTCTTGTTTACAAATAAAAAGTGGGTAGGTATATTTGTCTGATTTATCGGAAAGAGTATTCTTTTAACTTATAATGATCAAAACACTAAAAAACTGTTTCTCTAAACTCCTGGCATGTTTAACGACAAAAAAGCTTTGACCTAACTTGGACCTAACGGTAAACATTCTTCTACTAAATAAACGACATAAAAATGTTCTAACTTTGCACCCTTTTCCAAAACACGCTAAGCGCGTTCATTTTGCTACGTCTTTCAAACCACCCAACATTAATGCAGCATTAATAGTACATTACTTCAGAGGGAAGAAAGTGACAGTTCCATACCGAGATTATGGCATTTGCGCCACGAGCTTGCGAGGGGCGCAAACCATTTGAGGTATGGAACTGTACTTTATCCTGAGGTATGTATAGTGCTTTTTATTACACCTACGAGGAAAATTATCACAAAGATAAATGCTAAATCAATCGAAGTTTTTGCGAAAATGCGCGGGCTTTTCCTTTTTTTATTCGCCCGTTTCTGGAGTAGGCTAAGATCATAAGGTCATGCAGCCACTTCTTCCGTGATTCCGCGCGTTTTATATACAAAAATAATTTCGTTTTTAATTTTCTGTATGCACCAAGGAGGTTGGTAACTGGTAAAAAAAAAACTGTATGTGGCCAGTAACAATTTACTTGAAATTTAATTAGTAGACAGTTAAAGTCTCTTTGCAGTATGACTGCTGACAAATTTAAAAAAAAACCGGGTATGTAATGGAATTTCATACATACTTCCCACCCTTGGGTCGGAAGGATTTTCATACAAACTTCCATACCTAGGGATGAAAGGATTTGAAGGGCGGGATAAAGGCGTTTCTTCCCTCTAATTGGTATAATTAGTATGTATTTTCAGAGCAGGTGTGATAAAAAACAACTTTTTCACTTCTCATGCTCTGAACGTGCTTATTTGTGCAGGATATAGGCTGCATAATAATCGAATTTTGTGCACAAGTGCATTAACGTATATACTCATAAATGTATCTGTATTAAGGCAAAGAAAATGAGCCATACAGCCAAACACAATAAGAAGTTCATAGATAGAATTTGTTATTTTATAATATTTACTTTAATTTATTTGCCTTGTGTGTTTTTAAGGCAAAAAAGATATTAAAATTTTAAATTCAAGTACGGTAGGTTATTTAATTAATTTACGAAAGTTATTATTTCAAAATTAATTTAATAGTAGGCTGTATAGGTCTGCAGCCCAAGCAATCAATGTCGTAAGATTTTTAAAAAATAAAGCGGCGGGAAACAGCTCTTGTTTTTTTTTGTGTGTTTATTAATTTTCACTTCTCATGCTCTAAAAGTTCGTCTTTATGTCGTGCGTAGGCGACATAAAGTCGCTTTTTATGCTCTAGAGCATAAAGTAAAATCTTCGTCGAAGACCAAGGCAATCGCTGCAACAGCCACACGAACATCTTTAACTTCATACAACAACCTCTTTATTTTATTTCGTTTCGTTCGTATTCTAAGACCAAGGCAAAGATACCAACAGCCAAAGTACACAATAAAACTTCATGAAATAAACTTATTTACATGTTGCTGTTTCATTTCCTCGCAATCGAAGTGAAAAGTAGAGTGTACAACTCGTCCATAAAACCCATTTTACACTCGACTTTATATCTATCCTCGCTCGCAAGCTCGCTCGGATGGATAAACGTCTCGAGTAAAATGGTGCGTTTTATGCACTTGTTGTACAATCTACTATTCTTCAATTTGCTAAATTATACAACTGTTTTATTTCCTCGCAATCGAAGTGAAAAGCAGAGTTTATAACTCGTCCCCAAAACCGTTTTATCCTCGACATTACTATCAGCCCTCGCCTTCGGCTCGGGCTCATATGAAAATGGTTCGTTTTGTGCACTTGTTGGAAAATCTACTATTGTCTATCTTACTAATATTTAATCATATGTTTAATATATGTTTTTGTTGCTATCATCAGTATCACTATACTGACAGTAGCAATATATGTCTTATTTAACATTTGAAATTATTGGTGCTACAAATAAAAAAATTGTCTGTCATCTAATACAACGCATAACTTGAATACCGTTTCTCCAGCATTGATAAAATCATAGAAAGTCTAAAATTATCAATGTTTTTCTTCATTTATCAGAATAATATTTAACTAATTAGGCTGGTAAATCACTTAATTATGTAGTTAGGTACTACTTCTTTCATGACCAAGGCGTCGACTTCTAGTCAGACATGCCGCTCCCAGAACTGCGCCATTACCATCGCGCTGGGTATGACTTCAAAGATCATGTCAGCTGCACTATGGAGCTACAGGGCAAACATAAAGATACGATGCTGTTTGTTCAGCCCCGCATCGACAAGAGATTTTTGCACCTTCAAATAGGATTACCTTAGCTGAACAGAATCGTTTCTCCACTACAGTAACGTTTTTTTGTAAATGTTTATTTTAAATGAATTATGATTGATTGAATACGTACTAGAGCCTGTTCCTAATCTTTCTGTTTCATTCCACACATTCTTTAATTTTCTCTTTCTTTAATCATCTTCAACGGGACGCATAAACTTAAATTTTCAAAAACCATATTTGTCACAATAATCCAAAACAAAGTTCGCTTTTCCAGCTAAAGGAGAATGCACACTGACGGCGTGCGAGGTGTTCGACATGGTGGTGACGCGGAAGAACGATTCGCTTCATCAAGAGCCACCTTCGCCGATGGGGTGCGCTAGTGATATTCACTGGAGGCAGCTGGACAGGAGGATCAGGGCCATTGAACAGCCAGGTACCTGTTTTTAATTCAAACAATCAGGGGTGGACTTGCAATATTGCAAGTGTGGACTTGCATTATTGCAG
Source organism: Yponomeuta evonymella (assembly GCA_963969515.1). Classification (NCBI taxonomy): domain Eukaryota; kingdom Metazoa; phylum Arthropoda; class Insecta; order Lepidoptera; family Yponomeutidae; genus Yponomeuta; species Yponomeuta evonymella. The sequence goes on from OZ018349.1 coordinate 11,898,101, forward strand.
TATAGGTCGCCCCAGGCCACGGAGTACTAGCTGTCCCCGTCGTTTATTTACTGAGTTATCCCTACCTAAATTTATCCCGCTATCCGCATCATCTTGTTGTTTTTCGTTACCATATTATTGACATCCTCCCTCGCAAGTTTGTGTTTTCGGGGATAATCGTGCTCTCGGGTCGGATAGCTGTAGGCCTGGGCCTAGTAGGACTTAAGGATAGTCCGCCTCTGCATACAATTGGGTATTTGATAAAATATCAAATGAGTTATTTTTAAAACGGAATTTTGTATAAAAATACTTGCTTATGACGTCACATTTCAGAGCACTCTTTTTATGTTTAATCTATTGCAAAATTGTAATAACTAGTAACTGACTAAAAGAGATACATTTTCCGAGATATTTTGTAATTTTTGTTTTAATCCAGCATATGAAATAATTTATTGTTGATCGTGTCAAATACCGTATTATGGCGTAGCTAATTATCCGCATTTCGGGGGACAACTAGCTTATTTTACTATTTTTAATGTAAAATATGTAATTTTAAGTTTGGATGTTATAGGCATAAACATCTGAACCGTTTTAAATGAAATAAGGTACACAAACGGATCATGTATTAAACCAAAATGTAAAATGTAAGTAAAGCAATCAACAGATAAGGTCATTTACATCAAATATTTGAAAACTCTCAAAAGTCTATTTTGTTTTAATTGATCACCTATGAAAACCTATAGGGATTTTCCATTAACCTAGAATCATGAACTTTAGCAAGAAGCAAGATCTTAATTATCCGCGTTGGATTACTATACATGAAGTGCCCTAAGCCCTTAATGGTCTATCTCCGTTCGTTGTAAATTTCGTCCCTTGAGACCATTTCAGGGTTGTAAATTTAGTAGTCCATTATTCTTCCTCACTACGCCGATTCCCGTCGGCTCAGCTTGTTGCCCATTCAAACACATTTCAGGTGAAATAAAATGCTCATAATGTAATTCCTGCGGGGGGAGCACGAGTTTCTTATCCTATCTAGATAGATAGGTTAAAATTTTAAAACTTTACGATATTATATCCCACCCGCGAGCATGACTTCTCTTCGATATACATATCTTCCTTAGATAGGAGATAAGATAGACTTTTATTTTATCTACTTATTGGTATGACAACACTGAATCGGCAAATAGCGATGTCACGAAAATCACTATTTCATTCGTTAAATTTGCGTTTTTGACAGATTGAAATCTGATCTGTCTGTGATCTTTCCTTTACTTAGTCTGTGCTAGATATCAAATAAAATGTAAATAAAAAAACAAATAACGGATAATAGATGCTTAGATGCCGAAAATGAAGTAAGTACAGACTTTATAGCCATTTCAGTTAATTTATACAATACTACAATAGTTGGAGATCCTTCCTACAAGCTCATACGGATATCACATCATATACAAGTCACTCATCGGCAAGAACTATAATATTTTTCTGTTTTAGAGGGCGCAGTAAACAAAATCAACTGGAGTTCGTTCGAGTATATGACGCTCCACAGTAATTTAGCCAACAATGAGTTTTCTGGCCCCATGGGTAGCGAAAGGTTGTTGAAAGAGTGGGGCGCGTTGAGCCTTGTCGAAGGAGCATGGTCCCGACACGACTGGAGCAGTGGCGGAATGTAAGTGTTGATAGTACTTATTATCTAGTGATATATTAAATTAAGTTCAATACTTGACTCACCATCACTAACCGAGTACAATAGGTAAATAATATGCTTGTCAAACTAATGCAAATGTGTACCTAGGCAATGCTCAGTGAATACCTACAGTATTTGGATAGATAGACCATAAAGGTCTATCCAGTATAGCGTCAATTTTTGCTCTTAGGGGCATCTAAAATAATTTTCGTAACATGTCTTACCTTTTTTCTTTTCATCTTAAGCTATTACATCATATTGGAATGTTTTGGACTCCTTTTTAATTATGCTGTTTATTTGTTACAGGATATTTTGAATGCGCTGACTACAATCATATTTGGTCTATAATCAATCAAATCTTACAAATAAATCAAATATTAAAACGAAGGAATATGTATGTACGAATTGAATATATTTTAAATTTAGCAGTAAAAAAGTCACAGCCCACCCTATTTTTTCAAAATAGTAACTCAAAATTGGATGCTTAATTACCCAAGTTCCACTATAGTTTTTTTATATTACATGCACAGGGGCATTCATTCAAGGGTTAAATATAATTTTGAACTATAGCAGCTCGTTGGGCTGTTGCCTAGCATAGGGAATGTTCCATTGAGCTGGCCATTCCTCCTCTACTGGGTTTCGGGCTCCACAATGGCAATGTGTGTACCGAGCCTCGGGAGTCTACTCGGCCTCTCCTCTGATGGGCGTCATCAGCCAAGGCAGGCTCAAGGGCATATCCAGAGTCTCCTAGGAAATGCATTACATTTTTTTTTACTTGTTATTTTTTTGTTACAGATTACATCAAAGGTGAAGAACATATTAATTTGTTATTTGTTTGGTAACAATTTCCCGTTTTCAGAAGAAAACATATAAGTAAAGTAAAGTAAAAAATGGTTTATTGTTCATAACTTAAAATTAGGTACATTTTCCAGCGGCACTTACACTAGGAGACCCGGTATCGTGGGTGCCAGTTTGTCATGTGTATCATGCTTCTTTTCTCCATTGGGTACCCAGTTATGTAGTAAACCACCTATTTCATTGTTTAAAGTTACAAAATAAATATTAGATTTACTTATAACCAAAAGCATTTTATTATTAACGGACTTCAAAAATGGAGGAGTCTGTTTCCAGAAAACTTCCTAGAAACCATATATTTGTAGTAAATACACCATACATACTTAGGTACTTAGTAGAAGTTCGGTATGATTTGTGTGGTGAGTAAATGGCTTGGGATGCAAGTTCATTAGAGAGAAATAATTTTTGCCTTTTTAGTGCGTCGGTTTAAATCTTTGTTTTAAAGTTTCTTATTTTTAAATTTTTTGTTGACTGGTACATTTTACCTACTATTATTTTAATTGAGATAGGCACTGGACGACGGTCTGAGCAAGATGGCAGAGGGTGCTTGGTTGCGTGGAGTAGGGCTGTACGGAGGTCAGTGAGCGGGTCCTTAAATCCCTGGAGACGGCCACTGGACGTCGGTCAGTGAGCAGAAACAGAGGAAGGGCACGAATGGGATGCGTAGGTGGCGCGAAGAGGCACCAGTGGACAAATCATGACAAATGTGATGATTTTATTCGTAGAATGACTGACAGAAACGCTAGATATAAGTTTATATGCCCCTCTCAAAAGTGGGATAAATTTAAATGAAAAATCTGTCAAAAGTCGATAATATATCTTTTTATGTTGTCATCATGCTCGCATTTGCGATAGGGTTTATCTTATAGTGACAGATGTTTTTTTTATCTCACGGCACTGGGATAAAAACGATACATTGTGCTCGCGACGATAAGTTAACCTACTATAGACGTCAAAACTCGTTAAAACGGCCATTTTTTGTAGATAAACCGCCTCGATAAAATCTCATGCTCCCCCCGCTGGTGTACATACAATAAAGAATATTCTATCTATCTTTCTATCTATCTATGCTCAATGTAATACAGTGATTTGTTATTTGGATTTGTTTGCGAAATATTGCCAAACGCAGCGTAGGACGCCCACTAGCTCACTGGGCCGAGGATCTAAGGCAGGTTGCTGGTAGCAGCAAAATGTGGCATGCATTAGGGAGGCTTATGCCCAACATGAATATTCGTGCTACATTAGACTGAGCGAGCTCCTAACACAGCCATCTGGAGAGAGCTATGTAAGGAGTTTCACTGCTTGATCGGATCATGAATGAGGAGATCCGCAGAAGAACCCGAGTTATTAATATAGCTCGAAGAATTGCTCAGTTTAAGTGGCAGTGGGCGGGGCACATAGCTCGAAGAACTCATGGCCGTTGGGGCGAAACAGTTCTGACCTGGCGACCGCGGACCGGACGCAGAGTGGGAAGGCCCCGCTGAATGCGGGCGGCACAGGCCGGGAGGCTTGGAAAACTATGAGGGAGGCCAATGTCCTGCAGTGGGCGTCAAGTGGCTGATGATGATGATGATTGGACTGAGCCATCCTAACATATTAATTAAAACTTCACGTTTTCTAATAAAACACTCCTTTAAGTACTCTATGAAGTGATATCAACTACTATATCTTAATGCTGTATCAACACGAAGAATCATACATAGTTTTGCATAAAAGATGAGAAATGTTTCAACTGTCGAACTAAATCATGAATTCCAAGTATGTTCTGGGAAACGCCGTTCTCTGCGAAAACGTCTTGTAAACGTCTCATGTGAAGCCGCTTGTTCTACCTATGAAAATAGGAAGAGAAGATGAAAATTCAATTCAATTCAGTTCAAATAAAAACAAAATGATTAGGTATTTAATTACCGTCAAGATTGTTACTTTCACAATTAATCGATTTTGTTGATTTCAAATTTATTCTTTTAAAAAAAGTTTTAACTTAATTGACAGTGTTTTCAACTTACAAAATTATTGTCATAAATTTGTTGAACACTAGACAATCGTCCTTTGTATTCTAAATAATCCTTAAAATTTTAATACGTAAGCTTTTTTGCACAGAATGTGCTTAGCACATTTTCTAATACGCACCGGAGGTAACTCAATATCTTAAAGAATGTTATTATAGAGCCTTATAGCTTATAGCTTGTAATAAATTGGATCATTCTCTTCTGCGGCATGAAGATAGTCTCGAATCCTGCTGCCCGGCCCCTTAGTAGTATAATATGTGTACCCACAGAGGAAAAAAGGGTGTAGATACTGTGACTTTGAATTCGTTTACTGTATTTTAAGGGAATGTTCTTTTCATTGTGAAACACAGTAATGTTAATGATTTATCAGTAATGATAAAACATAATATTCGTAAATATAAGTGATTTCCGACTTTTGGCTCCAAACTGTGAATTCGGCATCTGGCATATAATCCCAAAACTAGTTTCAAGTCCGAATACAAATACAAAAAGTTTTTCCTGGACCTGCAAAAGCAACTTCCCTAACGTCTTTATACTTACCTATTTATCCGTTTAACCAATTTATTTGATTCTGTTTATATATATAGCAGCAAATAACACTCATTTTTTGAACCATAAACGGTAAATCATTTACATAGACTAGGAAAAGGAACAGCCCTTAGATAGATCCTATTTTTAGGCGGGACTCCTATTTTTATAAGTGAACCCGAGGATTTAATACGATTTGTGTCTGCTTTTTGAACACTTCCTTCTAAATACGATCACAAAAGATCTAAAACCGTACCGTTTATTCCGTAGTGTTTTAATAGTAGTTTTTCATGGTATACACAATCGAATACCTTTGATAAATCACAGAAGACGCCTACGGCATTTCTATGATCCTCCCACATGCTCAAAATATGTTTAAGTAACATGATTCAGACCGCCCTTTAGTAAAACCGAACTGTTGACTATGTAGATGTTGGTAATTATTAAAATGTGTAAGTAATTGATCTAAGAGAATCTTCTCAAGTATTTAGCTTAATACTGGTAGTACCAAGACGGGTCTGAAATGTGTCGTATATCTTGTTTGTGACCCTTTCTATATAAAGGTACGAAACCGGCTCAAATAATTATGTGAGCGAGGCATACAGGAATGCCAGAATTTTATATAATAAACCGGCCAAGTGCGAATCTGACTCGCGCACGAAAGGTTCTGTACCATTATCTATACAACATTTGAATATTTCAAGCGTCTACCTGTTGTCCTTATTAATATCGGGCAAAAAACGGCAAAAACATCACGTTTGTTGTATGGGTGCCCCCGTTAAATATTTATTTTATTCTGTTTTTAGTATTTTTTATAGCGGCAACAAAAAAACATCATCTGTGAAATTTTTAACTGTCTAACTATCACGATTCACGTGATACAGCCTGGTGACAGACGGACGGACGGTAGTACGGACGGACTTGGTAATAGGGTCCCCTACCCTAAAAGACGCGCTAGGACCTCCATGTTTTCTAGTGCGAAAATAGAAAAGACCTCGATATAGTTGACTTGTTTTTCGCTCTTCTGTATCCGGATTGGACGCAGCCGTTTACTTTTAATTTTCAGTTATGTTAGTGGGACCTGCATTGCATAGGTAGTAGGTACGACTACACTAGTCGCGCATGTTAAATGTCAAAAGTCGCGACTTTTCAGCATATTAATTGTCAAATTCGGACATTTTAACGCCACAAAACACGTGACTCATGCCGTCATACTGTGTGACGGTAAAAACGCACAAACTTTTTTTAATTAAAATAACTTCTTTAAAATGGTATATTTTCTTAATATAAACTAAAAAAAATCGGCCAAGTGCATGTCGGGCCATGCGCAGTGTAGAGTTTCGTAGAAGGTGGGGTTTTTAGCAGCTTTACAATTAACAACTTCATCGAAGTATTTTTCAATGGAATTCGTACGAAGTTTTCCTTTAATAAGTTGGTCGTCTATTACTCGTTAACTTTTAAGTTCATTTTATGTGCTACTGCTCTGAATTTTATCACGTTGTAGAAAAGTGCAAAAAACGGCATCCACTCCAGCCGGGAGAGGAGGGGGATAGGAAAAAAAAAATGCGCTATAAAGCTTAAAGCTTATTCCGCATACGGAATTTTAAAAGAACAATCCAACGATACCCCACACTATGATGTAAGCTAGAAAATAACAATAAATAACTTCCACACAAAACAATCACTTGACTAAGATACCCTGGTAGCCAAGCGCCTTAACGGCTGGACCAACGAGGCAGAAACAAATGGCATCCTTAATTTAGGTGTAGGAGAGGTACCCTGAAACCATTTCTTTTTAGATTTTATTCTACCGTTTTGTCGGCGTGATTTATATGTATGTTTATGGTAAATTTCAGCTTTCTTGTACAAATCGTCTCTGAGCTATGATATACAGACAGATATACAGACAGATGGAAGGAAATTCCGAAACTATAAGGGTTTCTGGTCGACTAAAGAGCTCTAAAAACGGTCACCTTTTCTTTTTTAGACAATGGCATGTAGGCTAGAAAATCCACTAACACGAATTTAATTTTAATGGGGCGCACTAAATCTCTGCTGTATATTAAGTACTCTAATGCATAGGCTAAGTTTTCTATTTATTGTCACTAACAGAGCATTGAATCATATTATCTCTAGGTAAGTAAATACATTTAGATTGAATAGGAAAACGTCCAAAACAAACGTAACTTTGAGGTTGAGTCAGTTAAGTTAGTCGCGATGTCATATTAACCATATCATTCTTTGTGAGAATGGTGACTTTGTAAATCATATTCTTTTAGGGAATAGTGAAAAAAAAAGTGGAAAGAACATTTCGGTTTGTTCAAAAGTGACTCGAACTTTTCGACCAAGTTTATTTTAAATTCTTAATCCAATTTGTCTCCAAAATTGCTACACCCAAAAAGTTGTCAAAAGTTTCTCTTTGATCAATTCCTCACTCTCGAGATTTATATCATAAATAATGACCTTGTTAACGTTTTTGTTATGAAACATTGCAATAGCATTACTATTGCAATTTTTAATACCAACGCACTGGTAAACTGAACTCAATAGACAATTATAATTTTTAAAAATAATTATAATTAATTTTATGTGCAGAGCGACATATTTTTAATTGCTTGCCATGGTTTAACCTGTATATTATGTACCAACATTGATAATAGTATATTCCATTCTCACATCCCTCGGCTCGGATGTTATTTGAGAATTTTATTTATTATTGACTGATTGTTATGATTTATGTTTGTATTCCTAATCTACAATGATATTTAATTATTAAGGCGCACATAAACGTCTTTTCTACTTAATATAATATATTTATGAACGTATTGGTACTACCTAGCTCGGGAGGCAGTAGCTTAGCTGTAAATACTTACAATTTACAATAGAGAACTTGCACAAAAATGTTTTAATATAATTGCCACGTTAAAAGATAAATAAACGTGGTAATTTTTTTCTCTACGACTAATACTTTTCATAATGTGACCTGTCAAAAAGTAATTCTAGAAACTTGGTCCAAAAACGCGCCATACAAATCGGACGCAAACTATGACGTCACAACTTGCACGTAACACCTTATAATGTATGGAGCGTTTATCAATATTCGAGTTATCTCGTAACATAATATTTTTATGCATCTACACCCTTTAAGAAAGCGTTTAGGATGCAATAAAAAAAACGAAATCTAATAGTTTTTTTTAATTATTAGAGTTACTTTATTTTTCGCGTGTCTTAGGACCCTAAAAACCCCGAATATAAAATATTTTATGATTTTGTTTTTAAAATTTTATCGAGTTTTTGTAACCTTTTGTGGTGTAAAAGCAATGCCACTTCAATCCAAGTTTGATGCAAGTTCCCTATTAACACTTATTTGACATCTGTCATACGACAAGTAATGTTATTAGTAATGCCGGCTTTTGTACCTATCGCTAGTTCCGGCTGCCGAGGCCTTACGTTTAAATATTTACTGAATGTATTTTTTTCTTGAATGAGCTGGGTGTTAGTGGAGCTCGGCAAAGTTAATTTAAAAGGAAACTATAGAACGTTACTTTTTGTAGTTTTGGGGAAAACTTTAATAAAAATTGTGAGTTCAAATTAAACTTTATAATCTATATCAGTATAAAGGTAAAATAGAAAAACAAAAGCTTATGATGCGAAAAGAATATTCATTGACGATCTTTTGGTGATATCAGTATAAACTATAAAGTACTAACCTCCACAGTATACTAATATACTATGGAGGTTAGTACTGAGATCATTTAACTAAAAGGGACTTTTAATGTCTACCGAAACCCGTGGTCTTGCAAAAGTACCGAAACGTCGGAAAATTGTAAAATGGAAAAGTAAACGAGTAAATATCCGTTAAAATTCAGTTTTATTATGTCTAACGTATATGTTATGTCGTGTTAACTTCAGAAAATAGATTTTTTTTAGTTCACTAACTTCCTTAGTTGTAGTACTATAAACATTATTGTAAAAAAATACAACTCTAGTAGTTTTCTTAAAAATATTTTCAGTGCTTATTATATGGTGATTAAGTTAAGGAAGTATAAGTTCAAAATTCTTATTGAGTACACATTTATTTGTTTTTATTTGCCAAAAATTTTTAGTTTTTAGTTTCAACGTCAGAGGCGGATGTTAAAGGCAGCAACATTATAAAAACAAAATCTTATTGCAACAAAACTCCGTGGCCTGGAAAAACCTATGTAGAAAAACAGGCCACGACACGACACGACACGACACGACACGACATGACACGAAACGACAGATTTCACTGACCTCTTTGGTGAGTCCGACCTTTTCACTATTTTTCTTGATTTCCGCTCTTTTGTTTTTACGGCCGAAACTTTTACTCGATCTATTTCGCATAGTATAATTTTGTTCTCCTATGGTCCAATGGTGCATGCAATCACCGCTCTATTACTTTTTGTAGAGCAACATTTAACAACAACATTGTTATCCATAAACATTGTCCGTAGTGCGAACCTTGCTGTACAAAAAGTAACTGAAGTGTGGAGTGGATGTACCATTACCTTATTATCGTTTTTCACTCTTCAAATATTACTATTTTTTGATCATTCAAATGTACAAAGTTACAAAAAAAATAAAAAATAAATTGTTTATTCTGTAAAAGGTGCATACATTTTTAAATAGTCTCATTTCCGCCAAACTAAGAGAAGCTTAAGGATGTTATTATTATCATCGATAATCATCACGTCTTATTGTTAGCTCAACTCTGAAAGTCTCTTCTGTAAAATTTCAATAAGTGCTCGCTAAAATAGATAGGTAATAAATAAGATTTGTTTGACGACAAAATGTTGACAACACACTTTATAAATAACTAAATTTGCAGCAGCTCATATGTTAAAGAGATACACAAATAAAGAAGAAACAAAATATGGATTACATTTCATACAAAAAAGAACAGTACTAAAATTTTTGGACAATTTCACATATTTTTAGATGGGGTAGGCTTCGCTAGTGTTTATAGCTACCATCTTCTCAGCTTTACGCTTTAAGCTCTGGCCTCAAATTCTCCATAAAAAATATGTTCTAGGCACTACCAGGCTGGTGTACACATGTTAAATGATTTAGTCTGGAACTAAATGCAAGGTTAAAACATACGAGTAAAAAATAATTAAAGAGCTCCTTAGCTAACTACCTGAGTAGGTAATTAACATATGTACACTAGCCATAGGACAGCATAGGAACATGTCACTTATTTCTAGTTTGGACCACAACCTTTGGTCAATCGCGATGGCGACAATGCTCCAAGGGCAGTTGCAGGTGCGATGCCGCGCGGCGGTCGCTGAACTGCTGGCGTGCCGGGCTGACTGCCCTCACAGCCGATCTCATTGTGCCGACCGATTTGCTGAATATGTAAGAAGATTATAATACTAAATTTTCAATTAATTTTTAGGGTTCCATACCCGAAGTGTGTGACAACGGGACCATATTACTTAATATATTTTTAGTACAGATTAGATTACATAATTAGATCACCTACATCTATCTATCTTTTTTTTTTGTTCTCACCATTTAAACTTTCCATGGACTTCCACAAATATAAAATATAATAATTAGCCAAATCAGTCCAGCTGTTCTAGAGTTTTAGCGAGACTAATGAATAGCAATTCATTTATTATTATTTATTAGATTATAATTTTATGTTACTATAATTTTAAAAGGCTACAATAAATTAAAGAAATTTCCATCCCTAGAGATTTAGGTACGAACAGACTGCGCACACTGCATAAGAGCACGTTCAAGGGGATGCGTTCGGTGACCGAGCTTGACATGTTCGACAACCATGTTGAGTTCCTACCACCAGGCATCTTCGAGTCACTTGTCAACTTGAGGATACTGTAAGTTGAAAGAAAATTTAATATACTCTATGAATATAGATGTCATCCCAAAAAAGGGGTATTTCTGATAATTATGGATATGGTTTCAGAAAATTAGAGGCACAGATTTTTCCTTGGATAACTTTAAGTTACTCTCTTTGTTCCAAAAAAGGATAACACATCTCCAGATGGACAAAGTCGAGTAACCCTTAGATACTCGACTTTGTCCATCTGGAGATGTGTTATCCTTTTTTGTAGTTGTTCAGGCCTAAGCTAAAAAAAAATATCTACATTGGTTAGAATATTAGTGAGTGGGTATAAACAATAAATAACTTCCACACAAACAATCACTAGACCTGGCGCCAAACTAGGATACTCTGTGCTATGGTTACCAGGCAAGGACAATCACAAACTTGAAAATACACCCAGACAGAAGAATAAATGTTCTTGTTCTTCTTCTTCTTCTTCTTCTACAGAAGTCATTTGTGCCAATGTACGGCGGCCCCCAGTGGGAATCGAACCCACGGCCTCTGTCTTGGTAGCTAGTTCAACGAGGCGCTCAAAACCATTAAGATCTTGCAGTTTATTCCCATTCCCAAAATAGGCTACCATAACACAGCATGACAGCATGATAGCCAATGTATATCATATCACTTGCGTGCAGGTGAAAGTGAAAGTGAAAGTGAAAAACATCTATTTCCATTATAACACAAATGACCATAACACAAAGATAAAACAGTCCCGATTAATCACCTCTACTTAGATACGCCTGGACAAACATATAACACAAAATTAATATGTTTATTAGTAAAATCAAGGAAAGCATTCAAGCCATTGTTAATTTTCAGGCGACTGCAAAGGAACTACATCGAAGAAATCGACAGCGATGCATTCCGTACGACCCGAAAACTCTTCCACGTGGATCTCTCCAACAATTTCTTAGCTACTCTACCTGAACACTTATTTTCAAACAGCTCCCTTCTAGAGACTATTGATATTTCTAAAAACCAATTGATTTATATCCCATCAAGCAGCTTCGTTGGCTTGGAATCTCTACAAATATTAGATTTGTCCAGGAACAAAATACAGAGAATAGAAAATGGAACATTCTGTCTCAAATCTCTTCAAATTTTAAAATTATCCGAAAACAAGATCGGCAATATATCCGGCAACGCATTTGTAAACTTAATATCGCTTGAGACTCTTTTATTGGATAGAAATAAGCTGCAGCATTTACATAAACATCTCTTTAGTAGTCTGCGCTGTTTGACCTATTTGGATCTGTCGAACAACAAGTTAAAAAGCGTAAGCTAATTCATAAAAAAAAAACATTTGCATTAATCAATTCTTCTAATGAAGGAAATAACGTTTTATCTGTTTTCCTTTCAGTTATCCGGAATCGAGTTCGACAATCTAAAACTGTTACGTCACTTGGACTTAAAGGAGAATCAGTTAACTGAATTACCGGACTTTATCTTCGCCAACAGCACTCGATTAGAAAAGGTCGATTTGTCTAAAAACAAACTGCGATATTTAAACGTAACGACGTTTGAGGGATTAGAAAATCTCACTTCATTAATACTGAGCGATAACAAACTGCAAAAAGTTCACTTCAAAACATTTTCCACTTTGAGGAACTTGAGTACACTGTAAGTTTTTACACCATATTAATATTTACTGGAGGTAGCCCATCGTTAGCTGGCCTCATATTTGAGAGGTCCTGGGTTCGATTTTTGTATTTTAATTGCCTAAAGCTACTGGTATTGATACTTAGTATTAGTGATAATTAGTATTCACAAATGTATACATTTGTGAATTAGTACTCGTAGTATCAATTCCACTAGCTAACGGTAAAGAGAACGTCATGAGAAAACCTGAGTGATTAACGTGTTCACATGCTTCAGCGCTTAAAATCGCCCTACGTATGGGGGCTGCTCCGCTTGCTAAATAACATATATATTTTAAGTCGAACACTAGCTAGCATTGAATCTTCACAGCATGAGATTTAATTTCAGATAAGCGCTACCAAAAATGCTTATCTAACGCAGACCGCCGAATCTGCATTCAGTTCCGTATTCAGCGTCATTATAAATCACAGGTATCTGGACGGGAACATGTTCCCTTCCCTGCCGTCGCGCACGCTAGACTTCATGCCGAAACTGGCCATTGTGAAGCTCTCCGGCAACCCGTGGCATTGTGACTGCCACACTCTCTACATTTCCGCGTGAGTTTACGGATAACAATAACAGTATTTCACCCGATATGGTTCTCCGCTTCTTTTTCCACCTCTCGCGCAGATGCTGGTTTGATAACACAGATTACAAAAGCAATTATGCATTAAAAAGTTATGCATACTTTATTGCTCACTAACGTTTTACATTGCAGATTTTTGTACATGCATTCATGTCGTTTTCTGAGCATTTTTGATCTTGCATTAGGTGCGCCCAAAACAGATTCCCCGTATTATATGCGCAATTTGTTTGCTCGTATCATACGAGAACAATATAGCCTTTTATGTAACATAATTTTATTAAAATTATTGGGCAAAGAAATCAGTGTGAATTAGTTGTTTGAAGTTGCGCGCAGTTATCTTTATGTCGGGCCTTAAAACGCAACCATATTTGGAAAACCTGTGCTACTTTTCAATGAAACATCTCCTTTAATTCAAGTGAGTATTTATACTATATAGAACATAGAAATAACAAAATAAACCATGCAATTATTTTTTGGGTTATTATACATCAAGACACCTGTAAAACCCATACACACATAATTAAATAATTAAATAACAATCTTGAATGAAGGAAATCAGTGAAGGTAACCGTGAAGGGAAAAAATAGTGAGGAAACCTTTGGGGAGGAAACTTTGAGGAGTAAGTACTCTCTCTCTGTCCCGCTGCAGAGGGACGAACATAGGATACATAAAAAATCGTTTAATATGGCCTCTCCAATGAGATATATATAATACTTGCTGACTCGGAAAATTTTGTTTTGTCATATTAATTAGCCTAAGACCTAAGTGCATTTATATACAATATGTTTATTTATTTACATAGTCTATATTTATTTATAGGTATGCTGTAATATTGTTTACTAGCTGTGCCCGCGACTCCGTTCGCGTACATTTCGATTTTTACGAAGCAGCATTTGTATGGCGGCCACGTCTTATCATAACTGGAGCTAGAATTTAAATAGCCTATCCTGTGTCCCAGATGTCTATATGTTTTTATACCAAATTTCATCAAATTCGGATAATTGGTTTAAGAGTTATGGAGGAACATACATACATACACACATACAGAAAAAAATTCTAAAAATCGTGAAATTAGTTTCAGTATCATATATTGAGCCTATAAACACAATATCTCTGAAAACAAACTAACTTACTCCATGACCGACCCTTACAGATTTATTATTAGTATAGATTTCCTTCTCGAGTAGGTTTTATTATAAGTTATTAATGTATGTTTATCATATCTATATATATGTAATAGTTTATGCACCGACTGCCCGTCTCATTTTTCCTTCAGCAACTTTTCGCCATAGGGCTATCTGGAAGAAATGGTTTTTAGCAATAAGTCCACCAATTGTACTGTGTATTTTTTAAATTAAATTTTTATGTCATGTGCTCTAGTGTACAATAAAGAATATTCTTATCTTATTTTATTTTCAGACCTTCCAAATATACACAAGAAAATTAAAAAAAATCGGTGAGGCCGTTTCGGAAGAGTTCGATAACAACCACTGTGACACGAGATTTTTATATATTAGATATATTTTGTATGCTGACCATAAAACTTATTTCTTCTTCTTTGTCGCTTAAACAGATGGGTGCGTCTAAACGAGATGAAGCTGTGGGATTACTCACCGACCTGCGTCTCACCCTGGTTCATGGAGGGTCACTTCCTGAAGAAACTCAAGTTTCCGGAGTTATGTGACGGCCAATGGGCCAGCATGGTCAACCTGTCGCCTCGCCTACCAATACAACAGCTGCTGGCTCTCAACGTGTCTGTGAACAGGAAGCCTCAGGATAGCATGGAGCAGAACCATGATGTGACTACTCTTAACCCTTGGCACTAATCACGGTTGGATTGCAAAATTGACGCAGTGTCTTTCAAGAAAATGGTCTGCACAAATCTTTTTGGCGGTAACGTGAACATACTCACAGATCGTTTGCATATCGCTTATAGTCCGCACAGATCTTTTTGGCGGTACCGTGAACATAGTCACAGTACGAGTCATTGAGGTGGTGTGATGCGTAGTAAATTACCATTAGTCAATTACTAAAGTAGAGAATTACTTTAGTAATTGACTAATAGTAATTTACTATGCATCATACTACGTCAATTACTCACACATACACTGTAAAAACAGTAAGCGATGTGCAAACGATCTGTGACTATGTTCACGGTAGGTACCGCCAAAAAGATCTGTGCAGACTATATAACCTTAAATTAATCGGCCTCTATGCGATATATTCCGCAATGCTCACGTGCCGCTGGGAATGTTCCCAACTCGCAGAAATTTTGCTATGGTATTTACTGTCAAAATACTCTTTGTACTCCATATCTGAGCACCGATTGTTATTTAATTAAATAATTAAATGCAATGTAATTAAATACGTTTTCTATAAATAGTTCATCTATGTTAGTGAAACCTTTTGAATTGCATCCACCCTATTACACTGGGGCGATGTCAATAAAAATAACTTAAGGAAAGAGACTATAGTGAAGGAAAACATCGTGAGTAAACCTGAGTGTCTGAGGTGTTCACATACCTAAGACTATAAGGCCTATAAATACCTATTGCTAACCTAATTGTATTTTTGTTTCAAGATTAGCTTTGCTTTGTCTTTTGCATTTAAATTCACTTATAAGTTTCAGTTTCAATGCATAATTAAGTACTAGATTTATGTTACGAACGGCAAAGCTAGCATCAAACGGCCAGAGAGCCATTTTGTGTAAAGCGCTCCAGGCTGTTAGTTTCCATTATAAAACTAAAAGTTACGAGAAATCCCTGTCACCTACGAATAAAAAACCATAAAAATATTTCTTCCTAAAAAATTCACGCTCAAAAACGGCCCTAATACTCGATTAGTCTACTAATGAAATGAGCGCAAGATGTGCTGCATACTAAATCACTCTGCAATTGGTCCATTCTATTCGCCGTGCGTGACGTGAACGTTGGTTGGGCGATAGTAAGTGACAGCTGATTGGGCGATAAAAACTGATGGTTGGTTTTGTACACAAATATCAAACCGATGACTTCATTGATGTATAACCCGTCGAAATATGATATGATGAAATACCTCGGTAGGTGGTGGTCTGACGGTGGCAGGTGCAATATATTTTGACTTGTAATATTGAACTCGCAATTGGTGACACAATTGACAATCCCCGTCCGCAATCACACAATTGAACGTGGGTTATATTTTTAGCACTAGTTAGACATCTATTTTTTTAACTGTCACTGTCTGTCACCCTTCTTTCTGGTGATAATAATTTATTTATTCATTTATTTCACTCTTGTAAGAGGCACTAACAGCAAATCATGTACAAACATTATCATCATCATCATCATTCAGCCACAAGAAGTCAACTGCTGGACATAGGCCTCCTCCATAGATTTCCAAAAAGACCGGTTGGAAGCGGCTTGCATCCAGCGTCTTCCTGCCACTTGGATGAGGTCCATCTTGTGGCTGGTCGTCCTACGCTGCGCTCACCGATATGTGGTCTCTATTCGAGAACTTTTCGGCGGCATCGGCTATCAGTTCTGCGTGCTATGTGCCCCGGCCACTGCCACTTCAAGTTACCAATCCGCTGGGCTATGTCAAACACTTTCGTTCATCTACGGATCTCATCATTTCTGATTCGATCTCGTAAATTTCGAGCATAGCCCTTTCCATAGCTCGTTGCGTGACCTTGAGCTTTCTTATAAGGCCCATAGTGAGAAATCACGTGTCAGTGCCACAATTCATCACTGTAACTGGTTGTATAATTTTGTCTTGAGCGATTGAGGTATATTGAACTATAAGACTTTTCTAAGTTTCTCGAATGCTGCCCAGCCTAGTTGGATTTGACGATATCAAAGTCTATGCGGCACGATATTCGTTTCTTTAATACCGAACGTATTAAAGAGACTATAGAGCGAAACAAAGCCTCCAAAGTGTTCGCAAAAGACATGGCTATTGGGCAAAGCCAGCTGACGAAGCTGAAGAGAGAGGACGGCAGTATAGCATCGACCAAATCAGACGTGCTGAGGGAGATTGAGAGTTTCTGCAGACAGCTAAACACCTCAGTCGCAAAACCTGTTAGCAGTTTCAACAAAAATTCTAGAGCCAAACTGACCCGACATTATACCGAAGATATCCGAAGACATCAGCCTGTACAAGATTAGGATGGCCTTGAAACAGCTTAAGAATAACAAGGCACCAAGAGAGGACGGAATTACATCAGAGCTTCTGAAAGCGGGTGGAGTACCGGTACTTAAAGTCTTTCAGAAGCTCTTCAATTCTGTCGTACTCGAAGGAAAAACGCCAGAAGCATGGAACAGAAGCGTTGTGACGCTGTTCTTCAAGAAAGGGGATAACACTTAATTGAAGAACTAACGACCCATCTCGCTTCTGAGCCATGTTTATAAGCTGTTTTCGAGGGTCCTCACGAATCGTCTCGAACGCAAGTTTGATGACTGCCAGCTTCCCGAACAATCCGGTTTCCGAAAAGGCTATTTTACCATAGACCACATCCACCCGCTGCAGCAAATTATACAGAAGACTGAGGAGTATAATTTGCCATTATACTCAGCGTTTGTGGACTATGAGAAAGCCTTTGATTCGATCGAGATATAGGCAATGCTCGAGTCTCTCCAACGTTGCCGTATTGACTATCGGTATATCGAGGTACCTACTGAAGTGCTTGTACAACAACGCCACCAGGTCGGTCCGATTACAGGAGCAGAATTCGGAGGCGATTCCATTGTAAAGGGGCGTGAGACAGGGAGACGTTGTCTCTTCGAAACTGTTCACGAACGGACTGGCCATATCAATGGCGAGTACATCACTTACCTTCCATTTGCCGATGATATGGTAGTAATCGCAGAAACAATGGAAGACCTCGGCATAATGCTCGAAGACCTCAGTCGAGTTTCCCAACGTTAAAATTAACATGGACAACACGGTCATGTCAAACGCCCGTTTTGTGCCCACCCCATTGGGGAACTCGACTCTCCAAGTTGTAGACGAATACGTCTACTTAGGACCAACAGTCCGACTAGGCCGGTCCAACTTCGTGAAAGAGGTACAAACATTATATATGGTATCAAATTTACAGTATATGAACATACATGTTTGCCAATTACAGGTGAACACAGCATTGGTATTATTTTGAGGTTCATGAATTATAAATCTGGTTATCATAAATATAATTAATACTGTATAGTTTCGAATAAACTTAGCCTACCCATTAAATTCCATTTAACAATATTAGCAATACACAATTTTTTTATTAAAATTAAAACAAATAGTTGTCACAGCTTAGCGATGGATTCTGTACCGGGGCCACGTGAGTCGTTTTTAATGAAATTACATATTCAAATATAAATTAAACGTAATGACAATGACGCGTACCTTAAAGAACCAAGAACTTACATATTTACAGTTTGGATTAATTTGTATGCATAGTGGGTACATTTTTGCTTATGGCAACCCAAACTACTGTTTGGTACCCCTACAGTTTGCACTCGTCATCATCATCATTATCATCAGCCATTTGGCGCCCACTGCAGCACTAAGGCCTCCCTCATGGTTTTCCTAACCATGAAGGGTTTTGCCATAATCGCCCCGCTTGGCAGGCGGGTTGGCGATCGCAGTATGCGATAGGAATCTAAGGAAGTCGCTGCTGCCCGTCTTCTGGTAATGTATTTCCTTAGTCGCCTTCTACGACATCCACGGAAGGAAATGGAGTGACGCTATTCTTAATATTAGAATAGCGCACTCGTACAAATCATTAAAAAATATTGCACAAGTGGTATTGGAAGTTATCATCGGGTATCAAACTGGTGCAAAAATACCATCATGATAGACAAATGAGGCCTATGGCTTCACCAATTTTGACGAAAGTGGAATCTTATCGAATGAATATTATTGGTGTCCGAATTACTTAAAGATGAATATTGTCTAATTGGTATTACACTTTTGTTTTGATGGGATTTAATTTGTAAAAGGAAGTATTTCATTTTCATCACTACTTCAAATATCCAAAACAATAACCTACAGTAAAAAATTCACTATGATTATAACTTTGATATCATAACGATACGGATAATCATCGGCGCGGCATTTCAGTTTGTCATGAAAACGCAATCAGTGCCAATGATCCTTTGCTAATCACTGATATTAAGTAGATGCCTTCTTATGATAATAATCATAATAAAATCCCATAGATAGAACATGACGCCTACAACATTTTAGTGCATATTTGCGACATATGCATACCTGAATGATGGTAATTTAAGGTTGTTCCTCACGGAGGATTTTTCCGATTTGCAATAGAGTTTCAAGTTTTTAAAAACGTTTAAGTGATTATTCTGCCATCCGTGGAGACGTTTCTCTAACATATTTGCCTGCCGTTTTAGTCTAAGAATTTCAATGATTTTTATCAAAAATTTTGATATCCGCCTTTTTTAAAATATGTTTTAAAAGATTTTTTGGCAGTTTTCTTTCTTATTACTAGGTTTTTGGGCAACAGCTTTAAGGAAATTTCTCCCAAATTACATAATTTTGTCAGCTTTGGACTTGAAGTTTGTATTTAAGTGAAGGTGTAATCGGAAAAAATTAGAATCATCTTTACCGACCCTACAAAACCCCCGATACCAAATTTCATCAATATTGAAACAGGTTCAGTTTTCAGGCTCAATCTCGAAATTCCTCTTTAAAAAACTACTTGACGTCACCGTTCAACGTTTTATGCAACTTTTGTTCTAAAATACCATCCTAAGCCTCACCGCTTACCTGAGCTGTTGTAAAAAAAAATGTGGAGAAAAGGTTTTTCACGTTTCGAATTTATTCCACTGGTTTTAGGTCTATACGAATGGAAAATTTAAAGTTTATAACATATGTCATACTGGAAGAACAATTCGAGTTAGCTTTAGCCTCGCAAGTTTATCCTAGCTGGCTTTTGCGCTGGTATAATCAACTTTTAGTACTAAAATGGATCATTTACCATACAAAATTTGTCGTAAACAACTTGGCCGCTCTATTGAAATTCCGAAAAGCCAGATTTTTTCATACATAAATGTTTTGGCAACACGATGCCGTTTAAAGTGTAGCTGAGATGAAGCTCAGTTGCCTGCAGAGTTTTTTGCGGGGCCATATTGGAGTCACCATTTTTAATTTCGAACTACCAACAACAGATTAAAATTCAGTACCTAATCTAAAAACCCCCTAATAAAGGCTTCATAGGATGGACGTAATTCAAGATTTTCTAAAACTTTCTCATACAATACTTTCACGTAGCAGTGATTGTAACAATAATATGAATAAATGGCCCAATCTGACCATTATTTTAAAAATGTAGCTAATCTATATATATATCTCCATCATCATCATCAGCCATTTGACGCCTACTGCAAGACATAGGCCTCCTTTGTGCTTTTTATAACCATGAGGGGTTTTGCCGTAATCGCCACGCTTGGCAGGCGGGTTGGCGATCGCAGTATGCGGTTGGAATCTCAGGAAGACGCTGCTGCCCGTCTCCTGGTAATTAATTTCCTTAGTCGCCTTCTACGACATCCACGGAAGGAAATGGAGTGACGCTATTCTTAATCCGGCGCCACACGGAACAGGTAAATATACATAAACCTAAGTAATCTAACCTAAATGTGACTTAGATTATATACCTGAAAACAATGGTCAGCAATCGTCAATATAGCTAATTTCTGTTTGCTTAAATTTTCATGACGCAAAAATATTATCTTATTATTCCAAGTCGTAAAATCCTGCTTAGAGTACGCGGCATTATTCATGTACCACAGAGAAGACCCTTGTCTGCGTTAAAAAAGGACAAAACTCAGTGGACTACAATGGTTTCGCGGATACTAGCATGTAACTATGTACACCAAAATACCATAAGTAAGAAAAAGTTTCGACATCAAAGTTTCGACATCTATGCCATCACAGGCCAAAAACTCTTTAGAGATTTATATTTTAGAAGTACAGAAGAAATTTGGCTAAGAAGTTTTGCTGTTTTTCAAATACTTTCGTAGTCTCGCCTAATCATATTCGCAAAGTTTCATTGCGATACGATAAGTCGTTTTAAAATGAATACCAAACTACGTTTGTATGGAATTTTGACGCCGAGGGAGGCTCCTTAAGGAAGGGTCGTTAAAAATAATCAATTATGCTACTCCGCACTGTCAAAAAGTTGTTACAGTGCATAAATTAAACCCCTATAATAATTATAACTCCCACACAACACAAGCATTTGTCCTGGTCCCTAGGTAAGAAAATACATCCGATCACAAAAATCATTTCCGACTCCATAAATTAATAAATTGCTTCCATTATAAATTAAAACTTCTATGTCTAATGGCGCTTTATAAATTAAAAAAAAAAGAAAGTGGCCTTAAAATGTGATGCTTAATTTCACCGGAATCTCATATCAAGATCCTGATGAGGAGAATCTGGCTTCGGTCTCCAATTATTAATTTTTAAGTTATTAGATGAAATTTATACGCTAAAAGTAGCAATTTCAAATATTATACGTTTATTGTTACTATTCGTAAAATTATAGTAAAAAGCATTTATTTGAAAGTCAAAGACAATTGTAGAAAATTTAATTGATTATAAAAACAAAATGTTTACTTAATGAACGTCAAAGCTGTTAGTTTCACAATTAATAGATTATGCGGAGAATAAGCTAACAAAGAAACTCCACATTTATTCTTTTCAAAACAGGTTTGCTTAATTAATAGAGTTTTCAACTTAAAGTTACACTACACTAGATACTATCGTTCCCATTATTATTTAAATACCAGATCTTTTTCATCTTTGTCTTCCAAATAATCCTTTGTTATAATAGGATTTTTTGGTAACACATTTTTTAAACCGCGTCGGTGGTAACTCATATTTGAGTCTTGAGTCTTGTTATCTTGAGGAATTTTGTTGTAGAACCGTTTACAGTGCCCCATAAAGGATGTATAACTTTTGCAAGTTTAAAACGTGGTCTAATTTAAACTAGTCTAATTTAAAGTCTAAAATGACAATTTATGTTTATTCCTGGTATCAATGTTATGATGATAGTAAAACACGATAAGGTATAATTATTGGAAACCTCTTTTTTAAAGTACATTTACATGCCTACCTACTTAAAACAAACTTGTGCAGAAAAATTATTATTATTGTTCTACAATCTTATTCTTTACGCCAGTTTTTAAATTCAGAATTTCACTAAGTGAATACTCAAGTATCTATCTCTTTCTTTTTTAGGAAATCTGAAGAGTCATAACGATGGTTATTAAGTCGGTAATAGGTATTTATTATTATTAAACATTCTTTATTGCACCAAGTAAATATTGTACAATAGGCGGGGCTTAATACTAATTACTTATATTAGTGACATTCGTACATATATAGACACTGGCGTTTAAAATCCCTTTTTAATAGATCAGATTTAAGAAGACAATCTGCGGTATGGAACCGAGTTAAAGGCAACTTACACCACTTTCTTAAGGGGCTTCAGGGAGTAACACTGCGTCAACGTGCAAAAAAATCATATCTTTTTTACAGATCGAATTTGCAGAAAGTGTCTGTACAATCTCTAATCATGTTGATAGTGATTTTAGGACCCATGGCCGTGAACCTAGGGAAGAAAACCAGAAAAACGGTAATTTTTGGCATAAACGTATCTAGTCCCAGGTTCGTGATCCCAGGTTCTTTTTCGTGGGTCCTAAAAATCATTATTAAAATGATCGGGAGATCGTACAGACACTTTTTGCAATTACGGTCCGTAAAAGAAGATATGATTTGTTTTTCTCTGGTGGCTCTAGTTACCCCACTGGATCCCCTTGAAGAGGGAATTAACTAAAAATCTTCATACAAATTTCAACCTAATTTGCTACTTAGGATTGGGTTCACGGCTATGGGTCCTAAAAATCACTGTTAACATGATTTAGAGAATCATCATCATCATCATCAGCCTATACTTGTCCACTGCTGGACATAGGCCTCTCCTATTGCACGCCACTGAGCAAGGTCCTCGGCTACTCTCATCCAGCGCTCTAGCCGCCCTGAGAAGATCATCGCTCCACCGAGTCTGAGGACGTCCTACACTACGTTTACCGATCCGCAGTCTCCACTCAAGAACTCGTCTACCCCATCGGTTATCAGTTCTTTGGATGATATGGCTGACCCACTCCCAATTCAGCATGCTAATTCGGTGGGATTTGTCTGTGACTTTGGTTTTCTGTCGGATCACCTCGTTTCGAATTCGATCTTTCAGAGAAACCCCGAGCATAGCCCTTTCCATAGCACGCTGAGCGACGTTTTGGCACCATATGTCATGACAGGTAGGACGCACTGATTGAACACTTTCGTCTTGAGACTCTGTGGGATTGGCGATGTGAAGACTCGACGTAGTTTCCCATACGCTGCCCAGCCCAGCTGTATTCTTCTATTGTCCTCTTTCTCGAAGTTATTTTTACCCAACTGCATGGTTTGCCCGAGGTAAACATACTTCTTAACAACTTCGAGAATACTGCCTTGAATTGCAATTGGCTCCGGACTTACGTGTTCATTGAACATGACTTTTGTTTTATCCAAGTTCATCCGGAGACCAATGCGTTGGGAAGAATCAGCTAGGCCACTCAGCATATGTTGTAGATCTTGCAGCATTTCCGCCATGATGACGATGTCGTCTGCAAATCGCAAGTGACGGTCACTGCACGGGGCTCCTTAAGTGACTTTATCGTTCCGTCTGTTCAGATTTTTTAAATATAACGAGACAAACAAATAATTAGGTATCTGGCGGATACATCTGTAAACAACATAGGATATTTTTTATAACACCAATAGGTTAGTGCCGGCTTATAACAGGAATCCCTCTTATTCCTCTCAGCTTTAACTCCGCCTTAAGAATGTATAAGTGGGATCGAATTTTTATAAATAAGACTAAGAATATTCAAGGGATTCCCAGACCATAACTAGGAAGTCATTTAAAAGTATTTCACCGAGGAACATTTGTGGCTTATTTGTTTGCTTCATTATCATAATCACCCATTTATCAGTTTTTTCGTCAAAAGATAATAATCGATTGATAAACTCACTATCAATAATGTGTCAGTCCTCGCAGCAATCTTGTTGACGTTCATTGTAACGAAGACAATATTCATAAGTAGATTTGTTTCTTACTTTCTTCCGACACAAGTCAGTGTTTTATAGGATTTACAGTGACTTTGGAAAGTGATCGAGAAAAAGAAACTAGTGTAAGAAGCAGTTTCATGTTATACGGTAAGTGTAGTTCGTTATTATTATAGTCCTTAAGGTAATTGCAATTATTTTGTCCCATCCTATGTACCTAATATAATGTTTTGAAGTCCATATGTAGTAGCTTAAGTTGTCACCTGGGATCCTTCACACACTCAATTTATTGGATTGGTTTATTGAAAGTGAACTTACAATAAACGAAACAAACTCCAATTTCAACTTCCAACAGACTTTCATTTCCTTTTTACTTTTCTTTTGTTTTGGTTTGTTATTTATGTTATCGTTTTTTAATAATAAGTTTTAGATATTAATATATTCATTGCTATTTATTGATGATTAGAATCAGCAGTAAATATCCCCTAATGATGAAAGTTCTGTGATAGTGTGGTCATTAAGCCCTTTAAGGCCTTCATTCTTATGTCAATATAAAGAACAGACCATTATAATAAACTTAATTTCTGGCCCTTGTGAATTGGAGTTGACTTTGTACCAATGACGTAACATGAAAGTAGACCAGAAGTCTGCGACAAAGTTACAGCCATGAACTGTCATTTTTGATTTCAAACTAAACTTAAATAGTAAACTGTATTTAACCTGTATTTATATTCAAATTTACAAAAGTTCATAGTACAGTTGGAGGCCTTATAGCTAAAAGCAGTTTCTTAACTAGACAGCCTTAATCTTGTGATATTTTTTATCGACATATGAGATGATTTATGCAGCGTCCAGTGGCACCTTCACTCACACTAGATGGGTGAAGAGACCAATCGGATGCTGCCGTGCCTAGGACATTTTTGTTTTTTGGATTTAGTAGGCTTGCCCAGCACCTACTTATACCATCCTGACACCATCTCCACCTATAACATATGGGGTGTTAATAAACAAACGGCCAATACCGGATACCACGGACCGTCTTCCCGTCTAACCAAATGCCCCGCCCATCTCCATTTTAGCCTTATGATTCATCAGCCTACATCTTCGACTTTAGTTTTATGCCGAATATCGATGTTTCGCACGCGATCAATAAGTGAGATGCCTAAAATGGCCCGCTCCGTAGCCCTTTGCGTGACTTGGATTTCCTCCATATTGGCTTTCTTTCTCATAGCTGAGGACGTTGGTGATCTCCAAACAATACTTGCATAGCTGCACGGACCTTCCCTGAGAGTTGGCCTTAGGATGAATAGGTCCAAGACTCAGATAATGATGAATCGTCCTACTGAACAGACACCTGCTGTTATGGTAGGCGACTCTGTGATAAAGGTAGTTGACGTATAGGTCTATCTTGGACATACCCACTCCTTTGGATTTAACTCTCAGGAGAAGGAGATTGCTTGACGAGTTCAGCTGGGATGGGCTACCTTCAAGAAGCTGGGCGATGTATTTAGAGCCAAAATTCCACAAAGCCTAAAGACAAAGGCCTTCAACCAATGCATACTATCCATTCTCACCTGCGATGCTGAAACATGGTCCCTCAAGAAACACTCCTCGTAAGGGGAAAACCCGTGTTAAAGTCGTCTGGGGACTGTAGGAAGAAACGTGTTTTTTTAAGGGTCGACGTACTTAAACAGATAAGCCCCTGACACGATTTTTTGAGGCAGTGAAAAAAGCCTGTTATAAAAATACTTCATAACATTTTTATTATCTTTATTACACTAACGGAGAGCTGGCATGAAACAATGAACTGAACATTTAGTGTTATTTTATTTATTTATGTTATGGAACAACACTTTGATGACAATTTCACTTATGTGTTTTAGTCCACCGACCCCAAATAAATAACTGAATGTTCTCATGTTGTCAAATAATCAACAGTTTTGATATTATGTTTATGTGTTTAAATGTTTAATAAAATGATATGTTCTAGGTATGAAGTTGTACTCAAGCGGCGGACAACATCATAAGGTGGTGTAATAAACTTAAAATGGGGCGGACAATTTTATTGTTATTAGTCAGTTTAACGGCCTATCTCGGAAGCGGTAAGTTTGTCCCTATTTTAATTAAGATCTTATCTATATAACCCTTTATTAAGATTGCTAATCCACTGAAATTTAGGAAACTAAATTCTACATACATGTAGGTACAAAAACTCACGCCCGTACCTAGAGAGGTAGGCAGCGACCAGGGTTGGCCACTTGCTACGGTTCTGACAAATCTCTTTCGTTCATCAACATTCATTTTCCCTACTTTTTATTGTGCCGCTGAGAAAAGTTTAAATTCCATTCATAAACCATAGAGTTCTAAATATTGTATTATGAATAGACCATAGATATGGAACACTATCACACCGATCAAATTTGCAACAAATGTGATCAGCAGTTAACAGCGACATTATGCAACGACTAATGAACGTTGAGAAGCGAAAGTGATCAGTCAGGATCGTGGCAAGTGGCAGTCCCTGGTCTCTGCCTACCCCTCTGGGATACATGCGTGAGTTTATGTACGTATGTACAAAAGTGTTCTCGATCTATCTACTGTACACTACAGTAATTACGAAAATCGCATCTGGATTAATTATTTTCTTGTTTGTATACCAATAAGTCCTATGTGGTCATTGCTTTCGTTTCAGCGTCAGGATGTCAAGTGGATGGTCTGTCGAGCTGGTGGCATGATCTGAGTGTTCTGGATACAGAAGAAGGAATCGTATTCCACTCGGCCACCACTGATATAACAGGTAAACAACTCAAAGCAAAACTTTCATGCATGCACAAAAAGTATTTAAGGAATTGGTTTTTCTATCTAAAAAATAGCATAATATAGACATCGCATAATAAAGAAATGAGCGAGAAACCTTAAAAAGAAAAAAATTTTGATTTTTATATGATCCGGTGCCTTGTTTCACAACAGAAACCCAAAATTTTACCAAGTTTTAAGTGCAGAAATAAAGTGGATCCCATACTTGAAACTCGCTTGCTACTTCCATAAAACATTTGGATGTTTATTTTAAAGCAAAATCGATAAAGTGAAATAAAGTAGGTACGGTTCACCTTTCTATCGTCCTACTTCCACCCCACCATGATGGAATATTCAACAGAAACCAAAGAGAAAGTTTTAATACTTAAATTGATTTTTCAAAAACTTGATGTAAATATTTTTCAATGGGTAATGGTAATAGGTAATGAGCGGTGGTAGCGTAGTGGGTAGAACATTAGACTCGGAGACGAGAGACCCAGGTTCGAGTCCCAGTGCGGGCATGTACCTATGACATTGTTTTCTAAGTTATGTACATTTATGAAGTTAAAGTAGCAATACCACTCACTAACTGTGAAGGAAAACGTCGTGAGGAAACCTGAGTGTCTGAGCTATTCACATACCTCAGCGCTTGAAATCACGAATCCGCGGTAGGTACGCGTGGTGATTAAGACGATACTCTCTCTCTCTTAGAGAAGGCCTATGCCCTACAGTGGGACGAATATAGGTTGCTTATAAATTGAAGCAGCGTTATAATAAAGACATCTGTCGAATACTGATTAAAATAAGAATAAAAGAACTTTAAGAGTCTGGTAATTTGGAGTTCTTGCCGGGGTTGTCTGAGGTACGGAAAATCTTGGTCTAAAGGGCCTTTCCCCTGCAGTGAAACACCCATGTTATGGCAGCCATATAAAAAAAAACTAGGCACTGCTGAGGTTTACGTTGCATAACTGTTAGTGCCCATATCATAAAGAGTAAAGTGTAATTAAAATGTACACACATGAACATATGCGAAAGCACCAGCAGGGAAAAAGCAAGGTCTGCTGCTTGTACGTACTTCTCAAACTGAGCCATACGGGGAAACCAATAGTCTCACCGCACTTTTTCTAGTCTTTTCAAGGGAAAAGTGTCCGCATTCATCGTGGCGAAACGAACAGATCTTCCATCTGGCGTCCCTTGTACCAGGCTATTTTAGTTCTTCTCCGAATTTTTTGTATATTTTCCCGCTTTTTATGACATAGTTTTTTATTATGTCTTTGGCTTAACTTGTCTATGAAATTATAACGAAAAAAAAACTGGGCCAAGAGCATGGAGGGGCCAACTGTATGCCTAATGGGTTACAGAAATCAGAATTAAAAAAATATTGTAACTCCAAGAATTTACATCCTATGTGTTGAATGTCAATGTACGATGTCTTTTGCTGTCTTTGGGTCGCGTTCTTGTAGTGGAGAAAAAGACAGCGAAAAAAAACCCCACTCTGACTATCTTTTCTCGAATCATCTTAAATCTAATACATGAGTTGGTACGAGTACCTACCTAACAAGAACCCATCAACAACTTTCAATGCTGAAACATTAGTTACTATTCTTACAAAAGTAGCTAAACTCTAAAGCTGCTGCCAGACATACGGACAGCACCCGTTCACGAGCACAACGCAGGGTTGTAAATATGTTCCAAAAATAGACTCTCTCTCTTAGTAAAAATATCTTTTTTCTCGAACATGCTTGGAAATTTGGGCATTACGAGTATTTCGACAACCTTCTTTGATATAAATCGAAATTGCTGCCCTGGCCAAATACATGGGAGGAGCGGCCGGCAAAAGTTGTATAAAAATCCATATCTGTCGCGTTTTTGCGGCCAAATAAATTATATACTCGTGTAATTTAAAAATGGAACGATCTTTTACTCCGAAACATGGCAACCAAGGAGGTAACTTATTAAAGGTTTTGTTTAAATTTCGAACTGGCTTGCAAATAGAAAGCATTGTATATTTGTTTTTTTTTTTTTCAATAAACATTGAAAAATAAAACAAAAAAAGGCCCCCTCACATCACCCTCTCACCTGTATTGACTGGTTTGGGAACTTTAAAATCACAAGCCCGTCTGTGCTAGCCGTGGAGTTATATAGGTTGAGTAGCTTTAGGCTTTTAAAATTATTCAAAGAAGCTAGGCGATTGCTCGAAAAATGACAAGTTAACTCGTTATTGTATACAGAAACAAAATGCAGAGATGAGACCAGCTGTTTTACGTATTTTTTGTACTTTTTTATCTTCGTTACAAAATACATAGAAACCCACGAACTTGCGGCTATATAGTCCCCCATATACTATTCTGTCTATAAAGTATCAGGAAAAGATCAATAGTACACAAAATGTTAGTTATTCATCCAAATTTATTATATCGCCTTTAAAGTATGCTCCTTCAGAAAAAATACACTTACGCAACGAATAATCCAATCACCAAAACATTTTTAAACGCTTTTACCGGAATTGAGTTCAATTCTCGCCGCGAATTCTCCTTTGTCTTCTAGCGAGTGAAAACGGGTGCCAAGAAATGGCAATTTGTGTTTAAGAAGAAGAAAGAAGTCGGCTGGAGCCATATCTGGTGAATAAGGTGATTGCTCCATGCTATTTGTTGAGTTTTTGGTCAAAAATTCGTTTACAATGATGGCTTTGTGCGAAGACGCGATATAGTGGTGCAAAATCCAAGAATTTTCGTTCCACAAATCTGGCCTTTTTCGTCGAATTTGCTCTCTTAGACGCCGCATAACGCACAAATAATATTCTTTTCACCTCACTAGCTCGTAAAAGCTCTGTTTATCATTCGAAATCTGCGTGAAAAATTGCACTTTATCCGCTAGCGTGGAAAGTGTTTTTAAAATTCGAATATTTTTATTGAATAAAGGTTTCGTACAATAAATTACATATATATAGAACCTCATTGGTTTCGTAATAGTTTATATTCTCTGCAGCCAGTCCATTGATGATTGAAATGCAAATACTTATTTCATGTCATGCGCCAGCCTCATTTAAAGAATCGCACTGGCCGGCAAGAAAATTTGATTTAAAAAAAAAACTTTAAAATTTTCTTCTCATTATTGAATTCACTTTACTTCCATTATTTTGGTTTGTTTTTTGATAAAATCGAAAGAAATCATAAAATATGAGCGAAGCTAGCAGCGACGAAGATATAAATTAACAGTATTTTAATATTTATTAAAACTGTTTTTCTTGCACCTAACATTTTCCTCGCTTTAGTGAGGTGAAAAGTTGTGTGTTGCGCTCATCAGCAAAGTTATTTAGCGTCTCGTACCTTTGAAACCCTCGCTACGCTCAGGATTCTATATTTGAACCACTCGCTTCGCTCGTGGCTCAATCCTAGAATCCTTCGCTTGCTCAGGTTTCAATACAAGGTACTCGCGCCAAAAATTAACTTTGCAGCCTTGCATAACAAATAACTATTTCATCTTCCCATCTCGGGAAGAGTATTTTTGCTCTTCGATATCTGAGTGCAAAAGCCGTTTTTATCCGCTAGGGGATAAAGTAAACTAAATTTAGAACATCGTGCACTAAGTTTGTAAATTCAAAACATCATTAAACCTATTTACTTCTACCTCCATGGTGCCGAATTTGTCATACAACTTTTTTTAAATTTGTTAAAAACTCAGGCTCCGAACCTCCTTAGTATTTTTTTTGCATTTAGTCATTTCCTTGCTGAGGTGGGATGAAAGTTACGTGCCGCACTCGTGTGCAAAGATTTTTCACCTCATGCTCTTTTGATTCCCTCGCTAACGCTCAGGATACTGGTTTTTGAATCATTCACTTTTAGAATCCTTTGCTTACACGGTCATCAAAATTGAACACGTGGTTAAAAAGCAACTTTCAACTCTTGTATAACAAATAACTATTATTTGCCGTTTGACCTTCCGCCTAGAGTTCCGATTGCACATCATTGCAAAAAAAATTAATTTGGAACCATAAACAAATCATCTATTCTAATATGCGTATGAGGTAAGCACCTCTAAAGTGGGCAATTCTCAAATAATGCCAATAAGAGTGTGCCTTTTTCAACAATGTGTATTCTATATAAAGAGAGAAAGAAAGAAAGAAAGACATTTATAATTATACCAGCGAGACACATCACAGAAACAAAACAAAGTGAGATAAGCAAACATATACGTTTTTTGTCAGATTAATATTGTTCTAAGTAGAATTTTGTTATAATCGCACTTATAGTGCATAATAATGTAGAAAAATGTTTTATCGGAGACTGCGACATTGGCCTTATAAGTATGACCATTCCATTATACAAATATTTTTTTTAGCATTAGGTATCTACGAGAATCAGACAGCGCCACTACACGTAAATAAAATAATGGTTATATTTAGTTTGGTTGTAGATTATCAGGTTGTTTATTATCGACTCCCTTTTATAGGGTTCCGTAGCTGAAGGATGATAAACGGGATCCTATTACTAAGACTTCACTGTCCGTCTGTCTGTCTGGATGTCTATCATCAGGCTGTATCTCATGAACCGTAATAGCTAGGCAGTTGAAGTTTTCACACCTGATGTATTTCTGTTGCCGCTGTAACAACAAATACTAAAAACCGAATAATGTAAATATTTAAGGGGTCTCCCATACACCAAAAATAATTTAATTGCTCGATATTATTGACGGCAACAGGTAGACGCAAAAATAAATGATGAAATTGAAATAAAATAAATATTTAATACAACAAACTTGAGTTTTTGCCGTTTTTTCTCGATCTTTGTGTCTAATGTTGTATAGATAATGGTACGGAACCCTTCGCGCGCGAGTCTGACTCGCATTTGGCCGGTTTTTTAATTATGTTATTCGACGAGTTTCTATCTAATTTTGATCCCACACGGATAATAATTTGTCCTAAAAAATAACGGACAACTGTCACCTGCCGACTGCTAAGTTGTTAACGTACGTTAGGGCCGCGTTTAATAAAACTGCAACTCATAGTTTATTATTTAATTCGATTTACGTTGCGGTCGCTTTGGACTACTATACGTCTGTATATTAATTGACTATGCTATGTAGATCAAATAAAACATAGCTATGAATTCTTGTTCTGTGAAACGGGGCCCAAAAGGTGAAATATTGGTTACATAGGTACGTATGACATGAAATTGGCGAAGTACAGTGAGTCTATATAACAAAATAAAGTTGAATCCCTTTGTGCTGTCCACAGGTATACAGGCGGAAGGACACAGCGGCGACGACCTCAACTCGGGCCCTTACCTCATCTCCAACCTCGCAAATTCCAACTTCACTCTCTCCCTGCATGAGAACTTCGCGCGTTATGAGCAAGATGAGACGTCCTTGTCTATGAGCTTCTCTGTCATTTTCACTTGCACGACAGGCGACCCTCTACGCGTTGTGAGTCCCAAAGCTTTTTATTGTGTAGCCTTTATACCGTCCCACTGAAAGGCACAGGCTTTCTCTCAGAGATAGAGTATGGGCTTAATCAACACGCGTGCTCTAGTACGTTACGCAGACCACCTCAAACACTTAGGTTTCCTCACGATTATTTCTTTACAGTAATCGAGTGGTATTGCTAGACATAGACATGTCCGCGTAGGTACTAAAATTAGTAAGAGAAACAAATAATAGGGGTTAAAGTATGAAATTGCCGTTTTATTGCAATAGGTTCTTTGAATTGACATAGAATCGTCATGGTTTGAGGTTTTCGAATGAAACTTTTTTCAAATGGTTTCTATGACGTTCTTTTTTTAAAAAATTTGAAACATTTGAATATCGACTTTCAATTGTTTTTGTTATTCAATTTAGACAAGAAAGATAGATACTGCGAAAATTCGAGTGATTATGAGGCACCCATTTTTCGTATTTTTTTATTTTATTGATTTGACGCAAGTGAGTCAATATTGTGGGTAAGGTAACGTTAAACCATGCCGCTAATTCCTGGGTAGTTTGACTAGGGTCGGCTTCCACTATCTCTCTTAATTCATCGTTATTCACCTGTGTGGGCGGTCTTCCTCGTGGCTCGTTCTTTAAGTCGAAATTTCCATCAGGAAAGCGTTTAAACCAAAATCGCACGGTGCGTTCATTAGTAGACCCCTCTCCAAACGCAGCATTGATATTGCGGGCTGTTTCTGCCGCGTTAGTTCCGCGTCGGAACTCGTATTCAAAAATCACTCGAATTTTCGCAGTATCCATCTTTCTTGTCTAAATTGAATAACAAAAACAATTGAAAGTCGATATTCAAATGTTTCACATTTTTTAAAAAAAGAACATCATAGAAACCATTTGAAAAAAGTTTCATTCGAAAACCTCAAACCATGAAGATTCTATGTCAATTCAAAGAACCTATTGCAATAAAACGGCAATTTCATACTTTAACCCCTATTATATTGAAATAATGTGGAATCAATGACAAAATGGGAACTCTGTTATAGTCATCAGTCAGAAATTACCGCAATATGGCCGCCAATGTACCTTTGTAAATATTTGGAGTTAGTTGATTTTTTTTTCTGTAGCTAAATTTTATACTTTATTGCACACATAAAAACACATGAATAAAACAACATTTACAGAAAAACGTACCACTGTAGGGCACATGCCTTCTATCGGAAAGAGAGAAGATTCGATTAGATTAGATCACGGCTTAGACACCATCACCATGATAATTAAGTTTTATTCATTCGGCTCTTATCTAGTTGCTGATTCATTAATACAGCCCTTAATTTCTGAAACTAGTTTCTATTTCCTAATAAAAAAAATCGAAGCTGTTACTAAGCGCCGGAATTCTCCTTGTATCTATTTTGCATTTAGTTTTCAAACCCGAATTATAAGACAGACATTTTCATTACCTTACAAGATGGCTTCTCTAATCTTTACATATATTTTCAGTCTTTCATAATAAGTGTAATAGACACAAATAACCACGACCCAGTCTTCTCAGCGAGCGACGAGATAACCTTCACGGTCACACCACCTTTGCCACCTGGGTACCTAGTCACTGGTTGCGCCGGTGGCATCAACGTACGGGATATCGACCTTACTACGCAGAGAATAGAGTTCACGATCGAGGACAACGATTACTTTGAAATTGCATACGATGCAGCTTCCTCGACGGAAGCTAAGAATTTCGCATCTGTGCTGAGGACCACTTCTTTTATTAGATCCTTGCCGGAGCCGGTTTCCTTGCGGATAAGCGCCACTGTAAGTGAAAATAGATTTACTGTTTATACATGCAGATAACATGTGCTCTCAATTCAGATAAAACTTATTTGTTTTTTAGTAGAAGGTGTAGACATATATATGTGTTTGACATGTTAAAGTTTTAACTGAAAAACTTTGTATGTCCATCAACATGTGCATTTCAGGTAGTTACTAAATTAACGCTACCCCTGACCTACTTAAATAGTATTTCCTGGGGAATTTTCCAAAACCACAATCGTGGTCCATTTTAACTGCTAATTAGTTGGATTAACCCTCTAGAAAACTCGTTTGTATTCATTTGTTTTTGTTTACTGATTTGCATATTTGGAGTAAAACTCACAACAACCCATCGGCTTATCATCGAGCTAACAATAGCTAAGTCAGATATTTTAATTAAATTACCTGTTTAATTTACAACGAGTTAAAGTGAAACGATGGTAGATAATTCGTCAACAAAATTAAAATTTTCAAAATAGACATGCATACATAAACTCACGCCTGTATCCCAGAGGGGTAGGCAGAGACCAGGGACTGCCACTTGCCACGATCCTGACACATCACTTTCGCTTCCTCTACATTTATTAGTCGTTGCATGCACGCAAACAGGCTTCGGGTACTTTTTATCTTGCCCTTTGCTAATACAGTGAGTGGCCCAAACATATCCAGAAGAGCTAGATGGTCTCAACACTTATGTATGGTAGCGAGACTTGGGTATGGCAAAACAAGCAAGAAAGTAAGATTAATGCGGTAGAAATGAGGTCCGTGAGAAGTGTGTCTGGTGTTACTTTGAATGACAGGATACGCAATAGTTTGATTAGAGAACATTGTGGACAGAAAGACGATATAGAAGACTAAAATTGAGAAAGGAATGTTGCGTTAGTTTGGACATGTGGAGAGGATGAAAGATGAAAGTTCGACGAAACAAATATATCGAGCGAATGTGGTTAGAAAGGCCGGTAAGGGACTTTCCAGGCGGATATGCTTTCAAAATGGAAAATCCGTGAAAAATTCACATTTCACATCACATTATTGGGAGACTGTCTTAATTTTTAGGATGTGGACCAAACCGGCGACCCTCCTCGTACCACCTACGCGACCCTGCGCATTGAGGCAGACGGCAACTTTGAACTCCCGGAAGAGCCTGCATTTTCTGAAGTATTCTATATGGCGACCTATTCTGCTGAGCATGAGGTGTCACTGGCGCAGCCCATATATCTAGTGCAAGGGTACGATGATGACGTCAGCTTCAATTTGACCGGAGGTAATCCATACTGTGGCTGATATTGTATTTAGCTGAAAAGGAAAGCGACTGGTATAATGCCCGGTATATAACTTGATTAGAAATCTGATCAGCCGGGATAGGTTTGCGATGGAGTCCTTACCTATGAATATTACCTCTATTAACCCTTAACTACTCGCATGAAGAAAATCACATAGCTGCTCGCATGGGGTCCTCAGTAACCCCAATTTGGTTTTGTGAATTTCTAATAAAGTATTAATAAAATAAAATAACTGCTTAGAAATTAATTTTTTTCTTTATTCATATTAAAGCCTCAAATAAACTTTTAATCATAAACTAGTAGGAACTCACAAAAAAACACAAGCATAAAATGTTCTCTTAAAAAACAGTTATGGCGTAACTTGAGATCAAAACTGAGTTATTTTTTATTCTTACGAACTAATCTGAATCACTATTATCACAAGTTTGACCATAGACCTTAGAGTTGTCATTGCAAACAAATTTCGTGCATTTTATGGATACTTTCTGATCCGTCATTCGAGGACATGTGCTAAATCGTCCACGCTTGGCTGTCGATGATGAGGATGGTCGATTCTCCATGTCATACACCTCTAAAAGTCGTTTATTAATGACTTTTAGGGTTGCGGCTACATTCACTCGATGCTTTTGATAATTTTCAACTAGCTCTAGGGCAAGTTGTCGCAAGAAATGCCGTCTCACATGGGTGCGAATGTTCCCTGTGTATGCAGGTTACATTCAAAAGATGGAAGAATATGTTTAGAGGTCATTTTTTCACTATATTGAAAACATATTTACAAAAATAAAAGGAAACCGTTATAAGGACTATTTGAAAACAACAAAAATACTCTCTCTCACGAAAAGTTACGTAACTGCTCGCATGGGGTCACACACAAGAGAGCAACGACGTCCTGTCAAGCACTAAAATGACATCTTTGACGCGAATAAGGAAGCTACTGAACGGGACAACCACGTACCCACAACCAAACTATATTTTTTTGGCGCGCAAAAGTGCGGTGACCCCAAGGGTTAACTTAATTCCGGATTCACTTAATTAGTCCCAGCAGGTTTTGCTCTGACTCGCAGACCTTAATCATGTAGTGCTTACGAAAGTTTTAGTCCCAAAAAGTATGATCTCAGAGCAGAAAGGCTTTATTCATTGGCTGAATAATAGATAACTGGCTGACAAGTTATATTTTTACAGAATTTGCCTCGTACTTCCAATATAATTGGACAAATAATGAAGGGACGATAGTAGTGACGTCACAACTGCCTGCTGACGTCATCACTCGGAGTCAAATACTCCTTGTCTTGACAGCTACGAGGGAATACACAAGTGGAGCCTCCGCTACCATCGTGGTTCAACTGCCTGAAGGTACATACACTTATTTACTTTGTGTTTAGCCTGATTTGTCCACCTTTAGGAACTCACTATATCATGGAGAACGTTAGAATTAAATATAGAGTTATTATAAAAATTAGAGCTTACTTTATAAGAATTAGTATTAAGTTTTCTCACAAATATAAACAAATGTTGACCTCAAATCCTACCTATTTGAAGGAGCAACCTAATAGTCACCCCTTAATTATAACGGGTTTTGGGCCTGACACTCCTTAACACAGATTAATATTAATCTAGAAAGGGTGACAGCTCGTTTCCTTACTTAGGTACATTATTACGTGTGTTTGTAAATTTCTCTTTGGGTTAAATGATGTTTAATTTGATTTTTTATTTTAAAAATGCTCAATTACGGAAACAAGATAGTAGTTAGAGTTTCTGTTTTACAGCAACATACGTTTCAGGATAATAATAGCTTTTCAATTAAATTTTTTTTAATTTTAATTAAAGAATCACAATGGAGAACTTGCAAAAAAACATGTTCATCTCATTTGGGAGACTTTTTTCTCAATCTTATAAATTTAAACATAATAGATCGCGAATACTGGGGAGCCTTGTAACTTGTAACATTGATTCTATTTTTCTAGTGCTGGGACTGGAGTTTGAGGAGGTCTATTACGAGGGGACAATAGTCGACGACACCTTGTCTCTGTCCCAAATCGTACTCACGCAAGGATACGAGAATGGATATGAAGTCACAATTTCTAGCCGTAAGTTATTCACAGCGCGATCTCATTTTGAGAAGTAAAAAACAGACAGCGTCATACTGTATTTCCGCACGCTAAAAAGAAATTATGTAATACAAATGCAAATAAGGACAACGCATTTATCTTCGAATGTGCTGTAAAAAAAATCTTTTACATAAAATATACAGTAGAATATTCCCTGGTTTCTCGTACACTAATAATCTCGTAATCTGGAGAATTCTAAATGGCCCGATCAGACCACCATAACAATGATTTTAAATTGTTCTTTCCAAGGTCATAATTTAACAGCTATTAACAGCTGACAGTTGTTTTTTTTTTACTTTGGTTAACACTGTCGTGAATGAGAAACCGAGGGTAAGTGTTTCAGTTTCCTGGCCGCCAGAAAATTAATTTGCAACAAAAGCAATAAATAAAACCACTATCCTATGCACTATTGTGTCGATAGCAATAACGCATATTATAACAACTCTTTTCCCATTTTCAGACTATGCGTCTTTCTTCGGGACGTCGCTGCAAAACAATATAATAACGATAGCAAAGCAACCACTAGACGCCAATATTATTGAAGAGAATACTTTCTTAACCCTTCAGCTAACGGCCACGTCGAACACTAGCTCGGCCACTACTGCTATATTGCTCGAGATAATTAAAAATGACACAGTGACGCCGCTCTTTGAAGAACGCATTTATACAGGAAGTTACGACGTTGACACAGGCTTGGAAATAGGCAACATAACTCTGTATCAAGGGTACGACAATACGGTATCGTTTTACGTACAAGGAGGTAAGTCTTGGATAAATTTTCCGCTCGCATGCGCTTATTATTTATGAAGCGACCCAACCCCTAAGCCATTTATTTTAAGACGTCTTACTAACAATGTTGGCACATATTGAACCGATCCGCTGTGTATCAATTAGACTATTGAAGACCATTAATAGCCTGGTACAGGAACAGATTATCCAAAAATCGCTTTTATTCGATAGATTTAGGTATATGAACAGACTTGCGACCGGCGCTAGTTTTTTTGTGAAGTGATGAATTGCAAATCGTTAATTTGTACCTAATGGAGAACTTGCACTACAAAATATTTAAAATAATCGAAGAGGCCATGTTAAAAGTTAAATAAACGTGGTTATTTGTAGACAGAAAGTATCCGAAACCGGCGCGCGTGCACGCAACGACTAATGAATGTTGAGGAAGCGAAAGTCATGTGATCTGTCAGGATCGTGGCAACTTGGATTGCAGACAGACAGACAGACAGACACACGGACAGACAGACAGACGGACAGTGAACTCTTAGTAGTAGGGTTTCGCATGGCACCCTTCGGGTACGGAACCCTAAAAACTAATATTTTTTTACGTTTTTGTCTTTAGCAAAGATACGGAAAAGTTCTTTAGCTTAGGACAGAATAAAGCCAGAGTCTTGAGAATAACAACAAAACTTATTCATAAAAAAATATCAAATGGAATTTCTCTACTTGTTTCAGATTACGAAAACTACTTTACACTTGGTGAAGATGAGAACGTTATCACTTTGCAATTGGCGTCAAGCCTCCCTCAGCAAGTCTTAGCAGAGCCGCAGATATTACTTACAATTGGAGCTTCAAAACCGAGGACCGTCGGGGCACACACTGCAGTATCGATTTCTCTACCTACAGGTAACCAAATATTATCCTGCCTTGCAGTATCGCCGTGCATCCAAATGATATGCAAATATGTTCAGTATAGCAGGCAGTGCAGGCCTACCGTAACTGATTTGTTCGGGTATAATGTCCACATTTGTTACGGGTGGGATCCTGCCTTTTCGCAGAAAATTGTTACGCTGATTATCATTTGCCAACCAACATTTCACCTATTTTTCACTTTGACAACAAACGATTTACAAATTTTTGTATGGCAACGTTTCATTTGGTAGGATTGTTGTTAAGCTGATTATTATTATGAAACAAAACGTTTTGGGTATTTATTATTTTTCAAATCTTTTACTAGGCCAAACAACTATTAGATGAATAACGTTTCGTCTGTGAAACAGTTCCCTTAGGTTTTCCTAACCTTTAGGTTAATTTTTTTTTTTGCAAACCTATAGGTTAGGTTAGGTTAGAACTGTGACCAACACACGCACGAGCCGAGCGAGCGAAGCGAGCGTGCCGCGGCAGCGGCCGGCGAGTGCTAGGAAAATTCTATCCATTTTACTAGGTTTTCCTAACCTTTAGGTTATGTGGCGCTTACCCACATAAGTTACTTAACGAAACTTAATGCAACATTTGGTATACAATAAACAACTGAATGAATATTACGCTAAGTAAAACAAACGCTACTTAAAAGTTGGCATTTTGAAAAAATTTCATTATAAAAAGCAAACCAAACAAACAGTTGGCAACTGCGAGGTTGGGAAATAAAAAAAAAATAATAAGAAAAGTTGGCAAATGATTATTCCGCAAAATAATATTCTTCGAAACGTTAGTTGCCAAATGAAAATCGGCCAAAAATGTTTCTGCAAAAAGGCAGAGAACCGTTACGGGTATAATTTCCACTTTGTTGAGTCAGATTGCATTTGAAAACTTTAAGAATCCTTGTAAAGAATAACAATTCACTCATAAAGTTGAAGTAATGTACAGTCGGCAGTCTGTAAAGGTCGATCTACGTCAATTAAGAAAGTAGACTCGACGGCAGATCAACCCTTACATTTTAGTTGCAAAGTAACCCGTAACGTAACCGAGTAGAGTACACGCGTATGAAAGTTGATGTGCTGTCGACTGTAGCTACCTAGTTTTCACAATCTCTTGACAACCATTATACCTGTATAAAGTGTGATAGATCATTAATAATACTATCTCATCATTATATCCGATAAGTATTGTAAAACAGTACTGTCTACGGCAGCTTTTTTTATTTTATTTGCAAAGTCGCCCGTAAATCAACTGATTAAGGTGCACGAGAATGAAGTCAATACCTGTTCGTCATTATACGTTCTTGTATTAAAATATAATATATCTAGCTTAATTTTTAGTAAACCACAAGCGTGCTATAATAATTTATGCTGTGTATTTTCCTACCTCCCGTACATAAGGTTTCATACTCACAAATTCATACTCACGGTAAGTTACAACCACCAACGAGATCGCAAGGGTGAGTTATTTATTTAAAAATCTAAGCTTAGAAGAAAATCTATATTTATGTTCTCGAAATACATCTTAGAACAGGAGTCGTCAGTTTAATAAGTTTGTAACAGCTAATCAGCTTTTGCACTTAGTTAAACCAGATCGATATTTATAATCCTTCTTACTATAATGACGCTTTACTCAAGGCTCCTACGAAATTTTGAAGTTTTGCCCAAAATAAAAGTTATTCGTCCTAATGAACCCCTCGCCCCCCATTTTTGCATACATAGATAAGGATCTTATTATACCATTTATAAGGGCCACTTTGCCATACGTACAAAGGTCAACGGCAATCTTACGCCTCCGCTCTACAAAACTTGATCGTTCTATGCTTCTCTA
The DNA here is from genome assembly GCA_963969515.1 of Yponomeuta evonymella. NCBI lineage: Eukaryota > Metazoa > Arthropoda > Insecta > Lepidoptera > Yponomeutidae > Yponomeuta > Yponomeuta evonymella. The sequence continues at coordinate 11,939,234 of OZ018349.1, forward strand.
ATGCAAAGACATGCACTAATGGTATAAAATTTGCAGCAAGAGATCTGAGTTTCGAGGAAACTGCCTATATAGGGAGTATAGAAGACACCATCGTAACTCTTGAGTCCATCGTCTTGAGCACTGGATATGCTAGTGATGTTAATTTTACACTCAATGGAGGTGAGCTTATCTAATATGTACCTCTAATTTAATATGTATAAGAATAAGAATAAGAATAACTTTATTTTATAACCACATACAATGATAAACTGTGTAAAGCCTGGTTCACATTAAAACGCAAGTGATATAGTAATCCATTTAATGTGTTCTCTAAGACTCCGGTTCATATCACTGTCCTAAACGCATTCTCCTATAATGAATCAGTCATAAGATAATTTATCATTGAACATATCTCCAACAAAATTACAGCTAAATAATAGGGGTTAAAGTATGAAATTGCAGTTTTATTGCAATAGGTTCTTTGAATTGACATAGAATCTTCATGGTTTGAGGTTTTCGAATGAAACTTTTTTCAAATGGTTTCTATGATGTTCTTTTTTTAAAAAATGTGAAACATTTGAATATCGACTTTCAATTGTTTTTGTTATTCAATTTAGACAAGAAAGATGGATACTGCGAAAATTCGAGTGATTTTTGAATACGAGTTCCGACGCGGAACTAACGCGGCAGAAACAGCCCGCAATAACAATGCTGCGTTTGGAGAGGGGTCTACTAATGAACGCACCGTGCGATTTTGGTTTAAACGCTTTCGTGATGGAAATTTCGACTTAAAGAACGAGCCACGAGGAAGACCGCCCACACAGGTGAATAACGATGAATTAAGAGAGATAGTGGAAGCCGACCCTAGTCAAACTACCCAGGAATTAGCGCCATGGTTTAACGTTACCTTACCCACAATATTGACTCACTTGCGTCAAATCAATAAAATAAAAAAATACGAAAAATGGGTGCCTCATGATTTGACTGATCTGCAGAAAGAAACGCGTGTTGAAACTTGTGTTGCCTTGTTGATATTCAATATTCGATATTCAAATGTTTCACTTTTTTTTAAAAAAGAACATCATAGAAACCATTTGAAAAAAGTTTCATTCGAAAACCTCAAACCATGAAGATTTTATGTCAGTTCAAAGAACCTTTTGCAATAAAACGGCAATTTCATACTTTAACCCCTAATATTATCGTTATCAAGTGTCAATTGACATTGAGTACATTTTCAACTTTATCTGCATAAGGGCAACTTATTTTCAGATTATGCGAGTTATTTCACTGTATCGAACACTGACAACGTAGTTGAAATCGAATTGTCGACCCCTCTGACTGAAGCTGTTATCGAAGAAAACAGCGTTTTAATGTTAACTTTGGAGGCTACTGGTACACACGCACTAAGAGCAATCGCTAATATTGTCCTTGAGGTTATGAAGCTGGATGTAACCACACCGGTATTTGAAAGGCATATTTACTATGGCACCTATGAAGAAACGAACACAGTAGAATTGGAAAACATATCCCTAAGTCAAGGCTACGATAACACGGTCCGATTCAGACTTGAAGGAGGTAATATTGTGCTTAGTTAAACCCACCTATCTTAATCTCAACATCATCAATTTAGCTTGGTTAAGTAATCAAACGTACTACAGTCGCTAATTACCCAAGAATCCGACCTTCTCTTTGAGTTGTGCTGTGTTGACTCAAACTGTTTTCTGAACTACTGATAAACGGTGAAAATAAGCGATTAATGCGGAGACGGGCCTAATCACAAATCTTATTCAATCTTTATTTACAAGTTATCAAATTATAGACAAATAGATAGTTAACAAATTATTCGTAGATATAGGTATTTTAAATTTATGCATTATATGAAATACGTCAATTAGAGTTTATATTTTACAAAAACTTTTGTTCGATCAGTTTTTCTCAGATTAATTCTGGGTTTACACCACTTTATAAAATTCGCGTTTACGCTATAATACCAATTTTGCAGTCATCGGTCAATCATGATCCTACATAGTTCTACAGAATCCTACATAACAAATCAGAAACACAGTAAACTAAAAAAGGAAAATTAATTTAAAAAAATAATTCCAAGTTCTGCCGTTGTACGAGCAATGGTGTGTTACAGCTGAGTAACAAGTAGCCTGCTACTATGGCTAACTGTACGAAATAATAGTCAGCCCTATCATTTAACCATAAGGTCTGTTTTCCGGAATCGTCATCGTTTACACGAAATTACCCACCACACTACTTCACTACCCTTTTAGTATGTGGTTATCAGACTAAACCCATCGCAAAACAAAAGTCCTAAACACATAAAGCCGCAACTGAGCTATTAATTAACTCTGTATCCTGACCGCGAACGTAATATGGTGCCACTAATATGCTTCTATTTCCAGATCACTCACAATACTTCGCTATCTCCAGCACGGAAAACAGTGTAATATTGTCTTTGCAGTCTAATATTCCGGAGGATATCGTTTACAATAGCAAAGTACTCGTATTTAATATCAAAGCTGATAAACCCCTGACTGTCGGGGCCAACGCTGCAATTTCAATTACGTTCCCACAAGGTAGACTCTATAGGGTGACATCAAATTCGTAAGCAATATTTTAAGAGAACATTCTACCATAATTAACAAACATATACTTAGGTTGTTTAAAAAAAATATCACTTAATTATAAACAAACAACGCCAACACAAAAACTAATAACAATCTAAAAAAGCCATGGTTCGAGTGTGTAATGGTCAGCGCCAGCCAAGAATTTTAATGTGCTTTCACTTGTTTACACGTTTTGGACGATAGACTCCTAAACATTTTACTTACTTAACTGTTTACATTTCTCAACGCTATGATACATCCTACCACTTTGAATTGGGTATTTCACAAAATATCAAATGAGTTCTTTTAAAACGGAATTTTGTATGAAAATACAGGATTATGACGTCACTTTTCAGAGCACTCTTTTTGTAATACTAGGAATTGACTAAAAGAGATACATTTTCCGAGATATTTTGTAATTTTTGTTTTAATCGAGCATATGAAATAATTTATTGTTGATCGTGTCAAATACCGAATTGTGAGTCACAGTTTCAAAACAAACATTAAAAATCACGAATATTTACGAAAATGTTGTATATTGTTGCATTAAAAAGTACATTGCCTTAAAGCATTGCTAACGATTTCAGATACACGCTGTAGTTTTTTCAATTATTCTTTCATAGAGTCTATGCATAATGCACTTACGTTTCATACGTGGCAAACTGAGCCCACATTAGGAGCGAAATCCCAACGGCTGGGTTGGTAGAAGTTACGAGTTCAAAGTTTGCACAATGTTAAGGGTTCATTCCCTTGAATAATTAAGGTATTTAAGTGACAACAGTGAGATGCAAACATGATCGCTTAATAAGTATGTCACAAACCCCTAATCTGTTTTAAATTTGTTTGATAAGCTCCTGTTTGTAAAGCCAAATCGAATGCAAACAGTCAAGTTTATTTGAAATATGGCGTTAGCCTTATTCAAACGGAATTAAACAGCGCTTCGTTTGCAGACCTGACTGAAGCGGCAGTAATGAGATTTACGCGAAACAACTACGTTGGCTTCTTAGAAAACGAAACTTTAACTTTGGATAATAATAATATCACACTGGAAATTGGTTACACGGCTGACACAGTTTTCACGCTGGCGGGAGGTAAGGACAACTACTCAAACTGGTACAACTTCAAGCAAATGAACGTAAAACTAATAAACAATTTATATTTCAGAGTTTGCCCCGTATTTTACCATAGCAAACAACGGAAACATTGTAAGTGTTACGGCAAACAGAACCTTACCAGACGAGTTGATTCAATCCAGACAATTTATCGTGGTTGAAATTTTGGCCCAAAGAGAGCGTGCGGTGGCCGCCCATACCACAGTAATTATCGACATAATCCAAGAGGCAATAACCGCGCCGATGTTCCTCGAAGCCTATTACAGCGGTGTTTATACTGTGGAGAATGGGTTACAATTCGAACACACGATTTATCTGCAACAAGGATTTGATGGGACTGTTGCTTTTGATTTGGAAGGCGGTATGTAGAGCATTTAGTAGAGCGCTTAGACTAAGGTTCGTATTAATAAAACGCTATGTCTGCCGAAATAGATCATGTCTTCAGCACGCTGTCAAGATGCATTTAAGGGTTCCGTACCTGAAGGGTGCCAATAAGACCATATTACTAAGCCTACACTGTCTGTCCGTCTGTGCTACCTTTACAGGACTCTTTTAAGCAGCTAGTTAAGTTCTTACAAAATATGTTTTAATATTCTCTCTGAGAGAAGGCCTGTGTTCTGCAGTACGTATATTTATGGTCATGACCCTAAAGTTATGACCATGAGGTCGATAGGAGCGCTTAGTCTTTCCTAACTAGATAGATACTAAGACACGTGAAACAAATACAGATTAATCTTGTATGGGAGTCCCCAGAAATTCTTACCTTTTCTAGTTACAGTTACAAGTTTTATCTTAAACTCGGTACCTAATACACACAATTTTCAAACTTAGGTGCAAGTATAATACACGGTAATAATAATGTTCTACGATAATAATACAATCTCTATAGTATAACAACAAATAATAAAAACTGGCCAAATGCGTGTCGGGCCACGCGCAGTGCAGGGTTCTGTAGAAACTGGGGAGTTTATTTACTTTATAGAAGTAACAACTATATCAACGTAATTTTCAGTCGATTTTGTACGAAGATTTCCTTTTATACGTTGGTCGCCTATTACTCGTTAACTTGTAAAGACTTCTTAGCCGTGATTGTTTTCCTTTTAAGTTCATTATATGTGCATTTATTGAATTTTTCACATTGTTATAGTTAACTTTTCAGCCAGAAAAGAAAGGGAGGAAGCCATACTTGGACAAAAAGTTGCACTTTAAAGCTTAATATTTCGCAAACGGAATCCTAAATAAAAAACTTATCTTCCTAGACTCACAATTTTTTTAACGACCAATATAACAATATCCCCCTCTATGGTGTAGGCGAGAAAAAAAAATTGCATCTCTAATTTACGTGTAAATTAGTTACCCTAAAAAAATTTTTTTCTTAAGATTTTATCTACCATTTTGTCAGCGTGATTAATAGACAACGCACTCTATGTGTAAGAGCGCTTTATTAATACTTTTTTAGTTTTATGTAACTTTCAAACTTTAGTACATACGAAAGAAACATAATATGCTGAAACAGATTGGGTATACATTTTTGCTACGGAGAAAAATAAAAACAGATATTTCTTTCACAGCGGGCTACCTTACTTACTTCCACTCTACACGTATTGCAACTTTCAGTTTTCTATTAATTTTTCTAGCTTCACTCCACCAAAGACGTCGACATACAATTTCTATATCGAGGAATAAAGAGAAATTCTAGGAAGCCGCGCTTTCTTGACAAACCAAGCACGTTTTAAAGCTAAATCTACATAGTTTTGATTATTGTTTTAGAGTTTTCCGAATGGTTCTCCCTGGTGCAGAGCGGCGAAGGAGTGAATCTAACTAATGCACAAGAAATCCCCCAAGTTGTTCTAGAAACCAACCGCCAATTGTTATTTACTATTGTGGCTAACAAACCGGGAACTTCCGCGGCTAGAGCTGCCGTATCCATCGATCTACCAGACGGTAATAACAATAGATAACTACTTAATTAAATAAGTTTTCGTCCACATTTACAGAAAGCCGGTAAAATACTGAGTTTTCGAGAACATTGCACAGAGCAGCGGATAGACTAGGCACATTCGAGGGTTCGATCTTGGCATGTATCTGCGAGTAGGGTATAGAAATTGAGCACTGAACTCCATTACTTAAATAATTCTGTGTTCAAGTCTTTTATTTTCTAATTTAACTAAACTGTACAGGTGTAACAAATTTTCTTCTTTTTTATTCGGCTTTCGTCAATACAAGGAACTTTTACTATAGAAAATATCCTTCAAAATATCAAAAAGAATATCAGCTTATACTTAAGGGGATCCACAGGACTAACTAGCGCCACCAATGAAAAAAAAAGTTTATCTTTTTCACATATCTTATTTGCCAAAAGTGTCAGTACAAACCACATGTACAATCTCTCAATCACGTTAACAGTGATTTTTAAGACCTATGACAGAGAACCTAGAGTCACGGACCTGGGACTAGATAGCACTTATGCCAAATACGGCTATTTTTGGCGTTGATGCTATCTAGTCCTAGGTTTTCTGTCTTAGGCTCATGTCCATGGGTCCCAAAAATCACTATTAACACGATTGAGTGATTGTACAGACACTTTCTTTTCAATTACGATGTGTAAAAAAAGATACGATTTTTTCCCTTGGTGACGCTAGTGTTCGACTCTATGGAGACCCTTGAGTCACCACACACGGTATGCAATGTATAAAACAGCTTATATTTTGTGGAAGATTTTGAATTTATCTCCATAGTAAAAGTTGTTCGTATCATAAGTAGATCTCTCATTTCCGAATAGGTATGGGGAGTTTGTTACAGCCTCCATACGTATACGTACTCTACTATGGTCCTCAACAAACAAACTCGATCGAGCCGTAACGTGATCCCCAAGGATCCACTAATTTATTGATTAATCCGCTAAGTTAGATTTTCTTCTACAACTTTGAAACCAGATAGACGAATATCTCATGGCAATTTTTTTGCAAAACGCTGGCTTATGAGCTAATTAGCGAAGATAAAAGGAAAAACCTGCATTAATAGGGTCAGACGTATTTGGGCAAAACCATAAAACCGCAATTCTTGGAAATGACTCCGACTTTTTTCTTACCTTTGTTTTTCGTGGATCAGAGTTTTTCACGGCTTAGCAACAAACCTTCTTTTGTTTCATTAATTTAGAGGACCCACATTGAAATCGTTTACAATAAAAAAGTTTCTCTCTAGGTGCGAATAATAAATCAATTAATATTTTATGCTCGTATTTTCCTGGTGTACAACAAAGAATATTCTTATCTTATCGTTAAGTCAGCTTGTTAACTGAGTCAACAACCTGATAATAAGTACTTAATAGCAAATTGCCTCATCTCACTGAAATCAGAAATTCACCCTACCTCACATTACCTACGTAGGTTTCAATCGGTGTCTATGAAAGATAAATCTTAGTTTACATGCGTATTGCTTGAATTCTCCCTAGACGTCTCTCTAGTTTATTGGAAAAAGTAACTGGGCCAGTGAAGTTATTCAATATGTTTGTGTATGTATGGTATGTATTTATTGGAGTCATATTTTGCAGAGACATCCAGCGAGGTTCTGCGATTCACGCATCCTAGCTACGTGGGTCGCATAGAGAATGGGACCCTGCAAGCAGAGCCCCTTGTCCTGCTCGGGGAATACTTTGAAAATCTCAACTTTACTATCACTGGAGGTAAACTATTTATTACACATTAAATATTGAATAAAAAATACGTTTTGCAATGAAACCCTTATCTTAAACTGAAAATTGTTTCCCAATTGGCAACTGTCACCTATGGCCTAACGACCGTATCGCAGAGTAACAGTCATACAAGAAAATATGGCCCAGAGCATTTGGGATCGATACTCGCTACTGATAAATGAGCATAATATCATAGAATATTATGCAATCTTGTACGCCCAAGGGCATAGCAAAGTGAACTCAAGTTTAATACATAATACCTGTATATACCTACACTATGTTATACACTGAATAAACTGAACTGAACTGAGCATAATAATAAGCTGATGCAATTAGCAAAAAAACGACAAAATTACTATTATAAGTTTTTTTAAAGACTTTTTTAAGAATAATATTTTCTATGATGAGATTGAGGGAGTTTGTGTGGTGTGTGCGGATGAGTGGTATGCATCTATCTTACTTATTTATTTCTATTATTAAGGCCGACTTGCAGCACTTCTTAAATTCCACTTGTCACCACTTAAATCGACTTTTGTATGAAGAATTATAGTTTAAGAAAGTGGTGCAAGTCGGCCTAAGTTTGAGAAAAAGGTATCATTGAAATACTGACCACTTATTAAAAAAGTTAACGACTTCCTTTGCCTTCCTTCCTTAATATGTATTATACGCTTTCACAGGATGAAAAATTACATTGTGTAACTGACATTTCAGACTACAGCTCATATTTCACGTTGAATCAAGAGGGCAATTCTGTGAACATAGAGCTAGCTAGCGAATTGCCGGAAATCATTACCAGCGAGGTCTTTCTAGTGCTCGACATTCAAGTCTCTAGAGCAAGCTCTATCGACGGATTTACTACAATGGTTTTGGAGATAGTGAGGCTGAATCAACTGACACCGGTATTTGACAGTGCTTTTTACACTGGCTCCTACTCTGTTGAAGGCGGATTAACGTTTACGTATACAATGCAGCTGGTACAGGGGTACGACGACACTGTTGAGTTTTCCATTGAAGGAGGTAAGTAAATTTATATTACGGCAATGCTGGTTCAGGAGCCACCACGTAATATTACCTAAGCCATATTTAGTTAAAGGAGACATCCCCTTCTATCCGTGCGCTCGGCAAATAAAACCCGTATAAAATACTGATCACGTTCAAATTAAAATTCAGCGTTCGTCCTATAATTATTGGTCCTTCATAACAGTAGGTGCTATATTTCAGATGACGCCGAGTGGTTTGCAATAATACAGAATGGTAATAGTTTAAACCTATCCACTTTCAATGAAGGCCCCTCTCAAGTTGCGGATAGAAGCCACTTAGTGTTTGCTGTGGTCGCCAATAAACCTGGAACTTTGTCGGGGAGCGCAGCGGTCGTCGTTTCACTCACAGGTCTGACTTAATACTCTGAGTCATTTGGTGAAAAACTTATTACGGTAACAGAACATAAAAATAAAACTTTGGAAAACTACGTTTCTGCGACGCAGCGTAAAGTTGCCCGTAAAAGATTAAGGTCGCGGTGCAATGCGTGACCTACCTAAATATGTCCCAAAAATAATGACCAATTTTCCCCTCAACTTTCATAGATACGCTGGAGACGGAAGTGCTGCGCTTTTCAAACCCGTATTATTACGGCGCCATTGTCAACGGGAGCTTATCGCTAGCTGAGATAAATCTCGCCGAAGGATACTCGCAGAACGTCAACTTTACTGTTACCGGAGGTGCGTTTGACTTGGTCTTCAATAACATTTACTGCTGAAATTACATTTTCTTACTGCTATTTTATTTCGTTATAAAATGCACCGGTAAAAGTGATGCTATGTGCATCCCTTTCAGATCTGGCCGAGTTCTTTGAAGTCACTAACGAGGGGAGTGCAGTGACTTTACGACTGTTATCCGAATTGCCCGAGGATGTGACCGGGAACGTTCTGATACTCACTCTCGAGGCCGAAAGTTCGTCTGCAGTTGCTTACACCGCAATCGTCATAGAGTTAACACAAAACATCAATATAGAACTCATCGCTCCGCGTTTCGAAGAACCGTATTACTCGGGCTCGTTCACTGAAATAGCTGGCTTAAACTTTGATCAGCAAATTCGTTTGATTGATGGCTTCGACGCCTCAGTTTTATTTTCATTGGAAGGAGGTAAATTACATTATATTTTATTATTAAAAGATGTACAAAAGAGCATTTTGGACACAGCATTACAATCAAATTATGATGGGGTATTTGTCAAACTATAACGCCCAAAAATATATGTACATACGTTGAAGCAACTAACACAGTTATTTTGGTGAGTTAATTGGTTTAGCTTCATAATCCAATTAGTGAAGTCTATTAGATTTTATCATGAAATTTTGATGTGATTATCGTCAAAGAACTCAATTTTACGTTATTCTAGACGAGCGCCTAGACATTTGAAGACCTAATTATTGTGTCTTTATTTTTCAGAACAATCTGCCTGGTTTATTTTGCAGCAAAGTGACGACGTCTTAACTTTACTACTAAACGCAACGATCCCTCCTGACGTCTTGGAAAGCAATAGAAACCTTTTGTTCTCAATTATAGCGCGCCGAGGCAATCTGAACGGAAAAACTGCCATCGTTATTTCGCTGACTGGAGGTAGTACAAAAAACAGAAAATAAAATATTGTTTGTATGGCGATAAGACCGCGAGTTGTATACTACCTACGTAACTTAGATATTTCAGATTTTTCATGTATCTTTATAATGTGTGGTGTGCAATAAAGACTATTAATCTAATCTAATCTTATCCCGGCAAAAGGTTTCTCTTTTGTGTATCGACAACACATCAGTCTCCACATTCGTTTACAGGTATTCAGCTTGAAAAATCGTTCAATCGTCTGTGTTAATCGAACAAATTCACAAGACATTTGCTGTAGTTTATACAGGGTATAATAAAATCTCCATGACTATTAAAAATGGGAAGATCTACTCGTCAATACGAACAACTTTTTCTACGGGCAAAACTTCGAGATTGCGAAAATATTATATCAGCTCTATCATAAATTATTACTGCCGTGAAGTGATAATTTTAAAATGGTAATTACAGCAGATTTTTGCAATCATGAAGTAGAAATAATTTTAAAAATTAATGGTATTCATGAATAGAAATGAAGATTCTGTACACCCTGTATATCTCTTTATACAGCCGTCAAACCTATCAAAACTGATAATCTACTTAACCAACCTTTTTACGACTAATATCCTAGTTTCTACATACATACACATACATACACTCACGCCTGTATCCCAGAGGGGATCTACTTCCTAACCTACTAATATTATAAATGTGAAAGTTTATGAAGATGTTTGGATGTTTGTTACTCAATCACGCAATAACGGCTGAACCCCGTTAACGGATTCCCGTGGGATAATATTTTATTGTTACCGTAACCTTTTTTCAAGCCAAACTCTAAGATATTTATTTGTTATAAAATTAGGGGTTAAAGTATGAAATTGCCGTTTTATTGCAATAGGTTCTTTGAATTGACATAGAATCTTCATGGTTTGAGGTTTTCGAATGAAACTTTTTCAAATGGTTTCTATGATGTTCTTTTTTTAAAAAATGTGAAATATTTGAATATCGACTTTCAATTGTTTTTGTTATTCAATTTAGACAAGAAAGATGGATACTGCGAAAATTCGAGTGATTATGAGGCACCCATTTTTCGTATTTTTTTATTTTATTGATTTGACGCAAGTGAGTCAATATTGTGGGTAAGGTAACGTTAAACCATGCCGCTAATTCCTGGGTAGTTTGACTAGGGTCGGCTTCCACTATCTCTCTTAATTCATCGTTATTCACCTGTGTGGGCGGTCTTCCTCGTGGCTCGTTCTTTAAGTCGAAATTTCCATCACGAAAGCGTTTAAACCAAAATCGCACTGTGCGTTCATTAGTAGACCCCTCTCCAAACGCAGCATTGATATTGCGGGCTGTTTCTGCCCCGTTAATTCCGCGTCGGAACTCGTATTCAAAAATCACTCGAATTTTCGCAGTATCCATCTTTCTTGTCTAAATTGAATAACAAAAACAATTGAAAGTCGATATTCAAATGTTTCACATTTTTTAAAAAAAGAACATCATAGAAACCATTTGAAAAAAGTTTCATTCGAAAACCTCAAACCATGAAGATTCTATGTCAATTCAAAGAACCTATTGCAATAAATCGGCAATTTCATACTTTAACCCCTATTATTATATAATTGCGTTGCCATGGTAACAGGAATCGCATAAACAGATTCTGTGGCGGTACGAAGTTCGTCTGGACAGGTAGTAAAGTATAAAGAAACGAAGAAAAACTTTAATTAGATACTCATACCTTTCCCCAGAATCTGCGTCACAAAAGCTGCTTGGCTTCGAACAAAGTTATTACATGGGCCAACTGCTAAACGAGAGCATTAATCTGGATGCCATAGTTGTATCAGAGGGCTACGGCGAAGATATAAACTTAACGCTACGAGGAGGTAAATATATTTCTTTATTTAATTTTACAATTTGTTGTCCAACTCTTCCTATGCAATAACTGGATACCAAGAATCGCCACTGGCTTTATTTACTCTCGTTCTTTGTTCCTGTTTACAGACCTAGCAGAGTACTTCGAACATATTGACGTGGCTGGTACAATTACTGTAGAATTAATAGCACCGATACCAGAAGACATCTTGGCGATTAACAGGATAATACTATTAGAACTCGAAGCAGCGGCTCCGCAAGCAATTTCTGCCTACACGGCGATAGTCTTAGACAACAGCCCCGGCGATATACTGACACCATTAGTTTTCACCGAATCGTATTACACGGGCGCATACACCGAACAAGGTCTAGTGTTTGATCACTCGATAGCTCTGAGCAACGGCAACAATGGGGCTGTAACGTTCGCCTTGGAAGGAGGTAATTTGTTCAAGACTTATGCCTTTCCTACTTACTCTAAGGGAGTGAACACATTTGCGGGCACTTACACGCAACTCGCGCAAGTCTCCATGAGTTCAGGGGAAATATCACAACCACACAGCCAGCGTGCGCGAGCTTTAGTACATTTTCATACATTCTTTAAATGCGGGTATTTGACCGCATACTAAGCAACTGCCAGTACCTTTCGGCCCTTAAATTTCTTAAGGTGGTAATTTCACTTCAGTCGTCGCTTGAGGCTTTAGTGGTACCCTAAAAGTATTGCAAAGTGCATTATATGGGTAGCGACGAGCTTGAAAACGGTTTCAGTCATAACTTGCATGAAGTACGTCTTTGTGCCTTTACTTTTGTAATGTTAAAATAAAGAAGGGTTTTAAAAAACTTATATAATATAAGCAGCCTATACACGTCCCACTGTAGGGCACAGGTCTCAGAAGATAAGTCTCAGAGAGAGAGTATGGGCTTAATCACCACGCGGGCCCACCGCGGATTGGCGATTTCAAGCGCTGAGGTAAAAACTTATTAAAAACAAAAACTCGACTGTCAAAAGTCTTAAATAAAGGCCATTAAATTTTTAAGCTCAGTAGCCCGGTTTTCTGGTTGAATTTTTTATAGGTGGGTGCTCCCACCTACTGAGGGTTTATATTCAACGGACTCATTAAGGCCACGTTTTGTAGAATTTTAGCTGTCGGTTTTTTATAATAAGTTTTTTAAAGCACTTTAGTGGCTGTTTACTAACAATATGGCACCTGACATCCACCATTTAGATTTTTCCATGTTTTTATATTGCCAGAAGTCACCCGTAGTCAGTACGTTGACATTATGCAGTTCATTGGACATGAAAATCGGTTTAGTAGTTTGGCCTCTGCGTGGTTATAAAGGATAAAAAACCGGCCAAGTACGTGTCGGGCCACGCGCAATGTAGGGTTCCATAGAAAAGAGGGTTTTTTATCTGCTTTACAGAACTAACAACTTCATCGAAGTCATTTTCAATGGATTTTGTACGAAATTTTATTTTCATAAGTTGATTGCCTATTACTCGTTAACTAGTGAAGCCTACATATCCGTGTTACTTTTCCTTTCAAGTTCATTATACCGGGTGGCATTTTAGTCAACTGCCAAACTTTAACGGGCATTTTTACTCATAAATATAAACAACTTTTACTATGGGGCCAAACGAATCAGCAAAAAAAGCAAAAAATAAATGAGCTGTTTCATACATAAGATAGAAGCAGTACTGCACCAAATGTATGAAACAGCTGATTTATTTTTTGCTCTGATTTGTTTGGCCCCATAGTAAAAGTTGTTTGTATTGACGAGTAGAAAGATCCCTCAAAGTTTGGCAGGTGACTAAAATGCCACCCGGTATATGCTACTACCCTGACTTCTTTCACGTTTCTACAATCGACCGTTTAGCCAGGAGAGGGGGGGAACACCCTACTCGGACAAAATTTGCGCTTTAAAGCTTAATATTTCGCAAACGGAACCGTAAATCGAAAAATGGTCTTCTCAGACCTACAATATTTTTCAACGCCCAATCCAACGGTACCCTGCATGATGAAGTAGACGAGAAAAAAAAATCATCCCTACTTTTCATGTTAGAGGTAGAGTAAAAAAAAAATCCATCATTTTATTGTTTAACTTTGTCGGCGTAATAAATACGCATACACACACCAAATTACAGCTTTCTAGTACCACCGGTCTTTGCGCTAGGCCGCGGACGGACAGACAGACGGACATCGCGAAACTATAAAGGTTCCTTGTCGGACTACGAAACCCTAAAAAGTGCAATAAATAGTTATATATCAAACTCATAATTAGGGTTCCATACCCAAGGACAACCAATCAGGCAACCCATAGTCACGTCCCTCAGCCATGAGGATACGACAAAGAAGAAGACCCAAAGGGTAAGGGACCATGTTACTAAGAATCCGTGTCCGTCTGTCTGTCACCAGGCTGTATCTCATGAACCGTGATTGCTAGGTGATTGAAATGTTCACAGATGACGTATTTATGTTGCCGCTATAACAACAAATACTAAAAACAGAATAAAATAAATATTTAAGTGGGACTCCAATATCACAAACGTGACTTTTTTGAAGTTTTTTGCTCGATATTAATAACGGCAACAGGTAGACACTTGAAATATTCATATGTTGTATTGATAATGGTACAGAACCCTTTGTGCGCGAGTCCGACTTGCACTTGGCCGGTTTTTTATGCTTACGCGCGCAAAGCATAACCGCCTTTACTTTTGCAGTTGGCTACTGAATAATAGTAATTAAATACATTGTAAAACCATATTTAATAATTAATTAAATATAGTTTTGCTTTTCAACTTATCATCAAGTCGTTCATTAGACATCGTATAGGCTGCTGCAATATTTACAAATGGAAACCCCTTCATTGAACAGCTGAAGTTATTAACTTAAATCTACTTTATTCCCACAAGATCACGTCGAATGGTTCACGCTTGAGCAAGTCGGAAATGTCGCAGATTTGAGCCTCAAAAGTGCGATCCCAGCAGAGGTTCTGTTAGAAAACCACAATTTAATCTTCACTGTTACTGCAAGCCAGCCGGGATACTCCACCTCCAGAGTGACAATTATAATTTCACTCATAGATGGTACGTACTAAAATATAAAAACTTTTTCTATTCCAATTCTGCTTGGCCAGAATTTCCAGCTAATGGTTTTTTCATTACTACTTCAGCGGAGGCGACTACAGTTCTAAGATTTGAGGAAATTTACTATCGTGGCACCATTGAGAACAATGAGGTCGTCTTGGATGCTATAACACTCTCGGAAGGCTATACGGAAGATGTTACGTTTGCTTTGTATGGAGGTAATTAACATTCCAATTTACTGAAAAGTTTTGCTTATTTATTTGTAAGGTTTTCAGCATGTCACTTACTATCGCGTCGCGGGGCGGCACATACGAGACATAAAACATATCATTTGAATTATTATTATTAAAATTTTTTGAGTATCAAAATGCACTAGATTTCTAAACAAAAGAAAAAAAAAATATGTCTGTAAACATCGATAAGGAATCGCCTTATCCTGCGTTACAGTAGCAGAGGGGAGCGGGGATGGCGCGAGTCTTTCTCGCGTGCAGGACAAGGCCAAATTCATGGCTAGCTGTGATTTGTATGAGCCACAGCCGCCACTGCGACCACGCTAATACGTGGCAGGCTTAATAAAGGAACTCACAAACCAAAGCGGTCGCGGCACCGGTGGCGGCGGTCACATACTGAAGTAGTATTTGTATGCACGCGATTAATTGTTTGACTGCGCAACCAATCAGTGCTGCATTCGCGGACAAAACGCGTTGGTTTGAATTCCTCCATAAAATACTACTGCATTATATGATGCAAAACAATACTGCAGTAAATGACCGCAACCGCGACCGCTCAGGTCTAGTACACTTCTTTTACTGCGCTAAATATCTATTATCATGCCGTTTCCAGAACTCTCATCTCTATTCAACGTTGTAACTGATGGCCTAAACGTAAGAATAGAGCTACTAGAGTTACCTGAAGAATCGATACCACAAAATCGCCTGATTGTCCTCGAGCTTCAAGCTTCGGCTTCTCAAGCTATATCTGCTTATGCTACAGTGATATTTGAAATAGAAGTCGAGAACGAGGAAGTAATTTTGTCAACATTAACGTTCAGTGAACCATATTATACAGGATCGTACTCAGAGGAAGATGGTTTGACTTTTGAAGTCGCGGTGTCATTGTCTAATGGATACGATGAAACCGTTACTTTCAATCTTACTGGAGGTAAGTAGATAATTCTTCAAAGCATATGTATTCTCTGAGAAAGACAGAGAAACAAAGAGAGAGATAGAGTACAAGCAGTAAAACCATTACACGAGCCCACCGTGGATATTTAGTTAAGTTTTTTTAATTAAAGAATAACCAAAACGCACTTTCTTTATTGGTCTGTATTGTGTCCTACTGCTTGAAGGAAGTACTTAAATAATTTGTTTTATTCCAGATAATACGCAATACTTTGAACTGACCAAAGAAGATAATTCTATCATATTATCTTTATCATCTTCCATTCCCATAGAAATCTTAGCCAATAACCAAAAAATAATATTTGTTATCACGGCCCAAAAACCCGGCAGCAACATAGCGAGATCAACCATTATTATATCACTAGCAGACGGTGAGTTGAAATCAATATTAAAACTACAAACTCTGTTCATTTACACACACACATCAATCTTTATAATTTAGTTGGAAAGTCACTCGTAACATAACTGATTAGAGTACATGGATGAAGAGGTTGATGTATTGTCGACTGTATAATTTGTACAAAATTACTTATTCGTATTTGCAGATCCTTCGGCAATATCGGTTTTGAGGTTTGAGCGCGCTATTTACCAGGGAACAATTGAAAACTACACAATATCTACCCTAGATACAATAGAACTCACGCAAGGGTTCAGTGAAAATGTTGCCTATACGTTACGTGGAGGTAAGATAAATGATGTACCTAGTTATTTGTTTTACAGGAAAGTAAAGTTGTATTTTAATTCAAGTATAATACTTCAGTAGGCGTCCATAGCACGTTCGTTCGTACCAAAATTTTGATAAAAAAACTGCTGTGTGTGCTTATATTTACACGATATAGGTATTATGTTCTAAATTTGATAAGGACTGGTAGAGCCGAGTATTCACGATTCAGCGGTGCCGACCGACTGGAATAGAGTGTATCGAATTTAGCGTCTCGGACCAGAGCGTAACAGTTAAAAAACTGCGCCTGAATAAATTTTCACTTAAAAAAGTAGTTTGTCGTTTTGGTATGCCGCCAGTATTCTGTAGTATTTCTGGCGCCAGTATTTTAACACCCTGTTGGCGTTGTAATGGACGGTCCAAACTGAATATTAGAAATACTAGAATTAAATACTAGCTTTTAACTAATAAAGTCAAAGTCAAAAAAAAATATTCACTATATAAACTAAATGTTTACTTAATGAACGTCAAAGCTGTTAGTTTCACTATTAAAAGATTATGCGGAGAAGAAGCTAACAAAGAAACTTCACATTTTATTCTTTTCAAAACAGGTTTGCTTAATTAACAGAGTTTTCAACTTAAAGTTACACAACACTAGATACAATCGTTCCTGTTAACATTATTTAAATGCCAGACATCCTTGTCTTCTAAATAATCCATAGGCTTTTTTGCACAGAGTTTGCTTAATACATTTTTAAACCGCGTCGGTGGTAACTCTATATATCTTGAGGAATCTTATTGTAGAGCCGCACACAGTGCCCCATAAAGGATGTATTAACTTTTGCAAGTCTAAAACGTGGAAATGACAATTTTTGTTTATTCCTACTATCAATATTGTTATGACTACCAAAATTTTCGAAATTGCTGATGTTTTTTCTAACGTACATTTTATTTTCATAAATGTATTGACTTGCAACTGTTAAGATGTTAGTTTCTTTAAAGAAATCCCTTAGCGAGTTTCTACTACCTAGCTTGTAAATAAATCGGATCGCTCTCTTCTGTAAGACGAAGATCGTGTCAATGTCTACTGCCCGACCCGACAGTAGTATGCCGTAGGACATAATACTATGGAAGTAACTAAAATAAACAATCGTCGCCGTTGCAACGTCAGTGAGCTCTCTAATTCTTTTGACTGCATATGCTGCAGAACTAAGCCTGTGTGCTAGTTTTACAATATGAGGACCCCATTGCAATTTTGAATCAATTGTGATGCCTAGAAAAACGGTATCTTCTACAAATTCGAGTTTTTCTTTTCCGAGTACAATAAAGTCGCACAGAAAGCAATTTACATCATTTTACAGGACTAGCTTACTACTTCACACATACATCTGTTGGCTCGACGGTAACCGTATTATTAGAAGAATCTCTACCAGGAGAATCCGTTCCGGATAACCATATCATAATACTTGAACTGGAAGCTTCAGGACCACAAGCCATAAGCGCTTATACCACCATATTATTTGAAGTAATCATAGATATTGATGATGAAACCTCTTCAGTAACTCTGCAGTTTAGTGAACATTACTATACTGGCAGCTATAGTGAAAATAATGTTCTTATATTTGAAAATACTATTTCTTTGGTTGAAGGCTACGATGAAAACGTCGTTTTCACTCTTGAAGGAGGTAAGATGCAAATTTATTTTATGATTCGAGATTAAAGCGCAATATCGTTGTACCGACTGAGTACTTTATTCATTGTGTCAGCCACAATAATATGAAACCCCTTCTTTTCAGAAAGCTCACAGTGGTTTACCTTTGAACAAGATGGCAATTTATTGACACTGACACTATCCAGCGCTATTCCACCAGAAGTACTGGAAAGTAATCGTAAACTCGTATTTACACTAAGGGCACAATCTGCTAACAACAACTTTGCCCGAACTGTGGTAGTGATATCACTTATATCTACAGAAGGTACCTGTACAATTGTGAAGGAAAATATAAATAGTTACCTACTTTGTTTTACGTAAAACTAATTGGCTAAAATAAATATTTTGTAGATGCTTCCTCAACAAGTGTTTTGAGGTTCGGTGCAGTAAGTTATCAAGGAAATCTAGAATCCGAAGTGGTAACTCTAGATCCAATTACTTTGATAGAAGGATATTCTGCCAATGTAACATTTACCCTGCAGGGAGGTAATTATATAAGAACTTCCTTCGATTTTTATTATTTTATAGGATATTTCAACCACCTTTCTTATTCCAAATTTTTTTACAGAGCTCTCAGAATATTTCAGTTCTTACAATAATGGTGCCAATGTTACATTAGCAGTGACTAATACGATACCGAATGACATTTTGCAAGGCACACCCTTGACTGTTCTGGAAATCATAGCATCTGCAGACCAGGCTATTTCAGCTTACGCAGCAGTTATTTTGCAACACACACGGGCCAATGAAACTATTGTTATACCTGTATTTAGTGAAACGTATTACGTCGGGTTTTACAGTATTAATAACGGACTTCTCTTTCAAAGTGACATAGTATTAAGCCAAGGCTTTGATGAAACAGTTGAATTTCAACTTGAAGGAGGTAAGTTATTTTATCATTTATAATAAGCAACAACCCATTTTTTGGAAGTATGAAGCACTTTTTTATTTATTCATTTATTCATCATTATAATCAAAACATAATGTATAATTTCACATATTCATAATTACATTGTTCATTACAGATAACTCACAATGGTTCGCAATCGAACTTGAAGATAATATAGTAACTTTACATCCGGCTGAAGAAATTCCGGTATCGCCTTTACCATATGGTCACTTCCTATTTACGTTAGCTGCTCGAAAAACTGGAACCATTACAGCTAGAACTGGAATCTTCATATTATTAGAAACTGGTTAGTGAATTTTGAGAATCATAGGTATTTATAAATATTGATATGGCAAATTCTTATCGGTAATTTCATCATGTTTTGTCAAGAAAACAAGCTATTTAACTCAACTTATTTCTTTTATCAATACGACTTTATCGGTCGACAAAGATAAAGAACACTGTTGACTTATCAATACTTTTCATTCATTCTCCCTACTTTCTTTAGCACGCTTGTGGTTAGGCTATTTTTAAGCCTAGGTTTAACATAACCAATTCCCACTTAATTAATCTATAATTAATTTTCGCAGATTCGGCGTCAAACTCTGAGGCATCGTTCGAAAGCGCTCTCTACATCGGTATCGTCCAAGGTGGTGAAGTTAGCCATGAGACTATCACTGTATCTGGATACAATGGTACTGAGGTACACATTTTTGGAGGTACGTAACAAAACAACTTAATCATTTTAATGTAGAGCCTACGCAAAATTGAGATTCGGGTAGCGGTTTCATGATTTCTGGACATGTTTAAGTTTGGTCATACTCAGTAGACTCAGTACATTTAAATTCCGCTCAATATTCAAAATTCAATGACGAACTTGCACAAAAAAATGTTTTCATATAATCGAAGAGGCCACGTTAAAATATAAATAAACGTGGTATTCTTTTTTCTCCACGTCTAATACTTTTCACGATATAAATCATCTAAGTCATTCTAGTGGCGTAGTAAAAAAACGCGCCATACAAAACGGGCTCAAACTATGACACCGCACCTTGCAGGTAACGCCTTAGAACATAATGGAGAGTTTATCTATATTTGAGTTGTCCCGTAAAATAATGTTTTTATGCAATATTCTTAGATTTTTCCTGAGTTTTTCTGTCTTCTATGTATAAAAGCAATGGAACTCCAATTTAAGTTTAACGCAAGTTTCCCATAGCCAATCCACGGTGGGCACGCGTGGTGATTAAGGCCATGCTCTCTAGAGAAGGTCTGTGATCTACAGTGGGACGTATATAGGTAACATTAAAAAAATCTAAATCACACACGCGAAACTTCCTTCGAGTGGGTATTAAAGCCACAAATTTCAGTTTAATTATCCTTAATAAATTTCGTCAGATAATAGACTTCGAGACGGAATAAAGAGAGGAAAAGCTATTCACGGTATTTGTTTGGGTATTTTTTTCCCCAATTTCAAACATTTTTTATTATTCTTTTGTAGGGAATGCGGATTTATTTGAAGCTACTTTGGAAGACGGAAGGGTCACAGTGGAGGCTGCCAGTGCATTATTATTACCTGTAGACTTGTCCCATGTGGCCTTGGAGTTACGAGCGGGAGGAGCCAGAACGGCATTGATACTTAGTGTCCATCATACAGGTAAACCATGTTTGTTTTAATTATTAGATTTTATTGCATTCAAAACCGCAGATAATAGGTACCATCTGAAATATAAAAAAAAAGTACGGTCAAATGTTCCTTGTCGTAAAGATTCCACAAGTGCCGGGGAGCACTTCCAAGATTGTAAAATTAATTGATGGCCCTTATTTTACTCTAATAACTGCGAGTTTATAAAAAAGTTTTCATTTTTATTTTTACTTTTACTTTCTTTATTATTACTGTAGAGTTTTTACAGAGTATTTTTTACGAAGTACCTACTAACCTGAAACGCGTTTATTAGAGTACCTATATTTCATTTCAATCCGCTTTTGTCTGGGTGTAAAAAATGTTTAGATATTAAATACTAACTGGGTGTCTGGGTGTAAAAAATGTTTATAAAATGGTTTTGTGGACGAGTTATAAACTCTGCTTTTTACTTCGATTGCGAGGAAATAAAACAGTAGTATAATTTAGCAATTTGAAGAAATAAAAAACAAGAGCTGTTTCCCGCCGCTTTATTTTTTTTAAATCTTACGACATTGATATTAGGCTTAGCCTGCAGACCTATAGGCTACTATTAAATTAATTTTGTAATGATATTTTTTTTAAATTAATTAACTAACTTACCGTACTTGAATTTTAATATATTTTACATAACATAACATAACATAAACTCACGCCTGTATCCCAGAGGGGTAGGCAGAGACCAGGGAGTGCCACTTGCTACGATCCTGACAGATCACTTTCGCTTCCTCAACATTCATTAGTCGTTGCATGCACGCCATTTTATGTCTTAAAAAACACATAAGGCAAATAAATTAAAGTAAATATTATTAAATAACAAATCTATCTTGAACTTCTTATTGTGTTTGGCTGTATGGCTCATTTTCTTTGCCTTAATACAGACACATTTATGAGTATATACGTTAATGCACTTGTGCACAAAATTTGATTTTGTGCAGCCTATATCCTGCACAAATAAGCACTTTCAGAGCATGAGAAGTGAAAATATTATTGCTTCGCATATTTGAGTCTATGAACGATTTCTATCAACGGTTTGCTTACATATAACCAAAAGCTGAGTGAAATTAAATAACGGTTTAATAATTATTTTTTCTATACTAGGAACG
Source organism: Yponomeuta evonymella (assembly GCA_963969515.1). Classification (NCBI taxonomy): domain Eukaryota; kingdom Metazoa; phylum Arthropoda; class Insecta; order Lepidoptera; family Yponomeutidae; genus Yponomeuta; species Yponomeuta evonymella. The sequence continues at coordinate 11,961,415 of OZ018349.1, forward strand.
TTTGTCATAGTCACACTACTGTTGACAGCTGTTGGTTGGCCAAAATGCAAACAAAACCAAAAACAACTGACAGCTATCAACAGATTCTTAGTGTATGGGAAACCGGAGGTAAGTTAAATGCCTTCTAAAATTAAACTCTGAAATTTAAAACATAACAAAAGACGTCTTTTACTTTTGAGATACAGCCTCTAGAACATAGTTATATTCTACTATAGGTACTAGCTAGTAATATTATATATACGTTAATATAAAATAAAGTAATAAAATAAATCCCAGCTGATTTAGCGGTGATAGCGCAGCTGTACATATATTATGTACTGTAAAGTAAAACAAATATACTGTTAGTATAGAAAAGGTACTGAGTAACTATTTAGTTATACATTTAACCCACTCGTCGACAGATCAGCCGAGTATACCCACAGTGACGTTCTCCGCTGCTTCGTACGAAGTCCGCACCGACGTCACCAGGACGGGCGTGGTCGGGGCAGTACGCGCCACGGCTGACAATGGGGAGAGAATCGTCTACACACTGCAAACGGATAATGGTGAGTTTATTTAATCACTAGCTGTGCCCGCGACTCCGTTCGCGTACATTTCGATTTTTACGAAGCAGCATTTGTATGGGGGCCACGTCTTATCATAACTGGAGCTAGAATTTAAATAGCCTATCCTGTGTCCCAGATGTCTATATGTTTTTATACCAAATTTCATCAAATTCGGATAATTGGTTTAAGAGTTATGGAGGAACATACATACATACATACACACATACAGAAAAAAATTCTAAAAATCGTGAAATTAGTTTCAGTATCATATATTGAGCCTATAAACACAATATCTCTGAAAACAAACTAACTTACTCCATGACCGACCCTTACAGATTTATTGTTAGTATAGATAGATAGATGATTATGATGTATTATTTTAATATCAATAAAACCTTAAACAGTAAAAGGCTATTTCTGAAATTTGCTGTGCTATTTGAACAGATCAAGCACGGCGGGCTCCAGTGTTAATCGAGCTCACCACCTCTGTTTTGGTAGACAAGGCATCAAATAATCCTACTAATTTTATTTGTAGAATTCACTCATAAGAAACGGGCTTCGAAGTTTCGTTTATGAATAAAAACACAGATAAAGCATAATTGCGATGAAACAGATGCAGCATTTTTACTTAGATAAATTATGTCAATTTTGGTAGAAATCTATCGTTTTGCCCCTAACAAATAAATCCTTAACTGTTGGCAGTACGATAACGCCTTAAATTGTTCACTGAGCAAACGTCCGCTAACAAGTCTTGATGCTATTTTAGACGCAGTGCCGTCGAACATACTTAAGGGTCTTTGCACGTACTGATCTTGTATTTCTAATGAATTAAATGACTAAGTCAGGAGAAAGGTGTCTCATACCTAAATAATAGAACGGGCGAGTTAGTTTTGATGGTTCCGTTTATTTTCTGTCTTTGGGTAGGCACGCTGTCACGGTTGTCTCAAAGATATTTTCGCAATTTCATGGGCATTATTTCTTACCGTATTATTTGTTGACCTCTAGCTAAAGACTGAATAAAATGAGGTATAGATATAATAGACGCAAAGGCCTAAGTTAAACAATGTCGTTGATTGCAGAATAGGGCAGTTGACAAAAAAAAATATTTCGCTTTAATTTTAGAGGGCATGTTAAAAGATATGTATAACCATATTTTTAGGATACTCCTAATCCGTACACGTACCTAAATTAGGGACCTATTTTCTTTCTCGCCTACACCATAGAGTGGGGTACCGTTGGATGGATCGCTTAAAAATATTGTGGGCGTAGTAAGATAATTTTTTGTTCAGGGTTCCGTTTGCGAAATATTAAACGCATTTTTTTGTCCGAGTATGGCGTCTTTCCTCCCCCCCCTCTCCTGGCTAAACGGTTGATTGTATACCCTATCCGTTCTTACTTGGCACAAGGAGTAAACAAACATGGCGGAGCAACAAAATGTCACATTACATAGGGTTGGGTATTACTTGAATGAACTGCTACAGTTTCATAGATTTAATTGTTAAATGAATGAAATTAAGTTTATTGGAATATAAAATATTTTAAGTTATAATAATATCGTCGCAATCTATCTGCGGCATAAAAAGACCAGCATAAAGATGGGTACTAAAATGTTTGACTCAATTTAATTTCACTGGCTCTCTGACAATTGATAGAATCAAACTTACTATAGCAGAAACAAGTAACAACCATAAATTGATTATAAAAACACATGTATTTCGTTATTTTAATAGAATAATACAGTATTACGTGAATAATGTAATATTTACCTAATACCCACCGGGTAAATATTTTGCCATTTTTAAATAATAAAATCATATTTTAGCACATTGCGCAATTTCATTCATTCGTTCTTTCATTCACCTCATCCAACCGCGTCCCATCACTGCAACATAATGTCAAAGTAATCTGTGTAGTTTTGCTAACCTGTGATCAGAATTGTATGAAAATCTGAATTTCGCAAAAAAATCTTATTCGCAACCACAATTTAGACCAGTTTTCGGTGAAATTCAATGTCCATGTGTCTTAACTAGTGTCTACAACTAAATGTGGTAATCTACATTGAGTGATGCTCTTGGAATATCAAGTTTTGTGATAGAAGAGGTTTGTTTACACTTGTGCCAAGTAAGAACGGATCGACTGTAGAAATGTGAATAAATTCAGGGTAGAAGCATACCTATAAATGAACTTAAAAGAAAAAACAATCACGGCTTTTAAAAGTCAACGAGTAATATATGACCAAGTTATAAAAGGAAAACCTCGTACAAAATTTATCGAAAATTACGTTGGTGAAGTTGATAGTTCTTTAAAGCAGATAAAACCCCCTCTTTCTACGGAGCCCTACACTGCGCGTAGCCCGACATGCACTTGGCCGGTTTTTTTATTTATGCTCTATCGTAAAAACGGTAATACATACAGGCATCAAACTTGGCATGATTGTAGGACTTACTTTATACTTTATTGCACACATAAATAAAACACAACATTTACAGAAAAATTAAAAATGGCCAAGCGCGACTACGCAACACTCGGTGCACGAGTCCGATTCGCACTTGGCCGGATTTTTTATAATCCTACCTCTGGCAGGCAGGCAGGCCTCTGTCTGCCTTACCGATGCTGAGATAACACATTTTTCGTAGTACGGTATTTTCTTGGACGATATATTATATCAAGTATATTATTATGCCGACCATATCGGGTCATAAGGGGTCTGATAAAGATTTTTCTCTGCAACTTCCTGATATTTATAACCTATCGAAAATTAATTCTAGTTACGTGGTTCCCACAAAAACGCTCCATTCAAATTTGGCGCAAACTGAATCTTATAGAAATATTCGAGTTATATTTCACAAAAAAAAAAAAAAACAATCACGGTAAGGTTTTTTTATGAATTTAGGCCCTTATCAGGGAAGTTCAGAATTTAACGGAAAAGTGGAAATGTCATCCAATAAGCTTTTTTTTTAGACTAACTTGGGTTTTCGCATTTTATGAGATGTGGAAAACCAGATTTTTTTTTTGGTTTTTTTTTTTCAATTGTCCCTTATAGAAAGTATAAATATAAATTGAAGCTGTGCTAGAGCGGAACCATAATCACTGGCCCTACATTCGAGAGGTCGATGGTTTCGAATTTCGACATTTGAAATTACTGTGTTTTCTATGTTATATATATTTTTTTATTTGTTACAATACCGCTCGCTGACGATGAAGGAATACATCGAAAGGAAACCTGAGTGTCTGAGGTGTTCACATACCTTAGCACTTCAAATTGCTAGTCTGCGGTGAGGTCGTTAGACTACCTACTTCAGCCAACAATTTAATAAGATATAAGATAAGATATGATATTTGTTTATTTTCTGTCCACAAATTACATTCACACCCGAAAACAACATTGAATAGGTAAATGATACAGAGCAAAGGAATGTACTATTTGTGGAAAGACTGGAGCCTAAACTAGATCAAAAGATCTGTATCTTAGGTTTCCAGGCCTCCCGTATTACAAAGGATTGGTATCATATTCGTAGCGTCATCAGCATAAGGTACACGGTATTATTACGTTACGGTTAAAAAAATGACAGATGTTATAAAGTAAGGTAAGATGTATGTATGTATATATGTATGTGTGTCTCTGCTCAGCCCTACGACCGGAGTCTTGGGTTCGGGTTTCAGCCACTAAGCAGAGGGTGTGTGAATGTATGTGAGGAATGTATTTTTCTGAAAGAAGATTTTGATTAGTATACATCATACTGGAATGAAAGTGGCTGAGAAAGTCTAGAGTTATACGCATATGTAATTATGCAAGTAAAATAGGCAGGTATTAGATCTCAATTTCCAGAAGCTTTTCTGTTTGATCATAGCTAAGACTGTTTAAGTGTGCTGTAATGCCAGAAATGCGCTTTGATGTCGCTGCTAGCCTTCCATCGTCCTATGCAGCCTGTAGCATTATTCAATGTTAATTTGACCCCGAAACTGGGCGTAAGTGCATCCAACGACTAATGAATGTTAACGAAAAGAAAGAGCTTTGCCGGATCTTGGCAAGTAGCAAACCCATCTACCTACACCTTCGGGGTGCAGGCGTGAGTTTATGTAACGTAAGGTTGACCCCAATTTTATTTTGAGTCAATTACCGCTTCGTTTCCTCCTCAGAGCACCTTCTCGAGCGCTTAGCCGTGAGCGAGACCGGCGATTTGCTCCTGTTTGCGCCGGCCAGCAACGGAGTTTACGCCTTCAGCGTCGCGGCTGCCACCGTTGCGACTCAAGCCTCCGCTTCCGCCCCGGTTCGTGGAACAACTCCCATTAAATTAATCGTTACATGGAGGAAAATAAAAAAGGGGGAAACCCGACCGGCAAAAAGTAATGGCAAGAGACATACCAGCCATTTAAAGACATTTCATTCAGACATTCATTTCATTTGAAGTCTCTTCCCTTCATTTTTGCCACATTGACGAAATCGGTATAAGTCAAACATTTCAACAGTCATAAAACAAAAGTTTTTGTAAATGACAATCTTTTTGTAACCTTGTATTCAGAGTGTGGCTTTAAGAATAAATAAAATAAAATAGTTTCTACAGTACCGGTCTATATTAAACAACTCCTGTCAAAAAAGGTTAAAAATCGATACTATTTATTTATTTTTCGATCTATTTTTAAACTCGACGAGGTTGTTAAATACGGAAATTTTAAACTTTTTCAGTTTATTAATTCTTTAAGCCACACCTTATACATAAGTACACTCAAAAACCTTATTTTCCTGACGCAGTCGGATAAAAGCCGTACCCTGCTTTAATATTATTTTTATTGTACATATATTTGCCTATATTTGAGAAGAGGAACAAGGGGATTTTTATGAGAGGTCGCCTCCATTCCTCGTACTCTAACTTTATGTTAACTACTTAACTGTTAACAGCTTTCAGTTGGCCAAACAGAATATAGGTACAAAAGAAACGTCTGACAACTGCTGTCCATACTATTTTCTGGTATTTAAAGCTACAAATCTACAGATGTTAAATAGCCTTTACCTGCTTAAGTTAAATATTCCTCTCTGTAAATCTCTGTAGGTCAAAATACCACAGTCCCAGATCTATGTATTAATAGGTAAACAGAGGTGACAGACTCAGATTTTGCTTTGACAAACGGCATTTGGACGTTTACTGACAATCTTAATTCTACGCTATGCTTATACAATTTGGCTGTAACTGGATAAAAGTAAAATGTACTTCCTAAAACTTTAACCTTTTCTGGCGGCACCCTAACAGTGTTATGTTACTATAACTTTTATGCATAAACAAGTATAAATAAGTCCAAAGTACGTATTTAAAGGTATAATGCTTAAACCAGTCAATTTCATAATCCTCATGCTCATTTAGTTTCGGTTTGCAAATGGTTATTGTTTCAAGCATTGGGGATGGCATCATTTTGTCTACGATGTATTCGAGACTAGGTCAGCGGAATAAAGATCAGGGAAATGAAAAATGCGCGGTCCTTTGAAGCATCTGTGCTTCGTCAAACGAAATACAAGACATTCGTGTTACAGGCCTTTTACTGAGACATGATGTTTTTTTACGGTCTGCATAAATCTGTGCAATTGACCGTTTAAGCTATGAGAGGTTGTTTTATTTTAATATTTTATTGCATATTAAAGCAAAGTAAGCTTTGAACTAGACTACAGTCGAAATAAAAAGTAAAATGAAAAAAATATTTATGAATTTCCAATTAGAAGGAGGAATTTAACTACAATATTTTGCATACCACATCCTCGTCTAATAAAGAATAGAAAATTCAAACAGTGGTTTTCCTGTTCACCTACTTTATGTATTTTTGGGCGGTTTATTCCACTCGAAATACGATTTCGCGGTAAAAAATTATCATATTCTTACCATAATTCGCCTGTACCGTTATAAGTGTGGGCCGTGAGCGCCGGGGTCGGATTGGGTGTCTGTCATAAAAATGTCCAACAAATTGTTTCCAACAGGTCCGGCTGATTGTGGACGCCATCACCACTTGCGGAGATGACGAGGATCTCGTGGTTCCTCCGTTGATTATCTTGGACAGAGTCGAGGAGGAGGAACATCCAGATTTGATCCTGTCTAACACGACTGGCTGCTGGTTTACGCTTAGCAACCGTTGGCCTGTGGACCAAGACTGGTTGTATGTCGATGACAGAGGCTTGCATGCGAGAGCTATCGATAGAGAAGACCCATCGATCGCATTCATGGCTTTGTCGCAAGTTCAAGTGGAGCTGATTCTGGAGTGCGATACCGATAACACAACTGCGTCACGTAGTAAGCGCTCCGCCGACACTAGATTAGATCCCCTCGGGCCCTACGACTACGGAAATAACAAGTGGCTAATCGCAGACACAATCTTGTACAACCCTAGGAGAACGTTCCTTAATCTAATTGTTAATGACATCAACGACAATTATCCCGTATTTGTCGGCTCAGAAAATGCACCAATTCCGGTTGGTTACCCAGTGCCGGAGTTGTTAGACATCGTACCACTAAGGGCCCTTGTGGAATTGAAGGTTAGTGATCGCTTTTACTGCTGATTTCTCGTAAGTATATCACATAAAAACCTTATATCGTCGCGAGTAATCTTAACAAAAAAGTGCAAAAAGAAATATTTGGGTCACGAGATACAACATCTCATTTCAGAATGTTTCCCAAAATACCATTACATCCTTTTTGCGTCTGCATTAGCGAAATGAGAACCTGTCTGTGGTTCCGGGTTCAAGTCCCAACCCGTAAGTTAATCTTGATTTATTTATGTTGCCTCAATAAGCAGATGCCAGTTTTGTTTTAATATTTTGATTATTACAGGCTCTTCATGTGTTAAGTACTAATTATAGAAATCGTTATTTCGTATTTCTCAGAAACATGCTAAGTGGCTGCGTTACTTAGTAACGTATGGTTAGCATTTTCTATTATTTTTGTGTTAAATGTGGGTAGAGCTCATTTCACAATATTCCAAAATTTTCAGCCGGGCAAATTCTGATTTATGTTTGAGTTATTCGAAGTAAATTCACGCACGTAAAGTAAATAAGCAACAAAATAATTTTGTCAACAGTATAAAATTAATATATGGTTAATTTAAGAATAGGACAGAATAAGTATTTGCCTCTTGCTCAGGCAATATGTCTATGTGGCGTTTGGCAATATTGTTGGTCTTGGGAGACTATTCCTAACCTATGAAGCAATAACAACCTGTTCAAAAGAGTTGAGAATGTCCTTATAACATTTTCCTGTTCTGGTAGGTCCCTTACTGCGCCTACCTCAAATTACCAGTCTGAAAAGCGCCTATTCGCGCATAGTTATTCATCTCAGGGCGACTTGCGCCAAGTCAGTGGATAAGCAAGGAAATTGATAAGTACGTATCCAGAGATAAGCGAATAAATAGCTTATTGATAGTGTTGACACTCATATCTACCGTTTTTCTATGGATATGTCATGTCAAATGTGCATGATGTTTTCAAATTCATTTACTGGATAGCGCTTACCCCTAGATGAACAGATAAATAGCGCTGTCAGATAGCGTAGAGCAAGCCGGCCTTACTAGTTAATGTCACCTGTTGCCGGCTCTGCAAATGTCAAATGTGCATGACGTTTTCGGTTTCATTTACTGGATAGCGCTTACCCCTAGATGAACAGATAAATAGCGCTGTCAGATAGCGTAGAGCAAGCCGGCCTTATTAGTTAATATCACCTGTTGCCGGCTCTGCAAATGTCAAATGTGCATGACGTTTTCGGATTCATTTACTGGATAGCGCTTACCCCTGGATGAACAGATGAATAGTGCTGGCAGATAGCGTAGAGCAAGCCGGCCTTACTAGTTGTTAACGCCATCTATCTTCATGACAAGGAACGTCGTCGAATCCATGACCCTTCAAGACAAAATGTTCAGGCATCTGTCACCAGATGGCGCTGTAGAGATAGTGTTGCCACCTGTACTGGTTTTTAGTTTTTTTAGTATTGAACAGTAATGATTCATTCATTCGCATCTTGATTATTGTCGAGTAATAAACGATTTCGTGAAGAGAGAATAAAAAGCATTCATTTTGCCCCGAAGTCACTTCAATATTATAAGAGGACAGAAGAGGAGAAGGAAGGAGAGGAGACTGAAAACGACAATCACGAGAGCTTTACCATTGGACCTTCGTCGCCGCATTTGGAGCTTCACATCGCGAGAAGAAGACTTCAAGAACCACGGTCAGGCCTTCTACTCCATCCTTATCCCATCCTCAAGCTCTTTAAACTAATACAGTGTTGTTTTTGTACAATTTCAGCGCATTTTGCGCCGCGTCAATCGAGCTTACTCTTGACGTGTCCGCCGCACTGCACCTACCTTCATCGTGCTTTCGTGAGTACTCTTTTGTTCTTATAAGCCCCCAAAATGAGTGACGATGAATTTAGGCAGGCCTCTGCAGCTGCCTCTGTTAGTGCCGTTCAATTGGATTTGCCAAAAAGTCCCCGAAAACGCCAGATTAGTGACCGCATGTCGGACCTCCGAAGACAAAGGGGTACACTGAAACAGCGCGTCACGTTATTTCAGAAATTTATTTATAAATTCTCTAATAATCCTTTAAATGACGTGGAAAGAGCGGAATTACAGCTGCGAATGCAGTCTGCAGAGACTTTGTTTTATAATTTTAACGTTCTTCAAACGGAAATCGAAAACAGTGTCGAAGAAAACGATATGTCTGTTCATCTAGAATATCGGGAACAATTTGAAGAACAATATTTTAGAGTAATGGCAGTTGCTAAGTGTAGTTTGGTTGAAGAGAATAGCAAATCCGAATCCAGGTGTAACAATTCGCCTGTGCGAGCCTCAGTCAAGTTGCCAGAAATCAAGCTGCCCTCTTTTAGCGGTTCTTACGATCAGTGGTTAGAATTTAAAAACTCTTACGTCACCATGATACACGAACGGAATGACCTGGATGCTATACAGAAATTCCACTATTTGCGATCGTCACTTAGTGGTAGTGCCCTGCAGGTAATTAGTGCGTTAGAATTTACCGCAGCCAACTACGCTCACGCATGGGACTTGGTAGTACAAAGGTTTCACAACAATCGCTTATTGATCCACAATCATGTAAAGTCGCTGTTTACGATCCCATCGATTGCGCAAGACTCTCCCGCACAAATAAGAAAGTTAATAGATACCGTCAATCGTAATTTGCGTGCTCTAAACACTATTGGTGAACCAACCGATTCGTGGGACACCCTAATTATTTATTTAGTTGTCACCAGATTAGATTCTGCCACAGAGAGAGAGTGGGAGAATCATAAAGGTTCATTGACAGGGCGCGGTGATGAGTCATTGAAACTGGATGATTTGTTTTCTTTCCTGAAAAACAGAGCAGATATGTTGGAAATGGTTAGCTTCAGAAAGACTAATGCAGTTAAACAGCCGCAAGAAAGCAAATCATCCAACTCAGCGGCTAATAAACAACAACAACACGTTCATAGTTATGTTACAGCGCGTAACAAATCGCAGTCCGATAGGCTAACACGTATCTGCGCAATGTGTGAGAAAAATCATGCACTGTATACGTGCATTCTTTTCTTAAATTTACCCATTCGAGAGAGGATTCAATTTGTAGAAAAGAAAAACCTGTGCCCTAATTGTCTACGATCAGGGCACTCGGTGTCGGATTGCTCTTTTGGCTCGTGTAGACAATGTCAGCAGAAACATAACGGGTTGCTTCACACCTCCGTCGGTGAAAATGTTTCTATAGCCGCGCGTGCGCATCATTCACAGCCGGCCAACAACGACTTGCCTACTGTTTCAGCTGCACTCCATAGTCAATCTGATTCTCATTCGCGAGAGATTAGGTGCGATAATAGCTTGCAAACCATGTCGAGAGGTTTGCAACCGGTTTTGTTGTCCACCGCGGTAATAGAGATAGCTGACGCTCACAACGAATATCACAGCGCGCGTGCGCTTCTTGATAGTGGTAGCCAGCATTCGTTCATTACGGAGAAATTATGTAGACGTTTAGAGATCCCTATGATACAGTCCACTGTCCGTGTCTCGGGTGTAGGGCAATCGGTCACTACCTCGAGTCAACTATGTGATATTTCTCTGCGATCAAAGACATGCGAATACAATACACAAGTGCAATGCCTAGTCTTGCCGTGTATAACATCTAGACTACCTTCGGTAGGTTTAGATTTTGATACTTTATGTATTCCCGAGAACATTACTCTGGCGGATCCCACATTTAATGTGCCTTCAGACATAGACGTCCTGATAGGTGCAGATTTATTTTGGGAACTGTTAGACGGAGAAAAAATTCGATTAAATTGCGGGCCTTACTTACACAACTCTAAGTTAGGGTGGGTAATTTCAGGCAGCATGCCAAGAAGTACAGTGAGCCATAAGAAGGTTCACTGTAACTTTACTAAAACGTGTGATGATGTAGATTTGCAAATGCAACGATTTTGGGAGCTTGAGGAGGTCCCAAAACCGAAACACGCGCTTTCAGTGGATGAGCAAAGGTGCGAAGAGATTTTTGCTGCCACTACAGAACGCGACGAATACGGTAGATTTCATGTAAGGATCCCTCTAAAAGAATCAGCTGATTCTCTTGGAGACTCGTACAGCGCGGCTGAAACGAGATTTAAGTCGCTAGAACGTAAATTTGAACGTTCGCCGCAGTACAAACAAATGTACTGTGATTTCATACAAGAATATATTGACCTAGGTCACATGACCCCAATTAAGGAGTACGAAAAACCGTGCTTCTTCCTCCCACATCACGGAGTTTTTCGCGAGAATAGCTCAACAACAAAATTAAGAGTTGTTTTCGACGCTAGTGCGACCACTTCGTCGAAAAAGTCACTGAATGATATTCAGTACACGGGCCCTATACTTCAGAATGATATATTCTCAATCCTTTTGCGATTTCGACAGTACAAGTATGTGGCGTGCGCAGACGTCGAGAAAATGTTCCGACAGATACTTGTACAGTCCGACCAAAGAAACTTGCAACTTATTCTTTGGCGAGATCGCCCTTGTGACTTGTTAGGAATTTACCGTCTTAACACTGTGACTTACGGTACTTCCTCAGCACCGTTCTTAAGTATGCGTTGCCTAAAAGAACTTGCAAAGTGCTGTGACGACCCTGAGGTCTCTAAAATCATCGATGAGGATTTTTATGTAGATGACCTCATCACCGGCTCCGACGACGAGCAGGCTTTGTTCAGCATTTGTGAACGAACCTCTCAAGTACTGCGCGCTGGTTGTTTTCCACTCCGAAAGTGGATGTTCAACCACGATGTCACGTCGAATATGTCGAAGGAATTATGCATAGGGGAACATCAACAAAACAAAACGCTTGGATTAGGATGGTGCAATAGTACAGACGAACTTTACTTCACAACAAGGTTTGAACATACGCCTAACTTGACAAAACGTGTAATGCTGTCCGTAATATCGCAGATTTACGACCCTTTAGGGCTTTTAGGGCCGGCGGTCATCATTGCAAAAATTGTATTACAAAAGTTATGGTTGGCTAAGTTAGATTGGGATGAAACCGTGCCGGATGACATCATTCGGACTTGGGATAGTTTCATCGATACACTTGATTGTTTACGTGATTTAAAAGTTCCACGATTCGTAAGGAGCGGGCACACTCAACATACGGAACTTCACATATTTTCCGATGCTTCTCAAGACGCTTACGGTGCGTGCGCTTACTTACGTACTTACGATGACGATTCAACAGTGACTGTGAAGTTACTTTGTGCTAAGGGCAAAGTCTCCCCTTTGAAGGCCGTCAGTATTCCACGATTAGAACTCTGCGGCGCTTTAGTAGGTGCGAGACTGTTCCGCAAAATCGTGGAATCTCTCAGATTAAAGATAAATCGCGTTTGTTTCTGGACAGATTCTACGATAGTGATCGGTTGGTTACGTATGTCCCCACGCTTACTAAAACAATTCGTCCAAAATAGAGTAACAACAATTAACGAATTGACAGGTGATTCGACTTGGCGACACGTAAGCGGTAAAGAAAACCCGGCCGACCTATTGTCTAGGGGTCTTAATTTACTCGCGCTTAGCCAGTCCTGCTTGTGGTGGAATGGGCCGACATTTCTACAAGACAACAAGTTTACTTTGCCCCATAGTTATCCCAGTTGCGAGTCGAGTGAACTACCGGAACTAAAAACAGAGTCGCAGACAGTTGCGTTCGTTTGTTCAGAGAAAACGGACAGCAATCTGTTTGAGTTTAATAGACATTCCTCTTTAAATCGAATGAAAAGAATCGTAGCCTATGTGCTTAGATTCATAACAAATGCCCGGCCACATCGCCAAGCATCCCTAACCGGTTTGCTATCAGTAAACGAGTTGCGGGCTGCCGAGCGCACGCTAATCACCAATGCACAAAAACAGATGTTTCCGCGTGAATATTATAATTTAGCAAACAACCTACCAATCTTAGACAAGAGAAATAGTAAGATTTCAGGCCTTAGTATCTTTCTAGACAAGAATGACGTAATTAGGGTCGGTGGTAGACTGTCGAACGCGAGTGAATTCAGTTATAATAAAAAACATCCAGTTTTACTGTGTAGTAAACACCGTTTCACAGAGTTATTGTTCCGAGATGAACATAGGAGATTATTGCATGCCGGTCCCCAGTTACTACTGTGTACTGTGCGTGAGTGTTGGTGGCCTCTGGCAGGCAGGAACCTTGCCAGACGGATTGTGAAACAGTGTGTAACGTGCGCACGGATGACAGGTAACACTTTGACCCCTCTTATGGGTAATTTACCCCCAGAACGGTTACATCCGGGTTACCCGTTTATGTATTGTGGCGTGGATTACGCAGGCCCTGTCTCTGTACTGAATCGTCAGGGCCGCGGAGGTAGATTGGTGAAAGGGTACATTTGCTTATTTGTCTGTTTCGTGACTCGCGCCGTACACTTGGAGTTGGTCAGCGGTCTCTCAACCAAAGACTACATTTTAGCACTGAAACGTTTTATTTCTCGCCGAGGGAAGCCGGTAGAAATACACTCCGATAACGGACGGAACTTTGTCGGAGCCGAACGAGAACTTTCTTCACTTTTTCTAAATAATTCTAAAGACATTTTAAATTTCGCAACTAACGAAAATATTAAATTTAAATTCATCGTCCCTTACAGTCCTCATAGCGGGGGGTTATGGGAATCTGGAGTTAAGTCGTGTAAACACCACCTCCGCAGAATCATGGGTAATGCTCGATTGACCTTTGAAGAATTTACCACTTTATTAACTTTAATTGAAGCAGTCCTCAACAGTCGTCCTATGTCACCATTATCCGCAGATCCTAACGACCTTTCTCCCCTCAGTCCTGCTCATTTCCTCATAGGGAGGCCTCTGACCGCTGCGCCCTGCGAAGACCTCTCGGAAGCTGCCCCACATCGCCTGCTCCGCTATGACAGGATCGAGCAGATGCGTCAGTACTTCTGGAGCCGCTGGTCAAAGGAGTACATCTCGGAAATGCAGACTCGTACGAAATGGAAGGCGAGATCAGCACAGGACCTACGTCAGGACATGCTTGTTTTGATCAAGGAAGACAACCAACCACCTTTAAGATGGCGGCTCGGCAGGATTGTGAAGACTTATCCAGGGAAAGACGGCGTGTCCCGTACAGCAGACATAAGAACAGCCAACGGGACTATCCAGAGATCCTTTTCCAAGATCTGCCCCCTTCCGCAACAGCCTGATGGTGGAGACCTCATCCCCAGCGTCGTGTGCAGCTTGGCCAGCGCTTGAAGAAGTTGGAAATACAGTTTTCCAAGGCCGGCGGGATGTTAACGCCATCTATCTTCATGACAAGGAACGTCGTCGAATCCATGACCCTTCAAGACAAAATGTTCAGGCATCTGTCACCAGATGGCGCTGTAGAGATAGTGTTGCCACCTGTACTGGTTTTTAGTTTTTTTAGTATTGAACAGTAATGATTCATTCATTCGCATCTTGATTATTGTCGAGTAATAAACGATTTCGTGAAGAGAGAATAAAAAGCATTCATTTTGCCCCGAAGTCACTTCAATATTATAAGAGGACAGAAGAGGAGAAGGAAGGAGAGGAGACTGAAAACGACAATCACGAGAGCTTTACCACTAGTTAATGTCACCTGTTGCCAGGCAACGGACGCAGACGTGGGCGAAAACGCTGCATTGCTTTACTGGAGTGCAGAGCCGGATGTAGCTGTGGCGCCTCATGCTGGCTCCGTACATGTGCGCGACAACCACAGAGAGCTGCAGGACGGAAGGCAGCTCACTATTCACGCTACGGACAGGAACGGCGAAGGACTTACGGGGAATGTTACATTGCTGGTCAGTACCGAAATTAGCTGTCTTTGATTTCTAACAGTCTTATCCTCTTAAGTCCTGACCTTGAAAATAGCAATGGTTTTCTTTTGTTATTTTCAAGAGCAGGTTATAAAAAGTCGATTGGACTGAAACATTCTTAAGACGGAGTTAAAGCCGGTTCATAAGAGGTGATCGTGCCATAAACCGGATTTAACTCCGACTTAAGAGTGGAAACGACTTTTAATAAATAAAACAGTAAAGCTCTAAAAATACAATCAACAGCAGGTTTACATTTTTTTTTGCAAAGCCCCCTCATACGATGGTTACTGTAACTGGTATGCTGTCTCCTTTCTCGTTCAATCTAGTAGGTATTTTAGCAATGAGGCTTAGGATAATAAAATTGTGGACATTTTAAATACAGTTTTGTTTTCCTATACATAGTTTTTTATAGGGAAAAGTTTAGTAGTATGGCATTTTCGCAATCAAAAATTAGGTATAGGATATCAAAAATATGTCTTAAATGTCCGTCCGCGTTTTATATGGGCTCTCCAATGAGATTAATACATTTTTGTGCAAGTTCTCTGAAGATACAGTTGTGCGGTTATCTGTCTTTACGCCACACCCTATATATTGATAGTATAAACACTACTCTTGCGTGACGTAATGGTAAATAACATTTTCTCAAACATGCTTGGAAATTTGAGCATTATTTTGACAACCTTCTTCGAGATAAATCGAAATTGCTTTACTGCCTAAATACATGCGAGCAGCGGCCGGCAAAAGTTGTATGAAAATCCATATCTCTCATATTTTAGCAGCCAAATAAATTACATAGTAAACTCATATCTGTCGTCTAATTTAAAAACCGGCAAGTGCGTAACGGGCCACGCACAATGTAGGGTTCCGTAGAAAGAGGGGATTTTATCCGATTTACAGAACTAACAACTTCATTAAAGTAATTTTTAATTGATTTTGTACGAAGTTTTCCTTTTATAGGTTGGTCACCTATAACTCGTTAACTTGTAAAGCCGTGTTAGTTTTCTTCTTGATGGTCTTCAATCCAATCCATCGATACTACACACTATAGTGTAGGCGAGAAAAAAAAATTGCATCCCTAATGTAGATATTGGGGGGTACTCTAAAACAAAATTCCAAAGATTTTTCTACAGTTTTGCCGGCATGATTAATATGTATCTCTATGCGAAATATGTATCTCTATGACGCAGACTTACACAGACACAGACAGACAGACAGACAGACGGACGGACATGGCGAAACCATAAGGGTTCCTTGTCTACTACGGAACCCTAAAAATGGAGCGATCTTTTACTCCGAAAAATGGCAACCAAGGAGGTAATTTAAATCAAAGGTGTTATTTAAATTTTGAACTGGCTTGCAAATATAAAGCTCTTTATTGAAAAAAAAAACAAATGAACACTTTAACGCGGGAAAAATTATTGGTGTTCGTTGTTCGTCATTGATTTTGAAAAATAATTGTATTTTCAAATAAAAAATTCTGCCTAGATATAAGTCTACCAGAATCTCATGGCAAATAGGGAAATAAAAATTTGTTGTGTGCAATACAGGGGAAATTGGATTAAACGATCTTGATACTGTTTAATTTTTATTTCATCATTCAGCCACAAGAGGTCCACTGCTGGACATAGGCATCCTCCATGGATTTCCAAAAAAACCGGTTGGAAGCGGCCTGCATCCAGCGCCTTCCTGCCACTTGGATGAGGTCATCTGTCGATCTTGTGGCTGGTCGTCCTACGCTGCGCTTGCCGATATGTGATCTCCATTCGAGAACTTTTCGGCCCCATCGGCCATCTGTTCTGCGTGCTATGTGCCCCGCTCACTGCCACTTCAACTTACTAATCCGCTCGGCTATGTCGACGACTTTCGTTCGTCTACGGATCTCATCATTTCTGATTCGATCTCGTAGAGAAATTCCAAGCATAGCCCTTTCTATAGCTCGTTGCGTGACCTTGAGCCTTCTTATGAGGTCCATAGTGAGAGACCACGTTTCAGTTCCATAAGTCATCACTGGTAACACACACTGGTTGTATAATTTTGTCTTGAGCGATTGAGGTATATTACACGAAAAGACTTGTCTAAGTTTCCAGAATGCTGCCCAGCCGAGTTGGATTCGACGATTGACCTCTTTCACGAAGTTGGACCGGGATAGTTGGACTGTTTTTCCTAAGTAGACGTATTCGTCTACAACTTCGAGAGTCGAGTTCCCCAATGTTATTGGGGTGGGCACAATACGGGCGTTCGACATGACCTTCGTTTTGTCCATGTTCATTTTAAGGCCCACACGTTGGGAAACTCGACTGAGGTCTTCGAGCATTATACCGAGGTCTTTCATCGTTTCTGCCATGACTACTATATTGTCGGCAAATCGAAGGTGCGTGATGTACTCACCATTGATATTGATGCCGCGTCCCTGCCATTCCAGAAGCTTGAAAGCATCTTACAGTGCGTTCGTGAACAGTTTCGGAGAGATAAGGTCTCCCTGTCTCACGCCTCTTCTCAATGGAATTGCCTCCAAATTCTGCTCCTGTACTCGGACCAACATGGTTGCGTTGTTGTACAAGCACTTCAGCACCTCGATATACCGATAGTCAATACGGCAACGCTGGAGAGACTCGAGCACTGCCCATGTCTCGATCGAATCGAAGGCTTTCTCATAGTCCACAAACGCTAAGCAGAATGGCAAATTATACTCTTCAGTCTTCTGTATAATTTGCCGCAGCGTGTGGTTGTATGTCTATGGTACTAAAGCCCTTTCGGAAACCGGCTTGTTCGGGAGGCTGGAAGTCATCAAACCTGCGTTTGAGACGATTCGTGAGGACCCTCGAAAACAGCTTATAAACATGGCTCAGAAGCGAGATGGGTCAGTAGTTCTTCAATAGAGAGTTATCCCCTTTCTTGAAGATCAGCGTCACCACGCCTCTGTTCCATGCTTCTGGCGTTTTTCCTTCGAGCACGACGGAATTGAAGAGCTTCTGAAGGACTTTAAGTACTGGTGTTCCACCCGCTTTCAGGAGCTCTGATGTGATTCCGTCCTCTCCTGGTGCCTTATTATTCTTGAGCTGTTTCAGGGCCATCCTAATCTTATACAGGCTGATGTCCGGGATATCTTCGGTATAATGTCGAGTCAGTTTGGCTCTCGGATCTTTGTTCAAACTGCTAACAGGTCCGTAGAAGCTCTCAATCTCCCTCAGCACCTCTGATTTGGTCGACGCTATACTGCCGTCCTCTCTCATCAGCTTCGTCAGCTGGCTTTGCCCAATAGACAAGTCTTTTGCGAACACTTTGGAGCCCTTGTTCCGCTCTATAGTCTCTTTAATACATTCGTTATTAAAGGACCGAATATCGTGCCGCATAGACTTTGAGATGTGTCTATTGAGCTGCCTATATGACTCAGCATCCTCGGAGGACTGCAGTTGCAACGCGCAACGTTTAGCCATGAGGTCGAGAGTATAGTTTGAGAGCTTTTGTCGTCTACTCGTACGGTTTGGTCTATAGAACCTTGAGCCCACTGTACGAACAGTTTCTACAAACCTGTTATTCATCTCGTCCACCGATGCGGGGTTCTCCAGGCACTCAAAGCGATTTGATAATTCGAGTTGAAAGTTCTCGGGGTTCTGGATATGGGCACGAGTAGGTCGGAGCGTGGACTTCATGAGACGAGACCTCTCAAGTTTGACATTGATATTCAATGTGCCTCTTACTATTCGGTGATCGCTTCCGGTTTTCACCATTTTGATCACAGAGACGTCATTGAATATTTGTCTCTTGGAGGTCAGGTTGAAGTCTATCTCGTTTCTCGTGGAACCGTCGGGACTCAACCAGGTCCACTTCCTGTGGGGTGGCTTCTGAAAGAAAGAGTTCATCATAAAGAGTCCCTCTTTCTCCAGGAAGTCTGCCAACCTTTGTCCTCTCGGGTTCCATTGCCCATGACCAAATTGCCCCACTCTCATCTCACCCTTGCTTCTTGTGCCCAGCTTCGCATTGAAGTCCCCCATAACCACGTTAAAATAGGTTTCCGAGGTATGTATAGCCTCATACCTATGTCCTATGACCTTCAGAGAACATCTCTTAGATATTCTGAGTATTAGGTACACCACCCTGCTCGACACACTGTTGATGGCCAAAATGTTATTTACGAGGGACTTGTGGACGAGAAACCCGACACAACCCTGGGACTGTTGCTCGCCCTCCCGGTAGTAGAGCAGGTTACCGGATTTCAGTGTTATCCTGTCCTCGCGCTCTCGACGGACTTCAGATAACCCTAGGATATCCCAGTGTAACCTACCCATTTCCTCTTCCAGCTCAATTAGCTTTTCGTCTGTCCTCAATGTGCGAATGTTGTGTGTTACCAGGGCCAGTCGTTTTCGTTTTTGTGGGTGGTAACCAGATCTCTGCCGGAGATTCTTAGCACCCCTTGCTCCGCCGTTACCGTGGTCGCTACCGTAGCCACGAATACCGGAGCTGCCGGGGACTGGGGGCCTGGTTTTTTGGTTTACTGCCATGAGGGTATTTGCCTTACTCGCCACGCTTGGCATGCGGGTTGGCGAGCGCAGTATATCGCATTTTCACAGAAGGCGCTGCTGCCCACCTTCTGGTAATGTGTCCCTTAGCCGGTTTTTACGGCACCCGCGTGAAGAGATGGGGGGGCGTACTATTCTAAAGCCGGCACCCCACGGCCATATGAAAATCACATTTTTTTATTTTTGTTTTATGCCATGACATTCTGGTCGGCCTATACTTACTTAGATTTAATTTCTGTGCATTATTTGACTATACAAGCCTCAGCCACAACTAGGTACTGATGGACTTACGTATGTGTGCCTTGGCTTCGCCTCGGCCCAAATTTACACGTTCGTCTATCAATGCCTCTTTTGCTGGCCGCTGCAGTAATGTAACAATGTTGCTTGCTCCCTTGTATACATCATATACTCGTAACCAAATAAAATGCTCCAAGCAGCTCAGATGCGCTAAAAATTCCAGCATTGAAAATAAATTCCTACGCCCAACTTCACATACGCCAATGCGATAATGAATATTACCTTTTAGGTGCGCTTGTTAGACGTCGACCACATTTCCATAATAACAGTTCGGGACGCCTTCCTAGAAGAGGAAACAGCAATACTCAGTAATTTGACACAGGCTATTGGCTATGATGTGAAAGCACTTACATCTATGGTTGTATCCGATAAGTATGATGACGCCTTCTCTAGGATGAAACGTCAAGCAGTCCAAGCAAGAGGAGCCTCGCTGAGAATGTATGTTTATGGCTTGAGGAACACCATGCCTGTTGATACAAATGAACTGATCAGGTGATCTATTGTTTCTTTAATTTCTTTGTGTTGAATCTTTGTTTCCAGGACCTATTTTAACTAAAGCTGCTTCTAATATACTTCAAAAATTTAGTTCTCTGTTTATATGCATGCATAACTCTTTGTTCGATTTTATGTATATATATTTGTTCAAAAGAAAGTACTTCAAAGCTAGTCCTATATAAATTTGGTCAAGATCTATCCATAAGATCGATGAGAAAATCATCGAATTCTTTTTAGTGCGTGTATTTCTTGAAGTCGGTTTTCTTATTAGAAAAGTTTTCTCATTAATGACACAAGTATTTTATTTCCAGTGATATAAACAGCAACGTTATAGCTTCGGTCATCATAGGAGACAGTGTATCTCTACAAGATTATCTAGAAAGCAACGAGATATGCGTCATTCCAGGACGTGACATAGGCTTGTTAGCGGCGACAATAGTGCTCAGCGTCCTTCTATTCATACTAATTGTACTCATTGCTCTATGGTATTTCCTGAAATGGTAAGAACACCGTTGCTTTAACTACCTACTTTATGTCTTACAGCATAATGCTAGCCCAAATTGACATTGAAATCATTTTACACAGGAGAAAGGAAAATAACTACAAGGAATTCAGCAATCAGGATGACGTTGCTTCTCGGAACGACTCACTGGACATCGCCCCAAAACTTGACACCATTACGCGGCCTAGACTTAACATAGATGAACTGAAACGAAGTGAAAGACGCCTGCAAGAAATGCTAGACACTCCAGTCAATAACGCAGTTGCAGAACCCAGTACTAGCAGTACTAGTAAAACCGACCCGCCTGATACCGCAATACTCGACTTACCACTGCCAGACATTACTGTCCCCATAGTGATACAGTCTATAGACAAATTAAAAGCGGCAGCAGACGACGATGATGAAGATGAGTACGGAGAAAGGAAAAACAATGGAAGAAGGAAATCTGTGGTAACATTCAACGAGAATGTAGAAAAAATAATACACGTCGAGGACCACCCAGACTCCGACAGTGACCCTGAATACGAAATTGAGAGACTGTAAATCAAATTAAATCATTCTTAAATAATGGAATGAACGTAATTATAAATAGGGAATGTTTTTATCTCAACAGAAGCTCTTGTTGACTTTTTCCTGCTTTTTATTTGCTTTTATTCGACAAAAATGGCGTGTTCTCTTGCCGCGGTGGCATTGTCCTCTTTACGACCTAAAGATATTTATCAGACATGCGAATTAAATAATGCGCATTGCCTAAATGCGTCGTTTTTGTATCGCTACAGTGCTGCTCATTAAGATAAAAGGCTTATTTATAAAAACACGATTCCTCTGAAACACACCTAAGAAGCTGTTTAAATAATCTATGGTTACATCGTCCCCTTTACCACAGACCATTTAAACTGCATTTGACAGACTATTCAAATACCTTCTTCAATCGTACCTACTATCCGTACTATTTGGTCAGTAGGCTGATAGGCTGGTTGTTATAAAATCGCGACTACATACGCCGCGGAAACTTGTCCCGCAAAAATTCAAGTTCTCTTGTTATTATGCGTTATTTGATTGAATTTCAACGTTTACTAAAGAGGGTGTAGTCACAAAAAATGCATATATGAAATGCTTAACTCAAACAATGTACTTCATACATTAAAACAGGAATC
This sequence comes from Yponomeuta evonymella, assembly GCA_963969515.1. Classification (NCBI taxonomy): domain Eukaryota; kingdom Metazoa; phylum Arthropoda; class Insecta; order Lepidoptera; family Yponomeutidae; genus Yponomeuta; species Yponomeuta evonymella. Next base: position 11,983,258 of record OZ018349.1, read on the forward strand.
ACTTTTCGACAGGTTATATTATGAAAAGTATTTCCCATTGTATTTTTTACTTATGTACAATAAACGTATTAATAATAATCATTAAGAAAATGCTAGCTCTCCATTGTCGGCTATACGTAGTTAAAACCGTAAATCAATTATATAAAATTTAATTTTCGTCGGACAGCCACAAAATATGTTTTAGTGACATCATTTCTGCGCTCTGCGTCAACCGCCTGCCGTCTCGACCGGCATTATGATAAAACTTGAATATACAGTTACAATGTCCTCGGGTATTTTTAATGACATTAGATTTTACATTCAAGGAGCAGACTTATGATAACATCTGAGACATGCACGAAATTACCAACTAAGTAGATTCCTGGATAGAAAAAGAGCAGTAAAAGAGCAGTTGAATAGAAATAGAACATACAAAATCTAAAAGAACCGTCTATATCATCTCACAATATAGTGAAAAGCTGTATATATCAGTAACAGGTATTGATTGGCGTCAGGACGGAGACCATCTGCATTCACACATTTTGAAGTATAGACACCCTAAAAATTGCACTTTCACATGTATAATTAACTAGCTTTCCCGGCGAACTTCGTACCGTCACAGAATCCGTTTATATAATTCTTGCACAACGCCATCTATTTTTAAAACCCAACGTTCGCTCGCACAATGCCATCTATTTTTAAAACCCAACGTTCGCTCGCACAACGCCATCTATTTTAAACTTAAAATAAAAACGCGGGAACGCATTACAGGGATGTCAAGTATGCTATGTTTCAATTCAGAAATTTGTCTATCTGTAGGTACGCCAAGTTTCAAGGAAATCCATTCAGTCGTTATTGCGTGATTGAGTAACAAACATCCAAACATTTTCACAAACTTTCACATTTATAATGTTATAGTAGGATAGTGGGATATCGCAGCGGTTGTAAAAATCTCAACAAGATACAAGGTCGTTCCAACATTTTCCTGAAAAAATCATATATCCCGCCGTCTCTATATGATGCACAAGGTGTAGGAAGCTAGACGTTAGATATAAATACGCTAGTTTAATAACGATACTCTTATCCACTTTGATTTAATTTTACAATTAAAGGCTTCACAATTTTGTGGTTTGGTCAATTTTATATGATCAATTTTATGTGTCTGAACAACTCATACACTCAGGTTTCCACACGATGTTTTCCTTCACTGTTAGCGAGTGGTATTAAACTACTATAACATCACAAATGTACGTAACTTAGAAAACAAGGTCATTGGTACATGCCGGGATTCGAACCCACGACCTCGCGAATGAGAAGACGGCGTTCTACCGTCCGCTACCACCGCTTTTATTGTAAGAATAAATTCAAAATTTTTTTTTAGTCATTACAAAAATGTGGCTTACAATTAATATATTTTGTGGAGAAGAAGCTAACAAAGAAACTCCACATTTGTGACGGTCCACCTCAGAAGTTTGATACTGACCATTATAATATGTATGGAATTTGTTTTCATGTTTTTTTATTAAAGGATCTCGACCATTAGCAGTATCGCTAAAATCTAAATAGTGTCACCAGTTTTCAGTGTCCATAATTCATGTTTTCAATTATAAAAAATTGGGGTTTTGTTATAAAACCATGACTTCTCCGTAATTCTAAATTAATAAAGTTATACAATAATTAATGCTTCCGGTTTAACGACCGCTGTCATCTTGATACAAATTCATTTGTCCATTCACAGACCTATTCAAATCTCAATCTGTGCATTCAATAATGTAGTGTTGCCATCCAACCGACTGCTACTTTTCAAATCGAATGAATAGATACAGTGAAAAATAGGTATATTTAGCTGAAAAAAGTAGCATAACATAACTTTTGTTATTTCGTTTGATAATACCTAAGTACTTCATTTGCATATTTCTTTATCCACCTGTTCATTTAGATTATTTGCGGTTTACATTATATATTAGGTACTAACACTAGATAACAGATTCAACAGTGTGGACCTTCATCATCATCATCATCAGCCATTTAACGCCCACTGCAGGATATAGGCCTCCTTCGTGGTTTTCATAACCATGAGGGGTTTTGCCATAATCGCCACGCTTGGCAGGCGGGTTGGCGATCGCAGTATGCGGTTGAAATCTCAAGAAAACGCTGCTGCCCGTCTCCTGGTAATTTTTTTCCTTAGTCGCCTTCTACGACATCCACGGAAGGAAATGGAGTGACGCTATTCTTAATCCGGTGCCACACGGATCTGTGGATCTTGTGGACCTTAATTTGACCGAATATCTCGGATGCTGATCTCTAAATAAACCTTTAAATGAACTAGGAAAGCGGTGGTTATGTATTAACAGAACGCTTGCATCACATTCCAAGGTGTTGGGTTCGAATCAGACATTGTATGTGATTTTTTTATAGCAGTACGACTGTCTAACGTTTACGGAAAATATCGAGAGGAAACATGTGTATGAGGTACACCCCATGTCCCCATACCTCACCTCACTCCAAAAAAGCTAAGCATAGTGGCAGATTATACTTCTCGGTCTTTTGTACATTCTGCCGCAGCGTATGTGTGTGGTCCAACGTATGTAAAGCCTTATCAGAAACCGACTTGTTCGGGGAGTTGAAAGTCATCGAGCTAGCATGCAAGACGATTCATGCCCTAAAGTGGGCACATAACGTAATCAGTACCTACGCATGGGTGACTTTGCAACTAAAATGTCATGGTTTATGTACGTAGACTGCACATTATATATGTTATTATGTAAAGGTGATATGAGGCATAATAACCGGGCTTTCTACTCGCATCACGTAAATCAATTATATTACATTTCAGTTATATTTTATGAAATGGTGACTGATGGAATCGAATTGATGATCGATATAAATTACATTTTGCAGCACTGAACGTCATCGTTCATAATCTGTGCTACGTCCTGTCACCTATCATTATAACGGTTTTGCGATTGTTTTCTTCATGATCAGAATTTATATTTGTTTATTAACTACTTCGCATGAATGTTAGTACTTTTGTGAGACGAAGTGTGACGGAGTAAATGAGTTAAGCTAGAGACTTCTTGTTTTTGTAAGTCTCCATATTGGTGTGTATTCTATCGTAAAATACACACTCCATCATTATGGATGATACCCTGAATTTGCGATGCATAATTGTTCCCTCGGATTGCGGCATTTGCAATGGAGGTCGTTGAGGGAATTGGTTATAATATTTACAACACTCTCGTTACTTGGATTTTTCCGACATCGGTAAGTTTAATTGTATATAGATAGCTTTTATAGCTTACGCATTTTATCGCCATTTTACACGGATATAAATGTGTTTACATTTTTACTTAATTTATTTTATAATAATTTTTGTATGGATTAATTCCACATACCCTAACTTTCACCTAGAGAATTAGACAGAGTACTCTGAGTTCCTTACCAGGGCCGAGTTTCATAAAACTACAATTCGGGGTTTATTATGACAATTTGATTTACATTGCGTAGCAGAGTCTTGCTACTAGCTGGCCTGTGGATTAGTCGACTTTGCAATGTATTTCGAATTGACATAGTAAACCATGAATGTAGTTCTATGAAAGAGGCCTCTGACTGAAAAAATATAATGTATATTTTGCAGATTTCACGTGAAGCGCAGGTTTGCATTGAATGTTTTGCTTGCTTACGAGATGCTGTCCAGTCTGAGCCAGCAGCAGCTCCTACGTTTGGGCATAGAAGTGTATTTTTCTCTTGTGGCACATCCATACTACGTGTACTTACGCACATCAAGGGTACCTGCAGATTGTGCAGAAAGGCCATTCAAATATTGATGTTACCTCATTTGGTAGGTGAAACCCAAAATATCCGGTGTTATTTAAAAACACGATTCATCTAAAAACATTCTCAAAATCTTTTCATTTACCACAGACTATTAGGTAAATATGCATTTGAGGAGTGTTTATGTAATTGAGTTTTTATAAATACCACTGTGTGTATTTAATTACTTGAATTGATTATTTTTAGGACCAAACTATGTATTATAGTTCTGACCTGGTGACCGCGGACCGGACGCCGCAGCGTGAGCAGGTTCCCCACCAGATGGTCTGACGACCTGGTTGCGGTAGCGGGGAGTCCCTGGATGCGGGCGGCACAAGGCCGCGAGGCTTGAAAAATCATGAGGGACGCCTATGTCCTGCAGTGGGCGTCAAATAGCTGATGATGATGATAGTTAGGTAGTTAGTTAAACCTGAGATTTCCGCACTTAGCCTCATGGTTGGGCCATTGTACGTAGCAAAGCTGTGAGTTTACTCCAGTCAGCCTATCTCTTTCCAGAAGGCCAGCAGTGCTCTGATGTCACTACAGGCCTCCTGAAGGGATCCCAGCTTCCTAATGATAGCGGTCCGTTGCTTTTCCACGCCTTCACAGTGAATGGTCACATGGGCGGGTGTTTCCTCTCTTTTGAGGCATCCCCGGCAAAGCGGGCTGTCGGTTATAATGATGATGATGTATTATAGTGGTATATTTACGCTAAGGACATGGCATTTTTTTCAAGATTTCCTCGCAGCATGCCGCGCAGCGCATGGGGTAGTATCGGTTCTCTAAATTAAAAAAAAAGTTTTTTCATCGGTTTTCGTGGAACCAATTCACATCAATAAATGTCACTTGGTGATTTGAGAAATGCCGGCCGATGGTGATGGTTTTACACGTGATTCATAACTTTTTTGCACCCATTGGCCAAGGTTGGGCTGTTTTTTTAATATAAGGCCATTAGTGTTGATGGAAGATCTTTTCGTGAAGCTATTTCAGCCGCGGAATGATGACAGTGAGTGTTTTGTGTTTTACTTTGCCCTCTCCGTGTTGTGGCACAAAAGCAGCTACTCCACATCATTTTCCAGATATGTTAGGGCACTATATACAGTTAAATTCTATGGAGCTAATTAGTATAGGTCGTACTTGACCTTGACCCTTAGCACAGTTGAAATATATAGCGATGGCCGCATAGATGCCAGTTATTGTCATAATTTTAATTGTTTCTAATGCTTTTCCTAAGCACTGCGCTGGCCTGTTATACTATAAGAATACCCCTAGAATTCTCCTACGTCTCAGTCATCGTCGCTGCAACAAGTGTTAGTAACAAACGAACCTTTTCGCCTCAAATCCATCGTCAACACTCATCAACTTCCGTTTTAAATAGTACTACAGCTTAAATAAACTCGCTCCCATGCATTTTGTGTGGGTTACGGATTATTATTATTATTACAGCGCAAGAGCGGTTGGAGAAGAATGAGTGAAAGAATTTAGTCTGGACGAACAGTTTAGGCCCGGTGCAACCTCTTTGCTAGCGGAATTCGCCTGAGTTACGCGGAGAGTATGCACACGACGTGTGAGAATGACAGTTTCATGTCATGACATGGTATAGGACACGAAAAATGCGGTAGTATTAATGATCTAATTACATCCTCGTCCGGAGAATTACTTTAATGCTAACAATAGTATTTTAAAATTCTAAGCCAGTACTTCAAATTAAGGTATTATTTCATTGTGGCACAACTTTGTTGATAGCGCTACTAAGTGTCTTAATCACTTGATCATTTTCCTTTGCAACTGCATATTAACAGTAACGCATTTGACTTTTTGTACAGTCATGTGGAACGCATTTTTATGAATACTTCGTTATTAGTAATCATACCTGAAAAATCCTAAATTAGAGCATAGGATAGTACTAGGCTCACATGAAATGATAAGAAAGCAAAAAAATATTCTCAATACTAAAACTAAATAACAAGGACCTCTGTAAAAAAATCCCACGGTTCACCCAGGTGGTCTCAGGAGGTGGACCGTGGGTAAGAAGGGAAGCTATTACTCGAGAATGTTAACATTATTTTAATACCAGACATTTTAACACATTTTTGAACCGCGTGGAGGTAACTGTATATAGGTGTTATATACCTTGAGGATTTTGTTGTAGAACCTTTTACAGAAAGGATGTACTGACTTTTGCAAGTCTTAATTGAAGAAGAAGAAGAAAAATATTTAAGTATTTAACGCCACATAGACACACATAATTATGCAGGAAAAGTAAATACAGAAAATAAGACAAAAGCAGAAGAAATGTGAAGCTAATAGTGAGAAAAAACAAAGTTAAGGGTACAGTGGACGTACTCTGTATGTCGATGCAGCGGAAAAAAGACCTCATGCCCAGTATTAGCTGAGGGTTTGCACCCACAACACTGATTTTCAGCTGGGAATTGTGAAAATTTAAATTTATGTTTATTCCTCGTATTATTTGTACTACCGTGCTACAATAGTGGTAACAATGTCTTTTCCACAGGGAGTTGCAAAAAGTCCCGGTGGAGCTTAAAACAATGCAAATAACTTTTATTATGGGATCAACGCTGAAACTGTGAAAAAACCCGGCCAAGTGCGAGTTGGACTCGCGCACCGAGGGTTCCGTACAAATTTGTAGGTACTTGCATATTCGATAAATTGAGTCTCGCAGTGTTTTCCAATCTATTTCCGAACTTTAAAGACTATTTTTTTATGATGTAATTACAAATATATAGTTTTCAGATTTTTCTCTGTATTTGTAGTATAAGACAATATTTTTTATTTTTTTGCGGCATAAAAGGCCGTTTTTTATATTAACTTAGAAGTCTGATTTTTTTCAGCTTTAAGGGACTGTAGACTTGAGTATATGGTTCGAATTTCAATTTGATATCTTTACGCGTTCTTGAGATAAAGGGTCTTGAGAGACAGACGGACGGACGGACAACAAAGTGATCCTATAAGGGTTCCGTTTTTCCTTTTGAGGTACGGAACCCTAAAAAACAGCAGTTTTATACATTTTTCTATAGCAAGCTTCAACATTTTGTATGAAACATCTAATATTTTTCTCATGTTTACGTAGTTGGTCTCATAATAAAAGTTGATGAGTAAAATAAGCCCCACAAGTTCTACCGGACTTTTTTGTAGAACAACACCTTGTACTTGACACACACGGTGATAAAGTAAATCCTTCTATAATTTAAATACTATTATAAATGTGAAAGTTTGTGAAGATGTTTGGATGTGTAGGGGGTTTGGACGTTTGTTACTCAATCACGCAATAACGGCTGAACGGATTTACATGAAACTTGGCGTACAGATAAACAAAGACCGTAATTAAGACATAGCATAACTGATATCCTAGTAATGCGTTCCCGTTGGATAATATTTATTTTAAGTTTAAAATAGATGGCGTTGTACGACCAAGCGTTGTGCTTTAAAAACAGATGGCGTTGTGCAAGAATCGTATAAACGGATGCTGTGGCCGTACGAAGTTCGCCGCGACAGCTAGTAAGATAATTTATTTCTAAGGGCCTGTTGCATGCAGTGAGAAGTACTCATATATTATAAAGGCTACATTAAAAAATATAAGAAAATATTCATTCATTCATTCATAAGCAGCCTATATACGTCCCACTGTAGGGCACAGGCCTTCTCTCAGAGAGATAGTATGGGCTTAATCACCACGCGTGCCCACCGCGGATTGGCGATTTCAAGCGCTGAGGTATGTGAATAACTCAGAGACCCAGGTTTCCTCACGATGTTTTCCTTCACCGTTAGCGAGTGGTAAGAAAATATGAAAGGTAAGAATTACACAAAATTGTCAAACAAATCAAGACTGCCGTACTAAACTAGCTCATGCAGGCTCTTGGCAATGCTTTATATTACTGCGAAGTTAGGATCTAAGAGAAAATGGTAACGATATGCTCGAGGGTCAAATTTTAGGTTAAAGCATCTCATATATAAAATATGGTAATAGTTAAGTATTTTTATTATTTCTATGTTTCGTTATTCCAACGCTACTTTCTTATTTATTTATTCTACTTTATTAGCAACAACAACGGTATAAAAATAGCTCATAATTACAGATTAACTAAAACTGAGGCCAATAATAGGTGTGCACAGCTAACTAATTACTACTTACGTCGCTTAATACGCGTTTGTACAAAGAGCTCGCTAGAAAATGCTTCAAAATGGTAGGTATCTAAATAATTAAATGCATGGAGAATACGCAACTACATAAGAATACGAATAATTCCTTAATTATAATTAGGTATTAAACATAAAAAAATAAATAAAACAAAGGAGCATGGACATTTTCGTTTTATAGTATGTGATTATGAAGTATAAGAAACATAAATAACTAGCGCTTAAGCCCTTTTTTGAGCCCTTCATTATAATCCTTCTGGGAAGTTTTCATAAATCACAAGAAGCAAGCATTCACCTAGCCGAGATCCATAGTAATGAGAGTGCTTAGGATTTTCTTAATTGACTCGTTTTCGTTTAAATCATACGCATTTTAGAACAAAAATTTTGTAGAACAAAATGGTTGCAGAACAAGAAATCCCCAGTATAACGGGTAATAGTACCCCTCAGTGGGCTTGAAATTTACAAATGAACACATTGTGCAGCAGGGACGTTGTCATGATTCAGAGCTTCGCTGGTTTGAAATAGTGCCTTTGAAAAAAGACTCATCATCCCCCAGATGTGAGTGTAATACACAATAAGATGCTCTCGGACGTGCTCTGTGCGCAAAACCCATAAAATTGCAAAGTCTGAATGCATTTCGCGTACGGCTGAACTCCTGTCTCCGGCATTAAAAAGTATTCCCTCCGACAGGGGCCTTTGCATGCCATTAGTTTGAGCACTCCGACGATCCGAGCTATTTGTGTCTCTCCTTTTCATTGTGAGGAAACCCGAGTGTCGGGCCCTTACCCTCTCTCTCTGACACTCCGAGAGAAGGTCACCCTGCAGTGGGTCTTACGTGTAAATATTTTGAAAGAGTTCATCTTCGTTAATGTTTCCTTCTAAAAAGGGGAAGGGTCACAGAAATGTCATTATGTAGATTTACGCAACGGAACACAGTCATTAAAGATGCTTGGGCTCTTCGCTGGGATGGGACTTTATACGCACTGAATTAAGTAAAGGGTCTTCCGTTTCACAAAACGTAAGTCAACTGCTTCGTCGGTGTAGCCGGCAACCCACGTCTGAGGGTCGTGGGTTAGATTCTCGCAGGAAGCCGCCACTTCTTTGATTTGAACAAATCATTATCTTCAGTGTGGGAGTTTTCTGCCAATAAATTTTATTTATTATTATTTTTCATTCAATTAGTCGTCCGCAAAAAGCCATATGGAATTTTCATCCCGTTGAACAGTAAAAATAAAAAATGGGTGCTCTCATATTAGAATACCTAGAAAATGATGATAGAATAAATAACATCACGAGTGTTTTGTGTGCACTGCAATCCTAAATATGGATGAGTAGTTGGATCCTTAAGCGTCGTAAACAAAATGTCACATAGACTTTTTGTCGGGAAAACGACAAAAATGTGATAATTAAATTGCCACGTTGTTGGAGGCCGCGCTGGTAATTATATAAATAAATATTACATAAGCATCGGATCCGTTTTGTTTAGACGACTTTGGTGGTTATGTTTCACGTAATATCTAACTGGATTTAATTGGCCTATCTAAAGTTTGCTCCGGTCAGCTATTAGGCATTTACACAAATGATTTGCATTCGCAAACAACTCGGTACTTTCTGTGACTCTTAAGTGATTGTTCTCATCGGAACGGTAACTTATTATCATGTCAATTAGCAATTAAATCACGGAAGTTAACAAATAAAATTTATTTACGTTGACATTCCTATCTTTGGATGGAAGCTTTACTGATAAATACATACATCATACATAAGCAGCCTATATACGTCTCACTGATAGGGCACACACAGGCCTTCTCTCAGGGAGAGAGTATGGGCTTAATCACCACGCGTGCCCACCGCTGGTTGGCGATTTCAAGCGTTGAGATAGCTCAGACACTCAGGTTTCCTCACGATGTTTTCCTTCACAGTTAGCGAGTGGTATTGCTACTATAACGTCACAAATGTACATAACTTAGAAAACCAAGTCATAGGTACATGCCCGCACTGGGGATCGAACATGGGTCTCTCGCTTCTGAGTCCGATGTTCTACCCACACTAGGATACCCTGTGTCGTGGGAACCAGAAACAGCGACATCACAAACATGTAAACACCCAAAATCTGGGGGTTTTTTTAAATTGTTTTACCGTATTATTTATCATGAAAGAAAATGGAATTAAATTTATCAAGGAACCAATCAAATAAAATGCTGATTAACATCTTTTTTGAACTGGCCTTCTTGTAGCTTTGTTCTCATATCTGTACTCACAGGGTCAATGTGGCGGTATTGCGTTACATTTAAGTGCTTTAATTCAGAACTAAATAGCCAGGCAAAAATGTCATTATACCTAAATTAAATCTACCATTTCAGTTCCAAAGTTGCTTGCAACATGGGCGACTACAGTGCACAGATAGTTAGACCTGAGATTATTGCACTTAGTCTCATAGATGGGCCATTGTACATAGTAAGCGCTGAGGTATGTAAATACCTCAGACACTAGGGTTTCCGCACGATCTTTCCCTTCACAGTCAGCGAGTGATATTGCTACTGCAAATTCACAAATGTATGTAACTTAGAAAACAAACTCACTGGTACTTGCCGCCATTCGAACCCACGACCCCCGGAATGTGAGGCTAGCGTTCTACCGATGCGCTTCTATCGCTCTACAGTGCACGGATATAAAAGTTGATATGCTATCAACTGTACAGACTGAGTAGTATGCATTGGAAATCAATCCCTATTTACCAGACTGCAAAAGCAAAGAAGTTTTATGTTAACTTGACCTATTAGTTACCGGAAACGAACGTCACAAGTGGAAATCTGTTGTAAGGTCGTAAGGGGAGCTTAAAGGACGTTAAGGACTAATATCTCTTAATTGGTGTCAAAATTAGGAGCGTCGTATTTTAAACTAGCCTGTTAAAGTAACGGTCTTAATAACTAACTTCAAAATTATTATTTTTTTAACTGGCATCGGTAATATCAAATTACCAGTTAGTAGAATCTTCTTAATATTAATAACAAAAAAATTGGTTGACACTTAAAATGGTCAATTATTTTCATGGCGTGTCTTTTAGCCGTATCAATCTTTTTATTGCACATGGCTCTACCCAGAAATACGATTAAAAAACAAGAGCATGTTTGCAAATCATCCTTATGTATCGAGAGTAGAGTGCGTGGTTGTAATTTCATTACCATTTTATAACTAAGTAACATAACATAAACTCACGCCTGTATCCCAGAGGGGTAGGCAGAGACCAGGGACTGCCACCTGCTACGATCCTGACAGATCACTTTCGCTTCCTCAACATTCATTAGTCGTTGCATGCACGCACGCCGGTTTCGGGTACTTTTTATCTTGCCCTTTGTTAATACATCCCCTATTTGGTCGAAGTATGTCCGTCTGGGTCGTCCTTTACCGGCCCTTCCGTCCACATTCGCTCGATATATTTGTTTTGTCAATCTTTCTTCCTTCATACTCTCCACATGTCTAAACCAACGCAACATTCCTTTCTCAACTAAGTATACCTACCTATATAGCCTTTTACTAGCCCAAAGCTTGACACTTAAAGTTAGGGCTTCGTAATAATATCTCCAAGGTCTATAAAGTCTCCGAGGTGCCTTTGATGACAAGAGCCTCTGGAAAATTTCTTTGTTTTATTGGGCATCATACTCATAAAATATAATGCAACCTAACCATTTGCATTGAGGACTACCAACGCGTACTTTTTCCAAGGCCTGCGGTCGGGTAATAAACTTTTCCTTTTTTTGCAAATGTCAAATATTTTTTCCAGAAAGTTATGCCGCCCAGGCATAAAAATTTTTTTACTCGTTCAAATAATTTTGACATTAAATTAAAAGTATCCAAGACTGTTTAAGGATAAATCTTGAAAGATGTTTATTTAAACAACTGAAACGTCTAGGTAGGTATAGTATGTGTGTGCGTCTCTTTAGTACAATCGCCAATACGTTGACTTGTAAAATGCACATCCGCGCTTTGTACTCAGTTATATTACGGACGACTTTGTAACGAATTGTATAGTTTCATTAGCTATTGACCGTACCTATGCCTACAGGGTTGTTTTCAAAAGGTGCAATTCCTAAAACACGTTAATTATAGTTTGTCATTTACATAAACTATTTCAAGGACTTCTAAATAATATTATTGTATTTTTGTGTCGTTTAACATTATTCTGTTTAGGGCAATGATTTGGCGGAGACTGCGACAAAGGTAAAGCACCTAAAGAGTAAATTTCATAAAATTATGTAAATGCAGCTATTTCAAAACACATCAATTTGAAAAAAACTTATAATACATAAGTTATTGTAAACACAAACACTAATTGACGTGTTTCAGATAATGTGATTTAATTTGTAAGTAATGTACTTTAAAAAAGACTAGCGCTTCTGATATTTGAGACGGCTTTATATCAAAAACTAAGGAATTAACGGTAAAATATTTTTTTAAGCTGGTTTTAAAATGCTAAATAGGACGTTAATGTAGGATTTCGGAATGCTTTTTATTGTCATATGGCTATTGGGTCATTCACCCTTGCGATAGAGACAGTCTCAGTAAAACACAGTGGTACAGAATATGTCAATATATCAAGAAATCTAGATCTTGTTCACAGATAACCACAGATATCTGCGGTATAAGCCAACGCTACGTATGTTTGATGGGGAAGAAATGTTAGTATACGATAATACATTTCTGGTAACGTTTTAACTAGTAATGGGAACATATTCGTTGAATGTGTGACGTCAGCGCAACTTTGCACCCATTTTCTAAAACCTAATGAGTCTCAATTCAGTATTTGTGTCTGTGACATCCTTGCTTGGTTAACACAACATAGATTATCCTAGAAAATGTATATCTATTGAATGTTGAGTTCAGGTATAAAACCTAGTTCAGTCACAGAAGAGAATGATTTGTATGCAGCTTCTTCTTTTGCCTAAGATATAATAAAGTAATCTATGAATCCACTTTTTGCGTTAACTTATGGCGTTGTTGATCGAGCGGAGGTATAACAGTGTGCCAAACAACTAAAATAATTTTGCTCCCAACTCCAAAGTTCAAGAACAAAATAAGAAGTTGAAGCAACAAACCTAAAGTTGATGCCCTTTAAGTTAGACTGAACTGGCGAGGTACTCATTGTATATCGGTGGTTGCCCTTCCGGTTGCCCAACAGGCTGATAAAGCGTCTTCACTAAGTTATTGCATTGTAACGTCACATTATATCGTATCAAATACATCCCTGTTTATTTTCATCTTGCGTACGACTTTATTTTGTCCGACGCAAAACAGCATTCTTGCAGCTCAAAACACAAAACAGCGTAGGCACTTATTTTAGTAACAATCGCTTCGTGTTCATTGTGTTCAAATTTTATTGTCATTTTGACATTGATTTTTAAGTATATGATAGAATTTCCCAACAATTTAAATTTTTCAGCAATCACAAATACATCTTAATTTGGCCAAGTCTTCTAAACAAGACTACAATATATATCCACACGTAATCTTAAATCTTTAGTAGGTAAAGTTTGTCGATATATCACCGTTAAAATACCTAGGTATTCACGGAATATCTATCACTGGCATCAAAATAATCATGTCTCTTTAATCACCGAAGAACGTTCATCAAGATGTAGGCTTCGATAGTACAATATTTTTTCAAAGATTTATCAAAGCTGTAGTATCTAATTTCCATAATTAATGTAGTTTTAAAGTTGAGTTCATAAATCAGGAACTGATAAATGGACTGCACTAAACTATTAGCTATATACAGTATATTACAATATTGACACCCGATCAAAATTTTAGAGACAGATTACTTTAGCTTTACTTTTACTGCTCTTAAATCACTTAATTTTGTTGAGTTCTTATGGCACAAATCAATGTTATGCTTGATTGAGATCCCGATTTTTTTTTTTTTCTAAAGAAAGCTTAACAATTTAATGAGGTTGCATGGGAAAAGAAATTTTCCCGAGTCTCGCAGTTGTTTCCCGAGGTTTTCCCGAACTTCAAAGACAATTTTTTTATGATTTAATTACAAATGTACAGATTTCAGATTCTTCGCTGTATATTGTAGTATACGACGATATCACTTGCCAAATTTTATAGTTTTAGGTCAACGGGAAGTACCCTTTAAATTTTGATTCCCTTGAGTGTCGAAATATACATTTTTTGCGTCATAAATTGCCGTATTTTTTACACTAATATAGAAATTAGATTTTTTACAGCTTCAAGGGACTGTATACCTGAGTATATGGTTTTAATTTCAACTCAATATCTCCATGCGTTCCCAAGATTTGAAAAAATATGGTCTTGACAGACAGACGGACGGACAGACAACAAAGTGATCCTATAAGGGTTCCGTTTTTTTCTTTTGAGGTACGGAACCCTAAAAGTAATTAAATATGTTCATGATGATCCAGAGAAAACGTGAGTATACGCGGGAAGAGCACTAGAAATTTCATATTCCGTGTGTAGAAGTATTATTTGGATTCAGTTTGATTCAATCACTAAGTGCTCTAAAAGAACATAGATAGATAGATAGAATATTATTTATTGTATGTCCACCAGGAATTCTATATACCTAAGACTTAAACTGAGGCAACGTATTAGTTGAGTAAAATACAACTCCATCATAAATATCTTAGCATCGAAAAATGCTTTTCGAAGTCTGCCATCCGATACTCGGAAACAAGTACAAGAACAATTGAGTTGGCCGGTGCCGATCCTAAGACGCTCGAAACCTAGCTTTTATCGATTTTTACATTTTGGTAGGTATAAATCATATTACATTTTTGACTTAAATGTATCCATGTCGTGATTAGTATGCCCACTTAAAGTTATGTGAATGAATCCGATTTTAGCCCGTAGTTCCCGGAATCTCTTCATTTGAGAGTAGGTGCCTTTTGTTGAATTTAAGGTCGGCAGCGCAACGTTCTGTACACAGAACAGATCTCTGTTCTATGGTTCTGTACCTATACATGTACTGCACAGAGTTACGTCACGGGCTACTTTGCAAAAAACGTAAAGATTGGCCCTACTCTCGTGTACTTGTTTAACTTCTCTCGGTACGTCAGGTCCTATTACCGGAAGGTCTAGTCGGTTTGTTAGGTTTATTTCCCTGAATGTTCATTCCCCGAATGTCCTTTTTCCTGAATCTCAGTTTCCATCAAGCATTACACTATATTCATTACACTCTAAGTTCATGACGGTAGTATTTCCACATCTGAGTATAACACTGTCAATTAAAAAGGGGACTCTTTACAAGTATTTGTTTCTCGCCTTTATAATAAAGCCATGTTGTGCAAATAGCTTGCATGTTGGCAATGTGGCGGACTTAATGCTTTAAGCATTTTCTACTAGACAACGACAGGTGGTGCAAGAAATTAACTGGTAGGCATACGAAATAGACGGATAAAACGATTTACTTCAACTAAAATTACATAAGAAGACGAATACTCAACAATAAATAAGTAAATATTTATAGTATAAACTTATAATACATAATATAAGTAAATATAAATATTTATAATATACACATATAAACTGTAGCAACATAAGTAGATTATTATAATTATTCAATAGTAATTATAACTTTGTAGTGTATCCAATAAATAATCGCGGTTAGACCCGTTAAATGTACAACTAAATAGTTATCCAGTCCCTTTTCTATAATAACAGTGCTTTGGGAACACACCTACTTACCCCATTTCATGCTCTAATGTTTCGTAAAATGTTCATGTGCTAATGTGTTTTCAATGAACCGTCACCCTTCCCAGGAAAGGCCCCTAAAAGCCCCGTATGTATGTCATCTTATTTTTTTTTTCGGACGCGCTGAATAAATAAACAATTTAAGGTATTTTGAAGCCACCGTTATACGCATACCTCGTATTGTGCACACTTAGTCTTTTTGTGCAAAACCGTTGTCCGTAAAACGTTGTTTGTTTTTAAATGTGTTGGTATTTATATGTTAGTTCACTTCAGAGCAATCAATAAAGGTAGCTATTGAAATTGTTGATTTCTCAGCAAGATTGAATGATAGTTAAGTAAAATAAGGTTCATTTATTTTTTATTTATTTATGAGGCATATAAAATGATACTGTTAATTAACTACATGTTAATTAATTAAACAAATTTAATAAATGGGTCTACTGATTATAATTGTCAACTTTTTCTAAATAATTTGTATTTTAGATGCTCTCTTAGTGCTTAAAATCCGAAGCACCACTGTGTAACTTAATAAAAAGCTTATTCCGGATCCTTTGTGAATCACAACAGCTTTATACTGTTCTGTCTACGTTACACGTTTAGCACTTTTCTCGATACATGCCTTGGATGAGCTTGGTCAAAGAAAACAAAGGATAAAACTCTGCTCCAACCAGACTTCTTAAGCTGCGCAGAGGGTTGGTAGAGCGTTTCATTAGAAACGTGGTGTGCCTATAGCAAGTAAAATTGCTAATATCATTTATGTATTGAAAGGGTAGTCAACAGTGACAAACCATGGTGTCAGCCTAACACTCCGGGATATTCGATTTTGCAACAAATATTACTAGCTGTGCCTGCGACTTTGTTCGCATTGGATTAGAATATGTAGTGCCCTCACCCCTTACCCAAGGTCACGGTCTATCTCCGTTCAAAATTTCGTCCCTTGTGGCCTTTTCGCATGTATACAATTTACTATTTTACCTCACCACGCCGTCTCCCTTCGGCGCATCTTGCGCTCGCCCGAACTCATTCCAGGTGGAATACAAGCACCTTAACGTAATACAGTGATTTGTCATTTAAATCGGTTTGCGAAATATTGTCAAACTCAACATAGGAGTTGGAGCATCAGCTCACTGGACCGACGTTATAAGGCAAATTGTTGGTAGCGGCTGAGTGAGGATGGTCGAAAACAGAAATATGTGGAGTGCTTTGGGGAGGCTTATGGCCAACATGAATATTCGGGCTAGAACGATAAATTAGATAGGACTGAGCCACCCAAACATAGTAATATTGAAACGTTGTATGAAACGTCATTTATACGCACAATCTAGAAATATAGAAAACAAAACATATTTCATGTATATATAATCTGTGTGTGGTTGCTCGTGGTAGTACAACATATATTTTATTTATTTATTTATTTTATTTCTTTATTGACAGACAACATGATCCAAATTTTTTTAATAGCAAGTTATACAGAACTTAGCCTATTGTTAGTATTTAATGTCTAGCAGTGATTTGGTACGTCTCAGTAAAACCCAAATCAGTGGATTATCCAGCCGTGAGGCAATCGCGCTCAAAATGCATTGCCGCTTCCGCACATTCATATAGAGATAGTGAATCTTACTACGTTTCGGAACGCAAATATCTTTTTTAGGGTTAAACGGGACCCTATTACTAAGACTTCGCTGTCTGTCTGTCCGTCCGTCCGTCCGTCTGTCTGTCACCAGGCTGTATCTCAAGAACCGTGATAGCTAGAGAGTTGAAATTTTCACACATTGTGTATTTCTCTTGCCGCTATAACAACAAATACTAAAAACAAAATAAAATAATTATTTAAGGGAGCCATACAACACACGTGATATTTTTGCTATTTTTTTTATTTTTGTGTCTAATGTTGTATAGATAATGGTACGGAACCCTTCGTGCGCGAGTCCGACTCGCACTTGGCCGGTTTTTAGTTACCGTTGTTATGTTGTCTACACCGAATGTTTCCTTCTGACATATTTAATTCAGTTCTTTTATCACCTTAATGTATAAGCAATACAATTTTTTCTTAGATTTTACATTAGCAGTTAAAGTAAAACAATTAACAGACATACAAAAAGAGAAACTATTTCGTGCAGCGTCCGGCACATCCTATAACCCGGCGAAATTATCTAGACACCTTGCAATATGGCGATTCTGATGGTGGCAGATGTAGCTATTTTCGAAGGGTAGTGCGTACACTGTGTGGTTCTTCATTACCTAGAAACCACTGCTCAATGACCTCACAGCTTATGATGATTTTCTTACCCCCCAGGGACTTAAGCGAGTCTATATTTTACACCAGAATCTAAGCTATAATCATGGTGAGTTTTACTTGATTCCGTTCACTGGTTTTTGCGTGACGCGCGCACAACGAAGTAGAGTGATAGAGACATAGGTATATCAGACAGAGACAATTCATATAACAAATCCTTAGAGAAATTTACAGATTTGTTATATGTATAGATATTTTTGGTTTTTATTACTTCATTAAATTACAATTATATTATTTGATATAATTTATTCACATTATCATATCGCCAATCCGCGGTGGGCACGCGTGGTGATTAAGCCCATACTCTCTTCCTGAGAGGCCTGTGCCCTACAGTGGGGCGTATATAGGCTACTTATGTATTCACATTATACATATAAGTAATAATAAATGGTCCTTACTGTACCTTTTAGGGTTCCGTAGTGAGCAAGGAATCCTTATAAGTCTATTCGCGGCTGTGCTCAGAGGCGCTTAGAACTACAGCTCTAATTTGGCATAGATATACATATGTGTTATGAATGACGCCGACAAAACGGTAAAATTAAATATTTATAAAAATTTCTTTAGTTCGGAGTCAGAGGAGCCTACTCCGTAGTGAAAAACAATTTTTCGATTCGGGGATCCGTTTACGAAATATTAAGCTTGAAAGCGCATTTTTTTGTTACAGTGGAGCGTCAGTATAGAACGGACATTTTTCTATGAAGGACAATGACTGTGACACTTGTAGACCACGTAATCGTGAATTTAATAAAATTGTGTAAAGGTAAATATTAATTTAAAAAAGATCCATCTTATAAAAAACTCATAGAAATAAAAGTTGTTGTTAAACACAAACCCAAATTGGGGAGTTTCAGGAATAGGGCATTTTTTTTAATAACTCTGTTTGCTACACAAATATTAATGAGAAGTACGAAAAAATGCCATTTCGATGGCACAAAAAATCTTCTATGAGAATGGATTGTTTTTTAAGTAAGATCGAGCTCAGACCCCCACTATTATAATGTACTCAATACAAACAAAGAAATAGTAGTAATCAATACAAAATACACCCACAGGTTTCGTCAGTCAAAATAGTTACAAAAATATAATATAATATTATGTACTTTTAATTGTAAATCGTCATATTTAATTGAACCTACGTTTAGCCGATAAAATCAGTCGGAAAGTGGCATGTGCCAAGCCTGTCTGTCAAAATTATCAGCGCTTAAATCCCTCCGGGAATGCGGGTTTCCACTCTTTATTCTATAGTTTGTACTTCATATATTTTCCGTTGATGTAATCAAATTTTTATCGTTAGCTGTGTGGACTGGTGAAACTTGAGTTTTGTTTCCCTGGTGATCTGGTCACTCCATTTAGCGGGTGGTCTGCCTCGAGCTCCAGATGGAGAGCACTCTACACTCATCCTCGTCATAGCGGCCATGATCCTCAGCATTGAGGGACCGACTGATTGGATTGGAAACAAATTTCTTACCTATGATAAAGTTAACAAATAAAAAAGGATGAAAAAGCGGTGACAGCGTAGCGGTAGAACGCCGGCCTCACGTTCGGGAGATTGTAGGTTTGAAGCCCGGTATGTGTTTGTCTTTATAAGCTACGTACATTTGTGAAGATGCAATAGCAATAACGCTATGAAAGAAAATATCTTGAGGAAACCTGAGTGCCTGAGGTGTTTATACCACAGCGCTTGAAATTGCCAATCCACGGTGGGTGCGCGTTGTGATTAAGCCCGTACTTTCTCTCTGAGAGTGCAGTGTAGTGGGACGTATATCGACTAGATAAATAACAAAAAGTAGGTAGTATTGGTGCAAGTCAGCCTAAGCCACATAAGGCTAAAATAAAGACGAACAGTCGAAACCAAGTCAATCTTTAGTCTCTACTCAGTTAAGGTGCGTCAGCATTTTCGTTGCAAAATGGGCGATTTAACTAAAATGTTAAGGTTGATTGACTGTCGGCGGTAATAATAATAATCATAATAACTATTATCTACGAGACCATTATCTTTTTTACCCTAGAATAATAATAATGATACTTTATTGCACACGACAAACAGTACAGGAAATATGACAATACGAAATTACATGTACAAAGGCGAGCTTATCTCGGTACCTCTTAAAATCGTAATAAGAGAAAGTATTTTTTATGAAATTTTTAATTCGAGGCTACGCGGTACTGATCTGAGATCGAGATATTGGAAACCCGCTTTTGTAATTCCTTCTTTGACTCGTTGGCTCCTTGATAGCCCATGCAAAAATCATAAGGGCACATTTGGAGAAATGTAACTGTTACCTTAAAATGTTATGTTTCTTCATGTAATACGAGTATTTAAAATATTATTAGGTAATAATAAAACAGCAGAATTACTTATTTTAGTTGTAAATTAGGACTTATAATTGTTACTACATACGGTGTTGATTTTTAAATTTTAAACCGATTGAGGGGTAATCATCCCATTTTTTTCTACAAATGTTGTTATCACGATAAAACTAGATCTTTTTCGCTTACATTTTCTCGCTGATACTTGAAATGTGGTATTGAACCTTTCTTCAAAACCTTTATTTCGTGAAAGCGCACTCCTATTTCGTTGATTCTTAAAACAGTTACCTACATAGCACATTCTTAATTTTCTCCTATATTGTTTTCCTTAAGACGGCAACCCGACACCGTAGCACCAATATTACATCCACAGCATATTTACACTCATTCCCTCCTAATGCACGTCCCCTTGCATTGCAAATGAAACTTGGCCTATCTCACAGGTCTATTTCACAGAACACACCACTAAAGGTCTATCTTCCGTAAAAATTTAAATCCTACGTCTTATTTACTCGATTCATTAAAACACGCTTCAAATGTAAACTACATTGATACCACAGAATATTTAACTATATTTGAGGAGTGTTTTAGAGGAATCGTGTATTTATAAATAACACCGAAAGACTCCTCGAAAACATCCCTGCATACATACAATTTCAGACAGAACATTTCATATTTTACATAGTCTGCGATCGCGGCGAGTGTACCGCACAGACTGTGCGGCAGGCTAAATGCGAGCGTGAACTTATCGCACTTCCCTGTCAACCTCAGCTGTATTGGAGGTACTGGAAACGCGGCACAGAAATGCCTCACGTGAAAAATACCCATAAAAACCGGCCAAGTGCGAGTTGAACTACGTGCAGTGTAGGGTTTCGTAGAAAGAGAGGTTTTTTATCTGCTTTATAGAACTAACAAGTTCATGTATGTAATTTTCAATGGATTTTGTACGAAAGTTTTCTTTTATCAGTTGGTCACCTATTATTCAATAACTTGTAAAGCCTACTTATCCGTAATAATTTTCCTTTTAAGTTCATTATACGTGCTACTGCCATGATTTTTTTTTACGTTCCTACAATCAACCGTTTAGCCGCGAGAGGGGGGGACGCCCTTCTTCTTACACCCACAATATTTTAAACGACCAATCCAACGATACCCCACACGTCGGTGTAAGCGAGAAAAAAATTGCATTCCTAATTTAGGTGTAGGGGAGGTACCCTAATAAAAATGGTTTTTTAGATTTTATTCTACCGATTTAGCGGCGTGATTAATATGTATGTCTATGCCAAATTTCAGCTTTCTAGTACTAATCGCCTCTAGGCTAGGCCGCGGATAGGCAGACAGACAGACGGCCGGAGATGGCGAACCTATAAGGGTTCCTTGTCGACTGGGAAACCCTAAAAAGAGCCGCAATGCGAGCACGCCCTAACAAGAAACAATGTCATGTTGTACGGACCCATTTCCAACGGGGGGCGGACGGCCGACTGGCTTGGGCGGTCGATGAACTACAGAATGTTCGGAAAAAAAGCCGATATCTTATTCTGCCACTCTCAATCGAATCTTGCCGGTCCTGTCCTTCCTGTTATTTTGGAAGGCTTGAGAGAATATTTTTAGACAGCCCTTTCGACGTTTTGAAACGGGGATTTTCTCGACGAATTTTTTTCTTGCAAGGTATTATGTAACGAAAACGGGAAAACTCAAAAAACTGATGTAGCTCGATTAATTAAATAAAAGGACTGGATTTGCCTTTTAGTCACACAGTGTAGAATACAATATTTTATGAGCGAGAGGCAAATAGTTGTCCAGTTGATAATCATCATTATCGTCATTATCAGCCCACTTCTGCCCACTGCAAGGTCAAGGTCTCTCGCCATTCGCATCCACGGGCCCTTTGATGACCTGCTCACTTGACTCGTTCAGTTGATACAGTCCTTTATTTCAGGCACCATATCATTATACATTTGTCATGGCAGATATAGGTAGACCTATATTTGGTTATAACTGTCTTGTACAACTGTTTTATAACTGTTTGCACCAAAAGATGATCGTCATAGGAAGAGAACTAGTTGGGTAGATAGACAAAAGGCTAGCGCAGTTGGAGTTATGTCTATAATAAACAAAAGGGTTTGAAAAGTCACCAAATCCAAGAGTTCAACCTAGAAAGTTCAAGGACAAAAGAAACTACAAGCACCTGAGAGCTCGCGGCCGGAAACGGACAGAACAATGGCGGTGGCCATAACCGAACGTCGTTTGACATCATCATCGTTGTATCTATGACACTCTGTCTGTACCCGATAGAAAATCTCCACATGTAAAAAAAAGTTTACCTGACTGCGGCAGAGTCCAAAAAATGGGTAATGTATTTAGCTCGTATGTATGTATGTAAGTATATCTGATTTTATGTTCCCTCATAACTCTTTAACCAATAGTCAGATTTTGACAAATAAGATCTCAATCGGTTCGTCATGTTTGCGCGAGTGTTATAGGCTATACAAGACAAAGTTAAAAAAATAAATAATAAAAAACCAACATTCCGACTTTTAAGCAGACGGGACCCAAATCCAACATTGTTACTCCTTGCGAGCTATCTAAGTTGGTCCGGCTTGCTCAGTAGTTAATGCTTAGGTTGTGGGTTATTTTTTAATTTTATTCTTTAAGTCTAGCTTAGGATCATAGCCTTGTCGGTCTAGCGGTATCACACAGTGTTCGTGGCTTTGATTCCCGGCCGGGAGTGAGCCGAGTCAGTGACGTGAAGTGATAGGCAAATTAATAAAATCATTTGGTACGAATGAACGCACGAATATTACCTGCATACCACTACTTATGATTATGAATTTATGTAGAGTTGGTGTCTGCCAAAGGCAGCGAAGAACGATTATCTACGAAAGGAAGTTTGCGGTAATGCTACCGTTGGGCACCAATGTTGGTAAACCTAGAGTTCCCAAAGTGCGCGCTCCTCTCAAATAATTATTTAGTTCTGTTTTTAGTATTTTTTGTTATAGCGGCAACACAAATACATCTTCTGCGAAAATTTGAACTGCCTAGCTATCACGGTTCATGAGATACAGCCTGTTGACAGAAAGACAGACAGATAGACAGGCAGACGGACAGTCAAGTCTTAGTAATAGGGTCGGGTCTGCCACCCTTCGGGTACGGAACCCTAAAAAACTAATTCACACACCATAAAGTACAGTCAATCAAATAAACCTACCCGAGGCATATCTGACAAAGTACAGTCAAACAAATAAACCGACCCGAGACATATCTGACCAGGGACCCATGACACCTGGCAACATTTTAGGTAGTCAAAGCCACCGTGGCTTCCTTAGAGGACGATCTCTTTAACAAAAACTCACCCCTGGGTACCTCAATCTCGAGGAGTTTCCAAGGCGGATGGCACAAAAAGGTAGCTCATCAGTTTCCTATTTTTTGCATACTTGAGTCTAGCCACAGCTTCAGCAGCTGACCCAGGGACGGCAGCCGTAGAACCCATATGGGAAGATGGGAAAGTGCACACGCAGGTGGCATCCCAGAGCAGACATCGACCTCTCTCCCACGGTATCAAAGTGAGACTATCCGGACGCCACCCATCACTGTGGATCAAACCCAGTTTAAGAACCAAATCTTCGAATCGAGTCTTTCAAATTGCTGCTGTTAACCCAAAAACTTCTTCTACTAACTTTATAACTTCTACAGTTGGAGACTGAACCCAGATCTTGCGTATCAGTATCTGTACACAATACCATCTGTACACATGAAGACATTATTACACTTCGGTGAAAGTAAGCACATTTATGTGACTCTTGTTTTAAGTTCATAATGCGCGTTTGATATTGATGAAGCCTCATTTTATACTGAAAACTATGGGCCAGTTTCTGAATTGAGAATTTCGCTAAGTAAATAGTTAACTGTAGTGCTGTCTCTTTGAACTTCTCAGAAAAGAGCATGACAGAACGTTACTTAACTATTTACTCAGAGAAATTCTCGATTCAGAAACTGGCCCTCAGTGTTTTAAAGCTGTTATAATTTTTTTTTTAGTTTAGTGACAAAATTCGAAATTCTTTTAAGTGCACCGCGAACTAGTAAAGTTAGGGCAACTCTGGTTTAGGCATTTTCTAACTTTAAGTCGTCAGAGCATGTCAAGGGACATATTTTTATTTTTTTAGCACCAAGCTCAAAACAGGTACATATCTATCTTATGAGACCCATTTGCGCCATTACCGAAATTATAATTTTTTAAAAACGTAAAAGTAACAATCTTTTACAACGTTACAGGAAAAAGGTTCCTGAAAAGTAACATAGCTGAACTTTTTGCTTCTTTTCCTCTCCTTGGAAACAATGTTGTACCTGATGTAAGTGTTTCTGTTTTAATACCATTACAATATAAATTGCTTGAATCGACTGCCTTACATGATGTAAGTAATTGAGTTGATAACTAAATTGATTACTACAAAAATGACTCATTTTAAAACAATCTAATCCAGAACAGGAGGTAATATGCCACTAATATACCAACTAAATTGCGTAATTCATAAAACCCGTCAATAAGAGTTTTTTTGTTGTTTAAACATGTTTTGTTTTTTTTTTTTTTTTATGATTACCATAAGCAGCCCATATACGTCCCACTGTTGGGCACAGGCCTTCTTTCAGAGAGAGAGAGTATGGGCTCAATCACACCGCGTGCCCACCGCGGATTGCTGATTTCAAGCGCGTGAATAGCTTAGACACTCAGGTTTCCTCACGATGTTTTCCTTCACATTCAAGTGGTATTGCTACTATAACTTCACAAATGTACATAACTTAGAAAACAAAGTCATAGGTACATGCCCGCACTGGAAATCGAACCTGGGTATGTCGCTTCCGATCACCGCCAAATTGTGTGTTCTTCTTCTATTCTTGTCTAAATTGAATAACAAAAACAATTGAAAGTCAATATTCAAATGTTTCACATTTTTTAAAAAAAGAACATCATAGAAACCATTTGAAAAAAGTTTCATTCGAAAACCTCAAACCATGAAGATTCTATGTCAATTCAAAGAACCTATTGCAATAAAACGGCAATTTCATACTTTAACCCCTATTATTATTTACCGACGCCTGCGTTGGAAGAGCGCGAGCGAATTTAATAAAATTATGTAAGCCCTGATATTTCAAAACCTATCAATCTGAGAAAAAAACCTACTTAAACAAAAGTTGTTATTAAACACAGACCTTTATAATTGTTGTTTCTTGAGGTGTGTATTTTGGAGATGACCCTGTATGCGTCCCACCCCTCTGCATGGTACAGGGCTTCTCAGAGAGAGAGTATTGTATTCATGATTACATTTCCTTCCGACCAAGTCAATACCTAATCTGATTAAATATTCAAATAATAATCCAGATAGTATTTCAACATTAAATACATTTGTATAACATTTAACCTAATAAAAAATAAATATTCATATTCACATTTAAATTTAAATAGATTTGTAAAATAATTAATTTCCTTTACAACAATTAGATTAACAGTCAAGTTGACCTCTCAGTTTAAATTAATATACAGAGTAGAGACGCAATTAAATGCAATAAATCAGAAATAACGACGTAGTAAACGTTTTAGTTGTAACAAAAGCATTCATTATTATTGGAACTTCAGAGCGCAATAGAAACCGAAAGCATATTCTGGCTAAATTATTAAATAAATGCAGTCAATGGTAACGCGAGCTGGCTACATTGGCGTTGAGAGTAGAGGGGCTGATGTTTGTGAAATAAACACTGTAGACACAAGTTTCCTCACGATATTTTCCTTCACAGTTAAGGTAGTGGTAGGTATTGCTGCGACAAATTGACAAATGTACGTGACTTAAAAAAGAAATTCATTGAGCTACCACCGCTTACTAGGAGGTAAACTCTTCACCTGAAAATGGAAATGAAAAAAAAAAAAATTTTCATTTTTATTTTCATTTTTAAACTCTGCATCTAATACCTTTGAACTAGCATTTCTTACGTATTTCTATATCTATACTAATAATAAATCTGTAAGGGTCGGTCATGGAGTAAGTTAGTTTGTTTTCAGAGATGTTGTGTTTATAGGCTCAATATATGATACTGAAACTAATTTCACGATATTTAGAATTTTTTTCTGTATGTGTGTATGTATGTATGTATGTTCCTCCATAACTCTTAAAACAATTATCCGAATTTGATGAAATTTGGTATAAAAACATATAGACATCTGGGACACAGGATAGGCTATTTAAATTCTAGCTCCAGTTATGATAAGACGTGGCCCCCATACAAATGCTTCGTAAAAATCGAAATGTACGCGAACGGAGTCGCGGGCACAGCTAGTACTCGTATAATCTGAATCTCGGTAACGGCTCCAGTGATTTTCATGAAATTTAGTATGCAGGGGGTTTCGTGGGCAATAAATCGATCTAGCTAGGTTTCATTTAAAAAAAAATCTTTTAATTCGTATTTTCAGGCAATGAGAAACTGCTACAATATCATTAGAATACGAAGGTAAGTTTCGCCACCATCTACAAGGTTATAATAGCTCAGGTGGGAAATCGGGCGGACCAGAACCAGAAGACCCCAGTTCGAGTCCAGATGTCTCCAGTCCGATTATTTTTATCCCCTTTTTTTCATCGCATCTAATTTTCGAAAAACACGATTAACCAAAAAATAACATACCGAGCAAAGCTCGATCATCCACGTACGTAGGATTGTGATGTCGATCTGTTGCAAATTACATATAAATTATGTATAATTTTCTATTAGTTCTAGGAATGCCAATATCACGAGCATTGACCCGATCCTTACGCTTCATATTAGTTTTGATCTAATGAGGGCTCTTACATAATTTTTTATGTACCGGGTATTAACAAACTACATAGTACATTGACATTCAGCAAACAGAATGTAAATTCTTTACGTTGAAATAAATTATTGATTTGATTTCTGATTTCTGCGTCTTTCCTTATACCCACGTATCCTCTGAATAACTACGAAAGGGCGTCACAAACTGCGAATATAAGATAACATTTCATCTTACGGCAGCTCTTACGTGGAGCATGCGGTCTCGCTCGCGCAATTTAACATTTTTTATATTGTAGTAATGTGATTAAACTTTTGATAGATGTGGTCTGAGGGTTTCATGTATAATTAAATTACGGATATTTTAAATTATTTTTGTATTCCTATACGTAGTTTCTAATAAAGAAAAGTTGTTTCCAGAATTATTAATTTGGAAATTGAATTTTTTCAATCAAACACTTAGTACAGGATAAGAAAAATATGCCTTGAATATCCGCAATTTAATTATCCATGAAATCCTCAGACCACATTCATTAAAGTATACTCATTTTATTACGATCACTAAAAATCTTAAATTGTGCGAGACAGTATGCTCCACGTAAGAATAGTTTTAAGATACAATATCGCTCGCCATACAATTCAATGGACAGATACGAAAATATATATATTATCTTCGTCGTGTGTGATAATCAACTGAATGTGACACCCTTTATTATTCGTCGAACGAACTTTAATTTTCAATTCAAATATTTTATTCGTTATAAAAACAAAATGTTTACTTAATCAACATGAAAGTTGTTAGTTTCACAATTAATAATACTCAAGCTCTAATAAATTGAATTGTTACAATGTGTCATCGCAATTCTCACAAATCAAGTCTGATATATATTTCTTCATTATCTATTCTAAGATCATGTCGACTTCCGTTAAAGCCAGGTTCAATATACTAATATATTATTCGGATTCGCATTCGGCATTAGAA
This sequence comes from Yponomeuta evonymella, assembly GCA_963969515.1. Lineage (NCBI taxonomy): Eukaryota > Metazoa > Arthropoda > Insecta > Lepidoptera > Yponomeutidae > Yponomeuta > Yponomeuta evonymella. Next base: position 12,011,301 of record OZ018349.1, read on the forward strand.
ACAACATCATGCGATAAAATTTGGAATAGGGTTATTGGCCACACGCTTGTTGTGATTAATGTAGACTTTTAAAAACATGTTATTTCAAATTAAATACATACATCAATGGAATTACACTGACTTGAAAAAAACCATGTGTAAATACGTGAAAGTAACGGTTATAATCTTCAACGTCGTGCCTCATTCCAAAAAGTTTTCTTTAAGGTACTCTCATATCGTGCACTCATTAATTTTTCAGTCGTATCAGTTTCTTTACTTACTTAATATTTGCATTTCAAGGATCACCAACCATTACAAATAGAGATAAATTTAAATGACGCTTCAAACTTAAAAGCTGTGATTAGTCTAATTCACAAGAAAATATTTTTCTTTTACAAATTATTCTCAAAATCGAATAGGTTCAAAGGTACACCTATGAAACTATTAAAAGGCTTTTACTTCTTAATTAAATGCAACAAGTCTGTCGTGTTATTAAATATTTGGTTTGGAAAATGTCACAAACGAGTGCCGCCCATACCGGGCAATCCGCTGTTAATTGAGCGGATACGAGATTTACGGTTTCATTAGTCCAGAGTTATTGTCAAAGGATAAGCCCGGCGATATAAAACACTTGCTTATTATCGGAGGCTTCGATCACCGAAACGCACGCACACACGCGCCGAGCCCCGCGTACCTATATGCCAAATACGTTGCGGTATTCGCCGTTAAGAGGTAATATAAGAGGCGCATCTTCGAGTTTGCACATTTAGTTTTAAAAGGCGGTGAGGGGCCGCGGGTCATGTTGCTAATTTGAGCTCAAACAGTGTTTAGCCGGCGTTTGCAGTTGTTGGAGCCTGCACCAGAGGAGACCAGGCCTGGAGGGCCAACCCCGAGCTATGGGGCCGGGCCGTATGCTGTACCTTGTGGTAAGGATACAACATAAACTTGTGCCTGAAAAGGCTTTTTTTTTTTCATTCACCTATAAAAGTTACAAGGTTGAGGTATGTCTCGCATGCTTTGTGAAATAATATTTAAACTGAGACAATGTAACATAAAAATTTGATATAGCCTTGAACTTTTCATTTGATATACGAATATATAATTTGTGTCGAGATAAACAACCGAGTCCAAAATAAGAATATTTTATGGTATGCTAGCTCTTGATGTGTGGGTTTCCATATAAACGAAGTGGTAATTTTTAAGCTTGTCCAACGCAGAAAAAATGAGGAAACTGAACCTGATAGGGCCCTATAAGATGGAACGCATCAGTTTAATAATTTTATTTTTTTTTCTTAGCGCATTGATAACAAACGATACAGGTTACAATACAAATAAATTATTTTGGCACAAAATTTTGCAACGGAGACAACGTTATCACCTAAAGTTTTCTTTTTACCCCATGAATGACTAACAAAAAAAAACAGCAGCTAAAACTGGCCAAGTGCGTGTTGAGCCACGCGTAGTGTAGGGTTCCGTAAAAAGAGGGGGTTTTATCTGCTTTACGGAACTAACAACTTCATTGACGTAATTTTCAATGGACTTTGTTCGAAGTTTTCCTTTTATAACTTGTAAGGCCTACTTAGCCGCGATACCTAGTTTTCATTTTTAAGTTCATTATACATTTATGCTAAGTACTACCCTGAATTTTTTCACGTTTCTCAAATCAGCCTTTTAGCCAGGAGAGGGGGGACGCCCTACTCGGACATAAATTTGCGCTTTAAAGCTCAATATTTTGCAAACGGAACCCTAAATCAAAAAATTCTCTTCTTATACCCACAAGATTCTTAAACGACCAATCCACCGATACCCCACACTATACAAAAAAATGCATCCCTAATTTAAGTGTTTAAGCCAAGTTTAAGCCAAGATTTTTTTTTTAATTATTTTATTCTACCATTTTTTGGCGTGATTTATATGTATATCTGTGCCAAATTTAATCTTTCTCATACTATTTGCCTCTGAGCTAGGCCGCGGACAGACAGACAGACATACGGACATGGCGAAACTATGAAGGTTCCTTGTCGACTACGGAACCCTACACAGTTACCTTTTTTTATTTAGCCTATATACGTCCCGCTGCAGGGTACAGCCTTCTTTCACGCGTACCCACTGCGGATACCAAAATAGAAACAAAGAAATCAATAATAAAATAAAAAGCAGACGCATGCTTTTGAATGGTATTTGATTAAGTAGTTACATTTAGCAGTTAATAAATTAACCTTCTTTGGCGGCAACTAAATTAATCGTGCTAGCAAATTGTTGTCAGTAGTAAAGACAGTATAGCAGTATTGACTTCGGTTAATTTTTTTGTCCCACAGTAGCAGTGCCATAATCTTTGAGTGGTAAAATGAAGCATGATGGAACATTGTTTTCATTAAAGCAGTCAATCGATAAAGATAATGTAGCAGAAGTAGGGATAGTGTCGAGGTAGAGTTAAGCAAAGATTAGAAAAGATAATATTAGATTGGATTAGATTAGAACTCTATATTCTGTTTACTCTTCTTTAAAGATAACTTTGCAGCGAAACAAATTGGCTACACGGCCACATCATTTTATACTATTACAGATGAATCAACGTGTTCAGTTGAGAGAGGCGTCAAAGAGTCGTAAAATATTTACATTTGACACATTCCTCTTTAATAGTCTTTAAGTTCCCTGCCATGTCCATTTCACAGTTACATTGATGCGTATATAGCAGTAATTTTGGACAGTTAAAAGTATAGTCGACGGCAAATTAACCTTTACGTTTTAGATGCCTTAGAGTTCACACTTCCAAAGGTGCTATTATGAGAGAAAGTAGAGTAGAATATTTAGATGTTGTTTTGTTGAACATGGAAATCAATGGAAATCTAAGGAAATCAAATACCAGGAGACGGGCAGCAGCGTTTTCCTGAGAATCCAACCGCATACTGCGATCGCCAACCCGCCTGCCAAGCGTGGCGATTATGGCAAAACCCTTCATGGTTATGAAAATCACGAAGGAGGCCTATGTCCTGCTGTGGGCGTCAAATGGCTGATGATGATGATGATGAAAATTATAGTCGACGGCAAATTAACCTTTACGTTTTAGATGCCTTAGAGTTCACACTTCCAAAGGTGCTATTATGAGAGAAAGTAGAGTAGAATATTTAGATGTTGTTTTGTTGAAGATGGAAATCGCCACCTGGTTTAACTTGTAACTTTCATTAAGTCAAAAACTTTTTTATGGTACGTAAATTAGATTTGCAATTTTTTTTCTCGTCTACGCTATAGCTTAGGGTATTGTTGGATTGGTTGTTTAAAAATATTGTGGTTGTAACAAGACCATTTTTCGATTTAGGGATCCGTTTGCGAAATATTAAGCTTTAAAACGCAATTTTTGACAGAGTATTGCGTCCCCCCCGTTTCCTGGCTAAACGGTTGATTGTAGAAACGTGAAAACATTCAGGGCCATAGCACATATAATGAACTTAAAATGAAAACTATCGAAACTAAGTAGGCTTTACAAGTTAATGAGTTATAACCAACGACCAACGTACAAAATCCATTGAAAATTACTTTGATGAAGTTGTTAGTTCTGTAAAGCAGATAAAAACCCATCTTTCCCCTATAGAACCCTATATCGCACGTGGCCCGACACGCATTTTGCCGGTTTCTTAATGGGTTTTGCCAAGATCTGTCTGTTACACAGAACAAATCTTATAATGAGCTAAAATAATTAATTAACATCTGTAATATTGTCAGTATTATTTACCTATTTCAATTAAAGCATAAGCATAATCAGCCTATATGCGTCCCACTGTAGGGCACAGGCCTTCTCTCAAGGAGAGAGTATGGACTTAATCACCACACGTGCCCACCGCGGATTGGCGATTTCAAGCGCTGAGGTATGTGAATAGCTTAGACACTGAGGTTTCCTCACGATGTTTTCCTTCACCGTTAGCGTGTGGTATTGCTACTATAACTTCACAATGTACATAACTTACAGAACCAAGTTATAGGTACATGCCCGCACTTCGGATCGAACCTGGGTCTCTCGCTTCCCAGTCCGATGTTCTACCCACTAGGCTACCAACGCTCTCAACGCTATTTCAATTAAAGCTAAATAATTATTATTTAAGTGTTATTTTATATTCGTTACTTATCCTCTCCAACGACTTTATTCAAAAGCAATCAGCGTAAAAGACAACCTAAATTAACATAAGTAATTAATTTTGACAGTCTTGTAATTCAGGCAAGTTATTAAGATGTCAATTACACAGCCAGTACCTATATAAGTAGCTAAATATTTACAATAAATAAGTTATTAATCATCTAGCATTAGAGTCAAAAGTGTGTGGGTGACACTTTACATCTGAACATTATCACTAGCATCTTCTACATCGTTAGTGCTAAGAAAGTAAGCCATCAATCAAATGTAGAGCATTGTATTAAAATTTACCAGACACATCCGATGGGGTTAGTGGCCGAAATTATCACGGGACAATATTACGTCAATGCAAAAAAGTCCGGCCAGTGCGAACTGGACTTGTGCACCGAGAGTTCCGTACCACCATAAATATTAAAAGTAAAGTAAAGTAAAGTAAAGTAAAAAATTGTTAAAAGTTGCACTAAGAGTATAAGCAGTAGGGTGTACATTATAGAATATAGTTACAATGTTATAGAATATTTACTTAGCAAAAATTAGTTTTAATTCTTACCGACTCACATCTTATTATTTGGTGATTTTTATTATTTGTTGTTATACTGGACTAAATTATAATCACACCAAGTTTGACATTTTTACATATTTCCATTTTTACAATAGAGCAAAAACAAAACGTAAAAATCACGTTTCTGGGCTGGGGTCATTCTACTTTTTATAATTTTCTTAGACAATCCTTCCTAATAAAAAATATTCAATAAAAATTTTATCGTCCTATTACCGATCAAGAGAATGAGATGAGATTAGATTCCCTTGAGATGTCAGATGGACAACGGACAGTCGTAGGTATATCAATAGGGTCTCGATTGCACCCTTCGAATACGGAACCCTAAAAACATGGCATGGTTTACGTGCGCAACCAGTTCTGTGTCCCACAACTGAGCAAAGGCAGCCGTCATTTTTTTGGCGCCTTTTTGCCGAATTATGCCGAAGAACCTATTTGGGCAACTACGTACTGTTGACATCATTTCAACTTTTACACATCGCAACTAAAATTTAAGGTTGATGTGGTGTCGAATGTACAATACTATATTTTCCTTTGTTGTATTTTCAAGTATAAGGTCCGCTAAACCGATACGCAAATTAGGGGCTCGTCTATGAATATATTAAAAGTGTAAGACAAAAAATCTAGGTTGGTCTCCGCCGCGACAGTGGTCAACGGGCTAACGAGCTCCATTACCATTGTTTGGTTTACATAACAAATGATTTGTAGTGGAACACGTCACTCCAGATGTGTGGACGAGACAAAATGTTCCGTTCAAAAACTTCAATGAAACTTGCCTGGGGATGCTCTGCTCTTGTTGCTAAGCCTAAGATGGACATATTTTGTTCACGCTTTGGTTCGAATTTGGCTCACGTGCGAGACGTTTTTTTAACGAACATAATGTCTCGATTCGTTAACCATTTCGTTGTTAACTCTTTTCCACCCTGTAATGGGCCTGTACCCAAAGAATAATAGGGTAAAGGATATCCATTACCACTTGAAACACTCTGAAACACTCCTCAGAAGCAGTTTATTTAATCTGTGGGTACGTTTTTTCCTTTACCACAGATTATTTAAACTGCCTCCGAAGAGTGTTTTATTTCAGCAAACATCCATCAGCCATTATCTAGTATCCGTTTAAATAAAGTAATCGAAATCCATTTCATAAAGCACGAATACATTTTCTTCTAATCGATTGGGGACCCTTAGCGCGATTCCGACTTACACTTGACCGGTTCTTGTAATAAAGTCTCTTTAAATTTTCATTGAATTTACCTGAAAAAGACTCTTTATCCTTCTTTCATTGTGATTGGTGTGGTCGAGTACATTTTCTTTTGAAAATGAAAAAATATTTACATACGTACATATACTCACGCCTGTATGCCACAGGGGCAGGCGGAGACCATGCGTGCATGCATGCAACCACTAATGAATGTTGAGGAAGCGAAAGTGATCTATAAGGATCGTGGCAAGTGGCAGTCCCTGGTCTCTGCCTACCCCTCTGGAAAAAAAATTGATTTGTTCCAAAAACAATTTCATACAAAAGGCCCTAGGGTTCCCTGTGTTGTGGAAACGAATCCCCTCCGCTTAATAGATGACAATAATATTGTTACCTTGTAGTATTAATAAGTTAAATATTTTCGATAAGAATAACAAAAATAGACAATAATGGGAATGCATAATTATTACTGATCGTTTAGGTGACTAATATTTACGCGTGTGTGTGAGTGCATAGGTATGTGTGTTTGTGTTTTAGAGAGTATAAGTGTATGTGTGTGTGTCTATTTATGTTTCTTACTCTATTAGTTACTCTCTCTCTCTCTCTCTCTGAGAGAAGGCCTGTGTCCTACAGTGGGACGTATATACTCTGCATTATATACTCTGTCAGTCATGACAAAAACTTATCCATAATCTCTATGTCTATTTTCAGATTAGGTTCATACCTGTCCTTAAGCACATTGTAGTGAATTTTATTTATGATGTGACAAAAAATCTCAGTTTTCCATGGATTCAATATTATAATTCTTACTGTCGTCTGTCTAGGCACGTTAATGTCTGAAAAAATTGTAAATTATTCCACACTCAAATTAGTGTCTGTTAGTGTATGTCTTTGGACACTGTCTGATATAAATAAATTATTCTTATTTTCATTTCAATTAGTGCCCCGCCTGCCGCCTGGAGCCCTTCTCAGATCTGGTTGTACGGTGGTCCTATTATGCCCAGCTAATAATAACTTCTTTAAGAGTTATCATAGGTAGATTGTATGTAGAGAAGAATTCTCAGGACGATGACTCTATTTTTTCTTAAGTGAAGGCGTACCTTTGGAACGATAGAGGGCAGGCAGCCCATTGTACCGTCAATCTCTCGAGACTGGCAGAAACCGCTGCAAAATCATGACCAGCAATCGTAAAGAAAAAAGAAGCAACAAACTTCAAAGCATCAGTTGGTGCGATGTTTATACTTGGCTTTAGAATATTTTGCAAAGATCTGTAGCGTTTGGACTATTAGAGGTGCTAGAACACACTAACTTCCATTTGAAGTCAAGTTTCTCGGTCAAACTTTTATCAGAAAATAAAACTTTTAAAAGAAAATAAAGGAGCTTTGTGATGTAAAACGTGCAACAGTGCAATATAAAAGATAGGGTAGTTAGGGACAGTTACAAAGGTAAGTATTGTATGGGACATGTCAACATTAATTAGTCTAAATACATTTTTTCAAACACTTTCATAAGCAGGCTATATACGTACTACTGTAGGGCTCAGGCCTTCTCTCAGGGAGAGTATGGGCTCAATCACTATGCGTGCCCACCGCGGATTGGCGATTTCAAGCGCTGAGGTATGTGAATAGCTCAGACACTCAGGTTTCCTCGCGATGTTTTCCTTCGCAGTTAGCGAGTGGTATTGCTACGATAATTTCACAAATGCACATAACTTAGAAAACAAAGTCGTAAGTACATTCCCGCACTGGGGATCGAACCTTTGATAGATCAAACACTTTGTAATACAATTATTTGGTTATTGGTACAAACTATTGATGCAACCCTATACTAGGTGATAATCTGTAATATAGAGAATAGTCACACCGCATACGGTACTTTTTTTCACAATTTTAATGGTTTCCCCGGTAGCGACCAATTGCTTGATTGGAACAGATAAATAACTATTTTATTTTAGATTTGTGTTAATCAATATTATTAGCCCTTTTAAGGTGATGCCTTCAAAAGCATACAAAGTGCATTTGACGTTGTTTCTGATTAGGTCAAAGTACATCTTCTGTTCCCTTCTGGTACATTCGCCTCTTGAATCTTGAAACGAAACTTTTAATGTCTCAGTAGGGAGAGCGCGTCAATAAAATACTCGCTGAACATTTTGTATAAGTAACAAACAACTTTTCGAACTGCTGTAAAAAGGAAATGCTATCTGAAAACGGGATTCCGCATTAGAGTTCATGAATTAAACATTCTGAAGGAACAAATAAGAAGATTAACTCACGATATAATCACCAAATCAAATCGAATCCATCAGCTCACATCAGTTTCGCTGCTGGACATAGACCTCCTCAAGGCACGCCACAAACGCAGGTAAGTTATACGAACCCAGATAAAAATAGACAAATTTATTCTTTTGTACCAAATGAAAAAATATAATGTCGTCAAACTTGATGACATTTTTTTCTTGGGTATAATAGTAAATTAAATAAAGTAAAAAAATATGTCCTCTATACATGACTCATTCATGAACAATTTAAATGTATACATAATTTGTCACAATACCGGTTGTTTCATATTCGTGAGAGGGACATTTGAAGCTAGCAAGGCAGCCATGGTATTAAGAAGGTTGCTTGAGAAAACATGGCTGTTCAGCCTCGATACAAACATTTGGTAAAAATGAAAAAGATTCACTCAGTATGAGCCAGAATAAAAACAGACTCTACATAATTATTTCACAACTAAGAATGCGCCGCAATATATTAACAAACATCCCGTAACAAGATCTAGAATAAAATCTTTGATTGGCTGTTTATAAATTATATAAGTTACGAGACTGCCTCGTTGGTCGGTTAAGAACAAATCAGAGGTCGTGGGTTCGATAACCACTGGAGGCCGTAGTACCTGTACAAATTACCCCAGACTTGGTGTATTTGAAGGTATGTGCTGTCCTTGCCCCCAGCACAGGGTATCCTAGTTTGAGACCAGGACAAGTGATTGTGTTGTGTGGAAGTTATTAAAATATTGTATGGAATCAGGCGTTACATTTCGGAAATCCATAATAGCATTAAAATAGTAGACTAATTGGTTCTGCGTGTTACGAGTACCTTTACGGTGTACGTTTCTTGAGTGAAATCGCTTGGCTGTTGTTGTTGACATTATTATCCGGAAAATATAGAACTTGTACAATGAAATATGGACCTAATACTGTATTTTACTTACTGTATTTTATTACTATGAGCTGTATAGATTTCCAAATGTAAAATAAAATAATAATAACAAATATAATTTTAAGTCTAGCCATTCACGGGCGGTCCATTGCGCCGGTCCATTTTTTCCGGTTTATCCTTTAGAAAAGTCGTGTGGCGCCGGATTAAGAATAGCGTCACTCCATTTCCTCCCGTGGATGTCGTAGAAGGCGACTAAGGGAATAAATTACCAGGAGATGGGCAGCAGCGTCTTCCTGAGATTCCAACCATATACTGCGATCGCCAATCCGCCTGCCAAGCGTGGCGATTATTGCAAAACCCCTTATGGTTATGAAAACCGTGATGGAGGCCTATGTCCTGCAGTGGGCGTCAAATGGCTGATGATGATGATTTAGAAAAAAAAACTTCCGCACAACACAATCCCTTGTTCTGGTCATATTGTGACCCAGGCATAACAATCTGGTGCTTACTTATAAACAAGAACAAAATAACTTGCCACACGGCTCTATAAAACCATTACTATGCACTTTTCTGAACATAGATGTAACATTGTCTTTTGAACTGTTTATTTTGTATCGCCCAGCAAGTAATGACGTAAGTAAGCGAATCCGAAGATGCGGCTCTTGCGGCCTTTAGGATTCTAGACATACCTAATGACATCTGCAAGCATTCCGCTGTAAAGCAAAGTACTCGTACTTACCGTTATTTAACAAGTTTTAATAAGATTTTTAAACAATTTACTTATTATCAGCTAATGAATTCTAAAGCCTTGTTTGATACACCTATACTTCTGTATCTATACTAATATTATAAAGAGGAACAGTTTGTAAATTTATCTGTTTTTATGTAGGGAGTAATCTCCGAAAGTAGTTATCCGATTTCAAAAATAATAATAAAAGCTTCCATACGACATAATCACTTGCCCTAGTCCCAAACAAGGATACTCTGTGGTATAGTAATCAGGGAAGGACATCACAAACATGGAAATACACTCAAACTGAGGCCATTTGTTCAAATCAATTACGGCCGCCTCCAGTGGGAATTGATAGTCTTGCGTGTTAGCCGCTAAACCATTGAGGCAGTCACAAATGTTTTCAACAGTATTTAGAATGGACATTCAGGGTGGATATAGACTCTAGGCTAATCCGTTAACAACGCGAACGTAGTTGCGGGCACAGCTAGTGTCTTTATAAAGTGATAGGGATAAAATGTATACGAAGTAATTCAGAGTATTGATGCCTAAAAGTTGAATTGAATTCTCTAAATACAGAGATCGTAGAAACAAGCTACCGACGCGGGTTCCGTTTCTACTCACCATTGAACTACAATTAATGATTTACTGTAACAGTTCGATGTAATTTCATAGCTGTTAAACCCACAGATTAACAAGTAGAACGATTTGGCGGCGCAATTTACATCGTATTGTCATAATAATCCACGAATTGTAGTTTTATGAAACGTGACCCGTCGGACTCTTCTGCTGAAAATTCAAGTAAGTGAATCTGGACTAAAATGTTAAAAGGTCAAGAATTCAACTTAAAACAAAATACTGAGCCCATCAGCTTGTCCATAATCTAGAATGCTTATTTTTCTAATTACGTTACCTTGGCATTACTTTATCTACCTAGATAGACCTCTTCAGTTTGAATTTGAACATAGCGAGGTGACGATAACGTTGATGATATCAAAATCGATTGCCGTAGTCATCAAGATTCATTTGCGGTATGTGAGTTTGAATTTTATTAATTTATTGAGTTGTTGACCTACACACATACACACATAAACTCATGTCTGTATTGTATTTTCTGAGGAAAAGTAAACGAGTAAATATCCGTTAAAATTCAGTTTTATTATGTCTGTATTCCGAAGGGGTAGGCAGAGACCAGGGTTTGCCAGTTGCCACGAGGCTGAAAAACCTCGTTTGCTACATCAACATACATCGGTCGCTGTATGCACGCACACCATTGGTTACCTACTAGGCTACTACATACTCAAAACGAAACAACGCAGTGGTAAGATTATTTACATATAGTCAACATCAGGTCAACCTTTACATTTTGTTGCAAAGTCGCTTGTATCGTAACTGCCCTTAGTTCTCGCGTGTGAAGGTTGATGAGCTGTCGACTGTACAGTATATAAATAATAATATTTCTTTGATAAAAATGACTTCAGTAGGTAGGCCTCTCGTCTGACCTCTGCAGTGAACTTTCCCCAAATCTCCAGTGGCAGCCAGGACGGAAATGTAATCAAGCGTTTGTGATAGGTCAAGTGAATGACAATGGGTACGAAGAGTTAGGCAATAGTAATCTCGTTCTCACGAGGTGGCGCATTTGACCCAAGCCTCGTTTTCTTTACTCTACTCTTTTATTGGATCGGTTTAAGGGTTGCGAAAAATATATTGATTATTTTTCCATTATTGACAAAAATACAATATATTGATCAATAAAGGATAAAGAATAAAGGAGGCAAAAGGCAAACCCTCGTCTACAACTCCGGAATGCAGGCGTGAGTTTATGTATCTTTTCATATTTTCCAGTAAAACGATGTTCAAGAGCGAGCTTGTAATTTTTATTCTTTTACTATCGGCAAGCATTCGTGTGTAACAGCAGTATTGCCTAAGAGAGATATCAGGCACACCAGAAGGTGATATTAATTTTGCCACAGCCCTAGTAAGATTGTGTTCGATTAGACGAACACCCGTAGAATTGGATTATCCAAACTGAGCAGTGTTTACAATAGCCTGAGCCGACGCTATCGTGATGCGCGAGCTTTTGCAATAGCGCCGGTCGCATTCATTTCTCACGACCCCAGTCATCTCCAATGTTTGATCGTTATGAAATACCTAATTGTTCTTCTAATGAACCGACTCATTATTAGTTTATGTAAGTGCCGTCTAAAGCAAAGTGCCACTCAAAGGATTTATACGTACGCATACCGCGCTTAATTGAGTTTGTTTGGAAACTGCCCCTATGCAGGGTGTAACAATATTCCTATATACATCCGATAACTGGGGTTCTACTCGTCAATACTAACAACTTTTATTATGAGGAAACTTCGAAATCGCAAAAAAACGTATCAGATTTTCCATAGTATAGAGTCACCACTAACGACATTAAATTGTATGGAACAACTGATATTTTTCTCGATTTCAACGTTTTCCTCACAGTAAAAGTCGTTTTTATACATACAGTGTAGGTATATGCAGATTTTTGCAATTATCAAGGAACGGGCACTTAAATCGGCAGTTATCCTTCAGGATTTAGTAAGCATAATTTTATTAGGCGGCTTAACTCATTAAACGTTACTCAAGGTACAAATACCTACATTATGAATACTTTCATTTCGGAAAAGAAAATCGTCTCAGACAAGCACGAAATCAATAGAAAGAATAATTACAAAAATTATGTCAATTGACATAATTTTATGTTACGCGGAAAAGCTCACGTAAGCCCACAGTTGGTCAATAAGTGACTCAATATAATTAAGAAAGAATAAGTTGTTGTCAATGCTTGCTCGGTTCATTCCCATCAAGAGTGGTCAATATCAAAGGTTAGCAGAGGCACCCAGTCCACTTTCACTAGTAACCAGTCTCTGCCAAAATGGTTCTAATCGCGTTCCCGGATGCAAACGACCTTCGACTATTTGCCCATCTATTTAACGTCTAGATTACAGTATGAGGCTTGGGAGTGGATGACATAAGGCTTCGTGTGTCGTCAAACCGCTGCCCACCTTGACATAATACTCTGTATAAACACTTGATTAGCAACAAATTCGTAGTTCGATGTGTTGTATCAACTCGTATCACACAAAACAGGTGCTTATGACAATTTATTGTTTATTTTAATATTTTAGGCCTTTGTTTAAACTTTGTGAACACTATACCAACTCAAAAAATGCATACACTGTTGACAAAATAGATGATTTAAGAATATATGAAAGTCATTCACAACCATCGTCTCAGAATTAGCTTCAGTTTTCTATAAATGTTTACACCACAGGCGAGTAATCGTAGATCTATAGACGCATACATGTCCCGACTTGTATTTCGGGCGAAAATCGCAAGTGTCGATGCGAGACTCGCGCTAATCACTCTGTACTGATTTTGACACGAGATTTGCGTACTATATCCCTTTACCGCATCGTGGTCTTAATGCGAGCCAAACCGGTTTTTGCTCAAAAACTCTTTAAAAAGTTAAATATTGTGACCCCAGAGCATACTTGTCCGAATTCGTACCGTACTCCCCTTCATTTTGATACTACCAACGACATCTGTTGTCAAACGTTTGGAACTTATGTAACCTCAAAGTTTACTTTGGAGCGAAATTTGTACCAGTGACGATTGCCGTACTTGGAAAATAAAAATAAAATATTTTTACAGCGTTTCCTTGCAAATATTGTAGTTGATTCGTCAGATGAATACGTAAACAACTACGTACAGGTAAGTTTTCAACTTTTTACTAGTAAATTTCATCACAAATTTGATTTTTCGGTGTGTACCTCATTTGGAACAGCATGCAAAAATGCAGAACATACTTGCGTCGGTCTGGTTTTAATCTGAGACGGCATGCAGAATAGGGTAGACCGAGGCGAATCGGATCATTTTTTTTTTGAGAGCATGAAAATCATACTAAAGTGTAATATGTGTAATATTTATTGACAAAATGGTAATCAGTAACAATCCAACTACACAATTAATATTTCAAAACTTTAATTGTTCACAAATTCTTGAAAATATGAACTGAAAACTTAAAAGGCAGAAATATCCGAATCGCCCCAATTCACGGGGCGAATGGGATCGCTCATAACATATAACAAAATAATTTTTTTTTATGCACTATAAGCTTTGTAATCATTAACAAAATTATAATAGTCAATAATGAGATCAATATTAATTACTAACATGTAAATCACATATATACGGGCCTTTTTTCTCGCCCATATCAGTACATTTGTCGTGGCACCATTCTTCGCATGCATGGAACTAAATGCAAACCTCTGATGGTGGATGAATGAATTTTTCTGAGCTGTTTCATCATCATCATCATCAGCCATTTAACGCCCACTGCAAGACATAGGCCTCCTTCGTTGTGAGCAGTATATACAATGCCAATCTCTCTGTTTCGCAGACGAACATTTGATTTTTATTCAAGGCGTTCTTTTAATCTTCTTCTTCTTCACATTTTCTTTGTCATCAGTCTTTTTCTCCTTTCCCCAGCTTATTTGTCAGTCTTAAGTGTTTTTTAAAATCTTTTTTGAGAAGATTAATCCTACTCTGACTTTTCTTTGTAAACTCGTGTATGGTAATTGGTAAATATCAGCAGCCCGACGTAAGGTTAAAACTTTGGCCAGGACTCTGTTTGCGGATTCTCTCATTTTTTCTTGAGACCATTCTCCCGCGTTTGTCTTTCTTTTGTACTTGCGAACCATCTAAAATGAAATAAAATTGCATCATTAACCTCAAAATATAAAATAATCATTTTAAAAAAGCGATCCAATTCGTCCCCGATGACAAGATCCGAATAACCCCAAATGAAAGACTTTTGAAATAAATATTTTACACATTAACCTATAATATTGTGCTTAAAAACTAAAATTATTTCTAAAATAGACCCCTTCCCAGTCACTTTAAACAATATAATTTAAATTTTGAAGACAAATTCTTAGAATAATATAAAGAAGTGGTAAGTACGAACCTTAGATGAGCGCCAAAATTGTAACACACACAAACACCCGACTCGCTGACGAGCAGCGCTGACATTAATGTACAAGTCGAATCGAAAAACTACCGGTGGCAGGAGGTCCTAGGCGGCAGGGAGTCCTAAGACGCCAGTCGTTTGCGTTCCATGTCAACGCGTTAATGAAAATATTTATGGATTTCTTATTTCGATCCGATTCACCCATTGATCCGATTCGCCTCGGTCTACCCTATGCATTTACGGGTGTGGTCTATTTATGATCCAAAATGCATAAACTGTAGTCTTACTAGCGAATGAATATTTTATTACCTTGGGTTGCACACACATTTTCTTCTTACTTCTTTTTAGGGTTCCGTAAGTAATATGGTGCCCAAAGATACACTATACACTACTATGCCTACCCCGTCTGTCTGAATTTGAATTGCCTATATAATTTTCATGAACCATCAATGCGCGAGTTCGCCTTGAACTTGGCTGGTTTTCTTCGCATCCTTTTATCTTTTTTCACTTTTTTTTAGGATGGATCCAAAAATATTTTATGGTGGCAATTATTACTCCGCGTTTCACATAAGTTAATATTTTTTTTATTCCTTTATTGCATAATGGTACAAATATGACATCTGTCCTTTCTGCATAGTGTGCACAATTTGGACCAAAGTGGTTTTTTGTATTTTTTTCGAATATAATAATAAATATGGAAAAACAAAAAAAAACGGGTTTTTTTATTTTTAATGCCCTATAACATACATTTTTTTTGGCGAAAAATAAAATATCATGCGGTAAAGGGATATTTTCGAATAGTCTTTGGTTATTAATATTAATATTACTGTATTACTTTACTTTATACTATAACCATATTATTTCCTAGAAAACTCTCCTTGTGTAACAGCCCCTTTACTATCACCAAAGTTCAAGGTTTGAGCTCTATTGTTGACGTGATAGTTTAAAATTGTTCCCAAGTGATTTCTCATCTGACGGTAATATTAGCATAACGATGTGAATTTATGAAATGACTCAACCTTTGTAAGCAATAAGGAATCCGCAAGAATTTACATTTCAAAATGTGCTTGTCATATTTCGAGTTTTGTTGCATCGTTCAGATATTTATTCATGATGACCGAATCGAAGCAATAAATTGTGCAAAATTTCAAATAAACACAATAGGTATTTTTCGCATAACTGGCGTTCTATCTAACTGACAGTTACAAAATTAATTAAATACTGTAAAACCGTACAATTATTATGAATGCCTAACGCCCCCAAGCCAGTACAGTCAACAGCAGATCAACGCTTACATTTTCGTTAAAAAGTCCTCCCTAAAGTTTAGAGTGCACGTATGAAAAGGTTGATGTGCTGCTGACTATACTTACGTTAGCTTTACTCTAGGGCTTTTCCTAGTTTGGGTGACATCATCACGTCACGGCTTGGAAAATTTCAAACAATTGAAGTACCCCTCCGTCAGTCATAAAACTTATTTTAGAACATCACCACTGTGTATGAGGTAATGGTAATAGGAATGTACTTATAACATTCAGCATCAAGGATAACTGGAATATGGAAGATCCGCCTTGGAAACACATGAAGGGAATGCTAATAAAATGCGGATATAATGAACTTGTTTTAGCTATTCATTTGCAACCGCCGTGAGCATTGCGTATTAACGTGTCATTCATTACAAATAGAAACGACATTTTATTTGTACTTATATGTTTACTAAATCTGACACACGTTCCAAATATATCTACCTAGTAAACATCTTGTACACATTAGATAAGTAATTTTAAGCATCTTTCCCACGCCCAATGGTGACGGGTATCTATTTCTATTCAATAAACCGACCGTTTTTTAATCGCCGCGTAAACATTTGGCGGATACGAAAAATATAAAATTAGGCAGTTTGAATGTAAGCCGACTGCCTACTGAAGCGACTTGTGGAATTTAAAGTGGACCCAAAGTCATCTCACAGACACGGAGACCTTCCGCCAAAAGGTGTTTAGGTTTCTATGTCAAGCAGCGCTATTGTTTTGCGAATTTCCACTGTTTAAAAATACCAAGTGATTGTTTGCTGAATGCCGACACGTTTGCGGCCCGGTCAGATGTGTTTTTTGTCGCGGAAATACGTGAGCTTAAAGCAAAGGTCCAGGCAGCAGATTTAGGGATACCGGTGCTTTAGTACAGTCAGCGTCATCAAGTGGTATCGCGTTTTAGACCTTATCCAGGAGGTACGAATTTGCCGCGAGTCGTGTTACGCGATTTCATACGACCGTTGCCAAGGTACAGTCGACAGTAGGTCTAACTTTACATACAACAGCACCGACAGATTTACACTTAAAAGAAATCGCCAAGTAGATAGGTACTCGAAAAATCCGTTTGTACTGCTTGAAAGTTTTTAAAAATAATAATTGTAGAGTTTCTTTGTTTCTTCTCCACATAATATAACTTTGACGTTCATTGAGAAAACAGTTTCTTTTAATAATCAATAACAATATTTTAATTGAATTGAATTGAAATTTCCATCAGGCTTTTTTACCCGACAGTACAAGTAACATCGTAATTTACTACCAAATCCACACGCGTGTCCGGCATTATAATCATGCATGTGCAAAATTCGTTTGAGCCCAATACGTGGGTAATACGTATCACTTTAGTTTTGGAATCAATAGGGTGAATACACCCAAATTGAATTGGGTGAATCCACCAACAGGGTGAATTTGAAATCGTTAGAAATGTTTTAAGGGAAAGTTTTTTCGTTTCGGGAAACAATTATTGTATTAGTGATTTAAATGCAATGGTTTAATTTTTTTTTTTTATAGATAAATAACAGAAATTTTCCTCGTTTGGTCCGAAAGTGTAACCACAAACCAAAGCGGTACGTAATATCTTAGAATAAAAAAATGTTTTCTTTTACGTTAAACATATAAGATTCTAGTGCTTATATATGTAAACAAGTCAAATAATAATTAATTGCGTATAAGAAAAAAAATTGTAGTTACGAACTACAAACTACAATTGAAACGTCATAATAAAGTGAAGTAATTTCTTATAAAAAAATTGGTTAATCATTTTCAAAACTATTGCCATCTTCTTCAGATTTTGGTCAAAATGCGCCGTAAAAATTTTGTTAATAAATTCCATTCCACCCTGTAGATAGCAACATTCGGCCAGTGTCGGCAGGACGGATTAAAATAATAATAATAGAGTAATTCATAGCAGTATGACGAAAATACCTGTATCAGTAAATAATTTTGATATTCATTGGCTTTCTTGTTACCTTTTTTGTGTGCCGTACCTACTAACGAATCCTATTACCAAACTTGCGGCATCTCTCTGTATGGTCATAACCTAAGAAGGCTTCATTCATTTTCATAATGTACGATAGTAACACATGTTCGTGTTATTATGGTTTATTTCCCAAATAATCTAATATATATAAATCTCGTGTCTTGTTATCGAAATCCTCCGAAACTGCTTCACCGATTTTTATGATATTTTTTGTGTATATTTCGTAGGTCTGAGAATAGGTCTTAGGCTAATTAATGTGGCAAAACAGCGTTGCCGGCTCAGATAGATAACACTTATAATATAATAAACATTAATACAAATAAGTGGTTCGAGAAAAGTGATTTTTACGTCGTTTTTCTTTACTGGGCTACGTTTCATAAAACTGCGATTCATAGTTTATTACGGGAGAAATGAATAAGATGAAGAAGTAATACATTTATTTAACGCCACATAGACATATACAAGACGTAAAACAGAAAAAAAAAGAAAAAAAAACACGGCGGAACAACAATAATAATTAGGGAGCACGAGCTATGTCAATGCGGCGCGGTAAAACGGCCTCAGGTTCAGTAATTGCTGCAGGTTTGTTTGTTGCCCACAGCACTGAGCATGAGAGTTCGATGTGCATTTCGTAGCCGATTAGTACAATTAGTATTTGTACTTTATTAACTTAACACCGGATAAACTTACTTGATTTTGGACTAGTCGCTCTCTTCCGACAAAATACCAACTAATTTTATCCGGTGTTAAGTTAATAATGTGTAGTGCTTACGAAACTTTTAGTTCGAAAAGTATTTTGTACTTGTTAATCTGTGAATTAATCGGCTCTGCTATACATTGTGGAGGCTCTCCACAGAGGTTTTATTTTATTTTATGTTTTTGAAAAATGAATTAAAGTTTTGTTATGTTAGATATTACAGATGTTTAATGTTCAGGGGTAAGCTACCATTTTTTTTAGAGGGGGAGTACTGTGGAGGCTCTCCACATAGGTTTTATTTTATTTTATGAATTTGTTTTTTTGTTTTATTCAGTTTTTTCTTTTTTGTGACAGATTGTAAATATAGTTTCAACTGAAAACATCATTTTGTCTTTATTTAATATTTTATCATTTTTATCGTCGCGAACCCAACTGCAGGCGCAGAGGCCTGCATACACATAGAATTGTCATAGTAAACCATGAATTGTAGCTTATATGGAGCCCAGTTTTCAAAGTAGTGTGACTATAGCTGTCTCTTTAATATAGCAACAATTACTAAAAACCAGCCTAGTATGAGTCGGACTCCCGATAAGGATCCTACACTGAATAAAAGAAGAAACATATGTAAAACAAATAAATAGTGGTACGGAACTCCGGGCGCGCGAGTTTATTCATTATAAAAACAAAATATTTACTTAACAAACGTCAAAGCAGTTACTTTCAGAATTAATAGATTATGTGGAGAAGAAGGTAGCAAAGAAACTCCACATTTATCCTTTTCAAAAACATTTCCTCGGTATGAAACTTCTTACAAGCAAAAAAAAATAGTTTTGAATGTTTAAAAAAAGAAACTGCAGCATATAAGTACACAACTGGGTGCCGAATTATATGATGCATCATTAGCTTAAAGATTTACATTGACTACTTCATACTTCAAATACCTTAGGTACGAATGACGATTAAGGTGAACTTAGAATTGAACTCTGTGACCCCATCGAGTTGAAGGCAAGTTTTAGAGGTTCGGTTTGAGGAATTTCCAGTTGCATTTAAATGTTCTATTACGTCATACAAGTAGGTGCGTCTTTACAATGATACCTATGCAGTAAGTCCGTTGTGTAAATCAAAGGCGCGAGCCAAACTTAACCTTGTGCAACTATACACAGGCTTTCACAGCATTGACACAAGAGACACATGTGTCAACCAGAATATTTTGATTGCTGACAGTAATAGTCAATTCAAATATTAACCTCTAAACTTACAGTTAACTAAACTATATAATGGCTCGAATATCATTATTCTGTGGAGGGCTACCTACAACCTACAACCACTAAACCAATCCACGTGATGGATTGAGTTTTTGACTACACTATTTTGTACGGTGTTATTATTTGTCATATTTTCGTGAATAACACGCACGTCACGTTATGAAACACGTCATATTACTGAAACTATTTCTTTTTACCAAATAAAATCATACAAAGTAGAATCCGTCTGAATTTAGTATGTATGCGTATCGGTATTTTTCATGTCTGGTTACCTTAATTAATTACGTGAGGTCACGAAAAAGATCACGTGATATTTACTGAGGCTCCGCTCTCCCCCACATGAGGTTGGATGAGATTCGGCTCGCAAACAAATAATAAAAATCGCCCAAGTGAAAGTGGGACTCCCGCCGAGGATCCCAAAATGAATGAAAGAAAACACTTTTTTGCTGAGTAATACTAGATACGGAGCCCTCGGTGCGCGAGTCCGACATGCACTTGGCTTGTTTCTATTATTTATTTGTTAGGTAGCGTACCTATTAAACATCTTTAACCTTTAACAACTAGTGCAATGGCATAAGAACTATGATTGAACCATGTCACCCTGAAACAAAGTCCAAAACCAAAGAAAAATTAATACTCCAGGGCCCAATTAAGGGTAAACTTCCTTTTGATTAGTTCAAGCATCGCCTTATGTCGTTGGTTTCAGGTAACAATAGTGATATTGTCGCAAGCGAGCTCCGACGGAGCAAAGGCGACGAGCATAGAGAGACCGGTGTTCTCCGAGAGGACCGGCAAGCAACTCGGCCCGCACGGAGAACCGAATACGAACGAAGTGGTGGTAGACATCGAAGACGACGAGAAGACCCAGTACTATGAGACCAACTACGATACTAGTAAGTTCTTCATGGAAATTCGGGCACTTCACGTTATCGAAGAAAAAGAAAACATTAAAAGGAAAAAGGCATCAGAAATCAGAAATCAGAAATCAATAATTTATTTCAACGTAAAGAATTTACATTCTGTTTGCTGAATGTCAATGTACTATGTTACTATGTTAGCCGCTGCCTTCGGGCCGTATTTGTAGTGGAGAAAAAGGCAGTGGGAAAAAAAAAACTCCACTCTGACCATCTTTTCTCAAATCATCTTAAACTTATACATCAAAGCCTATATGATATGATTCCGTGATAGCCACCAATAACTTTAAAAGCCAAAATAACACTTCTTACAAAAGTAGGAAAAACATTAATGCTGCGGCCAGACACACAAACAGCACCCGTTCACGAGCATAACGCAGGGGTCAGCCATCACCAGTCTCAACCATTTTAGAGGGAGATAGGTGACCCGGCCACCACGCCACCATTCGAATGACCTTTAGCAAACCTGCAGATTGAGTTCTTGTCAGCGCAACATCGCAATGTTGAACATCTACGTAGTGTCATCTGCGCCATTGATGATGCAAGTTAATGGTGAATGTGACACCGGGGGCATAGAGCTTCGTCAAAAAGGGCAGAACAAACACCAAACTTTCAAAAATAGTATATTTATTAAGCTAGGACTAGATGTAGAATGACAATATTATCAAAAAATACCGTAAAAATATCCAACTTTAAATTCAATTAGAAGTTAGCAGTAAAGTACATTAAAAAAATATCTTTTACGACCAAAATTACGTAGGTAGTATCAGTGTCTTTTACAGCATATTTTAATAAAAAATCTGTGAAGCCTGTTAAAAAATCAAGGTAGTAAAAACCAGTTTTTGCGAATTGCAGGAAACGAAATATACAGATTGAAAGAGCTTGAAAACTGAGTAAGACTTCATTCAAAGTCCATTTTACGACATTTCATCCTCAAAGGGTCGAAATTCTTTTATCGTTTAACTCGGTTCTTAGATTTTATCGAACATTTTGTATCTTATGCAATAAAGTGTAACAAACAAACAAACATTCGCTTCACAATTTTTTGAAATTTTAAATTTCTTTTCATTTTTTAATTTGTTATTTGAAACTTATCGGCGATATTGTGTACCTTTCACTCAGGTTTCGACACAGCAGGAGTCAGGACAGTCCGTGTGACGCTGAATTAACAATAGCGTCATTCCATTTCCTTCCGTGGATGTCGTAGAAGGCGACTAAGGAAATCAATTACCAGGAGATGGGCAGCAGCGTCTTCCTGAGATTCCAACCGCATACTGCGATCGCCAACCCGCCTGCCAAGCGTGGCGATTATGGCAAAACCCCTCATGGTTATGAAAACCACGAAGGAGGCCTATGTCCTGCAGTGGGCGTCAAATGGCTGATGATGATGATGATGAGGAGTCAGGACTTTAAATCGCCACGTACGTCTCAATTATAACTAACTATATTATCTAACATACAAAAATCTCGTGTCAGTGTTTGTTATCGAACTCCTCCGAAACTAATTCACCGATTTTTACAATTTTTTTTTTGTGTATATTTGGTAGGTCTGAGTATAGGTTATAGGCTAATTAATATGGCAAAACAACGTTTGCCAGGTCAGCTACTAATTATATAAAAGTGCACATTGTAAAATGTCCTCTAAAGGGGTAAACTAATTTATTATTGCAAGAAAAATAATTATATTACAGTTTAAACTATTGCGTAATAGAATTGCATTAAACATTAAACATTATTTACATTATACATATAACATTTAAAAATTATAAAAAATTAGAACGTTCAAATTGTATACATACCTATGTACAATTTAATTTAGATTTAATTTCAAATTAAAATCAATTCAAAAACAAAATTTAAACTACAATTCATGAAATGAGAAATTTCACTTATTCATTCTCCTCAAAATTTAAAAATTAAACTACAATTCAGTCATATGTCAATCAATTAATTCGATTAAAGAAAAAATTAATGATAATCACACAAAATTGAATTTTGTCACAAAAGTATCAATGAAATGTCAATCTAATTAGAGTAGTCACTTATTCATTTTCCTCAAAATTTTAACTACAATTATTCGTTCATATGTCAATAAATGAATTCGATTATAAAGATAATAGGCCTCCCTCGTGGTTTTCATAACCATGAGGGGTTTTGCCATAATCGCCACGCTTGGTAGGCGTGTCGGCGATCGCAGTATGCGATCACAAAAGTATCAATGAATTGTCAATCGAATTAGAGTAATGTCACTTATTCATTTTCTTCACAAATCGCCAGACATTCCTTCTTAAGTTGACTCTCATGACTGCTAAAGATATCGGCGTGAAAATAGGTGAAAGAAGATTTTTACTTTTTGCTTAACAAGATTTGCCCATAGCTCGGGGTATCCTTAGTTTGGGTCCAGGACAAGCTGAACAAGTGATTGAGTCGTTTAGAAATTATTATTACTTTAGCAAAAATTTTTTTTGCCGTAATTAGGTACTTACTAAGTATTTTTAGATTCTATGCAAACCAAGTTACGGGCCAAAGCTAGTTCAGCATGACTCATCCCATCAAGGATGTTAAAGGTGTCAAATTTCTCGTGTGGTCTTACGAGTTACAACCACAGCATAACTAATTTATTGGTCCATCATTTGATAAAAATTCGTAAATCGTCGCCTTCACATATACACGTAGGTATTACCACAATCGAGATTTATTACAATTATTTTAATAATCAGCTTACGTTTTTCTGTAGAAATAGTACAGTCGACAGCAGGTCAGGTCAACCTTTGCTTTTATTGTTGCAAAGTCGGCCTTAACGTAACTGATTAGAGTGCACAAGTTGGTGTGC
Organism: Yponomeuta evonymella; assembly: GCA_963969515.1. Lineage (NCBI taxonomy): Eukaryota > Metazoa > Arthropoda > Insecta > Lepidoptera > Yponomeutidae > Yponomeuta > Yponomeuta evonymella. Next base: position 12,035,050 of record OZ018349.1, read on the forward strand.
TGTAAACTGTACGTCAGAATGTTAAATTATTACTCCTACCCGCACTCTGCTCTAGCCGTGTAGGGACTTTGTTTTACAACAACTTTTTTCTGTACGCGTTTTTTTCGCGGATTGATACTTTTTCGAAATATTCACATAATTTTATGAAATTGATGGTAGATTATACATCGTCCAGTTGCAACTCCAACGTACACTGTATAGATAAAGCGAAAACTCAGACGTTGTGGTAAGTAGGACAAAAAAGATAAATAAACTTCACATAATAGAAAAAAATCCGGACCGAAGCGGAATTTCGGAGCGCCAATACCGCTCATACTAACTAACCCTACCTTTTTTTCACGGGGAAATCCTCATGGATACCCCGCCGCTGGGGATAGCTCCGGTATGCCGGACTCTTACCGACTAAAACCCCATGGTGTTCCTTCTCACGCCGTACGACGGAACCGCGGAGACGCCCTCGCAATCTTCCGCGACTCCGCCAGCGTCAGTCTTGGTGGACCCCTCCATTACCCATTATCCTCCAGTTGTGGGATGAATGCTAGGAACACTTAGCTCTTCGCTCTGCTTCGTGAGGCCGGATACACCCAATCCGCTTTTCCTACCCTAACTTAACCCTTCGAACCTCGTCCCGACTAGCAATTCTGTAAAATTACTCTTTCTATGATTATCACAACGCTTTATCTGAGTGAGAGTTATTCTAGAATCGCGGGTTTGAACCAATCTTCGGCCCACATTATTTCTTTCTATGTGAGGTTTATTTATCGGGCCAAATAGGGTACTGAATTTGAAAACCAAGCGTTCTCCATCTAAAAGCGTAGCCCAAACATAAACGCTTACGTGAAAAAACATACTTACTTACTCACTTACTCCGCTGGGTCAGCGAACCGAACTGGGTCTTGGCCTCCGACACAAGACGTCGCCACTTGTCTTGTTTTTTCTTGTCGTCAGTTGAGTCTTGTGTCTGTCTCTGTATTTTAAAAACATAACTGGGACATAAGGTGGAGAAGGCTTCCTCAGCACCGTTACCCTCTTCTCAGCTTAGTCGGGTAGGATACCGTAATTTCTTTAAGCAAACTGGTGTGCTACAAGGAAGACTTTTTTCCATTTCAAGGTTCCTACGGCTTCGGATATGACGTGGGTCCGAACGGGCAGTTCCACCATGAAAGCCGAGGGCCTGATGGCGTAACGTACGGTTGCTATGGTTACGTGGACCCAGATGGCTACCTCCGAGCTACCCACTATGTGGCCGACAGCCACGGCTACAGAGTCGTCGAACCGAATAAGCCCGTGGAGGTTTATCCCGAACTCGAGGGTGATCAGGACACGTGAGTTTTAGCTGAATAGTCTCTCTTCCAACAGTCCCAAAGATCTTACTGGATTAAGATCCATTATTTTGATACTAGGTTGTCTTAGGTGTAGACCAGAACATTAAGATTTTAAATAACATGACGCATTTTAGTAAATAATAAATAAATTCCAATCAATTACTGACCACTCGTTACACTGCTCAATTCTATCGTTCCTAACCTTGCCCTTCTTTCTTCCACAGCACGACCCAGAAGCCGACAGTAGTACCGTACGATCAGTCTTACTTCCCGAAGGGATGTGGGCGTACTCCCGGCGGAGTCCCCGCGAAGCCTCCACCTAAGCCCACATCCCCACCTAAGCCCGCCCGACCTCCCACCGACAGCTCTGGACAGGGTTCTTCGGGTGTACCCGGATACTACCCTGGCACGGCCGGCACTCCGGGCAGCCCGGGATCTCCTGGCACTCCCGGCACTCCCGGGACTCCCGGCTCTCCTGGCTCTCCCGGCTACCCAGGTGGACCAGGTATGCATTTTCTTACGGAGTAGGTATTATGTTTGGCTTCAGATTAGTAAAGGCAAATGTTTAAAGGGCTATACTATATTGCTCGCAAATTAGTCACAGGGGTTTAAACTATTTTTTTGTATACTCCATACATGTATTTTTAATTAAGTTAACTGTGTTCTCCGACATTACCCCTAAATCAGGTGTTTTAAAATACATTTTACTGTCCAATAGTTAGTATTTAAAACCTCGCCGTTGTCACTATTTTTATGATTTTTTTAAACTTTATAGCATCCAAAAAAAATCGCGAATATGAGTAAGTTATCACTAGATATGATTTTATTTTAGCTGTACTGACTTTTGGATGATAAAAATATACCAAAATTACTATCACAAAAAATATATGTATAATTAAATGCGCTCGGAGAACCCAGCCTTAAGTGCAAATTTACTTTCTTAAAGTTTTGTTGGAAGAGTCGAACCAATGGTGTGTAGAGCTTTCGAAAGAGACTACCTGCTTACGTAGCTTTTACCTATTAGGGATGGAACTTGTAATCGTAACATACGAATCAAACACATTACCCACCTAATTGGGCTCCGCCACAGTTGGATAAAAATACTTCGGTAGGTACTATTATTATGAAACATATATGGAAGAAATGTTTGTGATGTCGTTGTTTCTGGTTCCCACGACACAGGGTATCCTAGTGTGGGGCCAGACGCAATGTATGTGCCTGTATGTAAATGTTCAAATGTTCATGTTCATGTTCATGTATGTTATGTATGTATGTATGTATTGTATATGGTTTAGGAGAGTGGCGCATGTCAGCCTTAGAATAAGAGATAAAATAAGAAATGCTATAATTCGCCAACAAACTGCCACGCAGTTTGGCGAATGTCTTGTTTTTGAGAAACATGTATTATCTCTTTATAAAGAAAAAAAAAGAAAAAAGTAAATAAAGATAGTTGTTGTTCTTCTTATCGTACTGATATCAAACGAGGTTCATTTTTCCATCGTAGTGAAAATATTTGTCAATCAGCGCGAGCAGCTCGCTGATTGTTGCCCAGCTTACGCCAGACAGTACAGGGTCTTTATAATTATGTACTGTGGTACCGGCCTCAATAACAGCATTAGTTTTAGGTTCGTCCTTTGCGAGTGAGATGCATAACGTCCCTCTGCCAATGTTTTGCTCAGACTACGATTTAGTCAAACGAATATTGTTTTCCCACTTTCAACTAATTCTGTCGGTAGGTATCGATAGCCAAAACAGCCCGCTCCGCACTCTTAACTGAGGGTACGGTAGTGCGCCCGCCAAGACGAGCCCAGCGAAGCGCAAGGGCACTACTACCTTTTCTCGAAGCGCTTCGTCGTTTTATTGAACCCTCATAACTTGGGTTTAGAATATTACCAGATACTCGTAAACAAAATTTTCGAGATATGATGTCTCATTGGATATATAAAGTTTCTATTTCATAGCTCTTATACTTGAGATTTTATTGATATTTAAATAACCCCGATTTCGTCACTGACTCACTGATGATCATCAAAATTCTTAGGGTACTTGCTGAAGTCCTAGAAAGCACAAATTTGGTTTGTAAGCTAGTATAAGTCCAAAAAAAAAATGTAACTTGGAACTTTTAGCCCCCAACCCCTTACACTAGGGGATGGAAGTTTGGATGAGACTTCCGCAAATTTTGATGCTAGAGGTGTGAAAATTGATATAGGGACTCCGTGTTATAAACAATAAAAAAACGGACAAGTGTGAGCTGGACTCGTCCACCGAGGATTCCGTACAAATTTGTAGTCTCGCAGTATTTCCGAGCTTTTGAGCTTTTCCCGAGCTTCAAAGACATGTATGATTTAATTACAAATAATCCCCTTCTCTTCGCTATCCTAATCAACAGCATTTCTAGAACGCTAACTGCTTCCTACCACCTTTATGCAGATGATCTCCAAATTTACGCGCGGTGTCCTGTAGAGAGTCTGCCTTTGACTATCATCGACTTGAATGTTGACCTTCACCGAATTTTAGATTGGAACAGATGTTATGGCATAAAGTTAATTCTTCTAAGACACAGGTTATCGTACTTCAAGAATGCTGTCAAAAGTTGATTGGGAGCAGCTTCCCCATATTGAATTTAACGGAGTATGTATACCATACAGTGGGAAGGTGAAGAATTTGGGGATTATTATGGACAGGTATCTGTCCTGGGCACCGCAGCTAGTGGAAGTGAGTCGGAAAATATTTGCTTCAGCGACTTCTCTGCGAATGTTACGGAATTTTCTACCAACTGCGACCAAGATTGTGCTTGCGCAATCTCTTTTGCTCCCTATCCTCGATTATGCCGATGCCAGCTATTTAAATCTAACTGAAGAGCAACTTAATAAACTTGAGGGCCTCCAAAACTTTGCTATACGGTTTATATTTAGCTTACGCAAATATGACCACATTTCCGCATACCACGCTAAGCTCAAGTGGCTCCCCATCCGTCTCCGTAGGAATGCTTACATCCTTTCACTTCTTTACTCAGTGCTGTTCAATCCTGCGCTTTATTTTTCTAAGTGACTCCCACAGTCGGGCACTACGGTCTGATCAGAGCTTGACGCTGAAGACACCGAGTTATATGACAAGGTTCTTCAGCAGCTCATTCACTGTAAGGGCCGTCCGGCTGTGGAATGATCTGCCGGTCTCAGTAAGGCGTTCTCCATCTCCAGCAATCTTCAAAAATAGGGTAAAAGAACTGTATCGTTCTCTGTAAATTAAGTTTTCAATCAGTACATGATTACCTTTTCTTTATATGTAGGTACTCGTATATTATATTTATTATATCCTCCTCTTACATATAGGTATACTTTCCTATATGTAAGAGGAGAATATAATGAATATAAAGTTCTAAAGTAATACCTTCCTGTTATACAATAGTTCTTGTAGTAACGAAACTACCAAGCTTCATATTATTTTGACTAATGTGTAGCTTGTAAATTTAGGGCTTATAGAGTTAGGGCGTGTAGAGTTATAAGCTTGGCTCTACATGAGATCTGATAACTTTTTGAGGTATATGGACTCGCCTTGGTAACATTTTACATAAAAATGTTTTTGGTGGGATATACACAATGTTTAGCACAATTAATAAAAAAAGAGACTGGATACCTATTTGTCTAGTCCCTTTCTTTAATTAACAGTATTATAAAGACGTATTATATTGATGAAGCGAAAAAGGTTAGTCAGAATCGTGGCAAGCGGCAAACCCTGGTCTCTGCCTACCCCTCCGATATATAAGCGTGAGTTTATGTAACGTTGTAACAACACAACATGAAAAATTCATCAGGTGGTCCAGGTGGCCCTAATGGCCCCAGCGGGCCTGGCGGCAGCGGCAGCTACTACCCGGGCGGATCCCCTGGCTCCCCCGGCTACCCCGGCTCCCCAGGCAGTCCTGGCACCCCAGGTGGACCTGGTATGTTTCATGTTGCATCCAAAAGTGCTAGTGGCCTAAGCTGATTTTACAAGTGCCAAGTTGGCACAATGCGAAAATCCTAGCCATAGTCATTGTTACTGCCAACCCCTGAACATTAATTAGGTAAGGGGTACAAAAACAGTTATTATATACTTAAATAAAAAAATGTGTACCTACTCTTTCAATGAATCCACAACTGTACCGAGTCTATTTTATTATATCTGAAGAATATTCAAATTTCAAGTCCGCTTCACATCAAGCCTGTCACTAGTTCTGATGGTCTATTTTAAAAATAAATAGGTAGTCTCAAAACCACGATATCGGTTATTAAAGAAAACTGTTTCAAATTATATATCAAGCTCTTTTTTTTCTAGAGTGGAGGTAATATTTTACTTTTCTTAACACATTTTCTTTCTTAAGGTGGTCCGGGAGGTCCAGGTGGTCCAGGTGGACCCTCAGCACCAGGTGGTGGCAGCGGTGGCGGTGGTGGTTACTACCCCGGACAAGCCGGCACTCCCGGCACTCCTGGAAGCCCTGGCACTCCAGGAGGTCCAGGTAAATTTCTATTTCTTCGGTAGATTAAGAAGTTAGTAAATAATTAATAATTTTAGGTTCGTCTTGAGTAAAGTCTGTAAACGCTCTTAAAATAAAATAAATAAATAAAAATAATGTTAAAAATCCTACTGCGTATTTTACTGCGAAATCAACATCTTACTTTGATACATACTTTTGCTTTTAAGGTGGTCCGGGTGGCCCAGGCGGACCAGGCGGACCTTCAGCACCAGGTGGTGGCAGCGGCGGTGGATACTATCCCGGACAATCCGGAACACCCGGCACTCCTGGAACTCCCGGTAGCCCTGGCACCCCAGGAGGTCCAGGTAAGACTCATTCTAAAATTTAGTTTTATTTAAGACGCCCACATATTTATGAACTTACGCCTGTATTCCGGTGGGGTAGCCCGAGACCAGGTTTCGCCATTTGTGCCACAAAAATTGTGACAAACTTCTTTGGCGACGTCAACATAATTAGTCGCTGTATGCACGCACGCTGATTTCGAATACTTTATCTTGCCCTTCGCTAGAACATCCCTTATTTGGTCTATGTAAAAGACGTGTTTTTATAAAACATTTTTTACTGGCAGAACAGTGCAACTTTTAATATAATAAATTAAAAAGTCGTTAAATATGTACCTATTTTACTGCCTAATAATATCTTGCTTATAATGACTTATACTATTTTTGTGACAAGGTGGTCCAGGTGGCCCAGGTGGACCAGGTGGACCTTCAGCACCTGGTGGCGGCAGCGGCGGTGGATACTACCCGGCTCAACCTGGACAACCTGGCACTCCCGGCACTCCTGGAAGCCCTGGCACTCCAGGAGGTCCAGGTAAATTTCTATTTCGTCGGTAGATTTAGAAATTCGTAAATAATTAATAATTTTAGGTTCGTCTTGAGTAAAGGCTGTAAACGCTCTTAAAATAAAATAAATAAATAAAAATAGCGTTAAAAATGTTAGTGCGTATTTTTTTGCGAAATCAACATCTTACTTTGATACATACTTTTGCTTTTAAGGTGGTCCGGGTGGCCCAGGCGGACCAGGCGGACCTTCAGCACCAGGTGGTGGCAGCGGCGGTGGATACTATCCCGGACAACCCGGAACACCCGGCACTCCTGGAACCCCCGGTAGCCCTGGCACTCCAGGAGGTCCAGGTAAAGATCTCATTCTACAATTTAGTTTTATTTAAGACGCCCACATATTTATAAACTCACGCCTGTATCCCGTTAGGGTAGGCCGAGGCCAGGTTTTGCCACTTGTACCACAAGAATCGTGACCAACTTCTTTTGCTTCGTCAACATAATTAGTCGCTGCATGCACGCACGCTGGTTTCTAATACTTTAGCTTGCCCTTCGCTAGTACATCCCTTATTTGCTCTACGTAAAAGACGTGTTTTCACAAAATATTTTTTACCGGCAGAACAGTGCATCTTTTATTAAAATAAATTAAGAGTTCGTTAAATATGTACCAATTTTACTACGTAATAATATCTTGCTGACAATGACTTATACTTTTTTCCAACAAGGTGGTCCAGGTGGCCCAGGTGGACCAGGTGGACCTCCAGCACCTGGTGGTGGCAGTGGTGGTGGATACTACCCGGTTCAACCTGGACAACCAGGCACTCCCGGCACTCCCGGAACCCCCGGCAGCCCCGGCACTCCTGGCGGTCCAGGTAAATATCTAATTCAGTTGAAGGCTTGTTTTCATAACATTTCTTACTAGCAGAACTGTGCATCTTTAAAGAAAACACCTAAATTAAAAATTAAATTTCCTGCGAAATCAGTACTTTGCTTAAAAATACCTGTACCTTTTCCAATAAGGTGGTCCAGGTGGCCCCGGTGGACCAGGCGGACCATCAGCACCAGGTGGCGGCAGCGGCGGTGGATACTATCCCGGACAACCCGGAACACCTGGCACTCCTGGTAGCCCTGGCACTCCAGGAGGTCCAGGTAAAGATCGCATTCTAAAATGTAGTTTTATTTAAGACGCCCACATATTTATAAACTCACGCCTGTATCCCAGTGGAGTAGGCTGAGACCAGGTTTTGCCACTTGTACCACAAGAATCCTGAAAAACTTCTTTTGCTTCGTTAACATTAGTCACTGCATGCACGCACGCTGGTTTCGAATACTTTATCTTGCCCTTCGCTAGTAGATTCCTTGTTTGGTCTACGTAAAAGACGTGTTTTCGTAAAATATTTTGTACTGGCAGAACACGGCATCTTTTAATAAAAGAAATTAAGAAGTCGTTGAGTATTATTTATTTTACTGCGTATTAATATCTTGTTTACAATTACTTTTTCCCGAAAAGGTGGTCCAGGTGGCCCAGGTGGACCAGGCGGACCTTCAGTACCAGGTGGCGGCAGCGGCGGTGGATACTACCCGGTTCAACCCGGACAACCCGGCACTCCCGGTACTCCCGGAACCCCTGGTAGCCCCGGCACTCCAGGTGGTCCAGGTGGGTCCAAATAATGATTGTAAACCATAAGTTACAGGAGCAAACGCCAACAAACTGCACCGCAGTTTGGCGAAATTTATAAAAAAAAATGTAAAGGTCTTTATTAAAATAATGTAAAATAAAATAATGTAATAAAATAACGTAAATACAAAGTACAGAAGATGCTATAGAACGTAACCCTAAACGATTTTGGTCATTCAAGAATGATCTTGCTCTAACTCAAAAGGTACCTAACTGCATGAACTACAATAATATGCAACTAACCACCGGTAGCGATATATGTAATGCTTTCTCCTCTTACTTTAATTCTAATTTTTTACATACACGTTTTAACTCAAACTCTTTGAACGTTGACACAGCTGAGCCTAACACATGCTGTCATATTGCATCTATTGAAGTCAACGTTGAAGTATTGAATTACATGCTACTGAAACTAGACCCCGCAAAATCAGCGGGCCCTGACGATCTACCGGCACAGTTTCTAATTAAATGCGCTGACACTTTGTCTAAACCGATTCTATTATTATTCAAAAGATCTTTTGAAGAATGCGTAGTATGTACCATCCATTTGGGAAACTGCCTTTATTACCCCCGTCCACAAAAAAGGTCCTAAAACCGACGTCACTAATTACAGATCTATCTCTAAATTATGTGTGCTTTCAAAAGTCCTTGAAAAATTTCTCCACCGGCAGGTCTATAATGCTTTAAAAACCTCCCTCAGTAATACACAGCATGGCTTCCTGCAGCGTAGGTCGACAGTATCGAACCTCGTTCTCTTAAATGAGTTTCTCACAAATTCGATGGGTAATGGTCTGTCATCTATACTGATTACAGCAAAGCCTTTGACAGGATAGATCACACTATACTGTTAAAAAGTGATCTTTATAGATGGGTTTCATCCTACATAAGCAACAGGTCTCAGGCAGTAGTGATTAACAACTTCACATCCAGTTGAGTCACTATCCCCAGCGGTGTTCCTCAAAGATCCCTCCGGGGCCCTTGATTTTTGCCTTAATAGTCAATGATATTGATAAATGTTTTCGTTTTACCCAACTTCTTAGCTTCGCTGATGATATAAAGATATTTGCTAGAGTAGCATCAATTGCAGACGTAACTGACATCCAGTCTGACCTATCGCGTCTAGATGATTATTGCCAGGTGAACAAATTAGACTTGAATCTTAGCAAATGCACTGTCGTTACATTCACGCGAAAGCGGAATGTTATCGCGACTTATTATACCCTTAAAGGACAAACATTAACTAGATCTTACCATGTCAGAGACCTAGGTGTTTAATACGACGCAATGCTATTATTTGAGAGTCATATTGATAAAATTGTAACCAAGGCATCTCGGTCATTAGGTTTTGTCATGCGCAGTTCCTCATCTTTACACAGGGAGAAAACACTCAAAATCTTATATTGCACTATCGTTCGAAGCAAGCTTGAATATGCTTCACAAATTTGGAACCCTAAATACCGTACTTATATTGATAGAATTGAAGCTATTCAGAGGAAGTTCATGAAGTTTATGTGCTACCGGTTGAAATACCCGTACAAATCGACTAACTATTTGGCGCTATGTAGAAAACACCATCTCCTGCCCCTGGAAATTCGGCGCAGGGTCGCGGACACAACATATTTGCTACAAATCGTTGCGGGCATAGTGGACTCTCCCGAGCTCTTAGATAAATTATCATTTACAGTGCCTACAAGATCTAGGCGCTTCCATCCCCCACTTTTTATTCCACATGTGTCAACCAATTACGAGCAAAATGCTTCTCCAGCGGGCCTGCAGTAGCGTGAATCAAATATCACACGAATTAGACCTTGACCTATTCAATTGCAGTATAGCAGCTGTTAGGCGACACATTAATGGTATTTTCTTTAATGCAGAGGTACAATAAAAGACATAATAAACAATTTTATTGTTATTAAATTGAATTTAATGCTAACAATAACTAAAAGCTACTCATTATTATTGTATACCTGTGTATCCTTACTTGCATTATAGCTTATTCTGTTTCAGCAGCGAGCGATTCCTCTTTTTTTAGTGTTTCTTTAGCATCTTTTTATAAATTGTGTGATATAAGACTAGTGTGAACCTATAATTGGCTTTATGTTTCTCTATATCAGATTCTATGTTATTGTACTAGCTGTTGAGTCACCATAGATATCTAAATAAATAAATAATAAAAAAAATATCTCGTTCCAATATCTACTTCAGTTAAAGGCTTGTTTTCATAACATTTTTACCAGGATCTATCTACATCTTTAAAAACAAAAGTCACTTAAGTTAAAAAAGATAAATTTACTGCTAAAGCAGCACCTTGCTTACATATTATTAACCATATATACTTTAGTTGAAGGCTTGTTTTCATAATTATTTTACTAGCAGAAATGTTTAAGAAAACACTTAAATTATAAAAGATAAATTTACTGCAAAATCAGTACCTTCGTTACATATTATACAATTATACCTTTTCCAATAAGGTGGTCCAGGTGGACCAGGCGGACCTTCAGCACCAGGTGGCGGCAGCGGCGGTGGATACTACCCGGTTCAACCCGGACAACCGGGCACACCCGGCACTCCCGGGGCCCCTGGTAGCCCCGGCACTCCAGGCGGTCCAGGTAAATATCTTGTCCTAATATATACTTTAGTTAAATGCTTGTTTTCATAATTATTTTACTAGCAGAACTTTTTAAGAAAACACTTAAATTATAAAAGCTAAATTTACTGCGAAATCAGTACCTTGCTTATAAATACTTGTACTTTTTCCAATAAGGTGGTCCAGGTGGTCCAGGTGGACCAGGCGGACCTTTAGCACCAGGTGGCGGCAACGGCGGTGGATACTACCCAGCTCAACCTGGACAACCTGGCACTCCCGGCACTCCTGGAACTCCCGGCAGCCCCGACACTCCAGGTGGTCCAGGTAAATATCTCGTTCTAATATCTACTTCATTTAAAGGCTTGTTTCCATAACATTTTTTACCAGCAGAAGCTGTACATCTTTAAAAACGAAATTCACTTAAATTATAAAAAAGCTAAATTTACAGCAAAATCAGTACCTTGCTTACATATTATCCTATTGTACCTTTTCCAATAAGGTGGTCCAGGTGGACCAGGCGGACCTTCAGTACCAGGTGGCGGCAGCGGCGGTGGATATTACCCGGCTCAACCCGGACAACCGGGCACTCCCGGCACTCCTGGAACCCCTGGTAGCCCCGGCACTCCAGGCGGTCCAGGTACATATCTTGTCCTAATATCTACTTCAGTAAAATACTTGTTTATATAATAATTTCACCAGTAGAACTGTACGTCTACGAAAAAAAACGGACAAGTGCCAGTCGGACTCACCCACCGAGGGTTCCGTACAAAGTAGGTACCTACTTACATATCATAAATAGTTCAAGAATGGAGTCGCGCAGTTTTTTCCGAGCTTTTCCCTAACTTCAAAGACAATTTTTTTATGATTTACTAGGGGGGTTCAATAAGTAGCGAGATATAAGATGCAATTTACTTTTATCAAATGTTATTTAGGCCTGATCGTAAGTTTGTAAATTTTTAAATTGACATGTAATAATTAGTGCAAAAGATCGTATATTAGTATGACTGAATATAACTGAATGTTATTTTATTTAAAAAAACCTATTTTAAAAAATTGTCCTCAGCACGGGTTAGTGCAACAAAAAAAATATAATGTTATTTTATTTATCAATAAAATTCAATATTTCGTTGTAAAACTAAAGGGTGACTTAGTTGTACACAACCTAGTATATCTTTTTTCTAAACCTCAAGCGGTGGTAGCCTAGTGGGTAGAACATTGGATTCGGAAGCGGGAGACCCAGGTTCGATTCCCAGTCCCTATGACTTTTCTTTCTAAGTTATGTACATTTGTGACGTTATAGTAGCAATACCACTCGCTAGCGGTGAAGTAAAACATCGTGAGGAAACCTGGGTGTCTGAGCTATTCACATACCTCAGCGCTTGAAATCGCCAATCCGCGGTGGGCACGCGTGGTGATTAAGCCCATACTCTCTCTCTCTGAGAGAAGGCCTGTGCCCTACCGTGAGACGTATATAGGCTGCTTATGATGAAACCTAAAATTCCTTTCTTAAAAAAATGTCCATCTTGATTCTCTAAAAACCTGTACTGCGGCGATCACTGCGTCATTATCGTCGAATTTCTGGCCTCTTACATAAAAGTCAGTCAAAAATTTTATTCACTATAAAAACAAAGTGTTTACTTAATGAACGCCAAAGCTGTTAGTTTCACAATTAATAGAGTATGCGGAGAAGAAACTAACAAAAAAACTTCACATTTGTTCTTTTCAAAACCGGTTTGCTTAATTAACAGAGTTTTCAACCTAATGTTACATTGCACTAGATACAGTCGTCCCCGTTAACATTATTTAAATAATTATTTTTTGACTTCATCTTTAACTTCCAAATAATCCTTGAAGCTTTTTTGCACAGTGTGCTTAACACATTTTTTAAACCGCGTCGATTATATTGAGGAATTTTGTTGTAGTACTGTATACAGTGCCCCATAAAGGATGTATTAACTTTTGTAAGTCTAAAACGTGGAAAATCGAACAGTTCCGAACAGCTTTTGCGAAATTCTCAGCCTGGTTCGTTTTTGTTCGGCCGTTAGCATTCTCGGCACCCAACGCGCTGAGCCTTTTTTTATTCCCAAATGGTCATATATTATATTATTATTATGAACACTCCCTATTAAATCTTTAGTTCTTAAGCTATAAAACGAACAGTACGACTATCCGCCAAAACAATTTTTTATCATTTCTTCAGTTACTGCAGTCGTAGGTCGCCCTGAGCGCGAGTCGTCATTAATGAATATTCTTCTCCTCTGAGTATACTCAGCACACCAATGCGCAATCGTAGAATAAAGAGGAGCATGAGCCCCTAACGTATCTTGCAAGTCTTGATTTACTTCTTCCGTAGTAAATTTTTTCAAACATAGATATTTCGCGAACTTAAATTTTCTCCATTTTCAATTACTTGCTGCGACAGAGCACAAGTAAGAACCTTCTATGATTGAAAAAACAAAAGAGTATTAAACTTTTTATTTCCTTATGTCGACAAATAAGTGGGCTATGCCTACCAGTATTTTCTTTTTCTGTATCCAAGGAGTTTATACCTCATTCTCACTACTTATTGAACATTAAAACAGTGGCGTAGCATAGGTCACTAGTACCCGGTGCGGATTCTAAATGTGCCGCCCTCTTATTTTTGTAATCCATTATAAAAAATTTGGGCATGGTAAAAAGAGTACTTTTATTAGTTTTATTGAATGATTTATTGAATTGAAAAGTGAAATTAACATTTTTTGACATAGGTAGAATATCACAGAAAAATTACAGAGAAAACGTAATAGGTAGGTACCTGGGTATTTGGTAACATAAAAAAAGACGAAAAAAATACTGAAAGATTTTTTTTTTTTATTTTAATTTTTTTTTTTCTAACTGCCACCTCCGCAGCGCCGCCACCGGCAAAGTGCCGCCCGGTGCGGACCGCACCCTCCGCCCCCCCCATGCTACGCCACTGCATTACAAATGTTTCGGTTTCAGATTGTTTCCTATACTTGCAGTATAAGACGATATTACTTGGCAAATTTCATAGTTCTAGGTCAACGGAAAGTACCCTATAAATTTTGATACCCCTAAATTTCGAAATATACGTTTTTTGCGGCATAAACAACCGCATGTTTATTTACTTCAATTTTAAAAATAAGTTTTTTTTATTTGCTTCAAGGGACTAGACTTGAGCATGGTTTTAATTTTAACCAGATATTCCCAAGCGTTCCCAAGATAAAGGGTCTTGACAGACAGACGGACGGACGGACAACAAAGTGATCCTATGAGGGTTCCGTTTTTTCCTTTTGCAGTACGGAACCCTAAAAATAATCACTTAAATTAAAAAAATTACCGTGAAATCAGTACCTTTGTACAATTGTACCTTTTCCAATAAGGTGGTCCAGGTGGACCAGGCGGACCTTCAGCACCAGGTGGTGGCAGCGGTGGTGGATACTACCCAGCTCAACCCGGACAACCCGGGAGTCCCGGTACTCCTGGCACACCCGGATCTCCTGGTAGTCCAGGATCCCCAGGTGGACCAGGTAAGGCTACCCATATTTTATCTCTTTATCTCTGAGATCCCTGCAATGGGATTTTTTGGTTACTTATGTAAGAGGATTATAACTTATTTTCAATGAGCCAAAATTTACATGTACCCTACTGCTCCAAAAAGAGGGTAATCTTACTTTTTTTCTTTCTGATATTTTTTCGCTGCGGGTAATCAAACTTTGGTAAAACAATATTCTTATAAGTAATTAGCTCGCATCTTTTTCTCAAGAACAACGACTTTCCAGGCGGACCAGGTGGTCCTGGAGGTCCCCCAGCTCCCGGTAGCGGCGGTGGATACTACCCTACTCAACCTGGACAAGCCGGCACTCCCGGTACTCCCGGTACTCCTGGTACTCCCGGATCTCCCGGTAGCCCGGGATCCCCAGGTGGACCAGGTAAGGCTACAATTCGTGTATTCTTGTTGCCTTAAATCAAAGGTCTAGTTCACCGCAGCTTCTGTAAAGCGCGACTTACATTTAGAATAAGAAAAAAAAGCAGTGTGAGGATGGTTGAAGTTGACCCTTGACCTTGAAGAGTTTTTAACACAGTAATTAATCAAAATTTTGTCGTAAAGGTAATGTTCAATTAAGATTCAGTTCAGTTGGAACCTAAATACAACACTGGGCTTAAAATTAATGAGCAGGTGTTTGCAAATCGCGATAATCAATGAAATATTTGTTTACTAGTATGAACTTAATAATCCCACAGGTAATCTAAAATAATCGTTTAAAAAATATCAACCTACATGTAAAGTAATATAACTTAAGTAAAATTTATCACAGGTGGTCCCGGCGGCCCCGGACAACCTGTTTACCCTGGACAACCTGGACAAGGTGGTCAGCCAGGTCCAGGTGGCCAGCCAGGATACCCGGGACAACCTGGACAAGGTGGTCAGCCCGGACAGGGTGGTCAACCAGGACAGGGTGGACAGCCAGAACAGGGTAGCCAGCCTGGATACCCTGGACAACCTGGACAAGGTGGTCAGCCCGGATACCCAGGACAACCCGGTCAACCCGGACAAGGTGGCCAGCCAGGTCAAGGTGGTCAGCCCGGATACCCAGCACAGCCCGGTCAGTCCGGACAAGGTGGTAAACCAGGACAAGGTGGTCAGCCTGGATACCCAGGACAACCTGGACAAGGTGGTCAGCCTGGACAAGGTGGCCAGCCCGGATACCCAGGACAGCCCGGCCAGCCCGGTCAAGGCGGCCAGCCAGGGCAAGGAGGTCAGCCCGGATACCCAGGACAGCCCGGTCAACCCGGACAAGGTGGACAGCCCGGACAAGGTGGCCAGCCCGGATACCCAGGACAGCCCGGCCAGCCCGGTCAAGGCGGCCAGCCAGGGCAAGGCGGTCAGCCCGGATACCCAGGACAGCCTGGTCAGCCCGGACAAGGTGGTAAACCAGGACAAGGTGGTCAGCCTGGATACCCAGGACAACCTGGACAAGGTGGTCAGCCTGGACAAGGTGGCCAGCCCGGATACCCAGGACAGCCCGGCCAGCCCGGTCAAGGTGGAAAACCTGGACAAGGTGGCCAACCGGGTCAAGGTGGTCAGCCCGGATACCCAGGACAGCCTGGACAAGGTGGTCAGCCTGGACAAGGCGGCCAGCCCGGATACCCAGGACAGCCCGGCCAGCCCGGTCAAGGCGGCCAGCCAGGGCAAGGAGGTCAGCCCGGATACCCAGGACAGCCCGGTCAACCCGGACAAGGTGGACAGCCCGGACAAGGTGGCCAGCCCGGATACCCAGGACAGCCCGGCCAGCCCGGTCAAGGCGGCCAGCCAGGGCAAGGCGGTCAGCCCGGATACCCAGGACAGCCTGGTCAGCCCGGACAAGGTGGTAAACCAGGACAAGGTGGTCAGCCTGGATACCCAGGACAACCTGGACAAGGTGGTCAGCCTGGACAAGGTGGTCAGCCTGGACAAGGTGGCCAGCCCGGATACCCAGGACAGCCCGGCCAGCCCGGTCAAGGTGGCCAGCCAGGGCAAGGAGGTCAGCCCGGATACCCAGGACAGCCCGGTCAACCCGGACAAGGTGGACAACCCGGACAAGGTGGCCAACCGGGTCAAGGTGGTCAGCCCGGATACCCAGGACAGCCTGGTCAGCCCGGACAAGGTGGTAAACCAGGACAAGGTGGTCAGCCTGGATACCCAGGACAACCTGGACAAGGTGGTCAGCCTGGACAAGGTGGCCAGCCCGGGTACCCAGGAAAGCCCGGCCAGCCCGGTCAAGGCGGCCAGCCAGGGCAAGGAGGTCAGCCCGGATACCCAGGACAGTCCAGTCAACCCGGACAAGGTGAACAGCCCGGACAAGGTGGCCAACAGGGTCAAGGCGGTCAGCCCGGATACCCAGGACAGCCTGGTCAGCCCGGACAAGGTGGTAAACCAGGACAAGGTGGTCAGCCTGGATACCCAGGACAACCTGGACAAGGTGGTCAGCCTGGACAAGGTGGCCAGCCCGGATACCCAGGACAGCCCGGCCAGCCCGGTCAAGGCGGCCAGCCAGGGCAAGGAGGTCAGCCCGGATACCCAGGACAGCCCGGTCAACCCGGACAAGGTGGACAGCCCGGACAAGGTGGCCAACCGGGTCAAGGCGGTCAGCCCGGATACCCAGGACAGCCTGGTCAGCCCGGACAAGGTAGCAAACCAGGACAAGGTGGTCAGCCTGGATACCCAGGACAACCTGGACAAGGTGGTCAGCCTGGACAAGGTGGCCAGCCCGGATACCCAGGACAGCCCGGCCAGCCCGGTCAAGGTGGCCAGCCAGGGCAAGGAGGTCAGCCCGGATACCCAGGACAGCCCGGTCAACCCGGACAAGGTGGACAGCCCGGACAAGGTGGCCAACCGGGTCAAGGCGGTCAGCCCGGATACCCAGGACAGCCTGGTCAGCCCGGACAAGGTGTTAAACCAGGACAAGGTGGTCAGCCTGGATACCCAGGACAACCTGGACAAGGTGGTCAGCCTGGACAAGGTGGCCAGCCCGGATACCCAGGACAGCCCGGCCAGCCCAGTCAAGGCGGCCAGCCAGGGCAAGGAGGTCAGCCCGGATACCCAGGACAACCCGGACAAGGCGGCCAGCCCGGATACCCAGGACAGCCCAGTTACCCAGGACAGCCTGGACAAGGCGGCCAGCCAGGACAAGGTGGTCAGCCTGGATACCCAGGACAACCTGGACAAGGTGGTCAGACCGGACAAGGTGGCCAGCCCGGATACCCAGGACAGCCCGGCCAGCCCGGTCAAGGTGGCCAGCCAGGGCAAGGAGGTCAGCCCGGATACCCAGGACAGCCCAGTTACCCAGGACAGCCTGGACAAGGCGGCCAGCCAGGAGAAGGTGGTCAACCCGGTCAAGGTGGTCAGCCCGGATACCCAGGACAGCCTGGTCAACCCGGTCAAGGTGGCCAGCCCGGTCAAGGTGGTCAGCCCGGATACCCGGGACAGCCTGGTCAGCCGGGACAAGGCGGCCAGCCCGGACAAGGTGGTCAGCCGGGATACCCAGGACAGCCCGGTCAAGGCGGCCAGCCCGGATACCCAGGACAGCCCAGTTACCCAGGACAGCCTGGACAAGGCGGCCAGCCAGGACAAGGTGGTCAGCCCGGATACCCAGGACAGCCTGGTGAGCCCGGTCAAGGTGGCCAGCCCGGTCAAGGTGGTCAGCCAGGATACCCAGGACAGCCTGATCAGCCTGGTCAAGGTGGCCAGGCGGGTCAAGGTGGTCAGCCCGGATATCCAGGACATCCTGGTCAGCCCGGGCAAGGTAGTCAGCCCGGATACCCAGGACAACCTGGACAGCCCGGAACGCCGGGACAGCCTGGAACACCCGGACAACCAGGAACACCTGGACAGCCTGGAACACCGGGTCAACCCGGAACACCTGGACAACAACCCGGAGCTCAAGGACAGCCTGGCCAACCGGGACAACCAGGAACACCAGGACAACCTGGGCAACCCGGATCCCAAGGACAGCCTGGACCATCTGGACAACCCGGTTACCCAGGACAGCCAGGACCATCTGGACAACCCGGTTACCCAGGACAGCCGGGAACACCAGGACAGCCAGGAACACCTGGACAACCAGGACCGCCAGGACAACCTGGACAACCCGGATCCCAAGGGCAGCCAGGATCATCTGGACAACCAGGAACACCTGGACAACCAGGAACGCCAGGACAACCTGGACAACCCGGATCCCAAGGGCAACCTGGACCATCTGTACAACCCGGTTACCCGCAACAGCCAGGAGCACCTGGACAGCCAGGAACACCTGGACAACCGGGAACCCCTGGACAGCCCGGAACGCCGGGACAGCCTGGAACACCCGGACAACCAGGAACATCTGGACAGCCCGGAACACCCGGACAACCAGGAAAACCTGGCCAGCCTGGACAAGGTGGTCAGCCTGACCAGTCCGGGCAGCCTTCGCAGCCAGCCCCGTCGCAACCCGGCCCCAGCCAGCCTGGATACCCAGGTAAATAGCTGTTCATTGTTAATTTATAGTTTCCTACCCGAAGGGTGCCAACAGTACCCTATTAATAGGCTTATGACGACTGTCTGTCTGTCATTGTCAGTCTGTTTGCAAAGGGTTCACTATGCAACTCCAAAACACGTTTCATCTTGTATCTTTTCACGTATGACAACTCGTCGGCCACTTCTCTGTACTAGAATTCATTGCATCAAATGACATTTCATCGGTGATGCATTTCACCTAAAATCAAAACGATCGATGGCTTATTTTGTTTAAGGTTTAAAGTTCTTTCGACTGACTTCATATTTCATCGAAATATAATTTTATTTTAAAGAAAGAAAGATAGAGACAATTTATTTACATTGCCACAGAAGCACACACATAAAAAATAACAAAAATCTCCTTGCTTAAAATTTTATTAAAAACTTCATGGTTTGCATATAAATCGCAAAAACTCGATCGTACCTATATCTATGGGCTGCTTACTGCTTGCTTAGGTGAAACGTAGCACCAAACAAACGAGATTCGTAAAATCAACATTAGATAAATTGAATTGTCGATGTCATGAAGTTATTTATATTTATTAAACGTGTTTTGAAGTGGCGTAGTGAACCCGTTTGTAAAGGATATTATCTCTCTAAGCGTAGTAGGTAGATGATTGTTTTTTTTACAGAACCAGTAATGTGATGTCTCTATCTATTCTACCAAAAATTTGCGTCTAAAGCTTAATATTTCGCTAACGGATCCCTGAATCGAAAATGGTTTTCCTACACCCGCAAGCGAAACTCCCCACTGTACGGAATGAAAGAAAAGACATTTCATTTCAAACAAAAAACGTAAATATAGAACCCCCTATACGCGAGTCCAACTCGCTTTTAGCCAGTTATTCTCGTACCTACCTTAAATTAATCGAAGATTGCTCACTTTTTACATGACTGTACAAACTATTCGCTCTACTATTCCAACAACCTTGTGAAATACAGCACATTACTTAAACTTTGTATTGTTACAGACAATCAGCCAACCGGCACCGGCGTGCAGCCTCCGCCCAACCAACAGGGCCAGATGCCTCCCTTCCCTATCTACGTCATCCCGTACCCGTTGCCAATCGTCCCGGTACCTGCGAGCTGCCCGTGCTACCTCATGAACCCTGGGAACAACGCAACAGACAACGGAAGCTCTCAACAGCCTAACCAACAATACCAGCAGCAAGGCTATGCCCCCTATGGAATTATAGGATTCGTACCCATAGTATTTATCCCGTACTGCCCTGGATACGGAAACAACATGCAGGGAATGCAGAACTTCCCCAACGCCGTACCAGTTCAATACAATTGCGGTCAGTGCCAAGCGAACAACAATGCTTACCGTGGGTACGCCAGGTTCAACGGAGGACGCAGCAGAGCGCTCTCCGATCTCAAAGAGATCAAATCTCTTGAGGAGCTCGACCACCTCCTCTTGAACGAAATCAGACCTATGAAGAAGAGTCTCCGCAGGATAGCGGCTCACCCGAGAATACTCGACGTTAGCAAGAAAGCCATGGAGGTGAAACAGTCATCGTAGATTTAATTCGAGGAAATTTTTGAGATTGTCCGATAAAACACTTCTTGGACGCTCTCAAAATTTCTGTCACTATAAACGTTATATTTATTGATCGATCTGAGTGGATACTCAACGTAGTTGCGTAGCTACCATTAGTTATAGTAACATTACTGCAGCGGCCACCAAAAGTGGCATTGATGGACGAACATGTAAATTTGGGCCGAGGCACACATACGTAAGTCCATCAATGCCTAGTTGTGGCCACTTTTCTCAAATAATGCGCGGAAATTAAAACTAAATAGTGCCTGGGCAGAACCTTTTACTTTTTAAATACTAAATTACACGACATATATGAGTTTGCTATGTAATTTATTTGGCCGCTAAAACACGACAGATATGGATTCATATAACTTTTGCCGGCCGCTGCTCACATGTACATATTTGGCCAGTAGGTACAGCAATTTCGATTATATCTCGAAGAAGGTTGTCAAAATAATGCTCAATATTCCAAGCATATTTGAGAAAAGTTATTATTTAATTTATATTACGTAAAGAGCGCATAGTGTATGTAATAGTACAGTTAATTAAAATAATTATGATACTCTATTGCTTAATAATTTGAGAATTGCCATTATGGAAAGCCAATCATTGCGCTGCCATTAAAAATTAAAAAATATTTATTAGCAACATGTTTTTTCTTATTCTGCACCTCATTTTTGCCAACAAACTGCCACAGAGTTTGGCGAATAATTTATAAAATTTAAAAATCTGCTATGTAAACGTAAGTCAATAAATAAAAAAAAATTAAAATTAAAAATTTGTTTATCGCCATGATTAATAGCAATGAAGAACTTAATCCTAGAACTTATTTTGACAAATTTCAAAAGATAAGATACTAAAAGTTAAAGTACTTACAATATACAATACATTATTCATATTAGTCTCGTAATAATGGTAAGTACCTATAATACGGCATTATAGTCTCGCTATGGGGCTGACCCTGTGGAAAACCATAAGTGACTGCCCATTCGGGACCACTCGTAATAAGACGATACAAAATGTGACTAGCATGACTAATTAATTCCGCTAACATAAGACACCTTACGAGGTCTGTAGCGATGTTTTAACCGAGGTAATAGAGAACTCAAATATGACCGCGCTTCATTATCGCAAACTTCGCAACAAACAACACTGAGACAATGGGCTGTATTATACAGGACGATAACCGTAACGACACGATATCGAGTTTCATACTTTTACTACGACTCCTGGACTACTGCCTCCAACAACTACGTTGTATGAAAAAAATCAAAAACTGAGAAAAAACAATGTTAAACATTAAAAGGGTTTTTCTCGCAAGTGACATAATGTGGATCGGAAAGTTTGTGCTTGTGTCAAGCATTCTAAATTCTTCGACTTCGAATTCGTTCGGCGTTTTTTAAGTGGACATTTTAACAATGAAACATATTATGGTGCTAGTTTGAAAGAAATGGTTCATAAAAAAAGGGTTTTTTTTTGTTACCGGAAATTCACTTCACTTGAGCATAATCAACAATATCACGACGAAGACTAATAAAAATCAAAAAGAACTACGGTTCGAGCGTCTTATGGTCCGCGCCGGCCAGCTCAGTTTATCTTTCACCTGTTTACGCCATCGGACGATAAAACAAAACATATTTTGGCGTTACGGAACTTCCTACAACTTAAAATTTGGATTTACAGTTTCGAACCAATGTCGAGAATCACGAATAATTACAAATATGTTTTTCACCTCACTAGCTCGTAAAAGCTCTGTTTATCATTCGAAATCTGCGTGGAAAATCGCACTTTATCCGCTAGCGTGGAAAGTGTTTTTAAAATTCGAATATTTTTATTCAATAAAGGTTTCGTACAATAAATTACATATATATAGAACCTCATTGGTTTCGTAATAGTTTATATTCTCTGTAGCCAGTCCATTGATGATTGAAATGCAAATACTTATTTCATGTCATGCGCCAGCCTCATTTAAAGAATCGCAGTGGCCGGCAAGAAAATTTGATTTAAGAAAAAACTTTAAAATTTTCTTCTCTTTATTGAATTCACTTTACTTCCATTATTTTGGTTTGTTTTTTGATAAAATCGAAAGAAATCATAAAATATGAGCGAAGCTAGCAGCGACGAAGATATAAATTAACAGTAATTTAATATTTATTAAAACTGTTTTTCTTGCACCTAACATTTTCCTCGCTTTAGTGAGGTGAAAAGTTGTGTGTTGCGCTCGGCGGCAAAGTTATTTAGCGTCTCGTACCTTTGAAACCCTCGCTACGCTCAGGATTCTATATATGAACCACTCGCTTCGCTCGTGGCTCAATCCTAGAATCCTTCGCTTGCTCAGGTTTCAATACAAGGTACTCGCGCCAAAAATTAACTTTGCAGCCTTGCGTAACAAATAACTATTTCATCCCTCCATCTCGGAAGGAGTATTTTTGCTCTTCGACATCTGAGTGCAAAAGCCATTTTTATCCGCTAGAGGATAAAGTAAATTGAATTTAGAACATCGTGTAAATTCAAAACATCATTAAAGCTCCATGGTGTCGAATTTATCATACAACGTTTTTTTTAATTTGTTAACAGCTCAGTCTCGCAACCTCCTTTGTGTTTTTTTTTTCATTTAGTCATTTCCTCGCTGAGGTGGGATGAAAAGTTACGTGTTGCACTCGAGTGCAAAGATTTTTCACCTCGTGCTCTTTTGATTCCCGCGTTAACGCTCAGGATTCTAATTTTTGAATCCTTCGCTTGCTCGGTTATCAAAATTAAGCACGTGGTTAACTTTGCACTCTTGCATAACAAATAACTATTACCATTACCGTTATTCATGTTTATCATAATGAAAAGAACATTCCCTCAAAATATTACTAACGATTTCAAAATAACGCTGAAGCATACAAATCTATGTCCAATTTTAGTATTCAAATCACGGGCACTAGCGAAAGATCAGCGCTGGAGTGTACTGCTCTCCAGATGCTGAGTTAGAGCCCTTTTGCACTTGCCACAACCATCCTAAACTGTGCATTGAATGTTAGAATATAGTTATTTATTAATATTACTGCGTGTCCAATTGCGTTGTGCTTTCTGGCCGAGTTTCGTGGAGGTACCTACGATTCATGGTTTGTTGTGTCAGTTCGTTGTACATTGCGTAGGCAGTCTTCCTACTTTTTTATTCTATGAGTTAATATGAGTTTTCTCTACGAGATCGAATCAGAAATGATGAGATCCGTAGACGACCGAAAGTCGTCGACATAGCCCAGCGGATTAGTAAGTTGAAGTGGCAGTGGGCGGGGGACATAGCACGCAGAACTGATGGCCGATGGGGCCGAAAAGTTCTCGAATGGAGACCACATATCGGCAAGCGCAGCGTAGGACGACCAGCCACAAGATGGACAGATGACCTCATCCAAGTGGTAGGAAGGCGCTGGATGCAGGCCACTTCCAACCGGTCTTTTTGGAAATCCGTGGAGGATGCCTATGTCCAGCAGTGGACTTCTTGTGGCTGAATGATGATGATGATGATGATGAGTTAATCGACTTGGCAATGTACGTCAAATTGTCACAGTGAGCCGCGGGATGTGGTTCTATGAAGCAGGTCCTTGTCGTCCTGTATGCGTGCAGTCAACAATTGGATCAACCGACTCGTTTTTGTGGTAGTCATCCGTAACGTAAATAAGTGAGTGCACGCATATACGCTGTCGATTGCATTAAACAGTGCTTGCTTCTTGTTGTTTACATGGTTCATGTTATTGTTATTACCTATTGTCTTTGTATTACGCTCTCTGTATGTACCTATATGTGCAAGTGCAAATAAATAATGTATCTATCTATTTACCAATTAACTTTCTACCGTGTTGGGTTCATTTACTGACCAGGTTTACTCATTTATTCTGCATGAAAATAATTGTTGGCTGATCGAATGACTTATAATTTTTAGGGTCCCGTATACAAAAAGGGCAAGGGACCCTATTACTAAGACTGAGCTGTCCGTCCGTCCGTCTGTCCGTCTGTCACCAGGCTGTATCTCATGAACCGTAATAGTTAGCCCTTTGAAATTTTCACAGATGATTCATTTCTGTTGCCGCTATAACGAAAAATACTAAAAACAGAATAAAATAAATATGTAAGGGGGCTCCCATACAACAAACGTGATTTTTTTTGCCGTTTTTTGCTCGATATTAATAACGGCAACAGGTAGACGCTTGAAATATTTAAATGTTGTATAGATAATGGTACGTAACCCTTCGTGAGCGAGTTCGACTCGCCCTTGGCCGTTTTTTTTATATAGCCTATACATAAGTCCCACTGCAAGGCATAGACCTTCTCTCAGAGAGAGAGTGTGGGCTTAATTACCACGCGTGCCCACCGCGGATTTCGGATCATAGCAATTTCAAGCGCTGAGTTGTGGTAAAGCCTCAGACACTAGGGTTTCCTCACGATGTTTTCCTTCACGAGTTATCGAGTGGTATTGCTATCAAAATTTCACAAATGTACGTAACTTGAAAAACAAAGTCAATTGGTACATGCCGGGATCCAAACCTTGTGAACGCTTGTTCATCCATGATACGCAGAGTGCGTGGCGGTACCAACAGCATCCTGACCGTGCTGCGAGATAGGCCTGAAGTCCTTTTTTCAAACATTGGACTAAACTGCATGTTGATTTCTAAATCAAAAGTTTTGGTAGTCAGTATGAATTTTAGAGTCCCTAGAATGTTGTCACAATTATTTGTACTTTAAATTAAATTAATTAAGTAATTTTATTTAATGCATGGTAGAATTTTAAGATTCAATTCAATTCAAGTTTGGTATTGTTATTGTAGTTTTAATTTTTTGTGTAATTTAATGGAACTATGTATTCCGCACAAATAAATAATATTAATAATACACATAAAAATGCTTACTCCCGGACAAAGTATTTAAATTTCAGTAGGCCTGCATAAAATTAATAAACATAAGCAAACCCAAGCACATGGCAAGAAGAAGTTTTACCAACGCCTGCCATATTACCCAGGACGATACTATCTCAAATAAAACTACCTAAGCAAGACGAATAGCCTATCTTTCACAAAGACCGCAATCCGAGCCTAACCAAAAGCGGGTCTCTATATAACTAATGCCTGCTACACGGGTAACGATATATCGTTGCGATTTAAAGTCGCTTTTTAAGCTCTCGTGCGTAAAGTAAATTTTTCTTCTAAAACTAAGATGAGGCAGCAACATTACAGCCAAACAGAGTCAAAATATATTGCACAATTTCATTGAGCAGTAAAATTTCGTAGAATACTGAAACTTGTTGTTTTACTTTATTCTTGCTATAATTATTTGAATGCCGTACGTTTTCTGTAATTAAATTAATGAAATCAGATAAAATAGGAGATGATTATTGTTTCAAAATGCGCCGAGATAGTTTTTATCACTTCGCAGAAAACAAGTATCGAAGTCTAAATTCACATGGTATATGTTTAAAAAAAACATTAAAAAATAAATTGGCGAGAATTGGTTATTTTTTATGTTCTTTCACTGTACGTCGATTATGTTGACCGAAATTTTCCTCGCAATCGAATTGTATAATCGCATTGTATAAGTCAGGCCTAAATGTCCATTTTTATCTTCAACTATATTGCCTCGGATAAATATGGATCGCTTTAAGCTCTTGTTGTACAATCAACTATTTACATTACAGTACAATACAAAGATATATACATAAACTAACACCTGTATCCTACAGGGGTAGGCAGTGTCCTGACAGAACTCATTCGCTTCATCAATATTTATTACTTGATGCAAGTGTCGCCGCCAACTGATTTAATCAGCTGTCCAATTTAACGCCTAGGAAGTTTAAAAAGCGG
Organism: Yponomeuta evonymella; assembly: GCA_963969515.1. Taxonomy (NCBI): domain Eukaryota; kingdom Metazoa; phylum Arthropoda; class Insecta; order Lepidoptera; family Yponomeutidae; genus Yponomeuta; species Yponomeuta evonymella. The sequence goes on from OZ018349.1 coordinate 12,061,347, forward strand.
CAGCATTCAATTACATGGTTAGCCTTTTATTTGTAATAAAGCACTGTCTAAAACGTTTGGCTACTTGAATGATTCAAAACTAGCCTTTTTATTAAAAGGCTAAATGAAGAGCTGCCGTCTAGCTTGAATTGTCATTTTTCAAAATGGCGTCAACGCAACAGCTGATTTGCTTCACCTAAGTCAGCATTGGTAGGGTGAGCAAGATATCTGGTTGAATCTGAACTGAAAGTAGACAGTAAAAAGGCAATCTCTTTTTTTTGGTTACATTTTTAAATACCTACTTAACCCATTTTAACAAACTTCTCGGCAACACAAATTATTCATGAAAAATAACTGATAAATTAATTTCTTAAATAAAAATTTTGAATATTTTGCTTCAGTTTCGATTATTCAGATTACCTTCTGACCTGTTATTAGTTATTTTGTATAGGTTAAGCAACTGTTATTAACGGTGATTTGCTATAGCTGATTTGTCCCCTAACAGTTCGGTTTCAAATCTCTTGCATAGTTGTACATTTAACTTGACTAATTTAATTACTCATTTATTAGGTAAGCAGAATTACTATAATTTCCGACGTAAACTGAAGTAGCGAGTACTGTGTCTTGTTCACCCGACCAAAGCAGACGCCGTCTAGTACTAACCACTTCACTAGCCAGGTTATAGAACGTTTCATTCAATCACAAGGCTAATTGACCTTTAGCCCTTTAATTGGATACCGCCGCCTAATGAACGTCCTAGGCAGTTAGTTAGATGGCCAATTTTACCAGTTGGCGGCGACACATGCACAATCACAACTCATTGAGATTCGGATGTTTACGAATCGTAAGGATAAATCTTCAATTATGATTTTCATACCTGTAATCTGCTTGTAATGGCTAGAGGTTGTTTCTTTGTACCTTGATTCTTAATTTTGCTTTGTGAAGTACGGCCGAAATGAGTGATTGCCATCCACACGCGACGATAAAGCTGTGCAAACGCAATCGATAACGATTTATGTGCAACGATTTGTCATACACACGATCGATATATCTGCACAAACCGGCTTGCACAGTTTAATCGCTATGATATAATTATCGTTACGTGTGTAGCAGGCTTTAAACACGCTACGGAGTAGCAGAGGGCAAATCGTCCGTGACTTACATGCGTCGTCACGGGTGGCTAGTTGGCTACACAGTAGCGAGAAAACGGCCCGTAGTCATTTCAAGAGGAGTGTTAACCTCCTCAGTCCTGATCTTGAAAATAACAATGGTTTTCAGTCGCTATTTTCAAGGTCAGGACTGAGGAGGTTACGTGATTATACCACCTACAGTCAGAATAACACTTAAAACTTTCCTTGATATCAAAAGGCTGCATTGGATGGCTAGAGACCGAAGCCTTCATTCTCACTAGAGAATGAAAGGCTGCGAATGAAGAGCACTGGGTATCCTAGTTTGGAAATGAATGTGATTGTGATGTGGGTATATTTAAATATACTTTAAAATAGAGGTTTTCAACTAAAACTTATGGTCTTTAAAAAAATTAAAATAAAAAATAAAAACAGACTTCAAAACACTACAGCACAATAAGTACTTGTAGTTCTACCATACGTATATGTATACATACCTTTGATTTAAAGGTATTAAATTATTTTTTGTGATGAAGTGTTTTAAAGTCGGTTTTTATTTTTATTGAAAAAAATTTCTTTTTCAATTTTTTGTGGGGGAGCGGAAGAAAAAATTAACAAGTCCCTTGTAAGCATAATTTACCCTACTTAATTCGTTGCTTTAAAATTTGAAGTTCTTAATTTTTTATCTTCGAAAGTCTTCGCCAGACCATCACTAAATTTCTTTGGGACTATGAAACATATGCATATTACTAAAGGATCGGCCCGTTGAAGAGTTCCTTTCTCTATCTCTGAAAGTCTTCATCTGATCTTCACCACATTACAATGGGACCAATGGGACGTGTTAAGATGTGACGGAGTTATGCGAGAACATAGCCAACTTACGTCGAATTGATAATTTAAGAGTACAACAAAGTCTTATTGACCTGGGCCTCGATTCTGTTAGTGCATTGTAGTATAATGACAGGTACACTGTCGGGTCACGTGACGTGTTTTTTCGTACCATTGACGCCTAGAAGGTTTGATGGGTGTGCCCGCGTAGACTTTAAGCAGCCATGAAATTAAAACCGCCATGTTCATGCAGTTGTCATGTTACTACAATGCATTAACAGAATCTAGGCCCTGTTTCAGAGTTTTTGTGGTAACCCAATAGGCATACTCAATGAATTCAGCCTAGTTGTAGCAAATCGTAACGGCAAGAGTGCGTAGCTCGACCACTAGCAGTCAATGACGCAGACCAGTCAGTGTATTCGTAGCATACTAGGGGGATTCAATAAGTAGTGAGAATTAATAAGATGCAATTAACTTGATGTTATTTTATTTTTCAACATAGTCACCTTTTACTTGTACACTTGGCATATCTTTTTGTCTTATATTCCTTTCTTAAAAAAACTTCATCTTGATTCTCTAAAAAACTTTGTACTGCGGCGATCACTGCGTCATCATCGTCGAATTTCTGGCCCTATTAGGTATTCTTTCAATCCCGGAAATAGATCAAAGTCACTAAGAGCAATGTCTGGAGAATATGGAGGATGTTCCACCAATTCGAAGCTAGCATCATTGATGGCAGCCGTCGCAACTTCAAACTTGTGCGTCGGGGACTCGGGGCGGTAACTTGATGAAACAAAACAACTTTAACGAGTTTGCCGCGCCGTTTTTCGCGTATTTCGTCACGCAACTTTTTGATTTGTTCTGCGTACAGCCTCCCCGTAATAGTGGCTCCATGACTGCGGTATTCAATCATCAGCACCCTTTGGCTGTCCCAGAAAAGAGAACCCATGATCTTGCCGGCGGATGGAACGGCCTTGAATTTCTTAAGGGTCGGTGATGATGGTGTCTTCCAAGTCATGGATTATTTTTTTGTTTCAGGGTCGTAATGCCATGTTTCATCCAAAGTTAAAAATCGAGCCAAAAACCGGTCAGGATCTTGTTGTAACAGTTCCAAACAGCTTTCTGAAATTCGTGAAGCGTGAAATTCTCAGCCATGTTCGTTTTAGTTCGGCCGTTAGCATTCTAGGCACCCAACGTTCATGTATTATATTATGAACACTCCCTATTGAAATCTTTAGTTCTTCAGCTATAAAACGAACAGTAGTATAAGGATCCCCGAAAAATATTTTTCAAAATGTTTTATAATATCTTCAGTTACTGTAGTCGTAGGGCGTCCTGAGTGCGAGTCGTCATTAGTGGATGTTCTTCCCCTCTTAAACTCAGCACACCAACGCGCATCCGTTGAATATGGAGGAGCATGAACCTCTAACGTATCTTGCAAGTCTTGTTCCGCAGTAAAATTTTTAAACATAGATATTTACTCAAACTTCAATTTTTCCTCTACTCTCACTAGTTCAATTATCAGTTCAATTGATTGAACTAGTGAATTCGCCAGTATTTGCAGTTCAATGATTGTCTTTGATTGAACTGCTCATACCGGAATTTTTCACTAGTTCAATTGTTTTTCAATTAACTACGACGACAACATACCTACTATGAAACCAACTTATTTTATTGCACAACATAACTAACACTTTACATATATCATACCGCGTTTAGATTGATTATAGGTAGGTACATACTTACGTAGAGGGAAGGAACTTCAAGATGAATGGATTACTCCACAGTAATCCAAACATACTTGAAGTGTTGCCTGTTTTGAATAACGATGCCACTCAATACGAAATGCGATGTGATCAAGGTATAAATTTTGGCGAAAAAGTACTGCCGAAACGTCGGAAATTAGACATAGAAAACGATCACTTCATTCAAAAATCTCAAATGGAACTAATACATAATGACGCACACAATGGGCCTCTGTTTTTAGAAAAAATGGCTATGTATGTAAAGTGTTAGTTATGTTGTGCAATAAAGTAAGTTGGTGTCGTAGTTAATTGAAAAACAATTGAACCTGTGAAACATTCCAGTATTAGCAGTTCAATCAAAGAAAATCATTGAACTGCTAATACTGGAAAGTTTCACTAGTTCAATAAGTTGAACTGTTAATTGAACTAGTGAGAGTAGAGGCAATTTTCTCCATTTTCGATTACTCGTTACGACAGAACACAAGTAATAACCTTATGATTTAAAAAAACCAAAAGAGCGTCAAACTTTTTTTATTTTTTTATATCGACAAGTGGGCTATGCTTTCCAGTATTATCTTTTTATCTATGCAAGGAATTTATACCTCATTCTCACTACTTATTGAACACCCCTCGTAGAACAGAGAGAACATTGTTTGTTATTGTTTTGGTTACGACTTGAGCGCGAGAATGGTTTTTATTTAATTTTCATCGTTATTTTAAAATCTCTTTTAATTGGCTTTAATGTGTGTATAATAATGCTTCAATATTTCAAATAATAACCTATGAATATTTCAAATAATAACATTTCAAACCTTCAGTACTAATACTTATGTAAATATGTAAATTTATTGAGTAAAAACACAAATTCATAGACCAGTAACTTTACAAAAATTTTTTAGCCAAAGGTTTTCAGCAACACAATCAAAGCATATACTTACATAGAGCACTAAAATGTCTAAGGTAAGTGTCGCAACACAGCTGTACCGATATTTTACAGTTTACCTATAAATCTTAATGCATCAACCGACGCGGCTACCGTCCATTAGAAGGAGCCATTAAATGTTGCCCCATAACCACATTACAGTTGACAGAACATAGAAAAAAAACTGAGTCACCACACCAGTCGCAAAGCCAGAGAAGTTTTCCTTGTAAACAGTTAAGGACGGATCGATGGCTTCAATTAAGTAACCCTAATTGTGGAGTGTTAAGCATTGCGTAAGATAAACAATGCTTGTTGTGTGCTCTGCTCGCTTTGTATCGCAAGGAACTTTTGTAAAGCAACGTTTCCACCATGCTCTCTTTTTAATATAATAACGTAACCAGGGCAACCACGGTGGAACCTAAATAAACATGTAAGAAAGAGGTGTCATGAATGAGCATTCGGTAAAAAATTAAAACAGGAGAAATGTAGTAATATGTAGGAATTTTACGTTGGACATACGGAGAGGATGAAGGAAGAAAGATTGACGAAACAAATATATCGAACGATTGTGGGTAGAAGGGCCAGTAAGGGACGTCCCAGGCAGACAATATACCTCGATCAAATAGGCACAGTACAAAAATAGGGGATTTACTAGCAAACGGCGATAAAAAGTACCTAAAACCAGCGTGCGTGCATGCAACGACTAATGGTGTTGATGAAGCGAAAAAGATCTGTCAGGATCGTGGCATGTAGCAGATCCTGGTCTCTGCCTGCCCCTCCAGGATACAGGCGTGAGTTAATGTCATGTTATGTAGGTAAATGTACTCCTCCAACACACACATTTTTATTGAAATAGTTAATCTACTTTGCTCTTAACAACAACTGAACGATTACTCCGAGCCTCTATTATATGGCTCAGTTATATTTTTTTACCTTTATCCTATACATGATAGATAGATAGATTAATTAATTATCTACACTTGCACACACACATGAATGCTTATTCGGAATTTTAAATCAAATTATAAAGAAGCCTCTGTTTTGGTAGCTAAGCGCCTTAACGGCTAGACCAACGAGGCTATGATGATGATGATAGACAGAATAAAAGAAAATTGTGTAAGAAGGTTTGCACCGTTACACGTTGACTATCCTCCGATCACCAATACCTTGCTCCCTTACTCTAGATGTTACTACTGTCTTTTACATTCCGCGCTTTATTGCAAATCACGATCTAGATGGTATTGTAAGTTTGAATTCATTCGTTCACTGTATTTTTAGAAACTTATGGAGCTAGTTTTGAAAAAAAAAATGTTACCCAAACTTACTTCACTTAGACATAAACAAACTATATCAGGACGAAAAGTACCTACTAAAAACCAAAAAAATATATGTTTTGAGCGTCTTATGGTCGGCGCCGGCCAACTCAATTGTTTTTTTTTTAATTGTTTACGGATACGTTAGACTCTTAAGAATTTTGTACATTAGGAAACATTTTTCCACCTTACGGAAATCACGAATATTTATAAACACGTTTTACCATTACCGATAAATCATTAATAATACTATTTTTCATAATGAAGAGAACATTCCCTTAAAATACGTTGAGCGAATTCAAAGTTACCCTGTAGTAAACGTTGATCTTGTACAAAGTGCATTTAAATCAATAAAACATACGAATAAAAAAACCGGCCAAATACGAACCGGACTCGCGCACGAAGGGTTCCGTGCCATTATCTATACAACATTAGACACAAAGATCGAGAAAAAAACGCAAAAAATCACGTTTGTTGTATGGAAGACCCCCTTAAATATTTATTTTATTTTTATTTATTTTTGAAGCGAATATAGAACTTAATAATCTGTGAATATTTCACGATACTACAGCAATCTAGAAACATGACAAAACTAGATTTGTTACAAGTTTCGAGCTAGGCCAACTTTTTCTCGACGCTAAAATTGGACAGCTATCCAGACGAGAAATATTTTTGATCCGACCAGCACGTTTATTCTCATTCAAAGCAAAAACAACGGCCGCTATGATTTGTGGGTCGCTGAAGGATGTAACTTTCGACACTTCGCGAATTCTTAGGAAACGATCTTTAGACCTTTTTAGTTTCAATTGTTACATTTTTATAGTCCTAAAACTCTATTTACTTCTATTCGCCTGTGATAACACCGTTTGCAGGACGCCGATGCCACCTCACTGATAGCGGAGGCAAATATGGAAGGGTATCTTCTCTTAGTCAAGAAATCAGGGGAATATGGGCAATAGTTATGAAAAGCGCCCTTTTCCTAAGTATAAATATTATACGAACTTCTTTAGGAACGCTTGCAGTACCTGCCTATAGCTCGTTTAAATGATAAATCTGCTGGGTTTTGTAAATTGCCATTCGCAAATACCTACCTACCCATCTAGTCATGTTTTTTTCCAAGATCTCATTTTAGAGAGCGCATGATGATGTAGAATTACCTACTGGTGGCCTTGTCAACTTCGGGGCCTTGCCCAGCCAAGCGTGGACCGCGCGAAGACGTCACGAGTCATTTCACCAATGATTTGCCATACAAAGATACGAATAAACCCATCATCAATGTAATTTACTGTTAATAATAATGAATAACAAACAAATCTATGCGCTTCGATTCATAAAAGCATCCCCAAATTACATTCATTCTATTGAATTTCTACAGCCTGGTACTAAACGTGTGCATAACTACGCACTAGGTAAAATTGCTTTCCTGGATCCAGTAACTACAGGTAAGGGACCTAACTGGTAAGGTTATGCTGGTTTTATACTAAAGCGCGAAAAATAACAAATAAATACTTTTTTTGTGGTAGAATCGACAGCACATCAACTTTTACATTAGTGCACTCTAATCACTTGCATTAAGGGCTACTCTTATAACAACATTGTAAAGCTGGCCGTGCAGTTGGCAGTACCTACTCTACATTTTAAATACGTATGTAGCTCTACATTTCAAATTACCTACAGCATCCAGGCGCAAAGTGCCAAATTCACCTTTAAAATTGACTGCTAAAGTTCGTCGGTTACTTCATAGGGCGAGTGAGAAACTACAATCATAGGTTTATTATGAAAATTCGATGTAAGTACTTACACTGCGTAGCTTAAGTCTTCCTACTTGTCAATCTGTGGGTTAATCAGCTACATCGAATTGTCATATGAACCATGAATTCTAGTTTTATGAAATATTGCCCTGAGTGTAACCGCCTAGTTAGTAAGTCACTGATGCTACACGCTTGTTTACTTAGAAGCGACTCTAGTTGCGTTTACGTGCGGGGGACTGCGTCATCGGCCCACGGCAGAAGGACTTGCCTACAAACAGTCTCATTACCTCCCCAGTGACCATTGTCAATTATGAAGACAAAAACTCCCACGATGTATAAAGGTTTTGCGCGCACGCCGGCGCACGCAGAGCGCATCTCCCCTGTGCACGCGTCACCTCGTCTTCCGTGTGCTTTGTGTTACTTAGACCTCAGGACTTGGCTGCCGTGAAATAAACTTCTGATTATAGTGAGTACACAGTTTTTATATAGCGTTACATAATGAGCCCACAGCGCTTTTTATGTTCCATGGGTTAGGGTTGCCCTAACTTTTTTATGGAGGTAGTTACCCAAAAAGTTAAGTTTTCCATACTTACAACTCAATTTAAATACCATTGCAAAAGAAACCACGGGAAAACTTCGTCTTTACTAAAACTCTCCAATGTGATTGTTTCGTTCAAATGAATAGGAACTACAATCACCCAAAGGCACATCAACCTTTACGTACCCGAGTGACTATGTAACTAAAACCACTTCAACATATTTGCATCACGTATAATTTTTGGAAAAATTAGGTCAGGTTGACACTTGACCCCAGTCACGCCTGATGGTAAACGTAAAATAATTTCTTTATAATGATATCATAAACAGCCTATATACGTCCCACTGCAGGGCACAGACCGTCTCTCAGTGAATAACTTAGACATGTGAATAGCTTAGACACTCAGGTTTCCTCCCGATGTTTTCCTTCACAGTTAGCGAGTGGTATTGCACATGTACATAACTTAGAAAACAAAGTCATAGGTACATACCCGCACTGGGAATCGAACCTGGGTCTCTCGCTTCCAAGTCCAATGTTCTACTCACTAGGCTACCACATAAAACCTAAATAATTTCTTAAATGTAAATGTGCACCCTGTCGAAGTACCTACATACAAAACTTATGCTTGCTTTACGACATAACAATGGGTGGATGTATAATTTGTATAATCCTAATTCTAATTTTCCATAGCATATTTAAACTTATCTATGAACTCTACAAAAGTTAGAGAATTTACGTAGATAGACAGATAGAATATTCTATAATATGTACACCAGGAATTATATATGAGAATTAAACATACCTACATATCTACGTACTACCGTTTGTTTAAAAAGGGTTTTCAACTTTTTTCGAGCTTTTTAAGGTTTTATAACCTTTGTGAAACTTTGAACCACCCGGCTTCCCCCTAACAGCCAATGCGAATTTGTAAACAGTAACCTTTCTAGTAGAAGCGTATACTCTGTATATACCTACTTATCAAATACAGGGTCCAGATTAACTCTCTAACAAGTAATTCTATCGACTAAAAGCCAATCTATGAAGCAAGCAAAAAAGGCAATACCTACGGTACCTGCACGAGATTTTACGTCTCAGTCACGAAGCGCTCCAGCATTTGACGACAGAACACTTCAAGAGTCGTAAAAGGAAGTATATAGGTACCTAAGCTAAGGTAAAAGTAGCTTTTTTGGCAGATAACTTGAACAAAAATCCGCGCAGTCGTAGTCGGAATGAGTTTTCGCCGAACACGTAGGTAAGAGTAAAATTGCCTATGAGAAACCGGGTATAAGATGAATAATATGTCGCACAACAGAAATTATTATTTGAGTAGGTTACATAGAAATTTTCTTAATAGCCTCCATTAGCGGTCTTATCGCTAAAAGCGAACTCTCTTCCGTCCGAAAAACCTTAGTGAAAAGGATCGCAGCAGAATAAGTAGATGCAGTCGCGGAAGGGAGCAATTCTTGCAAGTAAAGGTTAATGTGCTTTCGACTGTATAGGCACTGCAAGATGGGTTGTGAAAAACCGGCCAGGTGTGTGTCGGGCCATGCGCAGTGTAGAGTTCCGTAGAAAGAGGGGGTTTTATCTGCTTTATATAACTAACAACTTCATCAACGTAATTTTCAATGGATTTGGTACAAAGTTTTTCTTTTATAAGTTGGTCGCCTATAACTCGTTATCTTGTAAAACCTACTTAGCTGTAATAGTTTTCCTTTTAAGTGCTAGGTACTACCCTGAATTTCTTCACGTTTCTACAATCAACTGCTTAGCTAGGAGATAGAGGGAAGCCCTACTAGGACCAAAATTTGCGCTTTAAAGCTTAATATTTCCTAAACCCTAAATCGAAAAATGGTCTTTCTACACCCACAATATTTTTAAACGACCAATCCAACGCTACCATGGTGTAGGCGAGAAAAAATAAAATAGCATATCTAATTTACATAAATATATTTTTTTATTCTATTACATTTTATTCTACGGATTTGTCGGCGTGATTAATATGTATGTCTATGCCAAATTTCAGCTTTCTCGTACTAATCGCCTCTTAGCTAGGCAGCGAACGGACAGACGACAGACAGACATACAGACGGACGGACATGACGAAACTATTAGGGTTCCTTGTCGACAACGGAACCCTAAAAAAGGTACCTAGCCTCCTGATCTCTTCGAATTGGAAAGGTGCCAACATAAAGTAAATCGTTTCGATTACAAAGGCTTCGTGGAACCCATATCAAAGCAATTTCAGGCATAATTTGCATTTGTATGGTTAGTTAAGTCCCAGACCAGGGGTAGCAATTTGGTTCTAGTTTTAGCTAGGAAAAGCAAAGAAGAAATCTGACTGTGGCCAACCGATGACTATATTCCATTCCAGATCCAGGAAATCTTTCCCTAGATCTGGAACCCTACACCAACCTATACGACGAAAAAAAATTTTTTTTATGTAGTATTTAAACGTCCCACTGCAGAGCACAGGCCTTCTCTTAGAGAGAGAGTATGTTCTTATTTACCACGCGTGCACGCCAATGTGCAATTTCCGGCGCTGAGGTATGCGAACACCTCAGACCGTCAGGTTTCAAAAACATAACAAGCATAAACTCACGCCTGTATCCCGCAGGGGTAGGCAGAGACCAGTCACTACCGCTTGCCACAGTCCTGACAGATCACTTTCGCTGATCACACCTATTATATTTTTTCGTTAACGGTGAAGGATTACATTGTGACTCAGGTTTCCCGATGTTTTCCTTCACGGTTAACGAAAAAATGTAATCGGTGTGACCAGCGAAAGTGATAATCGGTGTTATTTATAAAACCACGATTCCTCGGACGCCGTATAAAATAGTCTGTGGTAGAGACTTAAGGCAGTTTTCATACGACACCGCGGCGGCAGCGTTTTTCGCCGCCGCGGTGCCGCAGGAGCTGCGGCGTTTCACCGCGTTGTTGAGAGAACTACGGCACCGGTCGCCGCTGCCGCCGCCGCGGCACAAAGACTCGTCGCCGCCGCGGCGCCATGTGTAAGGCTCCATGTAAATCCTAGGGTGATATATGCAGCGGCGCCGCGGCGGCGACGCCGCTGCCGCCGCGGTGTAGTGTGAACACTGCCTTACGGGTGTCTTTGGTAGTCTTTCCCTTGTAAAGTCTCTACCACAGAATAAACATTCTCGGCCTTATTTATAAAAACACGATTCCTCTAAAACCAATCTAAATCTCTGTTTATTTCATCTGTGGCTACATATTGTCCTTGTAAAATCTCCACTTTATCTTTTATATATAAGACCGTATGCGTTTAGAAAGATAGACAGAGAACACTTTGCACAACCGGAACAAAAATTACAAATGTTGATGGAGTGTTTTAAGGGATTCGTGTTTTTATATAATGAATAACACCGCAAATCTATAGTCAAGTACCTACCTAATACCCTAATTTGAGATCGGACAGCATGGGGAACACCTGAACCCTTTTAGTTACTAATAACATTTAAGGAGACCAGGCACGTCTTACTGTTGGAGCAATTACAAACTGCATTCACTGATTTTGGAAATATGGAACAGTCAGCGAGAAAAATGCCTTTATATAATTAACAGTACAAAAGCAATGAAAAACTCGTAATCGCTACGAAAGTTAGATAGGCGTGATCTTCTAAGAACGTTTTCCAGTATGTTCCATTTCAAAACACCACCCTGTATAGCTGTACGCTGCTCCTTGGTCTTTCAATGCACTTACTCGTATTGATTCAAGAAATACGGATCCATGATTTCCATATTCAAGATATGATTTGAAAAGTAAGTACTCTGTGAAAAGTACCTACCTATGTTTACATTCAGGTAAAGCTCATCTGGAGCATGTTTCATAAAAGTACAATTCATACTTTATTACGACAATTTGACATATATTGTCGAATAAAAAATTTATTACATAATCACACATTATAAATCGAAACATTAAAATTAGATACATTCACAAAAAACTTCGAATTGTCGTAATAAAGTATGAATAAGTAGCCAAGTCGTCCTACTTATTATCCTGTGGGTCGATGGACTTTGCAATGTTTGTACCCACATCTAATTGTCATAATAAACCATGAATTTTAGTTCCATGAAACAGACCTGGAATTTGTCTTTTTAATGCTAATTTGCGGTGGTAGCACAGCGGTACTCGTAGAACGCCGGCCTCACATTCGGGAAGTCGTGGGTTCTAATACCTACCAATGACTTTATAAGTTATGTAAGTACATGTGCGAAGCTGCAGTAGCAATACCACTCGCTAACTCTGAAGGGACACATCGTCAGGAAACCTAAGTGTATGATGTGTTCACATACCTCAACACTTGAAATTGCCAATCCGCAGTGGGCACGCGTGGTAATTAAGCCCACACTCTCTCTCCGAGAGGAGGCCTGTATTTAAAATGTACATAGGGTAGATACCTATGTACATTTTAAATACAGCCAGGAAATATCAGATATACCCATCTAGCAAAACCACGGCCCTTGAACTGTGATAATGAATTGGTGAACACCACATTATCACTGACATAACACATCGCATTGTAGGTCAAAACAGAGGCGTGAGAACCGCCGACAATATGCCGATTATGCTTTGAGGGTCAACACAACATTTGAATTGCAATGGGATTCCTTAGAAAAAAACAGTAGACGTTCGTGTGGCGAGAGACGGAGATCACGGCATCTTATGTCAGATAAATCGGGCCAAGACCGATGACTCGTATACATTAATACCTTAAATTAAATTAAATACTGATGATTATCAGCATTATTGTGGTTATGCGCTCCTCATCACCACTCTTTTTGGAACATCAAGTTTATCAGGACCTATTTAAATAGTGAAGCACCTATTAAAAAAATAATTGAAATCACTATAAAATTATGACACTAATACAAATAATGCTTATTTGGACCTTCTTTAATTATGACTCTAATACAAATAATGCTGCTTCGCACTTTGAAAAACTTCTTGGACTGCAATAAAATAAATCCATAATTAAAATACATCCCAATACAAAATAACTATTGTCACTGTGAATGAATAGACATCTTTCAAAATATTTTTTTCCACTATAAAATAACGTTTCAATGTCAAATCGCACTTTGCGATTTTTGACACGAGAAAATGTGTTGCTTAGACCCTCAGAACATTTTTCTGAGCTTAGACCGGATTTTTCAATAGGCAGGTAAAACTTAACTGGAGAATAAAACTGATGTTGTCACTGTCTTGTATTATTTAGACAGTGAAAGCATGCGATTTATTCTCTAGTTCAGTTTTATCTGCCTATTGAAAAATTGGCCCTTAATTTCATTGAAGTCTCATGTCTTGAGAGCTTAGTGGTACTGTCGCCAACTGTGCATAATCGGTCTGTCAGGATCGTGGCAAGTGGCAGACCTTGGTCTTTCCCTACCCCTCTGGTATACAGGCGTGAGTTTTTGTACCTAATATATGAATTCATTTTAAACGTAATAGAAATATTTTTTTCACTTTAAAGCAGCAATTTTAAAGATGACTTGTTTATCATAACTGCAAGCAAAATTGTAGAGCACCATTTATTTTAAAGGTTATAGCGGTAAGTTAATAACTTAGAGCAGGGTTTCTCAAAGTGGGGTACGTGAACCCCTAGGGGTTCGCCATTCGACGGTAGGGGGTTCGCGACAAGATTTACATAATGTAGGTAATGTATTTTTAAAATGATCTATACAGTGTAATCTTCTAAACTGCATTTACAGGATAAGTATGTCAATCTGGCAATTTTCATTTTTCTAATCTTTTAATTTCTACCAATTTTATGGTACATAGGGGAAGAAAAACTTGCACCTGCTCTACCAGGCTATAGGTTCATCCACAGAGCGAGATACTGTAAGAGGGGCGGAGGAGTGGGCTTTTATATTAGGCAACATATATCGGCACGCACTCGGCGACACCCACCATCCGCGTTAGAACAGCTTTGGTTAGAAGTTCAGCTACCAGGTGCGACTCTAGCCCTTGGCACTGCGTACAGACCCGAGAATGTTAAGATTCATGATACGCTGGATTCACTAAGTGAGTCAATAAACTCTATGGCTCGCTGTGACTACACCTGTATTCTAGGCGACCTGAATATAGACGTATCCCAGGCTGAATCTTCGCAAGCCAGAGAATTACTCTCCTTTTGCCATCAACACAATCTACATCAACTTATTGATGAACCTACCAGAGTAACCGATCACACAGAAACCACTATAGATATTGTCATGACTGATACCCTCCCTAGATGTAAAAAAGTAACAGTAGTTCATAATCAGTCTCTGAGTGATCATGCGATGATTCTAGTTGATTTTGATATAAAAAAACCGAAACAATGTAAAATAATAAAATATCGACGATTCCTCCAAAACATCAACCTAGATCTTTTCTCAGTCGATCTGAACTCTATACCCTGGCAATCTATAACTAACTTGGGAAGCGTAGATGACATGGTTGCTACCTTTAATAATTACATTACAGTCCTATTTAATAACCACGCACCGGTAAGAAAGCAGATTCTTAAAGACAAACCTAAACCATGGATCACAAATATGATCAAGTTTATGATTAGTCTACGAAATGACGCCCTAACCCAAGCGCAGAAAAGTAAAACTGAGGGTTCAAGGAATTACTATAAAAGTCTTAAAAACCTTGTAACGGCCTCAATTGAAAGAGAAAAAACCGCGTACTTTAATACTTTCATAAATAATAACTTAGATAAGCCTAATCTACTGTGGAAGCACATAAAAAACACCTCAATATTTGAAAATGCATGTAAATATACCATTCCCAATCATTTAAATGACCCTGATAAAATAAATAAACACTTTTTAACTATTCCAACCTGTAATAATGTGGAGATAGATAACACTTTTTCGAATGAGAATAAAATTGACAACAGTAAATTTGAGATAAAATTAACCACAGACACAGACGTTTTAAAAATAATTAATAATATTACTAAAATGGCTACTGGACATGACAATATAAACATTGAAATGATAAAATTAACCCTGGATGTGACACTACCTATAATTACAACAATAGTGAATAAATCAATTCAAACAAATACCTTCCCTGCTTGTTGGAAAACGGCTCTAGTGAAGCCCATACCTAAAAAGAACACAGTTGAAGAATTAAAAGACTTACGTCCCATATCAATCCTACCAGTACTGTCCAAGGTAATAGAGAAAGTAGTCTTAAACCAGATACTGGACTATCTGGACAATACAAATACTATACCTAAGTTTCAATCTGGTTTCCGCAGAGGGTATGGTACTGAAACTGCTCTCTTACAAGTAACGGATGACCTCACAGAAGCCTCTGAAATTGGACTGAATAGTATATTGGTACTTCTTGACTACTCTCGTGCCTTTGACTGCTTGCACCCAGAACTACTCCTTACTAAATTAGAACACTATGGTTTCTCACCAAACACTTGTGAATGGTTTCGAACTTACCTTACAGGAAGGGGTCAAATTGTAGTTACCGATGATCTAAATGGAGAGAAAACCCATTCAGCACTTGGAATGCTCACTCAGGGAGTACCCCAAGGTTCCTTGTTGAGTCCAATCCTTTTCTCATTATTTACAGCAGATTTGCCTAAGTATCTATACTCGTCTAAATATCATCTCTACGCGGACGATACACAGTTATACTACTCATTTGCGGCATCTCAAACAGCAGAGGCTATCAAAAAGATAAACGAGGATCTACAGAGTATTCATGTGTGGTCACGTAAAAATTCTTTGATACTAAACCCTTCAAAATCTCAAGTATTGATATTAGGTACAAAACATCAAATAAAATCTGTTTTGGACTGCAATGAGAAAGTAAAAGTGGACAATGTCGAACTTAAGCAAGTCCCAGCTGCTCGTAACTTAGGTCTTATAATGGACGGTGAGCAAAAGTTTAAAGAACATATTAATGAAAAGGTTAGAAACGCCTTTTTAAAATTGAAAACCTTATACAAAATCAGACCATACATTAAAGAAGACCTTCGTTTACTATTGGTTGACTTGCTTGTCCTCTCACCCTTTAACTATTGCAGCTCCGTCTATGGGCCAAGACTAAATAGCGTCGAAGAAAAAGCTATCCAGCGAGTACAAAATGCCTGTATGAGATTCAGTCTGCATATACCTAGGAGAGAACACATAACTCCCTATCTAAACAAGAAAGGTATCCTAAATATGAAGGCTAAAAGAGAACTCCAGTATGCCTGTACTTTACACAGAATAATCTGGAACAAAAGTCCAGAATACCTTTACGAAAAACTTAGATGGGCTAGCGATTCGACACCTAGAAATCTCCGTTCTGCCTCACAGAATTTACTTACCCTACCTAGACATAAAACTACACGATACAGGGGCTGTTTCAAGTTCAACGCAGCAAAAATCTGGAATGACCTTCCACCCCCCATGAGAAATAAGATCAGCGCAACTATTTTCAAAGCAAAATATAAATCGGCTCTCTTAAAAAGACAACTTGCTGCTGAAAACTTGAAGCGCTCCTATTGGAAAGATATGCCTGTGAAGGACTATTTCTCTTAGACCGGTAAAACCTTACATTCCCTATTTATCATACAGCCGCACACACATGGGCAGATAAATCAGACACTCACATACACACATACACACACACGCATACACACCCATAAACACACACACACGCACGCACGCACACACGCACACACGCACGCACGCACGCACGCACAAACACTCACAAAATAATTGACCCCAAGACTGATTGTTTTATTAATTGCTGTTTGATCAATCACTGCCTTGTTTCCTTTATCAGAGTTTAATATAATTTTATTTATTCCACTTTAAAGTATAGACGTGTCCTAACTACAGACGCTCCCACACAACAGCTCTGGGAGTAGGGAATGACTGAAAACCAGCGCTACACACTTTAACAAGCGTGATAGCACCAGCTGAGTCATTCCCTTTTGCCTCACTAAACTAGTTATAAGTAACAAATAATTGTGTTTAAGTATTGTATTTTAGTATTTTCTTTGGCTAGATTGTGAATGGCAATAAACTTGTTTTATTATTATTATTATTATTACATCTACTACTATTCTAAAAGTGGAGTTGACAGCTCTGGCTTGCGCAGTATTTATTTGTTTTATTGATTGTTACTTGTGCATTTGAGGTGGGGGGGGGGGGGGGGTGTTAGGGGTTCGCTGTCTTCTAGAAACTTTAATAGGGGTATGTGGCACCATAAGTTTGAGAAACCCTGACTTAGAGAATAGAGATTCTAACTATACCTTAAAGTTATAGTTAGAATCTCTATTTTAAAGTACATACATTTAAATATACCCCATTCATTACCTAGGACCATTGAATTTTTAAATTCAATGCTAGGACATTAAACAGTTTATGACTGATCTACGTAAGTATATCTAGAGAGAGAGAGGTACAGGGTCAAATTATTAGTTTTTCTCAGATTGATGTTTTTTTGAAATATCGGGGTTACCATATACAATAAGTATAGGTTTAAAGCATCATCTAAGTTTCTATCTATCACACAGCGGCGCTGCCAAGTAGAAAACCGCCGTCACAAAAATGAAAACTAACAAAACTGAAAAAAAAATGACAAAGTTTCAGAAGTCTTTGCAAAAGAGATGTAAGGTACGTTAGGAGAAACGGATATTAAAAATAATCCAGAAAAGCAGTAACGCCGAATACACTGACCGTGGACCAACTAAGAATAGTACAATAACAAAAATACGCGTATGCGTACCTAGTTAGTTAATATCTTACGGAACCCAATTCTACCTGTACAATAATTACACAAGCCAGGTAAATATCACACACGTGGCCAGTTTCCTTCCTTATTCTTTCATTAGTAACAATTAACATTGGCAGATGGCGCTCCGAGAATTGGCGCTCATTTGGCTGGTCATGGGATGCGTGAGCGCAGCGCCGGCCGCCGAACAAACAGTGAAGGCTGCCCCTCCGGTATCTAGGGACCAAGATGATCAGGATGATCTCAACACAGCTGCTAGCTCTTGTAAGTATATACTTTGCCGACACGGAGTTGTACGTGTACAAATTCATATTAAACAGACAATCTTAAATTTATAAAAACACGACTCCGTAAAACACTCCTCAGATGCAGTTTAAATAGTCTGTGGTAAAGGGAAAGACTGAGGAGTATTTTACAGGAATGTTTCCTGAAGACTACGTCCTTATTAATAAAAACACGATTCCTCTGAAACCAATCCACAACTCTGTGTATTTAATTTGTGGCTACATCTCTTCCTTGTAACATCTCCACCGCAGAATATTTTAATTGGCGTTTTTGAAGTGTTTTAAGGAATAGAGTTTTATAAATAAGACCGTAGAGTCTAACTCCTCCTAAGCTCCTATTCAGCGACATGTCGTCATAAATCTGCGACGTTCACGCAACGGCGAACGGTATGAAAATTCCGTATCCTAGAGATCATATCTATGTATCTCTCGACAGTAGGTTTAAAGGTACTTGCTTCGAACCCTATATAGCTGGGTTATTTTCTTTGTCACGCGAATAATTACATTGCGTGTACTTAATTAAGTCATTAACTGATGTTACAATAATTTCGATTAGAAAATCAAGAGGAAACGCTTACAGAAAATTATTCAGACTACTTTTTTATGTGAACTTCTTGATAGGTACGTGGATTTCCTAGACTTGTGTACCACTTAAGCTTTGGTCACACGTAACAAGGTCGATTTGTTATAACGAGTTCCTCATTCTACGACAATCAACGCTCGGAATGGCCATGCCCATAAAGTTCACCATTGTTACTTCCAGACACTCATCGTTACTCTGATTGGGGAGGCTACAACGGGGGTTATGGCGCCAACGGTTACGGAGTTACAGGTAATGGTATTGTAGACGACCGGTACAATTACTATGGCAGTGGCTACGACAACGGCTATTACGGATCTGGTGGATACCCGACCGGCTACAGCGGGTATACCCGGGGCTACGGAGGCTACACAAGCGGCGGGTACGGGGGTTACGGCGGGTATGGCGGCAACGGCGGGCTAAACTCTTACTATGGGAACAGTAACTACTACCCAGGTGGCAACCATTTAGGCTACGGTTATTACGCAAGACCCAGTGGCTTTTCCGGTTACGGAAATATATACCGCAACGGGATAACTCCTAGTCTAGTGACTGGTTACAGGGGGTATTCTAGAAGATGAATTTGTACCTGGCGCTATTGTACCATACACTCATCGATGCAATAACTCTCTACACAATATTGTATGATCTTAACTATTTTAAGTAACCAAAGTATATCTCCCAAAGTTAATTTATTGAATGACGTGACAAATACTACGTGTGTTTCTGTAATAAATTATTTAGTTATGAAAGCGTGTTTTAATCTTGGGCGCCATTATAATTAGTCGGTTTTGGTTCTACAGCACAGCAGTGGTTCGTGGTTCCTAACCTTTTGTCGACCAAGGAGCCCAAGAAGCGAGTTTATAAGTATCGAGAAATTAAAATATAAGTGGTTTAATTTACCGATACTGAAAAAACTGGTTTTCTGATTTTTCATTAGGTACCTACTTTGTTGAAATAACACAAACTGTAAAAAAACAAAGAAAACAAAACATTATTTTAAATATATTTTAGTTCAACAGATAATACTAATCGGCATGGATGTCTGCGCACATAACGCACAGCACATGGCATTCAGTCTCCATTTATTGTCAACTATTTTGTACGGGTTTGATAGCACGATGCCCACTATAGCACATTGACACTTTTATTATTTTTAATGCAATCAGTAGTACAATGCCAACTACATAATACAATCTTCATGAGTGAGTGAGATCGCACAAAGCCTATTGGTATAAAAGATTTGTTTTGTCGCACGATACTCACTTTTATAGTGTGCAATACTTTAAATGCGTGGATTGCCACCGATTTGTACAGTCAAGAACAAAAAACGAAAACTTTTTATAATTATTAAAGTGGGCATGGTGCGATCTAATGTATGAAGATTTACAAAGGTTGTCATTGTGCTACCGATTGAATTGAAATTATATAAAAGTAACAAACTACGATAGTAGGCGAGCTACAGGATTTTTACGGCCTACTCCAGTCTCGCACGAACCAACTAAGGTCCGCTGACCACAGCTTGGGAACTACTTGCCTACGTGAGCCTTGGGTAAAAAGCGGATAATATCGTGTTCAAACTAGGAATTCTCGAGTAACTAGAACCAGAATTGTGTTTAATTAAAACTGCCAATCTTGCATATAATTAAAATTTATTAATTATTAATAATGTGACATACACAATAATCTTAAAAAGAAATGTTGCCTTCCACACATTAAAGTGGCATGCCTATGAAAACTCACATAACAAAGAGTACTACAAACAAGAACTTAATGGCATGGATGCTGTAGGTACCTGTCTACTCAGAGCCGGAGGCACTGGTCTGTTTCTTCATAGATTTGAGCGCTCTCTCGCGGAGTTTCTTCTCCAAATCTTCGTTATTGGCCTTTCCCTCCTCTTCTTCCTCTTCCGGTTCGTCGCTGTCGGAAGAGTCGTCCTTCTTCTTCGAGCCCTTCTTGTGTTTTTTGTGTTTCTTATGCTTCTTGGAGTGCTTCTTGTGTTTCTTGGAGTGCTTCTTCTTCTTTGGCTCGTCGCTATCGGACTCAGAGTCCGAGTCGCTTGCCTTCTTCTTAGCCTTTTTCTTGGAAACCTGATCGCTGTCGGACGAGGATTCCTCTTTTTCGCGTTTCCTCGCCTTCTTGTCGCCCTCGGGCCTGGCTTTCACCTCCTCTGTAGTTCTGGTCTTGGGTTTCTCTTCCACTTTGCGTGATTTCGCATCAGGCGAAGGAGCTTTATCCTTGGACAGCTCCCGTTTCTTGCTGCGCTTCAGCTCCTTCTCGGGCGAGCTAGAAGAGTCCCGTTTCGCTTTTTTCTTAACACTTCTTGCACCACTGTCGGAGCTGTCATCATTTGAGTCGTCGGAATCGGCCTTTTTGGACTTCGGTTTTTCAACTTTAGAGCGGTCAACGCTTGAATCCCGTCTCTTTTTGGATTTCTTGTCAGCGTCAGATTCTTCTGGAATGTTCTTTTGTTTCGACTTCTTCGGTTTTACTTCCTCTTCCTCTGAGCTGGAGTCAGAACTGGACGAGCGTGATCGCTTCTTCTTAGACTTCTTTGCCAACTTTTTCTTGGTATTTTTCTTAGCCTTTCTCTTCTTCTCTTCCTCAGAATCGCTGGAGGAAGAATCTTCCGACTCACTGTCACTAGAGGAACTCTCTTTCTTAGGTTTCTTGGATCTCTTCGTGGTTGGCTTCTCTTTACGTTTCTGCTTGGCCTTGCCCTTCGCTTTGGTGACCCCTCCGCTGCTTTCGCTATCAGATTCGGAGCGGCGAGATTTGCGGGACTTGGTTTTCTTGACGTCTTGCACCTTTTCCTCTCGCTTGGACTCCTTCTGAGATGGTGGTTCCTTCACCGAAGCCTCGTCACCAGACTTATCTGACTTCTTAATCGATTCAATTTCGTGTTTCCTGAGAAAAGGCGAGGGGGTACGAGAGAGACTCTTGGAGTGTTCTTTGAAGAAGGGTATGGGGAGGAAGTCATCCCTTTCGTCATCAGACGAATGGGCTGGTTTAGACTCTACGTTGTTTTGTGTAGCGTCTTTTTCTTTAGCGACGGACGATTCCCGGCTGGAGACTGAGATCTCGCGATCTTTGGAACGCGGCGCGGGCTCAGCTCGTGGCTCAGATGACTTCTTACGAAGAACTCGCTCAAGATTTTCTGCAAACAAGAATGCGGTTTTATGAATTATTAATGTGTCGCTAAAAAAGAGATAATGTTATGTGTATTGTAGGTGTTACTTAAAAATATTCGATAATAGTAATACATTTAAACATACAACTGATTATGCAGGCTTTTTCTCAAGGAAGCCATAAGACATTTAATTCAAAACACAAACAGGTCTACATGACCCCAATCCGATTAAAACAAAATATCTAATAGTTACCTTTTCGTGGGATGGACACAGACTTCTCCAAGCGCTCCTTGATAATATCACTGGACCGACGATGGCTGGACCGCCTGTCTCTCGATCTTCGCTCCTTCACACGATCTCTTGACCTCCTGTCCCTAAAAACCAAGAGACGCAAATAAATTATATAAATTCCTACAATTCAGACGCTAACGTTCGCAATTGGTTCAATTAAAAACACTAATTCTATGGAGACATACTGGAGATGCGATTGATC
Organism: Yponomeuta evonymella; assembly: GCA_963969515.1. Classification (NCBI taxonomy): domain Eukaryota; kingdom Metazoa; phylum Arthropoda; class Insecta; order Lepidoptera; family Yponomeutidae; genus Yponomeuta; species Yponomeuta evonymella. The sequence continues at coordinate 12,083,798 of OZ018349.1, forward strand.
GTATCAGTTACGTACGAACTGTCAATAGCCCCATAGTACCTTAGATTGTCTGGAAGAGATCACTTTTAGTGATATACTCTCGTAGTTCAAGCAATAGCTATGTAATTTCCTTTTTTATGGACAATAAAGACGTGTCTCTCTACCAATCTATTTATCCTACCTCTAGTCATCTAGGTGATCACAGGTCCAGTCGATTTACAATTACCTATTTTATCTTAAAAACTGCTAACGTGTCATCACTTTCCGCGTAGCATTCGGAGTACGAATTACTGCATAACTCACCTGGATCGGTCAACAGAGGCCCTGTCAGTTCGTCTCTCCCTGGAGCGGCGGTCGCGCGACCGCCGCACTGGCGACCGGCGGTCCCGACTGCTGCGGCGGCGGGACCGCGACCGGCGCCTGTCGCGCGACCTGCCAGAAAAAAAGCGTTAAAATGATGTCTTATGACATTACAGCGTCGTGGTCACTAGGCACTACGTGGTCAGGAGTTGCCAGTAGACGCTGTTTAAATACAGGACTAACGGCGGCGACTTGCGGCGGCACGATTTCAATCTAAGATAGTACATAAACCTATATGGTTGGAGACTACCAGGTGAAGCTCGAAGTCTACTGACAGCCCGACGAAACCGGGCTTATTTTTGCACTCTTATTATAGTCTCTTAACTTAGTAAGTATTTAAGGCTTATTTTAGATTGAAATCGTACCGCGGGCACGTCGCCGGCCCGTTGTAGCGTATTTAGACCTTAGATAAGCTGTAAATAAGTTGACACATCTGTGGAAACCTTGTGTGGATGTAACACAAGGTTTCCACACGCCAGTTACTTTTTGTGGAGCAACGTTTTGCCACATGGATAACATTGTGAGTTATTATGAAGGCAAACATAAGGGTTATGTGTGTACAAATTGTTGCTCCAAAAAAATAAACTGCAGTGTGGATGCAACATTACGCGTAATGGCCGTCTACGCATCGTGACGTGATCTGGAAAATTGCTCTTTATCTATTGTGATGTAACGCGATTAGGTGAAAAAGGATCACGTAGCTTAGAGGGTAGTTCGGTAAAAATCCACGCTAAAACACCGAAGTGGTTGCCTCAAAAACATCACAATAGGTAGTTGAGTGCAGTTTTCCCTATCATCAGTCATGTCACTTAGATGGGCATGATCAATTAAAATATCTCGGACAAAGCGAACATGCCATTACGTAAAGTGAGTAAAACTTATGTTACTAATGAAAAAATGGATTAATTCGAAACCATTAGCGAGAAAAAGAGAAGGCACAAGGAAGATTCATAAACTGCAGGTTGCACAAAATACTGGGTGTGAAGCTGTGGGTGAAGCAAGACTGTATTCGCATATTCTATTCTGACCTTTTCTGAATGTCATAGAAAAATGCTGCATTTCTAATGCTATTTGCATGATGTGCATTATCAATAGGTCCTGAGACCGAAGGGGTAGACAAAGGCACTGAATTCATTGAATTGAACACACATTTTGCCAGAAATAGTACCAATTGATACTAAGTTTCAAAATTATTTACGGTGTTATTAATAAAACACGATTCCTTTAAGACACTCCATTCCCGTCTCTCCCTTTACCACATATTATTTAGGCTGCATCTGAGGATTGTTAAAGGAATTCGTGTTTTTAAAAATAAGACTTAGTTGATAAGGCGCATCGCTGCAATAAGTAGCCGTGTGCAAGGGACTACAGCTGGAGCTAAGCTAAGATGATTTGCGTGACAATGGTTGTACTGTACAATATGTTCGAGCAACAGAATCAATATTCTTTTGAATTTACCTGTCCCTTGAACGTCGTCGAGAGCGAGAGGCCGAGCGTTTACGTCTCTCAAGAGATCGCCGACGTTCACGCGACCTTTAACAATAAATCCATTTGAAGAAACAATTGCAATGCTATTCTAACACGAGTTTGATAGTGACCCATACGTATTTTTAAACAACTAATATGAAGGGCCGTTCTAATATGAAAGCCCTAAGGTTCTTTGATAGTCATTCGGAAAAAAACTGCGTTCTTGAAAAGAAATGATCGTTTTCGGACTATCAGTAACAATAGCTCACCAGCTATAGTGCAAAATGAAGAGCACCCAAAAGTGATCAACAAATTTAATGTTAAGAAAACAGTGGTGATATTGATAGAACTACAGATTTTTCACAGAGACAATTCTAACTTCTATACGATAGATAGATGTACCGCTCGTAAATCCAGCTAATGCAAAACTTAGATATGTTACATACATTAAGCTTTTAACGTTTTTTTTTCTGTGTACATAAAAGAGTTCTAATCTAACCTAATGCGCCTCGACATCACCTGACGGTTGGACGAGTGTTTAGCAAAGTAGGACCTACCAAACTATGGCTAATACAGTCAGTCGCGATGGTGAACCCTGTCTGCATTAACATGCTAAGAGGAAGGACCTCTCTTCAGACTGGCTGGAAGAAATTTCTTTCGAAATAAGTCCGCCTTTCTACATCTAAAATTACCTGTTATTTAAGTTTCTTTTATTATTTTTGTGCAATAAAGCGTAACAAACAAACTGATCCTAGATACGTCGGTGTGCACACTTTTCCTACGTAAGTGATGCGAATTTGAGTGTTCTTCCACGTTTCACTTTTCGCGATGCACTAGTATTTATGTACAACGTCTGTAAAATATTATGTCTGATTGTCAGAGTGAGTTTGAGAACGATTTATTGAATTAATATTTTTTAAATAAATATGCGCGTGCTATGAAAATAACATAACAGTGTATCACGATATTTAATGCAAAATGCATTACATCATATCGCCTAATCAATGAATTGTTCCTCTCCAATTTCGAGCAAATACACTCGTATAATATAGACGTTCTAATCGTGTCTGAGCATGAGATTGTGCTTTTAAGCATACAAATTCGAGCGGCTAGATATCCATGGTGTCGCGTAAATAGTATATAATAATATGTAATAATAAATTCCACACAATACAATCACTTGACCTGGTCCCCAAACTAGGATACTCTGTGCTATGGTAACCAGGCAAGCACGTCTCAAACATGAAAATACACCCAGACTGAGGCCATTTGTACAAATGTACAGCGGCCCCCAGTGGGAATCGAACCCACGACCTGTTTTGGTAGCTAACCGCCTTAACGGCTAGACCAACCAGGCAGTCATGTATGTAGGATCGGTGTGTTTGTTCATTCGCCACCTCCACGACGCCATCTTGTTGTTATACTTCACAAGCTATTGACGGCGATCAATCTACCTTATCATGTAGGTAACAACCCAAATAATATTATTTTTACGATGATTGGAGTAAAGATGGTCAGAGTGGAGTCTTTTTTTCCACTGCAATTTCGACCCGAGGGCAGCGGCCAACATTGTACAGACATTCAACAGACAGAATGAGGAGCACAACGGTTCAACAACCTACCGAAATGTATAATAAAAGCACAGTCAAATTTTAAATCACAACTACGACAGTATAATATTATCAAGTGATATTAACTTAGTGTCGATAATTTGCCTTTGCTTATTAATTACCAAACTAAAAATCGCACGAAAGTAGTGTTCCCTTAAGTGTTTACTTACATTTATTGTTATGTGTTTCTTTATGAACTACATAATGTTGTTCTTTTGAGAAATAAAATTCTTAAACCTTGAAATTCTCTACATTGAAATTTTTATTTGATTTGATTCGACACCAAGCTGACTACTTACCGATCGCGTCGTTCCCTTTCCCGGCGTCGCCTCTCGCGTTCGCGGTCCTTCTCGCGCTCGCGTTCCCTCTCTCTCTCCCTCTCGCGGCGGTCCACCGAGCGGCGGCGACTGCTGCGTTGGCGGGACTTGCTCCTACGTGACGATAAAACACGTACAGTATTATCCGGTTCAAATGCTGTTAGGTTACGACCTTTTGGAATGGAGCGGCATATAACGTGAACTGACACGTTATATGCCGCTCCATTTCAATTTCTTTTAAATTATATGTGTTACGGCCGGCGAGTGTGTAGTCGAACTGTGTAGAATAATCTAGATGCTAGGTGCAGATAGGTTACGTGATAGGTACTTATGTACGTAGAGACAAGAGAACCTTTCAGAATAATCTATGTGCTAGAAAGAGACAGAGATATCTGTTAGACAGAGATAGACAGACATTCTGGAATGTTCGATAGTCTTCTAGAACCTATTTCTAGTATCTTCGATGTGATTCTGGATATTACCATAAGATATTCTGGCATGGCATCTGTTATAGTTTTCTAGTACCTTCTATTCCTTCCTTCCTGAAGTTTCTAGACTGATGAGAGCTTTTAGTCGCCTTGATACTTGTAAAAAAATAATTTACTGATTAATATTGTTCATCTGACTGTTTTTCTGACCCTACAAGTCATCACTGTCGCGTAACGCAACTCCAAAAGGTCGTACCCTAACAGCACTTGAACCGGATAATACAAATTGTCTGGCTTTTCTGAGCACATTTTTCTAACTGACTTTCCCATGAAGTTCCATTTGATGTTTGAACGAATGGTGGGGATGTGATCGCTGACGTCGCTGTCACGCTGAACATTTAAGACCGAAAGAGTACCTATCCAGTATTTTTAGTGTTAAAATTTATAGAAATAACATTTCTGCTTACAAAATAAGAAGCATTGTCACGATGTTTTAACTTCAACTACAATAAAAAATTACCTTTTTTTTAAAGAAAAGTCTATATAATAACTTTTTGCAGGGTTTTGCTGGATGGACAAATTCAATTAAAATTGTGGTTTAAATTTGAAACAAAGGTATGTCATCTGCATTTTGTCAGTGATTCTCGTATGTATAAGTATTTTTGTATTTTATGTGAGTTCAGTACCCCTATAGTTAAGCTGTTGAATGTGGCAACTGCTGCATATGTGAACACCTCATACCTGGGTGTCTTCGCTCACATTTGGCGAGTGGTATTGCTACATCACTACAAACCGGGGACCTCAGATTTGCGGGAAGACATTGAGGAGTTAACACAAACTTCGCAGAGTTGCGCTGGCATGGTATGCGACAGACGCGGTTTCGAATCCAGCTTTGTTCACTAACCTTTCTCTCCGCGAGCTGCGCCTCCTTGGGCTGACGCTGGTGGAGGAGTCCCGGTTGGAGCGGTAGTGGCGCTTCTCCCTTTTGCCGGCCTTCTTCTTGGCGCTTCCGCCTGCAACCACAGAGGTCCAGATCATCATCAACATCATCATCATCATCATCAATGGCCCTTACATCTATTGCAGATGATTTATGCAGCGTTTTTGGAGCATTTACGCTCATGACTTAAAATTCCTATTCGAGAGAGGACTCCCCGTCCGCATACAGAGGTCCAGATAATAATATAACTTCCACACAACACAATCACTTTTCCTGATCCCAAACTACCCTGTGCTATGGTAACCAGGTAAGACATGGAAATACACCCGGATTCAAATCATTTGCACAAGTACGGCGGCCCCCAGTGGGAACGTAAATGCAACTTAATTTTAGTTACCTGTTGTGGCGTCTAACACTATGTGCCTCAAGTACAATCGAGTGAAAATTCCTTAACTAAATACCTAAGTAAAGTGACAAGTCAGACGCGGCAGTGTCTGGGATAGATTTTTTGCATGCATTTTTTATTCTTGCAGCTGTTTGCGTGGTAGTTCCGAAGTGTATATTATGACTGGCATAAAAAATAGGACATTCTGTTGATTCATAGCCTATAAGAGTCCTACTGCAGAGCTCTTCTCTAAGAGAGAGTATGGGCTTAATCACCACACGTGCTAACTGTAGATTGGCGATTGCAATGCATGCATCAGCACTTGTGTAAACACCTCAGACACACTTTTTTCCGCACGATGTTTTCCTTCGCAGTTGCTATACAAATTCACAAACGTTCGCAACTTAGAAAACAAACTCATTGGTGTGTGTTGGAATCGAAACCACAACCTCTCGAGTTATTTCATTCAACAACCCACTCATTCTATTTGCTTTAAGAAATGTCAAAGTTTGCGCATGAAAAAGCATGATCAAGAAAGAAAATTAATAACATCGAAGAAGGTACTTGAAATCCAAATCCAAGTGCAGAATTCAGTTACCTGCATCTTGGATTTCACGTACTTTAATTTGTGAGGCACATGCCAAGTAAGCGTGATTGTGCAACATCTCCACAAAACTTACGTGACGAGGCGGAGGACGATCGCCGTTCCGTCGACGAGCGGTGCGTTTTATCCGCCGGTTTCTCGTCGCGTTCCTTATCGCCAGCCGTAGACCTGAACAAATTGTACAAACGTGAAGCGTTATGGAGCTAATCCACTGTAGCGAATGTTAGGTAAACGTTATTGGTAATGGTTTATTGAAAAACAAACTGTCCAAGTTAGAAGATTTGAATAACACTAAAATACGATTGTTTAGTAGACTACATCATCATCAGCCATTTGACACCCACTGCAGAACATAGGCCTCCCACATGGTCTTCCAAGCTTCCCGGTCTCGTGCCACCCTCTCATAAACTGGCTTCAACTCCATTTTAAGAGTGTTTTAGTGGGATCTGCTTTTCATAAGACCATAATACATGCTTATGGTTCCTCTAAAACACTCCTCAAAGGCAGTTTAAATAATCTGTGATCATGTCTTTCCCTTTACCATAGATAGACTATCTAAACGGCATCTGAGTATTTTAAGTGTTTTTATAAAGACTTTTAGGCTGCTGTGCACAATGCACCTAAAAGTCACTATTAACATGATTAAGATATTGATCTGAAACTTTTTGCAAAAATTATCTGTAAATAAGATATGATTCTCACTTGGCTGGGGAGGCAGATCGCGACTTGCGACCGTTTTCCTCGTCTTGCTTCTCCTCCTTGACTATGTCGTCTCTAACCTCTTGCTTGTCGTCGACCGAGTCTGCAGTCGCGTTGTGATTCATCTCTTCCGCCATCTCAACGTCTTCTTTCTTGTCGATAGGCGATTTTCCGTTCTCTGTGGACGAATAATCTAATCAAATAATGAGAAGAGTATGCATTGACAGCATAAATAACTAACCATTATTACTAATATGAGTTATTAGAAGCAATATTATTTATTACATTAACGTTATTTCCGCGGTTCTTCTTTTGTTGCGTTTCTGAATGCCACATGAGAAGAACCTTATTGTGCTTAAACCTAAGGATCCGTTCGTCTGAGATTCCCATTGACTATTCACATTACATGTGTGTGTAGTCTAATATTTGACGACAATATCCTGTTTTAATGGATTTGCAATATGGATCCCAAGTTAGAAGTCTCAACTTAAATGCCGTGCCAGCCTTCTTGGTAACTAAATCGACTAATATTCCACTCGCTAAGGGCACTCGGTTAGTTTGCCCCGCCCTGGCGACCGGCGGGTAGCCAGATAAAGTAAAAATGTATGAAAATACATAGCGGTTTTTGTGTCTGTGTTGGTCAGCCAGTGGGAAAAACAACAAATGTGCCCCTGAATGGCTAAAAAGACTCGCCAACCAGAGACAGACCTAACAGTGCTGGCCGCCCTAACAGGCATTAATCACGTGACGTTTTAGCAACTTTTGCAGCCCCCAATAAAATAACGTGTACTTTTTGGGACAATTTTTAAATACACCTGTATTCAATCATAACATTAATAAATAATGAATACTGGAAAATTAACAGAGTTAGCCACTATGATGAATATTTCCAGACAGACACCAACCCTGATCCCTGACACCAACACATAAGACCATGTTTGCAATCACGAACCGATCCCGCTAGCTCCTCAGGCCGAGCCTCCTACCTTTAGTCTCTGTCTTGGTGTCATCGGCAGTCTTGGCCGGACTCTTGTCACGGCTGCGGCTGCTGCGACGCCGCGAGCGCCGCGGGCTGCCTCCGTTACGGTGCCTGAAATTACAATCAGCATTAAGACTACTTTATTACAGACTTTTGTCATCCGTCTCGCACGCACATTCATTTTTGTAAAATAAAAATAATATTTTTTATGCAATAAATATGTTACAATTAGTGTCTTAAACTAGGAAATAATTTTGATAAATATGGCCGTATTGGGCCAGTGCTAAAAAGTAAAATCAGGGATATTTCAGATATATTTTTGTTATCCTAAACTTCGCCCATGGTTGGTTGAGCGACAAGTTCAATAATGTAGCTTCATGAAACAGGGCCGAGTTGAAAGTGTAAGGACTCACTTCCTATCCCCGGAGCGGTCTCGGGAGCGTGAGCGGTCGCGCGACCGCCGCCTCTCGCGCGAGCGGCGTCGCGAACGCGACCGGGATCTCGACCTGCGACGATCCTTTTCCTTCTCTTTGTCCTTCGCCTGCTCCTCCTGTTGATGGCAAAGGGTAACAATAATAATGAGAAATTCATAGAAGGAAGAGTGAAGCGAACCTAGGAAGCAGATGTTTGGAAAGAGAAACACCAGTATTTGCCGATTGAAACAGTAATGTTATAAAAGTAGCAAATTTGTTGTGCTAAGTTGACATCATTCATTGATACATAATCGGGAGCACGGGGATCGAAGTAATTTTCGCCAAGCTTCGATCTCATTCTAAGTGGTGAAGACGTATGTGGAAGAGCTTCTTATTTTTGTAGCAAAATTTGAAGATGTATCCTCAACTTCATTATGGCAAAAACCACACAGAAAAAGTCAACCACTTACCATTCGCTTCTTGATCTCCTCTTTCTTCTGCTGAGTGAAGGAATCCGGAATGCCACTCTCGCTCGCCTGCGCGCTCAGTAGCAGCTCCCAAAGTTCACCCATGAAGAGCCGGGCGTTCTTCCCGTTCAGGAACCCCGTCAAATTGATCTGCATTTTTTTTGGACAGGGGAACTGGGAGTCGTGGGGTGGATCGGGAAAGAAAAACACAACAAATTAGTAACTTACACATAGGTCACAACAATACACCCTATAAATGATTTTTTATACAGATTATAAAAGATTATAATGCAGAGTTAATTCTTGGGGGTAGCTTGCAAATGTAATAAATAAAAATAATTAAATTTATACAGTCAAAGTCAATAAGAGCGCCGTGTTTAGACTTAAATTCGTGAAGGTAACTTAAAACTGCGCTAAGATGTGACTCAGGTAGGGAAGCGCAGGTGTCGTGTACATAATTATTGTGGTAGGATTCGTGTTGATTGGTGCGCCGCGGACGCGCAGAGTGCAGCGCGCTGTGACGCAGCGACGCTTGCAGTCTGGTGACGCCGACGCGATGCGCTGCGACTGCTGACGGCGGCCGCGATTTTGGCGTCTTCTTTCTTCTTCTCTTGCACCTGTAAGGGTTTTGCGAACACAACCACATTATGCTGAACGCATAGCCTACAAGACGGACCTTCCCTACCTTGAGTCACATCCATCTCTGATTGACCTTCGCAAATCTTACGTTTCCAGTTCAATATAATGAGTCTGCGAAGATGTCACAACACAGCATGTTCTGCTTAAGAGTTAGCATTGTTTAAGTATGAAGTTCCCCGTAAATACCGATTGAATATGCAAAAGTGGCCTCCGAAAGAGCGGAGTGGGGCTGGCGGCAGCGGCTGGCAGCGCGGCGCAGTGGCGACGGGCGGCGGGCAGCCGCGCGCTAACCGGACGGACCATAGAAATATCCATACGCAAACATTACACAAATAACAGGAACAAGATATTTCAACTGCAGTTTCTTTTCACAAACATCAATAATGCCAATATTTAAGAGAACACCTAAAGAAACTGCAATGATTACATGTCTGCATTATGAAATAAATAATAGGACATGAATAGGGTAATCACCTTTTCTTCTAGCTGATTGTTGACATAGTCAATGACTACATCATCTTCCATCTTGAGGATCTCGGTGATTTTCTGCGTGATCCACGGCTTCAGCACGTCGAGCTTCACCTTCGACATGTCCACCTGCAATGCAATCTTGTATAATTTTTATGATTCGTAACATAATGCTCTCACATAAAATATGTTTAACGCATTGGATGCTCACTACAAATACAAGTATTTCATAGTCTGTTTTTAAGGTTAGTACCAGATAGGAAATCATGTGTAGTTGTTTTGGTAAAGACTTCAAAGCAGTTCTATGGTGGCGCCAGGTTTCAATTGGTACAAAAAAGCTGCCATTCAATGCATTAAGGTATGCATTTTATAATTTCCATTGCCAGAGTAGTCTCACAAACAATATCATGTTGTATGGCACACCAAATGGCAAAGATTTTGAGAAAAAGCAGGGAAAGTAAGCTGGATGAGAAAGAAGTTTTGCAGAATTTCTTCTGTCTTAACTAAATTAAGATCTTGATTAAGATTCATAAAGTAAAATCTCCATTTTAGTTCTGCTATAAGCCCTCTACAACCTAAAGTTGCATATAAATCTCCGATGTTTACATCAGAGCACAGATTACACTGTCAAACAAAAACCTTGTTGTCATGTCAGAGGAATTTTGCGGCCGTCATTTCGGATTTTGTTTCTTGCAATCCAGGATCTATTCATAAATCAACATTCACTTGATAATAAAAACAAACTATACGTCAAGAAACGTGCGCCGACTCACACCCCCACCCAGGGTTCCCTTTGTAGATACTTACATATTAAATAGTTCCAGAATCGAGTCTCGCAGTTTTTTCCGATTTTTTCCCGAACTTCAGGCTTTTTTATTTAATAACAAATAAGATAATCTAATTAAGCAGTGTTTGTTATCGAACTTCTCTGAAACGGCTTCACCGATTTTTATGAAATTTTTTGTGTATTATTGTTTGGTACGTCTGGTGTGGTAGGCTAATTAAGTAATATGGCAAAACAAAGTTCGCCGAATCAGCTAGTAATTATATAAAAACCGAAATCAAGTGCAGTGACAACATTTACATGCATCAGCACTAGCTGCTAGTGTATCAACAACAATAAAACCTCTGAAAAGTATTTTTCAGACTTACGGTCTCATTTATCAACACTATTTCTTAAAACGCAGAGTAAGTATACTCTTCTAGACCAAATGTGGTCTGCATTTAGGAAAAGGATTAATGTTTCTGTCGTACCGGTTGTGTTAAGCAGTCCCCAAACTTCATTTGTTTCATGAGTTTCTTCTCCTTGTCGCTGAAGCGGGTGTCCTGCTCCGTACTGGTTCCCTGCGAATAATAAAATCCTTAAAATAATTATTCATAAATTGCTACCTCCAGTGTTAAACCAATCCAAGAGCAACATTAGGAGATCGCCAATTTGAATTTCAACTGTGGGGATCGGCCCTGACCGGAAATAAACACGCTAATCCTCAAATAGAGCTGAAACTCAAGAATTATACTCGGGAATTTTTTAGGTTACAAATCTTCAGTCGTCAGAGTATCACTACATAGCATTATAATGACACTAATGATCTATCTAGTAATTAGAAGGTAATGCTTACCGTATACATCATCATTCTTAAAAATCAATAGTATTCACAAGATAATCAGGAAATGGCTTCACTTGAAGCCAAAGCCTAACAAGATGTAGAGATTGGCAAGCGGCAAGCCGAAATTATTTTTTATTTCTACAAACAATTCTTCAACACAATTTTCACCATCCTTACAATGATATTAAACACGTATTCTTGGTCTAGAATTCCACATGCGCCACAGTGAAATATATTAGGGTAAGACGGCCATTTGCTTTTAGCCTGGGCGTGCGTGCTGTGCTGTGGTAATGTGCTTTTAGCATAGAGATGTGCTATTGTGAATGAAAGCATTCGAACTGATCGATGGTGGAAACTATTGAAATTTTCGAATTAAAAGTTTCGTAAGCATTACACATTATATTAAAACCAAGTAAGTTTATCCGGTATTAAGTTAATAATGCTAATTCAAATTATCCGAACAACCTTACAATTCATTCGATTTTGAATGAGCGAAAATTAAATAATAATGTATTGCTTCGTCTCATTCTTTTCCATTCGAATTTCATCATAAGTTTTTCACCGGATTCAGAATTCAGATTCGCAAGAAACTAAATAGAACACACCGACGCGCCATTTCACGCATGCAATTCTATATATAATCCATAGTAGGTACTAAGTAAGGTCATTTTACTATTTTACTGTTGTTTTTCCTTGTACATTTAAGGATATTTTATGTTCTCTATGGGTTCTTTACTTGACGCGCTTAGTGTCATGTGTGTGTGTGTGTATATATGTTGTTGTTAGCGTGGCACGAACTGAATGAATGAAACTATTAGTACCATCAAACCGTTCGATTATTAGGATCATTCTCAATCGCACATCGCTGTTTTAGTCAGCCAGCCGACCGACCGTCCGAGGAAACAGCTACAGTGCTACCAACTACGACATAATAATTTATAAAAAAAATAAACCCCCGACAAAAAGAAAAGTAATACATTAAGTACTTATATCTCAATCACGGTTAATATTCTGAGATTGTGACTATTTAAACAATGTTACCTAAGAGTGAATATTATCTAATAACATAAAAGTACATATTCGAAGTATAATAAATTTAAAATTTTTGTTGAGCCTTAAATGCGGTGGAGTATGGTTTATAGGTAACAAAATAGGTAATTTCAGGTGATGGTCCTTATAATATTAAGTAACTGAGATCACAGCTAGCACAACTACTTGGGACGTGCGTTTTAATGTACTCAAATGTTAAAAGTTGCTACTTTCCAGTACATTAGTTGCTCAATTCATTTCCAAATTAAATGTTTCAAACAAATAAATGGCTACCTACGACGTCGTTCACTCTGTCAACACGCAATGAATAATCTGATATTTATTTTGTCAACAATACGCAACAAATGGATGAACTAATTCCATACCTGACCTGCGGCACAACACAGTATGCAGACCTCTGTCTGTCCTATTAAATTAAAATACCACCAATTTCTGCCCAGTCAATAACGCAACGAGTGATTTTTCACATCAAATTAGCAATGAACATGACCAGCAACCATCGTGGCAACACTACAAATTTTGCAGTTTATACCGCCAGAATCTGTCCTCTCGATACTAGTACTTTAAGTCAATGTACCGGTACCGCAATAAGAGACACCAAAGCCAGTAAGGCTGTCCTGTTAAAACTTCAATGTTCATACCAGCGCTCTTTTCGTTAATACAGCCGCTCTTCAAAAGTTAATACTGTGCTACGAGCTACCGCATCATCACACAGTCTACGTCACGAAGGATAGCCCTATTAATGTATAAGATTCGTCACTGGCACTTGCTTATTGCTGCAGTCTACATCACCGGCGCTTGCTCTGTCAACGCTTTGTTATCAAGACTTAAAATATTACCATTTCATTTCTTACCCCTGTATTACCCACCAAAACACCATAGTTTAGGTCAGATAAGACCAAAATTGGGAATATTTGTTCTTCAATGGGAACGCATACTTCAAACCCCAAACTCATCGTTTATTGTTATAGACTATGTCCAAGACGGTAACAGACGGGGCATCTGACCTACCGGTAAATAAAGTATGTAGCAATTTCAGAGACTAATTCAATATCATGAAGTTAATAATCCTAACCTTTAGGCGAGCCTCCGATGCGATTCTCTGTAAAAATACGGATCTAGAAATCTCGGACCGAATTCCGATATTGCTTACGCACTGGTCCGATCTCTGATCTAAATCCAAGCAGTTCAGGGGCTACGGGGCCACGGATACGGCCACAGCAGATTCGCGCGTTCACGTCGTTGATCATTAGTAGGTACTTGCAATCGGCGTCAACTTCTGGCATTGGATCACAGACGATATAGGGATACAACGGCGGGGTATGCGCCGGGTCCCCCACCCCAGCCACATACCCCGCCGTCCCGCTACCTCTCTGCTTAGAAGCAGCACACATTCATTTCGGACGCAGTGCGCGAGCGTTCATTTTGTGGCTACTTGTGGATACTATGGCTACTTCGGTCCGTCAATAATCCTATCCCAAATGGACACTAAAATAAAACTTGTATTATTAAGCGGAGACGGTGCACAGCATCACATTTAGGCCTCCTGGTGAGAGACTCATGAGGCAACGTTGAGCAACCTCAATGCTAAGTGATCAAAATGGTGGAACCTTTTGTTACTAAGTGGATTGCTGAACCGGAAGTGACGCACTCTCACTTTAAGATGCTGTGCCTCGTCTTTGCTTAGTAATGTAAGTTTTATTTTAGTGTAAAACTTGCACTATTATGTTATAATGTGTGAGGGAAAGTGCTAGATGGATGCCAGGGGCTTATTTCATAGAACTACAATGATTGACTATGACAATTCGGTGTACATTGCCAAATCCACAGATTGATATGTAGGAAGACTACAATACGCAATAATCTTATTAAGATTGTTTCACCGTTTTATTCGAACTCGGTCAATTTTTTATAATGTTGGTACAACTGAGATTTCAGGGTACAAACTAAAACTACAAATCACAGAGAAAATAATATGACTGTCTACGTCTACACAGCATTGCCAACTCAACGGATTTCCCGTCAAATCTAGCGGATAGAGTACGCAGGAAACGAAAGAAAACGTGGTGTAACGGCTGACGGGTTTTTAAACACATATTGTTTTTTATCACATCTATTCGAACGAAATGTCCCTCCGACAAAAATTGTCCCTTTCTCAAAACGTCCCTGTGTCATATCGTCCCTTTCTCAAAGCGTCCCTTTCTCAAAATGTCCCTTTCTCAAAACGTCCCTTCCTAAAAACGTCCCTTTCTCAAAAAATCCCTAACTACTCACCCCTTATTACACAAGATAGCTTTATTTCAGACATCACTAAGTGTGTGAGACTAGGTTTATTATTTAGTTTGTATATTTTAAAAATAAGTAAAATACCAGCAATTTTAAGTTTAATTTTGAGTGCTACTTAAGATTTTTTGTATTTGAGAGTCAATATCAGATTTTATGGTTATTAAAGTTTAAGAAAACCTGAGGCTGTATTGTTTAGTTGCACCGACTACCCGTCATTTAGCTTCTCATTTTTTTTTTCCGTCAATGGTTGTCTGGAAGAAATTACTTTTAGTAATAATGCCGCCAATTGTACTGTACTATGTTATTGTTAAATTCTCATATGTAATTCCTGGTGTACATACAATAAAGAATATTCTATCTATCTATCTATCTATCTATTTTTAATGGATAGGCATTGTAGCTTATCAAACAGAGACGTCATCAAGTCCTGAAGATAGAAATAGAAATAGAAAATTTTTATTTGTCTTCAATATAGTAAGGCACAATAATCACTTATACTATAAAGCAATGATGACAGATATTGAAGTTCTCGCTCGACAAATGTCAAGATAAACCCTTTTTCCACTCCGACCAACTGGACTGCCAAATGCTTTATCTGCCATTTGTCGAGCGACAAACGTGACCGTAACAGACTTGCTGAAAGGGACCTTTCGCGAAAGGATTATTTTGCGAAATGGACATTCTGCAAAAGGGTCATTTTCGTTAGGGTCCTTTTGCGAAAGGGTAGTAAAGTTTTGCATTAGGGTCCTTTTGCCAAAGGGTCATTTTGCGATAGGGTCCTTTTGCAAAAGGGACCTTTTGCTAAATGATGAAGGGACATTTTTCGAATAATGGACAATGTCCGCCTAAATCGAACAATGATGCACAAATTGCTGGCTGTTTAAAATAAAACCGCGCGCGATGCAAAAAAAAACTGAAAAAAGGCGCCTAATGCATTCCGTCTTTTCGTTTCTCTAATTGTTATTTTTACTAGAGTAAAAATTAGTGCGTCTCCAAGCAGTGATAATGAAATATTAACTCCGGAGCGGAGTGATACGATCAGACGCTAACAATGTGATACAAAATAAATAACACTATTCATAATATGTTTGCATTCACTTATTTTCTCATAGAGGGTGATAAAAAGTAGAGTGTCCACCTCTGGAGTAAAACTATTTTTAAGCTCGAGTGGTGTACTTTTCATACCTCGTGCACTCAGGATTCTACGCTCGGGATTGTACTCTAGAATCCTTCATGCACTCAGGATAACAAAGAAACACTCTCGCCTTAAAAATAGTATATCTACTATATTTCCCCTAAAAAAACATGGTATTACGTATTACTGCATCTTACTGATTTTATTTTCCAGTTGTCACTCTAACATGATGAACCTTAGTAATAGACAAGGTAGAACTAAGTAAAACAGTTGCGTCCCATATCAAACGAAATTTTCTGATGCGGCCTTTGTTACACTTCAGGCAAGTTTGTATCATTCTTTCTCTATTTCACATACCCAGGTAAGTAGATAGATAGATAGAAAACACTTAATTGTACATCAAAAACGAAATTTCACACACATCACACAGATATTTCTTAACCTAAGAGTGGCGGCAGTAAGTACAGTAATTGTTTTCGTTTTAGTTACTTCAAACAGGTACGAGTGCGAATAGTCGAATACAAATATTTGTTGCCTGTGTTATCGGATGTCATTTTTAAAAATGTCAAAATCAAGCTATAAACAAAAGTTTCGTAGTGTTATACAATTCAAAGCTATAGCCAGACATCAACTTCTACCGCAATAACTGAGGCCGCAGACAGTGAGGACGATTTGGATTTAGGTTTAATTGGCGACTGGCTGCAGTGCGACCTTTTTATATGTTTATATTTTTTGTACTTGACGTTGTCACGTCAGTAGTTGTTTGATGGTTGCTAAAATCTGTCTGTACTGAATATAACTTGTGCTTTACTTTTATTAAATTAGTATCTTCTAATTCGTGTTTCCATCAATATTCACAAAGTCTTCATACAGTCCACCACTAGCTATAATTTTTCGACAATGGACTTAATTTACATTAAACACAATTATTTCTATATTCTTTTTGTTGCACTAACCCGAGCCGAAAACAATTTTAAAAACCTATTTAGAGGCTAAAAATTCCTTGGGACTTGGGACAAAAGGGACTTGAACCTGCGACCTCTGGCTAACCGTGCCAGCGCTCTCCCAACTGAGCACTGCTGCCTGCACTTACCCATTAGCTCAGTTATGAGAGCGCTGGCACGGTAAGCGAGAGGTCGCGGGTTCAAGTCCCGGCATGGGTGGAATTTTTAGCCTTTAAATAGGTTTTTACAATTGTGTATTTCTATTTAGTTTTTTATTTATCTTATTACGCGAAGTATTCTGACGGATTTTATTAACGAGAAACAGGCAGGATATTTTATCGGTTTCTAACGGAATCTAGCTTATGAAGTCTGCGGAATTTCAATATTATTGTTGGCAACACTCCATCAACAAATCAAACTTTATGAATTCTGTGACAGTGATGCCAACTTAGCTACTTGCGAATAAAAAGTGGCAAATGCTGCTATGACAGTGTTTTTCCCGAAGATACCTATGCTTCATAAAATGGGTACAGCCGAAAAATATTCCAAATCAATGAAAGATTCTGATCCACAGCCATCAACATCTCTTTATATTATTTTTAATTATTTTTTATAACCTACTAACGAAGGTTTATTTAAATCTACACAAACTTAACGATTAAATAATACATCTTAATACAAAGTAATAAAATCTTATTTACATATTTACAATAAATATTATCTATACATAAAAGATTGTCTCTAGACCGCTGCCGTTGGGGAGAGTTCCCAAGATACTGGCAGGCAGCATTACCCCTCTGGATGGCCAAGCTGATACGCTGACCGAGGTAGCTACCAGCTCTAGAGTCGCCTGACGAGTCGATGAGGCGCATAGATATTTGTTTGTAAATAATTCGCGCCTCAGGGCCCCACAGACCCATCGTATCGTCCCCAAACGGCGCAAATAAGTAGCTGTCCCCAAGGATAGAGTATTTGCGCCGTTTGATCCCTTCTGCTATAGCCGCCGCCGCGCCCACGGTCCTACTGGTGTGAATTTTCAACGCTCTTGTTAAATTTAATGAAAATAAACGTTATTATCAGAATTTGTAATTTTATTTTGACCTACCAACCTACTGTAACAGGTTAGCTACTTCTAGCAACTTTTTGGGGTAAACAAAACTGGCAATCTAGCAACATTTTGTAAATGGTAAAGTGACGCAAGCAGTTGGCAGCACTGGTCTGTGAGTGAAGTTAGCTGCGGGAGCGTGTCCGCAGAGCAATAGTGAGCAATAAATAAATAGAAATCATAGAGTAATATGTAAATCAGAAATAGGAAATAATAACAGTGCGTGTGTTGTGGAGCCGATAAGGTATAAGCTTCAATAGACATATTAAATACCACAGGAAGACACTGCACTGCAGTTGTTTTAATGGGCGCCCCCAACTTTACCCACCAACCGAGTTGGCCTAATCTAAGTTATCCTGAGTCAAGTCAACTTTACCGGGTAAATTATAGAAAGGTATCATTATCGTAGAAGTTTGGAGGGGGGGGGGAGAGGAGGTTTGGGGGAATCCCTCGCATCCTCCCCCCTCGTCCCGAAACATTATAGTTTTAGAGTTAAAAATTTTTTTGGTCACCACATAACCTCACTTTTTAGACACTATTATGCTACACTACACACCTAATAATGGTACCAAGTGACTCCTGCAAGTGCTCCGGCGCTGCGGGATGTGCAGCCCCTTGGCCCTTGCGTAACAAAGCGCAGGCACCCATGCTCACCTCCGCAGCTTCGGCTTGCTGGTCGCCACAGGTGCTGCTTACTGCTCCCACGGGTGCCTGCGCTTTGCTACAGCGGGCGGGGGCTGCCCTTCTTCCGCGCCTCTGGATTTTCATATACACACACACGCACGCACGCACGCACGCACGCACGCACGCATACGCACACGCATACACACACACGCATACACACACACGCATACACACACACACGCATACACACACGCACACATACACACACGCACACACACACACACACACACACACACACACACACACACACACACACACACACACACACACACACACACACACACACACACACACATACAATTATGTTCTACCTAAACACATAAAACACTCACATGGCTGAGCTTTAGACTTTTATCTTTTTGTTTAATAATTTTGTCATAACAGTAATCTTTTTAAAATAAGTAAAATATCAAATTAAACTATGATTTTAAGCTATGGAAGTGTGGTGTCACCTAGTACAGGTATTACTTTATACATGCTTAAAAAGTGGCTCCAGATACTATGTACCGTTAAATTAAGCAGTTTACGAAAATAAAGATTTTGTATTCGTATTGTATTGTATTGTACTGTAGGGAGGTAACCATAACCATTGCATGGAAGGAGGGTGCGCTGACTGAGTATAGTAACACATTGAATCTAACTGCGCTGGGTTGTTTTTACAGTTTGAAGTCAATGTGTGGGGAAGTAGGAATAAATGGCAATTTTTTAAACTTTATAAATATGTTTTATTGCTGTCATTATTTCTTGCAATTTTATTATATTGAGTCTACATGCATATTCCGAAATTTTTTACGAGATCCATGAGGTTCGAAATTAAAAGAATATCGCTGTCGTACAGTGTACGAAATCGCCGTCGTCATAATAGTCGTCGGGAGGCGCCGAAGACGGCCCCACTACCAGTTTCATGATGAGCCCGAAAAACAAGCCACAGTCTAACGAAATAAGTATCTAATCAAGGCCAGTAAGCAAGCCAAAGTCCAACGTAAATACAATCCACAAACAGTCCAAAAACAGCCAAAGTCGTCGACGGCACACTTGTTCCGTTTTACACATTTTATTGAATTCAACCTTGCCAGCCGTCAAAATGGACAATCGCATGTTCCGTTTACAGATAAATTCTTGTATTTTGTTTTAGTCGTAAATAAATAAATTCGCCTTTCCGGTAAAAAAAAATATTCTTAGAGGTTTGTGCATAAGCCAAATAACCCCCAATATTCACCCTTTTTAACCGACTTCAAAAAAGGAGAAGGTTATCAATTCGACGCGTATACATATATATTGTTTGGCTATGTTCCTCCATAACTCCGTCAAATCTTAGCCGATTTTGACAATATTCTTTTTTTCGACATAACGTCCCATTGGTCCCATTTTAATTCAAGATCTGATCAAGACTCAGAGATGGAGAACAGAACTCTTCAATGGACAGCAGTAAATAAGCCCTAATGCGGCCCATCCCTTAGTAATATCCGTATGTTTTATAAAATAGCGTAAAAGTAGTCCCAAGTTAATTTGGTGATGTTCTGGTGAAGACTTTCGGAGATGGAAATTTAGAAGATCAAATTTTAGAGCAATGAATTAAGTAGGGTAAATTATGGTTATAAGGGACTTGTTTATTTTTCTCCCGCTCCTCAATCCACTAAAAATTGAAAAATAAACATTTTTAAATAAAAAATAAAAACCGACTTCGAAACACTACAGCACTAAAAAGTTAGAAATTTTTGTTTATTTATTTAATAGAAAAAAGTATTTTAGAAGTATAATAACACATATATTTTGGGCACCGACTCCAAATTATACTTCTACAATACCTACATGTATAAATACTTCTAATCGTTTCAATTATTTCTAACTTTTTAGTGCTGTAGTGTTTCAAAGTAGGTTTTTATTTTTTATATACATTTTTTTTTATATAATTATAATGTTACCTTTCTATAGCCCACCCAGTCTTTCTATGTACCTATGTCATATTTTCAGAAAATTAGAAACTACATAATTTTTTCTCACATGTAAAATTTTACAATTAATAAATAAACTAGGTACTTGACATCTATCTCTTATTTACTTTTTGGAAGCTTTTAAAAATATCCTAAGATTAATTTTGATGCTCATTCGAACCCACGACCTCCCGAATGAGAAGCCCGCGTTCTACAGCTCTGCTACCACCACTCTTCTTTCTTTGTGGAAATGTGCCCATTGATTCGAATTACTAAAATTTGTAACCGACTTCAAAAAAGGAGGAAGTCCTCAATTCTATGCATATTTTTTTTTGGCTATGTTCCTTCATAACTCTGTCAAATCTTAACCGATTTCGACAATTCTTTTTTTGTTCGAATATATATAACGTCACATTGGCCCCATTCTAATTTGGTAATCTGATGAAGACTTTCAGAGATGGAGAACGGAGCTCTTCAATGGATAGTAGTAAATGAGGTCTAATAGGGCCCATCCCTTAGTAATATGCATAATTTGGTGACGTTCTGGTGAATACTTTCAGAGACGGAAATTGAGTACTTAAAATTTCAAAGCAAACAATTAAGTAGGGTAAATTTGCAGTTCAAATATTATTACGTAAGCAGATTTATTACAATTATGCACCCCCTTCGTTAAATTAGAAGTATGTATAGGCATGTAGGTATTGTAGAAGTAAAATTGCAGTTGGTGCCCAGTTTCATGACCAGCACATATATTGGGCACCGACTCCAAATTATACTTCTGAAATACCTACATACAATGAATACATACTACTAATTCAAAGGTAATCTATTAAATTGTTTTTAACTTTTTAGTGCTGTAGTGTTAAAAACAGTCGGTAATGATTAGAAAAGACATTATTGGTAATGATTAGAAAAGACACATTAATAATAAATAATAGGGGTTAAAGTATGAAATTGCCGTTTTATTGCAATAGGTTCTTTGAATTGACATAGAATCTTCATGGTTTGAGGTTTTCGAATGAAACTTTTTGCAAATGGTTTCTATGATGTTCTTTTTTTAAAAAATGTGAAACATTTGAATATCGACTTTCAATTGTTTTTGTTATTCAATTTAGACAAGAAAGATGGATACTGCGAAAATTCGAGTGATTTTTGAATACGAGTTCCGACGCGGAACTAACGCGGCAGAAACAGCCCGCAATATCAATGCTGCGTTTGGAGAGGGGTCTACTAATGTACGCACCGTGCGTTTTTTTTTAAACGCTTTCGTGATGGAAATTTCGACTTAAAGAACGAGCCACGAGGAAGACCGCCCACACAGGTGAATAACGATGAATTAAGAGAGATAGTGGAAGCCGACCCTAGTCAAACTACCCAGGAATTAGCGGCATGGTTTAACGTTACCTTACCCACAATATTGACTCACTTGCGTCAAATCAATAAAATAAAAAAATACGAAAAATGGGTGCCTCATGATTTGACTGATCTGCAGAAAGAAACGCGTGTTGAAACTTGCGTTGCCTTGTTGATATTCAATATTCGATATTCAAATGTTTCACATTTTTTAAAAAAATAACATCATAGAAACCATTTGAAAAAAGTTTCATTCGAAAACCTCAAACCATGAAGATTCTATGTCAATTCAAAGAACCTATTGCAATAAAACGGCAATTTCATACTTTAACCCCTAATATTTATCTAAAGAAATTCTTAAGGAAAAAATCCTCATCCTAAAAGCTAAATAGCCTGCATAGCATTTTCAACATTCTTTCTCCAGTCTTTCTCCTACGCACCTATTTCCTACTGTATAAAAATATAGATTGCATAAGCATAATAGGTACCTATGTTTGTATCTAAGCTCCTTATTTGTTTCAGATAATATCGTCATAGCACCACTGATAAATATTGACCTTTCACATTGATGTAACACATCAATTTATGAACAGCTCAGTACATTACTATTCATTGTCAGTCTACAAGTAATTTTCATTGGTAAATGACTTGTTGAATTTTGTAATAATGACCATAATAAGATTTTTCACATCTGAAGCATTTAGTGTTCACAAAACAAGTGAGATTCTGCACCAACTGAAACTTGTTGGTGGTGACATTAAACAGCTTTCCACTGAACTTTGTTACCATGTGGAATTGCCGCAAGACTGTGACCACCTGAACATTGATCAAATAAAAAAACTTCGGTGGCTCCTTTGTTCTCCACTTCAACCAAATGCATTGAAAAATGAAACGGTTTTCAAATACATCAAGGACAATCAGCTTGTGATTGAAATTGGACCAAGGTATGTGATTCTTAGTAACACTAGTTCTAGTTCGACCTGAGATTTCCGCACTTAGCTATGAAGTTGGGCCACTGTACGTAGCAAGCACTGAGGTATATAAATACCTACCTTAGACACTGGTTTACTCACGACGTTTTCCCTCACAGTTAGCGAGTGGTATTGCTACTACACCTTCACAAATGTACGTAGAAATGCACGTACCTAACTTTAAATCGCTTAGTAACACCATGCGGTATCTAGATGCAATTTGTGTTTAAAATTGTCATAAGCTTAAACCTTCACTTATGCTTACTTTATTTCAGGTTCAACTTTTCAACAGCCGACTCCAGTAACTCTGTCCAGATATGCAACAGTGTCGGCCTGCGCAACATCATCCGACTTGAAGTATCCACACGTTACTTGATATCATTTGAGAAGGCGAAAAATGTTTCGCATAAGCTCATCGAAGAGCTCGCAGCACCACTGCATGATCGGATGACTCAATGTATTTATACCAAGGAGAATCTCCCCCGCAAAAGCTTCAATGAAGGTTTGCCGAAAGATTTGGAGCCATGGTTTGTGGTCCCCTTGCTCGAGAAAGGTCGACCTGCCATGGAAGAGGTGAACCAGAAATTAGGTAAGTTATGTGTAGTTTATTTGAGTGGGTGCTATTTTACAGTCCTAATATTTTAATTTATCTCATTTATCTAGGACTAACAGTGCCCGCGTCTACGTTCGCGTGGTAAATTGATTGGCCTATAGATATAAAAACTTTTTTATGTTATCTTATTCTTGTTATGATTAGGTACATAGATTCTGTTATTTTTTATGTATGTGCTTTTGTAGCAATGTAAATAAATTGTTTCACTCTCTCTCTTTCTCTAACTTTCTCTCTTTCTCGCTCTCTCTCTTTCTCTCTCTCTCTCTTTCTCTCTTTCTTTCTTTCGTTCTTTCTTTCTAATAACAAAGAAGGTACAGTCTATACACTGGTGAATGAATTTTTGAAATCAGATAAGTGCTTGCGGAGATTACCCCCTACATACAAACTTACAGACATATAAAGTTAAACTTTTCCTCCTTATAATATTATGTATTGATGGGTCAGTAACGCAGGACCATTATATAGTTTTGATTTCCTACCTAGCATACTTTGAATTTTTTGTTCACAGAAGAACAATTATATTTCTGTGTAAGTTGCCTATTTTTTTTTCCCATCAGGTCTCGCATTTGACTCCTGGGACATGGATTTTTACATGGACCTGTTTGTGAAAAAACTGAAAAGGGACCCCACTAGTGTTGAGCTATTTGATCTGGCTCAGAGTAACAGTGAGCATTCACGTCACTGGTTCTTCAAAGTAAGTCAGTTTTCTTCACTCTCACTAGTTTTGATTGAAATTTTGTTATTTCTCATAAACTCTATTTCGGAAACACCCGCAAAGCCACCACTTGACCAGACACCTACATACAAGTATTTAGCAGTTTGCCTAGTCGTGGTGTTCACAATTCTATTTCTGTGTAAGTTAAATTATTATTTATTTATTTGCACATGCATGTAAAATTATAATGGATAATTTTATAAGGTAATAAATAATTTTAAAGTTTATCCGATGTTAAGTTAATAATGTGTAGTGCTTACGAAAGTTTTAGTTTAATACTTTACTTACTTTAAAAACAATGCTTATGGTTGGCATTATTTAAAATAATATAAGTATAATCTTTGGGAGAGAATGCTTGTAGTCATAAAGAATCTTAGGTAGTTTTGAGAAAACTCTTGGAATCACTTGTAAATGTAAATATAACAAACACGATATAAAATTAATCAAGTAGGTACCCTAATAAATTTTATATTGTTTCTGTTGTGGATTAAAGTAAGTATTTTATTCTCATCAATTTCCAAGTGTAAGTAAGTAAGTAAGTAAATTATTTATTTGATACTCAAATCTTGGTTTTGGCCTTTCTTTTCTTTGCATTACTAATAGTGTAATGGAATATTTTATTTTCCCATGACTCTAATTTCTCATTGGTTGATTAAATATGAGCATCAAAATTTCCCGTGAATTATACCATTACCGATGGCACTAGTTGTGCGGGGGCCAACAGTCAGTCGGTGACACTTCGACCCAGTAGGATTTGTTGTGTCTGCCCTTTGACCTAGCCTAATCGAAGATGTATTCAACGAGGTCGGTCACGCCCTTTAGGGAAAGGTGCCTAAAGTGTTCTGGTTAGCCATTCCCAGAAGACTTATTACTTTTCCGGCAAGGACATCGCATTCGCACAGTACCTACGTGTACCATCGACTCCACTTTAAAACCGCATGATCTGCAAGTGTCATCTTGACATAACCCCATTCTGTGGAGTTGTGTCCCTTTAGGGAAATGTCTCGTCAGAACACCAGTAAGCGCCCTCGCGCGACATCGTCGTCCTCGCAGAATAAACTTTGCTGAGCCTGCGATTTCTTCACCAATGAAGTTTTTAGAATGTTGCAGTTCTTCAGTGGCTGCCCATTCGCGTTTGTGCATTTCATTGGCCTCAACTTTGATAACATATTTGATGGTGCTCAATAAGAGCCTCACGCATGGTTCAGGACCGTGCAAAGGCTGCGCAGATCCCTCTCTCGCCAGCTCGTCAGGTGCCTCAGTGCTCATGTGTCCCGCGTGCCCAGGAACCCAGACCAGTTGCACTCTGTTGTCGCAGCCCGTTTATTTACGATATTGTCACAGGGCCATGAGCGCCGCTTGGCTGTCACTGAAAATGCGAATAGTTTTGTTTTGAACAAACAAAATATTCTTTTGTTTAGCTCTTTCATAACGAAATTAAATCTGCATTTAAATAACCTAACTTAAGCAAAACATTATTGCAATTTCTCCAACACGTAACCAACCGATATTCTCCGTTGATAAATTCAAGAATAATGTTCATTATGTGATCATCATTGTCGATCGCAACTTTAGTTCACTTTGACCCTTTGGTCTGTTGTTTTTTTACCATCTTTGTGTTTTGGAACTACCTCAGTAGTTTCAACAATCGTGGTATGGTGATTGAATCGTCACCCTTTTATTAATTTTAGAGTGCCCATATTGTTGGTTCTATGAGGTAAACCATAAACACTCAACATTAGACTGTAAGTTATGTGATAAAGATTAAATAGCCCCCTTGTTCCACGGGAAATAATATTAGGGGTTAAAGTATGAAATTGCCGTTTTTATTGCAATAGGTTCTTTGAATTGACATAGAATCTTCATGGTTTGAGGTTTTCGAATGAAACTTTTTTCAAATGGTTTCTATGATGTTCTTTTTTTAAAAAATGTGAAACATTTGAATATCGACTTTCAATTATTTTTGTTATTCAATTTAGACAAGAAAGATGGATACTGCGAAAATTCGAGTGATTATGAGGCACCCATTTTTCGTATTTTTTTATTTTATTGATTTGACGCAGTGAGTCAATATTGTGGGTAAGGTAACGTTAAACCATGCCGCTAATTCCTGGGTAGTTTGACTAGGGTCGGCTTCCACTATCTCTCTTAATTCATCGTTACTCACCTGTGTGGGCGATCTTCCTCGTGGCTCGTTCTTTAAGTCGAAATTTCCATCACGAAAGCGTTTAAACCAAAATCGCACGGTGCGTTCATTAGTAGACCCCTCTCCAAACGCAGCATTGATATTGCGGGCTGTTTCTGCCGCGTTAGTTCCGCGTCGGAACTCGTATTAAAAAATCACTCGAATTTTCGCAGTATCCATCTTTCTTGTCTAAATTGAACAACAAAAACAATTGAAAGTCGATATTCAAATGTTTCACATTTTTTAAAAAAAGAACATCATAGAAACCATTTGAAAAAAGTTTCATTCGAAAACCTCAAACCATGAAGATTCTATGTCAATTCAAAGAACCTATTGCAATAAAACGGCAATTTCATACTTTCCCCTATTATTTCCCGTGAAAATACTGGCAACAGTGTAGTGTCACCGGAAATGCAATTTTACCCCTGGCACTGTCAGTAGTGTCATGGGAAAATAAAATATTCCATGAAACTATTGGTAGTGCCAAGCAGTAGTACCTGAGGAAAGAAAGGGTTTTTGGCATAATATTGTCGAGTTTCTAACCAAACTTTTCTTTTAGGGAAAACTTATTCTGGATGGTAAAGAAATAGATGAATCTCTGATTGACATGGTCGCCGCTACGCAGAAGACTTCCAACGATAATAATGTTATTAAGTTTGGCGACAATAGTAGGTATGAATTTGAAAAACAAAATAAACTACATCTGCAATAATACGAACCAGGGTAATGGAAGATGATGTAGCCAATAAGACTGGACTAGAAATGAGATTGAATGCATCCTACCTACATATTTAAATAAAAATTAATTGCCACATGTATGACGGACCATCACTTGAGAACGGCTCGACCGATCTGGCTGATTTTATTGTGTTCGTAATAGCCAGGACCAGGTTTTTTTTAACTCCTCCAAAACGGCTTCACTGATTTTTATGAATTTATTTATGTATATATAATAGGTCTGAGAACAGGTCGTAGGCTAATTAATATGATAAAACAACGTTTGCCGAGTCAGCTAGTAACCTTTGTAATTATCTGACCCGAAAGTCAATACTTTGGGGTCAGCTAGTTACAAGGTAATTTATTGATATTGTCCACCAGCATTGTATCTAGCCGAGATTAACCATACCCTGCCCTGCGCAATTTGCACCACATTAAGAGTCTTTGCATGCTAGTATTCTCCTTCCGGGACTTGCCTTGAGCTTACTAATCGGGCAAATTTCAGTCTAATTTACGGTTCATCGGTTCACAGTGCCATAAGAGGCTTCAAGCACACAAAGTTGAGGCCGAGCGAAGTCCGTGCGCCCTCCCAGGTCGTCGAGGAAGTGACCGACTCCGATATCATATTCACCGCCGAGACTCACAACATGCCTACGGCGGTGGCTCCCTTCAGTGGCGCCACCACGGGCACCGGCGGTCGTATACGGGACGTGCAGGGCGTCGGCCGCGGCGGGCACACCGTGGCCGGAACCGCCGGCTACAGCGTCGGCAATCTGCATATACCCGGTAAAGAGAAATTTCTGAGATCGCCTCGACCCTTAGCAGGGAAATTGTATAATAGTCACCACATCAAGTCGTTCGTGAAAAAAACATTCTACCCATGCCCAATGAAAGGTTAAGGGGCTCATGAGGTTTACTAGCGCCAGCAGTGGAAAACAGCATTTCTTTTTTGTTGTTGATCGTTTTTGCAAAAAGTATCTTTCTATTCTTTCAATCATGTTTATAGTGATTCTTATTGTCTTAAGATTGCGATTCTAGTTATTGATAGCCAACTATCCTTTTAGGTTACGAATTGCCATGGGAAGAGAAAGACTGGCAGTACCCAAACAACTTTGCATCGCCATTGCAAATTATCATCGAAGCCAGTAACGGCGCTTCGGACTACGGGAACAAGTTTGGAGAGCCTGTTGTATCTGGTAAGCACCTTCGCGCCACTGTACCAATTAACTGATATTCGTAAAATTGGAGATACTCCCCGTATATGAAGAAAACTTCGATCTTTACATTTTTGTTGCAAAGTCGCCTTGTAATTTTTACTATTATACCTAATTGTTCTATGATTGTCCTCCGAGAGGTTGATATGCTGTCGACTCCATCTACCGCAAGCCAGATGGTTAATGTTTTTTATTATTATACGTTTTCATAGACAGCGCAGACAAGCCCAGTAGAAAAAATAGCATATGTACATATACTCTATATTTGGTGTTTCCATTAGCCTATTGGAGTTGCCTTGTGGTCTAATGGAACCAACAGTGTTGGCTAAAATCGTCGCACGTCCAATGGGCCTTGTCCTAAAAAAATAATTCTGTTTTTTATAAAAAAAAATCGAGCAAAATAGGTAGTTTTGAGAGCCTGGGCTAAATATTTCGATTTGGGGTGCTTTATTTAATTTTTAAAGCAAAAAAAAAAAACTAGAATTTACGTAATCAACTGAGATCCTACGAGCTATTAATTTCTAGTGACACCATGACTAAAAAAAAAGACTTCTTTATATAGAGGTCAATATGTAAATATTACGATTAATTTTATTTATGTTATTTTATATTGATGTAATAAAAGACTTCTAATCAGTGGAAACGTAAAAGACATATTATATTCGTTTTTTTTTTATAGAATACCGAGACATCTCGGTATCAATATTGACATCAATATCTTGGCGTTTTTTATTCAAAAATATTAAACCTTTCATTCATTCACGTGTGAAACGAACATTAGAAGGTCGAATTAGTCACGCACTTATTCACAAAAGTACAAGAAATCAGTGAATATTATTAATTTATAATTTTAGCTTAAGAATATTTACTGACCTTAAACCTATAAAATGAAGTAGATAGATAGATAGATAGAAAACACTTGCGCAACCAGAAAAAAAATAGAACAATTATTATTAAGTATAATTTGTGCCTATTGTCAAGGAGTACTCCTTGCTATTGTCAATATTTAGGACAATACCCATTGTCATAGAAATTAGCGCGAAAAACGAGCAAAGGTAGCGCTCGCAAAACTAGCGCTACCTTGGCTTATTTTCATTTTAAAGTTCTAATACATTTCGATCGTAGTCATATTAAGAATTATCTTTCTAAAGGTTTCGTACAGTCGTACGGATTGAAGAATGCTGACAAAAACCGGGAGGAGTTCGTAAAGCCGATCATGTTCAGTGCCGGTATTGGTTACATGCCCCACGATATGATCAAGAAGAATACGCCAGAAAAAGGTATGTCCATTGTAAGATATTACATGCTAACATTTGGGCAATGTAAAATATGTAGGTAGTGAACTGGTTATTCACAAGTCATGAAAATCACGCTTTCACTTTCGAACTAATAGCATCTAATAGCCTGGTAAAGTTCCAGTTCCTTGACATACAAAACAGACAATTGCATTTATGTCATCAGACAAACTTTGTAGTCTCAAAAGCGGAATGAGGCAATTTACAAAATTCAATTTCGACTTGCAGTATGTACGCCGCTGAAAAATGCGCAATTGAGTTTTCAAACACCTTACCAATCACACCATCTACGGGACCACAATCAATCATCATCAGTAGCTCTAACGCGTCGACTCATGTTCCCTCGCCTGTTTTCGGGTGTTGATAAACTGAAGTCCTTTCTACAAAAATCCA
The DNA here is from genome assembly GCA_963969515.1 of Yponomeuta evonymella. Lineage (NCBI taxonomy): Eukaryota > Metazoa > Arthropoda > Insecta > Lepidoptera > Yponomeutidae > Yponomeuta > Yponomeuta evonymella. The sequence goes on from OZ018349.1 coordinate 12,113,754, forward strand.
CGCACTTTGTTGTTGATTCTGCATCATTACGTTTTTTTTTTTCAAAGGAACCGTGCCTGAGAAATCGACGGCTTTGGAGGTATTGAGTTTCAAAATTGCATTTTTTTGCACATATGCATCTAGGATCGTACCGAATATTTCTTCCCAAGGAACCCTAAAGAAATTTTCAATATAATATTAAAAAATCCGGATCTCAACCAAGCTTATATTTACAGTCCAATGACTCAAAGTCTTGAGCAGCAACCAGTGGTCGGCAGAAAATACAACATTGACTACCAAAGTAATCAATCGAATTTTTTAGCTTACATTGGCCTTTGCATCTAAAGATAATTTATACAGCGTCCAGTGGGACCGTCACTAACACTAACACTAGATGGGTGAAGGGACCACTCGGACGCCGCAGTATCTGGGACATTTCTAGATGGAGTAGGCTTGCCCAGCACCTATACCATCCTTACAGCTTAGTCGGCCTATCCCACAGGAAAGACAAATCAATACGTGCGGAGCCAACCTAGCCGCCGGTTTCCTCACGATGTTTTTCTTCCCCCTTAGCTTAAAAATTGCTATATTTATATTAAATTTATTATTTTGTTGACCATGTTTGATATATTTGCCGACCGCCGCGTTGCTGCTCATTTATTTGTAAAGTGTTCTCTGTAAAGTGATATCTATCTATCTATTTATTCTGCTTATGAAAATAATTATTACGCTGGCCCAACTCTGACCATATTTGATTTATTTGCTGACATCATGTTGCTGCTCATTTATTTTGCTAACCAGAATCATAGATGTTTGTTCGAATGGCTTTTTTTACGGATTTTTTGTGGCTGTTTATTAAATAATTTTGTAGTCGGATGTATTTTTATTACAGCGAATTTATTTTATTGCATTGTATCAATATTTTTACAGCGCTTAAGCAATATGCTTACAGAAAGCATTATTTCTTTGATTTCAATTATTTTTGGAGAGTCTTTAAATGAGTCCTACATTAAAACGAACATACCTTGTTTCTAGGCATGCTGTTAGTAAAGATCGGCGGACCAGTGTATCGTATCGGAGTGGGCGGCGGCGCGGCGTCATCTGTCGCGGTGCAGGGCGGGGACTCCCGCGATCACGCGCTCGACTTCGGCGCTGTGCAAAGAGGTGAGTGCGATAATTCAACCTTTCTTCTTCAATTTTTTAAATATTATCAAAGTCAAATGATATTTCTCGAACTAATGTTATGAATGAATGACCTAGGACGAGCAAACAGATATCAAGCTGTTTGCTCGTCCTAGGTAATTCATTGAACTATGAATGACCTGTTTACATGTGGGGAAAAAAATGAATGGAATTAAATATATTATGTATGTAGTATGTACTACGTGGTACCTATTATTAAGTGTGCAATGAACTCCTTTATGTTTATTATGTCATGTGTTCTGGTTTAGAAATCTAATGAATGTTTGCTTGCAGGGGATGCTGAAATGGGCAACCGTCTAAACCGGGTTGTCAGAGCCTGCTTGGAATCCAAAATCAATCCAGTTGAATGTAAGTTTGGATTATTAAAATTTGTTCTGTCACTTTAAAAGAATAAGACGCTCCAGTCCTTTTGTCGTGCTTATCATAATAATGGGAAACAACTAAAGACCACGATCGCACTGAAAAAGTTATAAAAACACTGTTCTTAAGCCTTAGTTATCACAAAATAACTGAACATAATTTTCACAGCAATCCACGACCAGGGCGCGGGTGGGAACGGTAACGTGCTCAAAGAGTTGGTGGAGCCTGAAGGCGCAGTCGTATTCACCGAGGAGTTCCAGCTAGGGGATCCCACTATCACCACTCTCGAGTTGTGGGGCGCAGAGTACCAGGAGAATGATGCTTTGCTTTGCACCAAGGAAAACAAGGAAGTTTTGCAAGGTATTGTAACGGGTCTAAATGAAAGCGGTAGTAACCGTTAACAAAATATTTAATTATATGAAATATAAAACACTAGAAAAGAGAAGGCCGTGAGTAAAAGAGGACCTAGTCGGTTTCTGAATCAGCGTTGAACTAACACGGCACTAGTACTGTCCTGGTTCACTGTAAGCGAAGAACCCGCAGAGAAGTGGACCACGCATAAGAGGCGGCATCATACTGTCGTGAAGTAGATGGCAGGAGTTTTCAATCACGCCGCGAAATTCATGCCGCGGAAACCAGGCCGTGGCAGCCACGGCACTTAGCCATGCCGTGGGAACCTTGGCATTTAAGCCATGCCGTGGAAACCATGCGATGGGGCCCTGAACACGAAAATCCTCAGCGTCAGAATTAACCCTTATTTGGGTTTTGTGCATCGCCACCAGCAGCAGAAGAAAGAACTGGGGCTAGCGATAGTAAGCATGTGGCGTTACACAAAACCAGAACGGGGATCAGGGATAGTAAAATAATTTTCAGTCATTTAATAGAATGACTGAAAATGCAAATAAGTCAAAAGATTAAAATTAATTTTGAACAAAAGATTGTAAGCAAGCGTCGAAACTTATTCCCCTTCCGGACTATAGAGCGGTCAGTGGCCACGGCGATATAGTGCGCCCGCGCCTGCTGCCGAAGCCCGGAGGGGAATGGCGATAACGTTGATCAGGTTGGTCAACATAGCCGCGAAATAGGGCGTGGAAATTAGCTTGGGCAGTCAATAAAAGAGAATAAAGTAGGGTCAATTACTTAATATCGGCTGACGATTAAATATAAAGAAACTGAACGTTAAAATAACGTTACAGTAAACGCACTAAAGAAACTTCACAGTTTTACAGTGTCTCATAGTTAGAATAGTCTTTGTGGTAAGCACATTGATTTCTGTAAATCTGGCAAGGAACATAGCGCGAGTTCATCCAGATTTACAGAAATCAGCTCTAATAAAATTGCTGTACTAGAGGGAAATATTGGTCGGGAGACCTCCGGCCACATGGTTTCATTACACAGTAGATAGTTAGAAACTAGTATCGCGTAAGTCACATGATTGTGCAAAGTGCTGCATGACGATAAGAAAAGGGTGATGATAACTCTAATAGATCTGAGCTATCTTATTGAATCTGTACGCCCTCCGTTTGTCTTTGTCGTAGATAGACAGACTTTACACACAGAAACTCTTAAATAACATTCACAATGTTGATGATTGGTAATATTATTGTCGGATCAACAGAAAGTTGTCTTACATCTTGTACGAAATGTCGACAGGCCAAATCTTCGAGAAACAAAGGAATGCTCCTTCTCTGACTTTGCCTTTCCTGTCTTGTATTTATGTGTCTTGATTTTCCTTTGTATTTCCTATTCTTTCTTGTAATGTGTTAATTTGTCCCAATAAATTTCTTTTTTTATTTCTTTTATCCTAAAACTTTCTTCTTCATATTTTTGTTTTCTTTTTTTATATCTTATTTTTATCACGTTAGCAAACGTGCAAATCTTGTTGAATGTCGAAGAAGGAAAATATTTGTCTACTTATGTTAATATATATATTTTTTGCTTTTTTGTATATATACCTACTAGTCCTTACCTTCAGTATCACTAGGATAAAATTTACTGTTAACTATGTACCAAAAAAATACTGAACCCTACCCCTATGTATCTAATCAGCCCATAAACAGAGCCTACTGTTCGACATAGGCCTCTTGTCTTTCACGCCAACCCATCCGGTCCCTTGCCAGTATCGTCCAATGTTTCCTAGCCGCTTTCACAATGTCGTCGGCCCACCGGGCTGGTGGTCTGCCCACCGACCGTCTTCCCGTCTAACCAAATGCCCCGCCCATCTTCTTCGACTTTGGTTTTATGCCGAATATCGGTGTTTCGCACGCGATCAATAAGTGCGATGCCTAGCATGGTAGCCCGTAGCCCTTTGCGTGGATTCTCCATATTGGCTTTCTCGAGGGTCCGTGTTTCAGCATCGTAGGTGAGAATGGGTGGGTAGTATGCCTGAAATCTTTGAAAAGTTTGGATGGATCTATGTTGGTTACCCAAGCACGCCAGTAATTTGGCACAGAGATAGATTATTGTCTGGAATAGCACACAGGCTACTTTTTAGCTCGGAAAAATAGAGTTACCGTGGAATAGATTTCTTCTAAACCTCAATCAATCAATCAGGCCGTACTCGTCCACTGCTAGACATAGGCACGCCACTTCCATCTTCTTCTTCTAAACATAACTATACAAATCTAAGAAAATAAGTCGCGGGCAACAGCTACTAAATATTAATAATAAAATCAAATTCTTCAACAGGAATCTGCCAACGCGAGCGGTGCCCCGTGTCGTTTGTGGGTGAAGTGACGGGCGACGGCTACATGAAGCTAGTGGAGTCCAAATTCGACGCGCAAGTGGTGGCAAAACGCAATCTGAAGCGCAAATTGCCATACGACTTGCATTTGGAGGCTGTTCTAGGTGTGTACATGATCCTTCCAGATTTTTGAGGATATGTCACCATTCCAGTCTGATGTCTGATGGCATTGCTACTTCCACTGGCCGTTGGTATGTTTTTTTTTTTTTAAATCTTTATTGAAGGGCTTGGTCACATAGTGATCATGTCACCCTGGCCGTTGGTATGGTTTTACACTCATAAAATGTACTACCTTATATTATTACTCATGAAATTTCTTTCGCTGTTTATTCTTGTTAGTAACTACAAAAAGTTAACAGATACAGAAAGTCTGAGCAAAACCTTACTCTTTTTGGACAACGTTTAGCGCGCTTTCACTCTGTGGGAAACGCCGCGTTTAGACCCGTAGACAGACGTGCAATCTGTCGTAGTCAATTACTAATCAGAAAAGCATTTTGTACTACGTGAAGTTCTAAACTCTTTCAGTGTTAGTTATAAAAACACGACGCCTTAAAAACATCCCTCCAATGCAGTTTAAATAGTCTGTGGCATAGTCATTCCCTGTGCCACAGACTAAGTAGCATTTGAAGAGTGTTTTAAGGAATCGTGTTTTTATAAATAAGTTCAAGTATTACGTAAGCACTACAGGGGGGCGGTGGGTTCTTTGCTTTGCTTATTTTTGATGACATGTGAGATGGAGGGGGTTCGAATGGTGATTACGTCATCAGTAGGTATTTATTTTTTCCTTTTTTGGATTTTCTACAAATTCTGCGAGATTTCGTTTCAAATAGGCAAATCCAAGTTTTACCAAAAATGATGGTAATTGTGTGAAAAGTAATTTTAAAGGAAATATTATGTGCGTTACAGTTCTCTATTCTGCCTATTTATTGTTTCTAGACTTACTGCTGCTCATGAATCAATAAAAGAGCTAGAATATATTAGAAGAAGAATGCATATAATACCAATGTTTACGTAAGGATCTGGGGGGGAGAGCTATGCTTACTTTTGCTGACGAGGGGGAGGGAGGGCTTACGTAATACTTGATCGACCCCTAAGCCTGAATATCCGATAGTTCAATATTGTATCTTATTTCACAGGAAACATGCCCAGAAAAACATTCGATTTCAAACAAGAGAAGAGAACAAAGCTACCCCTCCAACTACCAAAGAACTTCACTGTCAAGAATGCCCTCGACAGAGTCTTGAGACTCGTCAGCGTTGCCAGCAAGAGATATTTGACGAACAAGGTATTCAATTACTCCTGATACTTTTAATATATCACTTTTAGCCCGGTCCATTCGCTCTTTGATGAAGACTTCCTATAGAAACTCATGGAATCCAAAACTCAAGAACCCAAAAACTATTCCCACTTTATCTTCAGTACTCTTTCGGGCTTAAGGTGACTGGGGACCTAAAATAACGCTCTGCGAAAGAAGAGCCTTTTGCTCAGCAGAGGGACACATAAAATGCTTAGAAAGGGGTACCCTCTAGGCTACATAAATTATGAAAAATCTCCAAAAAAGGAGGAAAAGTCCTCCCAAGTTTTGGTTTCTATTCTAGGTATTTTAAATAGATACAGAACACAACCAGAAAAAAAGAATAATTCAATTTCAACTTATTTTAATAACATGCATAACTTACAGAAAATAGGTAAACACCGTCAAAACATTGAGGTTAGTTTAACTTTCTGTGTGGGCTTTGTTTAGCTATACTTCTCTATGGTTTTTTATTCGTAGCTGGGCACCACAAACATAGACTGGATAAGGCGACTTAAAAACCACCCTTATTTCCAGGTGGACAGATGCGTGTCGGGCCTGGTAGCCCAACAGCAGTGCGTGGGCCCGCTCCATACCCCGCTCGCGGACTACGCCATCATAGCCCTCTCGTACCACGAACTGGTCGGGTCGGCCACTTCCATCGGCACACAGAACATCAAGGGTCTCTTGGACCCCGCGGCTGGTGCACGGCTCTCGCTGGGCGAGGCTTTGACTAATCTGGTAAGAACTTTTGCTTAGTTGAAGATTTCTGCGCAGTTGGAGCTTAAAACCTTGGCTGTCTCGCACGTCATCCACTTCCCTCGGTTCGCAAAACATCAAGGATCTGTCGGACCCCACGGCTGGTGCACGGTTCTTGCTGGGCGAGACGTTGACTAATATGGTAAGAACTTTTGCTTAGTTGAAGATTTCTGCTTAGTTGGAGATTAAAACCTTGACTGTCTTACTCGTCGTCCACTTCCATCGGCACGCAGAACGTTGGTCAGTTGGACCCCGCGGCTGTGCTGGGCTTTCGCCCGGCAAGGCGTTGACTAATCTGGTGACTGGTGAATTGTTCCGATTAGTTTAGTTAGTTATAACGTTTACTCTCAAGGGTCGTTTGGGCACCGCGGCTGTTGCATGATTCTCGCTTGACAGATTCTCGTTGACTAATCTGGTGATGCTTAGTTGAAGTTATAACACTAGCTGTCTCGTTGGTCATCGTCCACTTTCCTCGGCTCGCAGAACGTCGGTCAGTTGGACCCCGCGGCTGTGCTGGGTTTTTGCTTAGTTGAAATAACAAAGGTTCTGTAGCGATACCTCCTCAGATATAAAATTTGAATGGATAAAGATAGCTACATTACTTTGTTAGAAAAATAAGTCGAGGGCCATCGCATCTATTGCAATTGTATCTTATGCAAAGTTAAGACGTCCGGCACTGTCTGGTTTTGCTATATTTTTTAATTGATGTTTCCCTTTATCACTTTACCCCGGTATTTTCTATTAGCGTCGTGATGATGCTCAGACAAGTAAACAAATTCCTCAATCAATATCACAATCATCGCATGCTGTCGATACATGTTTTGCCCGTACTCGTCCACTGCGACCAATGTACTTGGCCTCCCGAAGACACGCCACTTTCTACCAGCAACTAGACATGGAAATGTCAATCAATCAGCACATACTTGTCCACTATTGGTCTCCCTCAAGGCACGCCACTTGTTTCGGACCACTTCTTCTTTCATATTAAAATTTATTATTTAGTTTCTTTATTGTTGTTGCTGTATCGTGTCTCTAATATAACACGATTAACTTAAGAAAGGGACTGAATAACTATTTGCCTCTTGCTCACACAATAGAAATGGCAGTATTGTATAAGCGATAATCCGCCAAAGAACTAAGGTGACTGTCATAGCTTAAGGAGCAAACTGAAGTGGCAGTGGGCTGGTCGCATAATTATGCCGAAGAACCGATGGTCAATGGGTTACAAATCTTCTGGAGTGGAGATCACGAACTTGCAAACGTAGCGTAGGACGCCCAACAGCACGTTGGACGGATGATCTGACTCAGATTGCTGGGAGTGGCTGGCTGAGGATGGTCGAGTATATAAGGAAGTGGCATGGCTTGGGGGAGGCCTATGTCCAGCAGTGGACAAGAACGGCCTGATTGTGATTGTAAGAGCGAGAGGCAAGTAGTTCCATTAAATAAAATTTGAGGGTCGTCGTGACACGACTTGCGTGTAAACAGTCTGTAACTAAGTCAAATGTAACTTTGTGGTCGCGTTACGTATTGTGGTGTCCGGATGCAAGAGGATATAGTAAATTCTCTCTCCCTCAGAGAAGGCCTGTGCCCTATAGTGGGACGCATATAGGCCGCTTATGACAGTAAATACGTACCTTTCTTCAATTTGTCAGTGTTGTAAATAAAATAAACAAATCGTCTCAAGGTGTTTGCCGGGGTCTCCGAATTAGAGGACGTGAAGTGCTCCGGCAACTGGATGTGGCCCGGCAAGACGGGGGCCGACGGCGCGGCGCTGGTGGTGGCCTGCCGCGCCGTCTGCTGCGCCATGGCCGAGCTCGGCGTCGCCATAGACGGCGGGAAGGACTCGCTCTCCATGTGCGCGCAGGTCGCCGGCGAGAAAGGTGAGTTAACGCAAGAAGAAACTGGTAATATAGCCAGCTGATGACAAGGCGAGAGTCAACTTTTTGTGACTAACGCCTTAGAGACCAACGAGGACGTAAAGTGCTCCGGCAACTGGATGTGGCCCGGCAAGACGGCGCAGCGCTGGTGGTGGCCTGCCGCGCCATCGCCAAGCTCGGCGTCGCCATAGACGGCGGGAAGTACTCGCACTCGCTGTCCATGTGCGCGCAGGCCGCTGGTGAGTTAGTAAGAAAGGTGAGTTAGCGCAAAAAAAGACAAGATAAGATAACTTCCACACAGCACAATCTCCTGTCCTCGTCCCAAACTAGGATACCCATTGCTATGGTAACCAGACAAGGACCTAAAACTGGGTGGTGATTCTGGAATTAAGTTAAGAAGGCAAGGACATCACAAACATAGAAATAAATTGCAGTCTGTCCAATGGAAAGTGAGCGGCTTAGCCAACGTTGGAATCCCTCAAACTTCGAGACAATAGCAATAACTCAAGCCTGTCTCAGCTTTGGTTAGTGTTCGGTACCCAAAGGGTAAGGGACCCTATAACTAAGACTCCTTTATCTGTCTGTCACCATGCTTTATCTCATGAACTGTCATAGCTAGACAGTTGTTTTCACAGATCATGTATTTCTGTTGCCGCAATAACATACAACAAACGTGATATTTATACTGTATTTTTGCTCGATATTAATAACGGCAACAGGTAGATGCTTGAAATATTCAAATGTTGTATAGATAATGGTACGGAACCCTTCGTGCGCCTGTTTTTTACGTAGATGTACTTTTAGCGTAGCGTCAGTTTACCTCTTGTATCCTTTGTTCACGCTGATGTGTGTATTTACAGTGAAATCTCCGGGCACACTAGTCGTGTCGACGTACGCGCCTTGTCCCGACATCACTGTGAAAGTAGATCCAGCGCTCAAAGGGGAAGGCAATAAGTTAGTGTGGGTTCCTGTCACGCCTGGTAAATACAGGTCAGTTGGATGTTATTTCTCTCGAGGAGGCGAGTCTGCAAAGGCCTTTCCGTATAATGTTTTAATGTGATTTGACATCTTAACAGTCATTTGCTTTTGGATTCAAGGATATGACTATATAGCATTTTTAATATAAGAAAGGGACTGGATAACTATTTAGACAGATACTTCAGATAAATCGTGAAACCTTCCACATGGCCTGTCAGCTGCAAGCGCGGATCCACGGTTGTGGGCATGATGGGCATGCGCACAACCCTAATAGAGGACTACCGAACCGAATAAGCTTTGAAGGTTGTGATGTGCAAACAAACACACATTTACTTTTGCAGTTTTCGTGAGCGAACCAACATTTGACAGGTCCATTAATTTGCTAGTGTTTGTCCCACGGCTTTGCCCACGTCTTGTACTGCTCGCAGAAATCTCGATCCGGGTGTCATAAATTTTGTGAACATCTCCTTTGTATGAATGCACTATATCGATCATGAGCGAGTTCATACTCAGACTCGCACTTGGCCGATGGGTATGGCTGTGACCACAAGCTTTTATGAGGGGTGGATCCGCGCCTGGTCAGCTCCCTATCTCCATATTTCAATTGTACTGCGAAACTCTTGCAGACATTTTATTGTAAGTTATTATCTGTACAGACTTGGTGGATCAGCGCTCGCGCAGTGTTACAAGCAACTGGGTGACATCACGCCGGATCTTGACGACCCAACCGTTCTGAAATCGTTGTTCAAAATCACACAGAAACTGCTGAAAGGTAAGGTCTTTATTTTGTATTTTGAACTCTTCGAGACTAGGTAACGTTTTAGTTGTTATTTAATCTCGGATAAAAACAGCGATCGAGAATAGTAAGCACAAATAATGTCTTAGTGCGATATAAACGCGTCGTGTCAATTTGTTATTCAATAGCGAAAATGCTTCTAATAGCTCATTGACTATTACAAGACTTCAAAAACTTATTTCTTAAGAATTCATAATAGGTGTTTGTCCATTTCTTTGTTCCATAGTGTAACCCGTAAAGGTTTGAACCGATAGAAGTGTGTGGTGTGAGAATCCTCGTCGCATCCCGAGTTGCATAGGGTACCTAGACTGGCTAACGTGTTTTTATGTTTTTTTAATAGGCAGTTTTTGGTTAAATTCGTTACAGAATCGGCGAGTTGGACATCAATAACATATTCTTTACTTAATTCCGTGTGGCGCCGGATTAAGAATAGCGTCACTCCATTTCCTTCCGTGGGTGTCGTAGAAGGCGACTAAGGAAATCAATTACCAGGAGACGGGCAGCAGCGTCTTCCTGAGATTCCAACCGCATACTACGATCGCCAACCCGCCTGCCAAGCGTGGCGATTATGGCAAACCCCTTCATGGTTAGAAAACCATGAGGGAGGCCTATGTCCTGCAGTGGGCGTCAAATGGCTGATGATGATGATGAACTTAATTCCGGAATCGCTTACTGGATTTTTTGTCGGAAGAGTCCGACGTTCACATTCACTCTTATTCGAGGAGCTTACTCTCACGTCGTCGGTTGCTAGTCTGTCTCAACTCACAAGTAAGTGATTCTGGAATTAAGTTAAGAAGTTTGGGAAGCTCTTATTCTTTGTAATAAATTATAATAAAAATTCTTAATTCGCAACTGGTTGCGAACCACAGTTACGAAAACGGCCGGAGGGGCCGTTAGTTCCAAAATCAACAACATAATCTAATATCGCGTTGTAATACATTACCAGAAAAGAAACTTCTGTCCGGTCACGACGTAAGCGACGGCGGATTCATCACCACGGTCCTGGAAATGGGCATCGGCGGTCTCCGCGGCCTTTCGATCGACGTCAAAGTCGACAACAGCGTGTCGGCCATCGAGGCTCTCTTCAGCGAGGAGCTGGGAGTTGTCGTCGAAGTGTCGCCCGATGATGTACAGTACGTACTCAATGAGTACAAGAAGGCCGGCGTGAAAGCGCAGAGTATTGGTGCCGTCGGGAAATATGGCATTCATTCTGAGGTGAGTTCACTGCGCGAGTTGTCAGTCTGTAGCTTTCAATGCGCAATTAGTATTTCATGGCAAAATTACGACTTACATAAAAAAGACATTCACATACACAAATTCACAGCCACAAATATTATCAATAACAACGTTTGCAATAGTGATCTATGACTAAGCGAGTGCAAGCTGATTAGTTCTTCAGGCACGAGTGACAGAAGTAGAATGTTAGTTTGCCAATAGTTGGGCATCTAGGGTTTAATCGTTGATTACATCTAAAAATACATCTTTATTTTCTTCAGCATTAATGTCTTTATCTACGTAATGAGATGATTTATACAGCGTCCAGTGGTACTAATGTCACTTACCCTAGATCGGTGAAGGGACCACTCGGACGCTGCAGTGCCTGGGACATTGTTTTTTAGATGGAGTTAGCTTGCCCAGCACCTATACCATCCTAACAGCTTAGTCAGCCTCGCCCACAGGAAAGACAAGTCAATACGTGTGGAGCCAACCGAGCCGCCGCTAACAGCTAGCGTGATTATGACTTTGTTTGTTTTCAAAGCTACGAACATCTGCGACTTTGGACACATTAAATATTAATACGTAGATCGGCAAACATTAAAACACAACAAACTGAAAATGTGTATTTATATCTGCGACCTTAAATCCAAACTCTCTTGCAGGTAGTAATAAGGGTGAACGGCGATCGAGTCTTGGACACAGAGCTGATAAACATTTTCCGAATGTGGGAGGAGACGAGCTACCAACTTGAAAAGCTGCAGGCAAACACCAACTGCATCAAACAAGAGTGGTTAGGTCTGAGCAAGCGCAGAGGAGTTACCTATAACGTGACGTATGATCCATCTGCTGCTGTGATCAAGACAAGGAACGTCAGAGTAGCTGTGTTGCGAGAGGAGGGAACGAACGGTGATCGGGAAATGATCGCCTCACTGCTCATGTCCAACTTTGAAGTGTTCGATGTCACTATGAGCGATTTGCAGTCGAACAAGATTACGCTGGATGCCTTCCAAGGAGTCGTGTTTCCGGGCGGATTCAGTTATGCTGGTAAATATTGATTTTGTCCACTGTTTCGGCCGGCAAAAATAGACAAATGGCCTTGCTGGGGTTGGTCCCGGCCCAGTAGCCGGAGCGTAAAATCAATTAATGATATTTTTGGTGGCTTATTTCAAAAGTAAATTTTTGTTTGCTTTTTTTAGAAGAAATACACGAAGGAATTTAAAATTACCACTTTCTGAGCACTCAATGAAGACCAACAAAAAATCTGAGATGGTTTTCAGAAACCTATCAAATAGCCTATTCTGTTAGTGAGACCATAGACATCTTTTGGTGTTCTCTGAATGCGTTCACAAAGACTACTCTTTGTATGTTATGTTATAAGACTTATAAGCGAAGTGTTGTTAGTATGTATTGTTTTTAATAGTGCAATTTCTCTTGTTTTTGTGTCTGTTTATTATTGTATTAGGATTTGTTACATGTTAGGATTTAAGAAAAAATTAAGTAGCTTTAACAAAAATAAACATAAATATAAGATTAAATAAACATAAACATGATTCTCCGAACTGAATAAATAAATAAAATTGCAACCATCTACATTCCACTATAGTTCAAAAACTGGCAAATGCAAATTCTAATTGGTCAAGAGTAGAGAGGTAGATAAGATAGCATGTACAATTGACAACATTTCAAAATAGTAACCCGGATATTTTAATAGCTTAGCCGACAGTAGGTAAAAAACTAAGGGATTTGCTTCCAACCCTTTGCCAAAATATAGATTTTAATTTTATATTAATTTTAAATATTAAAATATAAAATATTTTTTTAAAAACCACTTGTGGGCTGAAAACCTCATGAGTCATTGCCATAAAACTTTAAAAGACAAGAAGCAAGCAGTGTTGCCGTACCGAGAAAAAAATCCCTTTTGAAAGGAATTTAGGCTTGAGATGCGAAGAAGGGGAAAGTTTCCCTCTCCCATTAGGACGTACGGCTTTTATTCCATTGATTTTAAAATAATTCAATTATTAATTTTACCTATTAATACATTTATGTTTCAGTTGTTGTGCCATTGCTGCTTGAAGTAATCTAAAATGGCGTATGTATTTCAAATGGGATTTTTTTTTCTTGTAGAAAACTACCTAAATCATACTGAATAATTTTGAAGAAGAATTGAATACATACATTCGTCTATAGCCTACGAGATGTGAGGAAACTATAACCATCAAAGTGGCAACACTGATGTCAACGCGTCAAACAAACGTCAAATTCACAGAAAGATCATAGCTTTATATTGGGATGTCAACATGACATTGACAGTTAGTTTTTTTTTTTTAGTTCTAGGCAAAGGTACTGCAGCTCTTCAGCCCACATCCTTGATATTTTTGATTTATTTTTTAAAAAATCTCTAAAACGAATGAACAAAGAAATATATAAAAGTTGATTTCGTAGTAAGTTTTTATGGTTTTATCAATAGACATTAAAATTTTTCACCTGGCTAGAAATGAAAAAATGTCAATTATAACTTCCAATAATTATAACTTCCACACAACACAATCACTTGACCCGCTCCCAAACTAGGATACCCCGTGCTATGGTAACCAGGCAAGGACGTCACAAACATGGAAATACACCCAGACTGAGGCCATTTGTACAAATGTACGGTGGCCCCCTGTGGGAATCGAACTCACGACCTCTATCTTGGTAGTTAAGCGACTTAACGGCTAGTCCACCGAGGCAGTCAACGAAAGGTCTCATTTATAAAAACACGATTCCTCTAAAACGCTCCTCAGGGGGACTTTAAATAGTATGTGGCTGCGCTTTCCCTTTACCACAGACTATTTAAACTGCCTCTGAGTAGTGTTTTAACGAATCTTGTTTTTATACAGATTACCGCCTAGTGTGGGGTCCAACGGTAAACTTTTAATTGTCAATATCGACCTTTTTCTATTCCCTAAGTTAATCATACTTTTATGTAATTAGAAAAATGTATATTTTATTAGCAAGCCGTTTATGTAAATAAAAAAAAAAACTATCTTTCCTTATAAATAAGACCGAAGGCTTTATCATTAAAAAGCAAATCCATTTCCAGACACCCTCGGTTCTGCCAAGGGCTGGGCGGCCGGCATCCTGTTCTCTGCCCCACTCGCCGCCCAGTTCGAGCGCTTCCAGAGCCGCGGCGACACGTTCTCGCTAGGCGTATGCAACGGCTGCCAGCTGATGGCCCTGCTAGGCTGGATCGACGTCGACGAGAAAAGAAACGATAAAACGCAGATATTCCTCGACCACAATCTGTCTGAAAGGTATCACGGGGAACAGTTATTATTTTGACGTGAAACGTCTTTCCGTTCGGTAGTAGGGGTCACTTGCTAAAACCGCGTGCAACGAAAACGTCGGCTAGGCGAGGGCTGTAACTGGGCGAGTCTACTCGAACTGTCGCGGATCCAGCGTTTTTCGCAATAAGTTCGCACATTTCTCAGCAGATATGTACTAAAATAATTTTTACACAGTTATAATAGATACATGAATACAAGCGTCTATCGTACTAGTATTAAAAGAAAAAATATTAACATCTGTTGCGCTGACACCGATGAATTGGTGAATTACGAGGACAATGACAAAAGTTTTAATAGACACTGTATTATACTGATACAGCAGTAGAAAGTTTTTTTGTAAAATAAATAAAGAGTTTATTGTCCATAAGAAGAGTTTACATAAGGCCTTAGCTTAGTTTACTCAATTTATATGCTAATAATAAAGTAGGGGTCGTTGATACGGCGAATAACGTATAACGGCGACTATTCCGAGGAGAATCACCCAAATACGTATCGTGTGCAATTATTTATATATCATTGAGTAGAGCAAAGTAGCCATTACTCAGATCTTCTTTACTTGTGCCGCTAGATGGCGCTAGTGCCGCGTAACACATTGCGCAGTTTGTGCTAACAATTAACGCTTACTTATATAGCCGTTTCACGTTAAACCAACGCCCGTGTAACGAGTATGTTTTTAGGTTTCCGTACCCAAAGGGTAAAAACGGGACCCTTTTCCTAAGACTTCGCTGTCTGTCTGTCCGTCCGTCCGTCCGTCCGTCCGTCCGTCTGTCTATCTGTCTGTCTATCACCAGGCTGTATCTCAAGAACCGTGATAGCTAGAGAGCTGAAATTTTCACAGATTATGTTTTTCTGTTGCCGCTATAACAACAAATACTAAAAACAAAATAAAATAATTATTTAAGGGGGGCTCCCATACAACAAACGTGATTTTTTTATCATTGTGTCTAATGTTGTATAGATAATGGTACGGAACCCTTCGTGCGCGAGTCTGACTCGCACTTGGCCGGTTTTTTTTAAGTTTGAGAGGTTCTTAGGAATTAGTTGGCGGCACACAAATTACACAATATATGATAAACCCCACCAGGGCCGAGTTTCATGAAACTACAATTCTTAGATTATTATGACAACGAGGTACATTGCGTAGCAGCGTCTACTAGTTAATCTGTGGGTTAATGACTGCAATGCACATCGAATTGTCATAGTAAACCACGAATTGTAGTTCTATGAAACGGGCCTCAGAGCGGCTCGCCGCGGCAAAGTTGGCCAAGAATCTGAGATGACTTGTGTTGCGACTCATTTGACTGCATTTGCCCGAATTTGGAACTAGCGTCAAACTTGATTGGAATGGCATTGTTTTATACCTTAGAAGACATAAAAAACGCTAGAAATTTAAAATAAAACGTCAATTTTTTTTTAACGTCGAAATGTGAAGTCAAAGTAAAAAATGCGAAAAGTCAAGTTACACTAATTATAAAAAAACTTGGTACCTATTTTTTGTTTTTGGATAGAATTTTAATATGTTTTCTAGTAAGGGTGTAGACGCATAATAACATTATTTTAAGGGATAACTAAAATATCGATAAACGCTTCATACGTTAATAGGAGTTACGAGCAAGTTGTGACTTCATAGTTTGAGCCCGATTTGTATGGCGCGTTCTCGTGACTAGAATGACTTCTTCAGATTACATTGTGGTCGTGGAGAAAAATATTGTTTACCAATTATTTACATTTTAATTGCTGGCCTTTTTTTAATAAGGCCGCCTCCTGTACTTTGATTTATAAAATTACTGTTTTAATGTGTTTTAATTTCAGCACAACGCTGAGTCAGCTGCCTTTTGTGGCAATGTAGATACACCACAGGCTACATCTATGGTCCTGTTTTATTTATTCGTTTTATCGGTTGTGTATTTAGTTTTCTTTCTGTTGTTGTGCATATTATGTTACTTATGTGCTTATTTTGTTTCTGTGATGTATCTTGTTGGTATAATAAATGTCTTTCTTCTTCTTTCTAATTTCTGTGTACAATAAAGAATATTCTATCTATGTATCTATATTTTAACATCGCCTACCCAATGAGACAAGAACATTTTTTTGTGCAAGTTCTCCATTGACCCTTGGGTTTGACACGATTAAATATTAACACGGTAATCTATTACAGGTTCGAGTGCCGCTGGAGTGCAGTGAAGATCAGCGAGAGCAACAAGTCGGACGTCTGGTTCCGCGGCATGGGAGGCAGCGTGCTCGGCGTCTGGGTCGCTCACGGCGAGGGCAGGTGAGACTTGGACTTTTGTCCCCACGGGACAGAAATCCATGAATCGTGTAAAATATGTCCACCGAGTACTTGTCACGGACTAAACGCATACGGTGTGCGGTCATTTGTTGCCCGGATACGTATGTCACTAACGAGCGCTCAATGCAGACTAAAGTTCGTTGTGTGCGTTGTTGCGCCTAGTTACGTTAGTTCTATCTTTTCGGGGACCCCCGTAATTTTGTCCAGTTCAGTCTCTCGGAGTCCTCGGTAATTTGAGGGACTTTTTGTGCGGGGTACTTTTAGTCCTTTGTGTGTGTTATTCGATAACAATTTATAAGAGATCTATATCGATGGACAAAAAAGTACCGGGGGGACAGTACCTCGTCTGCGCAGGCCTTTACTTATATCCTGTTGTCTGAAAAATTTAAAATAAAAATCTTTTTAATTTAGGTAATTTAATAAAAGGAAGTGTATAGAGTGCCGCAAGCGGCATTGTATCGCACTCGGTTACGATGCCGTAAGCTTTACGGCACACTAGTACATAATTTTAAATAGCCGTAAGTGGTAACAAAGTGTAGTCGGTTAGAGTGCCGCAAGCTTGCGGCCTCCTAGCTCGACAATTTATATAGCCACACGGAACACCACTGCTAAGTAAATAAATACTAATTCTTGCGTCAGTTCCGACACCAATGGGTGTTACAAGCCTGACGGGTCGGTGATAAGAATCTATCACCTAAATAATACTGTAAGAAGGTACCTATCTCTTTCAAAGATCAAATTGTCTTTGACCAAAGTTTGTGGTTTAGTTAGACAAAGGCTAATAAAAAAACCGGCCAAACTAGCCAAGTCAGACCTTAGGCTTCAATATATTATCCTAAGTTATAAGAATAAATTATATTTTAAGTTGTTATAAAATATTTTATGTTGTTATAAATACATTTCAGGACCGACCATTGAACTTGGCACCCATTTAGATCTCACTTCTTTTAAAGCATACTTATATCATAATATTGAACTTGGCTCTCATTTCACATTTATGTTTTTGATGGGATATTATTACTTTCTGTACGGAAATTATCAGTAGGTACTTATTTCATAATAAAATTCATACCGAATGGTTTTTGTTAAACTACTGTATTTTCGAAGTCGAATAAAGTATACCTGCTCGAAATTCTGCTTCAGAGCAGAAGCGATCCCCGTTTGGAGCGCTAGTGTAGACACTTGTAACGACGTAAATTCAGTCTTTAAAGGTGACGGTGTCACTATTATGCCGCAATACTTACGGCATCATCGTAACGGAGTAGAATGCCGCTTGCGGCACTCTATACACTTCCTTAATAAAATAGAAAAAAAACACAAAACCATACAAGTACAGTAGGTATGCAAGTAAGACATATGTCAAATTAAATATGTATTTTAATATATTTTCATTTACCTATCGTAATTATGTAAGAAAATAAAAATGTTCTCCGGACGTCTAGAATTATAATGTTAGCCCAACCTCACGTTAGCCTTAATAAAAGATCTCCACTTGCTACGCTCTTGAGCGGCGACTTCGAGGTCTTCCCATCCCAATCCAAGTGTTTTCGCCTCTAACGGAACTGATCGGCGCCCGGTAGTTCTTTACTTGACCAATCATATGATGATTGGTCACAAGATGAGCAGCCTACCTATATACGTCCCACTTTAGGGCACAGGCCTTCTCAGAGATTATGGGCTTAATCTCCACGTATGCCCACCGCGGATTGGCGATGTTGGCGTTTTCAAGCGCCGAGGTATGTGAAAAGCTCGGACACTCAGGTTTCCTCACGATGTTTCTCATCATCAGCCATTTGAAGCCTACTGCAGGACATAGGCCTCCCTCATGGTTTTCTAACCATGAAGGGATTTGCCATAATCGCCACGCTTGGCAAGCGGGTTGGCGATCGCAGTATGCAGTTGGAATCTCAGGAAGACGCTGCTGCCCGTCTCCTGGTAATTTATTTCCTTAGTCGCCTCCTACGACACCCACGAAAGGAAATGGAGTGACGCTATTCTTAATCGGGCGCCACACGGATAAAATAAAACATAGATTATTGTAAGATCCACTTACGTGGCTCGTTGTTTTGTTTTGTTTTGCTGATATTATAATGTCCTTTTTGGATATTATAATATCAGTAACTACAATTTAGGTAGAGGTACCTATTAAAAAACTACATTTTGTTTACAGATAGGTTTCTCGCTAGATAGTCTAGTCATCATCAACCCATTATGTCCCCACCGAGGGGCACGGGTCTCTTCCCTGAGGAAGGTATAGGCCATACTCCACCACGGGGGCCAAGTCCGGATTGGTGGAGGCTTGTAGACTAGTGGCTCGTCTACTGTCAGAAGTTGTCAAGCCGCCCTAAGGCCTCTGACTTGGCTTAACGACTGCCATCTATCAACGGCAGCCGGCACCAACAGCTTAACGTGCCTTGCGAAGCACGGAACCGCTCGGAAAAATGCCACTAGCGTTAGGCATAGACGGCGACCCATCCATGCACTGAACACGCCCTGTGTTGCTTAACCTTCGTGATCGTTTAAGATCACTCAGGCAGCCGGGGCTACGAGCGATTCGATTCGATTAGAGCGATAGTCTAGTATGTATGTTTTATTAGAACGAATGAATTAAGTAGTTTTTTTAGAATGGGGCGTATTGGGCTCTTATGTGGCCGTATAAATTTAACTGCGCGCAATTTGAAATAACAAATTCACATCGTTTTATGCGCAATTTTAAGCAACTGATTCACAATGTTTTTATATGAATCTATCAAACAGGTTCTCCGTAGCGGACTCTCATCTACTCGGCAAACTGAAGAGCAACGGGCAAGTCGCGATGCAATACGTCGACGATGACGGCGTCCCCACTGAGGAGTATCCCATGAATCCTAATGGAAGTCCTGGTTAGTGACATTCCGGAATACATTTACAAGCTTGCGAAGATTTTAATTTTATTACAGAACAAATTTGATATTATCTTCCAACTGAGAATAGAAAATAATATTACATTTTAAATAGTCCAAGCGACAGAGAAGCTGAAGGAAAGTATGGTCTCAATCGTCATTATATAAACCAAGGTTAACTGGAAGATAATGCTTTTAGCAATAATTTCGCATTTTTACTTTTATTTTCATAAGTGCAATAAAGAATGTTAATAATAATATTATTTCCTACAGAGGGCATAGCCGGCGTGGTGTCGCGCAACGGGCGCCACGTGGCCATGATGCCGCACCCGGAGCGCTGTGTGCTCCGCTGGCAGTGCCCGGTCGCAGCGCCCGCGCCCGCCGCTCCCGCCGACCCCACCTCGCAGCGCTCGCCGTGGCTCAGACTCTTCCAGAACGCCTACATCTGGGCGTCGAAGCATCCCCAGCCATAGTCTATCCCCGTACATACCTTAAAAAACGTAAACCGATAAAGCAGCGCTCGCTTCCAGAATGGCTCCTGGGGTTGAAATATCCCAGCCATACTCGCGGCGCCCGTGCACACCGTTCCCCGTTAGTCTGACTACTTGACAGTAGTTTCTACATCTGTACACATCCTATAAAATGTTATGCCACTTGCTAGCCGTGCGGTAGCGCAAGTACAAGTCACTGAGAAATAAACACAGAACACAGGCCAACATTTACTGTTGTAGCCGCCAGTGACGTATAGAGTAAAGTGCATGTATAGGGGCATCTCTGTGAATTTATGATTTTGATGGATCTGAACCTTAAATGCCTTAATCGATGTTGTACTGCATGCTGCGTTGGCAGCTGTGCCCCACCGCCCTGTATACTGAAGTGTTGCCTAAAATGTACGCCCTCGAAAAAAGCGAAAATCATAAGTTGATTACTCAACTAGTAAACCTTTTGGATTTTTGGCAATATACAATGTTTAGAGAAGAAAACCTAAATGTGTCTTACTGTCTTCTACACAATGTGTGTATGTTTTTAAGAACTTAAAGATAGCAATATCGAAAGATATGTTTTATGCATTTATAATTAGAAAGTATAGAATGATTCAGTTTGTGTTTCTCTAAGCAAGTTATGGAAATAACATGCCCAGAAACTACATTCCAAAGCCAAATATTTGATAGGCTCTAGGTTTTCCATTCCATTTTTTAGAAACCTATTTAGAGGCTAAAAATTCTACCCACGCCGGGACTTGAATCCGCGACCTCTGGCTAACTGTGCCAGCGCTCTCCCAACTGAGCTAATACAGAGAAGTTTATAAAGAGGTTCGAAATTTCGCCGATGCTTGTACTTGCCCATTAGCTCAGTTGGGAGACCGCTGGCACAGTTAGCCCGAGGTTGCAGGTTCAAGTCCCCGCATGGGTATATAGGTTTTTAAAATTTTATTGTCCTCTGCATGGATTAGTGCAACAAAGAATATTTAATTTTTTGTAAGTGAATATATGTAAGTCATACTATTGTGCCTTATATTGTTTGCCAACTGTATCATGTCAAGGATGTTGGGTAAAACGTTCTTGTAATGATATGAATCACACAATATAAGGAACCATTTTTTTTTAGATAATCAATTTCGAATATTAGAAACAAGTGGATAGACTCGAATAAACAACACAGAGTGATCTTATAAAATATAATTTATTTTTGTTCCATTTGTTACTTTATTTACATTTTACTATCTTGTATTATGAATTAGTATATAAACTAAGTGCCTTTGAATATAAATTTATAATTCATAAAAAAATTGATTCTTATTTTTATTAAATTTTAATACAGTGTTACAAAGCCATTGTCATAATTTCTTGAATTTTTCTGCTCAAATCTCTTCTTCTTGTATGTTCTAATGCTTCACATAAATGAAAGAACCATCTTTGCGGATCGGCTATCTTCTCATATTGCTGTAGTAAAGTGCATGCCTTGCTTTTCAATGTCTCATTACTTGCATCAATATTGTCAATCTTTCCCTGAGTAATACCCAAGTTGCGTCCAAGATCGCGCCAATGTGTGCCAATTTGTTCCACTAAAGTCATGTGTATTCTATCTGCTTTTCTGTGACTCATATTGGTTGAAGCTAGATAGCTCGTCATGAAGTTGGTATGAGTACCGGCATATGATGGTGCTGGTCTACTTTGTGATGCTGTGAAGTTAGAATATGTGTTAAACATTTGATATTTCTTTTATTGAATTAGGAGGCATTGTTTAACTAGAGCATAAATCTATCGAATTTGTAGGATTTTATATGTTCAGAATCACTAAAGAGCACTAGGAAAAAGAAAGTATTGGTCACTTAGTCCTTCACGCCTACTCCATCCAGACCCAAGTTAGCTTGACTGGTTAGTTACATCTGAGATTTCCTTTATATACTCATATTTGGGTCATTCTATGCTAGTGCTGAGGTATGTGAACATCAGAGACACTTAGGCTTCCCCACAATGTTTTTCTCCACCGTTAGTCACTAGTTTTTGTACTAAAAATTAGGGATTTCAACCCACAAGCAAACAATGCAATGCAAGCATTTTACTCCCTTATTCCGTACCAACCAACTAAACGGATCAACTAGTTGTTCCGATCGGAACTCAGTACGTGGTTTTATTGCTATCGGACCAACTTCTCAAATCAACCATATTAAGCTTATATAAGAGTTCCCAACGGAACAACTATGAATTTGGTCGGAGTGGAATAGTATACTTCTGAAGACAAAAAGTACTAGGCTTGCATAAACTGAAGATGTTAGGTTCCCTTTTATATTAACCAAACCACGAAAGGTGATTTAAGTACAGTCAGGTAATTTCCCAGACTTTATTATACTTGCTCCAAGCCTATGCAAGCTTAGTACTTTTTGGCCCGTTGACCGGTAAGTGCCTACTTCAAAAGCAAGAGTACTTATCTACGTAGGTAACCTATGTTTCGTGGTACCAAGCTGGAGTTGTTCCAATAGGAAAGAAAATAGTTGATCTACCTTGTTCCTCTCTGACCAACGGAAATCGTTGTTCCGTGTGGCATAAAAATAGTTGATCAGATTTTAGTTGGTCAAAATAGTTGATCACAACGGAACAAGGGATTTTACTGATGTGCTATCTCGGCTTTGGCTTGATTGGTTAGGAATGACTAGTTTTACCGCTCAGCCGAAAGCGCTGGCATCCACGCGACCATTCGGATAAATACATACCATAGCGATTTATATTATCAGGAGAAACAGGGTGTGCTGCCTTAAAGTCTTGGATTTTCTTTGAAAGTTCTTCATTATTAGGAAGCCGTCTGACAATGTACTCGAGGAGGTTAACTTTGTTTTCAGATAGCTCATTCCGTATCTCCAGAATCTCCAAGAGTTCTCCGATTGTCTTTATTTGCTCGTATCGCCTCGGGGAGTTTATTTCATCTTTGAACAACCTCTTTATCATTGTTACTAATTCGCCATGCTTCTCGCTGCCACCAACTCCAACCACGATTTGCTGTTTCAACCGGTCATACTCGGATAGAGTCATACTAAGAGTTTGGCACAACTCTTTCTTGAATTGAATCTATTAGTTTAAGATTTTGGTTGACTGTGTTGTTCGGTGATTCCCCTTCTCCCCTTGCCCTTGTTTGATATGACATTTTTTGTGACAACAAACATTTTTTTTTTATATGTTTTAACGGCTCTGGACAGACCTTTAAAACGTTATAAAATATAGCGCTATTAAATGTTATGTAACGTTTAAATCATTTCGTTCTGTTATTTTAGCGCTATTATATCGTTATGATAACAAAACTCTACGAGAAACATAACGAAATCATAACTAAATCATTAACAGTGTAATAACGTTATTAATAAAGTTATTGCGCTGTTGCCGCTCCGCTCTACCGGGAGGGCGTGGCGTGGCGGACGAACGTGTCCGGCGGCGTTGCCGCACTGAACGTGGCGGGGAATCGCCCGGAGCAAGCAACGAAAGTACTTACAGACAATAATACTCGTAAATAACACAAACAAGTTCGCGCGTTCCTCTCTATCCAAGCGCACAGTGTATTATGGGAGCCATGTTTCGGACGTCTGCAGGCTTATTACAAAAACTGATACAAATCATCATTTAAATTGTTAGAGTAGAACTCCCGTGCAGCAACAGTTAAGGAAAAAATAAAGTTAATTTACCAAATTTTAGGTACTTACAGTTAAGAAAATTTCTGCACTGAGAACAAAACGAAATACTATTTAATTGCTTAGGCAGGTTGAAAGCACTTTAATGATTCACCTTTCAGAGCTTTAACGAATCGCGCAACTTGCTTAGAACAAGAGATATTAATTTAATTTAATTTTTGGTTATCATTTATTTTCTAAGTAACTCCACCAAAGTGGGAAAAGTTATATAGATGAAAATTAAGATCTTTTATTACTGTATCCACTATAAAAAACCCAAATACCATTCTCGTGGAGTCTAGATACTATAGCCTTTTTTAGTTATATCCGGATTTTTTGTCGTCAGGGTTGTCAGTCTGGCTTTCGAATAATAAAATTATCCGGGTATGTTTTTTTACGAAGGTTATTATAGATAGAGTTACAAAATGAAACTGAATTACATAGTATAAATGGCGGTCTTATTGCTAAAAATTTCTACAAGGCAAGCTTTCGAAGGAGAGAAATTATAGTCAAAGGGTGATCTTTGAGATCAAAATGGGTGCCAAGTTTTTCTCCAAATGCCATATTATAAACTCAAGCGATCTTTGCTCCTTAGCGTCCTCGCCCACGGCGACTTTTTGTAGCGATGCAGTAGCGATTCTGTCGCGTGTTCGCATCGATACAGTCGCGTTGCGATCGCTAGCTGTGTGTCCTCGCCCACTGTAAACACGATTCAGTCGCGATGCAAACGCGATACCGTCGCGCTTCTGTCGCGATGCAAATGCGATTCAGTAACGGTACAAAAATGCCTGCGATCGCTACAGTTGCAAGATAGACTCCGTTAGACCGATGGACAACAGCACTCTCGATCCGTCTGTGTTGCACTACTCACGCGTCACCCTTCCTCCGTTCTCCTCCCGATGTCGTCCATCACGGATATGCGTTTGCATCGATACAGTCGCGATGCTGTACCGCATTAGTAGCGCATCGGCATCGCTTCTGTAGCGCGTTGGAAATGCGACTAAAGCGCGTTCGTAGCGATGCAGTTGCGTAAACGCGCGACAGCATCACTACAAAAAGTCGCCGTGGGCGAGGGGCCTTAAACATAAAGTTTCAATAAAATTTAATTTAACCGTCTTAGAATCTTACAAACAACTGAAAAACTCGCCAATTTATATTTAGAAGCAAAGATCGCTTGAAGATTTGTAATAATCATTTGGCATTTTGAGAAAAACTTGACACTCATTTTCTTCAGCCTACGACTTTTACATTTATGTTTCTGATGAGATATAATATACTGAAATCAATGTAAATTCATTCCAGTGATTTGTTGTGTGTGGCATGGGAATGGGTCCACCCTCTTAAGGTATTTTCCTAAAACCCCATGTCGATACATATAGCGTTGAGGAACGGGGGTGCGGGTGAGGGTTAAGATGTGGAGAATGACTCAGAAGTCAGAACAAAAGCGGCTCATTGATGCTAGAAAAAAAGAAATTAAAAATCAAGTAAGGGTAAAATTGGGTTTACTAGTAGATGTTGTTCGTCCTAATTCTGGCACGACTAATGACGGAAACACCACGCGAATTATCTGACAAAAACCGACAAACTTTTTCCGAAATTTTGGATCTCGAAAAATGGCTGCTTGATGACTTGTTATTTTAAGTGTTTTATCTAGTGGCTTACCAATAGATCATCAAAAATTTGGCGAGTTTTGTAAACAAGTTGCTTACCAATACGTCAACGCTCTCTGAACAGGCCTCGGAATCAAGAAACAAATACAGTAGAACGTCGATTATCCGAACGTCGGTCATCCGAACGACCGCTTAACCGAACTAGCTACCAACCTCAAGGTCCGTTTCTCCCCACTACTTGTGCCAACACAGAGGTTCAACAATGGATGAATGTCAACGATTGAGATAATCTGGGATAGTGAAATGGTAGACCTCGTGACTGATGCCTCTAGTAATTGATGAACTAGTGAGGCAGATCATGAAGAAGAAAACATTCGAAGCATTTGCATGCTTAGAGATACTCAAAAAGTGCGTGACCTTGCTGCGCTAGGTTTTTTGTATAAGCGGGTGAGCTTGCTTTGACCACCGAAGATTAAAGATTTTTTCAGACGTTGATTGTACCTATTATATTATTAAAAATAGGTTTTCTTGGTAAATAGGTAAATTATATTCTTTTTGTTGCACTAACCCGTGCTGAGGACAATTTTAAAAACAGAAGCCTTTTTTTTCTACTTTGTACGTAATGCAGAGAGGTTTGTACAGAGGCTCGAAATTTCGCCGATGCTTGTACTTGCCCACTAGCTCAGTTGGGAGAGCGCTGGCACGGTTAGCCAGAGGTCGCGGGTTCAAGTCCCAGCATGGGTGGAATTTTTTGCCTCTAAATAGGTTTTTAAAGTAGGCAAATAAAAGAACATAGTTCGATTATCCGAATAAATCGGTTTTCCGAACACCCATGTCCCCCAATTAGTTCGGATAATCGACGTTCTACTGTATTGGAATGGAAGGAAGTGATCGCGAGCATCATTATAGAAAAATGGATCGCTTAAAAACAGTGACAAATCTGTTTCATAGGGCTTTGGAATCTTCAGATCGTTTGATCTCAAATGGACGGCTAACCAAAAGACAAAATAAACAGCTGAAGATACCATTACCTGCAGCCGCAATAAAATTATTAAAATCTGTAGCTGTCCCAGATTTTAACCAAGATAATAATTTTAAAACTAAAAATTTTCAAATAATTATATCTATGGTTCTAAGCAATTTGCGACTATCGTTAATACTGTGAAAGTTAAAGCTTTTAAGGTAGGTACTTATAAGCGTAGATTTTTTTTTTACTTTAACCGGATAAATTTTTCAGAAATTTCAACAATGTTTTTTCTTTAACTAGGCTCATTTGACCCACGGGAGTTCTACTCTAGTGTTTGTTATGATGATTTGTATCAGTTTTTGTAATAAGCCTGCAGACGTCCGAAAAATGGCTCCCATAATACATTGTGAAGCGTTACCAGCTAAACTTTTGTATTGAAAAAGTGTAAGTAGTTCGTATAAATTATATAATAGTGTAAATACATCGTTCCTTTGGTTTACATGTTTATACCTATTTGATTCTGCGCAAAAGACGTGTCGGTGTAAATAACCTCTAACCTACTTGGCAATACTTGAAGAATGGGAAGAAAAAGGAATAATGCTGTATTCAGGCATGTGGAATTGCTGGAATGTGGCAAAAAATCAAAGTGTAAGGTGGAGAATAAATTGTGGAAAGATTTTACATGTAAATTCTTCGTATTTATTTCATATAATACGATGTTCTAAATTCAATTTACTTTATCCTCTAGCGGATAAAAACGTCTTTTGCACTTGGATATCGAATAGCAAAAATACTCTTTCCGAGATTGGGGGATGAAGAAAAATTACTTAACCAATTTCTAAGTAGTTTAAGATTTTTCTGTTGGAGGAAAACTGGAATGATCTTTGTATATTACCCGCTCGTGCACCCAGATCCACAAGGGAGGGAGGGATACTCACATAACCACGCGCGATGCGTGAAAAAGATAGACTATAATGATGGCGGAATGTGTGTGAAAGAGATGCCATATAACGTTATGTTAAGTTACGTTAAAGCTATTATAGCGCTATTTATAAAGTTAAGTCGGGCATAGCGCTATTGGAATAGCGCTATTCGACCAATATAATAACGTTATACCCCGTATAACGTTTTGAAATTATAACGTTTTAGGAAGCTTTTCATAGCGCTATGACGCATAGCGTTAGGAGCATAATAGCGGTATTTCAAGGTCTGGCTCTGGATACTACAGCGCCACCAAGTTATCTGTTCAGGTGGGCAAAATTGTAACTACAGCCTCGTCATCCGCCATTGTGAAAAAAACATTATTCCGCT
This sequence comes from Yponomeuta evonymella, assembly GCA_963969515.1. Lineage (NCBI taxonomy): Eukaryota > Metazoa > Arthropoda > Insecta > Lepidoptera > Yponomeutidae > Yponomeuta > Yponomeuta evonymella. Next base: position 12,141,506 of record OZ018349.1, read on the forward strand.
GTCAGTTTCTGTCTAGTGTGAGTGCTCCCGTTGTTTTTGTTCGATTTCATTGTAAAAAGTGCAAATAAAATGCCGAAACCTCTTAAAAGTGATGCACGGCTAATTATTTTAAAAGTTTTATCTTTTATGAGAGAAGAGAAACGCCTCCAAGCTCCAATAATACCATTCGAAAAGCTGAATGAACGCGTTGCTGCTGCGACAGGTCAGTGTTGCCAGATATGGAAAAAATTAAGTCGCCCATTTAAAAAACATGAAGGAGTTGATTTTATTTGAAATTTAAAATAAGCTTATAAACATATAATGTCTTAATTAAATTAAATTTTGGATGTAATGGCAACCAGCCGTTGTCGACTATATTCTGCCAGAGTCACGCCTTGACACGACATGAGCTTAAAATTATAAATTGGTACATATTTAATTTCACTATTTTCTTTCTGGAGATTTTATATGCAGACGTCACAACATGTATATTCTGACTTAGTAAGATTGCCACCCAAATATTTTTTTGTGTGTTTAAAATCTAGAAGTATGTTGTTGTGATAAATTTCTAAGTGATTGAGGTACCTATTTTATGTTTTATTACAGGTGTTTCTGAACGATTTGTCTACAAACTAATCAATGAAGAGAAACATGCTGAGGAAACTAATTCCAAAATCTCTACCCCTGGCAAGAAAAGGGAAAGGAAATCAGGGAAACTGGAAATTGATGATTTTGACATTGGTGTTATAAGAAGAAAGATACATGAATTTTATTCAGTAAGAAAAGAAATTTCGACCTTATCGAAGTTACTGAATGTTCTTAGGGAAGACATAAATTTCCAAGCAAAACGTGAAACTCTTCGAAAATTGCTCCACAAAGTAGGATTTCGTTTTAAAAAAACTAAATCAAATAGGAAAGTGCTGTGTGAACGTAACGATGTAGTGGCGTTAAGGGCGGCCTATCTACATAAAATTAAGAAAAATGAGCGTGGAGACAAAAAGCCAGTTGTTTATTTAGATGAAACCTACATACACTCATCTCACTCAACTGGCAAATGTTGGCAAGGTCCTGGAGTTGACGGTGATTTGGAACCCATTTCGAAAGGGAACAGGTGGATTATTGTTCATGCAGGTGGACAAGAAGGTTTTGTGGAGAACGCACTTCTCGTTTTTAAATCAAACACAAAAAGTGGGGCCTACCACGACGAAATTAACAATAGTAATTTCAAAAAATGGGTTCTTGAAAAATTACTGCCAAATCTGCGTGAACCCACGCTTATTGTGATGGATAATGCACCCTATCATAGCATCCGCCTAAGTAGGTGTCCTAACTCAAACCACACTAAGGCTGATATGCAAAAGTGGCTTTTAGAAAACAGGGTGGACTTTCACGAACAAATGACAAAGCCTCAGCTTTACGAGTTAATAAAAAGAAATAAGCCTACTCCTGAATATGAAATTGACAATTTATTAAAAAGTCATGGTCATGACATTGTTCGATTGCCTCCTTATCATTGCGATTTAAATGCAATTGAAACGATATGGAGCTCGATGAAGAAGAAAGTAGCAGAAAAAAATGTTGGAAAATCAAGTGCAGAAATGCCTCAATTGATTGAAGATGCATTCCGCGAAATCACACGGGCGGAGTGGAAAAATCATTGCGATCATGTCACAAAAATTGAGAACGAATACAGACAGAAAGATGCGTACTTAGATGAACCTTTTATAATTCAACTACAGAGTGATAGTGAAAGCGATTCGAGTGACTCAGAAGATGAACTGTGGGAATCAGCAGATGGCTCGGGAACACCAATTGCGACTGGGATTCCTGGAGTGTGGCCGCTCGAACTCAGAGACCACGACCACAATTATTTTAAAAAAATATAAATAAAATCCTATTGCTCCGCACTTTTTGTATTATTTATTTAAACAATAAACATTTACATACAGGCACATACATTGCTTCTGGCCCCACACTAGGATACCCTGTGTCGTGGGAACCAGAAACAACGACATCACATTACTTGCTAAGATTTCTAGATTAACTTTATTTCAATTTAAAGATTTGACATTAAATTCCCTTTTTTCTAGGTAAATTTCTCAAATGGCAATACTAAATTCTCTTCTAGCGCCGCTATCAACTGAACAGTTAAGATGGTGGCACTGTAGTCCTTTTGAGCTGATGTCATTCTGTTATTGTCAGTGTTGCCAGCTGGGTCTTGTCAAAAGTTACCAGAAAGACCAAAAAGTAACCTTTTGGTGTAAAAAGCCAAATAAGAGCCCAATACGCCCCATTCTAAAACAACTAATTCATTCGTTCTAATAAAACATACATACTGGACTATATTAGCGAGAAACCTATCTGTAAACAAAATGTAGTTTTTTAATAGGTACCTCTACCTAAATTGTAGTTACTGATATTATAATATCCAAAAAGGAACCACGTAAGTGGATCTTACAATAATCTATGTTTTATTTTGTCCGTGTGGCGCCGGATTAAGAATAGCGTCACACCATTTCCTTCCGTGGATGTCGTAGGAGGCGACTAAGGAAATAAATTATCAGGCCTATGTCCTGCAGTGGGCTTCAAATGGCTGATGATGATGATGATAACTTAATAAGTAATACCTTACAGAATAAAAAAGATACAAAATTTATTTAAATCACTTGCTAATATAATATACATTTTTCTAAATACATAAAAGTATGATTAACTTAGGTATTACAATAGGAAATGGTTGATAATGACAATCAAGAGTTTACCGTGGACCCCACATAGACAGCTGTAAAGTGAGGTGAGGATCTGTAAAGTTTGTTAGTTGTTACACTTTCTTGCACAAAATTAAATAACAGTGATAAAAATTATGTGCAAATGCGGACTTACTTCAAAAAGTAATTTAGTGTTATTTACACTTCAAGTGCTGGTGATATCAGAGATAAATAAATGGAATATATTGTGCATTTCGCGAGTTGGACATTAAAGTCCAGGATATAAAGAAAACTCTAGTAGTGATATCAGCTTTCACAATTGAGTACAAAATAAAGGTATAAGATTATGTTTTCTCGAGTAAATAAACCGCACAACATCAACGTGTCAACGCTCCATGTGAGTTATATTCCGATACTAACCAACATATAGGTGCCTCATTGAAAAATCACACTAAAATCTATTTTCCCGATTTTAACAAATCGTTTTTGTTGCTACTGTAGTGATGTGAAAATATGTATCCATAAATGTCGATGTCGATAAATGTGTATTCCTTAAAATTATAAATGTGCTTGACTAGCATAATATCTATGGAGGGTTACCTAGAAAAGCACCTAAAACGCGTCAATTATAGTCAATGTCTTTCAACAACTTTCGATGAGATTTTTTTTGAGGTCAATTTTGTTTCGAAATATCACGGCTTATCAAAAATTCGCGCATTTTGCGCTCTGCCAATATTGCAGTCTGCGATACATCATTTTCGTATATTGTAACAAAAACGTTTTGCCGAAAGTGAACAGGATCATACACCTTTTTGGAAATCGTGTTTTAAATATTTTAGTCAAGTGGGCATAGATCTATAACGGATACAATAAAATTAGAAAAAGATAAGTCAGATATTTATACTTCTTGCAAAACTATATGTATGACTTAATTCCCAATTAAGCATTTTACACCAAGAATACTTAGTTTTGTTTCTTTTTCAGAGCTATTCAATGTTGAACATTGCACGAGAAAGGAGCACTAGTTCATTTCCTGCCTATGCAACAAGTAACTTGCACGGTGATACGTTCTTTTACCCAAAGGGTGCCAACAGAATGCTGTGCTTAACTTTTACGTTTTTCAACAGGGATTTATTGATGGACCCTACGAATGCAAGCCAAAATACAATCATTGCATGAAAGAGCGAATGGATAATTTACAAAAACCATTTACAGAACTCTCTTGAGGATTCGTCCTATATCTATTTCGCTCCAACCCAAGCAATAAGTTTTAAAACCGAGTTTGGAACTACTTTCTTAACTACCAAACTCTGCTGCAAAACGTTTAAGTATGTACCTAATTGTCAAATATTTGAAATTGGAACGCAAGTTTTTTTTCTATGCAAAAAATCAATAATATTGGCGCGCTTTTTTGTCTATTTTCACTTATTTTCTCGGCAAAAATGTCGTCAAGCGATGATGATAGTGTCTTCTTAACACCAGAATATATAAAAAACAGGCAACACAAGCAATTCAAAACCTCCTGCCAAAAGTTACATTTGAGTGGTAGGTATGTGTGTTATCTTTTATTTCATTCCTCTTGCCTCTCAGATGGTAATGAAAAGCAGTGTTCTATACGGGCGCAAATCATTTTTGGTCTTGGTAGTGTTGAATCCCTCGCTCCTTCTGCGATTCTTAGTTAATGCAAGAATCGCCTCTGTTCGCTCTGGATTTTATTTCAACTCGACGAAGAAATTTTGTTTGCGCCCTTGGTGAACAATCTACTATTCCTTCTTCGACATTCAATTCCCATATATCGGTTACAAGATTTGGACGTTTGCTGACCCCACAGTAGGCAGCGCTGACGCGGAGTATTTATAAGATAAAAAAAGAAAACAAAAATATGACAAGGAAAGTTTTAGGATACAAAAAGATGGAAAATTATTGGGACAATATAACACATCACAAGAAAAAAATGAAGTACAAAGGAAAAACAACACGCATAACTACAAGATAGGACTAGGCAAAGTTAGAGCGTCAGAGTGCATCTTGTGGATAAGGAGCATACCTTTGTTTCTCGAAGATTTGGCCTGTTGACATTTCGTAGAAGATGTCTTACATCTGTTGATCCGTTAAAAAATATTACTCAGATAGCTCAGATCTATAGAGTTATCATCACCCTTTTTTATCGTCATGCAGCACTTTGTACAATCATGTGACTTACGCGATACTAGTTTCTAACTGCACCTACTGTGTAATGAAACCATGTGGCCGGTGGTTTCTCGACCAATATTTTTCCCTCTAGTACAGCAATTTTATTAGAGCGGACACTGGATGAACTCGCGCTATGTTCCTTGCCAGATTTACAGAAATCACCACAAATACTATGGTCATTCTAACTACGAGACACTGTAAAACTGTGAAGTTACGACTTCTTTAGTGCGTTTACTGAACGTTATTTTAATGTTCCGTTTCTTTATCTTTAATCGTCAGTAGATATTACGTACCTAATCGACCCTACATTTCGATTCTCTTTTTATTGACTGACCAAGCTAATTTCCACGCTCTATTGCGCGGCTATGTTGGCCAACCTGATCGACGTTGTCGCGTCGCCATTCCCCTCCGGGCTACGGCAGCAGGCGCGGGCCCACTATATCGCCGTGGCCACTGACCGCTCTAATAATCCGGAAGGGGAATAAGTTTTAAGTAAACTCAGATGCTTGCTTACAATCTTTTGTTCAAAATTAATTTTAATCTTTTGACTGATTTGCATTTTTAGTCATTCTATTAAATGACTGATTTGCATTTTCAGTCATTCTATTAAATGACTGAAAATTATTTTACTACGCCTGATCCCCGTTCTGGTTTTGTGTAACGCCACATGCTTACTATTGCTAGCCCTGGTTCTTTCTTCTGCTGCTGGTGGCGATGCACAAAACCCAAATAAGGGTTAATTCTGACGCTGAGGATTTTCGTGTTCAGGGTCCCACAGCATGGTTTCCACGGCATGGCTTAAATGCCAAGGTTCCCACGGCATGTGCCATGGCTGCCACGGCCTGGTTTCTGCGGCCTGAATTTCGCTTCTTCGCCTCTTATGGTTGGTCCACTTCTCTGCGGGTTCTTCGCCTACAGTGAACCAGGACAGTACTAGTGCCGTGTTAGTTCAACGCTGATTCAGAAACTGACTAGGTCCTCTTGTACCCACGGCCTTGAGACAGCATCGAGAACACAGATAAAGAAAGGGTTTTAACATAACTTTGTCTCTTTTTCTCATATCGAAGATTCGTGTGCGTGCGGGAATACGACCAAATTAGAGTCGTAGGTTCTCGCCTCAGAACACAAAAAGAAGGAGAAGTGCCATATGGGCGTGGCACTGTCGCTCAACGTTAGCCCGGTTGGGCTAACCTCGGCGAAACTTTTAAATATGGCCGTCAATCGCCTCGCGCCCGCTATCGCCGTAACATATGTGAAAACTGTCTGATTACCTTCAGAAATCGCAGTGATACATGCTATTCAAATAACAGTGCAGTGTGTTTTCACCGGTAAGCCTATTTTACTCACTATATCCATCTTTAAACTACGAAAAATCATAATTATAATAATTTTCCTGTGCAATATGCATTCCAGTACTAAGAACATAAATGAGACGTATTTATATCGTCGGGTTTACTCCACTGCTGTTTTTATGTAGAATTTTCGGTTTTCTAACATGGAAAAGCAAGCCCGCAATGGACCGTCTCGCGAAACTGACTATTGTTCTATGCGATGAATTGCGATGTTTCGTGGTACGGCCGCATGTATTTGCCGTGAACTGTCAAAGTCACAGTAGGTGTCAGTGGGAGTCATAGTGATGGGGTAGTTGCTTTCTTTCCAGACTGATTAAGTATCGATACTTCGTCGCATTTACACTCGTTCGTCCAGACTTCCAAAATTACTAGAACCAATTATATTGTACGACTAGGTAGCTATTGTCCGCGACTCCGTCCGCGTGGACTTCAGTTGCTAAGGAAGCTTCTTCTTTAGTGGCAGATTTTGTCGTAATATAAACAGGCTTAGTTTTCACCACGTATTTCAAAAAGTTTTTAATAAAGATTTAATTTCAGGTTTCCCAAAGACCCTAATAGGAAGGATAAATGGATTGAAACTACAGGGAGATTGCTTAACTGGCTTCCTCTCAAATCAAATACCTGTTGCTCCATCCATTTTACGGAGAAATGTTTCCAGATGCTAAAGAGTGGAAAAAATATTAACGTGGGCAGATCCTGCTTTGAAAATACCAGTAATAAGGAGTTCCATAAATGTTGAGGTACCAATATACCTAAAATCACGGCATAATTATATTTTACATGGTGTGGAATATTCGATTGTTACTTTATTCTGATTCTCTATTTCAGGTGACAATGGACGCAACGACGCCTAACTCTGCAAAAGAAAGTGTTTCTAAAGAAACAAGTCAGGTGATGTGGTTATGGTACTAAATAATATTCTTATACTCTTTTATGAGCCTAAAATTCGATTAATTTAAAATAAAGTAAATGAAGTGTTTTCAATAATTTAATAATTTATTTACTATTTTAGATCCGTATTAGAAAGTTTCGGATATTGTTACTGTTGAAACATGCGTTCCTGAAGAAATAACAGGTGACCAGGTAATGTTTTTAATAATTTCATAATTTATTTACTATTTTAGATCCCCTTGGAAGTAACGGATATTTTTTTGTCGAAAAATGCTGCGAATGTCAAAGACCCCTGTAAATAATTGTCAGACATAGAGGAATGTCCATTCGATTGAACACATAATTTATCGGTCATATAGCGCCGCCACAGACTAGAAAATCGAAAAATCATATGAACAAGTTGAAAATATAACATCGAGTTTTCAAAAGTCGTAAACCAAAGTTGTTGTAAATGACTTACTTTAATTGACGTGTTTCACGAATTGTGTTAACTTAAAAATGGCCTTGTATAAATAAAAAAATATTATATTTTTTACAAATGCATACTTTTTGTATTTTAGATACAGCAACGAGTTGCCGAAGGCCCACCAACTGGTAGATTTATGTCGATTGAAGAAAAACCTCGAAAAAAGAAATCACGCAAAACATTGAACAATGTCAACAAGTGACAAGTTCTAAATAAATATTTACCTTTTAAGGGAACAGTAAAATATTCATTGCAGGATCTCAGTCGGATGATGATGTTATCTTTTTAATGTAAATGTGTTTCGAAAGTTTCTTTAAGTTTATGTTTCACAAGTTTCTTTTGGCCAGTTTCTGAATTGAGAATTTCGCTAAGTAAATGGTTAACTGTAGTACTGTCTCTTCGAATTTTTGACAAAAGAGCGTGACAGAACGTTACTTATGTTTTTACTTAGTGAAATTCTCAATTCGGAAACCGGCCCTTTGAGTTCTTACTAGCTAATGTATTTTTCACAAGTTAATAAAAATATTATTTATGTGATATTATTGAGAATGTTTTTTATGTACCCATCACAGTTGTCACCCACCAAGGCAATGAAAATTTTAATCCAAATTCAGAAACATCTACAGTCACTGCTCATTAATTCACGAGTTAAAATAAGTAGTTCTAGATTTTTTAAGGTGTGCGCTATACAAAAACGCGCATAAGGTGAAGGCAAGGCGCAGGCATCTTGCCGCTTAAAACAAAAATGACGCAGGCGATATGTTTTGAATTATATTCAAGCGGCGCGGCACAGCCAACGTCGTTTCGTCGCCTTGCATACCTATATTTTGTAGGTAACTCAGCGAATGTTCTCTAAACTTTGTCATTTAAAATAATAAATTGTATGATTAGAATTTACGATGAAACGGAATTCACGAATTATACGATAGGTAGGTATGAACAAAACTGACATATTTAGGAATTAACACATTGGTAGGCAAAGCCTGTAAAAATAAAAGCTTAGGCAGCCTTTTGCAAAGGATTACTACAACGGAATAAAGTAGTTACAGACTACGCGACGTAGAGAAATAATTAGTTACTATTTAGGTATAGATGGCAAGAAAAAAATCGACATAATGTACAAAAAGTTTTTGTACGATGTACGATTTTTTTTAAGTATAATCGATAATGTACTTTTTCGTCCCCATCACTAATGTTGTGCTGCTCTTCTCATTGGCTGTTTCATTTGTGTAAACAGCGAATAGTGAGCCGGTTGTTTATGTTGTAATCAAATAGAGATTATGAGGACAATGTAGCTGTGTGAGTAAGTGGCGACATCGGTTTTCTAGCAAACGGGCCATTATAACACTTCTCCTGAGGTTCTCGCTAAGTTAGACTTCATTTGAGGAGCGTCTGTTCAAAAGGTTATAAGTACACCATAAGCAAATTTTAGAAAAACTGAAAAAAACGTTTAAAAATTTAGTTTGAGCTAATTTTTGTTTTGTTTTTTTCAATATCTGCTTAAATTAACTAAAATTATCCCTAGCGTTGTTTTTTTTTATTATACGATGTAATATAAAAAAGATATAAAAAACAATAAGTTGCAAATATAACCTTTTGGTCAGTCACTTGGAAATTATAACCTTTTGACCAGACAGTACTGTAAATATATCTTTTTGGTTAAAACACTTTGAAAATAATCATATTTTTTATTATCATTGCAGGAACCCTTATATCCATGATATAGGTACATAACGAAAATCTTATGTTAACAGAAAATAACATCTGCATCTTTAAACTTACAGGCATCTAAACAAACAAATAAATCTTTAAATTAACTTAAATTAAATATAAATTAAAATCCTCTATTAATAGTCTCGACAGTGGTATCCATTATTGGTCATTAAAGACGGCACAGCACATACAACGGAGATATTAAAATGATAAAACAATTTTTAGTCTAAACAATTTTGAATTGACTGGAATGGAAAACTGGAAAAGACACGACAAAATAATGACAGTTTAACACAGATTAAAAAGAAACAACCATTGATAATTTGTCTTTCTTTTCTTGTCTGGGAGGGAAGGCAAATTGTGTAACCAGATTAAAAACTAAAATTAAACGGTTAAGTGGTTTTTAAAACATTACATTCATCCTAAATAATACAACATAACATAACATAACATAAACTCACGCCTGTATCCCAGAGGGGTAGGCAGAGACCAGGGAGTGCCACTTGCTACGATCCTGACAGATCACTTTCGCTTCCTCAACATTCATTAGTCGTTGCATGCACGCACGCCGGTTTCGGGTACTTTTTATTTTACTTTTTATCTAATAATACAAATATAACTTTTTAAATGAAACTTTTCTTTCTACTGCGTTATTGTATGAAATATATATCCTTTTGTTCACAACAGCTTTGACAAGAATCCTTTGTGTGTAAATCTAACGTAAATATAACTTTTTGATTGGGACTACGATTTTTAGACACGTTTTTATATGGGAAATATAACTTTTAGGACAGAATTACCTGTATGATTCAATAGATATTTATGTTAGGAACCGGAAACAAAAAAAAAAAAAAAAATATTGCCATGTGTAAATATAACCTTTTGAACAGACGCTCCTCATTTATTGTATTCATTAATCTGAGACAGGATCGCGAAATAAAAGAGCGTTGCGTTTCGTTTTACATTTGTTTCAAGTAAAAAAATAAAAAGAAATCCTGCAAATTGCAAAAAATCACCTAAAGTAACCTTTTGAGTCGTGTAACCTAGATTTAACCTTACTTAGTTAAAATCACCTAAAAGGTTACAAAAGTAACCTTCTGGAAACGGTGGTCGTTGTCAACGTCCATCTTGGCGTGGTCGTTATTTCACGTAACTAAATACTACGTGGCATTGTTTCACGGTTTCACAGTTTTAACAGTACCCACTTTTCTAGTGTTTTGGTATTTCAGTATAACAGGTACCTAGTATTTCAGGTAAACTACCCACCTTTTCTATGTCTTATAATTAAATATTTTGTTAACGGTCACTGTGCTACCGCTTTCATTTAGACCCGTTACAATACCTTGCAAAACTTCCTTGTTTTCCTTGGTGCAAAGCAAAGCATCATTCTCCTGGTACTCTGCGCCCCACAACTCGAGAGTGGTGATAGTGGGATCCCCTAGCTGGAACTCCTCGGTGAATACGACTGCGCCTTCAGGCTCCACCAACTCTTTGAGCACGTTACCGTTCCCACCCGCGCCCTGGTCGTGGATTGCTGTGGTAAAAATTATGTTCAGTTATTTTGTGATGCCTAAGACCTAGAAGTATACCGGAAAAAACTACCTATACAACAATTATATAAGAGTGCGATGGAGTTTATTTTTCTTTCCATCGACATTCTCGTCGATATCGATTAAATTTTGTATTTGCTAATTGATTAATTAACAGTATTATTAAATAATTGTAAAAAACGTTCGACGTAATTATTCTTACCGAAATAAATGTACACGATGATCGAATATCTTGCTTCACACTAAGCAGTTATAACGCAGTAAAACAAGAGAAACAAGATCGGGGGGAGGAATTATCATATTTTATAAAAAACATTTACTTCTATTTACTAATGACATAGAAATTCCGGGTTCAGAGTGTCTGTCAGGTTGTCTAATTCATGAACAAATTAAATTGCGTATACTGGTACTGTATAGACCCCCTCAAGGTAATATTCCAACTTTCATACACAGTCTACACAACTATGTCAAAACAATACTACCAAGTGAGGAAGTTGTGGTAATAGGTCATATTAATATCGATCTGCTACAACGCTCAAACAATAATGTGATACCTTATGAGAATACTCTTAGTGAATGTAGCTTTGAAAAAAAAATACACGGTATTACACGTGAAGAATTTAGACTAGATAATCTGAGTAAGTCCTGTATTGACCATATATTTTTAAAAAGTTCTCGTAAAAGTGTATCCTCAATAATTGAACACAAATTAGCAGATCACTATTTTGTATGCCTCGGAATAAATGTAAATAATATCTATTACTTCACAGCAAAATTGAAATAAAACTATAAAAATACGTAATAATAACCAGATATTAAAAGACCTAGACCCATACCCATATAAGGGTAGACCTATTAAAAGAAACATGTCCCATAAGCTTATACAATAAACTTTACGAAATATTTAACAAAATTTATGAATCAAATACACGTGAAATTACCGCTAAAGACTACTCCAAACGCACAGCAAGTCCATGGGTTACTGATGAGTTGCGGAGCATGATAATGATAACAGACAGCGATTATTTGTTTAGAAGATGGAAAAGCAACCCAAGTAATAGTATATACCGAGCACAATATAATAAATGGAGAAATTCTACAAATAAGAAAATCATAAAGGCTAGAAATTATTACAAAAAACAACTTTTAGTAGAAGCGGGCAGCGATATAAGAAAAATCTGGGAATACATAAATAGCTGGTTAGGCAATCAGAAGAAATCTATTGACGAATCAATATTAAGATACATGGGCAACAATAATAATACTCAATCAATATATGAACAGTTTGCTGATACTTTCTGTGGTGAAATAGAGAAAATAAAGCACAAATGCACGCATAAATTTATTAACAGAGGGTCATATACTACCTATCAAGATATAACAATGAGATTTAGGAATGTTTCTGGTTTTGCAGTAGAAAAGACAATAGATAAGTTAAACATAAGAAAATCACCAGGCATAGACAATATACGTTCTGTAGATATTAGACATGTGAAAACTCAATTAAGCCCAATATTAGCTCACTTTATTAATCTATCAGTAAAAAACTCAACAATATCCAGATCCCCTAAAAACATCTGTCATCAGAACTTTATTTTAAGGGTGGCAGTCATTGCAATCCGGGAGACTACAGACCAATAGCTGTGTTGTCAACATTGAACAAAATTGTTGAAAAAGTAATAGTAAAGCAGGTAGCAAACTTCCTAGACCATAACAAAATAATCACAGACTCACAGTACGGTTTTCAAAGAGGCAAAAATACACCTAAACTACTTTCAGAGTTTGCAAACATTATAAACCAAAATCTTAACGACAAAAAACAAGCAGTAGTTTTGTTCATAGATTTTAAAAAGGCGTTTGAAACCCTTGACCATGCAACTCTTTTGACTGCTTTAGACGAAAGTGGAATTAGAGGTCCGCTATTAGGTTGGTTTGGAAACTATCTACAAAATCGCTCGCTGACTGTTAAAATAGATAACACATACAGCACACAACATAGTATAAAATACGGAGTGGCACAAGTACCGTAACAGGGCCAATTATATGCTATATCTCTCAGGTTAATAGTATGGTATCTGTTATTACAAAATGTCATAAGTTTATGTTTGCATTGCAGACGACACATGTATTGCGTACACTGGTCATGATACAAAAGAAATAGAATCAAATATACTGGAAGATTTTGATAATATAACGAAATGGTCACATGACAATGGAATAATATTAAATAACCAAAAGACAAAAATTTTATATATAATCTCCAGCTATTGTAAAACCAGAGATCAGAATGTGTATGTCAAGGGTCACTCCTACGATTGCCTTCACGAGTTTGGCAATAACTGTAAATGCAATTTATTGACACGGTTACTAAATTTAAATACCTGGGGCTCACTGTTGACAACAGATTCTGTTGGAAACACCATATTGTAAATATTTGTGACAAGCTTAGAATTGTATTAAGTAAATTTAAAAACCTTAGTTCCTGTGTACCAAAATCAATTTTATTTGTACTGTACCACAGCCTTGTTGATTCAGTCGTCTCGTATGGGCTTGAATGTTATGGTCTCACATTTAAAAGCGAAATTAAAAAATAAAAGACTTGCAAATAAGGTTTCTAAAGATATTAGTCGACAAAAATACAAAGTTAGAACTTAAAGATAATTACGAGCTACTATTTGAAAAACTTAAACTATTACCAATTATAATAAGAAATGCCAATAGATGACTATTGGAAAGATATTTATAAAGTTAAAATAGACCATAAATACCTACTACACACGTCATAACAAAGCTAGTCTATCTGTGCTACCAGAAAAAATAAACAATTTTTACGGCAAGCGAACCAAAGATTGGATAATACAAGCGATCTAATTAACCTACAAGGAACAAAACAAAACTTAAAACACAAATTAAAGGAATTCTTCCTAACAAGTAAACCTATTCTATGTCTTTCTATAAATGTATTAACTAAACACGGCCCGCTGGCGTGACGTACATGCGCGTTCGCACGGCGCTTGCATGGGCATCCGAGCCGGAATGCCGTCGCACTATACAACTTATTATTAGACTACCTACCAATTAACATTTTTGTGAACTTAAAAAAAATAATAGATTTTAGAATTGTATCTCAACATATTATTATTTACTGAGAGTGTCTGCCGTTAAACTGGGATACAGTTTGGCCGAAGGAAATATATTGTATAACTTTGTCACTGTGCTTAATAAAATAATAAAAAAAAATAAAAATACACACGGCAAACTAGTGTTTTTTCAAACCGGTTTCTTTTGTGAACGTGTGATTTTTGTATCGATATCGATTGATGTAACTGTCACTGTTTTGCATACAGATGTTTCGCACGTCTTAAAGTTTTACTTCGCAGTGTTTACCTCGGGTTAAAGACTTATTTAGTCCCTCAAACTATTGGCGCCCTTGCTACGCTCGGGCGCCAAACCCCGTCTCAGGACCAAATAAGTTACTTTCACCCCTATGCATGGTAACAATGTACCTACTATTCCTACAATTACAATATTTTTAAATGACAAATCCAACGAGTGTGGGGTATACACTGGTTTAGGCGAGAAAAAGTATATTGTGCTATAAGTATTGTAAAAACTTTCCATATTATTTTTCTAGTCATAAGTAAGTAAATAATGTTTTCTTGTAAGCACCATAATATTGGTTGTGATTTTGTTTTATGTGAGTTCTGTCTTTGGAATAAACATTTTCTATTCTGTTCTATGCAATTTAAAAAAAAATTATTTAGTCAAGAAATTTCACAAAGTACATATCGAATACAAAAGACCCTCACGCGAACCTTTAGGTATAGGTATATATCTGTAAGGTGAGTTACCCTTTGCTTAAAATTAGCTTAAGAAAATATTGTTTTTATTGTTTTAAGACATTTCGGCACTTATTTGGTCCACACAAGATTTTTTCAATAAATTCGGTGATTAGAGCTTTATTAACAATAAGTATGCATATTATATTAGCCTACAAGCTATCTTAGCTTACAAGTAACGGAATTCGGACATAAAGGGGAAAAAAGACACAGAAAAACTCAGGCAAAATTAAAACCATAAAATTTTTTTTCGGCTTTTTTGGGTTTCCAAAAAATGCGATGATTCAAGTTACTTAATTATGTAACTAAGTAATATTAAAAACTTATTAGATTTAGTTTTTCCATTAGTAAATTCTAAACGTTTGCTAATAAGGGTGTAATGCATAAAAACATTATTCTGCGAATTAACTCAAATATTGACGAACTATACGGTGTGACGTCGTAGCTTGAGTCCGTTTTGTATGGCACGTTTTTGTGCCTCATGACTAGAATGAGTTTTCAACAGGTTATGTAATGGAATCGTCGTAGAAGGCGACTAAGGAAATAAATTACCAGGAGACGGGCAGCAGCGTCTTCCTGAGAATCCAACCAACAACAACTGCGATCGCCAACTCGCCTGCCAAGCGTCGCGATTATGGCAAAACCCCTCGTGGTTATGAAAACCATGAGGGAGGCCTGTATCCTGCAGTGGGCGTCCAATGGCTGATGATGATGTAATGAAAAGCATCAGACGTCTACAAAAAACATAACCACGTTTAATTATCTTTTAACGTGGCCTCTTCAATTAAATAAAAAAAAATTCTGGAAGTTCTCCTGAAAACTTGCACAAAAACCTCCGTTTTGAGTTCTTACGTAAGTTTCAGTTTCAAAAAGTTAGCCTAGTTTGTTGAGGTAGTTTAGGTCACTGTCTACCCTCCCTGAAACACAGTCCGCTAAGGCAAGATAGGTCTGCCCCTATATTACGCTCACCAAATCCTGAGCGATTCCAATCGTTTAACTGTCAAATTAGTATGGAATTTGACAGTTAGACGATTGGAATCGCTCAGGATTTGGTGAGCGTAATTAGGCCACTGAACTCGGAAAGACTCTCGAATTAGAAGCTAGCACCAATGCTTAGAATGGTTCAGCAGACAGGTCTTTCTGAAACAAGACGTTACCATTTTTAGGGTTCCGTAGTAGACAAGGAACCCTTATAGTTTCGCCATGTCCGTCCGTCTGTCTGTCCATCCGCGGCTTAGCACAGAGACGGTAAGTACTAGAGAGATGAAATTTGGCTTAGATGTATAACGCCGACAAAACGGTAGAATAAAATCTCGAAAAAAATTTTTAGGGTACCTTCCTTACACCTAAATTAGGGGTGCAATTTTTTTTTTCCCGTCTACACCATAGTGTGGGATTTCGTCGGATTGGTCGTTGAAAAATATTGTGGATGTAGAAAGACGATTTTTTGATTTAGGGTTCCGTTTGCGAAATATTAAGCTTTAAAGCGCAAATTTTTGTCCGAGTAGGGCGTCCCCTTCCCCTCTCCTGGCTAAACGGTTAATTTTAGAAACATGAAAAATTCAGGGTAGTAGCACATTTTATGAACTTAAAAGAAAAAGTATCAAGGCTAAGTAGGCTTTACTAGTTCACTAGTAATAGGCAACCAACATATAAAAGTAAAATTTCGTACAAAATCCATTGAAAATGACGTCCGTCCTGAAAAGGATCAACCTTCTGTAAAGCAGATATAAAGCCCTCTTTCTACGGAACCCTACATTGCGCGTGGCCCGACACTCACTTGGCCGGTTTTGGTTATGGCGCACGATTTGATTCCGCGTTGTGTATGAGAGTAGTCAACATCATCATTCAGCCACAAGAAGTCCACTGCTGGACATAGGCCTCCTCCATGGATTTCCAAAAAGACCGGTTGGAAGCGGCTTGCATCCAGCGTCTTCCTGCCACTTGGATGAGGTCATCTGTCCATCTTGTGGCTGGTCGTCCTACGCTGCGCTTGCATATATGTGGTCTCCTTTCGAGAACTTTTCGGCCCCATCGGCCATTAGTTCTGCGTGCTATGTGCCCCGCCCACTGCCACTTCAACTTACTAATCCGCTGGGCAACGTCGACGACATTCGTTCGTCTACGGATCTCATCATTTCTGATTCGATCTCGTAGAGAGATTCCGAGCATAGCCCTTTCCATAGCTCGTTGCGTGACCTTGAGCTTTCTTATGAGGCCCATAGTGAGAGACCACGTTTCAGTGCCATAAGTCATCACTGGTAATACACACTGGTTGTATAATTTTGTCTTGAGCGATTGAGGTATATTAGACGAAAAGATTTTTGACCTCTTTCACGAAGTTGGACCAGCCTAGTTGGACTGTGTGTCCTAAGTAGACGTACCTATGCGTCTACAACTTCAAGAGTCGAGTTCCCCAATGTTATTGGAGTGGGCACAACACGGGCGTTCGACATGACCTTCGTTTTGTCCATGTTCATCTTAAGGCCCACCCTTTGGGAAACTCAACTGAGGTCTTCGAGCATTATGCTGAGGTCTTCCATCGTTTCTGCCATGACTACTATATCGTCGGCAAATCGAAGGTGAGTGATATACGATTGATATATGAGAGTAGTGTGAATAGTTAAATACCGTTATTAATTGGATCTATTACTATTACAGCTCTCTCTTTGCAAACCGTTGTTTTGCCGCATTAATTAGCCTACGACCTATTCTCAGACCTACCAATTACACAAAAAAAAATCATAAAAATCGGTGAAGCCGTTTCGGAGGACTTCGATAACAAGATTTATAAGATAATATGAACCGGGCCATAGATGAAAGCAATTAGATAAAGACTTATTAAATCCGTTTGATGTAACAACGTAGGTAGTTGAAATCCTTATCGCTATTTTTAGGCGAGATGTTGTTATAATCATCATAGGCACATAACATCCCTGAGTCATTAACATAAACAATTCTCGTGCAATCGCTGATAGTTTAATTGTATTTGCTCATTGGTTCAACTTATCGTCAACTGCTCTGACCTCTTTATCAGTAGCTTCAAGTCTCTTTCGCGAGACAGTCGCCTCATCATTCTACTATGTTAAATTAAAATTTGTTATAATGTACAAGTTTTTAAAATATGGGTTGCCGACGAGGCATGTGCAGAAAACCCTTCAAGGGCGCGAAGGGTTGATAGTAATTAATGGTCTACGTTTTGTCTCCAATCAAAGTTCTGACAGTTATTTTCCGGCCAGAGTTGACTTTCCCAGCAGGCACATCGGACCTAGAGACCAGGATATCGTAACTATGCTAGATCTTCTAGAATACAAGGTAGAGTTCAAAGTTACTGTAGAGTTTGTTATCAATAGAAGTTCTAGTAAATTGTACCTAATAACCAAGTCTTCGATTATTTTTCCCATTGTAGAGTTTAGATCTGCTCACCAACGATGCGGTCCCTAAGCAGATCCAGTTACAGAACCTCATGGAAATAAGTGAACCTATGAGTAAGTGGCTTTCACTAATAATTTTAACCAGATAAGTTGTTAGTAAGAACTTTCTCACGTACGAGTTTTATGTATCTTTTTTAGGTGAATACGAGCTGATCGAGCGAGTACGCAAAATAGCAGAGAAGAATCAAGTGTGGCGATCGTACATCGGCATGGGCTACCACAACTGCTGTGTTCCGCACACTATCATGCGCAACATGTTCGAAAATCCTGGCTGGTAATAAAAAGTGCAAGACCTAAACCTTTTTTTGAAGAAATGCCGAGTAGAATACACAAAAAGAACATTAAGCCCTACTGCCGAAAAGTTTTAACCCCTTAACAAGGCTTAAAACGGCACATTAAATTTTCTACCTTATCAAGCGGGATATCTCATTCGACGTCTTGTAGATAAGTTTTTTGATAATTTTTGGGGTCCTGTTGAGATTAACAATTCTGGAGACTTTTTCGCAGCAGGTTTTTTCGTTTTCATATCTTATTTATTTGATACTTTTTGTTACTTTATGCCAACAGCTCGAGTCCATCACTTGGTTTTTCATGTTGAAGTCTGCGATCTTCATCCTCGTCAATACCTTTTACTTCACATCTCATTTATCGAAATCGGTCAAGAAGTTTTCTTCTGAGTGGTTGTGAAGAAGCAAAGAAACAAACATACATACACGAACGAGAAAACCATTACCCTCCTTTGCTTTCAAAGTTTGAGTGAAGAAATCAACTCTCAAACTTTTTTTCGCAGGACAACTCAATATACGCCGTACCAGCCAGAAATTGCTCAGGGAAGATTGGAAAGTTTGCTGAACTATCAGACAATGATTACTGACCTCACTGGTCTGGATGTAGCCAACGCTTCACTCCTTGACGAAGGGACTGCTGCCGCAGAAGCTTTATCCTTATGCCATAGGTTTGTACATGGTGTTTTTTTTCTTCTAGAGCCTGTTTTCGTTAATCACACGTACCTATACTTAACCAAAATATTTATTAAGCTATTTTTGTTACCCTATGTACGATATCTATTCGAAGACCTATCCATAGAGAGCATGTAATGCTATAACAAATCCACACAGAGCATGTAATGTTCTGCAGCATATTATGTAGGCAAAATAATCCGGAAACTGACTGACGCTGACTCGTATATCTTATGGCATACTACTGTGGGGTCGGGCAGCAGACATTGAGACCATCTTTGTCTTGCAGAAGAAAGCGATCAGATTCATTTATAAACTTGGAAGGATTTCTTCAAAGAAACGAACATATTGACGGTTGCTAGTTAGATTTTTTTTATAATTAGAACAAGAACTAATTATTATTAATGGAACATAATGAACCTTCTAGAACGGAGTGGAAAAATATGTGGGGTCTGGAAAATATTCCAGTTATCTAGGTTAGTGCTGCGTTAGTTTTTGCTTACAATAGCAGCTTATAACCAGTGTAAGTATAAGTATAAGTAGGTCTAACCAGTGATAGCTATTGACATAGATGTCTAACTAGCGCTAAAAAAATACCCCAGACTTGTCAATAAGATCTGTTACCAATCAGAGCGAGTTCAGTATTACCCGACAAAATATCTATGCACCTGCCACCGTCTGACCGCCATATTGCAAGATATCTAGAATATAATGGTTTGAGAATTTTGTATTGAGCCAATCATAAGTTAGGCTGTCATTTACTATCGCCCAATAAACGTTCACTTCGTCATGGAGGGCGCACAGAATGAACCAATCACAGAGTGATTTTCTCTACAGCACATCTTGTGCTAATTTCATTGGTACAGACTGACCGAGAGGACAGGGGCCGTTTTTAAGAGTGAATTTTGTAGGTAGAAAGACTTCTATGGTTTTGTATTGGTAGGGTCTAACTGCAGGGCACAGGCCTTCCTTCGGAGAGAGAGGGTATGGGCTTAATCACCACGCATGCCCGCTGGTGATTCTAAGCGCTTAGGTATGAATACCTCAGACAGTCAGGTTTCCTCACGATGTTTTCCTTCCATTCCTGCTTTTGCTTCTTGCATCCCTCACGCTTGTACACTCTAACAATTTTTAATATAAAAAAAAATGTATAAATACTTTTGACAAATGAGGTGAAAATAAAATTACGGTCATTGTACATAGACACGGTTTGATTAAGATTGTTGTTTCGCAGGCACAACAAGCGAAACAAATTCGTGGTATCCGAGCGCCTGCACCCCCAAACACTGGCCGTTGTGCAGACGAGGCTGGACGCTCTGGGCCTCGAGGTCAACGTGGTGCCTGACGTGAGGAAGGTGGATTTCGCCCAGAGGGACGTCTCGGCAGTTCTACTCCAGTGCCCCGACACAAGAGGGCTGGTGTACGACTATTCTGGGCTTGCAGCTGCTGCTCACGAGCATGGAGTAAGAAGATATGATCTTATAAATAAATATAGGGGAGAAAAGTGGCCAGGTGGTAATATATCTACAAAGTGAAAGATAGAGTTGTAGAGGTAACAAAACGAGATAGGTATGTACAGTCGACAGCACATGAACCTTTGCATCCAAAATGTACATTAATTACATTTTGGATGTAAAGAATGAAAGCAAATGTGTGTGGAACGGCGTTGGTAGCCTAGTGGGTAGAACCTCGGACTCGGAAGTGGGAGACCCAGGTTCGATCCCCGGTGCGGGCATGTACCTATGACTTGGTTTTCTAAGTTATGTACATTTGTGAAGTTATAGTACTTAGCTACTTAGCAATACCACTCGCTAACCGTGAAGGAAAACATCGTAAGGAAACCTGAGTGTCTGAGCTATTCACATACCTCAGCGCTTGAAATCGCCAATCCGCGGTGGGCACGCGTGGTGATTAAGCCCATACTCTCTCCCTGAGAGAAGGCCTGTGCCCTGCAGTGGGACGTATATAGGCTGCTTATGTATATATGTGTGTGGAACGGCCAGTAAGGGACGTCTCAGGCGGGCATACTTCGACCAAATAGGGGATGTATTAGCAAAAGCAAGATGAAAATACCCGAAACCGGCGTGCGCGCATGCGACGACTAATGAATGTTGGGGAAGCGAAAGTGATTTGTCAGGATCGTGGCAAGTGGCAGTCCCTGGTCTCTGCCTACCCCTCTGGGATACAGGCGTGAGTTTATGTATGTATGTATGTGTATTAAACGTTGATGTGCTGTCCACTGCAGCTTTAGAATAACTTTACGATGAGATGATTTTTTTTATTGTGCAGTTTTGTACTGTGAGCTTTGTTCGATTAATAAATATAGCGTGGTAAAGATGCAGTGGTAGGAAAAGCAAACAAAACAATGTAAAGTATTCAAAGATCTTAAAATTACTTTTGTTTCGATTTTGTTCATTCATCTCATCAACATTTTTGTTCGCTGATTGGGCCGTGACGACAGGCTAATAATTTTTCGATTCCTCTTCGTACCTCGGGGATAAGGGTTAGAAAAAATTACTCTTTTCTTGTCGGCTCTCATGTCATCACCGTAACCAGGTCGTCAGACCATCTGGTGGGGGGCCTTCCCACGCTGCGTCGTCCGGTCCGCGGTCGCCAGTTCAGAACTTTTTTTTCGCCCCATAACGGCCATCAGTTCTCTGAGCTATGTGCCCCGCCCACTGCCACTCGAACTGAGCAATCCTTCGAGCTATATCAGTAACTCGGGCTCTCATGTACTCCTGTAGAAATATGTATTTTCCTGCTGGTCTGCAATTGGTCTGTACCATTAACAATTTACAGACACTCGTGGTGGTTGCAACAGATCTGCTCGCGATGGCTCTGCTCCGTCCACCAGCGGAATGCGGCGCAGCGCTGGCGGTGGGCACGTCCCAGAGACTGGGCGTCCCGTTGGGCTACGGTGGCCCCCACGCTGGGTTCTTTGCTTCCCAGCATGCCCTGGTCCGCCTCATGCCAGGACGCATGGTTGGAGTCACTCGAGATGCTACTGGGCGGGATGCTTATAGGTAAGAAACTAAGTACAATTGACAGTACATCAACCTATCCTCTCTTCGGTAAGAGAAGAGAGGGAGGGCAAACGATTGAGTGAATGAAATTGAGTTTACGGTGCAACCTCTACACTAGCGGGCTTGGCCAGACCCATGCAGAGAGTGTGCACACGGCTTGTGTGAATTACTGCGTGTGAATGTCGATACACAGAATAAACAGTTACACATTTCGTGCTGCATCAAGATAATTTATTTCCCGTGTCTATCCATCCTCGAATTTAAAGCCAGTTACTCCCCGTTTCTCGTATACTAATAATCTGTTAACATCTATTTGTGCTTTTATTTGCATGCACTTTGACCAACTGACGGCTGTTAATAGTACATCGACAGATTTTTAGTGTACGAGAAACAGGGGGTTAGATTCATATTACAATTATTCCTCAGCAGTTTTATTTCTGCCATATGATTAATTGTCGTATCAACTTAGTTACAGCAAATCAAAATCCAAAAGATTACCTTTTGCATAGCCATAGTTACCATAGCGCCGATATCCTAGTATGGGACCAGGACAAGCGATTGGGTAGTGTGGATGTTATTGTTATAATTATCCTATACTGTGGGTGACCAAAACGTCAGAGCTCTTGAGAACCACGAATCTTCGCAGGTTGGCTCTTCAGACTCGTGAGCAGCACATTCGGCGCGATAAGGCGACCTCGAACATCTGTACTGCGCAGGCGCTGCTCGCTAACATGTCGGCCATGTACGCGGTCTACCACGGACCACAGGGGCTGCGCGACATCGCCACGCGCGTTCATAATGCTACCCTCGTCTTGGACCATGGTATGTCTGGTGTAGTGGATGTAGGGCGGTAAAAAGGAAAATAAAATAAGATGGAGTTTTCGAGTCGCGGATGTAAACAAAAGCGAAAAATATCGGAGTGTCTTTTAGACTCCATGAAATTTCAGAACCGAAAAAAAATAAAAAATGGCTGGCCCTCTCGACCGCCAGAAGTCCCAGGGGGTAAGGTCGTGGACGGGGGGAACATTAATACGTAGAAAAGAGGTTGGACGTGGCTTGCTCTCATTTCTCTATCCATCGACCTTTTTATTGTTTATCTTCAAAGACGTAGTCACAAAGAGTTAATTATTTACAAGAAAATTTTGCTACGTAGTGTTGGCGATATCTGGCTTTGGTCATCGTTGCCACACATTCTGAACTGACCCTCTTAAGGCGGCCTCTCAAGGAGCAAATCCCATACAAACGTACTTTGGTTTTTTTATATAAACGATATTGCGATCCGCACAATGAAAGTTTACCAATACGTTTAGACACAAATCGCGGTTTGATCGTGCTCAGAATTGGAAATAACCTCAAAGGAAATTGAAGCCTTGTGAATAGATTGAAAAGCCTTATGAGGCTATGATTTCTTTTTCTCAAACATGAGGACAATTTTAAAAACCTATTTAGAGGCTGAAAATTCCAGCCATGCCGGGACTTGAACCCGCGACCTCTGGCTAACCGTGCCAGCGCTCTCCCAGCTGAGCTAATGGGCAAGTGCAGGCATCGGCAAGTGATGTAAATTGCTTCGGCCAGATGTCGCTGCCTGTATGTAAAACAGAGAAGTTTTGTAAAGAGGCTCGAAATTTCGCCGATGCCTGCGATTATCATCAGCCCATTAGCTCAGTTGGGAGAGCGCTAGCTCGGCTAGTCAGAGGTCGCGGGTTCAAGTCCCGGCATGGGTGGAATTTTTAGCCTCTAAATAGCTTTTTAAAACTCATATCTGAAAAAAAAAAACATTTTAATGCGGGAAAATTTATTGCTGTTTAACATTGATTTTGAAAAGTAAAAAGTTCTGCCCAGGTTCTAAAAGTCCGCAAAAATATTTATGGCGGTCAGTGTATGTGTGAGTAATTGACTACTTTAGTAATTGACTAATAGTAATTTACTACGCACCACACTACGTCAATTACTCACACATACACTGTTAAGACATTAAGGGATGTGCAACGAGCTGTGACTATGTTCACGTTACCACGAAAAAGATCTGTGCGGACTATACATTACTTAGTTTTAATTTCCGCGCATTATTTGAGACGACTACTATACAAGCCGGCATTTCGTTTGTAAATTAACCAAACAACGTTTGTAATTGCTCCTTGAGAGGCCATCTTAAATTCTACCGGACCTTTCTGCAACAAGCCGTAACATTTATATATAATTGGTTCCGATAATGTAGGTAAGCTTTAAAAGCAGCCATAGGTCTAGGACCTAATTTGCTAGTAATCTAGGTCATAATTTGCCATTAGGTTGTTAGCAAGGGGCTAGGGGCTAACAACCTAATGGCAAGTTCTACAGGACCTAGTGTTTTTTAATGACTCGCGATGCTCATACATAGTAATATATGAGCATAGTAATATAAATATAATAGCATAGTAAAATTTTATCTAATAAATAATCGGGGTTAGATCCGTTTAATATATTACTATCTACCGGACCTTTCTGCAACAACCTGCAACATTTATACGAGATGATGGGTGTCGTTATCTAAGCTTTAATCTGTAGAATTCTAAAGGACCCCATCAGGCTACCAGAAAAATGGTTTTTAATTATTCTTTTCAAGGCGAAAGTGAAAGGGAAAACTAATCTAACAAATCTAACAGGTTAAAAGCAGTCATAAAATTTCGATCCCCAAATCTAAAAACCAACAGCATTATTTATAAAAACAAGACTTCTTAAACACTCCTCAAATGCAGTTTAAATAGTCTATGGTAAATGGAAAGACTTCACAGACTTCTTAAGCTGCATCTGAAGACTGTCTTAGAGCAATCGTGTTTCATAAATAAGACTGTAATTTGCTTAGCATGATCATTATTAAGAGCTCGATACACCGGTATCTCTGCCTATTCCTATAGCTGTATCATACTGACCGAGTTGATGCCCTCATTAGTATAGAGACTTTTCTTCAGGTATCAGGAAACGTGGTCACAAGCAATCCAACGATGTTTACTTCGACACTCTGCACGTGGTACCCGCGGCGGAGCACGATGTCTCAGCAATAAAAGAGAGAGCCCAGCAAAAGATGATCAATCTGCGGTATTTTGACGATGGCGCTGTTGGTGTAGCTTTAGACGAGACCACTACCATGGAGGACGTTGACGATCTTCTCTGGATATTCGACTGCAAGAAGGTCGAAGAGGTAAATTGCTGTGGTAGCTTTCCAACTTGGCCTCTGTCTCACCTGAGGATGATAATCGAAGGCGAGGCCTAGGTCGTTACGTGGTTGCCAATAAGGTGTTGGATCACGAGAAATCACGCTGAAACACAACGAATCACTTGGTGTTTGTCTGGTGGACAGTAACTGACCGTGGTCTAGGACTACCACTTGTAATGCTACTCGTCGTAATGAGGGTAAAATTAAAAACGCGAGTCGACAACTGGTGTCCCGGAGTATCGGTCATTAAACAACAAAAGTAGCGATAGACTATGCCCCAGACAGACAGACAAGATATGTATTAGCAACTTCTAAGGCCAACTTGCACCACTTCTTAAATGTCACTTAAGTCACCATTAATTCGACTTTTGTATGATTTTTTTTTGTTAAATACTGTTTAAGCCACATTTAACAAAGTGGTGCAAGGAGGCCTAAGTTTTACTTTGCCTAAAAGTACACTGATAGACTTAAGTATGTTGTTTTTTGTAGGTGATGACTGAGGGAGACGTCAGTGCCCAGAGCGTCCTCAAAGGCCCCTTCAGGCGAACCTCGCCCTACCTTACGCATCCCGTGTTCAACATGCACCACTCCGAAACCCGTCTTGTCCGATACATGAAGCGGTTGGAGAACAAGGATATTTCGCTCGTGCACTCTATGATCCCTTTGGTGAGTTCTCATCGACATGCCGTATCGCCCACAACTCTATGTTTAAGGTGTCACTTATTAAAATACGATTCCTTAAAACACTTCTTCGGTCACAAAAAAAAAAGTATTGGTCACGTAATGACTCCCATAATTTATACAACTGTTGTAGCTGACGCTGAGTTGATACTCGTTTAATTTATTTATTGCTAAATATAAATAATACGAATAATAATAATATATAATATGCCAAGTTACAATTGAATGTAATAACCTAAGTATTTCAATTATGGGGTACATACATAGTTGATACAATTATATTACAATTACAATGATTGTTTGACTCTGACATTTGTGGTAGATGAGATTCTGTAATACAGAGGTCAGTTTCATTGTATCTCAAACAGTGTGCAATCAAGAAATTAACAACACACATCAAAATCAGCCGTTAATTATTTTCCCAGTTTACGGCAGAAATACTGGTTGCATAGGTATTATTATATTATTATTGTCCTTGCCTGGTTACCATAGCAGAGGGTATCCTAGTTTGGGACCAGGTTAAGTGATTCTATTGTGTGGAAGTTGTTATTGTTATTATTTAAATTATACCTTGTTGAATATCAAAAGTATTTTTATCAAACATGCTTGGTAATTTAAGCATTATTTTGACAACCTTCGAGATAAATCGAAATTGCTGTACTGGCCAAATACATGCGAGCAGCGACCGGCAAAAGTTGTATGAAAAAACATCCATATCTGCTGTGTAATTTAAAAAATGGAACGATCGTTTGCTCCGAAACTTATCCACCAAGGAGGTAACTTATCTAAGATTTCATCTAAAATTCGAACTGGCTTGCGAATATAAAGCTGTTTATTGAAAAGAAAAACAAATGAACACGCGGGAAATATTATTGATGTTTGTTGTTCGTCATTGATTTTGAAAAGTAATTGTATTTTCAAATAAAAAGTTCTGCCTAGGTACTACTTAGTTTTGGATTCCGCGCCTTATTTGAGAAAAGTACTATACAAGCCTTGGCCACAACTAGGCATTGATGGACTTACGTATGTTGTGTGCCTGTGCTTCGCCTCAGCCTACATTTACACGTTCGTCCATCAATGCCGCTTTTGCTGGCCGCTGCAGTAATGTACTAATTTGTACCTACATTACATTAGTTAGCATAACAAAATCGACTTGTAGTTTTCTTGTGCGCAGTTTGATGTACGATAATTTATTTTTAATTTTTTTAGTTACTAGTTCAGTTTGATGTTTAAAATTATATATAAAATATTCTAGTAAATTTTTGTTCGCAAAAACATATTTATTTTTGTGTGCAGTTATTTAACACTGTTATTAAATATTACTATTTAATACTTTTATTAATATTGTTACTTAATACTGTTATTTTTGTACACGTTCCTTGACTCTCGATTTGAAATGTCCAAATTGTGTGTAGGAAAGTGGGTTGTGTCTGGAACTGGAAAAATAGACCATGGACCTAAATCTGAATAATCTTTCAGGGTTCTTGCACAATGAAGCTAAACTCAACGACAGAGATGATGCCGTGTTCGTTCAAGCATTTCACTGACGTGCATCCCTTCGCTCCTTTGGACCAGTGCGAGGGTTACCACATACTTTTCGAGGAGCTGGCCCAAGATCTTTGCGCCATCACTGGCTACGACCGTGTATCATTCCAACCTAACAGGCAAGTTGGAGATCTAAAACTAATGGTGATAACGTGACGATGATCGATAACAGATTTTTTTTTGAGCTTACGGAGACTTATTAAAAAAAAACACTTATACAACGAATTCTCTTTTTCCAGCGGGGCCCAAGGCGAATACGCTGGTCTACGTACCATAAAGCGCTACCACGAGTACCGAGGTGATACGAAGAGGAATATCTGCCTCATCCCAGTGAGCGCTCACGGTACGAATCCTGCTTCCGCACATATGGCAGGCATGCGAGTCTGCGCCATCCGTGTTACACCTTCCGGAGACATTGATATGGCTCATCTTAAGGACATGGTATGTTAACACCTCGATAGTTACGCATGCTTAAGTCAATGTTTTAGCAGGGCTGAATGCATTGTGTTAGTTGTGCCATCCAGTTACGTCGTTTCCTTGGAACTTCTTTCTTTCAGGTCGAAGAGCACAGCGAAAACATTTCGTGCCTGATGTTGACGTACCCAAGTACGTTTGGTGTCTTCGAAGAGAGAGCTGCTGACGTCTGTGCTTTAGTACATGCTCATGGTGGTCAGGTGTACCTCGATGGTGCGAATATGAATGCCCAGGTTAGTTCATTGGGTGCGGCGAAGCTATACCTACCTACATATATAAAACTTTCTATGACGAGTAAAAACTAAATATCTTTTCCAGGTTGGCCTGTGCCGGCCTGGTGACTACGGTAGTGATGTTTCACATCTCAACTTGCATAAGACATTCTGTATCCCGCACGGAGGCGGTGGCCCTGGGATGGGTCCTATTGGAGTGTAAGTCAACAACAAAATCTCAGCATTGTTTCTAAGCCCAGAAAGACCATAATCGAAATTTTAATGTTTCTTTCAGCAAAGCTCACTTAGCACCGTTCCTTCCATCGCATCCCGTGGTGGATCCACTGCGAGACCTTGGTGATGCAGCTCACAGTTTCGGATCAGTCAGCGCAGCACCTTACGGTTCTTCCGCCATTTTACCCATCTCTTGGGCTTATATTAAGGTAGATTTATTTATTTTAAGTTAGTGCCAATTACATCTCATTATGTCTTTCAACATCGCTGTTTTAATCTAATTAGGACTTAAAAATTTATGTCTTCTTTTTATTACGTACCATTTTGTAAGCTAAACACATTGTTATATTGCACAATTGTTTAACTATAACATAAGTGTTAGCTCTTTTATTAAGACTCCCATTAGACTTTAAAACACCGTAATGAAAACATCGACTGAAGATAAACATGAACTAAACCGCAACATAAAATATTTTCTTTGTAATTTTACTGTCAAAAGAAATAACTGGACAAGTGCGAGTCGGACTCGCCCACTGAGGGTTCCGTACAAATTTGTAGTTACTTACATATTATAAAATTCACGAATCGAGCCTCGTAGTTTTTTCCGAGCTTTTCCCGAATTTCAAAGACATTTTTTTTGTGATTTAATTACAAATCTAGGTCAACGGAAAGTACCCTATAAATTTTGATTCCCTTCAGTGTCGAAATATACGTTTTTTGCTGCATAAACGGCCGTATCTTTTTTTTATGTTTAACTTAGAACTTTGATTTTTTCACAGTTTCAAGGGACTTTAGAACTGAGTAGGCACGAATACTTATATGGTTTTAATTTCATACCTCCACACGTTCCCGAGATAAAGGGTCTTGGCAGACAGACAGACGGACGGACGGACGGAAGGACGGACAGACAATAAAGTGATCCTATAAGGGTTCCGTTTTTCCTTTTAACCCTAAAAACATAATTTCTCGTTCCTCAGATGATGGGACCCAAAGGACTGAAGAGAGCAACACAAGTCGCGATCCTCAATGCTAACTACATGTCAAAGCGGTTAGACGGACACTACAAAACGTTGTATAAAGGCGAACGCGGTCTGGTGGCACACGAATTCATCATCGACGTCCGAGACCTCAAGAAGACTGCTAACATAGAACCTGGCGATATTGCAAAGCGTCTAATGGACTTTGGTGAATATACTTGAAAAATTTTGAATGAAGACAAAAATTGTCTTGAGGTCTTGACAATCAAGGTGGTTTCGAATTAGTCGATTTAACTAAAAAGTTGAAAATAATTTCTTAGGTTCGAAAATAATTAGAAAGATTAGTGGCTAAGCCAAAAAGGATGGGCTTTGTCCAAGTTAACTGAAAGCTGATCCACGAAGCTTCTCCACAGTATCGGCTCATTCGTGTGTAATTAAACGATACCGATTGCTGAAATTTGCTTAGTTCTGAAGACTTGTACTATTTTCTTCCGGCTCCATTATCAGATCAGATCATCATCATCGGCCTACGCTTGTCCACTGCTGGGCATAGGCCTCTCCTATTGCACGCCGCTGAGCACAGCCCTCGGCTACTCTCATCCAGCTCTTGCCAGCCGCTCTGCGGAGATCATCGCTCCATCCAAGTCTGAGGATGTCCTACACTACGTTTACCGATCCGCGGTCTCCAATCTCTTGGTCGCGATCTTTAATCCCAATCTCTCCAAAAAGAACTCTTCTACCCCATCGGTTATCAGTTCTTCGGATGATATGGCCGGCTCACAGCATGCTAATTCGGTGGGCTATGTCGGTGACTTTGGTTCTCTGTCGGATCACCTCGTTTCGAATGCCCTGCCCTTTCCATAGCACGCTGAGCGACTTTAAATTTGTGGACCAGCTCCACCGTGAGTGTCCACGTTTCGGCACCGTATGTCATAACAGGTAGGACGCACTGATTGAAAACTTGACTGTGGGATTGGCGATGTAAAGAGTTGAAGACTCGGCGTAGTTTCCTATACGCTATCCAGCTCGATGATACCAAATTAATGTAGAAGTAGGTTAAAACTGAATACCTAAATATGTTACCAATTACATGTTGGTGATTGTCAGTTACATATAAGTAAAGCTTACAAAAGCGCGTTAATTAAAAAGAAAATAAAACAGGTCCAATTCAGTCACTTCGAGCTTCTACATATTCTTTTAGGTTTCCACGCGCCAACAATGTCATGGCCCGTCGCCGGAACGCTGATGATTGAGCCCACCGAATCCGAAGATTTGCAAGAGATGGAGCGTTTCTGTGAAGCTCTCATTACGATCAGGAAAGAGATCAAGGATATTGAAGATGGTGTTATGGACAAACGATTGAACCCTCTCAAGGTGAGGCTTGGCTTATCTTTAGTATAGTCTACAGTCTCACTATAAGCAATCAAGTCAAGGGGAACTTTTACTCGTTGGTAAGAGTGCGTTAAAATTAGAGTGATTTTCATAATTATAAAAACTTTATTATAAAAGCAAAGATTCATCTACGTCTAGTTTAAAAAATAATTATAGTTACAATTTATAATTAACTGCGAGGATAAATATCTGATTCTCTGTGAGGAGGAAAGTTAATACTTGTTTATTAGTAGAATCATTGAATTGTAGAATGTAATAATACATATCTACATAATTACATATTCACCACAGCTGCAAAATCTGGCGGAACGTTTGGTCAATTGCGTCATGGAATGCGTCCTACGAAACACGCCTTATAATACTTTAACTCGCTATTTCTTGTTTCAGATGGCTCCCCACACTCAGCAAGAAGTCATATCCGAGGACTGGAATAGGCCATACACCCGGGAACAAGCTGCCTTCCCTGCGGTAAGTTCGAGACTGACTTTCATTTTGCAAAACGAGAGAAGAATTCCAAAATGAACAAAGTGCCTTAAATACGATTGGTTAATACACTACTTGATACTTAAAGATAAAAACAAAAAGAATGAGCGAAACCCTAAAATGGCACATGTTTGTATTGCAGCCGTTCGTGAAAGGAGAGACGAAGATCTGGCCGACAGTTGGGCGTATTGATGATATGTACGGAGATAAACATCTTGTATGTACGTGCCCACCTGTCCTTGACGACTTTTGATGAGAAGCTCTTTCTAAGGATAGTTAACTTATGAAATTTCCGTAAGCTCTCACTCTGAGAGAATACCTGGGCCCTGCAGTGAGATTAATGCTTGTGCTATAAAATTAGGATTAAGAGAGAACGATCAGTCAAACGAGAGAATCATGGCAATGTATATTTTCGTAGAATAAATATCGCACTTTTACATTATAACATTTATTCTGTTTTATTTACTATCAATGATAGACCTTATTAATAGTCAGCGTGTAAATCAAAAGTGACCGAAAGTTCTAAGCTAAAAAAAGCTCAACTTGAAACACTACGAATTGACTTAGGATGACGTTATGGTTCACAACTTTGTAAGTAGTTAGTTATATATTTACAAAGGTCCGTTTTGATTTACAGGCACTTTGTCTATAGCAGTATAAATTATCTATTGCAATATTGTTATTAATCAACCTGATTAATATAACCGGCATAGGTAGTACGACGGCGCGAGTTACGGGTTTTGTGACGCGTACCTATGTAAGAATTTATTTAGTAAAATGTCAGAATTCGACAATTAACTTTTGACATTTACAACGACTCGCGTCGTCATACTATCTAAGTTTGTTCTGTGATCTAAGCTGATTATTATAGGCTTCTGAGACAGTAGGAGTAATTTTAACAGTTTATAATATTGCATTTATCTTTAACACGTAACTTCAAATATTCAAGGCAACCTTCTTTTATTTTAAAGAGTAAAACTAAGCAAAAATTTATACCTAGATGTTAGTGATAATTGGCAGCTTTAATCAAAATAAATATTTGTCAGTATTCAATATAGGTCTTCGGTCGCAAAGAAAAGTAAAGAAGGTAAATTGCATCTAAAAAGTAACCACTGTCCTTATAATACCTACCTGAATACAGTAGGCAACACGAACATTAGCATAGCCATTTTCACAGGGTAAACTAAACTTTACTTAGGAGGAGAACTGATAACTTCTTTCGGGTACATACCGAGCCGGACTCCTAGCTCTTTAGGCAAGCGTATGGCGGGCCGCGTCGGGAATGGGTGGTATGACCCAGTGGAAGGACTACGAGGGTACGACAGCGAAGATAATGTGTTATCAGTCTCGTTCAACGACGTTATAGCACTACACGTGTCGTCTGACTCTATCTTTATAGTATCGCTTTTCTCAGAAAAGTCTTTTGGAAGCGTTGGTGTGTCTCTGGGGAATATCTTTGGCGATATTGGCGTGGACACTTGATCTAAAGACGTGATCTGGCAGAGAGTATCACTTGAATTACTCTTGGCGCCTGCTGAGTCGTCTTCAGCTGTTGGCTCGTATGTGAAGCTTACGGATGACGTCACAACATGGGCAAAGTCACTGTATTGGCTGTTGTCAGT
The DNA here is from genome assembly GCA_963969515.1 of Yponomeuta evonymella. NCBI lineage: Eukaryota > Metazoa > Arthropoda > Insecta > Lepidoptera > Yponomeutidae > Yponomeuta > Yponomeuta evonymella. The sequence goes on from OZ018349.1 coordinate 12,174,426, forward strand.
CTTTGAGATGCTCTCGCATACCTTTGGCCCTTGGTCAGCGGTTTTGCTGCAGATGTCACTGGCCTTAGATAGTACAAAATCGTTATACTTGCTTGTAAGAGGAAAATTATTATAGTCATCGGACGTTAGTCTGCGTTCAAGAGCAGAATTTTCTTTAAGTTCAGATGCAGGCAACGTGACGGAGGACTTGGTGTCGTCTGATGTAGAGCGTATTCTCCATCCATCCGTTATTGCGAGTTTAGTTTCTGAAATTTCTTCCTTAGTTATCTCTTCGGACGTTTTTCTCGTGAATTTGTAGTCTATGTTAGCTTCAGGTCTACTAAGTAAGCTTTTATAATCGCACTTAGCCAAAAAACCTTTGTTTTCCCAACCGTACAAATCAGTTTTGTTGACTAAGCATTCTGTGCTTGGCGACTTGTTACTTTTTACTAAAAAATCTTCCTGCTTGGTCAATACGTTGCGAGATTCTAATGAAAACGGATCATCTATTGAAATTGGTCGAATTCTCACAAATTCATTCTTTTCACTCGTGACATCTAAATCAGTTCGTCTACATCCTATAAGAGAGTCTGAAGTCGATTCTTTAAGTATTGGAGACTCGATTAGCTTATTCTCATTATCTTTTTCTATAACATTATAAAATTTTGTGGCGTCATGTTTTTTATTCGCTTCAGCATCTAAACTTTGTTTTGTTAATATTCTACTTAATATTTTGGAGTTTTCTTGTATGATTTGTAAAGCTCTTTCACTATTTTTTCTTCCAGACCTCAAGAAATAATCTTTTGGTGAATATGATTCTCTATTTTGTAATGGTTTCTCCAGGTCTTCTTTGGAAGGAATAAACTCATTGGTTTGGTTTTTTATGTCAGCTTTAATTTCATTTACTTTGTGTCCACTTTCCACTGCTTTATTGGAAAAACTATGGCTCTGAGGTAACGAAGACGCTCTAAGCTCTGTTTCTTCTTTCAGGAGCAACTTTTCGTTATAACTAGACTGAAGCGTCAACGAATCTGGTTTCTTTGGTACCCGAACATGCCTTTTAAATGGTCTTCTGCTATGTATATCGGAATTCATTGGGTCGGTCACAGTGATTCTAGCACCGAAAAATTCTGGACTATGCTCGAAGTATTTGTCAATTTTTAGGGGGATTGGCGGTTCATCTTCGCTGACCACGATACTTTCAGCACCGGGACTTCTTGGTGGACTTTCTAAGTCTGATATATTTTTATCGGACAGATCTATATCAGGCACAAAGTTTGGGTACAACATTAAGCTATCGATTAAATCAGGAGGTCTAAAACTGAAGTCAGGCATCAAACAAGAAGAAGAAGGATATTTGATCGTAGATTCAAAGTCAACATCACATGGTGATTTAAGATTTATTCCAAAATTACATGGAGATATTTCTATAGGGCTCAAATCTGTAAAATTTTTGGGACTTTTGGGATGCCTGGTAGGCCTAGTTATTTCCATGGGACTCAAATCTGTAAAATTTATTGGACTTTTGGGGAGTCTAGTAGGCCTGACGTATTCTTTGGTGTCGAAACAATCACGAATTGGGTACGGGCTTTTATTTAATCTTCCCAAAACGGCATCTTTTTTCAATTCAAAATCGGCTACTTCAGAATAAGGACTTTTGGTTCTTAAAGAATCTTTCATGTTGGAGGGAGTAACCTGTTTCTTAGGCGCTTCAGTAGTTTCTTTCAGCATGGTTTCAAAACCATCGATGTATGTGCGAAGTTGTTTGCCAGCGTCTGTTTCAATGTAATCAGATATATCCTTAGGTACACTTTCAATGTGTGTCACATCAGTTTTTTTCTCTGGTACGCCACTCTTTTCTGGACTGAATTTAGTATCTTTCATAGAGGACATAGGTAGAGGTGTATGTTTCTTGTCACTTTTAAGAACGTTGACTTTTTTATTATCTTCTGGTAAATCATTTTCTGAATCACTCTCGTGATTATCGCATAAACTAGTGTCCGAACTGGAGCTGTGTTCAGAGTGTTCCGAGTAAGAAGAAGTTTCACTTGAGCTCCGCGACCTTAACGACGCACATATCTCACTGGCCTCGTGTTCCGACACTATGATACCGTCACCCTGTTCATCAAGATCGATCGACGCCCTCCGTGTCCTCTCTAGAGCCTTTTCTTTCTTAATATCCTTCCACTTCATTGAGTTACGTCTACTCAGCGACTTTTTACATTTCTCTTCGACCCAGTCAATGGTTTCCGTATTCCTCGAACGTTCTGATCTCTCCCCCATGGAAGACGTTTGTCTTGATGGTGGCACGGCCCCTGGTGGTGGACCTAGTCGTCTACCACGTGAACTTACGATTGCACTTTTTCCTAATAAGAGATTGTTCACTGTCAGTGACGTTGGTGACGTGGGAACTCCAACTGGAAAGAGATTAATTAATGTCTTGAATTGCCCCTCGACGATGAATTCGATGCTGAATTTAATATTAAAGTAAGTATAAAAGTTGATTCACGTACCAGCAGCATGTCTAGCACAAGCGGCAGCTAGAATGACATGAGCCTGCCTTTGTCTTTCGCGTAGCCGTGCGTATTGACGTTTTAGAGCACCAATGTCTAAGGAGAGTCTATCACCCGCACCCAATCGATCTTGACGTCTTGGTATCACCTAAAAGCAAAGAAAAATATAGTTTTTTTTTAAGAAGCCCAAACAATTAGGAATCCAATGTTTACCACATTAAATGAAACTAACCGTAGCCAAAGCCATTCTGTTTCCATCGTCACTCGAGTCACCCTCGTCTTCGGAATAAAATAACCGTAGTCCCCTTTTTGTCATTGATTGCATCTAAAAATAAAGAAAATAAGGTTCAGTTTCACAAATTAAGCTACAAAAGTAAACATCTCTATTCCTAAAATGTTCTTTCATTATTTGATAATCATCTGCCGGAGTTTCATTGTACATTTCAGGCAGTTTTTGAACCGAGTATTCAGCATGAAATATAACATCCTTACTCACATCCTTATATCCAAGGTTCTCTCTATTCTCTGGAGTGAAGAGTGAAGAGAGATCCAACTCATTTAATTTATTTGATTTACTCTGGCTTAACTATTTATAAGTAGTGACGTTTTCTCACCGCCGAATGCAAAGGTGGTTGGCATACCGGCAGCGCAGGCGGCGCTGGCGGTGCCACCTTGTACCGATGGAGGTTTCTCAGCCGCGGCAGCTCTGGAGCCGATCCATACGCCACCACCCGCGCTACTAGTGCGTCCCCTGCCTCGTAGATTGCGCCGGCCCCACCGCCCATGCAGCTGTAGTACTCGTCTGCCGAACGTGCTGAGAGGATCCGGCTATCAATACGTAACATTATCAAAAATATATAGTCATAATAGCACAGGGTTTCCCACAGAGAATGATGTACGTAAATAAAGTGTAAAAATATTGCTGCGTAGCAGTGGCGAGGGGTGAAATTATGATGAAGGGAAGCCGGGTTGCTCAGACCCGCCATAAAAAAAAACTTCACCCTAAAACCTGTAAAAAAAAATAACAATATTCTAAGTCTATATATATGTTACAGTCAAAACTCTCAAACGGTCAAAACTAGTTTTGACTGCTAAAATTAGTCAAAAGTACTTTTGTCCAAAGCTTCTGGTCAGTAGTAGTTTTGACTGATATTTCAGTCAAAACTCTTAAAAAGTTAATAAGGTCGAGTTAAATTAGATAGAAAGCGCTATATATATTTTTATAATAATAAAATTAATAAAGAATTGTGGAAATTTTCGATGCAATGAGTGACCAGGAAAAGAAGGAACGCTTCTTGCAAAGAATATTAGCAATAGAAGACATGAAAGACAGTCATATTAGCAATAGAAGGACGAAAGAAAAATTTGATAAATTTGTTATGAAAGTGGAGGATGCTACATTTGAAGAGAAAAATAAGCCAGTATAATATGCACGATTGAAACGATTTGCTATAATTGAATCGTGTGATTTTAAAACAACACAAGTCACATGTGTTTTTAGAATAACACTTGCCCATTTTTTTTTTATTAAATTATTTACACCTACCTATTAATTTACATTAGAAAAAAAAATTGTAGTTTACTCATTCAGAAATCAATATAATATGCTAAAATATTGCTGTTGTAGATATTAGTATTTGAATAAAACAGTTTTTTCTATTTCCTGCAAAGTTGTAATGAAAGGACATGTGTCGTTTTAAAATCACACGATTCAATTGACGTCTGCAGTATGAAAAAGTTAGTTACAAACGCAGAGCCTATTAAGTATTTTTTGCCGGTGGAAGAGATTTATGATATCATCGATGCTGCTCATATCTCTATTAAGCATGGTGGCCGCGATAGACTCAATATATATTTCTAAATATCTGCGAGGTGTGTCAAAAGAAGAAAAGCAAGAAGGAAAGAGGTCTAGTTTCGAAACCAATTCTTCATACTTATTGCCAAAAGAAGTTTTGACTAAACATTTGTAGTAAAAAATAGTTTTGACTGAGCTCTTGTAGTCAAAACTAGTTTTGACTAACACTTTTGTAGTCAAAACCAGTTTTGATCAGAAGTTTTAGTTAACACTAGTTCTGACTGAAAAACATCAGTCATAAGTAATTATGTACTATTGACTAATAATTTTCAGTCAAAACTTATTTTAACCAATCTCTGCAGTCAAAACTAGTTTTGACTAAATTTAACAGTCAAAACTAGTTTTACCGTTTGAGACTTCTGACTGTAACATATACAAAACCAAACCTCATTGCTTCATTGCTTTTTATTGTCGAGAAAAACCTCTTTTTTGTGTTCTCCAATGGAAAATGGAAGAACGAGATTGTGATTTTTTTTTATTTATTTTATCTTTAACTAGTAATTTCCTCCACGAATTTTTACGCTTTTTTGTTATAGTTGGCTGCATTTGCCATATTAATCTGAGGCTTTAGTTCAGCGTCCTCATATAGAACAGTTCCTCCCATTAACACATAAGCAAAGAAAAAATTTGTTTTCTATCGTATAGAACCACGCGCTGGCATCGATCCACAAAAAAATTGAATGAGTAAGCTAAAATAATCAAAACGCGCCTATTTGAACAAATGTCTCGATTCTGCTTATTATCCGTGGAGTAACAAGCAGCTGCTTTTACGAATTTCATGTGTTTTTGTCTGAATTCGTTTTTATGCAAAATTATTAACGTCCGCAAAATCTGCTCCAAGCTGAGTTAGAGTCAGAAAATAAAAAAAAACACAGGGAATAAAACATTTTGTTCACTTTAACTGTCCGTCAAAATCCCGTCATCCATGTATATGTTTCGTAAAAGATGTATGGAAATGTTTACAAAATCTATCTTCCCTATTGGAATCATGTTTGGAACAGCATGGTTAACTAAATGACAAGCTTTTTCTTTTCAAAACTAAGATTGGAAAACGAAATTTGACCGAGCAAATAAAATAGTCAATTGATCAGCACTCAATGTGAATTAATGTTATATTGACTAAGAAAACTTACCGCAATGAACAAAATATGAAGGATAAATGCAGAACAATAAAAATAAACAAGTGAAAATATCAATTATCCACCACAACAACGAAAACCACATTAAAAAAACTATAACTGTAAGTGACTGAGGTAGGCTGCGCTGTCGCGGCTACGAAACTAAACCTTTTTTACTTTACTTTACTTGTACGTACTATTTGTTTACTTCCGAATAGTTCCGAATTAGTTCCCTACAAAACAATACACTCCTATAAATTTTCTTATAGCAATGCTGAAATTTGATCTTAAAACCTCATAACGTCGGTCGCGGCCGCCTTACTTTCTCATACGGCAAGAGAAAGAAAAGGAAGCCGGGACGGCGCAGCCTACCTCGGCCGACCTACCATAATGCGCGATAGAGCATTATTAAGCAAAGCGGCTACTATGGCCGATGAGGTAAGCCGTTAGCATTCAGGGTTGTTTCGATAAAATATATAGAGAACTAGGAGTGCCTGACATTATAAGTGTAGCAAATTTGGATTTGGTGACAGTCGGATTTATACAAGGGAAGTCGGTGGGAATCGGCATATATGGACCCTTCGCCACTGCTTCGTAGTCGATATGATCGTCAACTATTGCTAAAATTTTAATATGATCTATTATTTGAACTTTTACTGGCAAAAAAACTTCATAAAATTCAAAATCCACAAGTGTAACGGTTGGAATCTCAGGAAGACGCTGCTGCCCGTCTCCTGCTAATTGATTTCCTTAGTCGCCTTCTAAGACATCCACAGAAGTAAATGGAGTGACGTTATTCTTAATCCGGCGCCACACGGAACAAGCGTGGCGATTATGGCAAAACCCCTCATGGTTATGAAAACTACGAACGAGGCCTATGTCCTGCAGTGGGCGTCAAATGGCTGATGATGATGATGATGAAGTGTAACGGTCCTACGTCAAGATGGTAAGATGAAAACTGATACGTACTCCTGTAACATGTCCCAAATGCCCAGCGCGGTGAGCAACAACACCTCATTTCCGTCGAGCAGCACCAGGTCCCAGATCCTCAGCAGGGACTCCCGCGGCAGCCACGTCGCGTACAGGGTGAGGAACCATTGCATCGTGAACACATCCGGTAGAGGCGGCTCCACACCACCCCCTGGGCATATAACACAAGCTGGAGGTTTTGTGATAATGTGGGGTGTACTATTAAGCGCCGAATGTTCTAAGTCGTCTTAGCATTTGTGTAGAGTATTAAGAAATCTGAAGTCCTTCGCTTGATTAATCATTAGCAATAGTGGTACTGTAGATAACTTAGTGAGCGGCAACTAAATTAATTCTTGGTGACTAGCAGAAGCGCGTTGAAACATGTATTTTCTCGTAAACGATTATTTCATTAGCAAATAAGGGGCCGTTAAAAGATTACTCATAAAGCGTTTTGTAAAAGCACTTGTTTCCGTCAATATTCGAAAAGAGTGTTTAATGTTGTAATGACCTTACATAAACACTCTTTTTAGACTCAATTTCATCAGCAACATCTACAAGTTGACGAATTCATGGATGCATTCAAGGTTTACCGTCATATGTCCAAGGTTTACCATCAGAGATCCTCTGCAAATGGTCCATATGGTGCGCCAGGCGTGGCAACCTCAGCCGGAGCAGGTCTCTGAAAGCCGCCATGTCTGCCGAAAGACCTCGAAGGTCGTCTGCAAAGTACCCTTCAGGTAGCACTGCTTCAACTAGGTATATCATTACCTGAAAATTATGTAGTCATTTGAGACGAATACTTAAACGATCAATGGATATCTATCCGCTGCGGGCAAATGTCAAAATGGTATGAAGTTGTTTCTGTTTGGCGTCCATCCCGCACATTCTAAATTTTTTTATGTTTGTAAAAGAATGACTATACTTTGGATAAATGTGGTCTGATATCTACTTATATAAAATGAAATTACGGACATTTTGGATATATTTTAGTTCTCATAAACCTACTTAGTTTTTGATAGAGAAATATGCCATAATTAAATATAAAAACTAGGTAGAAGATAACAAAGACGTGATGTTTACATGTTTAGTGATTTAATTTTCTGGCTGCTACATTTCTCAAAGTATTATCATTCTTTTAAGTTCTTACAATAATTTTATCTTTTTGCAAGCGAACATATGCAGGCGAGAGAGATCCATAAGGGTGTTAATGCTCATACTCGTAACATGAAGAGCGTTGTACGTTTGTTGCTATTGTTATAGTTTTGCTACCCAGGCGGAATTTAAAGAAAGTCAATTTGCAGAATTTGCTCTTTATATTACAGAAAAATTGTGTCACCTTGAGTGAATCTGATTCGGATTTGTCCATTACTTCCAGTATTATGGCCGCCAGCATATTGAAACCTTGGCAATAACCCACGTCTTTATTCCACCTGCAATCCAATCGAAAAACTGTTACAACACTCAAATAACCACTGCAAATGAAAACCCGACTTATTTCCACTTTAATGTATCTTATTTTCTGCACAGCCTCCGTGCAATGGACATCGATCGTATTCAGCAAGACAATAGAAGTGCTTACCTGGCGTATGCTAACAATACTCTCCGCAACATTGCTTGATTTTCTCGACCCTCTGTTCCACAGAAGAGCGAGCACCCAGTTCTGTGAAGGTCCTATGAAAAAATAAAGAAAATATAACCGCTTAGTTATCATTCAGACCCATTTAGACGGGTCCGAAGATAACTTTTAGAGGCTTTCGAAAAATATTGTTAATCACTATAGTTACTTTTCGTAAAATTATAAAGCAAACTTTAACCTTAAGCAAACTTTAAAGATCATAAGTTTTAGTCGGAAAACATTATTTTAACGCATAAGTATGTACATTTAAATATATCCCGTTATTGTTTTAATTACGTATAGTCCATAGATATTTATCGCACGAAGGAAGAGGTTTTATTAGTTCATTTAATAAGGATAAGGCTCATTGTCTGAATATTTCCAGCTGTTGTTACTAGCAATCTTATTCAAGAATGTTTTCTTCAATATGATATACATTTATCTTCGTTGGGAACACAGAAAAAGTTGCGAACAATGATAAGGGAAACTACGGAAACAACTTACAGTCTTTAAATACTCACAGGCCTCGACAGATCCGATAATCGTGTCTGCAAGGTCAACTACAGCCATCCGCATCGTGTCCTACGTCTATCACTTTATTTTATAGCTTCATTTGGGTACTAGCATAAAATTTAATGTTACTCTAAGCTCATTTCAGCAACGTTATTGGCAATACGACACAGGATGTACCTACCAATAGGCACCTTTGGCTGGTTTCGGCGAAAGGCTATAAAACGGTTGCAATTTACTCGTCGATAAAGCTAAGCTCCAGTAAAAAGATAAATTCAAAATAATAATACCAGATTATGAAACGAATTTTCTTAGCAAGGTGTAAGAAATTGCATTAGAAAATCAATTTATGATTTTTTTTTATATTCATAAAGAGTTCAGCGCGCTCGGCATAGTGAGCTGGATGTTTGACCTTATAGAAGAAGAAAAAGAAAACCACTCCTCGGTGACGATAAGGGAAATCTTTTTAAAAGAACTTTATAAGCAAATCAACTATTCATTTGTCCCGATCTCATACAAAATCTTTCAATGTCTCGGCATTCATTATTCTATAGATGTGAAAGATTCATCTGTTTACATGATATGGCTACTGGATATGATGTGATACAGCTATTGTTTGGTATTCACGAGAGATATGCATAACCATGAAACCGATGTTTTTGGAGGCAATTTATGGTAAAGGTTACCTTCAGGATCTGTGCTCCTAGTTCTGTGTCATCGGGCTGGGCAGTGCCGCGGAAGCAGGCTCGCTCCGCGACAGACCAGTCTACGCCGCGTGCCGTCAGGTGGCGATCAGCTAGGGTCAGCCACAACTGTGGACAAAGCAATATCACACAAATCTTGAAGTGGGTGGTTACCTGACTGGGAAGATGACAGGTGGATTAGCCCATACTGCACGGCCCCTGTATTGACCCCGACAGCGGGCGATGTAATAGCGGCTTTCGGGTAAAATCGAGATGGCGCGACGTTTTATCGCGTTGTCGCGCTCAATGCAGTGGTAGAATGGCGGCTAAGAACTAAACAGCGGTTAGAGGAAGACAGTCGGCCGGTCGGATAATGGTCGTCGAGTCAATGCTAGACCCTTCGCATCGCCGATGCTGATACACGTTGGTAAATCGCCATCGGTACTTTGTTGCTTGACACATCAAAAATGTATGCAGGGACAATTCATTATCTAGTTCTTGCTGCCTTTGATATTGATATTGGATGATAAAATAAATCGATGGCGCCAATGCAACACGATGCAAGTAATTTTCCAATCGAGTTGTTGCGCGAGCCTTGGTTAATTAACATGGATACTGATGTGCGAAATTTCTATATCTATTGCCAATTATGAGCTTCCGTACCTAATTAATGAAATGTATATTAGGATAAAGAAGGTTAGAAAATAAATACCGCTTGAGGCTGTTGCTGGGTTATGATCACATTTAGTCAAGTTCAGTTAAATAGTTAAAATTATTTACGTACTCGTACTTCTCACAAAGAGATCGATTTAGATTTTTGTAAGTAAATGCCTAACATAAAAGACCACAAAGAAAACTTGTTTTATTTGGAATCTATGGTTTACTTAATTCACCGCGAAGACCTTGAAACGATGATGTGCAACAAAAAGAATATAATCAGGTAGGTACAGCGATATCATTCCGATGTAAAAACCTCACTACAAAGTGGATTACTCGAGGCTGCAAGTGATGTAAATTGCTTTGGCCAGATGTCGCTGCCTGTACTTAATACAGAGAAGTTTGTAAAGGGGCTCAAAATTTCACTGATGCCTGCACTTGCCCATTAGCTCAGTTGGGAGAGCGCTGGCACGGTTAGACAGAGGTCACGGGTTCAAGTCACGTCATGGGTGGAATTTTTAGCATCTAAATAGGTTTTTAAAAATAATTGTCCTCAGCACGGGTTAGTGCAACAAAAAGAATATAATCATGTAGGTACAGCGATATCATTCTGATGTAAAACCTAACTGCAAAGTGGGTTACTCGGGGCTGCAAGTGATCTAAATTGCTTTGGCCAGATGTCGCTGCCTGTACGTAATACAGAGAAGTTGTAAACAGGCTCGAAATTTCACTGATGCCTGCGCTGGCACGGTTATCCAGAGGTCGCGGGTTCAAGTCCCGGCATGGGTGTAATTTTTAGCCTCTAAATAGGTTGTTAAAAATTGTCCTCAGCACGGGTTAGTGCCACAAAAAGAATATAACGATGATAAATTTAGAAACCGGGATACTTCTTGTCGCTGTTTGAATTTCGCCACCTGTCTCGCAAAGTGCGAGTTCGGCAAAAAATACCAGCAGTGTATCGACTACGGCTCGGTGAAACAGAATCAGCCTCTACTCGCGATGTTAGCAAACTCGTGCTCACCTTCTTGCGGAAGTGCTGGGGGACTCCAGCCGGCAGCCGGGCGACGAGCCGCATGGCATGCAGCCACTCCGAGTAGCCGCCCTCGCCGTCCCCGCCCGGCGCCAGGCCGAACCTCGCGCTTGGCTCGCCCGCTAAGGAGTTCGATCACTCAGTTGCTTCGTTGACATTGGCAAGCTTGCCTACGCATTTCATATCTCATAACACTATACGGGGTTTGAAATCCCCACATCTATGCGAAAGGGTTGGGGGGATTTTCCTCGTACGAACAACTTCTACTATAGCAGGTATAATTAAAAATAGCAAAAAAAGATGCTAGGGGTCAGATACTAAAATTCAGCTCTAAAATACGCATGAAAGTATCACCAGATATTTTTTATGCGATTTCGAAGTTTTCCCTACTAACATATGAGTACCCCATTATGGAATCAATAAACAGTATGTACTCAAAGTGCAGGACTGCATTTTTATGAATAGACGTAGTTTGTATATTACGCGTACCCAATCCTGAACGATTCCAATCGCCTAACTGGCAAATTCTATACTAATTGCTATCACAAACATGAGGATTCTGATAGGATTTCTTGCCTCTCGATTGAGAGAACTTAATTCAAAGAATACCTTTCGAAACGCAGGCAGTGAGGCTAATAAAAGTGGTGTCATTACGACTCTCTCTCTCTGAAACAAGGCCTGTGCCCTGCAGTGGGACATATTATAGGCTATATAAAAAAACCGGCCAAGTGCGTGTCGGGCCACGCGCAATGTAGGGTTCCGTAGAAAGGGGTTTTTTTTCTGCTTTACAGAAAGAACTAACAACTCCATCGAAGTCATTTTCAATGGATTTTGTACGAAATTTTACTTTTATAAGTTGGTTGCTTATTACTCGTTAACTAGTAAAGCCTACTTAGCCGTGATACTTTTCCTTTCAAGTTCACATTTTTACATTCAACCGTTTAGCCAGGAAAGGGGAGGAGACCCTACTCGGACAAAAATTTGCGTTTTAAAGCTTAATATTTCGCAAACGGAACTCTAAATCGACTCTTAAATCTTTCTACACCCACAATATTTTTTAATGACCAATCCAACGATACCCCACATGATGGGGTAGACGAGAAAAATAATCATCCCCACTTTTCATGTCAGGGGAGGTACAGTAAAAAAAAAATTCTAACATTTTCGTTTAACTTTGTCGGCGTGATACACCAAATTACAGCTTTCTAGTACCACCGGTCTTTGCGCTAGGCCGCGGATGGACAGACGGATGGACAGTCAGACAGACAGACAGACGGACATGGCGAAACTATAAGGGTTCCTTGTCGGACTACGGAACCCTAAAAATACGATTCCGTAAAGGACATTGGAAAGTTCACCAGTTTGAACGTGGCCACTGGAATACTACGTCGTTTATTATGGAATATTACGTCGATGTTGGATTACCTAAAGTCGGTGTAGTGCGGAAATTTACATCTTCTAAATGTATTTAATGTATTTTGTTTTCTGGCGTGTACAATGAAGTTCTAATTAAACTCGTAATTTGACTTGTCTTTCCTGTGTGCTTGGCCGACTAAGCTGTCAGGATGGTTTAGATGCTGGGCTAGCCTACTCCATTTAAAAACAGTGTCCCAGGCACTGCAGCGCCCGAGTGGTCCCTTCACCCGTATAGTGTGATGAAGGTGCCACTGGACGCTGTATAAATAATCTCATTACGTATATGCAAAGGGCAAAGTTAATTACGAAATTCCATTCTTTAGGACATTGTTTCATACTAATCGCTAATTACTGTAAAGAAAAACATCGTGAGGAAATGCGATACTTTATTTTTCAGAAAATGTCTGCGCCTCGCTTGGGATGTATACAGGGATATCTCAAAATGCGCAATTCCTGAAATATGTCAATAAAAGTTTGTCATTTGTTCTATGTATTTTGAAATGTTTGTGTTAAATTTTAAATTCTATTCTTTCAACGATTTTTAAATAGTATTACGAGTTTTCTGCTTTATGGCGACCCTGTTTCTATTCTATTCTATGTAGAACAATAGTTTATCAGAGAAGACATTAGTTAAACGTGGATTCAAAAAATTAAGTATGTAAGCCCTGATATTTATCCGTGTGGCGCCGGATTAAGAATAGCGTCACTACATTTCCTTCCGTGGATGTCGTAGAAGGCGACTAAGGAAATAAATTATCAGGAGACGGGCATCAGCGCCTTCCTGAGATTCCAACCGTATACTGCGATCGCCAACCCGCCTGCCAAGTGTGGCGATTATGGCAATACCCTTCATGGTTAAAAACCATGAGGGAGGCCTATGTCCTGCAGTGGGCGTCAAATGGCTGATGATGATATTTATACAAATCGAGTGAAACCCCATGAACAAAAGTTGTTGTAGCACAGAAACTCTGATTGGGGTGTTTCAGGAATTGCGCAATTTAGAAGTAACCCTGAAATAGCCTCCTGATTATGCTGACATACTGGCTGGCTGAAGGCTGTCGCTGGCAAAGAGAATAATATCATATTCACTTTTTATTAAAGTATAGGTAGGTCCGTGTGGCGCCGAATTAAGAATAGCGACACTTCGTTTCCTTCCGTGGATGACGAGGCGACTAAGGAAATCAATTACCAGGAGACGGGCAGCAGCGTCCTCCCGAGATTCCAACCGTATACTGCGATCGCCAACCCGCCAGCCAAGCGTGGCGATTATGGCAAAACCCCTCATGACCACAAAGGAGGCCTATGTACTGCAGCGGGCGTCAAATGGCTGATGATGATTATGATAGGTAGGTCTGTACTCCGTACAGCTCCTACAGAGTACCCATACTTTAATCCATATAGTCGCTAATTAGTCTGTGAGCTGGCTAATTAACTCGGCAAATGGATGGACATCGGGGCATCGGAGACCGAAAACAAGGATGTCTGGGTTCCAAAAATACACTACAGGATAATCGAAGCGAATCAAAAGACTTTATTTCTTAAGCGAATGTGGGTGGAAGGGCCGGTAAGGGACGGCCCAGGCGGACATACTTCGACCAAATAGGGGACCTATTAGCAAGGGGCAAGATAAAAAATACCCGAAACCGGCGAGCGTGCATGCAACGACTAATGAATGTTGAGGAAGCGAAAGTGATCTGTCAGGATCGTGGCAAGTGGCAGTCCCTGGTCTCTGCCTACCTCTCTGGAATAAAGCCGTGAGTTTATGTATGTAATTTCTTGTGTAGAGCAACAAGATCTAGTCAAATCAAGACATCAAAAGAAATTAGAGTTCGGTAGGTACCTACTTATAAAGGAAATGTCGTGGTTTGTAGTCTAAAGATTTTACAAATGAAACCGTAAAGTCTTTTCTAGGGCTTCAATCTAATTGGTAAAACAATTGTCCAATAAAATCTCCAGCTTTTTACCTGGGGCGGTCTTCGACGAGCCAGCCAAGTTCTTCAGGGAGTTCAGGATCGCACTCATCTGTACCGCGCGAGGTATTCATTTGACAATAAACGCATCACTAGCACTGCACTGTGCACCAAGTCGCCGACTTCTGATTAGAACCGCCGCTGCAGTGCCATTGCAGTCCTTACTCCAACCATTGGAGCTACGGTGCACTCGCAGGCACATGGCACATGGCACACGAAAACATCGCCTCAGAAAAGTGAAACATTGAACCATCAAATGCCATCACATATCTTGAAAGCATTTGAGACTGCGTAGTCGACCAGCTGATGCGATGTTTACTGAGATAGTCACAGAACTGAACGGTGGGGTAGAAGTGGCCTTTACCACCGATACCTAGCCGGATTTAATCGCTGTCGATGCTGGTACATTTCTTGCATTGAGGTTACAGTTTTCCCGTAGATGGGGTGTCGTTTTCGGGTGCCGTGGTAGGAGGTGAGGGGCATGCGCGGTGCGTGCCAGGACGTGTCTTGGTGTGCGTTACGTATCGATTTCGCGACTGTGTACGTCAGTCGCACATAGTGGGATGCCCGTGAAGCGCCAATTTCCTTTTAATGGAGATAATTCTATTCTGAAACGTCACGACATGAATGGAGTTGTTGTTCAGACGTTTGCAGACCATTTTCGATCTCTTACTTAAAAATAGAGAAGAATGTACAGTATTATGTGTTGAACTCCTTAAAATAATGCCGACTTTTTTGTTTCTTACTATGTTCAGGTATTTAAGCTGTCCACATTTTGTTCTTACCTAACTCTTTATTCCCAAGCTCGCTCGTATATTAAGCCCAATTTTGGTAACAATCCAAAATTACACTTACGTTTGAGTAATATTCTTTCTACCATATAGAGCTATATTAATAAAATAGTACTGTAAAGGACTGACAGACAATGAATCTTAAGCCGGTACCTAGCTTTAGAAGTGTCAAATGCTCATTGAAAAGAAGAGTTCTTTATATGTGCACTAAGAAAGGATTATAGAAAATTCGCACAAATCATGATTAACTGGTTAATGATTAACAAAGTTAATCATGATTAACTTCTCCATAGCCAGCAATTCGGCATCACGCAAGGACGGTCTAGGCAAGACGCTGGTGTCATGTTAGTTAACATAGGTATAATATTTAGTACATGGGAGGATCGCAAGGTTGCTGATAGGCGTATTCTGTGCCTTGTCGAAGGCATGTGTAGACCATGAAACACTTCTCTATCTATGTCTATCCAGTTATTTGGGAGCACCACAAAATCTATTTTGGGGCCGCTCCTTTCTCTAGTATGTGTAGGTAAATGATTTGTCATTGACGATACCTACAAAACATGTCCTAGATTCTGTTTTTTGCAGATTCACATCACTTATTATTAAAATTAAGAGACAAGAAATTAACCTTGAATGTGAATTTTGATGTACTATCGATTGGATAAGGTTTAAAAAAATAAGAATATGTATTGAGTGTGGGTTGAAAAAGAAGAGAAGTAAGTATTTAAATAATGCAACTGCAATCGAATTTCTTAGACAGTTAGATTCACGACGCGTCTACAAGTTCAGGTAAGTTCCTTTGTGTTGGCATAGCGGGCATAGCGAATTACTAAAAGTTCTTGTTGGACAAGATGTATTACTTACAAATGTGTCTGAGGAGGACGGTGAAAGCAGCGCAGAGCCTCCTCTGCTCCCGGCGGAACCTGTCGCGTGCGCGTACGCAGCGCGCGAGTCTCTCGCCCGCAACGCGCAGCCGGCTCCCGGCCTCCTCCAATAGAGCTTGAAGCTCGGCCCTGTCTGCAGACGTTAGTGCAAAATTAAAGGTCTCCCTGAATTACGTCAGGCAAAATTCTCGACTGTAACGGTAACTGTCCACCTTGCCGAATTGCAAGTTGCAATATGTACAACAAAATTTAATAACGCGATACCCGCTATCTTCAGTGAACAGCGAAACTGATTTCAAAAGATACAGGTTTTAGATTGGTGCCACGTTCAAAGAGTTCATTTGAACTTCGTAGGTCAGTTGGCGTATTTTAGTTTTTTGTCAACCGCAGACTCATTGGGTATCTATGAACCTACTTTCAATATCGTGTAGACGAAAGGAACCTTGGTGACAAGGTCCTTGTCTGAACATGAAAAATATTTATATAATGTGTCTCATGAATATGTTAATTCAAGTCGCCAAACTTCATCGCTAGGACTGCCAATACCGTAAATATTTATGAAACTAACTTTTGCCCTCGAGTTTTGCTTTCGTTCGTCGTAGGAGAATTTTGGAACAGAAATTTCCTGTCTTGTCTGTCTGTCAAATGTTGTGACACTTCGCCAAGGTGAATTTCACCGATGGCCGTCAGCTCTTCTAGCGCGTGGCATATGTATGCGAATGCATGTAAATATATGCACAGCGCGGCCCGGCCGAGAACTTGGCCTGGCGCACTCTGTGCGCCTTGATTCATTAAGATTTAAGACTAACTGAGATTGTGAAAAACACGGCCGCAATCCCTATAATGCAGTAGATGTCAAACTTCTAGAGTATTCGCATAATTATGCCATGCGTTACAAGAGCTGACTGCCATCGGTGAAATTCCCTGTTATACAGGGTCATAATTTGAGGGGAACTACCATACAAAAAAAAAAATACTTGGTATATAAAAACTTGCCAAGTTCGACGATTTTTTTTCCTCATTTATTATTTCTCCTGCGCTGCTAATTCTGCGAAGACAAGGAACTTAACAAGTTCTTTTTGTATATTTATGTTTTGGTGGGATATCAAATAACTCTCAACCTACAAACGTATGAAACTATCTGCCATATTGTATCTGAATACATCGTTGAAAATAACGACTGCGAACGCACCAAGGTCTTCCAAGTAGATCCTCTCCATGGCGTCGGTGTGGTCGCCGCAGTGCGAGTGGGAGGACGCAAAGGACGCTGTAGATGACCTGAAAAAGAAAACCACATGCCAGTTTAAAGACCTTCTTGAAGAGGTACGAATACATATCCAATTCATTAAGTAGGTGTATCATAGGCGTCGGCAGAATTATTTAAAGGGCGTAAAAGAGAGATTCATTAATATTAAAAATGTGAAAGGATGGATATTTGTTACGCCGTCACAGATAAAGCCTGAAAAGATTAAGATGTTCTGCAGACAGGTAGAAGTTAAACACATTTTGGAAGAAAATATAAACGCAGGATAGCTTTTCTCCTCGCCCGCAATCGAAATTGCGGCAAATTATCGAATGAGGAAGTTATATAAGACAATTTTAACCACTTTTCGGCTCTCTCCCTATATCATGTAAGACAAAAAAAATAACCCTTACTTCAACGCTATGAAAAAGGTAGATTTATTAACTCTGAATCTTACTTGCATTTTTTTCGAAAGGTTGTATTTGTTCAGACTCTCCCCCTATATCATCATGATGATGATCAACCCACATTTTCCCACTGCTGGGTATAGTTTTTTCCCCATTACTTCATCTTTCGCGGTCTCTCGCCATCCGCATCCTTGGGCCCTCTGCCGACTTGACCACATCGTTCGACCATCGGGCTGTTAGGGCTGTAGGCCTTCCCCCTGATCACGCATCGACCGGTAATATTTTCATACGTAATGAATGAACAGCTCCTTACCAACGATGACTTTCTTAAAGATCGGCAAAGCACAAAAAAGCGGGGTTGATCCAGTGCCTGATCCATTTTGAAGCTTCCTGAGAAAACCTTAAATGGCCTCTAGCAATAGATAGGTAGATAAAATTCCCGACATATTACTTCAGTTTGAGATGGACACGTAAGAGCGAAATTGTTTTTAATTATTTGTAAATTTGACTATTAAAGTCCGAAGAATTCTAAGTTACGTCCCGTGTCGATCAAACCCGAAATACACTCATGAGAAGACAAAATCGTTTGTTCAAGTTATCTGTCGGGCATTATAGTATGTCTTGTAATAAGAAAAGTTACCCGTGTCCATAGTCAGTGCCATTAGTGCTACTCCAGTCCCTCTGATCTGCATAGAGCTCGTCTAGAAGCTCCTCCACCAGTTCTTTCGTACCCCTTGTCTGCATTTTGTAACAAAAATCATAATATAAAATCCATCAGACTCAATGTTATACGAAAAATAAGTAAGAATTTCAAGAACTTTCCTGACATCTGAGAAGCCTAAAAAGTGAACGCAAACAATTGTACATGCTCGCTTTAATAAAGAAAAGACGATGGATATTTTATCCTCACAGAGAAACGAAGGATATTATTTTTCAATACGCTCCAGTTTGTACCTAACATTTACCTGAACGTTTTTATTATTTAACAATGGTGGAGGAGGCACTACGGTTGTTTTCTTTCTTTGATTGTTAATTTCAGGAATCTTAATTTTCTTCGGCTTCTTCGGTCTGTCTACTTTTTCAGGCAGAGCTGGTGTGAAGTCCAGTTCAAACCTCACCACCTTTAAATTTATCGGTTGTCGCTCACTTATGGTACGCATTTTTAAACACTTAGTATCAGGAGAACCAAACACTTGCTATGTTTTGGTAAACAACAAAAGATATTGAATTTTGACGATGTCATTTGAACGTTGTCAAAATTGGTTGATTTGAATCAAGTGATGATTGAACCCATCAATCAGCAAAAAGATCGCACTCCGCGCCCACGGGTCGTTAATCAAACTCCACTTCACTCCGCCAAACATTTGAGGCGATTTGATAATAAATATACGAGGCGAAACCAATGCGATTAATAGTCCATGTGAAAATGTACGAAAAGATCCATCAATATAATGTTTAATAATATTGTTGTGTTGATTTCAAATTTGCAGTTTATAAAGTGACAATTGCGTGACGAATGAACTGGCCTCCTTGCTGGGACTTTGCGGGTGATATCAATCAAGTGAAGTTGCAGTTGCGCGACTCCACCGTGTATGTACAATAATTATTATTTCCAGATGTACTGAACTATTTTTGTTACAGAAAATAATTTGATGTAATTTTATTAAATTATTTTCAACATGAGTCGCATGTTTGGCGTAATTCGATGTTCTAACGTAAAATTTAATATACATGCCATAACGCTGACAAGTTACAATATTCTTTGGAAATATAATTGGGGCTTCGTTATGAATACTAAAGAAACGATCAGCCCCTATATTACGCGCACCAAATCCTGAGCGATTCCAATCGTCTAACTGTCAAATTAGTATGGAATTTGACAGTTATGCGATTGGAATCGCTCAGGATTTGGTGCGCGTAATTGAGCCACTGATCTTAATAACACATTGCGTAAAATTCAAATTTTAATGAAATTTTCTTTTGAATTCTGTTTGAAAATTTTGACGTAAAACTGAAATAACACTATAAATCTTATTATTTTGATGTTTAATTTTATCTTAGATATTTTGACATTGTATGTGACTCTTATTCTTCTTTTGTTTTAGTTATATCAATCTTTTAATTAAAGACATGAGTTTGTGGAGGTGTTAAATAACAAAACTCGTAATTTATAGGAATGAGCCCTAAATATTTTAGTATTAATGTATGTCTTGTTTAAGGAGTTAAAAATCACCCAAAATTAACTTTTATGGAGGAAAATGGGTTTTGCTATAGGTATAAGAGAAAAAAACAATAAAATATTAATTTTGGACATTTTATTGCAAAAGAAACTGAACATAACACCTTCTTAACCTACAAAAAACTAAACATAACACCTTCTTAATCTACAAAATAACTAAAATCTACTGAGTAGTTAGTAGGTATATGGATTCATAAAAGAAAATTTATCAGACAAATTTTAACTGTTCCCTAGTTTCCTTCTACGTAGTTTCCTTCTACTGCTAATAAATAATATATTCATTAAGTCACAGTTTCTATGTTATTTTGAATAAAATACTTTGATTTGATTTGAATGTTATTTTTAGGATTCAGTACCCGAAGGGTGCCAAACGGGACCTTATTACTAAGACTTCACTGTCCGTCTGTCTGTCTGTTTGTCTGTCAATAGAAAGCTGGGTGCCACAATTTGACAGGTTTGCCACAATTTGGCAAGTGGCGCAGTCAGTCAAACAGGCGTGAGTTTTTTCTACTCAAAACGTCCCACTGTAAGGCATAGGCCATCTCTTGTAGACAGGCTATGGGCTTAATTACTACGCGTACCCGCTTGTTAATTATCGCGGATTATGCGGAGTATGAGGGGTTTTGCCCCATATTCCGCATAATCCGGAGTATATATTATGTTGCATCAAAATTCTATTCGTCGATAGGCCAGCCAACTGTTCCTCCTCTAACTGCGGCAGCGATAGTCACCCACTCGTTTGCCGTCGGAGTTGGCCGATACCGGCGATAAGCTCGCTAATATATTCGTTCGGATGCATACCCAATGAGCTAAGGCTCTTCGCTCATTCGTCATGTTTTATTTGCGATTGTAAAGATCGAGGGTGTCGCCGAAGGCTTTTGACGTGGCATGCATTAATTCTTGAAGCACTTAGGAGGATGAACATACTTTTGTTAAATTTGCAATTTTTTTAATATTATAACTATCGTTTGTCTACACATCCGTACATGTTTGGCCAACAGATCATTTAGGTCATTTTACAGGAGCATTGTTTTTTCCCACTATGTTTTCCTTAACCGTAAGCGAGTGGTATTGCTACTACAACTTCATAAATGTTCGTAACTTAGAAAACAAACATGCCGGGATTCGACCCCACGACGTCCCGAACGAGAAGCCGGCGTTCTACCGCTCCTCTGCCACCGCAGGAAGCCTGAGATGAGGAAACCTGAGTGAGTTGTTCACATATTTCGGCGCTTGAAATTGCTAATCGGCGGTGGGCACGCGTGGTGATTAAGCCCATACTCTTTCTCTGAGAAAAGGCCTGTGCCCTACAGTGGGACGTATATAGGTTGCATTATTATTGTTTTTTATTCTTCTGTGGAGTTAGTAAAAACATAATATAGGAAAACTCTTATTCAAGTGTTTCAGGAATTGCGTAGTTAAAAATAACCTTAAACAGGTTGGATCATTTAGATCGGTCAGTATAGGAAAGTCTGAAACTATAAGACATATGAAGATCTATTCTTTGGGACCATGTCATCGATTTGAATAATAAAAATAACTGCATTCATACATTTAAAAAATCTGTACTCAGCTCAAGAATCGAATCCAGACGTTATGAAAAAATAAAACTAACACTATTTCTATTTAGATAGCGATTGTGTAGGTCTTAAGCAGTAAATGTTACTATGATGTCTAAGATTAAGATTCTTTAATTTATTTTTCAAAACGTCCGGGTTCGATTCCCGAAGTACAGGTTTTTTTAAATGTATCAATGCAGTTTTCCTTGTTACTAAAATCGATGACATGGTTCTTATGAACAGATCTTCGTATGTCTTATAGTTTCAGACTTTCCCATACTGACCGATCTAAATCAGCCACCCAGTATAAAAATTGAATCCTTCCTATGGTTATAATTAAGTATGATGATAATGATTATGAGCACATTAACATATATGCGTGAACTGTGCTTAGTTACATTACGTGCTAAATTTGAAAAAATTGCTTTTGTGCGCTGTTCCTAGTGTATTTAAGTACTTTTTATCCCAAACTCGATAACGTTCACTTACCCTACTTACCTTCTGAAGTTTAATTACTGCAACGTTTCATTCGAATACAAAACCTGCTTTTTCACTTTTTTAGGTATACGGTAGAAAGTTATGTTTGATTTGAAGTTTCATGTCCATGCTACAAACCGCTGACGATAGGAGATAGTTCTGCCCTTATATTACCCGCACCAAATTCCTGAACGATTTCAGCCGTCATACTATCAAATTCCACACAAATGCTATAGCAAATGTCAGGTCTCCGACAGGATTTGGTGCGCATAATTAGGCCAGGGGCCTCAGTTCATGCTAAAGATCCTGCTAACCTATCAATAAAGTAAAATACATGTTTAGCCATCAACGTGTTGACGTAACGTAGTGCTACTATAATTAACCTAGGAGGGCCCTTATTTCTATTATTTTAATATCTATAAAGTTATCAGAACTGAAAAAGTACGCTAAATTTCAAAGTCGTAAGTTTACAGGTAAAGATTCTGATTTACAAGATTCAAACTAAGCATCCATTCATGATGAAGTTTTAAATGAAAGCGTGTAAAATATAGCTCTGACCACAGAACACAAAAAGAAGGCTCTGACTGACCTCCGAAGGAAGTACAAGACTTGTCTTTTTTTCTTTTTAATCTGTGGGAAGTACCTCTGAAGGTGTCAGTGAATATAAGCCAAGGATACTTTGATATAAGCCCAAGGATACTAGTGTAGAGTATCCTTGATATAAGCCACAGATATATTATAAGCCAAAGTTGTTTGTCGCCTTGGCAACGACATCCGTCACCAAGACGACGTTTCGAAACATTCCATCAACTTCAGTCAAAATATTACATCAAGCTGTCAACTTGTTAGACAGACGTTTGTTTTGCAACTTTGGATTTCGCATTTTCTCTTTGCTATTATTTATAAGCTGCTACAGTCATGGCTCACAATCAGGACGATGACAAGGCAGGGTACTGTTCGGCGACGTGCGTGGACGTGGATTCGATGAAAAGGGAGATAAAGAAGAAAGAGGTGAACACCTCAGATGTGTACCACGTCTGCAATCTGCCGAAGAGGTTCGAACATCCACGTGAGTATTTTAGACACATGCAGGAGACTATTTACGCTCTTTTGCCCAAAAACAAGCCTCTAACGGTGTCATTGAACTTGTTAATAGCCCTTTCGAATGGCAGACCGTACCCGCATGATGCGGGATCTTTTACGCATGTTAAGCCAAATTGGTATCTTTACACGAAGTTAGGTACGTTAAGTGTTTGCATTATAATGAAGTAGATAAAGGGAGACCTTGAAAAGGCAGGCGCAGAAGAGTACGGTGTCTAACTTAATTCGCATGTACGAAGTGGACTCTCAGTAGTGGCTCGTAATATGCTTGAAGCATACATTTATTTGCAGATTGGTTCAACGGTTACGGCTCCCAGACTAACAAGCAACATCCGTTCTACCGCACCACCTCCAACGACTACGGGTGGTATCCTCCAGGTAATTCCAATATCTATTAATATGTCTCTGTACGTTATGAAAGTAAGCGACCATATTTCTTAATACATACTTATAATACATGTAGCTGTAAGTTTCATCATCATCAGCCATTTTACGCCCACTGCAGGACATAGGCCTCCTTCATGGTTTTCCCTAACCACGAAGGGTTTTGCTATAATCGCCACGCTTGGCAGGCGGGTTGGCGATCGCAGTATGCGGTTGGTATCTCAGGAAGATGCTGCTGCCCGTCTCCTGGTAATTTATTTCCTTGGTTGCCGTCTACGAGATCCAGGGAATGAAATGGAGTGACGCTATTCTTAATCCGGCACCACACAGAATAAGTATAATACCCCAAAAAATAATTTGAAAAAATGTCTTTGACTTCGCAAAGATGTATTTCGGGTCTCATTGGACATTAGTTTAGACAAGTTGACAAATAATTAAAAAATATATATGCTCTTACGTGTCTATCGGTTCCATCATGCCGACTGCGAAGATTTTTCGAGTTATCTGTCGGGCACCATTGTTTCTATTATTTTATTATGTAACCTCCGAACTGATGTTTCGAGTATATCGTACATTACGCGTAGAAATTTAAATTTTGTTTTCTAAAAGAATATATGTATAAAAATATATAAGGTTTCTTGGGAAGAAATGTTCAATAAGACAAAATGAGACTTTGAACCTCAATGTAGTTGATTTTCCAGAGAATAAGTGGCTTTCAGGAAGGCTGTTAGTAAATTAACACCCGGCATAAGCTAATACATAAAAATCTGGTGTCACAGTGTTTGTTATCGAACTCCTCCGAAACGGCTTCACCGATTTTTATGATTTTTTTTGTGTATATTGCAATAATTTTGGGTGGTTTAAAACACACCTTAGCAAAATTAATGTACCTGACAATAGCTATCAAACACGCAAGTTCGTTTTTTAAAAAAATATTTTTTTATAAATATCTCGACACAACTCGAATCTATTAGATCCATTAGTAGCCATCCAAAGTGGTGCGTACGTGCAGCGAGTCCGCGGGTCGTTGTTCTGTTAGACGGATAGGCGGTTCGCGAATTTTTCTAAATAAGATTTCTCAACTCGAAAAAGGATTTCTCAATTTTTTTTTATTTACGTCTATGCTTAATGTAATAGTCCAAATAGATGCCATTTTTAATTACTAATTACATAACCGCGACTTTTAAACCACCCAGAAATGACCGTGTATTTGGTAGGTCTGAGAATAGGTCGTAGGCCAATTAATATGGCAAAACAACGTTTGCCGAGTCATCTAGTAATATAGACCATTTTAGAAATTTTAGAAATACTTTTGATTTATGAATGCAAATCTTATTAACTATCGATTGTTGAATTTTGAACTAATCAAACCGAATTTTCGACTAACAGGAAGCCATCATTGATAATGTGTAGGCCCCAGATTGTGTTTTGAGGTGTAGGCTTTCAAAACTACAAGTAACCAATCTCGCTTTTGGTGTTTCTCAGTTTCCCTTGTTTCAATATTACGTTTCTCCAATAGGTATCCATTCAGTGACAAACATGTACCTCCCGAGGAACCAGCGGTTCACCAACACTGTTGCCCCGTTTGGCATGTACAGGAACTATTCTCTTAACACAGGGACAGATGAAAGTAGTTTTTAGTTTGTCTTTTGTGGACGTAGTCAATAATTTTTAGATTTTTTTTTAAAAACCTATTTAGAGGCTAAATAATAAGGTCGCGGGTTCAAGTCCCGGCATGGGTGGAATTTTTAGCCTCCAAATAGGTTTTTAAAATTGTCCTCAGCACGGGTTAGTGCAACAAAAATAATATACTTACCTAATGATTTTTAATTTTACTAATTTTTTTTCAATTTTGCATTTTGTATTTCACTCGTTAATTAAGTATTGTTTTCATTTATCAGATTTGTCAAAAAAGATCGATACAGACCGATACTCAAGTATGTTTAAATCAATTATAACTTACGTGTTTCGTGTCAAACAATGTTTGTTCATCCTGTTCAATTATGTTTGTGTTCCTTTCTTGTTTTTTTATAGTTTCTTAGCTAAGAATATTTAAGTTAATTTGTGTTTGTTTCTAAGTTATCGTATGAATAAAGAAGAATTACTTTTAGTTCAGATAACATCAGAGGCGTTTTTGTTTTTTTTTTAACCGAAAGCAGGTTATTTACCTACTACATTGCAATTAGGGAGGTACTACACATTGCTATTACAGTTTCAATAGGCGTTAACTCACATTCATTGTGTAAAGATGATTTATTTTGGTATTTACGAAGTTAAGAACTTCTGGTTTTTTGGAGTTTACCAGAGTTAAACTCGAGTCTGTACATTAGCTTATTTTATACTGAAGAGGTACACGTAACAGCTACTTTTCATTTCGGTTTGCTGGGAAGTATGCTCCTCAGCAGTACAACTATAAATAATTATGTACTTGTAAGTGGTAACAGTACAATTTTTTTAAGGTTATTGTGAACATGACTGAACACCAATCTGCCTTATAAAGAATCTGCCATAGCCAGAATCTGCCATAGACAGAATCTGCCACAACCAGAAGGTACAAACCTTTAATTCAAGCCCGTACTCTCTGAAAGAAGGCCTGTGCCCTGCAGTCTACAAAGTATTGAACCTTGTTTACCGGAATATTTGTTATTATCAAGCCTGTATACTATATGTAATGTATACTACTGGACAAGCGGTGGTAGTCCAGTGGGTAGAACATTGGACTCGGAAGCGAGAGACCCAGATTCGATTCCCAGTGCGGGCTACCTGTGACTATGATTTTGTTTGTGAAGTTATAGTAGCAGTACCACTCGCTAACTGTGAAGGAAAACGTCGTGAGGAAACCTGGGTGTCTAAGTTATTAACATACCTCAGCGCTTGAAATCGACAATCCGCAGTGGGCACGCGTGGTGAATTAATGATTAAGTCCATACTCTCCTTCTCAGAGAAGGCCTGTGCCCTACAGTGGGACTTCTACAGGCTGCTTGTGATATGGTATGATACTACTGGATGTAGTAGTTTTGCGATATTTTAGTATCCATCTTAAACTTAAGATGGATACTAAAATGTCGCAAAAACGACAATATCACAATCTCTCCCACCTCTTTTGCGCAGGCATCCACTCCATTCCGAGTGCGTTCTTCCCGTCGGGTCAGACGTTCACCAACAAGCTGGCGCAGGCGGGCATGTACCGTAACTACAGCCTTAACACCGGCATGGACCCGGCGCCGCCTAAATGAACTTTGTCGTGTGGCTTTTAAGTGTCTCATGAAGGCGTGGAGCACATAGGAAGGACGTGGGCAGAGGGCGTGGAAAAGACGCCGCGTCCTTTCAATTCACTTTCATACAAAATTTACTGAAGCGATACGACATAGCCCCACACAGATAAGACAGGGCGAGGACGCAAACTCTATATAACGTCGCGTCATTTCCACGCCCTCGCCCCACGTCCTTCCTGTGCGCCGCAGGCCTTACACAGCCGGAGGCCCCATCCTCATCTTTCTATACACAGCCGGAGGCCCCATCCTCATCTTTCTATAAGTGGTCTAACCTTGGTTATAGGCTTAGATCTATTCGATCAGACGCCGGTATGCAGCATGAACTTTTAGCGAGAACGTTTACGGTGTTCTTTATAAAAACACGATTCCTATAAAACAATTTTTAGAGGCAGTTTAAATAATCAGAGGGGTGTTTTAGAAGAATTTATTGTGTTTTAATATAACACCGTAGACTTTTTTGTCACGCTGTGTAGAGACGTCCATAACCTGTGTGACAGATAATTTCAGTCTGTACAAATCGGATTGAGAGTAGGTACTTGCATGTTAATACGGCTAATAAAATGCAATTTTTTAGTGTGATCTAACTGGCCGAGGCTAATACCGGATATGAGATAGTTACCATTTTACAACACATATCCAACTGGCTGGTTGTAAGGTATGGTTGTGCGTATGCGAAACTTATAGCAGTATTTAAACAATCGTGCCACAGAAACCATATAAGTACGTACTCAGTTATTTGTTTTTTTTTCTCTAGCAAACAAGTTTAAAAAATGTTGGAAACGAATGTTGAAAAGCTGTGCTTCATTCATTACCTGGTATGACGCAGGAACTTTATAGGAACTGGTGATTTTAGCAGCTTCATCACATTTAGATGTGTTTGTGTTTGTATGATGTTCTATTATACCTACTTATACCGTTATGATTGTTTGAATAGTAAAAATGTTATGTAAAATAACCATATTTACATACCTATTTAATGGTTTTCTGATTGCAGGAGAAAATATTTTAGAAATATTTTTTTAAACTAAATATTCTTTGAATTTGTTTTGTTATATTTCATAATGATTTAATTTAATTATTTCCTAAATTACTGTATTTTTTTAATAACTATTAATACATATTAATATTTTGTAATTTTTAAATATTGTTATCGAAGTAGCTGTGTTCAATATAGATTTTCATTAAGATTATTCTTTCTTTATTCGAAACTCCAATGCCTTTGACTCACCCGTTAAAATAATCAAGTAGGTATCTGCTTAGTTCATAAAGTTACAACATAAGTGGGTTTTATATGAATTGGTATTTTAGATTGAAAATAAAACCACATTGTATTTATTGACTTACCAAAAGAGGTATTTATTTTAACATGCATTCATATTTCAGTTTATAATATTTCTATTAATTTTAACATAGACATGGATGTTAATTCGATCCTCCCCAAAACTTTCAATGTTGGAATTAATTGGTGATTATGGCTTTCATTACTTTTACCTGTTTTTTTTACGAGGAATTTACAGGATAGCTCTCAAGTATCTTCTGTTTTGTGTATAATTATCCTCTTCTTTTACATGGTAGTACTTTATGATAGTTAAATCCCATACGAGTATATAGTATATAACTTGATTAGCAACAACAACAACAGCGTTTATGTTAACTTACTGTGTAATGTAGAATACAGAGTGATGCAAATGAGCCTTACATTTAATTTTAAAAATTACATTGTAATGTATAGAGTTTACCGTGTGTGTTACTATATATAAATATGCAAGCTCCAATAAAGTTTCCAGCAATTGGCAATTGGTAGACCTAAACTTTTACGTAATCGAGAGGGAGACAACAACCACAATATTGATTTCAGACTTCTGCCTTCCTGATTCTACGAGTTTCGGACCTATAATAACATTTTCAAAATGTTCGGTCTTATTTTTATTAGATTTGCGGTCAAACTCAGCAGTTTGCACCAAGTCAGCACCTCTGAGAATGAGGTAAAATGGCATATTTACACGTACAACGAGCAATGAAAAATATTAACAACCTACAATGAAAAATATTAACAAAAGCATAATTTTATTTCCACTAAAATCAGTTATTTCTTAAGTCACTTTGAATTTGCTAATGTTATGTATCTGTTTCCAAAGTATAAATGTACATGAGGTATGATTGCAGAGTAGCAGAAGCGGGCATTTATTTCCATTTGAATCACTCTATATAGCTATAGGAAGTGAAACGCAATCATTCATGATTTGAATATTTCAACTAAATTGACTAGAAACAATTTTAAAAAACCTATTTAGAGCTTAAAACTTCGACCCATGCCGGGACTTGAACCCGCGACCTCTGGCTAACCGCGCCAGCGCTCTCCCAACTGGGCTAATGGGCAAGTGCAAGCATCGGCGAAATTTCGAGCCTCTTTATAAAGTTCTTTGTATTACGTACAGAAAACAATTAAAAAAAAAATTATTTATGAAAGAATCTATTAACTTAATATGTTACTGTAGATAACAATACAACAATTAAATATAGTTTAAACGTCTATAGCATTCATATTTTATAATAATTAGCTACTTAATTGCGCTCTTCATAGACACTTATCGTTTACGCATAGGTAGTACACGATATTCACTAAACCATTTTGTGACCAAACTAACTACTCGTGCATATAAAATTGTAACCTAACAATACAATCATTCATACTATACCTTTGGGTCTGACAAAGTACCAAGGCCTCTGAAAAAACAAAACTTGGTATAGGTGCCTAAATATTTCAATAGATGGTATCTGAGTTATAATCCTTATGCATATTATAAGATAGTTATATTATTTGAATAACTAGTTTTCGTTGTAAAATCTACGATTACATTTGATTGTGTGAGGTTTTATGGTAGTGTCCACAACACAATATTGTAATTGATTAAATACTTTTTCTGATTTGCGCACAGCGCCATTTTGTTGACTCTACGTTCCATATTAAGCTTACATAATAATAAATACTATAATGTTTTATTAAGTTAAAGAAAAATACTTAGCAATTCGATATGACGACACATCACATGACCGTACATGATTAATAAAACATAGACTTTCTCTAAAGGCTTGAAACTATAGTTCTAGGTTCGAGGGATGCATAACAATCGTATGTAGAAATTATTAATAACATTGTACAACATTTTGTTCTTAACACTACTTCAAGATACAACATAGAAAAGATATAAACTGTGGAAAATTCTTGCGATTAACAATATTGTCTTTTATTAGCTTTGCTCTGAAACATTCCAACAATTTTCAAGCTTAAAACTTCACAATACGCTTTAGTTTAAAACTTTTAATTTTGTTGACACATTATTCCAAATGTATAAATATTTGACACTGCCACTGAAAATAAACATGTGATTAACAGCAGTGTGTCTACACAGAGAAATTGTAGCGGGTCGGGACCGCGTAGGTTTTAGAACTCACGGAAAGTAGAAAAAAATATGTTTACTTAATGCTTAAACTTCAATACTAGTTATTGCTACACAATATTTTATTTGTCATGTCGTTTGATAAAATTCGTTACATTATAAGCACGATTTAGGTACAAGGTTAAATGTATGTGTGACTATATATCTAAGTATCGGCCGAAACCTCAGATCTTCTAAAGAAGGGTGTAGTCACATATAAAGCGTGATCTAAACGTTTCACATACAGTTGTGATAAGAAGGATACACTACAAGTAGGCGCGATAGACATAATATCAGTCATCGCCGATGACACGAGTTCGATCACAATGCAGCTCAGTTGATTCTGTTAAATCGTATCATAAAATTATTGTAAAAAACCTATAGTAATGTTTTATATTAAAACTAATCATTAGTTTCCACT
Source organism: Yponomeuta evonymella (assembly GCA_963969515.1). Lineage (NCBI taxonomy): Eukaryota > Metazoa > Arthropoda > Insecta > Lepidoptera > Yponomeutidae > Yponomeuta > Yponomeuta evonymella. The sequence goes on from OZ018349.1 coordinate 12,204,962, forward strand.
TGTGTTGAGCGTCACGGTAAGAAGGTGGTCCCTTCACTGGTGTGTAACGTTCGTCACGTATGAAACACGTGAACTGAGTATTGGGATGACAAATAAATCGGACGCTTATCGTAAATTCTACCTTTTAAAAAAATCTGTTTAATACGATAGATCACTCTGTAGCGAATCTCTTCACGGTGACAATGACAAAGGTTTTTCGTCTCGACGAGCGACAGATGCGACAGACACAGTAGGTATTACCATTATGTCGAGTGCCGGCAAAATGCTCTCGCAACGATTCTTCATGAACATTTGACTATTGTGCTGATCACAAAGCACAACTCTATAACATTCGCCTTTTCATTTGCAGTAAAAGTGATTTATGCGGCGGTGTCTAGATTTTGCCACGCAAGACGGTACAAAACAGCTTACGATGTCTCAGTATATATTTACTTGCTTTTTTACTTAGCGAACCACTTGACTTTTTATCAAACAGTCAATTTTCTATCCTGGATAATACTAGCAGTTTTTATATTAAATTCAATCCGGTTGGCGCTTAACCTTTGTATCGCCTGGGCTGCGCTTCATAAAACTATAATCCCTATTTTATTATGACGATTCGATATACATGGGATAGCCGATTAATACAATAAAATTTGTCCCCCTACTTCTTAAGGTGAGGATACACGACGACACTGACACTTGACACAAAATGTCGACACTAGTGTCGATTGCGTCCACATGGTAAGCAATTTTTTGTGTCGACATTAGTGTATACATCTAGTGTCCCGGTTCTAGTGTATTGGCTGTCTACACGAGCAAATGCGACATTGACTGCAACTCAGGGAATGTACGAGACATTCCCTCACCATGAATCGACCGCTGCCACGATTGTCGGGATAATTGTCTTTTAATTAAAACGTGTCGTCGTAAAAAGAGATCGATATGGGTTAATGGTAACGTTGGATTAAAAGAAGAACACAGCTGAACTGAAAAACTGGGCATGAAACACTCAGAAATTCAGTAATCTTTAAATCTTTTAACTAAATATTGAATACATTCATTATTTAGCTAAAATATTGTACCTTTCAAGTGTTTGACGAAATTTCGGTCCACGAGCCTCTTTATTAGTCGAGCCCTGGCTAGGCTAGGCAATCGATGAAAAAACTGAATAAAAAGTTATTATTTGCGTGTAATTTAAAGAACTCTTTACAATGGACACAGCCCACACAGTGACACATATACTAGACGAACTGTGCCGGCTGCCGGCCGAGTGTGCGAGGGTCTACAAAAAATTCACGCAGGTTGGAAATTTGCGACACTTAAGCCAGACACAGTGCATGCCCTGTCCCCACGGCAGCGAGACCAGACACGTACGCTAATCGCCTGTGGAATGCACACAGAATTGTCATAGTAAACCATGAATTGTACTTCTACGAACGGGCCCTGATGGTAAGCGCAGGAGGATCAAGCGACGACTTCTTACAAATGTTTAATTAACTCTGCCGCAACTATTGCTCAACCGAGTTCCTGCCCTCCTTTTACATGTCCCCGAAGATACCTGCGAAGGTTTTCCGCAGGTTCTTCATGGTATCCTCGGCGTCTTCGGTGAGGGTTGCGCTGAGGGAGCCCTGGCGGGCGAAGCCACCGCGGGCGGCGGCGGCGGCGGGCGCGGGGCCGGCCGGGGCGCCCGCGCTCGGGGCGCCGGAGGCGGATGACACCGATGATGTCTGGGATACTGTTGAGGTGAGAGGACTGGCTATTTACTGGTCCGGCGAAATTTTCTATGACAATGTTCCATGTTTCATGCAGGGGGTTATTCTACTGATCATTACAAATACTTTTACTAAGATATCAAATCCGAAATATCGAAAAGAATATTAGGTATTCCATACAACTTTTTTATATCATCCTATTTTTTTACATTAAGAGTACTAAATATTATAAGTATCTTATATCTGTAAATTACTCGTGTGCAATAAAGAGTTATCTATTCATTTATCTATATTTGTTCAAGCAAATGTTCATACAAGAACTGTCCTCCAATAAGATATACTTGTAGAACGAGCGTTCTAAAGTTCAATGTGAGATTATTAAGACCATTACGAGAATATCAAATTAGAACTCTAAGCAAGTGTGTAATAATGATCTGTCGATCTCTTGGTACAATGTTATTAACCTCGCCTATAAATCTCGCTTTAGTGATAAACTAAGCTTGCTCGGAAAAGCGAGACCTCAACTCTAGTCATCTACTCTTATAATGCATAAAGTCACCACAATCGGCAGTGATGCCAGATATTGCCAAAATATTGGAAAACAGTCGCCCAAAAATCACCTAGGCTCTCGTAGCCCAAGTCGCCTTAATTTTCAGCCATATAGCCTAAAATCAACTCAATAAAATAAATTTTTTTGAATAGTGGCGCTTGTAGTTTTGTACCCAGCTTTCGTTGTAAAATTATCTTAATTATTTTTAAAAATATGAATATTATTTCAGAGCAGTCGCAATATGTATGTTCATCGAACCATTACAGCAATACAAAAAAAAACTACACATCTATGCCCGAAAAAAATAAAATAAAATATAAAAACCGACTTCAAAACACTCCAGCACCCAAAAGTTAGAAATAATTTAAAAAAATACCTTTAAATTAGAAGTACGCATATGTGTAGGTATTGTATCAATATAATTACGCGTCGGTGTTCAAAATATGTGCTGGTCATGAAACTGGGCACCGACTACAAAATTATACTTCTTAGTACTCACTCTGCGAATCGCGGCGCGTAAGCGGCGGTGGCGGAGGCGGGCCCGCGGGCTCAGCCGGGATTGGCGGCAGCGGGCGGTCGATGGAGGCGCCTGCGGTGAGAGGCGCGGGTGGCGGAGCGCTCGGCGGCCCCCCCGGCAGCCCTGGCGCCCTCTCCTCCGGCGACCCTGCCGAGCTGGTCGACACAGACGAGCGGGACGTCGTCTTGGTCATGGTCACGCCCGGGCGGCAAACGTTCTGGATAAAGATGGCACGGCTTATTCGTTTAATATAATTGATATTGAATGGATTCGTGTATTTACTTATCTATCTATCTATATAGCCCATGAAAGTCACCCACTGTTAGACATAGGACTCTTTACCATCACGCCAACCTCGTGCTGATACTTATACTTGAATCCATTTAGAATAATTAATTTCTAAAACTTGTTAACGCAATAGGGATTCCCTGTAATGTTAGCTTTAAGTTTTTTGGCAATAAATAAATTAAAAAAGAAATATATCAATGAGAACCGAATGTATTTGGTAGAGACGGGTTGAAACATAGATATCACCGATATATTTTATTTATTTATTTCTTTCTTTATTTATAGATATCATGATCCAATATTTTGTTAGTAGCAATAAATATAGACCTTAGCCTATTATTACCATTTAATGTCTAGCATTAATTTGGTTCTGGTCTGGTTTGTTTCTCATTAGGATCCAAACCAGAGGATTATCCATTCGTGATGCAATTGCGCTCAGAATGCTCAGTACCTAATGATGTTGACTTTTTTCGCCAGATAGCGCCAAAATGGGGCCTACATGGGCCTCGGCAAACATTGACGAGGCGTGCGGAAGCGCGGCAACCGCAACGTTGTAGGCTTTTTAAGTGTACGTAAACCACAAACCCCCCGAGTAGAGTGACGTGAGTGAGCATTGACGTACAGTACATTGTCGGTTAGGATATCGTACGCAAATACACTTTTAAGCGAAATAGTTTCTGCGTGCTCGGAGTAGATTTTAGGGTGTCAGATTAATTTCGAAGACTTTTTTCGTTAATCTGACCTAGGAAGTTTCTTAGTTAATTTTCTGGTGCAAGAAAGAAGAGAGTGACAACCGAATATTTTTTTTGAGTATTTCTGAGCACCGTTGCTTTCCGTTCCAAGCGAGAAGATTCTATCCAGGGGGTGGAACAAACTGGAGCGACCACAAATATAGTGGTGTGTGAAATACATTTATTTATCACCACATAAACATGCATAATATAATAATCATAAAATTTGTTTATTCATTAAACAATATCAAATTACAAAATTGTGTCGGAGCCCTGTACTAAGCAGTGTTACAGAGCCGCTCCTCCTCTGATCTAAAGTTTTTGTAATAAACAAATGCTTACAAAAATTAAATCGAAAACAATGTGCATGTATTTGAAATGAAAAATGCAATCATAGAACCAATAACTATTTAAAATTAGTAGTAAATGTGCAAGACATAAGAAACAGAAGGAAAATATAAACACAATGCAGAAAACAACAACGTGTAGGGATATTATTATTTTTATTAATTCTTTATTGCACAAAGACAGTGTACAAAAGGTGGACTGAATGCTAATGGCATTTTCTACCAGTCAACTTGCAGTTGTATATTGTATTGTAAACGATATTCTTGTGCATAACCTCACCTGCATACGCTGGAAGACGAGGTCAGCGAGGTGGCGGCGGTCCTCCTCCTGGGAGTCGCCCATGAAGGAGGTGGCCGAGTCGTTCAGCTCGATGATGTGCTCGCGGCCATCCTTGCCCACCACTAGCTCCAGCGCGCACACCTCCAGCCCGCCGAAGATCTCGCTCACCTGGGAAGTGAGCCACACTGCTTTGAAGAGGGTCCACGGGCCGACACCAATGAATAATATAACTTCCACCTTCCGCACAACATAATCACTTGTGTTGGTCCCAAACTAGGATCCCCTGTGCTGTGGTAACCAGGCAAGGACATCGCAAACATGGAAATGCACCCAGATATATGGCGACCCCCAGCGGTAATCGAACCCACGACCTCCGGCACGGTAATCAGACGTGATACTGTTAGACCAACGAGGCAGTAAAAAGAAAAATAATTTTATTTTATAAAGTTTTTGCAAAAAGTAGCTTAACAAAAAACGGGTGTTGGAATCAGCAAGTATTTAAATGGGGTAACCAACTAGCGGCAATTAAGTAAATAGGTAGGTAATTTTATATATTCTTTATTTTATAGTTTAACTGTCAAGTCGATTATACGAGCACGGCATTTAGTTCTGTACAAACGCGGTACCAACTGTACAAAACGCCTGCAATTTAATTTTCATCTTTGTAAAACACATTGACATTCAGCTGTAGATAAAACAGCAGGCGTTTTAATTTTAAAAGGGAGTATATGTACACGCTGAAATCTGGGTGGTTTGAAAGCCGCGGTTATGTAATTAGTAATGAAAATGCCATTTATAAAGTCTGTTACTTTTAAGTACTAACAATAGTAGCTATTGTTAAGGCACGTTCATTTTGCTATCGCTCCTAAACCACGCAAAATTCATGGTGTATTTAAATTTCCTTAAAAATTTAGGTTTTCAACTATAACAATAATTAAAATAAATGGTTTGCTAGGTATATAATTTTACGCGTAGTAACTATTTAAAATTGTTACTTTTAACTTAAAATTCTTCAGACGGCTTTAAAACGAAACCCGGATCCTCCGTGTCTTGACACAATATCACTGAGCTATCAAGACATACATTGGTGAAATTAAGGGACACAGTTTTGAGGTCACTTCCTCTTTGTTTTTACAGGTATTTATTTTATTGTAGTGTAACTATTTTCTCACAATGCGGCGGAGTATTATTTATGTTAGTGCCATTATTTTTAAAATTATCTAATTATTTCTAAAAAGCTAATGGGTCAATTAAGAAAGTGGCTCAAATGTTTATGGAACTATGGTTTATCATTGGTGCCTCTGCTTCCTTCTTTAGAGAGATGAGGGTGATTAAATATATAGCTGGGTATATTTAATTTCACTCAGCTTTGGTCTACATGTAAACAAACCGTTCAAAGAAATCGTTAAAATACAGTAAATAATCTATCAAGTTATTTGCTCGTCCTAGGTTATTTCATTCAAGAAATATCAAGCGCTATTAGCAATTGGCAATTGATCCGAGTGGTGCCGGATTAACAATAGCGTCACTCCATTTCATTCCGTGGGTGGATGTCGTAGAAGACGACTAAGGAAATAAATTACCAGGAGACGGGCAGCAGCGTCCTCCTGAGATTCCAACCGCATACTGCGTTCGCCAACCCGCCTGCCAAGCGTGGCGATTATGGCAAAACCCTTTATGGTTAGGGGAAACAATGAGGGTGGCTTATGTCTTGCAGTGGGTGTATACATGGCTTATGATGATGATTAGCAATTGATTGCATTAAAAAAAATGTTTATCACCAGATCAAAACTGAATGAAAGAAAATAATAATATGGGTACGTACTTCATCTATCCACATTTTGTATCTGTCGTTCATGCCGATGGCCTCGAGCATGGCTGATCCCTGGTTGGTCTTCCAATTCCCTGAGATGGATTTACGCCTGAAAACGTGTTGTGAGAATAATTATAGTATGTTCATTCGTATTAATTCATAGGTAGTTTTAATTATAAGTAGCTACGTCTGTCATCTCATACATTAATTTTAAACAAAAAATACTGGCCAAGTGCGAGTCTGACTCACGTACCGTCATATTATAAATAGTTCAGAAATCGAGTCTCGCAGATTTTTTCGAGCTTTTTCCTAACTTATTTAATGATTTAATAACAAATGTATAGTTTTCAGATTTTTTCCTGTATTTGTCGTATAAAAAGGTAAGATAAATAGATTATTAATAAGATAGATAGATTATTCTTTATTGTATGTACACCAGGAATTACGTAAAGAGTTAAATATAGATAGAGATCACTTTATTGCACAGCCAGAAAAAAGAATTAAATACAATATCTAATTCTTTTACAACTTTTAATTTGTTATATTTAAGCAATGGTCTGTGTTTTCAGTATGTCTTTTATGTATATGCAATAAAGTATAAAAAATATAAAAGTAAAGAAAAACGAGAAATCATATAAAAAGAATGTAAAAGTAAAGTTAAAGTATGGTATACAACCTGCAATCCATTCGAAAGAAACCTTTGAATGGAGTGGATTGCAAAAAAATTAATGAAGTTTTGCAATAACAATAAGAACAAAACAAAAACAACCTAAAAATACCAGTGAAAACAAACACTTCCAGTAATGAAACTATACTCCATTCCACGAAACGAGCTCCCAAAGAAAATCGATCATGTGCGCTTATTAGTTAATACGCGTGACCTTCAATAGCTACTGCATTAAGTAAAACTATCCTATGATGCGGACCGTCTTCGCTTATGGTTTCGCTTGGGTACCATTCGAAAGTTCGACAGTTATTTAACAAATTCTCAGACAACAAACAACGAAATGCACATGTATCATTTGACAACTCATCATTCCATGTAAAAATGTTTCGCAAACCTTACACTTCATAAAATAATTATTTCATAGAATGTCATTTCGCAATATAACATTAGATAAGTTCTCTTTACATAAATATATTAAATCAACGAAGTTCTATTGACATATTTTTCTTTCACATTATGGTTACTTGGTCTAAAGACATTAGGTTTATCATTATGTAAGTAACATACAATGTATTTAAGTAGGTACTCGTAAGTAGCCTTGCGAAAGAAAATAAAACAACCGCAGACAAAAAACAAAAGGGCAAGAAGTACAGCACATATAAGCCAGAGCAGGGGGGTGCAGGGGGCGGAGCCCCCCGCATTAAAAAAAACATCCCCCCTCACTGGAATAGTGGTTTAGGTCAAGTTAGACTTTGGATCTCACTGCGCGGAGCGAGCGAAGCGAGCGTAACTCCTTAGTGGTTATATTCTTTTTGTTGCACTGAGGCTTGGTGGTTACCAAAAAGTTCACCTAGCAAAGTAAATTTGGATGCTTATTAGGTTACTTTAGGGGGAAGAAATTCCGTTCAGAGAATCGCAAGGCTCCTGTGTAAACCTGATTTGTTCCAAATGGAAATGACACCCTTGCACCCTCACATTTTCGAAGTTATATTGCAAACTTGAGATTGTCAAGAATGTCAGTTTATCTTTTAAAATAATAATGAATAAAGTATTTTAAATAAACATATAAATGATGCATTTTAAAAATGAATGCCTTTCAAATTAATATTTGTCTTTGGATGTCATTGTGAAACAACAGTTTGTAAAACGAATCGTTGGCAAACGTTGCTTGTGGAATGATACTTTGCTAAAGAATATTGGTTGTAAGACATCATAGGCCCGTTTCGCTTATCTCTAGCCGCGCGCATTGACTACTGAGATGCGAGTATTTTGTTCCCTAGAAGTTCAACTGGTGGAATTCAAAAAGTTTGTCAATACCCTCTGCTCAAATCCTTTGACGTAGTTCAGAGGTGTTAAGTACTGCTAAACTCCTAAATGCCGATTTCTCCAAAGTCTGAAACTTAGATCAAGTCAACGTGATCTCGATTACAGCCTTTACTGAGATTACGGCTTAAGTACCTGCTCCAAAATATTTGTTCACTTACATGAAAGCTTTGTAGTTAGTGCCAATCTTCTGTATATGGATGTCGTATTTTGCATCGATGTATGGCTCTACCGTGCAATAGGTACCCAGCATTGCCACCACGCCTGCTATGTCCTGTAATAGACAGAGAGATCACAGTGACAGTAGGTATGTGGAAAAAAGGCGTTTTCCATAGCATTGTAGCTGGCCAACCTTTTTTGTTCGCCTGCTACAATGCTATGGAATTTTTTTGTTGCAAAATCGTCCGTAACGTAACTGAGTAGAGTGCACGCGTGTTAAGGTTGATGTGCTATCGACTGTATGTACTATGCGGGGTGTTTCATATGCGTCATATTATACTGTGTTTATCCTGGTAACAAGGCACATACATACAGAACACATCACATACATGTGGCAAATGATTTTTATTATAGATAAACTGCCTCGTTGGTCTATTTGGTTGGTCTAAGCGGTTAACACGCTAGATACCAAAACAGAGGTCGTAGGTTCGACAGAGGTCGTAGGTTCGATTCTCCTTAGAGGCCGTCGTCTCGATTTGTACAAATGGCCTCAGTCTGGCTGTATATCCATGTTTGTGATGTCCTTGCCTTGTTACCATAGCACAGGGTATCATAGTTTGGACGAGGTCAGTTGATTGTGTTGTGTGTGTGGAAGTTAAAGAAATAATCCAAAAAAATATTTATATTTATTTATTAAGAAAAAAAACAGTATTGCAATAACAATTAAACATTATTATTTCAAAAGTTACATAATTGTACAACCAGCACCGTTAGATAAGCAAGAAAACAAAACAGAGAACCTAATATTGTATACTTTGAGACCGTGCGTTAAAACCGTACAAACTTTCTATAAAAAGAAAAGAAAAATAATAGTTTTGGGGATACTAACATACAAATGCAATTTGAGACAAAAACATGAGAAAAGCTACACTTGGCACACGCAATGACGAGAGAGATAACAAAAATAATATATTATATTAGGCATTGTAATTTAAGTCTTAACTCGTAATAATTATAATGATTTCCCAGGAATGACTTCTTTGGAAAAAATGTTAGTAATGATGCAGAGAACACGCACGGTTCGGAAAGGGCATTAGTAAATTAACACACGGTATACGTTCCAATGCGGTGGTAGCCTAGTGGTTAGAACATGGGACTCGCAAGCGGGAGACCCAGGTCCCAGTGCGGGCATGTACCTATGACTTTGTTTTCTAAGTTATGTACATTTGTAAAATTATAGAAACAATACCACTCACTAACGGTGAAGGAAAACATCGTGAGGAAACCTGAGTATCTGAGCTATTCACATACCTCAGTGCTTCAAATGGCCAATCTGCGGTGGGCACGCGTGGCGATTAAGCCCATACCTCAGAACACAATGTGTTCTGAGGCCCATACTCTCTCCTGTATGGAGAAGGCCTGTGCCCTACAGTGGGACTTATGTAGGCTGTTTATGTATACGTTCCAATGTAAAGCACAACCCTTTTCTCAAAGAGAGGGATGGGGTTAAATCACTATGCTTACCGACCGCGGATTGGCGATTTCAAGTTATTGAGCACCTCAGACACTCGGGATTCCTCACTATGATTTCCTTCATAGTCAGCGAATGGAATTCACAAATGTACGTACGTAGAAAACAAAGCCTTTGGTACATGCCGGGATTCAAACCCACGACCTCTCGAGTGTGAGGCTAGCGTTGTACCGATGCGCAACTCCCGCTCGAGCCCCGACGCAGTTACTCTCAAGACTGACTAAACCGTAAATTAAGTACTCAAGTACCTACCTGAAAATCGTTCAGCGTGTCCACTTTGACCTTGGCTACTCCGCTGTGTGCGTGCCCTATCTTGATCACGACTGGGAACTTCGGTGCTGACGCCTGAAACAAGGAAAATAGAACAGTTAGAATGTGTCTAAAGATACAATGAGAGGTGGTAGATAGAAAAAATGTTCTTAAGGCTTTAATAAGGGCTAACTAGCGCCGCCAATGAAAAAAAATCGCATCTTCGTTTGTATCCATTTTTCGAAAAAAGTGAACGACAGAGTTTTCTGTATTAATGACAGCTATTCTTAGAACCTACAACTTAGAACCTAGGGCCAAGAACCTAGTCAACAATTTCATTTACGCCAAATACGGCCGTTTTCGCCAAAAATTAAATTGTAGCCCAGATTCTTGAACCTAATTTCTACGCTGTAGGTTCTAAAAATTGCTGTTACCAACAGACATTTTTGCCGTTCACTTTTTTGCAAAAACGGATTTTACAAGATGTGATTTTTTGTTCATTGGCGTCGCTAGTTAGCCCTTATTAAAGTCTTAAGGCCGTCCGTTGCGTTGAGCGGGGGCACGGGCGGGGGCGGCGCGGGGGCTCGCCGCGGAGACCCGAGCCGTGCTCTGTCGTGGACAATTACAACCCTGATTTTAAGTAAAATTTTCAAAAATGTGTCTTATTATTCCGGATAAGCGATTTGCTTGTAGTGAGACAATAATACCAGCCACAAACATTGAATTAAGCGAAGTATCGTCTGGAGAATCTGGAGAATTCTGGAAATTATTGTCTGGAAGAAATTACTTTCAGTAATAAGACCGCCAACTGTACTGTACTATATTATTGTTTAATTCTCATATGTAATTCCTGGTGTACATACAAAAAAGAATATTCTATCTATCGTCTGAATAATTTGGGGCGGCAAAAATAAAGCTTTAATTATTTGTCATACATTTCTAAACAGATACTTGGGTCTGTGCTTCATTACTTCAGTACCTTGGTACCTATAATGCCCGACAAATAACTTGATCAAATTACTGTGACTTCGCGTGATCGTATTTCTCTCAATTGCGGGGGGCGTGGTGACTTAGAATTCTTCGGCCTTTAGTATAGTCAAATTAACAAATACCCAATTAACCTATCTAACAATTAACTATTTATCTAATTAACCTGTTAGATTATGACTTTAAAAAAACAATTAAAAACCATTGTTATGGTGGCCCGATAGGCTTGTTTAGAATTCTACAGATTAAAACAATTGTTCTTACATATCAATCGGAGACTCACCCCGACTGCGCGGATTTTGTTCAGTTATCTGCCGGGCATTATAATTCACTTCTACCGGGCAACCTTTTTAGTTGGAGCTAGAAAATAGCTATAAAGTTTCATTCGGAAATAGACGAGGAATTTCTCCCGCTGCAGGTACGAAGCAGATTATTGGTAAACAACACCCCAACGTTTACATTATTTACGCCATAATGACTAACCTAATGGCGTTACGTGCTAACTAAATACACGTTCGAACCAGGCGTGCGTTTCAGTCTGATGTAAATAATGGTGTTAGGTTAATAGCATGCTTCGACCACGAGCGATAGCACAAGCGATAGCGGATACGCAGCGAGTAACTGTATAAGTCAAATACTTTGGGGTGGGGATAGGCAATGGCGGCCGGTGGCAGCCGTACCGTCAGCATAAGCAAGTTATGTGATTAACTTGTTGATTGATTTACAGTTTTAATAATATGAAAAAAAAAAGTTTTTCCTGTTCTTTTCTTCTAATTCTAAAGCACCTGGTAGGTGGTGATTAACACTATTCATATATCGCTATACAATGTACGCTTACTTTATATACAGCTATATCTATCTAATCGCTCGTAGTCCCGGCTGCCTGAGTGATCTTAAACGATCACGAAGGTTAAGCAACACAGGTCGCGTTCAGTGCATGGATGGGTCGCCGTCTATGCCTAACGCTAGTGGCATTTTTCCGAGCGGTTACGTGCTTCGCAAGGCACGTTAGGCTGTTGGTGCTGGCTGCCGTCGATAGATGGCAGTCTTTAAGCCAAGTCAGAGGCCTTAGAGCGGCTTGACAACTTCTGACAGTAGACGAGCCACTAGTCTACAAGCCTCCACCAATCCGGACTTGGCCCCCGTGTTGGAGTATGGCCTATACCTTCCTCAGGGAAGAGACCCGTTCCCCTCGGTGGGGACATAATGGGTTGATGATGATGATCTAAAGTTTAAATACATAAATACCTTATTTTTATGATTATATATGTATTATTTTAGGTATAAGACCTACGTAGTATAATTTTATTGAAATTAATATTTGCCGTTAAATTAATATCGATCAAAAAACGGCAAAAAATTACGTTTGTTGTATGGGAGCTCTTAAATATTTATTTTAGTCTTTTTTTGTTATAGCGGCAACAGAAATACATCATCTGTGAAAATTTTAACTGTCTAGCTATCACGGTTCATGAGATACAGCCTGGTGACAGATAGACAGACAGACGGACAGTGAAGTCTTAGTAATAAAGTCCCGTTTGGCACCCTTCGGGTACGGAACCCTAAAAAGACAAGATGACATAATTATTTTATTTATTTTACTATTTTGTTTGGCGAAAAACGGCGGTTACCATGCAAGGGGGCTTGGAAGTTTTCGTAGCTATTTCTGCGTTAAATAAAAAGAAAAAAACTAGGTGGGTTGGATGTGCATTATTCAGTATTTTGCTATATAAGGATAATTTTCTTACAAGTTTTCTTTCCACAAAGTTTGACGATGTTTGACGCAATTTTGCAGTCCGTACTGGTCCTTGGGTGCATAGAAAGAAATAGTGTGTGAGCGGAAAGCAAATAATAGCGCCGCCAACTTTAATCCCTAAATCATCTGATGGGACTATGCAGTAGGGTGGAGCGAAAATTTTTTTTTTTTTAATTTCCTGACTCCTGGGTAATTAATTATTGACCTATATCTTAACAACATAACATAAACTCACGCCTGTATCCCAGAGGGGTAGGCAGAGACCAGGGAGTGCCACTTGCTATATCTTAAGGTGTACAAACCCAAAATTTTAGCTTGATAGGTCAATATCTTCTGGTGGCGCACTTGACTTGAAATTTTGAAAATAAAAGAAAAATTTAGTCTCATCTAATTGGTGTTAAAATAAAAAGTAAAAACTTTAATACTTTTATTAAACTTATGAAATTAATGAACAAATACGATGTTTCATTCATTAATAACAATGTCTAACTATCTAGATCAGTCGTATCATCACCATCTTTTTGGCTAAAGTATTGAGATTTTGTCTCAAAATGGCAAATCTCGTCTGCCTTTTATCTTGGATCTTATGTACCCATCTCTTGCCTTTGGCCCACAGACTGATAAAGCAGCTTCTGTCACAAGCTTTACACACCGTTCTACTGTCTGGGTGTGGCAGGGAAATTTCAGGAAATGACGCAAATGGTCGCCTGAAGAAATAATCTTCGTTATTTCTGCATCGCTGTATTTCATTGTCATGGGGGGCTCTGTAACTTTTTCCTGAGACCAATCAATTAAATCGTAATAATTTGAAGCATCCGGTTGTAGTTAAGGAAGTTGAAACTCGCGTACTTTTTTACTTTTGTTCTCTTTTCTTGCTTTCAATATTCTTCTGAGAGCTAGTTCCCTGATGTGAGATTCATCATCCTGTAACATAGAGCTAGCAACAAATTTTCAGGGTGGGCAAAAAATTAATTTCGTTGAATTGTTTTCAATACAAGACTTTTCAGATCATCTTGCATGTATAGAGATCTTTTAATCATGTTAAAAACGTGAATGGGACCATATTTGCATGAAGACTTGGTCTTGATCTCAAACCAAGTTGGTGCGTAAACTTTCATGATGGAAATGACTAGTTCTTTCAGTTTGTCTGATGGTGTTGCTGTGCCCACATATAAACGAAGAACCCTGTTTGCACAAGTTAACCATCGGGAATGGGCTAGTTTTCTTGGATCTTTGTTTGCTAACTCATGTGAGATAGTGCCTGGAAAAATAGCTGAGCACATTTGAAACAAATATTTTTGATCAGTGCTTAATTCGTCAGCATTTACATGTGGCAAATCTGTGTTTATAGCTTCAAAAGCCATCACTTTATAATCTAGGCACTTCTCAAGCTTTTTTCCAATGCTGCCTGAATAAGTTTGAGGACCCGTTGTCATACCATCGAGACTGGCGAACAAATGGCGAAATGGTAATTCATTTGCATGCAGTAGGCACACGAACCATTGTAAAGGTCGGTTAAGGTGTTTTTCGAATAATACAATGACATCATTTTTATGTCCTGTATTTATCGCATCCAATTGCTACCAAAGAATTGTGGAATTCAAAGTTTTTTTGTAGAAATTCCACGATACTCTTTTAGATTGTAATTGCTTTTCCTGAATCAATTGACAGGTGGCCGATATATTCAGAATCTGGCTCGGATATTAGTGATATATGTTCTTCAGATATAATTTTCCGACGTGACATATTTCCAGTCTGTGTCATGACAATAGTTTTATCTTTACGTCCGTCAAAATACAAAAAAACAAACACGCTGCAAATCTTGACGTACTTTTTGACGTTGTTGATGTAATTTACTTCGGTCTATGACTTTGGATGAATTCTCACTACTGATCACGTTCAAATCCAGCATTGTTGCGTTGACTATGATTGCCGCTCGATCTGAAACTCCGGTCCTATCACAAGCTGTAGCTAGATTTTCCAACTTATTTCTCATTTGTTGCGTCTGTTTTTGTTGTTTGAGATCGTGGGGTTTTGGAATGCCACGCTCATGCAGGTCAGCGTTTAGTGTTTCGGATTAGGAACTATCTTCACTATGTGGTACGACTGAAGCAGAAGTAGACGCGCTTGGAGTACTAGTCGTAGTACTCAGAATGCAGATAGACGTAAGATGAAAAATTATCGTATTATTTTTTACTTAACCCTCAGTGCGCCACCTGAAGATGAAGTCCCAAGCTTTTGATTTTTTGCATAGATAATATGCTACTATAATATCAAAAAATAGGCACCCAGGAAATCCGAAATTTTGAAAACAAAAAAAATTCGTCGTTTTCGTTTCACCCTACTATGCAGTCCATAGAAGGTTGACTTTTACAGTCGTCTACTCTACTCAGTTACGTTACGATCGTCTTTGCAGCAATAATATAAGAGACGAGATGTCATTCCGTGTCAAAGAAAAAAAAACGTGATCCTATAAGGATCACTTTGTTATCCGTCCGTCCGTGTAGCAGTCTATCAACATCTTTTTAGATATCAAGTTGAAACTAATATAAAAAACTAAAAGATAAGCTACGCATTTATGTCACGTTTTGCATACTTATTTCGTAGCGTCATTACTGAGGTACGTGACTATGCGACCATACTAGCAAACTCTAAATTAGAATCATGAAATTTGCAGCAAATGAAGTAAAAAATCCGAGAATGATTGTCACATAATAAAATCGGTGGTTTGCCTGCTCTTTTTGCTCTTTTAGGTCAGAGTCTCGAGTAGAGTCCAAGGTGTAGAGTTTTCCCGGGTTTCATAACCTTGTCGAAACACTCAGGAATTGCGTACTACCCATATTAAAAAAAATAAAAACCTTCGATTGGCTGCGGTAATGTCGCTATTCACCCCGCTATAACTTATCATTGCATCGCAATCAGTAAGTAACAAAAAGGTTAATCATTATGTAAAATACTGGAAATGTGTGAACTTACATACTCAATATTCATAGCTCGAGTTAATTTTACTTGTGGCGATATAATCTAAATTGCTTTGTGCGTAGTTACAGTAAACATTACTTTTCGGTTTTCAGGAACATAGTTTTCGGTTTTCAATGGTACGACATACGTTTTATAAACTTCGACTGCATCGTTGGTCTAGCGGTATCGCGTCTGATTACCGTGGAGGTCGTGAGTTCGATTCCCACTGGAGGAGTGCTGTACATTTGTGCACATGGCCAGTCTGAGTGTGTGTTTGTGATGCCCTTGTCTAGATACTATAGTACGGGAAGGAAGTTTGGGACCAGGACAAGTAATCGCGTTGTGTGGAAGTTGTCTATATCACAGAGTGTGTTATTGAACTCCACCGAAACGGCTTCAGCAATTTAAAAAAAAAGTGTGTGTTATCGAACTCCTCCAAAACGGCTTCACCGATTTTTATGAAAATTTTAGCTCTGAGAATAGGTCGTAGGCTTATTAATATGACAAAACAACGTTTGCCAAGTCAGCTAGTAAGTATATTTATATTTCTGAACTATAAGAAGAATTTAATTTTCCATTTCTATGAAATCTATCCGCGTTAGTCCTTAGAGAGTTAGATTGTGTTTCTTTTACTGCAGTAAATATTTGCTTTACCGAAAAAACGATAAAGCGAGAACTGTTTTCTCAGGATATTGAATGAGGTTGGGACTCTACAGGAAATAATATTATATTTTTTATATTTCGCGTCCTTATTCCCCAGTGAAAAGATTTTACTTTAGACATTTTTTTATTAAATGTGGTCAATAAGGATATCGTTTGACTTGAATTCCAAGTAACTAACAAAGCGTAGCATACATACATAAACTCACGCCGGTTTACCGGAAGGGTAGGCCTCCTCTGCATTGGTCTCTACCAGTGTTTGCCAATGGTCACGATTCTGACAAAACCTTTTCAAAACATTTAGTTATGTTTGGTCCCGATAATGAATAAATGGGAAGTATTAAAAGGGATTCATGGTCAACAATATGAATATATTGAAAAAGGCTTTAAGATAAGAAAAGATAAGAATATTCTTTATAGTACACTAGACCACATGAAATAATTTTTTTTAAATACATAGTACAGTTGACGGCGTTATTGCTGAAAGCAATTTCTTCCAGACAAACCTACGACGGAAAGTTCTAATCGGCTCGAGTTAGTTGGCAATTTCACCGATCAATGCAAAAATCTAGTTCTGGGAAACCACAATTTGGTGAAATATTATCCCTTTTTCTATGGATTTGGATGTTCTTGGTAGAATGATAGATATAATATATTATAATAATCTCTTGTCACAGTGTTCGTTATCAAACTCCTCCAAAACGGCTTCACCGATTTTTATGAATTTTTTTGTTTATATTTGGTAGGTCTGAGAATAGGTCGTAGGCTAATTAATATGGCAAAACAACGTGTATCGAGTCAGCTAGTTATTCTATAAAAAAGTAAGCGAATTTTAGTTGACGTTAAATATAAAGTCTAAAAAAAGTTGATGCTATCGATAGCGTGCGAAATAATCCCACAAGTTACAAATTACCACATCCGTCATCGGTATGACCAAAGTCGATCTTCAATATTTTCTTTTAAGTTCTTAATAAATACTAAGTTAAAAAAAGGAGGTATTGCGGACACGAGGGCCCTTACTACGAAACTTCTCCACTGTAAGGACTCGTCCGATTTAACCTGCTCCGAACTGTCAAATACATACATATTTTATTTAGTTTTTTTCAGTTTGGGATCCAGTCTTTCCGCAAATTACTTCCATTGGGCCACATTGTATCACTTCTATTGAACCTAATTTGTGGATGGAGAAATAAAGTTTATTTGTATTGTATTTTGATACCACAGTCTAAATGGATAACCCAATACAGTGGACACTGGACAGTTAACTAATGAAAAGGCAGTTATACCTTAAAATAAAAAGTTGAAACAATTATTTTCATGCTTTTAATTAAAATTATAGATTTACGTCTCAGTTTTTTATGTATTATTTTATTTATTTTATTTTATTTTTTATTGTAGCCTATATTCGTACCACTGCAAGGCACCGGCCTTCTCTCAGCCAGAGACTATGGGCTTAGTCACCACGGATGCCCAACGCGGATTGGAAATTTCAAGCGCTGAGGTATGTGAACACCTCAGACACTCAGGTTTCCTCACGATGTTTTACACATTTCTGAAATATTTTTCAAAATAATAACAAATAATATATTTCTTTTTTATTTATTTATTTGCGGTAAATATATAAAATAGTAACATAAATTATAAACTGGCTTCTTAGCAGACTGTTCTACATCAGCATCAATAAAATACGCTGGCATACGCATCGTCACGCACACGTCACCGCGGTAGGCCCACAGAGGGATGCCAGGCTAATTTCTCAGCAGAGGCTATCAATCGTGCTCTTGTTGTTACGGCTACTTGTGACGCGGGGGCGTCCGCCAGTGGGCGGGCGGCGTTAGGGTTGCCAGCACATGTATCATGTTAACGCGTGACGCGTGGGCGTTTTAACCCGTTCACATGTCAAAAGTAGTGACTTTTCAGTATATTACTTATCAAAGTCTGACATTTAGCGCCACAGAACGCGCCACTCGCACCGTCATGCTACGTACGATTATTTGGTGGCGTGAATTGGGGGATAAAAAAACACTTAAATATCCCTAAAATAATAATATACGTACATATCCAATACTACTAAGTTATACTTGCTTAATTATACTTACTTATCCAATAACACACACTCAAGCATATTCTCCAAACACACAGAGAGGTTCACATAAACCAACCAAATACCACAACTACCTTCATTGATTTATATTATCTTATCAGAAAGATTCCATCCTTTAAACTCCTATTATTTAACTTACGTATTGTACTGGTTTTTACTTACACATGTCTAAGCTACATACCTACTCTATTGAATGAAGAAGAGCACTGGTCTAGCACCTAGTTCAGGCGCAGAAGAGAATTGTCCATAATATGCAGCTGCGCCTTTGGCCTAACATATTGTAATACCTTCGAATAAATGTAACAAACCACTATTTATATTATAAAAAAATGACTTATTTATAATTTTTTGATATTTAATGTGTGTGTTTTTAGAATTTAAAATAAAAAATATATTTATCTATCTATTTTATGGACTGGTCAATCGAAATTTTTTGTATATTCAGAATAAGACGTAGGTACTACTCACAAGTTTTCCTTTTGAAGAGTTACAAAAAATCCGGGACACTTCTGAACATTCCAGGACTCGGGACATACACACTGGCATTCCGTGGCAATCCCAGTGGTTACTAGTCGTCTGGCAACCCTAGGTGACGTGCCTCGGCGTCAAGTGTTTAGCTTGATTCACCCGCGATGGACGCGAGTTCTCAGACCCATGACGCATAACCAGTGACACCGCAAACTGAGCAAAGTTTGTGCTGAATGTAGCCATTTCTATTTATGGCAAGGACGTGGTCGAGTATTTTGACGAACCGACATCGACACAGCGAGTTATTTCTGGTATTTGAATAAACGACGGGAACTTGTGTCATTTCCGAGACTGAATCGTCTTAGGCCTAATAGATTTGACCTACATTGTGGGACATTCCAACATCTATGCATAATACCCAAAATTGGAAGTGACGTGGTAAATCTTGAAGTTTATCGAATTCTGAGCCAATTATTTCTATTGGCACGATATGGCGCTGAGATCAAAGTGCGTAGTAGATTGTTACACCGCCATTGCCACCGACAATAGCTGTTAACGTCTATTGCCAGGCGTGAAGTAGTAAACTAGATTCATGATAAAGCATCTACAATCCTTATAGTGACAAAACAATAGCCGCCTAAGTGATATGATAACTGCCTTTTGATCTTATCTTTCCGTATTGATTTAGATTAGGTATCGATTGGTTAGGAATATATTGTATTTTGATTTAAATGTAATATTATTTTTTATAATTAGCTCATGAGGAATTTTCTTACATTTTTCTGCCGCTGGTTATCGAAACTCCTGAAGCGCAAGGCAAGGCCTTTATTTGGGAGTTAGGGCAGCATCAGGGCCTTCCGGATCGTTGGTTTCACTGCTCGGTTCCACTAGGGGGCCCTGTAGGACTTCCAAGTACTTAGGTATGCCACAAATCCTGATAGGAATGCTATCAGGATTTGTGAACGTTTTTGTCTCAACTCCTGTAAGTTGGTTCCACTGCAGAGCGTCTAGTGAGACTTTCAAGTAAACATGTTACTTTGCTATGTTTATTTAACGAAAATCCGTCTAGTAGAACCTCTACATAATTTAGGTCATGGGAAAAATTATAGGTACATCAAAAAGTACTTATTTATGTTAACCTACTTATTCACAAATACCTATAATGTTATTGACATCGGTTTACAACTAGTTATATTAATAAAAATCATCTTCTCCTTTTTATGTAGTCGGTTTTCAATAAACCGAAAATTATTGTCAAGACTTGTAATTTGTTATATGAAAGGGCCCTCTAAAGGAGAAACTGCGAACGGTGTACGACCTACATAGATAAGAAGTAATCTGTATAGTTAGGGAACATGCACGCAGCTCAAATACTTCAGTTGCAACGCTGCTTGCAGTATTGCAAGCAGCGTTGACTAATTGATATCATTCTGTAATTAAAATAGCGTTTTGATTCATTTCCCGTGACCCAAAAACATGACGTCACTCTATTCTTCTGACTTCGGACGACAATGGAGTTTAAAAGTTTGCTATTGGGGATTGGTCGGTAGCACATACTTTTTTTAAAACAAATATGTTCTATATACTATTATATATATACTATATAATGATCTAGATTTTGAAATGGACACCTAGTTTAACTTGTAACGTTCATTAAGTCGCAGTTTCTGTGCTACTTTGAATAAAAAATTTTTGATTTTGATTTTGATTTGATTATATTTCGCGCCTTTTAATAGATTATTCATCTACTTTTGTAGCTCGATCATGTCAACGGCGTTTAATCAACGATCATCATCAGCCATTTAACGCCCACTGCAGGACATAGGCCTCCTTCGTGGTTTTCATAACCATGAGGGGTTTTGCCATAATCGCCACGCTTGGCAGGCGGGTTGACGATCGCAGTATGCGGTTGAAATCTCAAGAAAACGCTGCTGCCCGTCTCCTGGTAATTTATTTCCTTAGTCGCCTTCTACGACATCTACGGATCAACGATCAACGATCAACGATCGTTTTCTACTAAATAATATGAGCTACTATTTACCTTGTATTAAACCTTAGGATATTTATAATACGCAACAGCTACCAATATTATCATAACGTTTCATTGCGGTGGTAGCGTATCGGTAGAACGCGGACTTCACATTCGTGAGGACCTGGGTTCAAATCCCGACATGTACCAATGAACTAAAACTTTATAAAGTAAGTGAATCCGAAATGAAGCTAATAATGTACCAATGACATTGTTCTCTAATTACGTACGTTTGTGAATGTGTAGCAGCAATACCATTCGCTAACTGTAAGAATAAAATCACCTTTTTTACAGAGTTGTGTCTGAGGTGTCCACATACCACAGCGCTTGCTACGTAGTACGACCCAACTACGAGGCTAAGTGCGGAAATCTCAGGTCTAACTAGCTAGAAGATAAAATTCACCGTCAAAGTCGTGATGTCTCATCTTCAACAGAGTGTGATAGAGTTGCACTTTCGGGCTCGATATAGATCTTTACGTGCAGTAACAATGAGACTGAGAAATACTTTTTGGGTGTTGAAATAATTTCAACGAAGCATCGCTTACAGTGCTTTCAAGCGAAACTCGACGCCAATCTTTGGTTGGTTTTCCTCAAACATGTTACTAAGCCAAGTAAGTGCATATTCTGCCTTTGAGACATTATGTAAACAAGGCTCGGATGCAGCCTGGATTTCTCGCGCCCTCTTCAAGTGCATTGTTATTTGCATTAGGTGCAGTGGTGATGTCACACGCGGCCTGGGGCCTAATTCTGATGAATCACGAGCATTTACTGGCGATGCGTCGATAAGTGCGGCTTACGGAACATGCGAGGCCTGGCTGATATCAAGGAGCGTTCAATTTCACCATAGTCTTTGTATTATTGTTATAACCTTAATGGTTGTATCTCTATGTTGCTAACTGAAGATGATTCTCGATATTGTATCAATACGGTTCCGAAACTACATAAAATTGTAAGTTTCTAATCTACTATAAAGTTACATAATTCCTTATTCTTCCTCCCTCTCCTATGGGAGGTTGACAGCCAATTTGGATTTCTGGCTTTATATAATAATAATAATAAGAGTGCAGAGAAATAATCTTGAAAAAAAAAAAAATTGAGTAAAAAAATATACCCAGAGACTTTTCCAAGGGACATGCCTCGGGGATTATCTTTATCTTCATCTTTTACAGCTTTCCCAGGCTGTATTGACTGCCTAATTGCTTTCCAGATCGTCATCGCCCAAACGGTAGAGATTTCCCGCGCTGATTAAATTTGGATCGATTATCAAATCCTCGTAAAATACGAAGATGTAGAGCAGGTCCCAGTTACCTAATCCCGGACTGTTTATCCAAACGCAGCCCGGTACAGTACCACGTGTTTTGAGTACACATATAACAACACCTGTAGTTATTGATGGCAGCAGTGGGCGCATAATAACTGGTCCGACCGACTCAGCCGAATGCTCAGTTGCCGATTGAACGCTACGGAGCGCGCGTGCTGTTCCGAATCGACATACCGGCGCCCGCGCACACGATATTACGGTTTTGTTCTTCAAAAAAGTTTCGAAGTTCTTTTTGAGAACGGTTTTCTAAATTATCAAACTAGTGCTCTTTTAGTTCCTGTGAGTTTCCGCAGGGACTGGGTAGAATTACCCGCAACGCTGAAATCTCTACGTGCGCAGGTGCATTTTGTTTGTTTTCTAAGATTAGCTAAGTATATGATTGCTTCGTCCTTATTTTGACGAGTTACCTCGTCTTATACTCCTTGTGATCTTACCTTGATAGTAGCTATATTTAATTATGTCATATCTATGCAACGTGTTATTGTAATTAACGCAAAACCTGAAAACAGTTTCTTCAGTGTCGATAAAAGTATTTCTAATGAGCAAAACTTTAAAATTCCCAATTAGATGTTTTATTTTTCATACTAATTGACCGCCTAAAAATTTCAAGATTTCATTTGCATATTGAAAGTTATTTTACTGATCGATACTAAAAAACGGTTATGTAGTTTAGCGTTATTTCATAACAGATTGAATCTTTATCTTTTTTTTTGCATAACATTTGTCACACACAATGTTTACTGATCTAAATGACTCCACCATGATTTAACAATTTTCATATCTCTACCATCTGCCTTCTTGAGTACTTGAAGAACATCAAATATGTTACGATTCAATTTGTGACATCATCTCTAAATGTTGACTATTAAACAAAGTTTTGAGCAAAAAAAAAAATGCCTTATTCAAAAGAAGAACTAATCCTAGTGTAAACACATTATAACTGTCATCTTTTATCTTTGCACAAAGACGAAAATAATGCGTAAACATCGAAGTGAACAAGCTACGAGCGTAACAAACATTGCACATTCTTGGGTGTTTGTTTACAAGGCATTACTCGCGCGTTTCAAAGGATGATCTCGGTTAGCTCTCGGTATTTCGTAATATTGTGTGTTGATTTTTTAAAGTTTTAGTCATTCTTAGTAATATAAGTAAAACACTATATTTTTTAAGCGTGGGCTTCTACGCCAGTAGTAGACGGTAAACGCTGGAAAGCTGAAAATTTTGAGGACACACGTCCCTTTTTGTATTTAATGCAATATAACGTCGGGAATTGAGGTAATTACATTTTACGTAATAAATTATCGCAATTAGACCCGTTTGATATATAATTGATACAACAATATTTTTGTTTTGTTATTATGAAACATATTTTTTTCACATAAAGACAAGCCTGAAACAGTCTGAATAAGTATTCAAAATTATATTTTTTTGTTTTCATTTAAATTCACCGCGTTAAGTCGAAGTCCAACAGCCAGTCAGGCCACGGTCGCTAGTCGCACGTCAATTATTTCATGAGCACTCTGCGGATCCGTGCGAAACTTTACACGAGCGTGTCCAACTCGCGCTTGGCAACTTACTAATTCTATATCAGTACAAAACAAACAAAAAGTTAAAAAAAGCAAGTGATTTAAATCGCTTCGGTCATATGTCGCTGCCTGTACGCAATACAGAAAAGTTTGTAAAGAGGCTTGAAATTTCACTGATGCCTGCACTTGCCCATTAGCTCAGTTGGGAGAGCGCTGGCACGGTTAGCCAGAGGTCGCGGGTTCAAGTCCCGCCAATGAGTGGAATTTTTAGCCTCCAAATAGGTTTTTAAAAATTGTCCTCAGCACGGGTTAGTGCAACAAAAAGAATATAAAAAGTTAAAGGTTAGCAATTTTGAGCTGCATTTCACAAGCTCTCCTAAACTTTACTACCTACCCCTGTTAAATATAGTCTAGTATAGCGCAGTGGTGAAGCTACCTATTAAGTCGTCCTAAGGCCAAAGGTTGTCTTTCTTAAAAGGTTTTTTCTAGTTACATTTGGACGTCGTCGCTATGTCTATTTGCTTAGATGTCGACTGTCGGTAACTTAGTTACAACCGTTCAAGGAACCGTGATGAATTTTGTAAACATCGTTAGAATTTCGTTAGCGACTACATGGCTCTTACTGCGGTGTACGTAACGCTCCAAATTTAGAGAATATCGCTTACAGACCAACTTATTGCTTTAGACGCCGACCTTTTAAATTGATGAATGAATTGCCTTTTGTGATGCGACTTTAGTAAAGCGATTGTGTGCACTCTGGTGTCGTGCCAGATTTTCAAGGTTGGCCAGGGCTAAATAAGATTTCTCGTATACCTACAAAAGGTAAAGATGGACGTGATACGGCACAATTTCTAGGCCATCTAGCATCGGACCAAGAGTATCCACTCGACTCATTGCTGCACTATCTCAATGAAGTTGAATTTGATTACGGCGGCGCACAAATTTAACACGTCATCCTCGTGTGGTCTGAGGCCGATATTCAGAAACGATTTTGAGCGTGAGCTCAATGTGAGTCAATGTGATACCAAAAATTGAGCACAAGCTGAGACTGAGTAGTGGATTTCGGCGACTTAGCTCAGACTCAAGGTGGCAATGACGAAGAAAGTAGCGCCACCTGTAGGCAATTCGAGAAATCTAACTAACCTAAGGTGAAGTAACCTTGTTTTTTATTCACAATTTGTCATTTCAAAAAGTTAAATAAAGTATAACCACTTGTGAAAAGTTTCGACATTTGTTGCCAACTCATTCACTTCTGTGGATTATTGTATGCCTTTCATGTAGCGTTAACAGATAATATAAACCGGTAACGTCAAAAACTGTACACAGATTACACGCTCGAGTAAGTTTAGCTTGAGCTGTGGCTTAGCTGAGTTCGAGTCGAGATATTGACTGTGAATACAAAATTCTTGACAGCTTAGTTCACGTTAAGTGTAGCTCAACGCTGTGTTTCTGAATATCGGCCTAAGTTGAGTCCAGTCCAGACAGATACGCCGCTTTTATACCTACTGTTTACTATGTACCTAGTTAAGTTTATACACGGTTCCTTCAATTGCATCAACACTCGGTCTGGGCGCTAAATCGAGGATGTTTAGTCTCCCAAGCAAAAGGAAGCACGTCGTTAGTGTGGACCCTCTCTATTGATTAATCAAATACTTTATTGCTTAATGGCCGATTCGAGTGTCGCTCTAGTTTTTGCTTTAACGACATAAGGTTTGCATATTGTGCATTGTGGCATTCTTAGAATCCTATTGCAGCAAATTTGATATAAATAGGTATGCAAAAGAACGAGAACAGCAATGGTAGAGTCTGAGTAGAGTGCTTAAACTTGAGTACGGTTGACGTTGGCCCAGTGGTAATTTGCTCGCTTAATAAGACGTAGAGGATGTGGTTAGATAATTATAGTACCGTACCATAGGGTACAATAGGGCTGAGTGCCGCCTAGTGTAGATACAAATAATTTGTCGCGTTATCACAAATCGATATTTACACTGGCGAACCGAAATCAATTCCGTCCTTGTAATTAGGAAATATAAACTACGAAGCTCACTTGCGAATCGGAAAAGATCCTAATATGGAACTAAATATTACGTCGCAAAGCGCAGCGTCGTCGATTCGTCTAGTATAGAGGTCCTAGAAAGGCAAGCGCGGGTCGGCGTCGAACCCCTGACCCCGCTCGTTGACCCTCGCCGCGGAAGAAGGTAATCATGGGGCGAGGGGACCGCGTTGTAGATCTATTACACCGTGGAGTAGGCCGGCCTCGGTATATGCCACATGATCTTCACAGAACCCATGTGCCTACAGGTACCTGAACGAAAGAATTTATGCGCCACTGCTTCATGTTTCTAAATTAGGCCTTTCAGCCCGTTAAGCGCGCAGGTACCGGGCGGAGGAAAATTTTGGTACAGTTCCAAACAGGCCATTATGTTTACAAATGTAAGGTATGGCAATGTTGATTATATTTCCCAGAACTTGACAGAAATTAAAACAAATTTCAAGTTCTGAGATATAATCAATATTTGTTGATAGAAACAAATTCTAAAAAGACTTTGTATTACAATTTATATTTCCAAGAACTTGACAGTTCTGAGATATAATAAATTTTTTTTCGACAGAAATAAATTTCAGAAAGACTTTTTATTTCAATTTATCACGTTAACCTAGTCTCTATTTAATAATAATAATAATAACTTCCACACTATACAATTACTTGACCGCTCCCAAGCCAGGATACCCTGTGCTATGGTAACTAGGCAAGGACGTTACAAACATGAAAATACACCTAGACTGAGGCCATTTGTACAAATGTACGGCGGCCCCCAGTGGGAATCCAACCCACACCTATTTTGCTAGCAAAGCGCCTTAACGGCTAGACCAACGAGGCAGTCTTTTTTTTTGTTGGTTTTTTGTATTAGTTCACACACTTTAAAATAGATAAAAACATCAAATTACGCGCAGGGCACATTTCGCGCGACCCATCGCTATGACTTTTCATCCAAAGATTCCTAACATGATAAAGATTTTTCTCTACCATTATTTACATTTCAACATGTCCTCGCCAATGAGATTAAATCATTCTTTTTACTCTTCATGCACGCCCGTAGTCAGTCACCGTACATTTTCTGTAGCAAGCAATACGTATTTTATCGCAAATCTGCATATCGCCAACACTGCTAGATGCAAATTAATCACGTTCTGCCCCTACGACAATTTAGATTGATCGATATTGTTGTCACCTCGTCATTGCAGGGAATTATGTGAAAGACCAATACGATATGTATGAAGCAGTGATGCAGCTGCATCTGTCACGCAAAAGAGGAAAACAAATTCCACGAATGTAATCAGCACCATCATACGTATGATAATATAACGTGACACAACTGCGTTATCTTTCAAATAGTTCCAGCTCGAATATCGTCTACTCAGTTAATGTAATTTTGTCGAAACGCCAAACAAGCGAGTCTTTGTTTTAAATCATTGTCATAGTGTCCATTTTCGGTAGAACAAACACACTCTATTTATTTCAGGAATTGCCCATTTTTGAGGCAACCCTGTGTAGCAATGCCAAATATGGAGGTTTTCAAATGGTCGTTTTTGTTGTAGAAACAGAAAAAGAAAGAAATAAGCGAATTTTTCTAACATCAATTATTTTTTATGTAAAAACAACAAGCCTCGATAAATAAACATAATATGTCCTTGTAATATAATTTCCAAAGTTGTATCTAGCGTGTATTTTGAAATTAAAAACAAACTTGGAATGGAACTTTGACATTACAATGCGCTTATAATACTAGTAAAATGAAATTATGAGCTTATTCCGCCAATATTTGGGTTTTAAAACCAAGGTAGACATATCCGCCGATTTGTATCGTATCGTTATGTAATTTACCTGTTCAATCTTGCGATACATTGGAATTGAACCCGTTTAACATAGGAATCCATTGCCCCAGTTTCTCTCGAGGCCAAGTTCATGTATCAGTCATGTGATTGAGAATTATCCAGATTATCTATTTCTGTAAGCACGAAATAGATATCTATTTCGGGCTTACAGTCCCATCGACAACAGAATAGACATTTTACAGACAGAAGAAATTATCCCGAAAGCCCCGGTTTCAACGGTTTTTAGTAAGAAACGATACTATACGACGCAAGACTTTATCTTGAAACTTGTCGAGTTTCTCAGCTGGTATTAGTTTGAGGTCAAGTAATGGAGTCATTTTAGCACTGTTTAACAGATTATTTTATCCGAAATCACCTAGAGAAACTTTTCGGTGGCTTTTTGATAGAGTTAAAGATAAAAATGTAAAAAGATTTTAGATTTATAAAAATGTAAAACGAATAAATAGAATTTTTGTATCATGAGTAGTCAAAAATTCCTTTATATATAAGTTGCAAAAGGAATCATTAACAATCTGAGAAATATACAAAAAATATCTACGTCATTTTCTTAGTGCCATGTTTAACTTTGTAAAACTTTGCTGAATTCTCAGTTAATTGTAAACGAATCTTCTTGAAACTCAGAATGTAGACAGTGCTACGTTTTAATACACTAGACCGTATTAAAATTCAACGATTTGAGATTCATCACAATATTCACAAAACAACTAGCGCCGATCACAAGACTGAAAGAAAACTTTTTTTTCTTTACCATGTTCTGTTAACGTAAATTTAAAAGTATCCTATGTTCTGCCCCGGGACTCAACTATCTCCATACCAAATTTCATCTAAATCCGTTCTGCCGTTATTGCGTGATTGAGTAACAAACATCCAAACACCTTCACAAACTTTTACATTTATATTATTAGTAGAATAACCTGAGACGATTTGGAACAACTCGGCTTTGTTCCAGTACCGGACTGAACGCTATCTAGGGAGCGTATGTACACGTTCCAGTGAAGCTTCTGGTTACAGCTATCCCAACTTTACTACTTCTATTAAAACCGATAACAATGTTGTATGAAAGTTGAATACAGATAAAACAGTCACGAGAAATGGGAATAGATAGTGGAACATTCGAATTGGCCAAGACGTTAATAAAACTGTTATCTTAATTTAAAGCCAAGCACGATGCAACCATACGGGCTGCGGTTGTGTTTTATCAAGTGTTAAATAACCGGAACTATTTTATTTGATGGACCATTAATATTTAGTTGACAACCACATGAACGGTGCTATTGGTGTCATAAGAAAAGAACTGCTTTCATTAACTACGATAACAAATCATATAATTTATACTTAAATATATATTTTTTACTTTAAAAGCGACATGACTTATTTTGATAATAATATTAGTCTATTAAAGTTAAGATTCTTGCCTATGTCAACCTACGTCCATTTAATTCGTATAACCACGGAAATCGCCATATAATATGAGTTAATTCAGAGTTAACATAATTTCAGGGACAGGATTATTAAATTTAGTAATTACCGCCTTGTGTTTGGTGGACCAAATAACTTGATTACGATCATTATAATTGTACACTGGAAATATGTAACTCGATGACTTGGCTGATGTAATAGATGGAGGAAATTTTCGTATCGGAATACTGCGGTGGCACTGCCCATGGTAGAAAGAAACAGAGTACAATAACCTCAAGATTGACAAAAGTGACACGCGCCTTTAAAAAAACACCAGTTAAGATAAAAACAGTAAGTAATTCGGTAATTTATAAATCTTACTATCAGCTAAGTAGGGTCGGATCCTACCTGGGATAAATGTACAAGCTCGTACGTTGAAATAATATAATTATACCTGATGCTAATATGTATATTATGTACATGTAAACTGTTGCTTATATGTTTTTAATTATGTATTTATTTTGTGGGTATTCATGTAAGTATGATATTATTTAAGTATATGTACGTTATGTAATATATATGGAATACTTATATTCTTATAATCTTTCGCTATACATATTCGTTACTTCACATACCATTATATTTCAGATTCTCTTATTTATGTACATAAATCTACCGACTATATTCTTCCTGGAATCCACTCCATCCAAAGGTTGTCTGGAAGAGATCGCTCGAAGCGATAAGACCGCCAATTATATATATAGATATAAGAAACTATTTGTAATTCTTTCTCCTGGTTGTGCAATAAAGTGTTCTCTATCTATCTATCTATACCTATATTTGGGTGGACGGATTTAATTTGATTTTGACACACATAGACAATATCCGGAAACGTGGTCGCAACTAAATACGTACATATATAAATTCACGCCTTTATCCGGGGGGGGGGGGGTCGGCAGAGAGAACGGTATGCCACATACCAAGATCCTGACAAATCTCTTAAATAAAGGACAGGTAAATAATAAAATAAAATAAAAATAAAATAAAATACATGACATAATGTGGTTATGTGGAAGTGTAGCTTCTAGCATACTCCAAAAACTCTTCGCCCTCGCGCAAAGTTAGTTTTTTCACGAGATATTGAGACCTTCTTCTAATGTGATTTGGCACGTGAAGTGTTCATAGCAATGGCTTTGGAGCTCAGCTGAATAAAAAGCCACTGCGTTAGAATAAGTGTCAGTTACGGAAGCAGTGACCCTCCTCCATACACTGGTGTGACCGAACACGAGGCATGCCAGCCGCAACTGCACATTGGAGCCCGACTTACATAGTCAGTCGGAATGATAACACAAACGTGTCGTTCAAGGCAGGTGACAACACGACACATAGAAATGCTTCTAGGAAATTACTAGTACAGTCTGATACAGTAGGGGTTACGCCACGATATCTTTTATCGTGTATGGCGTAAGTGCGGGTAATTTAAGCTCTCACATACACAGCCTAAAATGCAGGTTTATTCCTAGTTTAGGCTACGTACTTACTCTTACCTATGTTAAATTTAATTCTTGTGTACACTTTATACCTACGATTTTATGAACAAATTTTATCTTATCATATCTTATGTAACAAATGCCTCAGACTGTACTTTCATGCGTTTGTTTCGTCGAAATATTTGCTTTATATCAGCGTATGGTTATCCCGGAAGCATTGTTATCAATAACTGTTGAGTTTGCTGCGCAGTGATAATAGCAGGATAAAAAAACCCAGGCAGTTTCCGAGATTCTGAGAATTATGCTAGGTTCTTGAAAGGTTTTTGAAAAGCCTGGCAGTAAAGTTAGCTCCAAGTCGAACTGTATTTATTATAACAGGAATTCTACACGTAGCCCCGTTTGATTAAACAGATGATACCGATGCACTTGAGTCAGCTCAAGAAGATTTATCATCTACCTAATTGCTCGTACGCTACGTAATTTATTCACAAGTGACCGGCACGCCGCGGCCGCACTGCACGGATGTGGGGAATTGGAACACGAGCCATTTCAGTTCATAGCACTTTCTTGCACACAAATATCTATGCAATAATACAATGCATGCAGCTGATGAGTAAAGGAAACTCTGGCACAACAATGCTTCCCGAAAATAGACGGCCCGGACAACAAAGACGCGTCATCGTGTCGTAAAATCTGTCTTATCCAACTATTGTCATACCCTCGAGTTCCGAAGATCGGTGTTGTGTTTATTTGTATAAAAGGGATAGCTTTCACACGCCAGTCCTTCCCCGAGGGCTCACGTTTGTCAGAAGAAGCGTAGCGATTGTGGTCGCCCACGTAATCTCGGGATTTATGTCTTCTGGTGGACGCGTGGCGCCAGCTGACTTAGCACGTATGTACTTGATTCTCGGGTTCAACACAGTGATCTAGCGTGCTCTTACTCCCTTTGTCTAACTATGTAGAGCAGGATGGTTCACCATTTATCGCCTACTAGTCTACAGCGCTTCCAACCTAGCCTAATGCTTCGCCCTTTTCGTATTGATTGCAAAATCTGAAAGGCCGGAAGGGGAAACTTTTAATTATACAGTCGCGTTTTAATACACAAGTTCTCGGTGCGAAATCGAACTGCAGACATTCCGTGAGAGTATGAAAATAGGTATTTCAATTCCGCGAAGCGCGTCCGTTTGAATTTCAATAACTACGAAGTGTCACATTACAAGGAAATAAGGAAATGTTGAGCGGATTCCGTACTGTAAGTATCAGCTATTTTACTGGTGTGAGCGTTAAATATACTGTGATTTTTTATGGTTGTAAAGCTGAAAGGTTTCTATTTTACTGGTGACTTTTATTAACTTTTATTTCACTCTTTTTAAACATAAAAATAAAATAAAGTGGGTGGAAGGACCGGTAAGAGACGTCTCAGATGAACATACTTCCACCAAATAGTGGATATATGAGGGGGTAAAAAGTATCTGAAACCGGCCGTGATGTAGCGGATGAAGCGAAAAAGTTTTGTCAGGATACCCCTCCGGGATACAGGCGTGAGTTTTGGTAATGTACAAACATTACAGCTCTTATAAAAGGTACCCTATTTTCTCATCAATAAAATTAATTAAACAAGAGTTAAAGTCTTCAAAACTTCACCTCGACTGCAGTGAGACAGGGTGTAGTTCAGCTGAGCTGGGATGCCGTCGCATCGGCACCGTTAACGGTAATACAAGATCCTAACGCAAGCTCTCGCTGAACAGAAAAGCTGGTCGTGTTATGTGTATGATTTTGTGGTATTGTCCCACGATAATAACACAAAATGGTTCAAACTTTGAAATGCTTTAAGAGTTTCCTTGTTAAGTCCAGTGAACGAATTCTACTTCTAACGTAGCCCAACAAATGAAAGGTATATCGAGAGTGATAAGATAAGAATATTCTTTACTGAACACAAGAAACAAAACCACAGAAATAAAAGTTTTAATGAAAAAGGTAAAGGCCGCCTACTGGCCATCTATTTTTGAACTTCCATGCGACATGTATCACTTAGGTTCCAAGTTAGGATACCTTGTGCTATGGTAACCAAGCAAGGACATTACAAACATGGAAATACACCCAGACTGAGGCCATTTGTATAAATGTACGCCGGCTCCCAATGGGAATCAAACCCACGACCTCCAGCATGCCCCGGGACGTGATACCGCTAGACCAACGAGGCAGTCAAAATTATTGAATAGTGATCTGATTTCTTTTTCGTGTCTGTTCTGTCTACTTCATTGTGGAAACTGGGGTGATAAAGCGGCATCCATTCCATTGCCGAGTGTTCCGTTTGTGTGCATGTTCGCCAACACTTCAGTTTCAGCGCTCGAATTCATCCCCTTTGTTTAACTTCACCATTAGCCAGAGATATTGACAACATCCACCTCCTTAAAACGCTTTTGTTGATACTTCGAAGGTGCAAGCGTTATGCTAGTGAGAGCTAGTCCGGCCTGGGTAAAACAAAACGTTGTTGGATGCGGCGCAAGGTGGTCGAGAATTGAGAAAAACATGGACGTTCGTATATGTATTGGGTATTTTGTTAATGCTATCGTATTGAATTTGTATTAAAATTCTTATTTGACTACAAAAAAATTTAAACTTTTTAAGTTTTTTAAATTATTTAGCTATAGTTTACGTGTAAATGTGACTTTTTTTATTGTTTTTTTGGGTACGCGTAACGCATCCTTTTTTTTAAAATAACTTGTGCATTCAGAAAAAAAATGTTTTTTACACATAGTTTTCAAAAAATGCTTTGGTAGTATGCATTATATAAAAAAAACATTTAAGTCACAAACATACTTAGGTAGTTCAACTTGATAGTTCACCTCAAAACTAATCCAATTCGAATAGTCCAGTTATTACGTCGGAAAAGCGGGTTAGAAATGCATGTGAACCGAGAAAGCTACGTAAGAAATATCCAAAATTGATTCTTCTCGGTTCACATGCATTTCAAAATGCATATAGTGACTGGACTAGAAAGCATACAGAATGGCAAAACACGAATCTCCATGAATCTCAAAACACGAATCTCCTTCTAGACCACCATGCGGGCGCCAAGGGAACAATGGCGTGAACGAAGCATCGCGGGTTCGGCGTCAGTTTGTTCTCTTTACAACAGGCCGCGTGTCATAAAACGCCAAATTATAGTCTATTATAACATCATCATCATTCAGCCACAAGAAGTCCACTGCTGGACATAGGCCTCCTCCATGGATTTGACTTAGCATCCTCGGAGGACTGCAGTTGCAACGCGCGACGTTTAGCCATGAGGTCGAGAGTATAGTTTGAGAGCTTTTGTGGTCTACTCGTACGGTTGGGTCTATAGAACCTCGAGCCCACTGTACGGACAGTTTCTACAAACCTGTTATTGATCTCGTCCACCGATGCGGCGCTCTCCAGGCACTCAAAGCGATTTGACAATTCGAGTTGAAAGTTCTCGGGGTTCTGGATATGGGCACGAGTAGGTCGGAGCGTGGACTTCATGAGACGAGACCTCTCAATTTTGACATTGATATTCAATGTGCCTCTTACTATTCGGTGATCGCTTCCGGTTTTCACCATGTTGATCACAGAGACGTCATTGAATATTTGTCTCTTGGAGGTCAGGATGAAGTCTATCTCGTTTCTCGTGGAACCATCGGGACTCAACCAGGTCCATTTCCTGTGAGGTGGCTTCTGAAAGAAAGAGTTCATCATAAAGAGTCCCTCTTTCTCCAGGAAGTCTGCCAACCTTTGTCCTCTCGGGTTCCGTTGCCCATAACCAAATTGCCCCACTCTCATCTCACCCTCGCTTCTTGTGCCCAGCTTCGCATTGAAGTCCCCCATAACCACATTAAAATAGGTCTCCGAGGTATGTATGGCCCTACTAATGTCCTCATACATCGCCTCTACCTCCTCATCGGAGTGTGACGAGGTCGGTGCGTATACCTGAATGACCTTCAGCGAATATCTCTTAGATATTCTGAGTATTAGGTACACCACCCTGCTCGACACACTGTTGATGGCCAAAATGTTATTTACGAGGGACTTGTGGACGAGAAACCCGACACCACCCTGGGACTGTTGCTCGCCCTCCCGGTAGTAGAGCAGGTTACCGGATTTCAGGGTTATCGTGTCCTCGCCCTCTCGACGGACTTCAGATAACCCTAGGATATCCCAGTGTAACCTACCCATTTCCTCTTCCAGCTCAATTAGCTTTTCGTCTGTCCTCAATGTGCGAATGTTGTGTGTTACCAGGGCCAGTCGTTTTCGTTTTTGGGGGTGGTAGCCAGATCTCTGCCGGAGATTCTTAGCACCCCTTGCTCCGCCGTTACCGTGGCCGCTACCGTAGCCAGGAATAGCGGAGCCGCCGGGGACTGGGGGCCTGGTTTTTTGGTGTATTGCCATGAGGGTATTTGCCTTACTCGCCACGCTTGGCATGCGGGTTGGCGAGCGCAGTATATCGTATTTTCGCAGAAGGCGCTGCTGCCCACCTTCTGGTAATGTCCCTTAGCCGGTTTTTACGGCACCCGCGGGAAGAGATGGGGGGGTACTATTCTAAAGCCGGCACCCCACGGCGGTCTATTATACTATTATATGTATTATACGGTAATTATGGTCTATTATACGGTCTATTATAACAATTCAATGTAAATTGCGTAGCCGAGTTTTCCTTGTTAATCTATAGGTTAATTGACTTTGGAATGTAGGTACATCGAATTGTCATAGTAAACCATGATAGATCTATGAAATAAGCCCCAAAATGCCCCAGAGCATCAGTTCCAGTGACAGTACCCTTTTTGTGGATAAATAAAGGGGAACTGTCTTAAACTTAGATTGGAGTAACAATGCTTTTATACCACAAAAATATTTTTTCTGGGTATTACAATTCTAAAAAAAATGGGAAAAATCAAGTTAATCTAATAATAATAACTAATTACTTTCTCACAAAATAATCACTTCACATGGTTCCAAACTAGGATACTAAAAATAATCATAAAAACCTTATTTAATTTCGTTTTTTAATTGAATTCTTATGACGTCAAAGTTTAAGGCCGGTTTGTGTGTTGCGTTTTTGTATCGCGTGACTAGAATTACTTTTATTACAAAAAGAAAAAAAAAATACCGCGATGATCTCTCAAAATATATCAAAACATTTTTTGTACAAGTTCTCCATTATGCTAATGCAGTATGACAGAATCATGTTTTTTCAGTCCCTTGTCGCCTAGAATGTATACCTGTACGCGCCTAAACTTGAAGCAGCCATGAGTGAAATCGACGCGATCATTGAATTTCCATTGTAAAGGGTGGTCCAACGATAACGCACGATGGTAATTGTAAATAAAACAAAAAGTTTTTAGAGAATTATCTTAATTTTTTTATTATGATCTTTCTTATCATCTATGACAATTATGTGTGAAACAAAATATCAGCCAAATGCTCGCCACGGCTTCGGTGGCATACCTCTATCCGATGGTTCATATTATCAATGACGTTGGGGCATAATTGAGGTTTCTTGAACCTGTTGAGGTTCAATGTCGTTAATGTGCCGAATTGTCTCAGCTCTTGAATTATTCTTGGCTTATTGACGTGTACTTTTTCTTTTAGATATCCCCAAAGAAACAAGTTCAACGATGTCAAATCACATGATCGTGGAGGCCAATTGACATCGCCACGATGTGAGATAACACGGCCATTAAATTTCTCAAAACGAGCCATTGTTTCGCTAGCTGTGAGGCAAGTGGCACCGTCTTATTGGAACCATATATTGTCCAGCTCTATAGCCTCAATTTCTGGCTAGAAAAAGTCCAATGGCGTACCTCTATCCGATGGTCCAAGAAAATATGGACCATCGGATGAAATAAGGTATGCCACCGAAGCGGGCATAGCTCTATCCGATGTAGGGCGAGCCTTTGGCCGATATTTTGTTTCACACATAATTGTCATAGATCTTTCTATCATAATAAAAAAAAATTAAGATAATTCTCTAAAAACTTTTTGTTTTATTTACAATTAACATCATGCGTTATGGTTAGACCACCCTTTATTACAATGTGTTAATATAATCAGGTGATCTGTGGTCTGGAACTGTTTCACAAGCAGCAGCCGATGTCGTGGTGAAGGCTGTGATGATTACGATGAGGAACGAGATATGTAATAGGCAATCTTATTGATATAGGTAAGGCTTATTGACAAAAGATTTTAAGATAATACTTTAAAAGAGAAGAAGATTTAATAATACTTTTAATTTTCCTCTATTGTTTCCACAAACTAATTAAAATTGTGCTGAATCACAAAACTAATAATAGCTATCAGTCAATGTTCGTGCACTGTTGGATTCCCCCGGGGCATGACTCAAATACGTGCTGCCCCTACGAGTACTTTACACGCACCAAATCCTGAGTGACTCCAATAGTGTAACTGTCAAATTCAATACTAATTATTATCGCAAACGTCAGGATTCCGGTAGAATTTGGTGCGCATAATTAGGCCTCTGACCGTTCTTAGCCAGCTAAGGTCACGTGATCTTTTCTAAAGTCCCCGGAGTCACAGCATTGATACAATTCAATTACGTCAAGAAAGTAACGAAACTGTTTATCCTCATACTAATAAACCGTCAGTCAGACAGTTTTCGGACGTCGTAATCTCGGCAGATTTGGGCCACAACGAAATGAAACGAAGCGTTTCAAAAAACAACAAACGCTGGTACAACAAACGTACGTTTTTATTGTCGAGAACTTATTTTTATTTCACACGCAATTTTTAACGAAACGTAAAATTATTACGACGATATAAGTTTGAGAGTAGTATGTGCAGGCTCAGTACGGGAACATTTTCACTTGACCTAAATCACATAGAGGTTCTATTTGATAGATTTCCATTAACTAAGATTCATTACAAGCCTGTTATTTAAGTTTTATTTTTGTTAATGTTTTTGTTCTGTTATTGAACATTTCGATTCGATTTTTTCTTTACTTTGTTTAGTTAACATAAACCTATCGAATCGAATCTTATTAATAGAAATTTTACTACGATACAATTAACTTGCGATTTATTAGCATTTTCATAAAAACGGTCTTGGAAATGCAAAATAAGTATTTTTGTCTTTAGCTATGGTAAATGAAGATAAACGTTAAACTGACTCTTCTTGAAAGAAAACAATCAGTACAATGTGAGAGGCAGACATAGCAAACTCACGAGGCAAAATCACACTTCTTGTGTGAAAGTAGCATTAATTTGAAGCCCGTTGAAAACATTTGCCTCCATCACTTCAGCCCATGTAAGCAGAACGTCAGAAGCGGTCGCCCCCTAAAAGCATGACCCTAGTAGAGGTTATTCTGGTTGCACGTTTATTTTCGTCCCGGCTATAAGCGGTGATCGTGTATAAGCTCCGTGACATTACACAGTGACCTCGTTACTGCATCCCGTGTACAAACCCTTGAGTAATACTCGCTAGATTAATGTATGGACCAGCCCGCAAACTGCTTTTTAAACCATCGATGAGGTAAACCCAGCGAATCATCGCCCTGTGGTTACTTCTTGTTTTGAAGATCATGAGCGCTTAACTCTGGTGAGATGCTAGTGTCAAACCCATGCCCATCTATTGATATAGAAATAAAATTTCTTTATGCTGCGCTGGCTATTCCCTAGCAGGAGCTCTGCCCGACTATTTATATGACCTCGGACCCCTATTTGCTGTCATTCATTTCCTGTTCCCCTGAATAATATATGAGATCAAATTCCATTACATAAGACGAGGGTCTGAAGTAAAAACGTGTGGCACAATGCTATTCACGATCGCGAGGAAACGTACTATCGATCGAATTCTCAAGCTTCAGTTCTTCTAGTTCAAGTTGAGCTAGGCTTAGTACAAAAGCCCGCGTCAAAAAAGTGAAAGTGAAAGTGAACTACATTTATTGCCAAAAACATACTTTATACATAAGTATAGACATGAGCTTACATAATTAAATGTTGTGTATTTAATATTTTATAAAAAAAATACAACATAAAAGTGCTGTTTTCTGGTTACCAATACCTTACTGCTATAAAAATATTTTGCGCAAATCTAGCTTAAGGCATCAAGCACGAATGTTGAATAGCTCTCTGAAAACAATGTAGAGTAGGTTAAAAAGTGGCATATAAAAGCAGAAAACTAAAAGAAAACTAAGAAAACATGATAAAACGGGAAAAATATTATATCCTTCGACCAACAAAGATGTCTTAACGTGAACCAGCAATTGCGTGGGACAAAATAAACGAATTTACGATGCATTATTCAGCAAACCTTAAAAACTATGGTACAGTCGACATCACAGCCTCCTTTTCACGCGTGCACTCTACTTGAATACGGTACGGGGGACTTTGCAACTAAAATGTTAAAATCGATCTGGTGTACGTCGTACATTGTAAAACAAGCCGTCAACAATACCTTCACCTGTCCCACCCAACTCGTGACAGGCGCACGAAGGTGTTGAAAGTTTCACTTTTCCGATTTCGCCCCCCGGCAAGCGAGTCGCGAGCGCCTCTCTGCCAGTATCGGAATGCTGCACCTACATACACTCACTACTGCGCACACCAAAC
Organism: Yponomeuta evonymella; assembly: GCA_963969515.1. Classification (NCBI taxonomy): domain Eukaryota; kingdom Metazoa; phylum Arthropoda; class Insecta; order Lepidoptera; family Yponomeutidae; genus Yponomeuta; species Yponomeuta evonymella. The sequence goes on from OZ018349.1 coordinate 12,244,291, forward strand.
CATCCCAAAATAAACATGACCCAACGATCCACGATGATGATATTATGATCAACAAACGCCGTCACATCTAATGCACTCGCATAAATTACAAATCGAAGCCGCAAAGAAATAAGAATGTATTTACTAGATTACTAGAGACCATCACATGTTTACGGCTATTTGATTGTTGTCGAGTGTATTTTGAATTTATGTTACTGTGTGGGTGTGGGTGCAGTCGTAAAATATTCTCATTGATGATTAGCGCTTCTAAATAGAGGCTATGAAAAGAAATGCTTTAATGGTTATCAAGTGGCATGATTTAATTTCAATACGAGATTCATTCATTACACCAGTCAGTCTCTTCAATACCAAAGGTTTGCTGGAAGAGAATGCTTCTTGCATTAAGCACGCCCTTGTACACTTACAATGTAATTAGTGCAATAAAGAATTAAAATAATAATAATAATTCAAAATATTAAAAATTCTGCCCGGCAAAATTCATTGCAGACATACATTCTGAAACTATTTCAACAACAACAACTAGTGTTTTAGATTTAAAATCTAAGAAATTGTTTCAGATTTTCTGAGTCTAAAATCCAGTCTACAAAAGGCATAGTAAAATAAATTTACTCGGTAATGAAAATAAAATAATTATGTCAAGGTTAACCCGTAAATTTCCGAATGGTTTCATTGCGAGCAACTACGGTCAACTGATTACACTCGTATGCAATCTTCGCCCTTATGTTAATCGAAATGAGACTTTTGCCGAAAAATAGCGAGTTGGGTCTACTCTAGGAGTAATTAAACTCCTCCGAGGGTCTATCCTACTAAGATTTGGAACACAATTTTAAGAATTCTATACAAGTTTTAGGAAGGACGGTAGCTTCGTCAATTGAATTAAAAGCATTTCGCCTGATTAACTTCCACTCTCTTCGTAATTTGCTTCAATTTGAAAGTAGTTGAATCTCTTTTTGTCTCGAACAATCCAGTTCAATCTTCGTGGAGTGGAAGTGGATCGCCTGGGTCGTCACGGGCTTCACTGCGTCCGAAGTGCGGGTAGGCTCTCACGGCACCATGCGATAAATGATATTGTCCGGAGAGCGTTGGTTTCGGCTGACGTCCCTGCGGTTCTTGAGCCACCAGGGTTGTGCCGCAGTGATGGTAAGCGCCCGGACGGTCTCACCTTGGTGCCGTGGGAGAAGGGTCGGAGCCTCTTGTGGGACGCAACGTGCGTTTGCACTTTTGCGCCTTCCCATTTGGGTTTGACAGCTGCATCTGCGGGTGCCGCTGCTGAAGCGGCGGCTAAACTTAAGATAAGGAAATATAGCCAGCTTATGCTTCATTATTTGTTCGTCCCACTGGCTGTGGAAACAATGGGAGTATGGGGGGATGAGGGAAGAGTTTTCGTTAGGGAAATCGGTCGGCGCCTGAGAAGTCGTGGGTATGACTATCGTTCCGGGGCATACCTGATGCAGAGGATTTCCCTGGTGGTGCAGCGGGGGAACGCTGCTAGCGTCATAGGAACTTTTGGGTCAGGCGTGTCCCGGGTGGTATATTTGATTAGTTTAATTTAATATTTAGTTTACTCCTTAGCTGCAAAATGTATGTGTGACAAATAATTGCTATTACCCAATAAATACATTCAACCTTAGAGTAAAAAAAAAAAACATCTTCGTAATAGTCCTGTGTTCACGAGCTATTAAATAACTTCTCGCACAAGTAATGACTACTGTGATTTCTATTGTGGGTTCCCAAGGTTCAAACAATTCTGGTATTTCAGGAGAAATGCACAGCACTATGATGAATGGATCACAACATGTCGTAGCTAATCACCATTAATAAACTAGTTGGATAACTTCCAGGGCTGTGAAGTCAAGTCACATTTTACTATCTCACATAACTTTGAATAGCCAAGACGACTCCCTTTATACTATTTGAGTATTTACGAGTGAATAAAGTGAGGTATGAAAATTTTATTATTATTTCATACACCAATATACAGCGTGTTATTGAATTAATACAATTGAACTTAAAAAATTGTATTATCACACGAATTGACCGCATCAAGTATATTGTTATTTTTAAAATTCTTTATTGCAACAACACAAAGTTTCGAACAGAGAGCATTACCACCTAAACTAATCTAGTAAGATTAACCAGGCAGTTATAAGATAGTGTAAGCGGTGGTAGGCCAATGGGTAGAACAATGGACTGAGAGACCCAGGTTCGATACCCAGTGCGGGCATGTACCTATGACTGTCTATATTTCAAAGTTATGTACATCTGCGAATTTCTAGTAGCAATACCACACGCTACTTGTGAAGGAAAAAATCGTGAGGAAACCCGCGGCTTGGTTGGCTCCGCACGTATTGACTTGTGTTTCCTGTGGGCTAGGCCGACTAAGCTGTCAGAATAGTATAGATGCTGGGGAAGCCTATACAAGCCTATACTATAGCCACTGCAGCGTCCGAGTGGTCCCTTCACCCATCTAGTGTGTGTAAATAATCCCATTTCGTATATGCAAAAGCCAAAGTTTATAAGATAGTGTTTTGTTTCTGTGATGTATCTTGTTGGTATAATAAATGTCTTTCTTCTTCTTCTTCTTCTTCAATAAGAATTTAACTGAAACTCTTATCTAATCCTTTTAAATAAAATGTACTTTTAGAGGTTTTTACCAACTGGACCCGAGGAGTCGGACTTTACTTCAAGATTGTATAAAAAAATGGGTACTTATTTATTTATTGGAAGTTTGATGTATTGTTCGATTTATTTTAATTATCATTATTGCAGAAATGCTTTCAGGTTTTGCATTTCAACTATTCACGTTGTAGATTGAGTATAAAGTGCGCCCCTGACAATAAAATGAGCATTATCAATTCGTTATGCCGATTCTAAAAAATTGGATTTGCACAAATTTACCTTCATCGTGGTAAAGTGGCGCCAATAGTATTTCAAGCATAATAAAACCCACATTAGAATTGTGCATTGTCCAAACATGTGACCAAATCCTTAACCTTGCATTCGGTGGGAAATATTGCACTGGAAGATTATTAATAATACACGAATTCTAAGAAAGCTGTAATTCATTTACTGCCATGAATAGAACTTCGCTGAAAATAATACTCTATCGCAAAATGATTCACGATAGCGACAAAATACTTATGTTTTCAAACTATTTCCAGGAGAAGCACGTGGGAAAAACTATAAAAAAGCCTTAGGTAAACGTTACAGTTAAATCTTTATTGCATCAGCGTGTTTTTAGACGCCCACCTATCAGATGCGTCACGAAAAGCAATAAATTTTCTTTTTATCTGCTCCATACGAAGACGATTAATCATCAACATACAACCTTGACCTTAACGAAACAAAAAAGCTCTTCAAATCGGTGGTGGTCGTAAAAAACTGCAATTATTATGATACTGTGCAGCTGTTGGCGAGCACCCAATACTTTCTAAATCGAAATTGTGATGCTTTTATAAAAATATAAGCTTTTGCTTTTGTTGTTAATTTTAATCGGACAGCAGTATTGCACTTAGCCGTCTTGTCTTTAGCCGATAAAATATTATGGGCTTTTAAGAGCGCATTATACGCAAAAAAAAATAAGTTGAAACAGCAAGGATTCAGGACGGTTGGCACTGCTGACAGACAGCAATTATTTTATTTCGTTGTCATTAGTAACTTGCGTTTCAACTTCGAAGTAATTAAAAATAACAGTAAATGTGCCCAGATTAGATGAAAAATAATCTAAAGAATGTAAAAATATTCATATAGACAAAAAGAGCACCTATTTACGTCAAGTGCAGCATGTGCAGCACAGTGGCGCGAGTCGCACGCTTTGACGTCAAAAGTCCCGACTTTCCAGTACATTGTGATTACATATTAAAGCTACTTACGAACTGTTTTGAACTTAAAACTGTTTGTATTTGTAGATATAAAATCTCTGTTTGATTTGAATTGTTTAATTTGCCCCTTCGCAAGTGAAATAAAAGATTCACACGAAATCTAACCGAGAATTAACCTAGCTTAACCTAGCTGGGAAGTGACCTGAGGCCTAATAACGCACACCAAATCCTGTCGGGATCCTGACATTTGCCATAGCAATTAGTATGTAATTTTACAGGTATGGTGGATTTGCTGCCGCCTATAGGAGCTGCTTCTATATTACGGGCACCAAGTCCTGAGCGATCTCAATCGCCTATCTGTCAGAGTAGTATGAACTTTATATTCTTTTTGTTGCACTAACCCGTGCTGAGGACAATTTTAAAAACCTATTTAGAGGCTAAAAATTCCACCCATGCCGGGACTAAACCAGAGGCCGCGGGTTCAAGTCCCAGCATGGGTGGAATTTTTGTTTTTTTGGTGTGGTTTTTAAAGTATGAAATTTGATAGTTAAACGATTGGAATCGCTCAGGATTTGTTGCGCATAATTAGGCCCCTAATGACCTTTAGATGTTTTCGTATAGTTGATCAAAGTGAATCACACAAGCGTTTATCATAAGTGGTGGCTTGGTTCCCTTGATCCCGAAGGTGACCTGTTTCATCAGCCACATGAACATAAACATAGATGCCAAGAAGTAAACACATTTCTCTAGCCCTAAGCAGCCTTATATCCGCAACAATAAATGGCCGAGACAATGAAGAATTACGGCAGATGACGATTACGTAGAAAGTACATTGTTGGAAAATGTCTCGGAATAAATCGCGATTCAGTTTGCCCGGTAGATTCAATTATCTCGTTGTGCATTGAATTTGCGAGACAATATTTGCTTGTTACTTAATTGTATAAACGTATATTAAAATTGTGTATTATTTTTAGGCTAAAACACGATTTTAAAATACGTTTTTAATACACCTAGGTACATTTCCACGTATAGGCGTATAGGCGTAACACGGAGTTTATTGGAAAACCAAGAAACTTTTATTGAACAAGTATGTAAGATAAATTGTTTTTCTTAGAAATTACTGCAGCGACCTTGCCGGCATCCGCGGTCCCGATAAGACGCACATTCCAGCCAATCAACTGTGACACCAGTGCATTAGATTACTTAGATAACAGCCTAATTGGTGGACGTGCATACTCCGGTGAGACTACAGGGTAAACACGGTAAACATCCAGATACGCCGATCAAATTAACTGATGGGAATAAAACCTTTCCCGGCCCAATTCAATCTTGAAAGCTTGAATTTCTTTGTCCGCTTTGAGATTTCTGATTTCAGAGAATCTTTGAGATTTTTAGCGATAAATTTAGTAACAAATATAAAGGACTCCAAGTTACTCAGATACTTCTATACAGAAGACGGGCATATAGTAGATAAAAATCATGGCTTCTTAACAGGGCGCCGTAATTTGATTTTAACTTATATACAAACGACATGAAACACCATGAAGTTTTACTGATCAAAAGCAAAAAAATAAATTAAAACCAAATTACATTTGTATGGGAACTGCCGCCTGAGGGGCTCCCTTACATTTAAGAATGGACCGGAGTAGCCAGTGCCGATGATCTATCCCGGCAAAGAGAAGAAAGGAAAAAGCAGATCTGGCGGGTAACCTGCAATGGTGAAGAGGCACTGAAGGAAGATGACATAGTAAAAAACGAAAAATGATTTTAACTTAAAAGAAAATAAAATAATAATAAAGTTGGAACTCGTTGCCGTCGTCTGGTTTTCCAGAGACATATAACCTGGGTGTCTTTAAAACTAGAGTCAACCGGCATTTAATAGGTAAACACGTAACATCTTAGACCCCGTCTTCGTTTACCAACAGGCGTGACTGGGGTCAGGTGTCCACATGTCCCAATTAAAAAAAAAGTTCTTCAACCAACATGCAGGCAGACGTTACGAGCGACCATTTATTAATTTTAGATGAAGATATTATTTATATGCGCGGAAACCTGGGATATCAGTGATGGCAATAAGAAGCTGGTATAGTATTATCTTCTGATGGACCTACCATAGACTAAAGTAAGGATCTACAATCAAAAGTAGGGCGCAGACAGTCAAGCCGTAGAAACGTGCGCTCAATGAGGCTGTAAATTGAAATGCATATCAAATCATTAATCAGGGGCACAAATGTCAGTGCTGTATGCAGAGACGCAAATGAATTAGATAATTGGCTCAATCATCTTTATTGTCTTATTACCCGTAGACCGGTAGATATGGGGTATCTCAGCCATGTTAAAGGTACCAACCGACCAAACCGAAGGTTACCATTTTATTAAACGCACGCGGTACGACAAAAATTATGCGACAGCTAGAACGCTAAGGGCAAATTCTATAAACATATTCTATTTTCCATGCATTTTTATGCGTTAAGGATCTCGTGGTAGATCGCTGTCAAAATAACGTATCGCTCGCACAGCACTTTGTTACATTCATGAATAATAAAGTAGGACAAAATAAATGCAATAAAGACTGGGAAGCGTAAAAATGTAGTCCTTCACTTTACTTGTCTCATGAGACCTGTCGCAATTATTCGTCTTGGAAACGACATAAAAAGTTGCGACCTCATTATTTGCGTCTACGTTGCACTAAGGATTATCTTGGTAGCCTTATATGGTGGTGGTTGCTTTCAATGCCCCGCAGACAATCCGAAGCCACGAGTAACAGAACAAGAACATTAATTAAACGATACCAACCGCTGAATTAATACGCTCAGTAGACATGTGTTTGACGGACAAACATATTTAACGCATTATTGCATACAGGAACAAAATAGCAATTAGAAATGCGAACAACAGACGCAATGGAACTGATTCTAGCTGGTAATGAACAGATTCAATACGAGTTTATATAGGCCGCTGCATTGTTTACCGATAGTATCCGACCGAAATTTCGGTTTTGGCCTAAAACTTTGGTTCGCCCGATGTTTCGGTAATTCGGTTTCGTCCGAAAATTTGGCTCTGCCGAAACTTGTGTTCGTGATACGTGTTCGTATTTACGTCGGGCACCCTCGGCTCCATGATGCGTCTTTGCCGAGTGATGGTAACGGTGTCAACTATGTGGCATACTACTTGTACGAGAGCCAAAAACGGGGTTTTTACTTCCTTGATGTTTACAGCATGTGGGAGTCCATCTGCAGGGCAAAGGCCTCTCCCCTTTTAGACCAAGATTTTCGGTCATTTGCCACCTCTGACCACTCCGGCAAGGATTAGTCGAAATCATCCCGCCATCGTCTTCTTAGCCCTGCTGTACCCACTCGGTGGCAAGTCTCGCCCACCTATTTGGGTGCATGCAGCTTCCACTATGCGCGTTTTGGAGCGCAGTGTAGTATTCCGGACTGGAAATATTTACAATGAAAAATATTTTAAATATTTTAAAATAAATATTGTGAGCCCTTGCTTACCATGTTTGCCAATTTTTTTGTGTACCTCCTCTACACCTAAATTAGGGATACATTTTTTTTCTCGCTTACACCATAGTGTAGCATATCGGATTGGTCGTTTAAAAATATTAAGCTGTAAAACGCAATTTTTTTGTCCGAATAGGGCGCCCCATCCCCCCTCCTCTCCTGGCTAAATGGTAGCTTGTAGAAACGTGAAAAAATTCGGGGCAGTGGCACATAAAATGAACTTAAAAGGAAAACAATCACGGCTAAATAGGCTATACACGTTAACGAGTAATAAGCGACCAACTTATAAACGGAAAACTTCATACAAAATCCAATGAATATTACATTGATGAAGATGTTAGTTAGATAGATAGAGATAACTAGATCTGTAAAGCAAATAAAAAACCCCTCTTTCTACAGAACCCTACACTGCGCGTGGCCCGATACGCACTTGGCCGGTTTCTTATTATTAAGATACAAGTTTCTTAAACCAAATAAACCTATATTTTTACTAAGTTTGTGCTAACATATTATATTATAAAATACTTTATTTATTCACCAATCTCAAAAAAGAAAATAAGGTTTAAAGAATTAATTTATAAGAACAATAAAGTTTCGGTTTAGGCCAAAACTAAGACGGAGCACGAAATATCAGATCCGGTTTCGATTTCGGCTCAAAACGTAGTTTCGGTCACTATTTATCAGTAACACTAGTTCAGCCAATGAAAATAATGGTGACCCGTTCCTTCCTCCCTTGTAACAGATTATCTTGTAGATTCTTTGAACCGACATGAATAACATTTTATTTAGGTTACCTCTAATACTATTTGCGAGAACCGCTTTTGATGGTTTTATTAAGTGTTGTGCATCGCAAAAAATTGGTCGAGGACATTCCTTTATTGCGCAGGCGATAGTTATGTACCGCTACGTAGAACAATAGTTCTGCTAGTCTACGAATGCCATTGCGTTTCATTATAAATATTGTAAATCTTGTTTGAAATAAATTATGCTAACGTAAAATAAATGTTAATTAAACTGCGGGATGACATCGAATTCGGTAACAAATTTTCAGGGGCGTTCTGGCCATGATTTTTTACCATAGTGAGCACAAAAAAAATATTTTCCTATATAATACGCAAAAGTTATAAAAAAAAGTTATTCGAGCGTCTTGTGATCGGCACCGGCCAACTCTATTGTTATTTCACTTGTTTACGCATATTGGACCATACACTTTTAATATTTCAAAGTAAAATAAAACATTTTTCAATGCCTCGCTACTTCCTATCGGTATGATTTGTGATTAAAGTTTCGAACCAAACGTTGAAAACAACAACAAAAATACTATGAAATAAAATTACCGTTTAGAAAGAAAGGTCATTTATTTTAACAACAAGACACTGTAAAGTTCTAGACTTAGGTATTGACCTAGGTATTTGGGAGCACAAAGAAACACGTCCGGTGGTTACAAGCGTTTACTGGAAGAGGGTTTTGGCGATAGATGCAACAAATCTCATAGTGAACATTGTTGCTATATTACTCTCCATTATAGACACAGACGACCCAGGCGGATATACTTCGACCGAATAGGGAATGTAGCAAAGGGCGAGATAAAAAGTTCTCGAAACCTTCGTGCGTGCATGCAACGACTAATGAATGTTGAGGAAGCAAAAGTGATCCGTTAGGATCGTGGCAAGTGGCAGTCTCTGGTCTCTGCCTACCCCTCTGGGATACCTACAGGCGTGAGTTTATGTATGTATGTATTAAAACCACATCACAAAAAAAAATAAACAAATAAGTGACATAATGTGAAAACAACAGAAGGAAAACGTACACAACAAGCAAAGCCAAATACAAAAATAATAAACATAGATCAAATCAGTCACTAGGATTGTTTAACTGCGTCGTTGGTCTAGCGGTAACACGATTGATTGCAAAAACCGGGGTCAAACAACAAACAACTTTATCGAAGTCATTTTCAATGGATTTTGTATGAAATTTTACTTTTTTAAGTTGGTTGCCTATTACTCGTTAACTAGTAAACCCTACTTTGTCGTGATAGTTTTCCTTTTAAGATCATTATATGTGCTACTACCCTGAATTTTTTCACGTTTCTACAATCAACTGATTAATTAGGAGCGGGCGGGGGGCTACTTTAGGTGTAGCGATGTATCCTAAAAAAAATTTTTTTTTCAACGTGTTATTTTACCGTTTTGTTGGCGTCATAAATATATACATCTAGGCCAAATTTCAGCTCTCTAGTACTTACTTTCTCTGTGCTAATAGTTCGCTTAAAGAATAATCATTACCTTTTGCCTGCTGTTTCAATCGTGTTTTTCGGGATGAAAAAAAAATTAAGACAATGGTGAAGATGGTGAAGAGTTCCTCCAGCAAGAACCATCTACTGAAGATAAGAGTGCTTTGAAAGAAGGAATCTTGTCAGGACCTTCACGACCTAAACGGATTAAGATATAAAATAAAATTTAATAAAAGGAAAAATGCTTCGATAGCTGTATGGCTGAACAGATTTGTATTGAATTTGGTATGTAGGTAAAATAGGTCCTGGATTAACATGCCGGCCTTTTTTTCATCCCGAAATAACACGATTGAAGCAGCAAGCAAAAGGTAATGTCGGTTTTTTCCAAAATTTCACTTTTCCAGAACGTGTACTTCAAAAATAGTTAAGAATTCAAAAAGTGTATAATACAAAAGTTGTAGTAAATTTCATTACGTAGAAGACACTTTTGCTCTACAACGCACAATTTTAAAGATATTAGTGAAAAACTCAAAAATGGGAACTTTAACCCCCTCCCCCCACCCCGGCGCCCCCCCTAGAGGCGGGGATTTTTAGTATGTTTACTTTCTGGGCATCCTGAGCAAACTCCTGTAGAAACTGCTTAGGTTCCAGCTCACGCACTCTACACCTGCTTTGTTCAGTGGACTATAAGCCGCGGACGGACAGACAGATGGCCGGACATTGCGAAACTATAAGGGTTCCTTGTCCACTACGGAACCCTAAAAAAGTTAATTAAAACGAAATGATACATCTATTATTAAAACATATTACAATTTTCTCCGTAATGTCTTCTTTATCGAGTCTCGGCCATTTCCAGCTTTTAATTTGCGGTTGAGATGGTTAATTTTATTCCATCAAATTGTCGATGACGTAACAGAGAGCTTTGAAAATCTGGAACAGGAAGCTTTAAGCAAACAACGAGATGAGGTTAATGTGGTCAAAACTTAAGTGTACTTAGTTGACTCGAATTGCGTTGTTTCTTTAGAAAATAGGTACGCCGCGGAAATTGTGTAAAGTGTGTTAGTGAGGTGCGTTAGCGGCGGCCGGTGGATGGTGTGACATTTTCATACATATGAAACACGAAACATTGAATGTTGTAACTGTTACAGAAGAATAACTCAATAAAGCAATCTATAGCAGGAAGAAACAGAAGCCGGTCTACAATATCAGTACACATTTATACGAGTCCAAGCGAAGCGCGGTGAACGTTTTAAATGGTTTTTAACATCTCGCGTGATTTGTGTCTATCAAAATTTAAAAAATCATGTATGATTATTAAGCTGAAGTGGCAGTGGGCTGGGCCCATATGGATGGTCGATGCAAAGGTTCTCGAGTGGAGACCACGAACTGTCAAACAAAGCGTACGACGCCCACCAGCTCGCTGGACCGACGATTTGATGCAGATTACTGAAAGCGGTTGGATGGTGATGGCCGAGGATAGAAGGAAGTGGCGTGCGGTGAGGGAGGCCTATAGCCAGCGGCCTATGACTCGGTGGACGAGTACGGGCTGATTGATTGCACATACATACATACATAAGCAGCCTATGCAGCTACGTCCCACTGTAAGGCACAGGTCTTCTCTCAGGGAAAGTATCTGCTTAATCACCACGCATGCCCACCGCGGATTGGCGATTTCAAGCGCTGAGGTATGTGAATAGCTCAAACACTCAGGTTTTCTCACGGTGTTTTCCTTTACCGTTAGCGAGTGGTATTGCTGCTATAACTTCACAAATGTACGTAACTTAGAAAACAAAGTCATAGGTACATGCCCGCACTGGGAATGGAACCTGGGTCTCTCGCTTCCAAGTCAAATGTTCTACCCACTAAGCTACCACCGCTATATTGATTGCACTTTTAAATGCTCTGTAGTCAGGTGCGATACCAGAAAATTTACAACAATTATAGAATTGAATAATTATCTATATATTGCATTACTTACTGTATTTGTACAAAGGCGAGCATAATACTAATAGGTGTTTTCTTCCAGCTAATCTTGAGTTATGTGGATTATGTCTGAAAGAAACCTCTGGCAATTTGTGTTAAGATGAGCTTCTTTATAGAGTATTTCTGTACGAAGGGCCCGCTAAATGCAGTTGTGTCGAAAGAGCCGTTTCGCTCATTTAGCCACTCGTGACTAAATAGTCCCCTTTTGTCGCAAGCGGCCTTATGTGTGAGGGGGACTAGGAGACGCTACAATGTGTGGGACTTTCCAACTTAGTTGGCGAGGTGACAAAAGAAAATACGGGAAATTCACATTGAATACCCATATTCAATGAACATCTTTCAGCTTTTAGTATGTTTGACATAAACCAGTTGAGCATAAAGCTACATAGTGTTTAAGTTTGAAATAAGTACGTTTTTATAGATAGGTGCCTGATTCCAAATAGGTCAGCCATGGATAAGAAACACAGACAAAAAAACCCGATACCCTTTCCAAGTAAAACTGAGTACGTCGACTAGACTGACAAATAATACCACTCACGCAGTCACAATAAGCGCAGATTGCCACTGGGTGTGTTGTGCAGACGTCAAATTAAATCAGTGCGCTATAAAACCTGACACCAGAGTATGTAGGCAGGGAACAAAAGACCCATACATCACGGGAACCCTTATGTAAAAAATACAACACTTAGAGTCGACACTTTCGCATACAATATTCGCTTTATTTTCCATCATAAACTCGTAAGAAGCCAAATAAAGGGATTTTTAGATGGAGCGCGTTATTTGCCATGAATCCTCGCACAATTTTTATAATCCCCCTTTTTCGGATGTATATGGGGTCTTGTAACACTCCAAGTTACGTCACTGCATTAAAACGGAGTCTTGCACATCTTATAGGCGAAATTAATACAAGGTACTTAAAATATTACCAAGTTGCGTTTTTGTTCCTGTCAATTTTTGCATAATACAATCACTATTGAAATGCTAAAATGTTACATTTGTCAACATTGTATTAAAGGGATGACATCTGTTTACAACTAATAACCTCCTCCGCTGCGGTGACCGCCTTAGCCAAGAAATGTTTCATCTGTACGCCAAATATAATTAAAATCCGTTCCAGTAAATAAATGATACCTACGGGATAATCTTATTGTGTACCAGGAGGGCAATCCGTACGTTGCCGTCTGAAATGGGCACTTACACAGATGTAAACCGCAAACAACCACATAAACGAAGGCCACCCGACACTTTTTCACCCATTACCCCATGACCCACACCACCTGAGAGCTTATTCAGTTAGGACAAAAGTTTATAAAATCTGTGGAAAACCACTGACTTTGACTTTGTTTATTCAAAGACTTGACGCGCTTATGCGAGTGTAGTTGAAGTCAATACAATAAAGAAACATGTCAAAGACCGTGGATTAAAAACACGCACTTTTCCATTAACAGAAACTAGGACCAAGGTTGTTCGTGTGAAAAACCTATTAAAACCTGTCATAAAATGGATATTTACGTTGCACGTGTGTTCGGTTAGATATACACCTTTTTAGTTTGCTGTACCTATTTCCTTCATAATCTTGTCTCTTCAGAAAATAAAGTCAGTGTCAAAGGTGTCAAACAAACCACACGAGCTTTTTATTGCAATATTATAATTTAAATACAATTAGAGGGCAAATAGAGCTAGATATTCTTGCCCAAACATTTTGGTCCAAATTCGAGACGGATAGAAGTAGCCCAGAAACAATTATTGCAATTGAAGACGTTTGTGGGAATCGAAATTTCATCACGTTGTTTCGTTGAAGCTATAAGTTACAATGGCCACGGAAGTCAACGATCCTATTTTGATTACGGAATTGGATAAAGCGTTAAATGTCGTGGAGAACATTGCTGCGAACCTACATAAAACGCATGTGAACTTGAAAAAGTGTCCGAAAGCTAGATTAACAAGGAATTACGTCGAAGCACGCCTAAAATGCGTAGAAGATTTCTGGATCGAATACAAAGAAGCCTACGGCGTAATAATACGGCTAATTGCACGAGACCAAAGAGATAAAGTACCTTATATTGCAGAGGAGAAGTTTTACGAACACGAAGAACGGTACGTTTCACTGAAAATTGATTTGCAAGATTTGTTATCATCTCAACAACAATCTCCAGTACCAACATCCAGTGGTTCTCAACATCAAGTTCATGTGGTTTTACCGAAAATACAGATCCCAGTATTCAGTGGAGCATATGAAGATTGGTTATCGTTCCACGATCTGTTTACATCATTGGTTCACAACAACACGTCGCTAGATAATGTGCAACGATTGCATTATTTAAAGACAAGTCTCGCGGGAGAAGCAGCCTCAATCTTAAAACACATACAAGTGACAGATTTGAACTACACACAGGCTTGGGATCTTCTTAGAACACGGTATGGCAATAAAAGAATGACAATTAACGCTATTATGAAGAGGTTTTTTGCTCAAAAGAAGATGACGGTAAATACATCGAGTCAAATTAAACATTTACTCGACACAACATCGGAATGTTTACATCATCTAAGCAATTTGAAGGTCAGTACTGAAGGTTGGGATCCACTGATTATATTTGTGATTGTGCAGAAACTTGACTCCGATACACACAAAGATTGGGAGGAGTATGTCAGCAGCAGCATTCAGGATCCTGAGAATCTTCCTTCACTTGAAATGCTCCGCAAGTTCCTGGAGAGTCGTTTCCGTACACTGGAGCTCATAGAACCAACCAGACAAAAGGCAACTCCAACTTCTGTAAGAGAAAAGTCATTTCACATCGCTACCAATGTTGAAAACACGAAGAAATGCCTTATGTGCAATGAGGATCATACAATAAGCCATTGTAAAGCTTTTGGGAAATATACACCGAAGCAACGTAGCGAATACAGCAAGACAAACAACATGTGCTACAATTGCCTTGCACCAGGACACTCTGTAAGGCAATGTCGAGTTCCAACGAGCTGCCAGATATGTAGAAGGCGTCATCATACTCTTCTTCACGAAAATAAGACTAAGGAAAACACAAGTAACACAACGGGCGACCTCGAGCAAAATAAACAACCCGGTGTGGCACTACATACAAGCGTGGAGGAGGATGAAGAGGAAGAAGACATAACAATGTTGGCGTCTCATGTTTACACTGGAAAAAGCACAGCGTTATTAGCAACCGCCCTTGTACAAGTTGTCAGTGAAGGCAATAACACCGCTACTTTGAGAGCTTTAGTCGACCAAGGCTCCCAGGCAAGCTTCATAAGTGAACGAGCTGCGCAAATTATTAAGGCCAAGAGGTACCCAATCAAAGGCACAGTCGTCGGTGTGGGCTCCACAAGAGAAGACATCAAACAAGTAGTTCAGATCAAGTTAGAATCCCAGTGTGAATCCTTCACAATGGAAGTCAAAACATATGTTATGTCCAAACAACTGACTACCAAAATACCAACCCACACGATTAACGAAAGAGACTGGCCTCACTTAGAAGGGCTAGTTCTGGCAGATCCAAGCTATCATAAGCCAGGGTCCATCGATCTACTTCTGGGTGTCGACGTGTATGCCCAAATAGTACAAAATCAACTAATTAAAGGTCCACCAGGTTCCCCGTGTGCTCATAAAACAAACCTGGGTTGGATTTTGTTTGGCGAGGTGCAAGATACACAGCAACCAAAGTCTGTCGTCGTTATGCATCATCAAATAATCAACGAAGATTTTTTGAAAACGCTCTGGGAATTAGAACAAGATACAAAGAAAAAATATATAAAAGAAGAACAACAATGCGAAAAGATATACCATGAAAAGTATACAAGAAACGATGAAGGCAGATATGAGAGACTTTCATTTCACTCCAAAGATCAGAGCTTAACAGATGATAATTCAAGAGAAATAACTATTAAAACCCCTGAAACACAAGAAAATAAATTAGAAAGGTTTCCTGAACAGAGAAAAGAGTACGACCAGATATTGGAAGAATCCATAACCAATGACATGGAAGAATTTCCTCACGACGAAAAAGGTGATCATTCTGTCCATTTACCACATCATGTTGCAGTACAGGGAGATAAAGAAGCAACCAAAGTGAGAGATGTAATCGACACTTCAAGCAAAAACACCAACAGCGTTTCATTGAACGACGAATTGACAGTTGGACCTATTCGGCTTGCTAATGATACTATAGAGTCCACTAAACCGTTAACTATTACCACCTCAGAGTTAGAAAAGAAGAGCATACAGTCCTACGCTAACGTAACAGAATACGAAGAAAGGAGTTTAAGATTAGACAAGTATGATACACTTACAGAATTGCTAAGAGTTGTAGTACACTGCAAAAGATTTCTAAATCTGAAAAGGGATCCGAGAAAGATAGAAAAGTCAATAACTACCGATGAAATTCAAGGAGCGTTGGAAATATGCATAAGACAAGTACAAGAAGAAGAATTCACAGATGAGATCAGAAGACTGAAAGATAACAAAGCTGTGAGGACGACAAGCACTTTAAAGACGCTTAATCCATTTCTTGACAAAAAACACATTCTCAGGGTGGGCGGTAGATTGAGAAACGCTGAAGTTTCTGAGAATGTAAAACATCCTATCATCCTAGGCAAGAAAAATGATCTCATCTCTCTTATATTAGCCGATGCACACCTGCAAACAATGCATGGAGGAATTAATATGATGATAACTTACCTGATGAGTAAATACTGGATCGGAGGCTGCAAGAGTTTGGTAAAACAGTACATACATAAATGCCTGAACTGCGCAAGACAGCGAGCAGCTAGTAGACAGCAAATTATGGGTGATTTACCTGTACCTCGCGTAACGCCTTCACGCCCCTTCTCTCGAAGTGAAGTTGACTTTGCTGGGCCAGTATATGTGCTAAATTCCAAAGGAAGAGGAGCCAAGACTAGCAAAGCTTACATTTGCATCTTCATATGCATGGCTGTAAAAGCTATCCATTTGGAATTGGTGAGCGATTTGACATCAAAGGCGTTTATCGCCGCATTTAAACGTTTTGTCGCTAGAAGAGGAAGATGCAAGGAAATGTGGAGTGATAATGGCTCTAATTTTGTAGCTGCAAATATAGAATTATGTGATATGTGGAGAGAAAGTGGATTTGACGTTCCCGGTGATGTGATTGATCAGTTAGCAAATGACGGCACGCAATGGCATTTTACACCACCGTATAGCCCAAATTTTGGAGGACTTTGGGAAGCCGGTGTCAAGTCAGTAAAGCAACATTTATGAAGAATCTTGACCACAAACTTAACGTTTGAAGAGTTCACGACAGTTCTTACCCATTGACGCCGGTATCTACAGATGTAGATCTAATGGATGATATTGAAGTACTTACGCCGGGACATTTCATTGTTGGAGAAGCACTCGTAACTGTTCCAGACCGTGATTATACTACAGCCAAGATAAATGTGTTAACCCGATGGCAATATACCCAAAGACTGGTACAGGAGTTCTGGAGGCGCTGGCAATCGGAATACTTGTCACGGCTGAATCAACGTCCTAAGTGGCAAAGAAAATCACCAGAGTTTGAAATTGGCGACATAGTATTATTAAAGGATGAGCATCTGCCCCCCAGCAAGTGGGCATTAGCACGCATCATGGAAAAACACTCTGGCTTAGATAGTATTACACGGGTATATACCGTACGTTACAACGGGAAATCTACTCGAAGATCTGTTTCTAAGTTATGTGCTTTTAAGTTATGCTTATGTGCTTTACGTTTATTTCATTGGAGTCAAGTTTATTTAATCTGTGTACTTAAAGTTTAGATTGATTGATTTAACTTTATTTGTTTATATGGTCTTAGTACGGTTCATTTGTGTTGCTTTAACTTACTTAAATAGGTATTTCTTTTATACATTGTTTGGGTAATCCTGTTAGTAATTTAGTGTGTATACTCAATACTTGTGTTAAGTTTTCATAAATGTCAAGTAAGAGGTAGGTCGGTTTTATATAGAAATTCGGATAGATAGAGAAGATATTCATAGTAGGTATAAGAATGTAAATATAGAAGTAGATATTTAGTGAGGGTCTGATTGTAAATGAAAAGGCCTCAAAGTCCTTTTGGTGGGCGGCATGTTCGGTTAGATATACACCTTTTTAGTTTGCTGTACCTATTTCCTTCATAATCTTGTCTCTTCAGAAAATAAAGTCAGTGTCAAAGGTGTCAAACAAACCACACGAGCTTTTTATTGCAATATTATAATTTAAATACAATTAGAGGGCAAATAGAGCTAGATATTCTTGCCCAAACAACGTGATTTCAGAGCGTCCTTTGAATATACTGTTTCACTTATTTGTAACCTCACGCATTTGTAAGAGCTTCATAAAAGTAATCTTGCACATTTTTGTACTAAACAAAGGCCCGTAATGCAATACGACGCTTTAGCCGGTGCCTGATTCCAAGCATGTCTCTGCAGTCTCACTACAGTGACATACTTTCCGACAGCTCTGCTGTGCAAAGTTTAAGAAGCAAAAGTTTAAAAATTTGTCTACAGAAAAAGTTATTTTTACAAGATCGATATTTAAAACTGCTAATCATCATCATTATAAGCAGCCTATATACGTCCCACTGTAGGGCACAGGCCTTCTCTCAGAGAGAGATTAAACTGCTAATAGATGGTGCTAATATAGTAAAATGGTTATCGAAATTTGCTTTTTCTTTCCGTAAGTAAGAAATCATTTAGGTTGATTAGTTTCAGTCATATACAGTAGATATCTTGTTGGTAAGTAGTGTCAATAAATAGAAAAAAATGTATGGAACATTTATCTGATTGGGGAAATCAGATTTCTAAGAACTGCTATTAAATTATGGGCAGTTTTATGTTCTTGGAACTTTAAGGATTGCATCATCATCTTCTATTTGCTGATCAGGAAACCTTCCTGACTAGCTGATGGCATAAATTACGATCGACTCTGAAAGTACCGTGTAGGTGTTAGGCATTTATTCACATTATGTTTACTACGTGTGAGTGACCTCTTCACGTCAAATCTATCAGGGCCCAGAGTAAAATTGACAATTTACATATAATTCCCATGATATTTGGATGTTTGTCACTAAATCACACATAAACGGCTTGACAAATTTCTTTAAAATTTGGTAAAATTTGGTAAACAGCTTCCTCTTTTACCGCGTTAATACAATTATATGTATATGTTTCGTATTTCCCTATCCAAATTCCACTTTATGAACTCCGCAGTGTTAGAAGTTTCAAAACCATCACTTTGGCCCTCATGTATGTGTCAGTAACAGAGAAATGGAAAACTTACAGACTGCCAATGATTTAATAAATAGTATGAACAAAAAAAGTGAACGTTGACTAGCAAACGAGAAGGAGGTTGGCAACATGACATTACCTATGTCGTAGGAATTTCGGAATGACTTATTGCCTAAGTGTGATCAACTACGCAAAGTGTCGTTATCAATTAGGTTTTGTAGCCACATCGGACCTAATATTGTACTTGCTGGCCAATACTATAAAAGGATACAAGGACACCGCAGTTATAACGTAAACCCACCCAAGCAATATTGGACAATATCGTAATAATAAAACTGGGGAAGAAACGGGAAATACGATGCTTTCTGATCATATTGCCTGAAATATATTAATGTGGTTCATATTATTGTTGTTATTGTTTTGTATTTCGCGCCGATCCGCAGAACTTAATGTAAAAAAAACGAGTTTATTTTGATTTTCATAAATCTTTCTAACAGCTGGTATTTTGTAAAGATATTGAATTGTATCAATAACATCACGACGCGACGATTCACCGAAAAATTCTGCAGAATTTTCTTATGTTGCTAATATTTTCCATTCAAAACTTATGATACTATCATTTTCCAAGGTGGCATTTAACGACAACTATTAAATATCAATAAATAATACTGTTTCCAACAATACAAAACAATAGAGGAAGCTGTAACAATGAGAGACATCCTTTATTAGTGGCCTGACAGCCTTAGCTTGGACGCTAAATGTTTGATTTACGGCCCAAAACACACTACATTCGACATAAAGCCGACTCAACGACGCTGACCGCTTCAGGTAACGATGATGGCAGCGTAGTAAGATGATGGTGCTAGGGCCTATTTCATAGAATTGCAATTCATAGTTTCTGTGACAATTCGATATATATCGCATCGAATTGTAGTCTTGTGAAACACGGCTCTGCTCGTCCGCAAAATCACTATTATCATCAAATACCACAGATTGAACGTGCAGATATGAGTTGGCATTACTGTATTATGGAACTTCCGCGTACCTAGTTCCCATCCTACCCTATCCTAGTTCTTCTATTATTAAAAGTATCCACTTAGACAATACTTAGTTTATATAGCTAAGCCAACGAATAAAATTAAATACCTGCTTAAATAAGTGACTTCTACTTCTGTGTGTGAGGCATAATAACTAAACAAACATTAGGAAAAATTACGTACTCGAACTCCGTGCTTCGCAAGGCACGTTAAGCTGTTGGTGCCGGCTGCCGTCGATACATGGCAGTCGTTAAGCCAAGTCAGAGGCCTTAGGGCGGCTTGACAACTTCTGACAGTAGACGAGCCACTAGTCTACAAGCCTCCACCGATCCGGACTTGGCCCCCGTGGTGGAGTATGGCCTATACCTTCCTCAGGGAAGAGACCCGTGCCCCTCGGTGGGGACATAATGGGTTGATGATGATGATGATGACGTACTCGAACATAAAATGCTTGATTTTTTGTAAAAAATATTAACGAACCGACGAAACGAAATCGACTCTAGTATTTTTTTCAGGATTTTGGTCAAACTCATAGTATTTGCATATAGTAATCCTGTCAGCTTTAATCGTAATCTCTCTACGTGCATGGTCGTTTAAAAACCTGCATCCAGAATATTTAAATTGTAGGTATGTTATATTGAAATTGGGGACCGTAATTCCATAAAGCTATTTTGTTCAATTAAGTCGTAAGTAACTATGTCGCATTCAATTGTAGCTTCAATCTACATTTTACCGAGTTTAACTTCAGATTGCTTTAGTTTCATTATATTACTTCATTGAACTTTGTAAGAAAAAAAGTTTCTAATCTTCTCAATGTGTTTTTTTGAATAAATTATTAAAAGACTCATGACTTGCTGACTAATTAAGTCGACTTCGAAACAATTTTGTAACCAATAATATAAAAAAGCTCTTATCACTTCAGGTATCACACCGGAACATTTTGCTGCAGCATCAAAGGTGTGTAAATTAATTGTTTTAATTATGAACGAATGGCTCTTATCATTGATCACTGAAATATAACATTACTAGCTGACCCAGAAAACTTTGTTTTGCCATATTAATTAGCCTACGACCTACTCTCAGACCTACCAAATGTTCACAAAAAATTTCATGAAAATCCGTGAAGCCGTTTCGAAGGATTTCGATAACACTGTGATTTTATATATTGGAAAGATTATAAATAAATATGATTTGGCTTCTGATTTCAACGAAACATTGCTTAAACAACCCCTTTTTCGGACCGGTGTGAAGTTAGCTGACAAACATAGCTGACACTATTACACGACCAAATAAAATGGTCGTTTTTAAAAAAGGCTTTCATAAGCCAGTAGTTACGACAAAATGCCTATGGCAATAATAAATTTATAATGGTATTAAACGGTCAAGACCGAAGACCAAATGTTATATTTAGAATTAAGAAATACTGTCCCATCAAAAAATATTCTGAGATAAGCTCCTCACAACTAAGCTAATTTGGGGAACATTCTGACCGTACGTAATTGTGACAATAAAAGATGTTAAAACATATCTTAATTATGGCTCAATACCGTGGCATAGCAGTGAAAACGTTAAGAAATAAAAAATATTCACAAAATTTTCAGTACGCGTTTATGTTTCTTATTGGGATACTAAAAAAACTAGAATTTCTAGAAGGCTGGATCTTAGTTATTACGGTTCCTTAGATACTAAGGAAACTGTTAAGGTATAAATAGAAGCATCAAACCCTTCAGTTTTTGTGATAAAATGGAGCAGACAAACAATTTGTGAGAAAAATCTCTCCGGAGTTGCGCCCTCGACGACATACCGCAGAAAACAGAATTTCTACCACTTTAGAAATACAAAATTATGATTGCATAGACTCTTAAGTATTTTAAATAAATCAATTTATACCTTCAGACCATTCAATTTTTCTGAAATCGGGCGATAGACAAAAATAATGGAGAAAATTTAAAATAACCTTTGTGTTTTTCTTGAGATATTTTGTATATCTATGTTATTTCGGTTCCTTAGATACTACTTAAACTACTCAACTATAAATTGAGACATGAAACCATTCAGTTTTTGTGATAAAGCGGAGCTGACAAATAATTTGTGAGAAAAATCTCTCCAGAGTTTCTTTCTGGGCGACGTATTGCAGCAAAACGAATTTCTACCACTTTGGGAATGAAAAATTATGATTGGATAGACTCTAAAGTATTTTAAATAAATCAATTTATACCTTCAGACCATTCAACTTTTCTGAAATCGGGCGATAGACAAAAATAATGGAGAAAATTTAAAATAACCTTTGTGTTTTTCTTGAGATATACAAAAAAAACGAATTTCTAACAGGCTGGATTTATGTTATTTCGGTTCCTTAGATACTACTTAAACTACTCAACTATAAATTGAGACATGAAACCATTCAGTTTTTTTGATAAAGCGGAGCTGACAAATAATTTGTGAGAAAAATCTCTCCAGAGTTTCTTTCTGGGCGACGTATTGCAGCGAAACGAATTTCTAACACTTTAGCAATGCAAAATTATGATTGCATAGACTCTAAAGTATTTTAAATAAATCAATTTATATCTTCAGACCATTCAATTTTTCTGAAATCGGGCGATAGACAAAAATAATGGAGAAAATTTAAAATAACCTTTGTGTTTTTCTTGACATATACAAAAAGAACGAATTTCTAACAGGCTGGATTTATGTTATTTCGGTTCCTTAGATACTACTTAAACTACTCAACTATAAATTGAGACATGAAACCATTCAGTTTTTGTGATAAAGCGGAGCTGACAAATAATTTGTGAGAAAAATCTCTCCAGAGTTTCTTTCTGGGCGACGTATTGCAGCAAAACGAATTTCTACCACTTTGGGAATGCAAAATTATGATTGCATAGACTCTTAAGTATTTTAAATAAATCAATTTATACCTTCAGACCATTCAATTTTTCTGAAATCGGGTGATAGACAAAAATAATGGAGAAAATTTAAAACAACCTTTGTGTTTTTCTTGAGATATACAAAAAAAAAACGAATTTCTAACAGGCTGGATTTATGTTATTTCGGTTCCTTAGATACTACTTAAACTACTCAACTATAAATTGAGACATGAAACCATTCAGTTTTTGTGATAAAGCGGAGCTGACAAATAATTTGTGAGAAAAATCTCTCCAGAGTTTCTTTCTGGGCGACGTATTGCAGCAACATAAATCCAGCCTGTTAGAAATTCGTTTTTTTTTTATATCTCAAGAAAAACACAAAGGTTATTTTAAATTTTCTCCATTATTTTTGTCTATCGCCCGATTTCAGAAAAATTGAATAGAAATTCGTTTTGCTGCAATACGTCGCCCAGAAAGAAACTCTGGACAGATTTTTCTCACAAATTATTTGTCAGCTCCGCTTTATCATAAAAACTGAATGGTTTCATGTCTCAATTTATAGTTGAGTAGTTTAAGTAGTATCTAAGGAACCAAAATAACATAAATCTAGCCTGTTAGAAATTCGTTTTTTTTGTATATCTCAAGAAAAACACAAAGGTTATTTTAAATTTTCTCCATTATTTTTGTCTATCGCCCGATTTCAGAAAAATTGAATGGTCTGAAGATATAAATTGATTTATTTAAAATACTTTAGAGTCTATGCAATCATAATTTTGCATTGCTAAAGTGTTAGAAATTCGTTTTGCTGCAATACGTCGCCCAGAAAGAAACTCTGGAGAGATTTTTCTCACAAATTATTTGTCAGCTCCGCTTTATCACAAAAACTGAATGGTTTCATGTCTCAATTTATAGTTGAGTAGTTTAAGTAGTATCTAAGGAACCGAAATAACATAAATCCAGCCTGTTAGAAATTAGTTTTTTTTGTATATCTCAAGAAAAACACAAAGGTTATTTTAAATTTTCTCCATTATTTTTGTCTATCGCCCGATTTCAGAAAAATTTAATGGTCTGAAGGTATAAATTGATTTATTTAAAATACTTAAGAGTCTATGCAATCATAATTTTGTATTTCTAAAGTGGTAGAAATTCTGTTTTCTGCGGTATGTCGTCGAGGGCGCAACTCCGGAGAGATTTTTCTCACAAATTGTTTGTCTGCTCCACTTTATCACAAAAACTGAAGGGTTTGATGCTTCTATTTATACCTTAACAGTTTCCTTAGTATCTAAGGAACCGTAATAACTAAGATCCAGCCTTGTAGAAATTCTATTTTTTTTAGTATCCCAATAATAAACATAAACGCGTACTGAAAATTTTGCGAATATTTTTTATTTCTTCACGTTTTCACTGCTATGCCACGGTTTTGAGCCATAATTAAGATATGTTTTAACACCTTTTATTGTCACAATTACGTACGGTCAGAATGTTCCCCAAATTAGCTTAGTTGTGAGGAGCTTATCTCAGAATATTTTTTGATGGGACAGTATTTCTTAATTCTAAATATAACATTTGGTCTTCGGTCTTGACCGTTTAATACCATTATAAATTTATTATTGCCATAGGCATTTTGTCGTACTGGCTTATGAAAGCCTTTTTTAAAAACGACCATTTTATTTGGTCGTGTAATAGTGTCAGCTATGTTTGTCAGCTAAGTTTGTCAGCTAACTTCACACCGGTCTTTTTCGGTAATTCTCTACTTTTGTAATCCGAATACTTCGAAGTTATCAAAGACCTATTAGCCGCAAGTTTTCACAAAAAATGCACAAAAGTTCCATTCTTATTGAAAAACCTCTATCACGAGCTGAAAGGACATCAATGTTCGTTACATTCTAAAAAGGCAGTCTGAAAAGAAAATATCCTCTAATGTAGGGGCAGACTAGAAAAACTGGAAAAACGGTTTGAATACCTACGTAGTAAGATTTCTTTATCGAGATAAGTACTTTCCGGCAAGTCTGTATAAATTAATCTAACTCAACGTTTTTTAGGTCTCGCACTTATTTATCGCTGTCTTTACGAATAGAAATGATGAAGCTAACTGAAATTGGTTACAAAATAAGTAAAGGGGCGATGCAACAAAAACATTTTAAACGATTTCGGTATACCGGGTGTTTCAGCAAGGTTTCTAAATAACAAAACCTCCAGTTTAAGGTTTTATTATTAAGAAACAACTTGTATTATGAGACCAAGTCCGAAATATTGGAAATCATAACAGCTTTGTTCTAGCGAATGTATGAAACAGCTGTTATTTTTTTCGATATCTTGAAGTTCGTCTAATATTTAAGTTTTTATGTTGATGACTAAAATAACCCCTTTAAATAAGTTTCACTTGACCTTTCCGAAGCACCCTGTAAGCAAACTCGTATGGTAATGTGACATTTTATATGAAGCGAAATCCCAGACGGATCGATTAATATCAAGGACCGATACATCAGCATCAGTCACCTTCCACGAGTGGACACACTGTGGTTATGCGACACCGAGTGTCACTTCAGCAAGACCCTCCATACCACTAACTATGAGCGGTTTTTAAAAAATATTGAAATTATAATAATAATAACTTCCACACAATACTTGACTTGGTCCCAAACTAGGATATCCTGTGCTATGGTCCCATCACAAACATGGAAATAAACCCAGACTGAGGCCATTTTTATAAATATACGGCGGCCCCCGGTGATAATAGGTACGTACGGACTAGGGATACGAGCTAACAGCTCACGACGACTTTTCGAGGCAAAACATCGTGATGCTGTGGCACGTTTGATTTATAAATTATAACGATACGGTGCGAAGTTGGAGCGCTACTGAACGTGATGCTGCAGCGTCATAGCTTCGCCACCGAATCGCTAAGAACGCGTCACCGTTACACTTCTGCATCGCTTCAAAAAGTAGCCATGAGCGAAGGCCCGAGCTAAGATTCTAAGCTGAAGGACGAAAACAACCCAACCTAGGTTGTGTGTCGACTTATCAATACATCAATTTTAGTATTTGGTTTGAATTTTGCCCAGTTGATTGGAGCTTCAATAATGAACTACCTATAAAAATTATTCCATCTCGGAAGCCAAGTTATTAAAATCAGGATATGCGGTGACTCACGCGCAAGCTGAACCGCCCAAAGCGATCGCGCATAAATTTCATAATTGCAGACGCGTAGACAATGCGGGAACAAGTGAGGTAGGGCTTGTATGAATAAAACATACGAATACCGGACGATCCTGCTGATAGCTTGCAGCCACAATAGGAAATGGCTTACTTTTATTTGCGCCGTCAGTAATTTCAGGGTGAACAACAGTCTGCCTCACGCATTGAAAAATAAAATTTTATTCAAGTTATTTTGTTTACCTTTGCCCGCCCAGGCAATAAACGAATAGTATGGATTGCTTAAAGTATATATTTGGAGAGCAAAAAGTCAGTGGAAAATGCTAGAGAATGTAAGACGGATGACCCTATCGTCATTATTGTGTTCAAAGTGATACCACAATTAAATCCATTAAGTCAGAAGTAAAAAATTAGTAAACGTTTCAGTTATAAGAATTTACATTGACTTTATTTAAACTTCAGAGTGTATAAATTAAATTGAGGCACTGAATTGTAACGCAAATTGGCTACATTAGCGTCGAGAGTAGAGGCTGGACAATGCTTGATAAGAATAAAAACAAAATGCCACAAAACCTAGTTATTCATACAACGATTAAACTCCCCCGTATAATATTAAACCCTTGAGCGCAAAATTTATAATAACTTGTAATTGTCGTATGAATTATGTATGTTCAATCAATTAATCACATAAAACGTTTAATGTTTTTCATGCTCATTCTTTGGAAATATTGAACGAAACAATAACTATAAAGTTTGTTAATACATATACAGTGTGAACCTAAAAAATAAATAACCTGAACACCCTTTCATCATCAGTATCGATAAATTGACCACTTCCAAAAAAAAGTTTACAATTTTCATTTTGTTTTCAATATCAATAAATAATTCATTTCTCTTACGAATTTATAGTGCGAACACGATAAAAATATATTATTTTTGTTGCACTAACCCGTGCTGAGGACAATTTTAAAAACCTATTTAGTGGCTAAAAATTCCACCCATGCCGGCACTTGAACCCGCAACCTGGCACGGTTAGCCAGAGGTCAATTCAATTCAATTCAATTCAAATATTTTTATTCATTGTAAAAACAGAATGTTTACTTAATGAACGTCAAAGTTGTTAGTTTCACAATTAATGGATTATGTGGAGAAGAAGCTAACAAAGAAACTCCACATTTATTCTTTTCAAAACACGTTTTAACTTAATTAACAGAGTTTTCAACTTAAAATATTAGTCATGAATGTGTTGAACACTAGTCACAATCGTCCTTTAAATAATATTAATCTACTGTTTAATGCCAAACATCTTTGTCTTCTAAATAATCCTTGATGTTATAGTAAGCCTTTTTGCACAGAATGTGCTTAACACATTTTTTAAATCGCGTTGGAGGTAACTCTAATATATCTTGAGGAATTTTGTTGTAGAACCTTATACAGTGCCCCATAAAGGATGTGTTAACTTTTGCAAGTCTAAATAGTGGAAATGACAATTTATGTTTATTTCTAGTATTAACATTATGGTGGCCACCAACATTTTCGAAGTCTTTGATATTTTTTCTAACGTACATAATATTTTCATAAATGTATTGACATGCAACTGTTAAGATGTTGGTTTCTTTGAAGAAATCTCTTAGCGAATCCCTACTACCTAACTTGTAAATAAATCGGATGGCTCTCTTCTGTAAGATGAAGATCGTCTCAATGTCTGCTGCCCGACCCCACAGTAGTATGCCGTAGGACATAATACTATGGAAGTAACTAAAATAAACAAGCCTAGCAGTTGCAACGTCAGTGAGCTCTCTAATTCTTTTGACTGCATATGCTGCAGAACTAAGCCTGTGTGCTAGTTTTACAATATGAGGACCCCATTGCAATTTTGAATCGATTGTGATGCCTAGAAAAACGGTATCTTCTACAAATTCTAGTTTTTCTTTACCGAGTACAATGTTGTTTTCAACTAATCTTACGTTTGGTAAGGTAAACTTTATACATTTTGTCTTTTTGGAATTTAGAAGCAGATTATTTGCCGTGAACCAATCCAACAAACGCGAGAGAGCATCATTTGCATCGTCAAGATTATTTTCTTGTCTCTTAATTTTAAAAATAAGTGACGTGTCATCTGCAAATAATACTATCTCGGACATGTTTTGTACCATAAACGGCAAATCATTTACGTATACAAGGAAAAGGAACGGCCCCAAAATTTATCCCTGTGGTACTCCCATTTTTATTTGTGAACCTGTGGATTTTATACGATTTATGTCCGCTTTTTGAACCCTTCCTTTTAGATAAGATCTCATCAGTTGTAAACCTTTCCCCTTTACTCCGTAATGCTCTAGTTTTAGCAAAAGTGTCTCGTGGTCCACGCAATCAAATGCCTTTGACAAGTCACAAAAAACACCTATAGCATCCCTACGATCCTCCCATGCACTATAAATATGTTTAACTAGCAAGACACCAGCGTCCGTCGTCGACCGTCCCTGCGTGAAGCCGAACTGCTGGTTATGGAGCAGTTGATAATTATTAAAGTGCGTAAGTAGTTGAACTAATACAATCTTTTCGAATATTTTGCTCAATACGGGTAGGATCGAGACTGGTCTGAAATTTGTGGGATCGTGTCTATCGCCACTTTTAAACAACGGAACGAGCCTACTGTATTTCATTAGGTCAGGGAATGTACCCTCACCTACACATTTGTTAAAAATTTTTGCTAAATGAGAAGCGAGGACATCTATTACTGAACTAACTATGATTACCGACATTCCCCACAAATCTTCCGTTTTTTAAAGATTTAATAGTTTAAACGCTTTAATTACGCTATGGGGATTAATGAAGTCGAACGAAAACTCGTAATCGCACGAGGGGACATTGTCTTTTAATAAACTTGCAGCAAGATCAGGAGACGAGTCTAAAGGAGCCGTAGTTTCAATTGGAACATTTGTAAAGAATTGTTCAAAGGCCGCAGCAATGTCCTCATTTGATGTTATTACTTTATCATCTATCTTTAGAGAAAATTCGCGATCCCCTGATTTGGCTTTACCAGTTTCCCTATTTATAATAGTCCAGATTGTTTTAGATTTATTTGAAGACTGGAGGATTTGTTTCTTTATATGTTCGCATTTAGCTTTGTGGCAGACGGCCCTGAATAATTTAGAATATAGTTTAACATACTCTATAAAACTGTGGTCATATGTGTATGTTTTTTTCTCATACAATGCATACAGTGTGTTTCTACTTTTTCGGATGCCCGCAGTGGCCCATTCATTAAACCCTACTTTATTTTCATTGCTAGGTAATTCTCTTAATTTAAAAACATTTTCAAAATTAACTGAAACGACTCTAAAGAAGTCTTCGTAATGGGCGTTAGCATTTAGGGTTTTACCTTTATGAGCAGTTAAGCTACTTTGAAGATGTAATTTAAATGATTCTAGTTTTTTACTTGTAATGGGCCTGCATAGAATAACTTGCTCAGATTTTTCTGAATCTATTTCAAAATTTACAATTTGACCACTATGATCTGACTTTAAGCAATTCACTGTGGAGTAATCAAAAAAATTGCAATCGCAATAGACGTTATCGAGACAAGTAGCGGTAGTTTCAGTAATCCTGGTGGGCTCTAAAAAAATATGGACTAAATTGAATGATTTAAAAATAATTTGTAATTTAGTTGTCAAAGGGGAATCTACTAGCAGGTCGATATTAAAATCACCACACACTATAACTTTCTTATTACTACTGGAAGCTACTTTTAATACATCCTCTAATACCGATTCGAATATACTGTAATCGCTGGTAGGGGGCCTGTATAAGCTTACTACAATGTGTTTAGACAATTCAAGTCGCGGGTTCAAGTCCCGGCATGGGTGGAATTTTTAGCCTCTAAATAGGTTTTTAAGATAAAAATATTAAACACTTTTTAAACTTTCGACCACTGCTAACAGTGGTCTGATTTTTATTGTTTATCGATACGGAAGAAACTATTTTCAGATTAACCATTCTTTATTGTACCTTTGTTTAAGAGAAAAAGTTTGCGGTATATGTTGAATCCAAATGAATACTGAATTCTGACACGTTACAGGCGGTATTTTCGTTAGTGTGTCGGAGCTTTTAATGAGTCATTCTTGGTTGGTCATTTTATCAGTAAGGCGTGTTGTGACGAACAATTCCAGTTGTACCTACTCGTAGTATTGTAGTGACTTACTAAAAATAACGATTCGGTGATTCAGATTCATTCAGCAATATCATGACTGAATTACATTCACGAGAGTGACACAGCTTTTACGCCGAAATCTTGTAATTAATATCTGAATAATTACATTTTACAAAAATATCTAGTTTTTAATTTTTCTTATTGGTGCGAGCAATATTAATTATTATTTAAATTGCTTTTTGCAGCATCTACTACGTGGGTACTAACACTGAGACAAAGCGTCTAATACATCACATTTAACTGCCCGTGTTACTGATATAGCTCGAAGAATTGCTCAGTTGAAGTGGCAGTTGGTGGGGCACATGGCTCGGAGAATTAATGGCCGTTGGGGCGAAAAAGTTCTGACCTGGCAACCGCGGACCAGACGACGCAGCCTGGGCAGGCCCCCCACCTGATGGTCTGACGACCTGGTGACGGTGGCGTGGCGGGGAGTCGCTGGATGCGGGCGGCACAAGACCGGGAAGCTTGGAAAACCATGAAGGAGGCCTATGTCCTGCAGTGGGCGTCAAACGTCTGATGATGATGATAACTGTCTCAAAACCCTATTGACTGCTTCGCTGGTCTGCCTGTTAAGACGCTAAAGATTTAAATACCTACAAAATGGCATTATTTGTTGACAGTTAATAGAATTCTAACAAGCGTGTTAAAAGTCCGAATCTCAAATTATTCTTAAATTTTTTTACCATTATTTATTTGTAAGTATATCGCGTTATTAATGTCGAAAAAGCCGGCGTCAATGCGATTAACAAGGTCACCCAACACAGATTATACAAAAATACGGTCTGACTATAACAAATTACAGCGCTAAGACTAAATTCTAAGACATTATCTATTAACTATCGACTGCCTCGATGGTCTAGCAGTTAACACGCTTGACTACCAAACAGAGGTAGTGGGTTCGACGTACTTGATTTGTACAAATGGCTTCATTCTGGGTGTGTTTCCATGTTTGTGATGTCCTTGTCTGGTTGCCATAGTACAGGGTATCCTCGTTTGGGACCAGGACAGGTGATTGCATTGTGTGGAAGTTATTTTATTATTTATGTATAATTAAATATCAAACTTTATCATTATCATCAAATTCAGTATCATTGAATATAACTATTTGATCTTATCAACTTTAATCTACTAAGGAATTAAAACTCTATCTCATATTATGGAAATGACGTTGACTTCACCGCATTAGGTAGGTACTTTATTGTGGGTACAGGCTGAATGCGCAAGTTATGAAAGTGCACAGGATGAGATGGAAATGGCGACTAGTTGCGAAAGTTAACCTTCGTAGACGCTGCGTGTAAGAAGTAAGCACGCGCAAAAGGTTTACTCAAGGAAAAATTTCAGAAGCTATACCGATACAACGATTAACAATTTTAATGCGACTGCATTCCGTTGTCATCTAAACTAGTCAATTTTGTGGATGGCATGGCCATCTTTAACCAACTGATGTATGATTTTAATTAAGTAAACGCAACATTAAAAAAAACGGTCCGTTTCTTTAAGATTTAAGATTGGGCACGCGTTTTGATTAAGCCCATACTCTCTCTGAGAGAAGGCCTGTGCCCTACAGTGGGACGTATATAGGCTGCTTATGAATACGCAGACCTGCCGGCCGAAGACTAGAAAAGAATAGGAGGAAAAAAATAATAATCAATTCTAAGGACCTTCTACAGTTCCTATATTCCAAATACGACGCGTAAAGATTAACTGCCTGGTGGCGCCGACCGAGGACAGCTTTCGCCCGCGCATGAGTGTCGGACATAAAGCTTGGCCACCGATCTTGAAAGAGGAACTGAATACCAATATCGATTACAATAATCACCCATACAAGGCATTCAAACGCACCAGTACCTGTCTTGGTTTTAACTGTTAAACTAGTCTTCTACGTAAAGCTTCGTTTAAAGTTTCTTTAAATTTTCTTTTCAAATAATGCTAATTAATTAACATTTTGTAGAGTATTTATCGGGTAAATGCCAATATCGATGATTCGACGTCTACTTGACGTGTTATCGGATATCTTTAATAATAATAACTTCCACAAGACCCAATCATTTTATAACGTCGTAGATGGTAATATAAAATCAATAACTTGCCTCATCGATGTTAGAAAAAGAATACAACCGTGGTCGCGACTTGTCTCAAATACGTCCACATAAAGGAAGTGGTCGTTATAATTTAATCTTAGCAATCTGATGTCATATTAAAATGCTAATAAGACAGATTGTTATGAGCGACTCATAGATAGAACGTATCATTAAAGAGAACAGATCATCATTCGCCGATCGCCGCAGATACTTACGTACTTATGTAGACGATAATATTTTATTGATTCACCAATTAGTGTTACACATATTACTTGCCTCAATGACGATGTCGTGTGGGACGATGTGATTAACTTACCTGCGAAGAAATAACAATAGATAGATCAGACAAATAAGATCGTTAGCAAATATAATAACAACTTAATCTATTGTGCTCGACCTATTTAACAACGTCCCACTGGTGGGGTCCTCGATCGGTGAGAAAACACGAGAATCTATCAACAAAATATAGTTTTAGACGTGAAGGACTGACCGCTGTGTTCTGAAGTGAGAATATCACTAGTATTTACTTGAATAACGTCCTGTATTTTCAGATTTCTTAAAGAATGAAATCGATGGATAATTAAGTATCAACTCAGCGAAATTTTCAATTGAAGAGTCTCAAGTCCACGACTAAATTTGGATGCGGTTAAAGTGTATTCGGAGTTCTAGATTTATGAAGTTTGCGCTGCTTTATAAGGAGATTTAAACCAAGTTTATCGCTAAAAGGCATACACTTTGAATGGTGTAATAAGCACTTTGTTTAGTAAGTTTGTTCGTTTGGACATTTGTCACGATAGATAAAACATTTCGATATGCACACTCAGATATGTGCGTTTTTTCTAGCGACTGCTGAAAATGTAGCCTTAATAGTATGATGTGAAATTCTTTCGGCTTCACGTGACATGACACAACTAGAAGCCAATACTTGTAATTGGGTGTTAGTGTCCCCGTCAGGTATGGTATTGTGTTTCGAGTGAGACTGTCTCGCGGATTTATAACGTGTCTCCACTTTGAGAAACTGTCACATAAATCGACGTAATGGTCCGATCGTAATCGATAGGGTGCTATCGAGAACAACGGTGAAACAGTATCGCCGGCTTGATAATGGCTTGTGAAAGTCGGCGGATTTGGCTGACGCATTACGATCAAGGTTGCTCGGAATGTCTTCAGGGAGAATCTCAAACCGGGTAGGTACATACTAACCGAACGAATGCAAACAAACAAAAGTGAACGAATCATTGTTGTCTATATTACGTAAGCGAACTTCATTGACTGCTACGAATAGGTCAATAAAGCGAAAGCTAACGGGGGCAAATATGCATCTGGTAGCATTCGTTCGGTTTAGTCTGTTCGCAGCGTTACACAAACGAGGGCATGACAATAAAATACAAAGTAAACACCTAAACCGCATATATGAAACAATTAAAACCTTAGCGAAATAAGTTGCTCTAACCCCGAGGTTACACAGAATCAGTATTATCAGTAAGGAATACCCCCGTTGACTCACCGCATTTTTAACCTAGACATGCCAACATGCAATTCAACATTCTTCTCATGCGCTTCACGCGCTTTAAGTTTTGCTCGAGCGTAGGCGGCCAAGTTCGCCTTTTGTAATCTACTGTAAGAGTCCCGGGGTCAACGATTTTGTGACGCAGACTCCATAGAGAATACACCTCTGAGTGATTCACCGTATCTATTCTATTGAAGCAATTAATTCCTCACGTGTCTCAGTAATTGGGTGATTTATTTTACAGTCTTCGGTTTTGTTATCTCTGCACGGATGGAATATGAATACGCTCTTGTGGCAAATTAATGGCATCATAAAATGAAAACGTTGTCGTCGGTAATTAGCCGAAATAATAACTTGGTAATAATAAGGAACAGAACGTATAAAAGTTGGTCGTTAAATTAATTGAAAAGCACTCTACACAAAACAGAAACGAATTCCAGGCTGTGGTTTTTGCATTGCATGCTTTTCGATAAGAATACCGTCAGATCAGATCAGTGAGTGCATACAAATAAAAAACTGGAATAACAAATAACGACTGCTGAGCATTAACTACTAAGAAGCGGGGACGGGACCAACCTGGATACCTCGTAAGGAGTTACATTATTGAATTTAGGTCCCGCCTGCTTAGTAGTTCATGATCAGCAGTCGGGTTGTTGGTTATTTTTTATTTTTGTCTTTTTAGTATTTTTTTATTTTTTGTTGGATTTATGCTGATTTGACATAATATGACACTCGCACACGACGAATCGATTGAGATTTTATTTGGCAAAATCTGAGTATTGGTTATGGAGTTATATAGACATACTCACATACATACATACATATGAGCCAAAGACATTACCCACCTTTTGGGCTCCGCCGCATTTGGGTAATAAGTGAGCTTAAATCGAAGTGTTAATAGAATTTGCATCAGCCGCAGTGAGCAAAAAGCAGAGGCGACCTAGGTACATCAGTTCTACGAGAGTTGGCCACAGACCAAAATACTCGTAATATTCCTCATTACGTGCCCATGGACTGATTACAATTACGGGAAACGAATATCTTCGCCCATACGCAACTTGACCAAGAAAACTTCAGAGTAAATATTATTTTGTCGGACAGTATTATTTTGGCTTTACTTAAGAGCAACTCGTGCCCTTAGCGCCTACGTGCCATGTCGGTTTTAGTAAAAATAAACATTTCGTCATCCGCGATTCGCACAAGAATTATCGTCAATTATTTGATCTCGAGCGAGGATTACCGGTGTTTGAAGGGTAAACACTCCTGGCGCCGAGGCCTTGAGCGCCGCCGGCTGGGGACTTTTCACAGACGCCGCCATCATACCAATATATGTATAATTAAATAGTAGAATTCAAAATTATATTATTATACTACGAAAATTGTAGTGTACTATGTTATATTAAAATGTGCAAATTAAGCAGATGAGGCGTCAAACACATTTGTTTCAGCTACCCAAAGTTACTTCACTTAAGCATGGACAAACAATATCAGGACGAAATGTTATAAAAATAGAAAGAATAACGATGGGTCGAGCTTCCTATGGTCGACGCCGGCCAACTTAATTGTTCTTTTAATTGTTTACGCCTATCGGAGGACATATCTTATACATTTAACGTACCTATTAGAAAATATTTTTCAACGTCATGGTGCTTCCTACCGATTTAAATTTGGATTCACAGTTTCGAGCAAAAGGTAGGAAATCACGAATATTTACAAATATGTTGTACCATTACCGATAAATCATTAATCAAAAGAATGTTCTTTAAAAATATAGCTAACTATTTCAAAATCACCTTAGATGGTTTTAAGCATTACTATCAGACAACGACACTATAAAGCAGAAAACACGTAAAATAAAAGTGACAACAAAAAAAAAAACACGCGTCGAATTGATAACCTCCTCCTTTTTTGAAGTCGGTTAAAAAAGAAAAGATACGTCGTAGAACAAAAAACAAAACAACAACACACTATAATTAACGTATTTCAGAAATTACGCATTTAAAGGTAATCTGTATACCTACTCCTCATCTAATATATAAAGATCTCGGGTCACAGTGTTTGTTATCGAACTCGATTTTTATAAAAGTTTTTGTGTATGTTGAGAGGTAGGAAGGTCTGAGAATAGGTCGTAGGCTAATTAATATGGCAAAACAACGTCTGCCAGGTCAGCTAGTATATCTATATACACTCGCGGTAATGTTCGGTTATTAATTTAACATCCAGACGTTATTGCGGCAATAATATCTCTTAATTACTATAATCAAATGAAACCGAGGCTTTATTGCGTCGTTTTCAGCATTGGAGCCTGCTTTACTCAGAGTTTACTCTCAACTCTGCTCACGACAAGGAAATGTATGATGATGATGATGTCACTCAAGATGACAAAATTGTCAAGTCCTCGCTTATTCTCCCGTGAGATTAACTGAGAGATGTTTACTTCGAACCTCGTGCACGAAACGACACATTGGGCTTTGAGGTTTATTGAACTTCATTGCTTTACTATAAGTGCGCAAATACTCCAGATTCCCATGTTAAAAACTTGATCGGTGGGGTCTGAGTCTTACAGCATGACAGTAAACTCAAGCTATCGCCTTTTAACAAGGGTTTAGCACTCGTTACCTTTCGGAGAGAGCGTTTGTTTACCAATAAGTGGCTCATGATTGCGGCGTAGGCGTCTCTGAATGTTAGCTCGCGTCAATTGAGCGAACGATTTTTGTTTGTTTTGTGCTCCGATGGGACGACTTTCTGCTTAGCATGTTAAGTGGTTGGTCACTTAAAACATCGGAATTTTTACATAGGTACTTTGACAGGATTTTGATGAAGTAACCTTAACCTGCTAGATTATGACCTTGAAAAGAACAATTAAAACCATTGTTATGAACAGTTCTGTGCTCCGATTATAAGTTTCCAATAACATCGGACTTAACAGTCACAGCGCTACTTTGATCAAAACTTACAGTCAAGGCACAGAAGTGAAATCTCGAAGGCTTTAACTGATACACTGATCAAATTGACTTATATATCTTATATGGGTTTCCATTAAAGTAGATAAGCCCATAGTAGTTGTCGTGGCAAGTGGCACACCCACTGTGTACTCCTCCGTGATACAGGCGTGAGTTTATGTAATGTAATGTATGTAGTTTGTTCAGAATCTAACAATTATTGTACTCTATTTTCCATACCAGATAAATAAATACACAAGCAGGCAGTTACAGAGGTTCACATTACACTACAAATGTGTATCGGAGACAAGGATATTATATTGCTTTGCATAACTAAAGTAGGCTGTGTTATCCATATAATCGAGTGGGATCATGAGACCATCTTATGCAATCGTAATTACATGTTTGAACTGGGATAATCGTTGTGTTTACTCGACCTAAGAACCCAATGTAAAAATAAAATTGTAACTAAAATTATAAGGCTTAAGGGTTTTCTTCACAGATACCTCAATTTGAGTTGTGTGAGCGAGTTCTTCATTTAAGAATCACTATCTTATTTATAAAAAATGAAGTAATGCTTCTCTTAGAGTCTCTTTGAGTAAGACACTGCTTAACTTTAGTGAGCGTTTTAACTTTTTATGATTTAGAAAAAATTTCGAGCTTTAACGTTTTAAAGCTGTTGTTTTTTTTAATATCCATTCTTATGTAGTCTATGGTTGTGTTAGAAACACTTTGTTGTTGTAAATTCCTAAAAAAGAAGTTTAATTGAAGAAACTTAAAACACAATGGAAAATATCGAAAGGGCGCTTATACACGGGCAGCAAGTGTGCCAACTGCAGCCGTCGACGGGTGCTAATGGCAGCTGTCGACGCGCTGACGCGGATATTCGATGCTGACATGTCGGCGACTACCGTCGACACACGTTGACGCCTGCCGTCGGCGCGTCGACGCCTGCCGTCCCGCCCATGTATAAGCGCCCTAAGACGAAGAAAAGTTGGCACAATGAGGGCTTTTTAAAGCGTACATAATATGTCAAAATTGACATGACATCACTGTACCTTCTCTGTGGTTTCTGTTACGTTGCTTGCTTGTTTTGTTGACGAGAGGAGAGATGTTTAGATTATCACAGATTAATAACGATGTACAACATTTTAAACGTATGATGACATTTTGTTCTCTTCCATCTAGTTTTTTTAATGAAACTCAACTGACAGCTGTCATTGAAAAGCCCTCATTGTAATTTTTGGCCGTCATAATAGCCTCATCTGGAAATACTGACAGAAACAGCTGTTTGTGTTTGACATTCATTCACTCATGTGTGTGCGTGCACCGTGTACACCACAGATTAAAGAAACTGCTTAAAGTAGGTTTAAAGTAGGCTTAAAGCTTAATTAATGTAGAGATTTGACTTTATTATACATAAAGATCTGTCTTAAGACCAACATAAGCCTCACTAAGGGCTGTTTAGTGGTATCGTTTTTTTATAAATAAGACCGTTAGCCATTCTCTGGAATGGGTTTTCGGTGAGCCAGCACCACAGGCCAGCACTCATCGAAGTGCCGGTTGTAAATTAATAATGAAATCCTTACATTATAGGCTCAATTAAGTAAGGTGAGTATATCCTTAACTTTTTTAGTGATTTTTTGTTTTAAAAATCAGGCTCTGTATAATATTGAGTGTCGGACGGAGCAATGACAGTGGCAACATTGTCCCGCGGATATCGCAGAAAAGTTTTGAAAAGTTAGGTATATTTTATCAAATTTGTAAAGCTCTTGTGTACTAACATTGTAGTAATATTGGGTTTCAAATAAATGCATTATTTCCGAAATAAGGTTGGTGAAAAAACAGACTTCGATTGTAGGAATTCAAGTGCAAACTCGAACTCTGTCTCTCCATATCATCATCATCATTCAGCCACAAGAAGTCCACTGCTGGACATGGGCCTATTCCATGGAATTCCAAAAAGACCGGTTGGAAGCGGCCTGCATACAGCGTCTTCCTGCCACTTGGATGAGGTCATCTGTCCATCTTGTGGCTGGTCGTCATACGCTGCGCTTGCCGATATATGTGGTCTTCATTCGAGAACTTTTCGGCCACATCGGCCGTCAGTTTTATTCAGTTTAGTTTTAGTCAGAGAATTTAACGCATATAATTGAAGAGCAATACGACCATACGATAGCGTAAAAATGTAGGTACTGTAAAATTATTCTTCTGCAGTAGTTAGATAACAGGCCCGACTTAAGCAAGCACAAATTACGGCAGACTATACCTACAGCCGACGCAGCTCAAACCTAGGAAAATCACAAGAGGCCTTGAAAGATTTTTTCACGGGGTGGATTTTTTCACGAGGAGGAAAAATCAAGTCACGTTATCTTATTCCCACGGAACTGTAAGCCTCGGTGACTCAAGAGTCACGTGTACTGTAATCAGACGACATCGAATTTTATATGAATTTGACTGTATGCATTTAATATACATGCATACATAAACTCACGCCTATATCCCGGAGGGGTAGGCTGAGACCAAGGTTTGCCACTTGGCACGATCCTGACAAACCTCTTTCGCTTTATCAACATTCGTTAGTCGCTGCATGCACGCACGCCGGTTTCGGGTACTTTTTACCCTGCCCTTTTGAAGCCGAAAACATAAAGCTGATGAGTTCTCTTCTATACCACCTATAATACCATGTAGTTCATTGTTCTGTTGATACAATAAATACGGGAAACGTATGACTTGCTAATTGTTTATTTATTTTTCATGAATACATTCTCGGAAATTTTGAAGAAGAATTCGGCCGAAGGCAGAACGGTTGTAACTCGTCAGATCACAAGGTAATGAAGAAACAAGAACTGCACACAAAGAAAGAGCAATTTGAAAATTTCACGCTTATTTTTATCGTCATTAAAATTTCGACACGGTTTATTTTGGCCTGTCACGCGTCTTCAAGAATAATGTTAAAACGTTGCACGAGCGTGCATCGCTCTTAAGCCTGCATCATTCGACGTTTGGCGCCCTGTCAAAATACTCCGTCAATCAACCATCCGCAACCTCATTAACGTAACTCGAGAATACGAAGATTGTATTCCCAAAGGTCAGCGACAAAACAATTTAACAGATAATCTCTTAATGTATCTTAAACTTTCCCTTACCTCCTGCGGTTGACTTTTAGAAAATGCTTATGGCATTAAGTCCGCCGCATTGTACGATTTTTTTAAGTGCAATAAAAGTATCAATAAATAAATAAATGTTTTTGCCCCATCTAAGGGCTGAAGCGTACTAGCGGTTACATAGCCTGGGGTCAAATGGCCGTATTTATACATTTTTTGATGTTGTACTTGAATTTCATTGATTTGAATGTTTGTGCTAAATATGTAAATCAATAATAGTAATACCAATCTTTAATAATTTGATCTCTTATATATTGGAATATATTCAAAGATATGTAGTGAGCTGAATGCTAGACAGCATTCATTCATTGGATCGCTTATCCGTAGTTAAAGTATTCGTTTTTAGGGTTCCGTACCCAAATGGTAAGCGACCTTATTACTAAGACTCCACTGTTCGTCTGTCTGTCCGTGTGTGTGTCAACAGACTGTATCTCATGAACCATGATAGCTAGAAAGTTTAAATTTTACAGATAATGTATTTCTGTTGCCGGTATAACAAAAAATACTATAAACAGAATAAAGTAAATATTTAAGGGAGATTCCCATACAATAAACGACATTTTTTGCCGTTCTTTTTTCGATATGAATAACGGCAACAGGTAGACGCTTGAATTATTCAAATGTTGTATTGATAATGGGTACGGAACCCTTCGTGCGCGAGTTGGACTCGTACTTGGCCATTTTTTTATAGTTTGCAGAATAATATAGAACAGGATTTACAAGGAATTGAATTCTAATAAAGCGAGACTCGTAATGAATGAACTGTTGAATGAAAACGAGGTGCCTCCAGCGGATACCGCTTTTTGTGACGTCCAAGGGAAAACGGATTAGTTTTTGCAGAGCGAATGGACTATTTGATTGTCTCACTATTTTATAGACTCTTCTAGGCAATCAAGGCGAGAGTCCGTTGCATTGCAGCATGAAATGTCTTCTTGATAACTTTATAGAAGACCTTTCTTGTCAATGAGCTCTGCTTTATGCTTTGTCTCATCCATAATACATTTTATTATCACCAGAGAGTGCTTTTATACGAGCATTCTACTTTATATCTCGATGTGGACTCCAAGGAGACTGAATTAATCTTCACGGAGTTGATCGAAAATTCACAACAGATATTGATTGATATGTTTAGAGCCATTATGGTAGTGTCACGAGTGAACTAAACGAGTGATGGATTTATGATATATGTCTGTGGCACCGGCGGCGTCGAGATCAAACGATAATAATCATTAGCGGCCGCATTGTAATGGACTGCACTTGAAGGCCCGTGTCATTCAATGTCAAAGTCGTAAGCACTGTAAATCAATTCTTATATGCAGTGCAAATAAGAGCCAAGTTATCTGTTATCGTGACTGTTCTACCTGCATAAGTTACGCAACATTATATGCAATTGTGCACATTGATTTATGGATGGCACAAATTGAAGTCGTATTGGGTAAATTGATTGATATTGTAATTTGATTATGTTCAATCAAGCCTTAAATGAACATATACTTAGTACAGAATTACAAAACGTACATACAGGATGAGTTTTCAGCACAGAGATTCTTACCCACAATAACAGTTTGTGTCCGCCTGCAGACAGACACCGAGCGCGGTGGTAGCCTAGTGAGTAGAACATTGGACTCGGAAGCGAGAGACCCAGGTCCGATTCCTAGTACGGGCATTACCTATGACTTAGTTTCCTAAGTTATGTACATTTGTGAAGTTATAGTAGCAATTCCACTCGCTAACGGTGAAAGAAATCTATTCACTATTCACATACCTCAGCGCTTGAAATCGCCAATCCGCGGTGGGCACGCGTGGTGATTAAGCCCATACTCTTTCCCTGAGAGAAGGCCTGTGCCCTACAGTGGGACGTATATAGGCTTCTTACATAGACAGAAACCACAAAGTTAGGTTTTGAAATTTTAAAACCAAAATGTAGAATGAAGTGTTTATTCTGTTATAATGGAAATATTTATCTGTTTTGTTTCTTATCATAGTATGTGCGAGTAAAGATATTCCCGAGAAACGACTCCCGATATATTTAAGATATGCCAAGGTTTCCATTTGGATTTTTTCTCGCATAGCACGAATGTTGGTACCAACGTTGGTAAAACAACCAACGGCATTTCTTAGAAGATTCTAAAAAAACTAGTCATCGCATTTTATCATGTGAAACAAGTTACTATACAAAAAGTACTGTCGATATCCGATCAACCTTTACATTCTGGAGTTAGGAACGGTTTTAGTTTGCTATTCGAGCATTCGGGGTCGCTATTTTATTCACGCGAATGGCATTACTTTGTTTAAATCTGAGAATCCTGTGTATCGCGGCGATACAGACATTTTCAGATTTAGAAAAAGTAACTACGTAATTCTGTAATGTGAATACGCTGTCTCGAGACTATGTCGGGGGAATTCGATTCTACTCCGTTTAGGATGCAATTTTGTTTTCGCGCCTATATCACGCACTTGGCCAGTTTCTTTTTATTGCCAAATATATGATGTTACCACAATATGATGCAACATTTCGCAGCAAACGAAACAAACCTTGTCAAGTTGACCTGACACAACTGTATTGTTTTATTTTTGGATGTTTGTAAGAAAATAATGTAAGTCTTTCGTCTTTGCTAAAGTTGTTTTGCATATTTATTCTATGTAAACTTACGTTATGATCCCTCGAAAAATGTTTTTTTACACTAACAATATGTTTAAACGACCAATCCAACGACACTCCACACTATGGCAAAGACGAGAATAAATAATTGTATTCCTAATTTAAGTGTAGCGACAGCTACTATGTATATGTATAATTGACAAATTTCAGTTTTCTAGTACTTGTCATATCGGTGCTAAGCTGCGGACAGACAAATAGACAGACAGACGGTAGGACATGAAGAAACTCTAAGGGTTCCGTAGTCAACAAGGAACCCTAAAAGAGATAATTTTAAGCTTTTGCTTTTCCGAGCCACCCCGAATACCTTGGTTCAGTTGTTCAAGTTTAGAAGGCAAACCATTGTAGGATAAGAAAAGATAAGAATATTCTTTATTGTATATCGGAAAAAATGTTACAGAAACAGCAATGACAAAAGAAAAGATACAATTGGATTTATTGCTAATAGCAATTTCTTCCAGGCAACCTCATTGTGGTTGCACTAAGAATCCGTAGTGGACATGTACCTTCGAGTAAGTTCGCACACCTAATGAAAAAAATTGGTTCTCCCAATTGTACAGAGTGTGTAGTACCTATATGAGGTTGTTC
Organism: Yponomeuta evonymella; assembly: GCA_963969515.1. NCBI lineage: Eukaryota > Metazoa > Arthropoda > Insecta > Lepidoptera > Yponomeutidae > Yponomeuta > Yponomeuta evonymella. The sequence continues at coordinate 12,287,296 of OZ018349.1, forward strand.
AACACTTGTTGATAGAATGTACTCGGAACAGTGGCAAAAGAAGAGATCTTCAAGATAGCTACAATGTCAATTTTCTGGATGGTGGCATCCTGCAGAGCATTCTATCCGAGCCAAACTGTAGCGCGGCTAAGCTTCTGTACACTTTTAATATTACTGCTAGTACATAATAATTAGCTTTAAGAATATTTTATTTGGTGGGTTTGGTGGGTAATTAAGATGGGCACGATGGGATTTCCATTGTCACTATGTGTACAAAAGTCCCTAAAGTAAATAAACATTTCAAAAAAGCTTTTGCTTAGAATCTAACTAGTTTCATTATTTATAGATACTGAAGAAACAGTTTTCAGCTTTTGGGTTATTTTAATAACTTGTAAGGTATATTTTCTTCTTTGCTTGTCCGGGCCGTTTTTTCTTTGATACCGAAGACACTCTAAATTCACGACCACAAAATTACATAACTTGCCCGAAATGGGTGAGAAGACCTTTATATAAAGTAATTCGGTACCTATTTTCAAAAAGTTCTTCTAATCTTTGTATGTGACGTCTATCTAAACTCTCACTTAGTTTTTTTTTTCAAATTGACTTCGCGCCCGTCAAGTTTCGTTAGGGCAAGTCTCCAAGTTATTCCAAACCCAATTAACTATACGATCTCGAGTTTTATTTGTGATGAGTTTGCGTCGCGCCCTATTCCGTTGCAAGTTTTTCTTTTAACAAAAAATGCTGCAGTGTTCGCTGACATCTAATGATCACGATTTATAAAAACTAGTGAGTGTTGTCAATAACAAGAGAAGTACATATCTACATCTTTTTATAGCTTAATAATTTGACCATATGATTGGTACAGCCAAAATCACATCAACCTTTACAATCGTCTACTCTGCTCAGACACTTTACATGCCCTTTAGCAGTAATGACCTGCTTTGGACTGTACCAATTAACTAACTTGCTTCAATATAATATTATTGCGATAAATAGTGGTAATAGTTAAATCGGCGGAAGGTTCGTCGATGCGGCTGGCAAACGGTCCGTGAGAGATGGCATTTGGGGGAAAAGGCCTATATCCAACAGTGGGCAGCGGTGGGCTCATGACGATGTTCTATCTATCTATGATGATGATGATAAAATAGTAATAACAAGTGCGGACAGTCTTTAGCATTGTAAGATTATTTATTTAACAGAAAAGTCAATTCCTATCAATCAACACATTCAGCAGAATATACCTATCACCATTTCGCAAGCAGAGTTAAATATAAAACTTGTGGTTTTAGACTGTTGTCTGCAGTTCATAAACAGTGTAAACACGCATTCCGCGCGCGCCCTCGACGAACCCTAACGAACGAGGCATTGTTGCATTGAACGACAGTCGACAACCGATCACGGTAATGCGCATTATTATTTTTATTCGAAAAGTACAAGACTTATATGGCTGTTCACATGCAACTGGAGTGAGCATGGGATTGTGAGAAGTGCACGCATAACCTCCACTTCGTTGCATGCATTAGTGTAAACGTTAAATAACATTAATTTCATCACTAATAAATTAATTATTATGTTGCTGGTTATTACATTTGACCTACAATTGTTAAAACTTGAAACGTGTCCGTGAAATCGGTTCTATCAAATTCGACCATACCGTATGTGAAATAGACCTGGTCAGTGGCGGCGAAGTGGTATGAGAGGTTGTAAGTAAATGGGGATTATTTTCTAACAAAAGTTCGCAAAAGGTTGCTTCATGAAGGGGTTTTGGTCTTGCCTTTGCTGTGGAGCATTCTTGTGCCGTGGCGAGGTCTGTGCGAACCTTTGTGCAGTGAACTTTACCTCTTCAGGAGTTAAATCAAAATATTTTGTAAAAAAACTAACAATCTGACTTACCCAACCGCAGAATCAGTGGTAGTGATATTGTAACATAGATGCCAGGCTTACGTCTACTGGGTAGTTTTTTTTCTATAACAAGAAAGCAGTATTGCAACAAGTAACTATGTACTTACATATTTTCTTCTATCTACCGCGTGCCCACCGCGGTTTTTTTTTTAAATTTCAAGTACTGAGGTATGTGAAAACCTCGGACACTCAGGTTTCCTCACGATGTTTTCCTTCACGGTTAGCGAGTGGTTTTGCTACTATAACTTCACAAATATAACATACTTACATAAGTAATAATAATATTATGCTCTTGTCTTAGTTTTGGTCACCAAATAAATATATGAGTAAATAAATTGCGAAGAATGACAAACTTCTTAATCCACATTTTAAATGGAAGAAAACAGTGTATTTTTTGCTATAATGAAAACAATATCTATTACCAAGACATGAAAAACGTCAAATCGGTCATTGTGGAGCCCTGCTAGATAAAATCTAACGACGCCCTAATTGTACTAGAGCTGAGAGTCGAGGCAGAAAATATCGCGTGCACTTTCACGGCGCATGCACTTCCGGTCGTGCCTCCCACGTCTATTGTTCTGCCGCTACACATAGACTAACACCTTCGGAAAACGCGCCGCTTTATTTACGGAGCGGTAAGAGGAATTGCTTTTGTAAGGTTCCATCAATTACGGGAAGGCCGAGGTTTTCTCTCTTCTCCACATGGATAGATACCTAAGCAGTCTATGCAGGTCCCACTGCAAATACACAGGAAGAGAGAGGGCATAGGCTTACGAGTACCACTGCGAATTGGTGATTTCAAGCGGTAAGGTACTATGTTGACCTCAGATAATCTGGTTTCGTCACGATTTACCGTCACTGACAATAAATACTGTTTTGTATCAGGTTAAAATTTAAATTTAAAAATATATTCATTGTGAAAACCAAACATTTAGGTACTTAATGAATGGCAAAGCTTCTAGTTTCAGTGAAGTAGTATCCGTATACTAAGTTTACTAAGCTAGTATACTGTTACTAAAAGCGACTAATAAGATAAGATAAGAATATTCTTTATTGCACACAGGAAACAAGAGACATACAATATGAAAGTTACAATGAAAAAGTACAAGTACCTAATACTAAATTCACCATAAAACCTAATTTATAAAAAAACAGAAGACCAGTTTAGGAAATAGAAAGATAGATAAGACTTTATTGTACATAAAAAAGGAAATTACACAGGAATTTGTTAACCTAAAAGTACGGACGGCGGCCTTATTACTTTCAGGCAGCAATAATAGTAGTAGTTTATTCAACTGTCATATAATGAAGGGTATTAAAACACGAGTATGAAACGAGCGCAGCGAGTTTCATAATAGTAACGAGTGTTTTAATACCCGTGTTATATGCAGTTGCATACACTACTTTATCTTCACTAATGCAATTAATCAAACAACAAATTTATTAAATTAAATTCACGCGTACGTGTATAATCACAGTGATTTTGCCGCCATTAAAATTTAACCAATGAGAGCGCAGCTGCGCGCTTCAATAAAACGCGACCAACCTGATTGGCCCTGCAATCAAATTGGCCGCGTTTTATTGATGTTATAATGAGATTTTATGATATCGATGTGAATATTATACCATCATGTGAAATTGCTTAAATTGAGTGTTTTGTTGTCTGCGCTATAACAGTAGTAATTATAAGTCAAGTATTGAAAACATAAGTAGAATGTTACAACATTAGTGTAGATAAAATATACAAGAACCTAGATGCCATGACCTGACCAATCACAACAAAGCAATGAATCGACGCTTAAACAAGCCAAGATTTCTAACTACCTAAAGCGAACTTGTATTAAAATATGAGTCTGTTTTAGGATGTTTGAAATCTTCGTTTCGATTTCGTTTCAAATCAATGTTTGAAAAAAAAATATTTTGATTTCTAATAGATCCCAGGATGACAGAAAAATTATTGTAGAGTTCTCTATTATCCGTTTCTTCGATAGTATCCTAAGACACAATACGTTTAATTTTGACAGCTGAACATCGTATTTACCATGAACAGATGGAAGTCATTCAGCCAAAATGAAGCATCAGTTTATAGTAAATACGAATTAATACGATGCAGCCTCATGAGGGCACTCCTAAACGGTTAGTGGTATGGACATGAAACTTTGCAAAACAAAGATGACCTTGCTTGCACGTATATTTCTTTCTGGTGTACAATGAAGTAATAAGTGTAAAGTATGTAGTTCAATATCCACAAAAGCGTGTTATTGTTTTTTTTTAGTTTATTTTTAGACTATTTCTCTTTGTTACTGGATTACTAAGGACCCCAAAATGGTGATGAAAGGTGTTAACGGTTGCCTGTGAGCAAAGCAAAGGATTATTTTCGGTCCCAAAATGGCTGCGCTGCCTATTATTAATGGTTAGAAACGTGAGATAGAGTCGGACAAACGGATTAGCGTCAACGGGACAAAAAAAGGGAAGGCAAGCAACATTCACCCCTTTTTGTCCACGCAACTTATGGCCGTATTGTTTGTCGGTGAAATGGAGTCATCTAGTTTTATTTGCCGTACATTTTTTTCCATAAATCCACGACTTTTGTTCGTCACGTTTATCAATGCATCGGAAATCACGTGGTCAGTCCATTTTTGAAGTGGTAGAGTAAGCCTCACTTCAAAGATTAGATTAGAATAGATTAGAACTCTTTATTGTACACACCAGAGAAAAAAGATACATTAAAAGTCTTACATATCTAAGTTTTGCGTTATACAAAGGTAAACAAACAACACTCTTTTTGCTAATAAATAACATAGTGACGCTATCCCTTCATAGACTACCAACGTGTCGGCGAGCTGCAAATTAATGGGAATCCTCCCGAATTAATTCACATACTCTCTTAGAGACTGTTCAGGATACAAAGTTCCACGAAAGCCGCTTGGACTACAAAATTAGGTTCTTGGCATGGCATATCAAAGATTTTCATGCTTAACGGCGCCGAGTTTAGAGTCTGCAATGTAGTGCCAAGGTTTTACAGAGAGTTACGTAAGTGAAAACTGTGTTTTTGTATGAAGAAAAACACACAGGTGTCGATTAGATCCACAGCAAACGTACACTTTCCTAATAACATTTGCGAGTTCTTAGAACGCCGAGTAATGGTGTTAATTTCCTGTTATTGTTTAGCTAACCTCGTTCTGGATTGTGTAACAGATTCGCCTTTATCCACAAATATCTGCACACGTCTATCATTAGCGCACCTGAGGAATATAGGATAAGCGTAAGCATATATGATCCACAGCAGAGCACAGGTCCTCTCTCAGAGAGAGAGAGAGTATGGGCTTAATCACCACGCGTACCCACTGCAGATTTGCAACTTTCAGACACTCGGGTTTCCTCACAATGGTTGCCTCCATCGTTAGCGAGAGGTATTGCTACTACAAATACTACATGGCAAACAAAGCCATTGCCGGGATTCAAACCCGCAACCTCTCGAAGCGATCTAATGTGTAGCGCTTCCACTGCCAGAATACAAAGCGCTCATTATTACCCGCCTGCGAAAGCAAAGGAGTTATGTTTCTCGCGCGTATGTACTTATGTATGTTTTTATGGCCAAACGGAGAGGCCGATTTAACCAAATGAGTTATCAAATGAAAGTTATTGACAACCCGAGTATCTCCGGTTATCGTTAGTAAAAAATCGCTAAAAGTATACACTTATTTTACAATAATTAAATATGTTACAAGGTGCGAGCAAGACGGATGCCAAACGTAACAGCAGTCATAAACCAGCCATATATTGAAAGCGGGACTAAAGTAATTTATCATCAAGAAATTTTGCTGGAGTTCCCGCCTAGGTACTGCTTAAGACCTTAGCAGTCGGGTTTTATGTTTTAAGATAAGTTTTTTGATAATGCACCTACTAGCGACATACACATATTGATGGTTCCGAGGTTCCGATAGATTCGTACCTACTTACAACAGAAAAACTTTGTTCTTACGGCGACTTTTAGAATGAAAAATACTTGTTGCGTTTTTTTATCATGTGCTCCCTGCATAACTAGTTCAACATACCGGCACGTTCTCTACATTTCACTAAATGGTACAACAGTGTAGAAAATGTAATTTACGATGTGGAACACGTTGTTTTAGGAAAAACCTCTAGTTTAGTAATATATTTCGGGCGGCAAAGGGGGAGCACCGTGTCACGTCTGGCGAGGCGCTTGAAAAACTGTATGCTGCCATGGTTAGTAGACAGCAGGTCCATTTCACATTCGTAGACATCCTAATTCTATGCAAATACTATACCAGTTATGCCTTAAGCTAGACATCAAGACATTTTAAACTGAAATTGTTTATCCGTACGAATATTGGAATTATATTATGGTTAGATACTAGCTTCTTTACAAGTCACATTTTTTGGAATGCAAAAATTATAATTTCTCTGTAATATTAACCATAAAGTGACATAACTGTTTGAAACGATCGAATTATTACCAAATTAATAGAATTTATACCATAAAAATATTATTACAACGTCAAATTATTGCTTACAAAAATCATATCTATCAATTAATCACCCTGTATTCGCTCAATGATGGACATACCCCTTTTCTGAGACACGTCACTTCTTTCTGTACAAAAATATTATAAAAATTTATACATTGTTAGCATTAAAAATAACAATTCCTAAATAAATCCACTAAATAGTATTGTCAGAAATAATAACTAGAAGCGACGTAAGGGACGTCTCAGGCGGACATAATTCGACCAAATAGGGTATTCAAAGGGCAAGATAAAAAGTACCCGAAACTAATTAATGTTAAGGAAGCGAAAGTGATCTATCAGGATCGTGGCAAGTGGCAGTCCCTGGTCTCTGCCTACCCCTCTGGGATACAGGCGTGAGTTTATGTATGTGTCTATGTACGAGAGGCAAAAAATAACGCAAATTATATAATCCAGGTTGGACAATCTGTATGTTCCTGTTCTAGGACTTTGACATACAGCGACAAACAAGCCTGCCCCCGTGATAAATGTTTGAGCTTCGCGAAAGTAGCGCGCTTGTTCACTTGACATTTTCAACAGAATCATGATTCTAATTATTCAATTTGTTCGAGCATAAATTAGATAGCTAATAATTCGTGATAGCCTAAATTTTATACATGCTTTGTTGGAAGCACGATTTCAGTAGAAATAAAAATACAGTAATTACGTCGTGTGCGGCTATTGCTACAATTTAAGACACAGTCATTGGCAGAATCCTGTGGAAGCTATATTTGATTATATATGTACCTACGCAACCTAAGGAAGCTAAATAATAATATCAAGAATCGACAGACTACCTACTCCACATGGACTACCTATACTAATTTTAGCTAGCCCAGACTAGCCTAGTAATTAAAAAAATACTTTTTTCCAAACCGCGACTTGCGTGACGTGTTTTATGATGACATGAATAAATCGCCAGTTATTGTATCATACTTGTGAACTTATTGCATAGGAGAGTGGCATTTTTAATGTACATCATAAACATATAACTGAGCATATAAAGAAACATACTACGTTCTTCTCTTAGTACCTACTATCTTGGCCTTGTTAGAATTTTGCTAAGTTCTCACCCAATTCAAAACATTTCATTTGTAACTTAAAATGTAGACAGTATATACTCTTCATATCATATACCCTTGCATACCCTTGAGGTCGCCGTCGTCGGACTACGATGAGGAGGACACCATGATATAATAACAAGATTTAATTACAGTTCAACTATTTGTGATTTATCGCATTACTCATAAAGATTAACGACGACGGTCGCAAAATTTAAATATAAAAATATATTTTTTATCACACCTGCTCTGAAAATACATACTAATTATACCAATTAGAGAGAAGAAACGCCTTTATCCCGCCCTTCAAATCCTTTCATCCCAAGGTATGGAAGCAAAGAATATGTAATCACTACGTTTTAAGAGTCGGCACTTGCTAACAACACGTTTTCAAAATTATGAACGTAGTTTGTACCAACCTAATAAAAAAATATTAATACCAACATGAGAATGAAATTGCAAAACATTAGTGATTGACTACTATCACATATCGATATCGATAAAAAAAAATCGAGGAGGATTCTCCTCTTAGGTGCCTCATTTTCATGCTTTGGAAATTAAAGTAGACGATAAATCCCAACAAAGTACGTCAACTCAATTGTTTCGAATATGACATGGTGTGAATAGATTATCGCTTACTTTCATAATGAAAAAGGCATTTTTTTTAATCAAATCATTTATTAACCATCAAGTGTAGAAAACCTAATGTCACCAATGCGTCGCGTCGCTATCAAAACTTTGCACTTTGGTCGAATTTCAGATCTTTGAATTCTGCAAAAAACAAAACAATAAGTCAAAAAATATATTACCTATACCATATTTATTTGAGGCTGCGACAAAATGAAACTTTTTGATTCTATTAAAATGATACTGTCTGATAATATTGTATACGTAATTTTTTTTATAAAGTATTAAATCTAATTCAATCTAATTTACTTAATTCTTAGTAAAATTAAACTTATGAACCGATTTTTTGACAATGAAAATAATCTAGAGTACTAGTTGTAAAAGTTGTTTACATTTTGTCTCGGCCCCAAATAAATATGGTATAGGTACTGCTAATAATATTAATGTCAAGGAACGTTTGTATCACCTGTTTACTAATTTTAGACAGCAAGTAGAAATATCTGGCAGAAATCAATCGTCCAAAATATCGATAAAAAAAGGTACCCATGTACCGCACTACAACTGGCGTTATCTTAAATTTGTCAAAATCGTAAATTGTTCTAAATAATTCAAAATCGTAAACTGTTTTATCCAAGCGCATTAAATAGATATAAAAATTTGCGGTACATTTATTATGATAAACTTGCTTATTTTACCTGTTTGGCTCCAGTGGAAATCTGGCTAAGCATATGCCAGACGTACATTTTCTGACTCTTCCAATGCCACAAATTTCACAATTCCTCAATGCTTTTCCTCCCATATTTCTTGAATAAATCACTTTTCACGCACTACAGCTACTGCTAAAGGTAAAATAAATAAAATATTTCCACACAAAAACAGCAAACGAACAAAATTACTGGCCATTTGCAAAATACGTAATACCAACATTACCAACATTACATTTGACATATAAACCGACTTAATTTAGATCATGATACATCTACGTGATTCAATGCGGAGTTAATGCCTTTTTGTTTCAATGTTGGCACAAAGTACGTTCCTAATATTTTTTGTATGGAGTGACGAGGGCCTGGTATGGAAGTTTGTATGAAAATCCTTCCGACCCAAGGGTGGGAAGTATGTATGAAATTCCATTACATAGCCGGTTTTTTTTTTTTTTTTTTAATTTGTCAGCAGTCATACTGCAAAGAGACTTTAACTGTCTACTAATTAAATTTCAAGTAAATTGTTACTGGCCACATACAGTTTTTTTTTTACCAGTTACCAACCTCCTTGGTGCATACAGAAAATTAAAAACGAAATTATTTTTGTATATCAAACGCGCGGAATCACGGAAGAAGTGGCTGCATGACCTTATGATCTCAGCCTACTCCAGAAACGGGCGAATAAAAAAAGGAAAAGCCCGCGCATTTTCGCAAAAACTTCGATTGATTTAGCATTTATCTTTGTGTTTTTTGTAAACATTTCTATGCATTTATGTCTATAATTTTCCTCGTAGGTGTAATAAAAAGCACTATACATACCTCAGGATAAAGTACAGTTCCATACCTCAAATGGTTTGCGCCCCTCGCAAGCTCGTGGCGCAAATGCCATAATCTCGGTATGGAACTGTCACTTTCTTCCCTCTGAAGTAATGTACTATTTCTGTACTATGTTCAGTTACCGTAAATCTACCAAATAAAACCTCAATTTGATTTAGGATCAGTCTGCTTTTTAGGGTTCCGTACCCAAAGGGGTAAGGGACCCTATTACTAAGACTCCACTGTCCGTCAGTCTGTCTGGCTGTCTGTCACTAGGCTGTATCTCATGAACCGTGATAGCTAGATAGTGCAAACAGATTATGTATTTCTGTTGCCGCTATAACAATAAATACTAAGTAGAACAAAATAAATATTTAAGGGGGGCTCCCATGCAACAAACGTTGTCTAAAGACAGCGCTCGCCTTCTAGCGGCCATCTATGTAACCTTCACAACGCCGATGTCATGTCGTTTAATGTCAATGTTAAACGCTTCTTGTTAGTTTCTATAGATGGCGCTGTTCTCAATATACCTAATCTATCTTGTCTCAATCTTTGTCTACTGTTGTATAGATAATGGTACGGAACCCTTCGTGCGCGAAGTCCGACTCGCACTTGGCCGGTTTTTCTAGAACTTACTGGTCATAGTAGTACACATTTCGTAATATTTAGGACCTCAGATGCTGGACAACCTTTGAAACATTAGCATAATCGAAATTCTAACCTAACTGTTAATCTACTGTTTTTGTGTATGCACTTTGGCCAACTGACAGGTGTTAATTGTAGGGTAACAGTTTGTTAGTGTACGAGAAACCGGGGGTAAGAAATTTACAAAAACTGTTTTCGTTCTACTCAACGTTGACTTTCGTCAACACACAATCTAATATCTTGTCGGTCAGTTTTCCCTTTCAAACGCATGTATTTCTGTGCTCAAGAGCATCGCTTTTCATACCGTCATATTGCAGTGCAGCCAACGTGCGGACGTTCATCGTCCAATTTCCGGGCCTAATGGCGAACCGGTCGTTTAGAGATTTGGGTCATTGGACACTATTTTTGGTGACATTGTTTCCTCCACTGAAGACGGGAAGCACAAAGCTTTTGTTGTGTTAGGGCAACAACACTTTTATTGTCGTTGAAAAACTAATGAAACCCAGGTGTGTTGCGTGTGTGTGTGTGTATACGTTCTAAAGGGCTCGAGCTAAGCAGTATCTATATCTACAATTTTCTCCTATCTACTACAATTTTGCCTATTGTCCTCATGATGACAGAATGCTTTGATGAGCAGATTTACTCGTACACCTCGCTGATGAATCGATACGATCCACATGTGTTTATAAATAGGTACATCAGAGTGTTGCTAAGATCAGTTCTCATTTGTTGCAGCACACAAGCAGCATGCTGATATGCTGGCTGAGCGTCGCGCTGCTGGCTGCTAGTTGGCGAGCAGCGGACGCCTGTAGCTGTATGCCCGCCCATCCACAGTCACACTACTGCAATAGCGACTTTGGTAATTAACGCCCTAATTAGCATATGCACTGTGGAGCTCGGACATTTTTTAGAAATAAAGTATGAGCTATTCACCACGCGTGCTCATCAAGGTTTAGCCAATTTAATGATGCTCATATTCCCTAGCAGATTTAGGGATGCTATTAGTGTTAGGTTAGGTCATTGGTACTGCAATGACCTATGTAAATAAGAGAGGATTAAAATAAATTTCTTTGTATGGTTAACTTTTTTTCTATCAACTATATCCTAGGTAAGTCTCTACGCGACTGACCCCTAAAAAAACGTGTAATACGCCAACATTTACATATAGCGCCAGTTATACGATAACATGGAGGTGTCACTACAGTAAGTAACTTAAATCGAAACAGTGTCCAAGTAACAACAGACAATTCACCGCAATACAGTCTAGATACCTTTTTAGAAGTATTCATTGTGATTTTAACATAGGAAATGTCTTTTCGTTCGCTCCAGTGTAGGCTCCGATTTCACGAAAAAGTGTGATCCCCTTATATCTTGGAGAATTGTGAAGATATGATATTCAAAAGACGAGTAAATCTTTCAAGAATATTTCGAATTCTTGATATTGGCGCTCGATATTTTGGAAACGAAGAATGATACCAAAAATTTGAGAATTTTTCCTCTGGGCAATTTAGTCAGCTACAATTTGAGCCTAAAACAAAGACGATCAGGTTAAGGGCTTGCCCTGTTGCCTAACCTTTTTGAAAAAAGTCAAAAAGTCAGAACAAAGTTTTTCACATGACATTTATGACTCGACTAATTTCAGGTTAACAAAGAAGATACTCTATGATTAATTTCCAATGTGCTCGATAGTCATGTGAGACACAAAAACTGTGATTTTTTTTGTATTTTTTTTGCATTACTAGTAACATTATTTCCGCATAAGGTTATAGTGTAGCTCATAATATCACTCTCAGTCTGATGTTTCTAGTTAATTTTCATGTCATTATAAGTATATAATTGTAGTGACAATAAATGAGAATAAGAAATTATAAGAATAAATTGTGTGCAATAAATGTTAAGACTTTCGGCACGGCCTGAAATGTTAATGCACCCGCATCAACAAATGTATAAATGTCTCAACAAATGTATAATGTATAAATGTCTCACGCGAGAGTGACACTCCCTGGAGTCCGTATTTTTCCCTGAAATGTTCATCTGTATGTTTTAATTTCAGTGATCATCGGTAGAGTACAGAAAATGTTCCGAGGCAATGAATTCTTCGATACGTATAAGCTGAAAATCCGAAATGTTTTCAAGGTGAGTGAATCCTTTTAGAGTACCTATCGTTAAAACCGGTCTTACAAAACCGTCAGCGACAGTGAACGTATCTCTGGGATGATCGACTGTAGAGCGCTGTTTGTTTCCAATACCAGTATACAACACTCTGATCCATGGTCCAAATTGAAATTTTGGGTAAGCACAAAGCTTTGACTAGTCAAATGAAAGAAAAAAAATTGTTTTTCTTGTTTGTTGTCACCGATTTTTCGGCAATGTTTCACTTTAATATTCGTCACCCGCGACTTTGTTGTCTCAACTTTATCTTTCCCGTGGATCAGTAGAGAGAATAGAACAGATCTTGGGCAAGCCTATTTTTTTAACTAGAAACATGTTACATAAAACAGGTTGTTTAATTTATCTAGTATAGGTTACCACTAGAGAACGTTCAAGTCATCCAGATAGATAGATGGACAATTCTTTATTGTACACCAGGAATTACATATGAGAATACAGTCCATACAGTCCAATTGGCGGCCTTATTATTAAAAGTATTTTCTTGCAGACAACTATTTAGAGAACATCTAGCATGAATATAAAAGCCTAATTAGGTTAAGTCTTAAGATGAAAGGAGAAACGTTTATTTCATAGTATCCTTAGTATACTTCAAAGAGTTTTAATGTACAGAAACTACATTTATTAATAATTAAAGTATTTTTATTTTCAGAGTTCACCTAAAGCAGACGTAGCATTGAAATCTGGCCGGATACTAACGCCTGCGCTCGAGTCGATGTGCGGCGTCGATCTGAGGCCCAGAGAAACCTACGTCATCTCAGGTATGACAGTAGCCAGGTTATAACAACTACAGTATAATCAAGGACAAAACAAAGAAGATCAGCTCAACACAGTGCAAAAGATCACGCGTTTGTTTCTTGATTGATGTCCTAACTGTATTTCAACAGTCATCTTATGCAGAAACTGGAACATTAATTATAATAAACTAACATTAAGGTTGAGTTACCACTCAAAGTTAAGGGTGAAATATTTCGTTACTCCTTAACAAAAGCACTGAACTCACGGGTATTAATTTGATGTATCGAGAGTTTCCTATTTTTCTTTCGGTTACAAAATCAATGGTTAAAAATCGATGAAATTTTTTCTACAAAGCCCTATATGTGGTCAAAGTGAACCTTTGTTGTCTCCCAGTTTATGTAAAACGTTTATCAATAAAAACCTCGCGGTCTTTCAAATTTCCACAATAAATAACGTAACAAACTTCAATAAACGTCTGCTGGATGTTGTCACAACGTTTACGACCGTTTGTGTGCGAACATATTCAACTGATCAACACAAATGCTTTGGTATCTTTGTTGCTATATCTTAGAGTAGTCAGTCTCGGGTCACAAGTTCATTGTAGTCTACTGCATTCGACACTCGTCCGTCTGGCGCCCGTTACCAACTGCCTTTTTATAGTTAAGGAATGAAAGAATTGTAGAACTATATAGGTAACAGAATATGTAAATAGAAAATGAGTGCATGTACAAAGCTCTGAAAATGCAACATTTACAAATAACGACTGAGTTTATAACGTGATATAGGTATAAATAACACAGAAGCTGAAAAACTTTTCTTTATTATTAAGAAGACGTCCTCCTGTTACATGAATACGATCCGTTATTTAAATAACTACATACCTGAAAAACGTTTCTTCAGGAACTATCACAGGTCATCTGTCCAGTTTCCAATTTAAAGAAAGAAAGAAAGACATTTATTGGGACAAATTAACTCATCACAAGCAAGAAAAGGCATAACAAATCACACAAATACAAAGGAAAAACAAGTCACATAAATACAAGATACCACAAGGCAAACTCAGAGCGTCTGAGTGCATCATGTGGTGTGTTAAAGTTGCCACAAAGGGCATCTGACTCAGCATTGTGCTGAGGGTGTGAGCCATCAGCGCTGATTTTCAGTCAGTAGCCGCGGTAATTGACATGTATATTACAAGGTGGTGCGAAACCCTTATATGTATACAATATGCACATATATAAAAGTATATATTAGAAGAAAGTGGTTAAGGAGTGATAAGTAGATAATATTCCTAAATAAATTTATTAAAATCGAATATGATGATGACAGGTACCGTAATCATGTCTATTTAGAGGCAAAAAAGAGCTTGCACTTCATGGATAACCACCCAAACAGGATACCTATATTTGATACGATTACTAGTCCTTTAGTCAGAAGCGGCGAAAGACAGGACGGGACAGTCTCTGCTGTTTGCCCCGCTTACACCCAAAATTTAATAGCAATCCGGTGGCACCTGCCCACATTTCAAAACCCTACTATATTGCGCACTAGAGCCAGTTGCCATCGATCTTAGTTTTTTTAATAAAGAACCTTATGCTTTCCAGGCAACGTAGTCCACCTGCAAGCTCACGTGAACCTGTGCAGTTTCGTCAGCAAATGGCGCGACGTGACACCAAGACAGCGGAAAGGATTCCGAATGCTTTACAAACAGGGGTGCACTTGCAAGGTAGGCTTTCTTTTAAAACAACGTTGTTGGGTTTTGTAATACAAATACCAGTGCAGATCATTTAAATAATTAAATATTAAAATTATTTAGGTTTTGTGCAAAATACGGCATTGGCAGGTTTACAGGTTTTCCACGAAACGAACATGGTGTGCCAGATAGATTCTGGAGATTTGGGGTTGTTCTACGCATAGCATCAATACCCGTTATCATTGTCACAGTTATTGTTTATTAGAACCACTAGGACAACCCTTAAAGAGTAGACCCACATACTTTTGCACAAGGTCTTGTCACCCAGCCCGAGCCTAGAACCTAATCTATCCTGTCTTCCTGACTTCCTGCAGGTGCACATGACTAGACGGCGATCTAAGTCACCCAACTCCTGCGTCACTAGCTTCGACGAATGCTACGAGAAGCACGGCATTTGTCTGTACAACGAACAGAGGTGCCGGTGGACTAGGTAAGCTACATTGCATCAATTTAATTTTATTTATTTATTTGGAGAAAATACAGGCACAGATAGTTATGTTTTACAATATTGGGGATTGCCCTTTCTGCCGCGTGAAACATTTCTCACTTATAGTTCAAGCAGGTAGTGTACAAGCGGCAGGCGTTTTAATCGCGCTTTTAGCGCTTTTAAGGCGCTAATTTATCCTCGATAAGTACGAGTATGCTGCTAAGTGACTCCTACTCCTAGAGGCAGGTAAAAAAAGTTGCCTGTCACATGTATCAAGTTGACTTGAGGGAAAGTCTGAAATCGGGCCATTACGGTAAGAAAATATTACGTAATGTTGTGGTTGAACAGAAAGGAATTTTGTGAATAACAAAGTGACATGAGATTTGTATTATGCACTGTTTTTCGTATGAATTGACCGCGACAAGTTCCCAGATTGTATGAAAAATTAAACAATGAGAATTTTAAAATTTTTGGAAGGTAGTTTAATTTATTGATACAAGAGAAATTGTTTCAGGTTTTGCTTTACATAAATAACACGTGTATTGTAGTCAGTGCATGCATGCAAATTGTTAAAAATGGACATAAATTCCAAAAACACGAATTAGGAGTGAGAAAGGACTAGTATAATAGCCGTACAGGACATCCTGATCTAAGTACTCGTATAACTTATGTAACTACACGGTAGCTACTATGTTTAGTTTCTGGTAAAAATGGAAAACAAAAATGCTTTCCAGCGTAAAAACAGCGAGAGATCCGTGACTGAATACACTCGAACGTGCAATAAGTTGTCACGATTCCCAGTTTGACTACACAAACATATGCAATTTGTTTTGATACAGCACAAAACGAGAATTGATTTCAAAGGATTCAAACAAAAACGAAAAGCTTCCACTCAACACAACTTTCCAAATAGATTTCTGGGTTTTTACAGTAGTGGCGAACTTGACGATCATCTGTCGCTCACCCAAGTTGTATGTTTTCATGAGTTTTACTCAGAGACGTGAGAATATGGCCATTATTGCCAAATTCAGCGAGTGTTCGTCGTGTCATGATTCACGTCCAAGCATAAAACTGTCTTATATTTGGACACAAAGCACCTCGGTACACTAATAAAGTGGCGCGAAATAAGGGGTTACGGCGGCTAAAGTTGACTTTCGACAATATAGCGGAAAATTTTGAATTTACAAATGTTTTATGTAGGGAATAGTTAAACAACGATAGCCTAACTTCAACTTAGCTAATTTAAAATAACCTATTTTGTTCCTGCAACACTACTGACCTTTTATAAAAGCTTTTCTTTCTTTC
Source organism: Yponomeuta evonymella (assembly GCA_963969515.1). NCBI lineage: Eukaryota > Metazoa > Arthropoda > Insecta > Lepidoptera > Yponomeutidae > Yponomeuta > Yponomeuta evonymella. Next base: position 12,303,948 of record OZ018349.1, read on the forward strand.
TACTGTTATGTATGGGATTTAGTCAGGATATAGATTACTTTAATTTATTTTACCTATGAGTAGGTTTCACTCGACGGGCATAACATTTAAAACCATCAACATGGGTCTTCCTTAAATACCTTAAGAAAGCCAACGTTCCTGCCCTCACTTGTTAATATTATTATTTAATTAATTATATGATGCACATGCTACGTCCAACCACACAGATTCAATTATACTGAGTTACTTAAGCCATCCTAAGCTAACCGAATTCAAACAAATAAGTTAATCCCTTTGATGTTCTCCACGCCCCCACTCGACGCCGATTCGTTACGTATGATTCACCCACGGCTGTATGGTTTATGTTGGCGATGCTGTGATGATGCTTTGCGATGAATGTATCTCGGGTTCAAGTTACAGTCATTCCTTACCTGCATCATGAGGATGTAGGGAATGAACGCACTCGAGGGTACTTTCGAGTGGGTGCGGATGAACGATACAAAAAAAAACGTACCGTAATCGCAAGTGTGCGCGCTTTAGTACATTTTCATAATTATATTCTATCGCTCGCTCCGTCGCTTAATGTCCACTTATGTATGAGTACATGATTATAATTAAAATCGAAACTTTATGTTAAGAATTTTCGAAAGAGACATTCTGAATAGAGGCCTTTTTGCAAACGGGTCCACCGTCCGCAACTATGCCCCTTTTGCATAGTGTATATTTTGCACCACATTCCATCGAAATGCTGACAGTTGACCGCTTGCTAAACAAGCCCTAATTATGGTCGTGAAATAAGAAACAAATTCTAGTCAAGTGTCGATGACATGCGAAAAGAGACTTGCCCCCAGCTTCTCGTACACTACCACGCTGTTAATCTACTGTTAACAGCTGTCAATTGACCAAAGTGCATACAGAAAAACCACTGACAGCTGTTAACAGTAGATTAACAGCTTGTTAGTATACGAGAAACCTGGGGCTAACTATAATGTGACTAACGTGGCTCGTTGTTAGAAGACCGAAAGGCAGGTCAAAGACCAAAAGGTCTTTATTTGTGGGCTGTAAAGACGTAAATAAACCATTCATGTCCTTTACGATTTTCCTTTTCCGCGTTTCAGAGCTCCCGCCCTCAGACGGTGCCTGCAAGCGCATTATTTCAACGGAACGATGACTTGATTCCAAAGCCGCCGCACGCTAACGTTCTAACGACGTTGCCCCAACGTACACATTAACGTACCTAACGTTCGAATAACCGACACTCGTCACAAGGAGAAATCTCAACATTAACTAATATGCTACAGTATTAAGAAGGTACCTTATCTATTTTAAATTGTTAATAATTGTATGTAAGATGTAAAATGTTGGGATCTGTTAGTTGTATTCGTATTCTTTGAGTAGTAACTTGACCATGAAATGTGTACGTGACCGATTAGTCTTTGTCAGATTGCTTCTAATTCATTACTATACTCAGTCATAGTGTGGATTATGTAGCTCTGGGCAGCTTATAACAACATTTATCATTTTGGAACTAAAACTTTCGTAAGCACTACACATTATTAACTTCATTACGGAATCACTTAGGTACTTTAATTTAAGCTCTTCGACTAAGAGCGAAACCTGGTTGTACTCTTCCGACAAAAGTTGAAGGAAGTGATTCTGGAATTAATTTAATAATAACTTATCTTTTTCATCTCTATAAGGACTGTGTTGGGTGGCTGAAACGTTCACTGAAATTTCTTTCTCTGAGATTTTTCCTTGACCGACCCAGGTACTCGACGAAATAATTTGTTGTTTTGTAGTTGAGAGAGTAATTATAACGTTATTTTTGTATTATTTATTTTAAGCTAAACAAAATGTGCCACTATATTTGTAAATTAACAGATCATAGTGATATTGTTAACAATAGGTTAAAATAAAACTTTTTGAAAAGGTCCGTTGTTTCTCTGCCACTTCGCCGAACGCCTACAAAAACCTTCTTAGCAAAGTATCAAACATTTGTCTCTTCTAGCTATAAATAAATTGCACCTGTGATAAAATACTGTTCCAAGTCGAAAACCCACGCATTCCCAACAACAACTGAATTTGGAATTTCACTAAGTAAATACTTAAGTACCTACTTACCAGTGTATCTCTTCGGATTCCTTAAAAAGGAATGACGAGACAGAACAATAGCTAGGTACTAAATTATTTACGTAGTGAAATTCTCAATTCAGAAATCGCCAGTTAGAGTTTTAAACCACTCAAAATAAAACTCAAAATAATAATCTCTTTCGTTCTCTCGTGCTTTTCAAGTAGTAAAACTGCATTTTATCGGAGGTGCGTAAAGTCCTGCAAATAAAGCCACTTACCATATCCGTGTGGTTATGGTAGTAAGTCTGCTCAATCAGCGGGAAGTTCTCCCTCCCGAGGCGCCGCTGCAGCTGCAGCAAGTGTCCGAACACCCATGGTCGATCCTAGACAAAATGTCTAAGGTCAGACTCGATATTCGTGCTGTTCGAAACTTCAATTTTAAAGCGGGCGGCGGCGAGGTTTATACTCAGAAAATCGTGTGTTCAATGTCGATAACTAAGTATGCACATATTGCACATCCCACAAATTAAACATTTAATTTCGGTTCAAAAATGCCAAGTTTCAAGATTGTAAGTATGAAAAATGAAATTGGGAATTTAACGGTTCTATGTATACGATACGGTCCTTTTAAAACGCTCCTCATTTACGGTTCAGATATTGGTAAAGAGAAAGACCGAGTTAAAATGAATTTAAAGACTTTTTTCAGGAACTGTGTTTTTATAAATAAGACTGCAAATGTTTTGCTTATAGGAAGTGAAGAAGAAGAAAGACATTTATTATACTAACAAGACACATCACAGAAACAAAATAAGCACATAAGTAACATAATATGCACAACAACAGAAAGAAAACTAAATACACAACAGACAAAACAAATAAATATAAAACAGGACCATAGATGTAGCATATGGTGCATCTAAGTTGCCACAAAAGGCAGGTCAAGTGATCCCTCAGCGCTGATTTTCAGTCAGTGCCTACGGTAACCGTACGGTATTGGTTTAATTACAGATAGGTACATACCGAATAAACTGTTTTTAGTTTTTCAGTTATTTCAAAAACAATTTGTTGTGTACGTAAGATCGTAGGAACGGCCTTTTCAGCACTTTCAGCAGAGAAACGCTCCACAAGTCCCAATAAATTCATTCGGAATTTCTCCTCAAAGTAGCACCTCGCGTGACACTAAGCTATTTGTGTACTTATTAAAGATTAGGTTGTTTTTCCTCAACACAACTAAGCGCGGAGGAAATTATCTCTAATTCCTGTAATAAATTTAAGTAGGCTGACAATGATCTAGGTTGACCTGGAATTCACCATTTTCTAACCACTAGTCAAACAACTACAAGTAAAACAACTATAACATCGAAATATTTACCTTATTACTTATGCCTAGGTGTCTATGGACTAGAAAAGCGGATAAAGTTGTACCTAATATAAATCACGCACAATAAAGAATATTCTATCTATGTATCCTCCTTGCGCGCGCACACACTCACACACACAGACACACGTTTAAAGGCCGTCCACTGTTGTTTAGAGGATCACTGGCTCCCATAATACAGATTTGTATTAACTTAGTTCTTTGTCAGCCGTCTATTAACTCTTACTTTATGTTTATTTAAACACTTTTGTACGTGGCTATAAAATAAAGTTATTCTTAGTCCTATTATATACCTGGAAGTGGTAGATGGAGTTCAAGCTGTTGAGTGAGGGCACGCCTCCAAACTTCAGGCCTAGCAACAGGGACCTATGGTCGGCCCCCGCATCACGAACGTTTTGACGCACTAGGACGAACTCGGGCCTGCGACGAATAAACAAGCGAATCAGAAACCTTTATATCCAAACCAAATTAGGGACATTTAAAGGCCTTCGCGACGCAAAAGGTGGAAAATAAACGGTTTTGATGAACGTAAGACCCCATACCTAACCAACATACCTACATCAAAACTGTTTATTTTCAACCTTTTGAAGAGCAAAAACGCCTCCGGGGTATATTGGTCCACAGAATGTACTGGAGGTTAACGCTATATTAATTACGGTCGGCAGCACATCAACCTTAACACGTGTCTTATTCAGTTACGTTACGTGATGTGGACTGCGTATTTTGGCATATTTGCAACATATGCACAGTCCACAGCTCATAAATCCAAATATTTTGTTGCAGAATGAAGAAAGTTGAATAGAAAAAGTTGATATGCTGTTGAGTTAATTAATTACAAGTGACAAATAAACTTACTTGAAGCATCTAGTGACTTTGGTGCCGCCACGGTAAACTGCCATGGACACGTTAGAGCCATCCGAATTTGCTGTGACTGACAGCTCCTGTACAAGACAGAACTGTATGAAAAACGCATCGAATTATGAATGAACCTAATAGGCACACACACACTCCTCTTAGACGAGTGTACAAAATCAAAAACGGATTTTAAGCACGCACTGAAACGCAGCACAGAGTCACCTGTTGGTCCCAAAACCAGAATACCCGTATTTTGGTAACCTTACTAAGTCGTCACAAAGATAGAACAATATCCAGCCACTTCATAGGTTTGATCTATGAACTGACTGGATGTAACTTGAGGAGACACAAAACCTCACAATCGAAAACAAATCATTTATAGAGGTCCACAGCACAGCAGCTGCAAAATGTACCGCTATCCTTACCCTGAACTCAGCCTGCTCAACGCGAATGTCCCATTCGCCTGGGAGCCGACGACCGCGGAAGTATTTGGACCAATCCGTGTTCTGGTCGTCCACCACCAGCAGGGTCACGCATCGGTCCCGGTTATAGCCCCGCCCGACCGACGCTACTGATGTTACGCTCCCTGAGACAAGACGGTGAGCTTTAAAGACAGACACACGATTCTAGTCAATACAGCGTCTGACTGCTCACCTAGCGGAGTAATTTTTGGTCTACGCGGAAAAAGTTACGGTTAAATAGAAACCTAACTTAATGGGAACGAAAGAGCCTAGACGATACGACCCACTGTAGGGCACAAACTTTCTCTCAGAGAGAACATTGGCTTGAATCACCACGCGTGCCCACCGCGGACTGGTAATTTTAAGTGCAAAGGCATGTGAGCACCTCAGGTACTCAGGTTTCCTCACGAACAACAAAAGCAGTCTTAATAGGTCTGTCTGTTCAAAAGTACGCCAAACACTGTGGCCTCCCCTCCAGGGCCAAATTTCATAAAAAAATAACAAATCGTAGTTTATTGTGACAATTCGAGGTACATGGCGCAGCAAAAACTACTTGTTAATCGACTTTACAATGAACATTGAATTGTCATAGTAAACCATGAATTGTAGTTATATGAAATAGGCCCTAGGCAGTCGGTTGCCTCACCAGTAGCCACATTTTCCACCCTATCTTAACTTAGGCTATTTAAGTCTATGTTATATTACCTAAACAACTTCTAATCCTTTATTTATAAACTAATAAACATTAAGTTGGTGGTTCAAGACACGATTATCCGTAGCCTACTCTAACATGCTCTACCAATAGACGATTGGATAAAGATTGGAAGATAACATTTTTATCTCTAGGATAAGAAATAGTTGAATTAATGGAAAAATGCTCAGGAAACAAGTCTATACGATACGCATTATTACTTTTCGTATTTTAACGATTTTTACGTTACGCAACGTTTTCTTACCTGCAGAAAAAAGTCATCTAAAACGGAATTTTGAATAAGATCTCTACTACTGTATTCTAAACAGACAAGTTAGACCCGAAATGGGCCATTGGGTGTAGCACTGAAATATGTAAATACCCCAGACACTAGGGATTCCTCAAGAAGTTTTCCTTCACAGTTAGCGATGAGTATTGCTACTACAAATTCACACAGAAAAGAATACTAACCGAGTAGATTGGCGCCCTGGTCGCGAGCAGCGCCCGTCAGTGACTGTACCCGCTGCAGGAGCGACTCGCGCGACTTGGCCGGCGATGACGGTGCGGAGGTGCCCCGCGAGCCTCCACGGAGGTTCAGCGAGAGGTCGCCGCCGGCTGGCACTGGGGCCGACGGCGGGGCCGCGCTGGAGGCCGCTGATGACGTGCTGCTGATGCTGCCTCCGGTCGCTGTTTACAGGTTTGACACGGTCAGGACGTCCTTGGCGACCCCGATTAGAGTTTGTCTTACAACGTCTTTTGTGTGTTTTCAGTGTTTGTGTGTCTCAGATAAATGTTTTTTTTTTGTGGTATCAAGGTTTACATGATTGTAATAAATTCGCCCTTTGCGCGCTCTACCAATGTCAATGGCATGATCTAGCAAACAGCACAGAAAAACCGTAATACGGAAAATTTTATTTTTAATTTTACTAAAATATTTCAAAAGTCGTAGAACAAAGAATGACTAACTTTACTGGACGTGTTCCAGGAATTGTACATTGTTGAGGGGACCATATAGTAACGTTCAGACGCACATGGTGACGCGATACGCATCGTGGGCGAAGGAAAAGCGCAGGAAAAATACCGCGCTAATATAGCGGGTAATCCTTCATAATTGAAAAAGCTCAATAAGAATTACGCGAACGCGATATGTTTCAGCATAGGGAGCACGACGGCGCAAGTCGTGCATTTTTTGGCAGTAAGACGTCAAAACTTTATCTGTGATGTTAAAACTCGCGGCTAACGTCGTCGCAAAATATACAGGATTGTGGGGAGGGAGACCGCCTTTCTGTTAAAACTGAGAATGGAAATAGTGTGTGTGAAAAGGCGCTTAAGTAGGTTTTACGTTGTTTACTAGAATTGTTAGCTTTTAATGTAGATAAATTGCATTCTTACATTTGTACGCTTTCGAGCAAAATACATTGTCTAGTGTACAATAAGCAACATAATTTCTTTCACCTATGTTTCACAAATAAACTATTCTGATTCTGTGATGAATACAGTATATTTTATTATTTCTGAAGAGGTGCCATCAATTTGACTATAGAAATTTAAAAAGAATGGAATTTCTAATGTATGAGCCTTTTTGGTATTGGTAACAATTTGGGTTTCTGGAACTGGACTGCAAGTGAGGATATTTTGCGGTGCCTTTCTTCAATTTGATGGTTGTTAGAAGTGTCACAGATAAACACAAAGCGCGCACGAAAGTACCTTATACATTCGGTAGTAACTTTTCCTAGAAACTGCGCCGGTAGAGTCTTTATAGGGGTATAAAGTATCTGGCGGTTGCATTAATCATGACCAAAGGTGGTTAAAATTTTTATAGGTGCTGAAATACCGAGTTAATTCGCAAAATTCACGTGGCGGCCAGGATTTTACCTCCAAATATGGCTTAAATTACCAAGAAACATTCATAAATTAATTAAGTTCTTACTTTAAATAGACAGATAGAGAAGGAGATATAAACCGACATTCATTTCAAAGTGACTAAAGTTTTTGAAACTAAATATAAGTAACTACTCATCTCTTCAGTATGCCTTAAAAATTGGGCGAAAAATAAATGCTTGACTTCGAAGTCGAAGGAATCCGATGTAATTCCATGAAACAAACACGGCCTGACACTCTTCACGTTTATGTAACCTGAGTAATCTCTGAGCAGAAGGACAATCTCATAATTAATTTAACGGATAATCAGAGACGCAGATACTCCAATAAATTCTTGACTCGGGGAGCCAGCAATAAATAACATACACATCTTGTTCTGTCAATGATGCGGCCGGCGACCATAATGTCACGCATCGGTCAAATAAAAATCGAACATTTGCCTGTGCGAGCAGTCCAACGTGTAAAGATTGATTGGCTGCATATGGTGTGCAAAGTTACCCGTAACGTAAGTCAGTAGAGTGCATGTATGTAAATGTTAATACTGTCTGCTGTCATCATTCAGCAGACATTGAATATCAATGTCAAACTTGAGAGGTCTCGTCTCATGAAGTCCACGCTCCGACCTACTCGTGCCCATATCCAGAACCCCGAGAACTTTCAACTCGAATTGTCAAATCGCTTTGAGTGCCTGGAGAGCGCCGCATCGGTGGACGAGATCAATAACAGGTTTGTAGAAACTGTCCGTACAGTGGGCTCGAGGTTCTATAGACCCAACCGTACGAGTAGACCACAAAAGCTCTCAAACTATACTCTCGACCTCATGGCTAAACGTCGCGCGTTGCAACTGCAGTCCTCCGAGGATGCTAAGTCATATAGGCAGCTCAATAGACATATCTCAAAGTCTATGCGGCACGATATTCGGTCCTTTAATACCGAACGTATTAAAGAGACTATAGAGCGGAACAAGGGCTCCAAAGTGTTCGCAAAAGACTTGTCTATTGGGCAAAGCCAGCTGACGAAGCTGAAGAGAGAGGACGGCAGTATAGCGTCGACCAAATCAGAGGTGCTGAGGGAGATTGAGAGTTTCTACGGACAGCTATACACCTCAGTCGCAAAACCTGTTAGCAGTTTGAACAAAGATCCGAGAGCCAAACTGACCCGACATTATACCGAAGACATCCCGGACATCAGCCTGTACGAGATTAGGATGGCCCTGAAACAGCTCAAGAATAACAAGGCACCAGGAGAGGACGGAATCACATCAGAGCTCCTGAAAGCGGGTGGAACACCAGTACTTAAAGTCCTTCAGAAGCTCTTCAATTCCGTCGTGCTCGAAGGAAAAACGCCAGAAGCATGGAACAGAAGCGTGGTGACGCTGTTCTTCAAGAAAGGGGATAACTCTCTATTGAAGAACTACCGACCCATCTCGCTTCTGAGCCATGTTTATAAGCTGTTTTCGAGGGTCCTCACGAATCGTCTCGAACGCAGGTTTGATGACTTCCAGCCTCCCGAACAAGCCGGTTTCCGAAAGGGCTTTAGTACCATAGACCACATCCACACGCTGCGGCAAATTATACAGAAGACTGAGGAGTATAATTTGCCATTCTGCTTAGCGTTTGTGGACTATGAGAAAGCCTTCGATTCGATCGAGACATGGGCAGTGCTCGAGTCTCTCCAGCGTTGCCGTATTGAGTATCGGTATATCGAGGTGCTGAAGTGCTTGTACAACAGCGCCACCATGTCGGTCCGAGTACAGGAGCAGAATTCGGAGGCAATTCCATTGAGAAGAGGCGTGAGACAGGGAGACGTTATCTCTCCGAAACTGTTCACGAACGCACTGGAAGATGCCTTCAAGCTTCTGGAATGGCAGGGACGCGGCATCAATATCAATGGCGAGTACATCACGCACCTTCGATTTGCCGACGATATAGTAGTCATGGCAGAAACGATGGAAGACCTCGGCATAATGCTCGACGACCTCAGTCGAGTTTCCCAACGTGTGGGCCTTAAAATGAACATGGACAAAACGAAGGTCATGTCGAACGCTCGTGTTGTGCCCACCCCAATAACATTGGGAAACACGACTCTCGAAGTTGTAGACGAATACGTCTACTTAGGACAAACAATCCAACTAGGCCGGTTCAACTTCGTGAAAGAGGTCAATCGTCGAATCCAACTCGGCTGGGCAGCTTTCGGGAAACTTAGAAAAGTCTTTTCGTCTAATATACCTCAATCGTTCAAGACAAAATTATACAACCAGTGTGTGTTACCAGTGATGACTTATGGCACTGAAACGTGGTCTCTCACTATGGGCCTCATAAGAAGGCTCAAGGTCACGCAACGAGCTATGGAAAGGGCTATGCTCGGAATTTCTCTACGAGATCGAATCAGAAATGATGAGATCCGTAGACGAACGAAAGTCGTCGACATAGCCCAGCGGATTAGTAAGTTGAAGTGGCAGTGGACGGGGCACATAGCACGCAGAACTGATGGCCGATGGGGCCGAAAAGTTCTCGAATGGAGACCACATATCGGCAAGCGCAGCGTGGGACGACCAGCCACAAGATGGACAGATGACGTCATTCAAGTGGCAGGAAGACGCTGGATGCAGGCCGCTTCCAACCGGTCTTTTTGGAAATCCATGGAGGAGGCCTATGTCCAGCAGTGGACTTCTTGTGGCTGAATGATGATCTGCTGTACGTAGACGCAAATTGTGGAGTAATGAGCCGTCAAGTGCACCAAAGACGATCAAGTTTACTTGACGAGTTTTGCGATTGCATTGCGCTTCGAGGATACATGTGTACCTGTCTGAAAGCTAAACTTGATCGTTTCGGAACCACTTTAGTATCAGATACCCGGTTACCTAAACGGCTCGAAGGCAACGGCTAACATAGTACCTACATCGACATTCAGCAAAATAAATTTTTGATTTCTGATTTCTTGAGTTATCGTAAAGCAAAATAGTGACTTACCCTGGGAGGGCGGCCTCTGATTCTGCGGCTTGGGTTGGCTGGTGGTGGCCGGGCGGCCGGTGTAGGGGTCCACCTCGCCCTCATCGCACTCGGACTGCAGGTCGCCGGAGCTGAATCTGCGCAACGCCTCCGCTGAGCTACGCGCCACGCCACGCGGGGGAGAGGACACACACTATGGAGCCACCACTCATACGCCACCGTACGTATATGTCTAACTTAGTTTTTTTTTCTTTATCTAGACTTTTGAACCCAGAAGAAAGTGATTTGAAAAAAAGGAGCCTTTGCTCTGAGTAGTATGCTCTAGGTGAATTCCTCTTTAGGGTCGTCTCTCGTTCTCAGTGATAGCCGTGTCTGACTTTCTTGAGACAGAAACAAATAGAGATTTGTTTGTATCATCCTACAGCTTGGTTTCCATGTATATGATATATCATCCGAAAGAAAGGCTAGCCCAAAACGAAATATTTGTATTCCCAATAGCATTGATACTTTCTTGGAGATTGGCCAATAAGGATACAACAAATAAGATTGATCAACGACATCGAAAACACTGACATCGAAGGTGACAAAGCGCCATGCACTGATTAAACGAATGATTAGATTCCTACTCGTTCTGATAAACCAGTAAGAATCTTCGCGCGGATTCTGTAAGGTCCAACTCAAGGGGTATTGGCGTTATTTTACCATTATGATTATAAAATAATGTGGGTAAAAATAACCTGGCCTTAAGTGATCGGTTTGGCGTGGTTTTGAGGTTTTATAAGAGCTGACGAGTGGTGCTACACGGCGGTGGGGGATAGTGCCGGAAGGGATGGTAGCATGGAAGCAACGCAAGAAGCGGGCGTGGCTTGGCGCGTTCGGAACTCTTTGGCTCGGAGAACACTGGCCTCTATGTGGCCGCAGCATGGAGATCAGTGAATTAGATGGACTGCTTTGAAAACTGATAACATGAACAAAATAAATGCGCGCTCTATCAGTTTACACTACTTTACTCGGTTGGCATATACCTTTGTACTCCGCCATTAAACAATCTCTCATCAATCAATCAATAAACATAAACATTTAGATCGTACCGTACTTTTCATATAAGTCGGTACAGTTCCAAGCAGTCCATTTAACCAGGTAATCCAGTTATCATAGCAAAAATAACATTTATAAATTAAATGCATTTTCATTTTAATCTTAATTAAGCAGATGCTAATTAAACCAAGTAAACCAAGATGGTTTATGGGAACGAAATTATGAAAGTTAAAATGGAGTTTCTCAATTTCAGAATATCGATCGTGAAAACGAAGGCGTTGTTTGCCAAAGGGATAGGATAGCCCATGCCATGCATGCTATACTTACAAAGTAGGGTACGAAGATAAACAGAGTGGCTAATCATATTAGCATAATAATTTACGACGATCTAAGCTACTTCGAATTAAGTTACAAAGTGACAGTTTTTCACAGAGTCACCTTGATTAATATTAAAACAAGACGCAAATCTATGAAGTAGTTAAAATAAAATACATTTTCTAAAACATAATAGTATATAACGATCAAGTATGACGATCGCACATGCAAGTAACAACCTATGCTGAGATTAGTAGTTCAAACCTAGGGAGGTTTTTATTGTAGGTAGACTTAGCTACTTTAAACTCCTATTCTAGTATCTCAATTACACTTAGCTTAGGTCGTGGGATGATATAAACAGATGCACGAATTTCATAGAAAACTTTTTTTCAATTTCCTCACGATCTAACCTGAATGTCAACGTTCTTTATTTTTTCTATGCCATTGTAGTATGAGAAGCAGCATACATACCTTCGTTTCAGGTAATTGACATTACTGGTGAATGAAGTCCGGAAACTTGAGAAAGACAGGGTTGCTGTGGTCGCGGCCTGTGGGCCACAGATGCCAGGACACCCCGCACGCTCTATCTTGACGTCCCTTTCGCACAAAAAGTACAAGAGTGAGACAAAACACATATTTACATCCCCATTATAGGCGACAAAAGCATCAGCTATCACTGTGTTGGCGTGGAAACGGATTTTAAAGGGAAGAAAGACAGCGCGCTGCTGAAATTGAAATAAATTTGAAATGGTAAATAGATTTGCTAAAAAAAATCTGGTAGATTAATTCAAAATATAAATCAATAGTCATTTAAGTGATGAGTTGTTCCCCTCAATGTTATCGACAAAGATTAATAATTGACAGAGATAGTATTTATAATGTTTATTTTAAGGAGTAACTTTGTATTTATTTTTGGAAATATACAGTACAGTATATAATTTAAATTTTATTTTTAATAAAATTATTTATAATAAACTAAAAAATTTTAAAATTTTAAATTATAAAATTTTTAATATTATTAATTAATAAATTTTAATTATAAAAATTTATTTAAAAGATTATCGCTTAAAATATTAAATAAATTTTTATTTTAATAAAAAAATATTAAAATAATAAAAATTTTATCTAAATTAAATTTATTTCTAAAAATACTAGATATATTAAAAAACGATTAACATCTCATTTCAAATTAATTATTAAAAATATTTATACAACAACCTTACCCCCTATTTGGCGTACACTAACAACCTATTAATTAACAGTTGGCCAAAGTGCATACAAAAAAAACAACTGGCAGCTTCTTCTTCTAATAATTTGACAAAACAAAAAACACCGGCGGATTGACCACCCTCACTCGAGTAACTGGCAACTGTTAATAATAAAGTAACTTACAGTTAGTATACTAAAAACCGAGGGTTAACCCATATAAACCTATCCTTCCACGCTAAACCCTTCCGCGATTACGCGTCGAGTCTAACATGGTCCAGATTGCGGATGACTCTGAAGAAGGAGTGACCTTGTCACCTCTGCCACCACCATCAGACCTGTCTGGAGACCCAGTCGCTCTACACCTAAGCTCCAACCAGCAGCTGAACGATGAAAAAGTCAGTCCGAAGCCAAGTTTGCAGCCGTGCAGTGTGCCATCCACACCAGCCCCTATACAGCTGGATTGTGCACAGCAGAATGGAGGCAAGCCTAGCCGTCAGGTTGTAAGCGGGTGCAGAGCTACATCAACCAGTGCCAGCAAAATGCATGGTCGGCTGCAGTCGGGGCCCACCCGCAGCTCAGTTCAAGACACTCCCTTTAAAACCTTAATTTTCTCTGACAAAATAGGTGTAGGTTTAGGTACCAAGCTACAGTACAGCTTAAGACAGCATGTAGAGAATGTATGTATGCCAAATGCCTCTTATATTCAAATAGTCAACCTTTTGCTCAGCAAACAATATGATAGAAATACAACTATTGTATTATTAATGGGGAACAGCACAGGGATTCAAGAAAGTGACTTAATAAATTATTATGAGTCCATAGTAGCTTTGCAAGTAAGAAAAATTATCATCTGTGCTTTTCCCTATTCAAAAACTCTCTCAGAGGCACAAAATGACCGGATAGATAAATTAAACCGGCTATTATATAATATGACCTTCGGTCATCGAGACCAAGTACTTTTTTTCGATACGAATAAATTTATTCGAAATTTTATATTAACTAGGGACACATTGTATCTGCCCCTCTCTTCTAAGCGACATATTGCCAAATTATTGGCATTCAATGTATATGACCCCCTTATTGTTAAGACAATAGCACAGGGACCTCTAGGCTATACAAAATGTAAGAAAATTGATACTTCCCAACCTCTGTACTCTGAGGTTGTGAAAAAACCTAGTTTAAGTAGGTTAAACTTGACCGCTGATTTAAACTGTCAGCGCAGACAAAAGAAAAGCCCCCCTTAAATAAATTAATTTTAGCTAATCAGAATATACAGGGTGGCTTTTCTGGAAAGTTATTAGAATTAGAGTTGTTCTTAGAACAATATAGAGTGGACATACTTTGCGTCACAGAGCACTGGCTACCAGAAACACAAATGAATTTTTCTGTGAATAACTATCAAATAGCCAGTTGCTTCAATAGAAAGTCTGCAAGGCACGGGGGATCCTTGATACTAGCAAAAAATTGTTTGAAATTTAAAGAACGGAAAGACATTTGCAGACTTTCTGTTGAAAAAGTAATTGAAATATCATGTGTTGAACTGTCTAGACACATTGTAGTAGCCATATACAGGCCCCCTACCAGCGATTACAGTTCATTTGAATCAATATTAGAGGATGTTTTGAAGGTAGCCTCCAGCAGTAATAAGAAAGTCATAGTCTGTGGTGACTTCAATATCGACTTATTGGTAGACTCTGCTTTAAATACCAAATTGACAATAATTTTCAAGTCGTTTAATTTAGTAAATATTTTCTTGGAGCCTTCTAGAATAACCGAAACTACGGCCACCTGCATAGATAATGTTTACTGCGATTGCGACTTTTCAGATAATTCTACAGTAAATTGTTTGAAGTCAGACCACAGTGGTCAAATTGTTCATTTTGAAATAGATAGAAAAAACGCAGAACAGGTTATCCTCTGCCGGCCCGTAACAAGTAAAAAATTAGAGTCATTTAAAGTAGACCTTGAAAGTAGCATAAAAACTCAAGAAAATTACCAAAATGCTAATGCTCATTATGTAGACTTTTTCAAAGTCGTGTCGGGTAGTTTTGAAAAAAATTTTAAATTGCGGCAGCTAACAAATAATGAGAATAAATTAGGATTTAGTGAATGGGCAACCTCGGGTATCCGGAAAAGTAGAGACACACTTTATGAACTGTATGACAAAAAGACTTATACATATGACACCAAATTCATACAGCACGTCAAAAAATATTCCAAATTATTTAAGGCCGTCTGCCATAAGGCTAAATGCGATCATATAAAGAATAAAATCTTACAGTCACCGAATAAAATTAAAACAATTTGGACAATAATAAATAGAGAAACGGGTAAAACAAAATTGGGAGACCGAGATATTTCGCTTAAGATTGATGACAAAATAATAACGACAAATGAAGATATCGCTGCAGCATTTGAACAGTTCTTCACTAATGTTCCAATCGTGACTACAGCTCCGTTAGACTCGTCACCTGATCGTGCAGCAACATTACTAAAAGACCATGTCTCCTCGTGCGAACACGATTTCTCATTTAATTACATTGAGCCCCATAACGTTCTCAAAAAATTTAAATTATTGAATCTTAAAAAAACGGAGGACTTGTGGGGTATGTCAGTAAAAATTGTTAGTTCAGTGATCGATGTCCTAGCTTTACCGTTAGCAAAAATTTTCAATAAATGTGTAGATGAGGGAGTATTTCCGGACGTCATGAAATATAGTAGACTAGTACCCTTATTTAAGAGCGGTGATAAACACGATCCAACCAATTTTAGGCCCGTCTCAGTACTACCAGTATTGAGTAAAATATTTGAGAAGATCATCTTAGATCAATTACTTACGCATTTCAATAATTACCAACTCTTTCATAGCCAGCAATTTGGTTTTACTAAAGGGCGGAATACAACAGACGCCGGAGTTATGTTACTTAAACATATTTTCAGCGCGTGGGAGGATCGCAAGGATGCAGTAGGCATATTTTGTGATTTATCAAAAGCATTTGATTGTGTAGACCACGAAACGCTACTGCTAAAGTTAAAACACTACGGAATAAAGGGTGCAGGTTTAGATCTTTTAAGATCGTATTTAGAAGGAAGGGTCCAAAAAGCAGACGTAAATCGTATTAAATCCTCGGGTTCACTTGTAAAAATAGGAGTCCCGCAGGGATCTATCTTAGGGCCGCTCCTTTTCCTAGTCTATATAAATGATTTACCGTTTATGGTACAAAAAATGTCTGAGATAGTGTTATTTGCTGATGACACGTCACTTATTTTTAAAATAAGGAGACAAGAAAATAATCTTGACGATGCAAATAATGCTCTCTCGCAAGTACTAGATTGGTTCACAGCAAATAATCTGCTGCTAAATTCTAAAAAGACGAAATGTATAAAGTTTTCCTTACCTAACGTACGAGTAGTTGAGAACAACATAGTAATTGGACATGAAAAACTAGAATTTGTAGATGATACTGTATTTCTGGGCATCACCATCGATCCAAAACTACAATGGGGTCCACATATTGTAAAATTAGCACACAGACTTAGCTCTGCAGCATATGCAGTGAAAAGAATTAGGGAACTCACTGACGTTGCAACTGCTAGGCTTGTTTATTTTAGTTACTTCCATAGTATTATGTCCTACGGTATACTACTATGGGGCCGGGCAGCAGACATTGAGACTATCTTCATCTTGCAGAAGAGAGCCATCCGATTTATTTACAAGTTAGGTAGTAGGGATTCGCTAAGAGATTTCTTCAAAGAAACCAACATCTTAACAGTTGCATGTCAATACATTTATGAAAATATTATGTACGTTAGAAAAAATATCAAAGACTTCGAAAATGTTGGTGGCCACCATAATGTTAATACTAGAAATAAACATAAATTGTCATTTCCACTATTTAGACTTGCAAAAGTTAACACATCCTTTATGGGGCACTGTATAAGGTTCTACAACAAAATTCCTCAAGATATATTAGAGTTACCTCCAACGCGATTTAAAAAATGTGTTAAGCACATTCTGTGCAAAAAGGCTTACTATAACATCAAGGATTATTTAGAAGACAAAGATGTTTGGCATTAAACAGTAGATTAATATTATTTAAAGGACGATTGTGACTAGTGTTCAACACATTCATGACTAATATTTTAAGTTGAAAACTCTGTTAATTAAGTTAAAACGTGTTTTGAAAAGAATAAATGTGGAGTTTCTTTGTTAGCTTCTTCTCCACATAATCCATTAATTGTGAAACTAACAACTTTGACGTTCATTAAGTAAACATTCTGTTTTTACAATGAATAAAAATATTTGAATTGAATTGAATTGAATTGAATTAAAGCGTTACCAGGAGCTGAGGTGAAATAACTCTATTATTCTTGTAGTGAGGTAGTTTAAAGTTAGCAACTACAAAGTTAAGAGATAAAGCTTTGTTATCTGGAGCTTGGCTACAATTTGCAAAGTAGGCAAGCGTGGAGAAGGAATTATTTTTATTTGTCATTTTTGTAATTCTGATAATGAATAAGGAAAATAGGTTGCAAATCCGAATGAAATTAGGTAAACTGCGCTAGTTTGGCAGTAGTTCAAATCTGATTGTCACAGTTCACTTTGTACCACTTTGTAGCTGGAAGACAATGACTTCTTGTTTCTCGTACCTACATATTATGTCAATAAATTTCTGCATTTATAGAATTTATTAAAATGTACTGCAGCTCGTGCATTTGTTATTGCAATTTTGTCCCTAAAATCGTGAAGACTTACGGCAGTTTGTTAACTACCTGCGAAATGCGATCGGTCTTCTTCAAATTTACTTCTTTGGTCGGTATAATCAAGTAAAAATCTACGACATCCCAAAGTATGGTCGCCAACATTGTAAAGTAATCTTTAGTCCATTTCTAGGATCGCAAAGAATTAATTGTGTGAGGACTTTAAGTGGCATTACCGCCTTGTGTTCGACCCATGCAAACACTAGCTAACAGAATTGTCTATTGTGTTGAGAGAATTCCCAGTCCAGTACAGAGTGGTAATTCCCTTTCAAGCAAGATTGCGTTGTGGTCCGTCTCAGGACTATAAGCGGGTCCCGGAAAGGAATGCGGGGGACGCGGGACGGTCTGACTTGTAATTTAATAGGCTACCTCTATTATAGACCTCTGCAAAAGGAAATAAAATCATTGTCACCTGTTACGCTAGTGTTTTTTTTTAGCTGCCTTAGTGTTTTTTTTTCTACCGAAAAGTGGATTTCTTTCTTCTTTGCGTGTTTCATGAAAAACCGTCAGAGATGTACATATTATGCCTTAACTCTTAGTGATAAGGCCGCCGGCTATACTTTTAAGTTAAGAAATATCTATGTAATTTCCTTCATTAGGTACAATAAAGTGTTCTTTATGTATCGATCTTAATTTTATCGCTCCCTTGTATACAAAACTTGGTGGGTTGGGAGAAGTTGTAAGTAAAAATACTTTAATAAAAGTTGTGGGGCGCGAGCGACGACGTCGAGTTTCGTATGGAAAACGGCTCAAGAGGCTGCGCTGCCACAACCGAAGCACTTGAGCCTGACAAAGTATTACGGGAAAAGTACAGTACAGTCGACAGCACATTGCAATATAGTCGACAGCACGCACAGTCAAACTAAATTTGACTCACGCCTGTATTTCTAAAAGGTTTACTGACGATGCTACGTTAATTTATCAAATAACTAATATCTAAAGGATGCCGAATGTGAGGCATTCTGGAAAAAGTAACACAAATTCTGGGGTCGCCATCGTCAGACTGCGTTAATTTTTTTTCTACCGGTGCACCCGTTTTTTTACGCATCAACAACAAACAATTTTTTAGGAACAAGAGCTAGTAAATTTTTAAGAAACTTACCTCAGGTATTCCGGTCGTAATGTTTAAGACTTCTAGTTCTGAGCGACGGGGTTTTGACCAGCGGAGTCAAAGGACAGGGGGACAGCTACCTTTGGACAAAGACAATGCCAGATTTAGATGAAATATAGCTACAAACAAGACATGTTTAAATGGCATGTAAGCAATGGCGTAATTCATGTGAGTAGAACGCTAGCCGAGCTAATGAGATGGGGAATATGACAAAATCAAAATTTGTATGTTTAAATATTTGCTGGTTTGTCTCACAATCACACATAAACTACTCCAGGGATTCCGATGTGACACACAAACTACAAATCTACCAGTATAGAAAGGCTTGGGCCCAGCTAGTAACCAGAACCATGTATAACAAAGAATTCAATTGTAGACCATTGCGTGACATGTAAAACATACTTAAACCTAGTTCTATTAACATTGCACTTGTTTGAAAAGACTGAGGTTAGAACAGTGCGTGGTACATAATTCATATGTCAGCCCTAAATTCGGGGATGGCTGTAATAAAACGTGGGTATTCCGTCCGCACGCTAACCCTTATTCAAAATGCCACGGCTGAGTAAACGCCGTTGATTTTTAGACCTTCCCATTAATTACCACATATTTCCCCCCTATATGAGCCATGTATGCCGTAGAAAAGACAAAAGATGGGGTGTAAAAGTGCTAGTCTGGAGACCTAGAGATGGGCGCAGAAGTCAAAGTGGCAGGAAAAGACTAGATGCAAAAAAGCTCGAGACCGAAGTAAATGGCGCGCAAGAGAGACCTACACTCAGCAGTGGGTGTCTGTAGGTTGAAAAAGAAGATTTCCCCCGTACCGCATTCGAAAACGAGCATTTAAGACTTCAAGAAGTGGAGCAATGCCATCGTTTTTGTAAAAACAGTGCTCTGAATAATTTTTATAGTTCTGGGAAAAATACAAGGTTACCTCAAAAATGCGTAATTCTTGAAACACGTCACTTGGAATTTGTCATTTACAACAAGTTTTGTTTTACGGCTTTGAATATTTTTGTTAAATTTTTGTTATTCAATATATTACGTTTTTATATGATTTTCCTGCTTTATAGTGCGCTATTTGACAGATAATAACGCTTAAACTAGTGTGTTAAATTTTATGGACATTATTAAATTTTGTAGAACAATAACTTACCGAAGACTGCTACATTGCTACAGCGCGTAATTACATGAAAATTGTATATGATAAAATCTGAGAAAAATCTCATAGAACATTCATAAGCAGCCTATATACGTCCCACTGTAGGGCACAGGCCTTCTCTCAGAGAGAGAGTATGGGCTTAATCACCACGCGTGCCCACCGCGGATTGGCGATTTCAAGCGGTGAGGTATGTAAATAGCTCAGAACCTCAGGTTTCCTCAAGATGTATTCCTTCACCGTTAGCGAGTGGTATTGCTACTATAACTTCACTCGGAAGCGGCAGACCCAGGTTCGATTCCCAGTGCGGGCATGTACCTATGACTTTGTTTTCTAAGTTATATGCATTTGTGAAGTTATAGAACAAACTCTAATAGGATGTTTAAGGAATTGCGCATTTTACAGGTAACCCCGAATATCTGCTAACAGCAGGTTTCTGAAAGTAGCGTTCGCACCATCTACTGGTCGTTCAAAAGTCACAGCAATGTTTGCGTTTGCGACCCACTGGCTGCTTGCCAACAAGCTGGCGGTCCTGGGCCAAGCCAGCTGTTACGCAACGCCCCAGGGGGTTGTTACGCATTAGCTTCGACATAGCTTGCATTACACTAAAGGCTTCCATCGACAATTAAATGTCGGTCAAAAAAGTAGAGACTGTCGTTTGTATTCTTGGCACGGCTTTTCTTTATTCGTTTGACATCCTAATTTGGTTTTTATTCTGTTGCGTTGAGACAATGCCGCATTTTGTTTAGATTGTTGCCTGAGATACTACATTGTCATTACGCGATATGCAAAACTTTTCGTATTTACTGTCGTAGAAACAAAATAATACAATTAATCAGCCAGTTGCGTACAAGTTGCGAGGTAGTTTAAGTGTTAATGCATTAGGCGAAGATATTTAAGTACATAAGGAAAAAAAATGGTGACACAAATACGGTGACGTAAGTATTATTTCGACAAACCTGCAGTGCTAACTTCCTCGCTCGCTCATAAATAAGACAATCGTTCGTTAGTAGCTGGCTTTGAGCCAAGTTTCATGGTATAAAACTTACAAGGATCAATTCACACTGAATCATATTAAATCTACAAAAAAATAAATAGAGTATTGAGTATATATATATATACAAATGAGTATTACGAACTGCATGATGTTCCTACACATTGGATTGTGATTGAAAGTAACTTTATCCACTAAATAAGCAGTAAAACCTTTATTGCTGTGACATTAATGATCACAAGGAAAGTGTCACATTTTTAGTTAATGTTTAGTTAGATTTTAGTTACAATACACAGTTTCTTCAGCTACGTAGATATATAGGTAGACTACCGCTGAATATTTTACACAAGGAAAATCACTACTGGGAATGGTGCCAAACTTGCAGTGAAAGCCCGTAATGGCATTGGGAAAGTTATATTTATTTAAAAGACCCAAGGACGCTATCATTTTACTGCCTTTAGATAAAGGTTCCGTCACAGTTGTTTACTTATGCCTTTTTCGGGATATCACTGAACCAAGCGAATCTGTCAAATGAATTTTATAAGAGTAAGCAATACCCGTCTGCCAAGCGTGGCGTGGTTATGAAAACTACGAAGAAGGCCTGTGTCCTGCAGTGGGCGTCAAATGGCTGATGATGATGATGATGATGAAGCAATAAAAATGCCAGGTTGTTAAAGTATAACAAATAAAGTTTTTATGCAAATACCTCGAAGTTCTAAGGAGCGTTAATTAATTTTATATAGGCCCTTCGCTCCTAAAACTGATATTTAATTTGAAAATAAGTTCTAGAAGTTCAATAATTTATAGCAATAAAATTGTAACTGTAACAAAGCACCACAACAAAAAATATTCATCTATTACCCAGTAAAAAGGAATGATGGAACAGCTTTATTGACCCTGTAAAAAGTTAGGGTGGGATAACATTGATCACGACCAGGGATCTGGATATTTTGTAACAGTTACATGAAATAATCAGCGGTTGCCCGCGACTTCGTTCGCAAGGAATTGTGCAATTTCCGGCTGTGCAATACGGAATAATATTTCGCTGTATCGAATTTCATGCAGATCTGTTCAGCCGTTCTAGCATGATGGAGTAACAAAATTCCATGCATCCAAACTTTCGGATTTATAATTGTGGTAATATAGGGACTGATATGAATAAGTACATGTTATAGTAATATATTTTATTCATTGAAATATTATGCACTAGTAAATCTGTTACTTATCTATAAAATATCCAAAATTGCTTCCAGTAAGACTATTGAAATTGTTCACATATACAAATTTTGACTGAAATACCGACCTACGCACAAACACGCGTATCTTATTTACTATTTACTACTATAGCTTCACTTATCATTGTCACTGATTTAGTCTGATGTATCTATCTACATAATGACATGCCATTAACAGACCGTGGAAGTGCTATAAGTTTGAAAACATTAGATAGAAAGGCTGTGCTTTTCCATCTAATGGCGAGTGGTTAAATATTCAAATTCGCACGCTCACACGCCTTCAAATCGTTTGATCCCTTACCTAATAGGCTCTGTACGTAAGAGAGCTCTTTTGGAAGCGTTTTACTTTTCTAATAAAACAACATAATATTTATTCCCTATTCTTGCGCTATGTAACTCTAACTTTTTAAGTAAGGACAATGTTTATAAACGAAGATTAAGAAAGTCAATTATCAATCGATTGGCATCCAATACTGAGGTCAAGCCGGCCAACGAGGCCATTCTCCACCCTAAATGCCGAATTGCCCGCTACCAAAATGGGTTTCAATTCAATACCAGGAATTCTGTTTCACAATTACGTTCTTTCAAGACTCCGGAAGCATGAATGAATGTGTAAATTACACTCTAGATTATTCGAATCTAAAGAGTAGAGCTTTAATTGAACATAGATAATAGAGTGGTTTACTTACTTATATCGGGATAAGTCCACGATGTGATCGGTAGTCGCTTTGGAAACCTCGGGGACACAGTGAAAGCGTGAAAAGTGGACAGCATGCAGGGTGCCTCCTGAAGCACTGAGGGTCTATGTACTTCGCAGCGGAGCGGCGCACGTCACCTCCAGTATTGATTTTGGGTGGCAAAATTTTCTGGGGCGACCGCAGCGACATCTGCAAAATACGTGACCGGGGTACTGAAATACTTAATGTCGCCGCTAGAGGGCACTGTCCAGTACTTGTTGAGTGCTTCTGGATAGGTACTTGGATTCAATTAAAGTTCGGTCCATCCTCGGACATATCTTTAGGTCCATCGTGACAGTTTGCGTGGACTAAGTTGGGGATAATAGCCTGTTAGGATAATATATGGACTTCACAAGAATTTCAAGTAGGCAGGCCAGGCAGATCATTTCGTGGCCTTTGGAAAGTAGTGGGTAATAATGCCATGAGTTTTGCCAATTTTTTTTAAGAATAGTTATTCAGAACCACGGCTTTCATTATCAAAAGTTATATTATATATTCGACAGTAGATCAACATTGTATGATGCAAAGCAATGTAACCGAGTAGAATGCATGCTTATAAAAAGTTAGTGTTCCGTGGACTGGTACCTAACTTCAGCTCTTTTTATAAAGTACGAATACATAATATGCCTATAAGCTCATAAAGTATGTAAATGACTAAATAAATCATCACACGTCGACGGTGATGTGACTGTTTGCGTGCACACAAAATATTTTTGATCCGTGTGTATGACGCTTACGCTACGCGTTGAATTCTAATTCACTTATTATTCGGGTCGGCTACGTAGCGGTAGCATTGCTACGAAAATTATACACCCGCGCTAAAAAACCGTATGTAAAAGATTACGGGGAAATGTGGTACCTATATTGAAACAGATTACAAGCGTTGCTTCACGAGCCTAATTTGAATGAGTTGCTGTCACTCTTTACCCCCTCAGGGATATTGTAATGACCTCCCTCGTAGCCCTGATTTCTCATAGAGCCCCTTGATTAATTTACTTAGCTGAAGCTTGATAATTTCATTGGTTAATTTGATGCTTAATAGTGTTACCTGATTATTTATCGAAAGAAGGTCTGAGTAAGTCTATAAATAAGGAGGTCGTAATGCGGATCATTAACACTGGCTGTTACCCTTTGAAAAGTCAGAGAAAAAAAAAATTGCGGAACGTCTCAAGGACTATCGGTTGGAAGGATCTTGCAGTGCTCTACCTGGCATGTGTTGTGTGTGCGTGTGTTGAGTCTCGTGGAACGCTCGCGCACAGGTGTGCGTGCAGTCGTAATACAGCTCGCCGCCGACGCAACGTTGCGTAGCTGCGTGGTTTGCCACTTGGAAATAATGCACTGTCAACGATGTGAGATGACACATTAGAAGTCTTCAAAGATTGTGACGTATTTTTAATATGTTTACCTATTTACGGAAACAAATCCATCCATCTCCTAGCGCAGAGTATATTTATATATTTCCGGCAAAACTAATAAAAGTTTTTTCATTTTAATTTTTCTTACACTCTCACTGCTGGACATAGGCCTCCTTTGTGTCCTTCGATATCCTCATCCAGCTGCTATCAGCAATCTACCTTAGATCTTCGGATCAGCAAGCAAGTGGATCATACACTTTATTTGCCAGTTTGTGGTCTCCACTTAAGAAACTTTTCATTCATTCAGCCATCATTTATCAGTTCTGCGGAAAAAAATACCAGCCCACTGCCACTTCAACTTGATAATCTTAAAGGGTATGACCGTCACTTAAGGTTTTTGGTAATTTGTATCATTTCTGATGTGATCCATCAAAGAGACTCTGTGTGTAGCCCGTTCAATAGCACACTCAGCTACTTTGAATCGATTCGCTAGTCCTACCGCTTGAAATAAAGAATAAAGCCGCCAATAGTGGTAATGCCAGCAATAGATACTACTTTTAAGATCTGACCAACTCTGCAAACTCTTGAAAGACTCGAATAAATAAATAACCAGTGAACATAGTGCATCTGCATACCATGCGAGAGGTCCCGGGTTCGAATCCCGGCTGGGGACAAAAAAAAAACCCCAGGTCTTGGATGTTTACATGTTTGTGATGTCGTTGTTTCTGGTTCCCACGACACAGGGTATCCTAGTGTGGGGCCAGAAGCAATGTATATGCCTGTATGTAAATGTATGTTTATGTTTATAGAACTCAGGTACATAGAAATCATTTTACTCGCTTTGCTGAATTCACTGCGCTAACATATTATTGCTGATGCCACAGCAATGTTATCGGTACTATTCCTATCTAGATCTTCACTTATAAATAGAAATATTGACGTATTAAGTAAAAGACTCTAGGCTCAACATTGTGGTTCCGACCTTGCCTCTGGCTGGCTACATATATCATAATCTCATCAGCCATTTGACGCCCACTGCAGGACATAGGCTTCCTTCGTGGTTTTCAAAAGCATGAAGGGTTTTGCCATAATCGCCACGCTTGGCAGGCGGGTTGGCGATCGCAGTATACGGTTGGAATCTCAGGAAGACGCTGCTGCCCGTCTCCTGGTAATTGATTTCCTTAGTCGCCTTCTACGACATCCACGGACGGAAATGGTGTGACGCCACACGGACATAATATCATTGATTACAAATGACAGTGTAAAAAAAATTGAGGATAATCTACTGTATAATACGCCTATATATGTCTAATAAGTAACCCTGCGACAAAAAATTACAAACTCTTAGTATCGACATCGACCACTCAGACTTCTCAAATAATTTGAAGTATCTATCATACAGCTGGTATCTACAGAACAATATTAACACCTGATTTTTAAACTGTCAAACAAGACTCCAAGTGGAAAAACCTCCGACAGAAAGTAAGTTTGTTGTTCTCGCAACCTGCGAGCGCGCGGCAGTGGTGTTGCGTCGCGCGCTCCGACCGGTTCACAGAATGGCGCGCTGACTCCACCGGCCTATACGAACGAACGTTGTGTACCATATAGTGACAATAAATAAACACCATGTGGCAAGTGACGAAAATATTCCTTCTCCTCAGTGGTCTGACAGCTGCTCTTGCGCAGGTAAAGATGACGATCTAGTTTGTGCACAATCTCTATACCGTCCTTAAAGTACTGTGAGTCATGCTAATGGTCGTACCAAGAATTGACTTATTGGAATCATTGAGGACTTGTTTTTTTAGTTTATTGTATTTTGTCGGAAACTTATAATATTGATGACGTCAAGGTCTGCTACGAGATATATTTTTGGTTGATTATATGAGTAGCTCTATCAATTAAGTCAGTTTCGTTTGTGATGCCTTTTTGTAACATAGCACGACTTTATAAAACTCTGTTTATTTGAAACAGATAACTGGTATCTATATTAAATTTAACCTCTAATGATCAACATTACAACAAAAGAATGTAGTTGGTGCCCGCGGCATTTCACACCAGCTTAACACGTTTAAATTATGTATTATTACGTAAAGAACGTTATGCCTGTGTAACCCACATTTTACACATCAAAGAGCTAACAATAAGATCATCTATTTAACCAATGCAATACCTGGGTTAATGTTTTAAGCAAGCGTGGGTGTCAAACTATAGAAAAGTGATATATGTACCGGCATGTTTTATTATAAAGAGAATATTATTCAAATGAGTTTGTGAAAGCATAGCATAGCAGATAAAGGACCAGACGTAAATGTACATCGCGTTCACACATTATTATTATTAATACTTTATTGAACAAAGATAGTGGACTTAATGCTAATGGCAATTTCTACCAGTCAACCCGTAGAAGGCACAGAGGTACACATGCTTAGGTTTATATTAAATCTGTTAATGACATCGTGGCGCAAAATTCTATACATAACAAATTCTATCCGGAGCAAAAATATATTCAGCTAATTATTTCATCAGTCATTAAAAAACTAAGTAATCACTTCATTGCAACGCTAATTATTAATATATTTCCCCCCATTCTGAAGTTCAAATGAAGGCACTATCAAAACCATTTTTCTGTCGTATTCAACCTTAATCTTTGGTAGGAGGCATGTCTGGCGGCTGAATCAATATTAATAACTTCATACGCTTGCCTTGTCGCCACAGCGGACCATTGTCACACACCCAGAGAAGGACAGACGGCCTCTTTGTCAATATCTCCATTTTGTAGCTCGGAGCTTGTAATCTGTATTTTTATCTTTGGAAACTTGGACATCTGTAATAGTCGAGGGTATCCTCATAAGAGTATAAAACCGGTAAATATCGATACCGAAAATACCGGTAATACTAATATTATCGTACCGAAATAACGATATTACTGGTATTGAAAAAAGGTTCGGTCTTGCGTTCCTTAATCCCCATAGAACTAAGTTCACCAACTAAATATCCCAAAAGTCCGCAAAAACGTGTGAAGTTTTCTTTTAGTTTCCAAACATTGATACATCATTCAAATCTACTTTTCAGTTATGGGCAATAAATACATTTTTACAATTCGTTTTATTTTTTTTATATTTAATTTTCCTCAAACACACTAAACTGTGCTATGTGCTCACGTTGGCAAGCTAATGAATATTGCCCTAAATACTGTCTGCGTATGGCATTCGACTGGCACGCCAATGCCACGCCAGCAAGGCTGCGCCGGCGCATCCTACGCACGCGCTATAAGTCGACCAAGTAAGGCTCGACCAATGAAACTTTTCGCCAATCTCGCCTTGCTGGCTGAATTAATAGGACTATCTGAGGGCTTATAACCGAACAAAAGTCTAGACATGGTGTAACAAAATCCCTATATACATTTTGATAACGCTGGGTTTTATTCGTCCATAAAAATTACTTTTACCAGAGGATAAGTTTGAAAAGGCTAAGGTTACCTGTGACATTAAAATGTATGGAAACGCTGATATTTTTAAGCGGTTCTTAAGTTTTCCTTGTTTCCTTCCAAAAGATGTTCGCACTGATAAGTGGAGCCACTTGTCTTCAGATGAATATGGGGATTATTGGGGATTTTAGTAACAAACTGTGGCTATTTACGTGCTCTATGGATACTAAATAAAAACCGGCAAGTGCGAGTCGAACTCGCGCACGAATGGTTTTGTACCATTATCTATACAACATTAGACACAAGGACCGAGAAAAAACGGCAAAAACCACGTTTGTTGTATGGGAGCCCTCCTTAAATATTTATTTTATTTTAATTTAATTATTAAGTAGAACTAAATATTCTGTGTACATTCCAAGCGTCTACCTGTTGCTGTTAATATCGAGCAAAAAACGGCAAAAAAATACGTTTGTTGTATGTGAGCCCCCCTTAGATATCTATTTTATTCTATTTTTAGTATTTGTTGTTATAGCGGCAACAAAAAAACATCCTCTGTGAAAATTTCAACTGCCCAGCTATTACGGTTCATGAGATACAGCCTGGTGGCAGACAGACAGACAGTGAAGTCTTAGTAATAGGGTCCCGTTTAGCACCCTTCGGGTACGGAACCCTAAAAAGACTGCAAGACAGAGATTCCCTCAGAGACCTCGAGAGACAGCGAGAGACAGAGATGGACCAACCGCGGATTTTATTTCACTTCTAATTCTGAGTTCACATTAATAATAGGGGTTAAAGTATGAAATTGCCGTTTTATTGCAATAGGTTCTTTGAATTGACATAGAATCTTCATGGTTTGAGGTTTTCGAATGAAACTTTTTTCAAATGGTTTCTATGATGTTCTTTTTTTAAAAAATGTGAAACATTTGAATATCGACTTTCAATTGTTTTTGTTATTCAATTTAGACAAGAAAGATGGATACTGCGAAAATTCGAGTGATTTTTGAATACGAGTTCCGACGCGGAACTAACGCGGCAGAAACAGCCCGCAATATCAATGCTGCGTTTGGAGAGGGGTCTACTAATGAACGCACCGTGCGATTTTGGTTTAAACGCTTTCGTGATGGAAATTTCGACTTAAAGAACGAGCCACGAGGAAGACCGCCCACACAGGTGAATAACGATGAATTAAGAGAGATAATGGAAGCCGACCCTAGTCAAACTACCCAGGAATTAGCGGCATGGTTTAACGTTACCTTACCCACAATATTGACTCACTTGCGTCAAATCAATAAAATAAAAAAATACGAAAAATGGGTGCCTCATAATCACTCGAATTTTCGCAGTATCCATCTTTCTTGTCTAAATTGAATAACAAAAACAATTGAAAGTCGATATTCAAATGTTTCACATTTTTTTAAAAAAGAACATCATAGAAACCATTTGAAAAAAGTTTCATTCGAAAACCTCAAACCATGAAGATTCTATGTCAATTCAAAGAACCTATTGCAATAAAACGGCAATTTCATACTTTAACCCCTAATACTAGCCATTCAGTTTTCCTCAAGATCTATTTTCTCATTGTTAGCAAATGGTATTGCTAACTACAAATTTACAAAATATTTTCCTACATAACCTATAAAAACTAAGTCACGGTACTGCCGCCGCAAGCAACCACCAACTTTAAGTTACTTGGTAGATTATTTCTAACATAATTGCCTGACAAATAGCTCCTCGTATGAACAATGGAGACAAAGAATACATTGAAGAAGAAGAAGAAGCTTAGAAGTGGTAAAACCTAAGTAACCCCTAGTTTATTTTGACACTCCGTTTGATTATTGCTCCATCGGAAAACTTTTATAAAACCAATATAATATTCTAAAACTAATGTTTTTCTAGCATTGCGTTTGATTCATGATAATCACATTCAAACATACTTAGTGAATTAAATTGCCTGAAGGTATTTTAACTGATCTCATGTAATTGGCGCACGCAGTAAACATGGATTAGACGAGCCTATCTCTACTCGGCAAGATTGACCAAGCTCATACAGAATACCATAGGATCAGATTTACCACGTCGTTTTCTCATATATGTGTGTGCCAATTATTAATCGTAACTAATATTTTTTTCCACTTTTGGATACATGAGACATAACTTAACAATTTTACTGTCATTTGTTCAAAGAGGATGTGGCGTTTTAAGTAATAATAATTATTTTCATACGCGGAAAATGTGACTCAATAAAAACTGTTGCCGTATTGACTCATCCATTACCTACACAGCCTACTCATAAGGAAACAAACTGAAACCCACTAATACAGCCAGTATATCGAACATATATCTTCATATAACTCCAAGCACTTGCCTCTTCTCTTCTGTCACAAAGAGACTGATTTAACAATAGCCTCAGTCGACAGTGACTCAATCGTCACTCAACAAGCTCTATATTTAAACAGATATTATATCTCAAGTTAATACGATGACTAACAATAAAAATATCAAATATTACTTGATTAGTATGTTACAGACTTCAATCGCGAATTACATCACGCCAAGTGACATACGTAGTTATAAGCACTGGCGCGTATCTCTACATCGGCTTGAAATCATGACTAGCCACTTACCATTGTCAAGAATGATTACACGACATGCCGGTCATATTCTATTTGCCGATTAGTTTTTTACATTTTTACAACAACACGTGTGTTACAAAAAAAAACTACCGGCATCGTAATTGCACTGAAATTAAGTCGCACTGATCTTGTAGCGTTTTAAACAGTGTCGTGGGAATAAAAGATAAAAAGCACACCTGTACTGGAAGCATTATTAGTGCTCTTTTGTTTTGGTAGGTACTTAACGGTCAAATATATTGACCGGTATAATACTATTATCACAGCTTCAGAAGTACGGCATTGCTAAAAGCTCAGATCTTTGAATGAGGTCTTACTGTGGGTCTTCTATCTCAAGCTGAGATGGATTTATTACCACAAAAAGGCAGTCAAAGATATGTCCAGCTTCAGGCGCTCTGCAGTGATATGCAGAGCTTACGTTGACAAATATGAACATAAATCTTACCTGTACCTACATAGTATCTGAACATGCGACAAGGTGAACACAAACATTAGTCATTGATTTAGAATACCTATTTGTCTTCTTAAACAATTTAAGTCATTTAAGCTCAATTTTATTGCAATTGAGTCCAAGCGTTGTTTGTCCCGAACTTTCGTTTCAACACGAGGAAATGTGCTCTTTCACAGCAAGAACTTTTCACATAATTTCTTTGTTGACATTAGATTTGCGGTAATTCGTTGGTATCTAATTTGTAGTTATAAACAGGAGTTTTTGTACTTTAAAGATGATTGAGTTCATGCGATTGAGCTAAGTGGTTTGGCCTACGCGGCGGAGGTGGCCTCTAACATCGCGAGGCCGACACTTCCTGTACCTATTTATAGCCTCGTTAAATACAAATAAGAAATGTCAGCCTGTACTATCAGCAGGGTCAGGTAATGATGCGATTGGCACAGGTTTTGGTGCTGCAAAGAGCACTAAGTCAGATTAAAAATGAAGAGTCATTACAAAAGCAAGTTCAACCTTAAATGGGTTCCAAAATTTGTCCCGAAAAGCCACTGCAAAGGATAATTCTCTAAACAAGATTGGCAGTAAAATTTGACTAATAATTCAAAGGGTACGTGGTTCATAGTCATTACCTGCGAGCAATAGTAACGTGAAGGGTCGAAGCATGCGTTGCATGCAACGCTCTGATTCTGTCGGCGTTCCGCGATCGCTACAGATAACACCAACCCCGAGGAAGCAAATATACATTCGTATCTCTACAGGAAACCTATTGCGCCATATCATCGCACCGCTTTGTCCTTCTACTTCGAAGAACTTCTGTGGTCTAGAGGTGAAGCGTTTCTAATAGAACGGTTATTTATTACTTATTATAGCACAATGATTCAGTTATCAGTATGCAGAATATTTTATTTATCCACTAGCTGTCCCGGCAAACTTCGTACCACTACAGAATTCGTTTACGCCATCTATTTTTAAAACACAAAGTTCGCTCGCATAACGCCATCTATTTTTAACTTAAAATAAATATTTTCCCACGGGAACGCGTTACCGGGATGTCAAGTATGCTAGGTCTCAATTCAGGTCTTTGTCTATCTGTACGCCAATTTTCATATAAATCCGTTCATCCGTTATTGAGTGATTGAGTAATAAACATCCTAACATCCAAACCTCCAAGCATCCAAACATTTTCAAAAAGTTCCACATTTATAATATTACTAGGATTAGGTAGGTATATAAACTTAATAAAAAATACTATGTTATCAAAATACTCATCAGTATTCATAACGTTTTCGTCGTTTTCGTTCCAATCCGGAGTGATCCATACTGGAGTGAAATGCCAGAAAGAGATGGACCAAGTGCGCCCCGAAGTTAATTTACGCGTGTGTATTAGTAATTTTACCATTCTCTTCCCGATATTTGTAACTTTCATACTACACATACGTCGCGCACAATGACCAGCGTCACAAAAATATCAAAATAGTAGCTATTTTTAATATGAATTGAAAGAAATAACAAAGAAAGAAATCGTTCAAAACTATTATTTTCTGATAAAGAGAACGGTTACATCTAGTATGCCTAGTATATCCCACTTCTAATTTGGACCATTGTCCAAAGGCATGCCGAAGGTCTGCGGCTGCGTAATCATTCTTACTGATCGATGGATGGATTTGAAAAGCATAACGAATGTTGGACAGTTGCCTAGCTCAATTACTTATAAATAGAAATCGGATTGCAAGAAAGCGTGCAATTATTATAAGCACTTAACATTATGTAGAGTTTGTGCGGGGAGTATTGTGTGTGAGTGAAAGCATTTACGCTCGTGCCCATACATAATTAATATGAAGGAGTTTATTCTCACTCTTTCTACAATGCTGCCTATCCCAAAATATACAGTCAAGCTAAAAAACAGAGAGCCCCCAGGGTTTTCAAATTAACCCAAAAATTTCTTTTTTTAGTTGTTCCTTTAAAAATGCAGTTTTTTCGTATTTCTTACACTTTGCGACTTTCAATTTTTTTTTTATCACCCTGATATTAAATACTAGTTACAACATGAAGTGCCTTTACCCATAGACCCTGACCGTGTACCCAGGTTATGGTCTATCTCCGTTCTAAATTCCATCCCGTATGACCATCCCTTGTACGTACGATTATATTAAATTCTGTATTATTTTTACATCACCAGGTCATCTGCCGTCTGCCCAATTTTTTTTCAGGTAGAATAGATTGCTCAATATAATACAGTGATTTGTTAGTCGGATCTGTTAGCGGAATAATGCCAAAGCAAGGTCTGATGTCCACCAGTTTACCCGACCTACGATCTATAGAGGATTGCTGGTAGCGGCTGGATGAAGATGGCCGAGAATAAGAAAATGTGGCGTACCTTGGGGAGCCTCCGCAATGCACGCCACATCTTTTTGTTCTGTGAACTTCTGTGCCCGACGTGAATATCAAATACTGCGCGATTCCAATCGTCTAACTGTTAAATTCCAAACATCAGGATTTCGAAATATTAGGCCCCTGGACCTGGACTGATATCATCATCATCATTATCATCGGCCTACGCTTGTCCACTGCTGAACATAGGCCTCGGCTATTCTCATTCAGCTCTTGCCAGCCACCCTGCGAAGATCATCGCTCCACCGAGTCTGAGGACACTACTACACTACGTTTACTGATCCGCGGTCTCCACTCAAGAACTTGTCTACTCCATCGGTTATCACTTCTCCAGATGATATGGCCGGCCCACTGCTACTTCAGCATGCTAATTCGGTGGGCTATGACTGATATATTAGATAGGAATGAACCACCCAAACATATTCGTAAAAACTTCACTTTTTCTGATACAATACTTACTTACGTGCTTACCCTATAAAAAATTAATAATGTATACGCACTATCTCCTTATACTGTACCAGCACGGACAAACATACATAGTTTTTTGGACGTAATAGACCAATAGTGTTTCATTATTTTATTTCTTTTTTCTAGACTTCGATTTTTTCAGCTTCAGAAAAATGTGGTATACACAGTGATCTCAAACGCTAATTATAATTACTTCGCAAATTAATGAACAGATAAATCAAATCGATTAAAGACATTGATTTTTTTTTTCTTTCCTTTCAATGTTACTTTTTTAAAATAACTTGTTCGAGTTAAATCAACCCCAAGATCTACAGATTTTGCCTAACGTACCAAATCTGGATGATTCGTTACATCTGTCTATGTTATTACGTTTCGGAACGTAGTGATCGCTAGTTTTTTTAAGCATTTTTATCTTGTCTATACTTACTGAATGTTTACTTGCGTCACTTTAGGTTTTATCTGTGCATTAATGTGTGAATGTGTTGAATTAGTGGCCCTTCATTATTGGCCGTACAATATTTGATCGTACAATATAATATAATGACCGGAAATCGGAAGTTAAATATGATAATAATTTCGCCGATAATTCGACTTTTGAATGAGTCATATAAAGTTTATGATCGATATTGAAATAGCCATTATTATTTAAAACGCGTGTTATTAAGATAATTAACAAATTAACAAACATGCCTATGTAAAAGGAAACTATATCGTCTCGCCAGTGCCCGCAGTAGTTCGGTTCGGCAGCAATGGCTCGGTTACTACCTAGGGCCTGTTTCATAGAACTAAAATTCATGTTTACTATGAAAATTCGATGTAAATTGCAAAGTCCATTGATATAAAGATTAACATACCGAATCTGCTGCGCAGTTTACCTCGAATGGTTATAATAAACTACAAAAGCCTAAATGGGAATCTAAGCTATTATCATGGTAAGTTTTATTCAACTCCCTTCAGTGGTTTTAGCGTGATGCGCACACAAAGAAACAGAGCGAGTTAGACATATAACAGACAGTAAAAATTTACCGATTTGTTATATACCTACAGTATAGATAGATTGATATAAAATATCCAAATCAGCTGAAAGCAAATCTTTCACCAAACATTGTGCCTACTTCCTTTTTTATCAGGAATTCAACCTAATCAGAAATCAGGAATATAAGGAATTCTACGGCATCACATTGATTACCTTATTGGTCATATTGGTAAGCTATTGGTTACCTTAGATAGGTAAGATAAATTGATAGCTCATAAGACCCTTTAATTTATGTGAAAATAAAATTACCACATTGATGTTTGTCCAGAATTATTATTTCCTGCTTCTCATTACTGTCTGCCTCAGTTCTTATCGTGTACGAAAGGAAAAATAATAAACCTAATTGGGTAGCCAACAGGTAGATCTCCTTACTCTTATCAATCTTTACTCCACATAAAGTCACCGCAAAAGAAGTAGCCAATGGTGAGAAATATTGTAGCAAGTAATTTTTATAAATATTTACCCTATATGAGATATCCGCAATTAGCATGTCACCATCAAATATCGTGTATGTCGCATCACTAGAGTCTTTTTACCAGACCTTTAATCACATCTGTCAGGGAGTTTTGATCTTAAGA
Source organism: Yponomeuta evonymella (assembly GCA_963969515.1). Lineage (NCBI taxonomy): Eukaryota > Metazoa > Arthropoda > Insecta > Lepidoptera > Yponomeutidae > Yponomeuta > Yponomeuta evonymella. The sequence continues at coordinate 12,339,097 of OZ018349.1, forward strand.
GATTGAATAGAATTAATTTTTCTTCAAATTAAGTTCAAAGTCTTTGCGACGCATTGAGGCATTTGTGTGCCATTCGCTTCTTGAGCAAAATAAGACTTCGTCAATGTGTAAACAGGTGTGACTGATATTTGGTTACGGTTTGACCGTCTTTGCGTCACCATGGCTAATCATTTGTGGAATACATAAAGCTATCTAATTTTCAACCGTATCTGAAACGTATTTCTCTTTGACTGAAAGATTTACAATATAAACTAAATCCGACCATGGAACCTATGAACAAACTTTACTTGGTTTTCTTAACAAACCTTGGCATAAATTGGCGAAGACAATCGCTTTATTTCCAAAAAGGATGTACATACATGTGAGTGAGTATTAGTACCTACTTACTTACATCCACCTAATATTTCAGGCTTGCTAATAAGTGTCGGTGGCTCTTGCTACACACCTTGTAGGAATTAGGTAGTTACGCTCTGCTGTGCGGGAAGAGGTGGTGACTACACGACACAAATGACTTGTCATTAGTTGCAAAATTGTGCAAAACACCGATCTTGCCATCATACTTCCGCCGTTTGCCATCATACATACCACACACGCGGCCTAATGCTAGGACTCCGTCACCCTCCATCATTGAACATTTCCTACTGCAACTATTGCCCCAACCACAATAAGATAAAGCTTCCGTGGGAGAGTCTTAATTCGGTACTTATGAAAGACAATCGGCTATATGCCCTTTGTTTCCATTGAAGATGATATTTTATTAAGAAATTGTTGGCTTTTTATTGTACATAACCAACTAAAACAAAAATTTAAGCGAAATTCGAAAAATTTATTAGAAAATATGACAGGAAGCTTTTAAAATTTTTATTTTTTAACAATTGCTGAGAGACTGAAAAGTCCTACTCAGTAATATGTGGTAAAACCCAAATAACGTAAAAAAAAATTTTTATCGTATATATGGAGGGCAGTGATAATTGGTTTTTATTCTTAGATGGAGGGTTTTTACTATCACTTTTTGATACACATTGTGACTATGTTAACTTTGTAAGGTCCTACACTGTACTTGACAAATTAATATAAACCCATTTAAATAGTCATAAATCTCATAATAAACTTTGATTAATAGTATTTTCTGAGCTTAACACGAGCACTAGAAATAATGAAACTGAATTTTAACGGATACCGAGACTTTTACCGAGACCACGACACTTGCAAAAGTACCGAAACGTCGGAAAATTCTAACATGGAAAAGCAAACGAGTAAATATCCGTTAAAATACTTTGATTAAAACAAAAAACAAAATATCTATGTACAAAATATATCGCCTCCTCCTACCTCCATGGGAGGTGAGTGCATGAAAGCGATATATACCACGGAGGTCAGTGCCCTTCGCACCAAATCCGTAGGTATTGCTCAAAACAGTTTTTTTTTTATTATGATGCCAGGTTTTTTTTTCTTTGAAGCCACGAAGACTTCAGAGGTAAAATAGTTTTGTCAAAAGTACATTAAAAAAAGTCCAAACTGAAAGGGATTCTAAACCTTTATTGTTCCTCATCAGTTTTTCTCAATAAGTCCAATAAATAAACATATCAATAAAATACACAGTTCGATTTACATCTACCCACTCGTCAGACGGCCCGCAAAGGTATCGAGGACATGCCAACCGGTCGGCCCACTGTTACATCAGGAATGGGCCAGTTCGCAATCGTATATTAGGTAACAATCAGAGTCAGAAAAGGTGTGTCATCTAATAAATATACACTGTCGCTAAAGATAATCAGCTTAAAATTAATCGATTTTCCAATAATAATTAATTTCCAAATCACCATTCATTCATGTATTTATAATACGGCTTGAGGCGTAGCGGGTTCGAATTCTTAATCACTTTATCTCGTTCTTTACATACAGACCGGCGAGATTAGTTTTTTACTTGACTAGAATAACTAGATGTTTTATTAGATAGATTTATGTTAAGTGAAGATAGTACGAGTGTATACATGACAGTACTTTTTCTCTTGCTCGTACGACAGCTGTGAATCTCTTTATGAATAAGCAATTAAATAAATCACAATTTATACAATTCTAATTAAATGTGGCAATAGTTTTATGAAGAATTTTGTAGTATTTCCCTTCTAGTTAGTGCTTCTCATATTTACTGTAGATACAACATTTTGAAAAAGGCAGCAGTATATTGTAATTTTAACAACACAAATAAAATGATACAGTAATAAAAAAAAAATCGCGCCTGCCGGTCACGGTTTGGAAAAAAAGTATTTTGTTTTTTACTGCTACTACCACAAAGATAAATAATCTGTCAAACTGCGCTAAAACGACTGGCTTACCAAGTGAAGTTTGTTTTTGAAAGCTAATTTGAGGGACTCTGTATTATATAGTTTTTTATAAATAAAACGCATTGTTTTTACCTACATCAAATTAGTATTAGATACCTATGTACTCTAACTACATAAATTATCAAAGTTAAAATCTAACCAAAAAACCTGTAGACTATGGTTATGCTCCTCATCGCTAGGTCCTACTCTCTTGTAATTTCTATCCTTCTACTACAGTTAAATGGTGTCTGTAGTTACCTACCCAACATCCCAATAAGTAAATCACAGAGATTCACCAGATTTTAATTTTATTACGGGAGGTAATACAATACCACAAATTGCTGTGTTCTAATTATCAGCGTAACTTCACTCTCATCTTACAAGTCACAAGCCGTGACGTTTTCGATTGTACTCACACAGACAGCTGCGTTTTGCAAGGCATCTCTCAACGCAAGGTGACCCGCTTTGTGGCCACTCTCAGCTCTACCTTATAATATTACTTAACCCATGACATTTACGTTACACTAAATGCCCAGTCGAGCTACCGTTGGACACGCTGTTGGCTGGATTCTTTCACTTATCCCAAGCGCTTGGAACTGTCCTGCAACACAATCAATAAATCTTACAATCAGTTGTGTTCACAGTGGGATACTTTAATAAATTATAGATGAATGCTGTTAACAATAAGGCCGCCCATTGTCCTTTTTCATTGTAACTTTCATATTTTATGTCTCGCTTCTTGTGTGCAATAAACAATATTCTTATCTAATCTTATCTTATCTTATGAATTATTTATTTGCATTTACACACACGCAATAAAACGCAGTATAAACACATACAAAGCACAATGAAACATTATTAGAAAAAAACATTAACAAATGATACACACAGCAATGCCTTATACAGTTTGAGTACTGAGGGTATGGCAAATGCAAAAGGGCTCTGCCTCAGCATAAGCTGGAGATACTCGTATGATACTCCAGCGCTGGTCTTCCGTCAGTTCCCGTAACGCGGCCCGTAAATGAGTTGATTCACCTTATTCACTTGTTTCTTTTTAAGTGTAATTAACACAGAACTATATTCTAACAGTCTTATAAGAACTCTATCGAGAGAATTAGTAGCTGTGGATAAATGTTGCGGAATTTAACGTCATTGTTTTTAATAACCGTATCATTGGCATAGAAACTGTTTATTAAGTACCTACCGACTAGTAGGCCAGTAGCAAGCATGTAATTGAATGACCACTACGAGTACATTAGTGACTTATACTCTGCACTTATTTTTCAATTATCCACAACTACATTTTCAGTTATTAGGTTAACTGTATTCGCGAGCTAGCTTTAGAGTTACCGTTTTCAATATCATGCATTCGGATGTGATTCTAGACATGGAAAGTGCCTTGGCAATGCCCGAATTTGAATAGAACGGTTCGGATTCACGCTTCGTTTGAAGCAATCTTCTTTAACCTCTTTTTTTTCATTTTTCATTGGTCACCTATATCTGATGTTTTGTTTTTGACTGATGTTGACTGAATTTTTATGGCACTTACGCCGATTTTATTACCGTTATTTGTGAATCCAATTCATGGTTGTGCACCGTTACACAAATAAAATTGTAGCTGCGTTCGCCAGCACCATCTTAGGGACCATCCATTAGGGACACTCAACAGTACATCAACCTTTACATCTATGCACTTATTCAGTTACGGTGACTTTGAAACTAAAACCTAAATGTTGATGTATTGTCGACTGTACCTACTATTTGTCTATCAGACCTATCAACAACCAACCTTTGCGTACCTGCAACTAAGTACACCGACCATATCAGTTACATATCATGGCTCAATTGCTCTACAATTAAGATAATAATTGCGTTTTATGTCAGAGTGCGGAATCCGTACAAAAACTAGAAATGCTGCGTCTTTATCATGGTAGGATTGGGAGATTTTTGTCTTTCTTTCTAGATTTTCTTGTTAACTATTAACAAAAAAATAGTTCCCAAGAACTGTGCAGATGGCGCTGAACTGACTACATTAGTAGCCGTGCGTTCTGATTTGCGACTGTGAGCGATCATGGGCAAATCGAAACTCACTACAGATCGCTCACGGCTCACGTATTTGTGTCTATGATATGATAGCCATTCCGAAATGGACATCAATGGATATTGCGATAACGTGAAGGGATGAATTCGGAACGATATTTATTTGTGATGTGACAATGATATATGTAAGTTCTGTTTTATGATCTAAAAATAACATCAAAGTGAAATAATCAAAAATAATGTGACGTTCCGTTCCTTGCAGTAACTGACCAAGTTCAGCGCCATCTATGCAGGAACGAGGGAATAATTAACAAAATAAATAAAAAGAAAATCCCTCATTTGTGAGTTGAATTCCGTCAATAATTTACTTAGCTACCGGCAAACAGCGATTGCCGATTGTAATTTGCAACGCGTAAGATAGTGGCCTTCGAATAGTCTTTTGTTTGCAACGGTCTGTCGATTAAAGTCAGGTTCTGCGTCGATATTGCATTCCTTTGTTAAAAGTAACGGAAATAGAGATAGTAAATGTTATTCTAAAATAGCAGAAATGTCCATCAGCGATCAGCTAAAAATTGAATAGGCGACTAAGTACTTAGAAAGTTATTTCCTAATGTAGGTGCAAGTTTTGGAAATCGGACTCTGACTAGTTGAAGGTTTTCAAGTAACCAAGAGAGTAGAACCAGGCATCCATTAGAGCAGAATCGGGCCAAAACGCATGGAATTTATTCGGTGGGTGATTGGTTAGGCGTGTCCACTAATGGGCATAGTTTTCTAGTCAATGTACGCGAATTTTTGATATTTGACTCGGCGAAGCTAGTGAACGCTAGGCTTTACTCATTTAACTTTTACGGCATAGCTACCTAGTTTGTATAGCTGAAGCCAGAACTGCAAAAGCCGGCTAAAGATACTTAAGTGAAGTAGCGGATTGACCCCGGACCCTAGCTTTTCCCCGCAGTAGTGGTGCGTTGACCTCCGCATTGTATCATAGAATCGAAAATTGTACTGATATTGAAAGGTACTGTTCCATTGCACAATGCTTCAAATAAACCTTAGCTAAAGCAAGGTTACAAATAAAATTTGCAAATCCATTGTAGATCTCACTTTTAGTAAAACTTGTAGAACTTGTTCTTTGGGTCTAAAAATAATGGATTGTTTTAAAGCATAGACTGCCTCGTTGATCTAGCCGTTAAGGCATTTAGCTACAAAAACAGAGGTCGTGGGTTCGATTCCCACTGGGGGCCGTTCATTTGTACAAATGGCCTCAGTCTGGTTGTATTTTCATGTTTGTGACGTCCTTGCCTGGTTACCATAGCACAGGGTATCCTAGTTTGGGACCAGGTCAAGTGATTGTATTGTGGGGAAGCTATTATTATTATGATCATTATTATAGAGTCGAAAATTGTACTTAGATTAGTAGGTACTGCACTATTGAACAACGCTTCAAATAAACCTTAGCTATTAGCAAATCTATTCTAGATCTCACTTTAATTCAAAATTGTAGAAGTTATTATATGGGTCTTACTATAATTAATGTTTTATAAAGTGTAGAGTCAAAATTTGTACTTAGATTGGTAGGCACCGCACTATTGCACAACGCTTCAAAAGAACCTTATGTAAACATAACATAGCATAAACTCACGCGCTGCATCCCAGAGGAGTAGGCAGAAACCAGGGACTGCCGCTGACAGATCTCTTTCGCTTCATCAACATTCATTAGTCCACTAAGTTAAACCTTAGTTATACAAGGTTAAACAAAAAATGGCAAATCGATTGCAGATCTCAGTTTTAGTCAAACTTGTAAAAAATATTCTTTGGGTCACAATGTAATAGATTGTTTTAAAGCATCTATGCTGGCAGTGTCTTGGTTTTTACAAACTTCTATCAACACACAATAGATAGCGGACCTAGTTTCTTCCCGATTTCAATAACGGATTCAAAGAGCTCTACTTCAATAAATTTATTGATTTGGCCCGATGTTAACATTACTCTGCACAGTAATGGGCGGTAATGGTGTGCTAGGAAAATAATTTTGAATGGAAGTCTCACGATTAGAAGTATAAGCCTTTTTGAACTAAGACATGAAGGCTCAAGGTCGCCCAACGAGCAATGGAGAGAGCTATGTTAGGAGTTTCACTGCGTGATCGAATCAGGAATGAGGAGATCCGCAGAAGAACCCGAGTTACTGATATAGCTCGAAGAATTGCTCAGTTGAAGTGGCTGTGAATGGGGCACATAGCTCGGAGAACTAATGACCGTTGGAACGAAAAAGTTCTGACCTGGCGACCGCGGACCGGACGAGGCAGCGTGGGACGTCCCCCCAGATGGTCTAACGACCTGGTGACGGTGGCGTGGCGGGGAGTCGCTGGATGCGGGCGGCACAAGACCGGGAAGCTTGGAAAACCATGAAGGAGGCGTATGTCCCGCAGTGGGCGTCGAATGGCTGATGATGATGATGATGAGTAATTTCAAAATCATGTTGTACTGTAAATAAATCATATTGTACTGTAAATAAACCTAGGTGAACATGACTTTTTAAGTCAATTTGCGGTTTAGTGTATTCGTTCTGGGTTCGAATTCAGGAATGTAACGTTGACTTGGTTTTTTGGATTCCATACCTGAAGGGTACCATCGGACTCTATTAATGCCTACGACACTAGGTCTATCTGACCCACAAAGGCATTTAGTACCATAATGGTGGTAGTTGGAATTTTTATGCGTCATCAATTCGGGTACAGGTCTCTCTGAGAGATATAGAGAGCGTGGGCTTAATCCCACCGCGGATGGTCAAATCCAAGCGCTGAGTTACGTAAACACTTTAGGCACTCAGGTTTCCTCACGATGTTTTCCTTTACAGTGAACGAGTGGTATCGCTACTACACATTCACAAATGTACCTACGTAACTTATAAAACAAAGTCACTGGTACATACCGGGGCTCGAACTTACGACCTCTTGAATGTGAGGCAAGCGTTTTAGCGACGGCGCCACCACCGCTATATGACATTAACTGTTTGTCCAAAATTATATAATCAAAATTATGCACCAGTAAATTATTATGATTGCCATAGGCCTATTTTATGTGCACTAAATCCTGAAGGGTTCCTAACGTCTTTCTGTCCAATCCCACACTAATTTATATCGCATACCTACGTCACGATCACAACAGTATTTCGTACGCATATAATTTAGGCCTTAAATTGTAGGATTACAGCTTACATCAGTTGTACGTTTTAAACGATCTTTTTGAAAACGAAATTCCGTGTCGATTTACTTTAACAATACTTAAAAGTAGGTAAAGTTCAAGTTCTTACCACTCTTTCCGTAATTTCACGGTGATTCGTCACAATATGTGCTCAAAGACAAGTGCCCACTTCTGACCTCCAATACGAAATTTGTGATGTCTCAATGTCAATACGACCACCTACACAATAGCAGTTCGTCATGCAACCGCCTCGGTAAACATACGTGTACGTATTTGAAATTAGGTAGTTAAACACAAATCAAACCATCTCAATGTCGGGTGACCAACGAGCTTGGACTCAAGAAGATCCCAAACAATTCCTTGTAAGGAAGGAATAAACGATAGATAGTGAAGTCTATAAACAACGGCATTCATCCTAGAGTCTCGCTCAGCCTCGGGAGGCTCCGTTTCCTTATCCGCTAGCGTTGCCATCGCATCTTTCGTAATCAGACAGTTTAACACGGCCATTTGCGATCCTCTCGTGGATAAACAATCAGGCGGACTATTTTCCTTTTAAGAATTATTTACTATTTGATTGCGGAGTTAGGGACTTTCATATGCCTAGTTATAAATTATAATTAGTAGTACAAAATACATTAACTAGATAGATAGAGATATATAACAATAATCGAGCAGAAACGTAAAATTTTCAGGTTCGTTTAAATAGACTATGAAAGTGTTTATGCAAGTCATGTAGAGGTACATTATTGCATTATTACTACCATCAAGTTCTTAGTAAGGTGTAAGTGCCGTCTGTATTATACCTAATAATAAATAATAGTGATTCCCTGTAATGCTGGAGCTGGGCTATCAGCGGAACGGTCCAATGGAGGCGATCTCTTACGAACCAAACGCTACAAATATGTGTAGCCCAGCGGCTGCCGCGAGCGCCTTTTGTAGATGTTCACTTTTTTTCGTGCAATCAGACGGTGTCTCGGAAGCCGTTATGTTATTGAAATAACGCAATATAGTTTCGATTGCTTCAGTTTCGTAATTCGTATCGGTTTTAACATTTTTCTGTTTGTGCGTTATTTCAATATTTCGTTATAGTAGCCACGTACTACAACATACCTCTTTGCACCTGGGTGTAAGTTCGACTTATCTTACAGAAAAGGGAGTCCCTATGCATTTAGTCTTGTCTGTCTTGGTATCGTATTGAATTATAGCATGGAACTGCTATTTTTCTGTTCCAGATTGCAAAGTTGGAGCCACACTAAAAGTGGTTTAATAATGATGTGGCGAAAACCCCTTATGCAAACCTTGAATTATACCCCTAGCGTTTAGTTCATGAGAGGACTTCTGATAGGATCGTGAGCGCTCGTCGCCCCGGAGGGCGCGACCCTCGGCCGCAGCGACCGCCGAACCGTAGCCGCCGGCCAATGACTGGCTGGATACGGCTATCCGCCGCCGCCTAAAACGCGTAGCTATTTGCGGCATCTTTCGCTTTGTGAATTTTATGCAAGGTAAACTGCCTCTTATGGTAGGAATTTTACGCTACGTATCGGCATTCAATACCTTAGTCTAGCGTTAGGCACCAAATGCTGATATACCCATTTTTGTTTGATACTTCTTTTTGTATGTTTGCAAAAAGAAGTATCAAACAAGGAAGGACCGCCTCTGTCGCAATGCATGCTCGGTCTCAACCTTTGATTGCCCGCGATGGTCATGAGGCACACTCCGCTTGGGGAAACTACCTATTATGAAAAACAGATCTAATGGCGGGCAACTAAAAGAGATTTGCACCACGCACCATACGTTCACTTAGAAGGCTTGATTACCTACCTACATATAATGTACCTAAATATAACAATACCTACGGAAAAAGAACAGTAGACTTTATGCTACCGAATATACTCAACCAACTAATCACCAAAACTAAAAACAAAAAATTTGGTGGGTAATCTTGCTTCTCTGAAACCCAATCAAATTAAAGTCCTGGTAAAGAAATATTTTATTGAATAGTATTATTATTGATAATAATAATGTTGTTATCAATAATAATATTATTGTATTGCATCATGTATACGTAACTTAGTATTGTGTGTTAAAAAAGTGAGCAAAAATGTTTATAAAAGCGGCTCAGGCTTTACGCAAAAACCTAATAAGGTTTGAGTGAAGCCTTTTGAAATGTAAATATAATTGTATATTATCAATAAATTCTAAAAACAAAAACATTTAATGTAGGTACTGTGGGCACTGATGCAAACTTTTTTTCATAGACTACAAAATAACCTATTAGGAAATGCCCCCTTTCGATAAGGTGCGCGTTTTAAGAGCTGACGGTAGAATTGTAGATAGTATATAATAGCACGTACATAAGCATAGTATATCTTTTTTTTTACTTCCATCTACCGACTATATTTTTGCTGCAATCCATTCCATCCAAAGGTTATCTGGAAGAGATCGCTCTAAGCGATAAGACCGCCAATTGTATACTACTACTTAGATATAAGAAACTATTTGTAATATCTTTCACCTGGTTCTGCAATAAAGTGTTTTCTATCTATCTATAGCTGATCCATCTTTTTGCACGTTACGTGGTTTACCCGTAATATATTGAGTAGGAACACGCATGTAATATCCGACATGTTGTCGACTGTATATTTGGGAGTAACCAACATGAGGTAAGGCTTGTAATTTTCGAGAACTTCTGTTTTGCTTAACAGACATGGTTTTTTGTATTTGTCTGTCTGTACTCTCCGAACACGTGCCATAGAACAATAGGAAACCGTAAAACATAATCACGATAAATAGCCCGATGTGCTCAAAGAGTAGCGTGACGTAGTGTTGTTAAAAAATAAGACATTTCACTTGATTCATCTAAATATCGTGTTATACAATATTGCGGTCCTTTAAGGCTTTACGTTGATATTTTATCTAGAAACATGCAATGTCAATTCACTGACGAAGCTTAATTATGAATGTTTTTCCGGATATACTTGATTGGAATTTAATTTTAAAATTTGAAAATTTACGAAACCACTGGCAGCATATCTAGGTATGAGTGGGAGCATGGGAGAACCTGGCTAATGAAATAAGCTAGATTTTTAAACATTGTGAAGGTAGAGTCGTGGAATAGTAAAGCAGGTTACATTCTCCCATTTACAGATGCGGAAAATAAAACCAATAGGAGTTACGTACGGAAGTATACGAAGAAACAAAATGCACCGCGGACGTAATTCATTCGCTCCCTCGAGGGACGACTTATTACGTTCTCGCAGCGACTTACAGATCTCGGAGAAAATCCCGAGTCTTCGTGCGGTGTCCGCGACAAAAGCGATTTGTTGTCTGAGATTTATGCATTATTATGCCAGCCCGTAACGGTTCGTTTCTTGATTCCTAATGCAAAATTTGAGGTCACTCGTAAGTTTACACATCTACACTTTGCTACTAAACTGGTTTCAATATAACCGCATTAGGTTATCTTTCTTTTTCGGGACACATTAGCGAAAATGAATCAGTAATAACAGACGTAATAGACGAACTAGCCCAAAAGCATAATGTCATAGGTAATCGTTTGGAATAACATTAATAATAACGGCCACATAATTAAAAAACTAGTTTCTGTTTCTCAGTCCACGGCAGATTACTATTAGCCGTTTTGATATTTTATATAAGATCAGGAAACCCGTAATTACTAACACTAATATAACAGAGATAATTAAGCAGCTCTTTTGGGGACCAAATACTGCTAGCATTAATTCCTAAAGCGACTCTAAGTTATCAAGTAGAAACCTGTGGCTAAAATGTTGCAAGCCCCGTATAAAGCACACTATTATCTAACCTACACAGGCTGAATTTAGGTTTATGTCCGTAACAAAGTAATTTTCATCGACGTCGATATGACAATCGCGTGCGGTACCCGCTCTATAAGGAAAGTCTGTCGGTGTAGGAAGTCCTTGTATGTACCAGTTTATGATCGGTCCACTACCATTAATTAGTCTTGTTTATTGTTGCAGAACGATGTTCGTACATGATTCTTGAACAATACTGTTATTTAAAATGAGTACAACATGTCTGCAATATTTGGTGCATGGAATATCTATGCGTGTCGTGTATCACACAATCTCCATTATCTCCAGTCATGTAAATAAAATAACAAGTGTGTTTCACTTCAAATAGGCTAAAGAATTAAAAAACAAATTAAAATTATCTACATGCATAACGAAACTTCTTTTGTTTCAAAATATATTATGCTTTATATATTGACTTCCAAACCTTGTAACAATATATGTATTATTTTGTCTACAGAGCACCGAGAGTCCTAGTGAGTTCACGCCAGTAGTGACAGCAACATGCAAGACTGGGCTGATGTCCATCAAAATCACCTTCAACCAGCCCTTTAATGGCGTCGCACATGCAAGGGAATTCAGGTACGAAGAAACGTTACAAAATTATTTCCGCAGTCCATAACTCTTCAGTTTAATTTGCAGTACGATTTCACTACCACGAAGTAAGTGGCAATATTTAGATGCTGATGCACATCAAATTACTTTTGTGCGTGTACATGACATTGATTTACAGCAATATTTAGCATTTTCTATGTTCTTATCGATTGCACGTAATTCCGTATACTAGATGCAACGGCTTCAACATTTTCAATCGCTATAAAAGTATATTGTCAATGCTTGTAACTGACCGCAAAGTCACGTAAAAGCGCTCCGATATCCGTTAACGTTGCTCTAACTAACCCATATCAGCAGTTATTAGCTTCATGAAGCTTGGAACGGTATCTACATTAGAAACTGTATTACAAAACAGAAACTTATTTTTTACAGAACATTTACTAGTTCTGTTACGTCTCTACTTTTTCACTTGATCTCAATAGCCGTTTTGGTAAGAGTGTCTCTCATCTTATTGCCTTCCGGGTTCGATACTCGCTAGCGTATTGCACTCAAGTTTGAGTCTTTCTGAGCTCCCATTGTTTGTCACTTATAAAAGTTTGCTATTTCGGCATCTGCAACCTGCTTGATCTATTGGGACTGAATACTTGGTAAAATTTCCGGCCCATTCAGTGACAAATGACATTTTTTAGTAAAGGCTCGCGAAATACCTGCACTAAGGTTTCTGACAAATTCTAACCATAGTAAGATCTTCGAAGATGCACTTTTCTGATTGGTTGCTCAGTACAGACCGAAGCGAACGAACGAACCAATGGTTCAGTATGCTAATTTTGTCAAATTCTGACATTTTAACGCGAAAAAGCGCGCGACTCATCCCGTGGTTCTACCTGTGATGGGCACACTGAATCGTTTCATCGATTTTTTCGTTTGTTTACTTTGGTCTGTATTATACCCACAATGAGGTTACTGCTAGATAGATACTATTATTACTTCTTCAAGACCACGAGCATTTATTATTATTTATCACATTATATATATCTCATGTTCATTCAACAGGACACCAGCATGCATGGGGCTGGGCAACGGCAACGAAACCTTAAGCTTTGACATCAATCTCAACGCGGCACAAGGATCTCTTGACTACTGCGGAGTGTTCTGGAACAATGTGAGTAGAGGAAGAATGTTAACCTTGGCCTAAATTTTGCTATTACATTGTGGCACATTGACAACTGCATGAACGCGCCGATTTCATTTCATTGCCGCTTCAAGTCTACGCGTGCACAGGTAACAAACCTTCTAGGCATCAATGATTTTAAAAAAGCACGTCACGTGACCCGAACGTGTACCTGTCATTGTACTATAGAGCACTAACACATTTGGGGCCCAGCGAATCCAGTGACACCTTCACAAGCAATGATGGCCGATGGATCAAGCGCGTAATATATATGATTGTCAAAGATCATGGTAAGCTGGAAGAAAATACTTATCGATCGTTTGGGGAAGAAATGTAGTAAAGGCCATTTTACGAACTTTACAGGAGAGCGAAAACAAAAAAAGAATAAAGGAAGAATGTTTTACATCTTTTTTATTTTTATGTACTTAGATAGATAGATAGATAGATAGATAGATAGATATATAGAATATTCTTTATTGTACACAAAGATTACATTAACAGAAATTCAATAAATCGCAGTACAATTGGCGGCCTTATTGCAGATTACGAAAATGTTACGAGTATTACCTTACCTTTAAATTACATATCCTTGGTAATTTAGAAGTATAAGCATGGTTTATTCTACAAAAAAAACCTGCATAGGTTAGCTTTGACACCAAAAAATTTAAGATGTATTACCTACTAAGTTAATGAGTTGGATTGGATCGAAATCTGTGTAGTATGAGACGTCCATTTTATAAAATGTACGTCGTTAAAGACAATTATTTATTAAAATCAGTATCAATTATTACTATTAAATCAGCCTTTCTTTATATCACTGGCCAAGTGCGAGTCGGACTCGCGCACTCAGGGTTCCGTACAAATTTATATGTACTTACATATTATAAATTTTTAAACAGTAAATAATTCAGGAATCGAGTCTCGCAGCTTTTCCCGAACTTCAAAGACTAATTTTTTTATAATTTAATTACAAACTCATCATTTTCAGAATTTTCCCTCTATTTGCAGTATAAAACAATACTACTTGCCAAATTTTACAGTACCCTATAAATTTTAATTCCTTTGAGTGTCGAAATACACGTTTTTTTTGCGGCACAAACGGCCGTATCTTTTTTTACGTTAACTTAGAAATTTGACTGTTTCACAGCTTCAAGGGAATGTAGACTCAAGCATATGGTTTTTAATTGCAACTCAATACCTCCACGCATTCTCGAAATAAAGGGTAATGACAGACGGATGGACGGACAACAAAGTGATCCTATAAGAGTTCCATTTTTCCTTTTGATGTACGGAACCCTAAAAATACAAATAAATATCCTCCGAAACAAAAACAAAATCCTACAACACAGGACACCTTTTTTTAAATAAAGGATTCCTTGTCGACTACGGAACCCTAAAAAAGGGTCTTTTTACAACAACAAAAAAGTCGTATCAGTTTATTATCGTAAAAAAATTGTAAAAATTCTACGCAATAAAGGATTTTTTTGCGAATTTGAGGAAATTACATATACAGATCGAAACTGAGTAAGCCTGCATTCACCAAAAATGGCTTTTTCAACACACCTGCTCGTAAAGTAGGTCTTATTACAGCGTATTTACACTGATAATGCAGAATATTACCCATGCCGTGCCTTTTACATTACATTATCGCACTAGTGCCTTTTCATTACATATCTTTTTAAATATTAGCAAGAAGTATTAATGTTTCGAAAACAGCTAAGTAGTTATTTGCGTAAGTATAAAATTAAATTCAAAATGTGATAAATAATTAAAGAATTTCATGAAACTGCTTGTTAGCTTGTTGGTTAAATACCATTTTGACGGTGTATTTTTACCTATAAATACCCAATTTCAAAATTTATAAATATGTGGCTGATTAGCTACTTTGCCGGTGCCCTTATCTCAGACTTGCGCGCGCATGCAGCGCTGAGCGCGCGAAAAAATAAAATTACGGCCGCCATCTTTTAAATGGGTTTCTGTTTGTTAAGTTTATTTACAGTATTGCATTTCGTTAGTGTTGTTTTTTTATTTACTTTTCCTCGCAAGTGTGTTGAAAAACGTCGTATGAAACACGTGAGCATTGGTCATTACACTTCTCGTCTCCCCATTAAGCCTTCGCCTTCGGCTCAGGCTTAAAAACCGACTCGAGTGTAATGACCAACATACCACACTTGTATCATAATGTACTATTACCACATTTCATCCCCAAAGGGTCATTATTATATATGTACTGCTCAAAACAATTAAGGGAATAAGATTTCAAAGTGGAATAAAAAAAGTTCTTTGTTTTTTAATTATAACTTTCCATCAAATATTAAAGTGACATTATTCATGAAAATAAAAAAAAACAAAAGAACATCAGCGTTTTTGTTAGCAGTTCTTAATACTGTGGCCAAGAGTCTAGGTATGGGTATGTAGCTAGGTACATTAATTTTTCAATTTTTTTATTTAGCATAGAAAAGTTCTCTAATTTTCTGGCCTTTCAAGTCTTCGGAGTGTTGTTATTGATTGAAGCGAATGTTAATTCGGTTTAGAAGGTAATTGAAAGTAAATGCCAGATCTAACTGAAATCCAAGTATCACGAGCTCTCACTCTGCTTTAAGATGGTCGAACTATGGCATAACTTAGGAACTAAAGATGGAATTTATACTCAGTACTTATCCCCCTGAGAGTAAATACACACTCAGAAGACTAGAAAGGCCACAATTAAGTCTTCTGAGCGAGTTTTCTGTAATTTAAAAGTGTCACTTTGTTTTTGGCTTACGTAGTCTCTTGGCCACCATAATAAGAACTGCAAACAAAAACGCTGAGGTTCTTTTGTTTTTAATTTTTGTAATGGATGCCACTTTAATATTTCTACGACTGGATTCGAAGTCCGTTTTCACCAAAAATGGCTTTTACGACATTAAATTTCATCCCCAAAGGGTCGATATACTACGAGTATTATGACAGTAAAGTTGCAATGTCGCTTTCTCTACGGTGAGAAATTGAATCTTTTATTGCATAGTAGAAACAATTAATTGTACCTAAATCTGTTATTTTTTTTGTCGCGATGGAAACTATTTCGTAGCCTGACGTATTTTCAATATACCTAGGTACTTGGATAATTAATTTTATAGCAGTATAATTTTTTCACAGTGCGACACAGCATAGTTTATGTTTGAGCTATTATTTTAAAAATTATCGATTTTATTTAAATTCTAGCGAACAGACGAGAGATCGCTGCCTTTGGCCGTGCGCGTACACCGGACCCTCGAGCTGGCAGATGACAAGTTCTACGTCATCACCTGCGGCAAGGCTGGCTTCCGGAATGCCAAGTAAGGACCGTTCCCGTGTAGACAGATAATCAGCTGGATGCGCATAACAGCTATCAATAGCGCAATATCGAAATAAAGCAAAGCTGTAACGCTGCATTAAACCCGATTTAAAGATCATGCTAAAGGGAAAAGCTAAATAAGTAATTATATGAAAAAAAAATATATACTTACCAGCGAGAAGGCTATATTTTGTTAATTCTCCTCGAAAGTCAGTTGAGGCTAAACGAGCTTTGGAAATCATCATCATCATCATTCAGCCACAAGAAGTCCACTGCTGGACATAGGCCTCCTCCATGGATTTCCAAAAAGACCGGTTGGAAGCGGCTTGCATCCAGCGTCTTCCTGCCACTTGGATGAGGTCATATGTCCATCTTGTGGCTGGTCGTCCTACGCTGCGCTTGCCGATATGTGGTCTTAATTCGAAAACTTTTCGGCCCCATCAGCCATCAGTTCTGTGTGCTATGTGCCTCGCCCACTGCCACTTCAACTTACTAATCCGCTGGGCTACGTCGACGACATTCGTTCGTCTACGGATCTCATCATTTCTGATTCGATCTCGTAGAGAAATTCCGAGCATAGCTTTGGAAATAAGAATAGCTTACTACCTACGTGGCTAGACTGGCTGTTGGCCTACGCTAACTTTGAAGAGAAAATCTATAAAATACTTACCGGAACAGCACATCCACCTTTACATTCCAGTACCTACAGAGGTACGTTTCGAGCCATCTGTGACAAATAAGTGGTACACTGTACAACAGAAAACCAAATTTAGGATGCACTTGTCACACAGGATCTTTCCTAGTATGGACTCCAGCCTCTCACATAGGAATGTCTTGATTTGTAAATTGTACCTACTATGTGTGCTGATACCTCTGCTCTGTGAGATGAAAATAAACAAATTACTTAGTTATTCCGGTGCTGTGAACCAGCTGGCTTAACATGTATCGATCCTTCAATAGAAAAGCCTGTCTCTGTGAGCCTGTCGAAGATTTATTTCCATCAATTCGTAGCAAGCAGATGCTCAGATAGTTTATATGACTGGTAACCCCATACAAAACTGTTCCAATTTAACTTTTAACTGACTGATGGCTGGTTTACATTTGCTATTTTTTTATACTTTTTTAGCACGCTTTTTTAGACCATACTAAAAAAGCATGCATTTAGCAAATGTAAATACGCTTTCCTTTTTAGCAGGCAAAAAAATCTGACTGATGGTCAGATTTTTTATCCATGATCTGTGCTTTAAAAAAAAAAGCAACAAAAATGGCGTCGCAAGTAAAATGGACACGCGATTTAACAATTAAACTAATAAACGAATATGAAAAACATGAGTGCCATACAAAAACAAAATTCTAAGAGACAATGCGTATGCAGAAATTTAAAAAACTTTAATCTGTTAAGTATCCTGTTTTTCAGGCATTCAGCCAATAACTGTGATATTATTTCAACAGCTTGCAAAATTATTAGAGATTCCATATTTTCGACTTGCAATGCGAGTGCTTTCTTCGCATTTTCTATCTTTTATGATGAAAAAAGAATAGCAAATGTAAATCGGCGTCTTTTTTTAGCACTCTTTTATTTAGCATGCTTAAAAATCAATGCTTAAATAGCACGGAAATTTAGCAAATGTAAACCAGCCTTGATGGTCACTGACTTCCATGATACCAAGTTACCATGGAGATCAGTGCTGATAGTGCTTTCCAACGATGGAAAAATCGCACCAAATTTATATGGAAGAATTCACAAATGTCAGTAGGTAGTACATATCGTCAGATCGATGATAGGCAACGGCCAGCAGACTATTACACACAGTAGTAGACAATTGACTTACTCGTTGGTCTAGCTGGTTAGTTTGTCTCGTTGGTTAACTCTTGACTATCAAAACAGAAGTCGTGGGTACGATTCCCATTTCAGGCCGCCGTACAAGTTTTGTAAAAATGGTTACCATAGCACGGGGTATCCTAATTTGGGACCAGGACAAATGGTAGTGTGGTGTAGAAGTTATTATTATTATTGCACAAATCTTCAGAAACGAGACCTCTCTGGTGTCACTGCGCATGCTGAACGAAAACGGCAAGAAGGTGGTCAACGCGGCCTTCGGTCTGCCGTACACGCTGCGAGCCGAGATGAGCAAACCTGATGGTAAGAACTTACCCCCAGTTTCTCGTACACTAACGATCTGATAATCTACTGTTACCAGGCTGTCAGCTGTTTTATGTATTTGCAGTTTGGCCATCTGAGAGCTGCTATAAGATACTTCACACCTACAACTCATCTTTTCATGTAGCTTCAAGCCTCTCTGCTGAGGACTTTGTTGTTATTCATTTGTGTTATTGACATTAGTTACTTACATGATTTGATTGTTATTCACCTATTACATAACAAGCTAACCTAATCTATCTACAAATAATAACCATAGCAAACAAACTCTTAAAAACACAAACTTAACCTATAAGTAACTGCTCCTCAGCGTGAGAAAAGAGAGCATGGAAAAGCAACGGACCCTAATAATTGGAAAGCTGTGTTCCTTGATTGATCTCATAGTACTCAAAGAGTATGTAATCACTACGTTATAAGAGTCGGCACTTGCTAACAACACGTTTTCAAAATTATGAACGTAGTTTGTACCAACCTAACAAAAAATAGTATAATACCAACATGAGAATGAAATTGCAAAACATTAGTGATGGACTGCTTATCGATATCGATAAAAAAAAATTCGAGACGTCTCTCCCCTTACCTCATTTTCATGCTTTGAAAATTAAAGTAGGCGATAAATCCCAACACAGTAGGTCAACTCAATTATTTCGAGTATGACATGGTGTGAATGGATTATCGCTTACTTTCATAATGAAAAAGGCATTTTTTTAAATCAAATCATTTATTTAGCATCAGGTGTAGAAAACAATGTCACCAATGCGTCACGTCGCTATCAAAACTTTGCACTTTGGTCGAATTTCAGATCTTTGGAGTCTGCAACAAACAAAACAATAAGTCAAAAAATATATTATCTATACCGCAAAATTGAGCAAAATAAAACAACATAAATCATTTCTGTTCTTGCTGTGTGGTGTTCGACGTTTAAAATTAAGTAGTTGTGATCAATTTTAGACAGCATGTAGAAATATCTGGCAGAAATCAATCGTCCAAAATATCGATAAAAAAAAGTGCCACATGGGTACCGCACTACAACCGGCGTTAATTTAAAAATCGTAAATTGTTCTAAATAATTCAGTTGTTTTATCCAAGCGCATTAAATAAATATCAAAATTTGCGTACATTTATTATGATAAACTTGCTAATTTTACCTGTTTGGCTCCAGTGGATATCTGGTTAAGAATATGCCAGACGTACATTAATTTCTGACTCTTCTAATGCCACAAATTTCACATTTCCTCAATGCTTTTCCTCCCATATTTCTTGTTTAATCACTTTTCACGCACTACACCTATTGCTAAAGTTAAAATAAATAAAATAATGCCACACAAAAACGACAAACGAACAAAATTACCGGCCATTTGCAAAATACGTAATACCAACATTACTAACATTAGATTTCACATATAACCCGACTTAATTTTAAATCATGATACATCTACGTGATTCACTGCGGAGTTAATGCCTTTTGTTTTAGCAGGATTATATTTTTTGTTTCAATGTTGGCACAAAGTACGTTCATAATATTTTTTGTATGGAGTGACGAGGGCCTGATAGTACTGCTACGTACAGTAGGTACAATGGCCCAAATAGTCTAAGTGCAGAAATCACAGGTCTAACTAACCAGATTTTACAGTCACTAGTTGTTTTCTGGTTATCTATTCCTCAGTAGCTTTCATTTTGACATTTCACACATTCTTAAACGAAATCAGTTAAAGATGTACCTGTTGTATGCCTATACTCGTACTACCATGGTACATTAATAATAATAAAGCCTTTATTTCCAAACTTATTTAAATATTTACAAATCATATTAAATTCAAAAAGATCACCTACATTTCCTAACATTAATACATTTATTAAAGGACATCAAAATGACAATAAATATAAAAATTGTACAGGTAAGTATTTTTATAAAAAATCATTCAATAGTTAAATCAAAACTGGTTTCATCTAAAAATTAAATACATAGGATAAAATCAAATTACAAAAAATATAAATAATTATTTTTAAATCTGTTTGATGTCCAAAAATATAAAAATTAAATCTCTTCATAATAAATTAATTAATTAGCCTATTACTATAAAATACATGTAAAATAAATTATTAAATTAGTGCTTAACATTACATTAATGAAGACAAAATCTATCACTATCTATTTATGACCAAATATCTATCACTTTTTTTTTAATATTGTGGCAACGTAAATAGAAGTAACATTAATTTTATTAATAATTAATACAGTCACTCTTATTCTACATTGCAGGGACACATGGAATCAGACTTAAAAGCTGCTTCGCTTTTAACATGCGCAACAACACCGTAGATCTTCTGGACAACAGAGGGTAAGTGCTTACTTCTTCTTCGGGCCTTTAACTTCTAGGGGAGCTTAGGGCCTCATCCCCAGATTTCCACTTCTGACGGTCATCTGGAAAAAACATAAAAACATAAACATAAACATTTACATACAGGCACATACATTGCTTCTGGCCCCACACTAGGATACCCTGTGTCGTGGGAACCAGAAACAACGACATCACAAACATGTAAACATCCAAGACCTGGGTTTTTTTTTTTTTTGTCCCCAGCCGGGATTCGAACCCGGGACCTCTCGCATGGTATGCAGATGCACTACCGCTGCGCTACGAGGTCGTATTAGCCTTTAACATATATTAGATAGCCCAAGAGGCCATGTCGATCGGCTCTATCTGGCCTGAATTGGTAGTGATTACTTCGTTGCGATAATGACACTAAAATCTGAAGCTGCAAACGGGCAGCTTCATATTTTAGTGGCATTAGGGGTTAGTTATAAAATTGTCGCTTTGCAGATGTCCGATGAAACAGCAATCGGTGATGGTAAAGAACGAGAATACGGTGTCAGAGCTCCTCATAGCGTCCATGTTCCGGTTCCCAGACTCCTCGC
Source organism: Yponomeuta evonymella (assembly GCA_963969515.1). NCBI lineage: Eukaryota > Metazoa > Arthropoda > Insecta > Lepidoptera > Yponomeutidae > Yponomeuta > Yponomeuta evonymella. The sequence continues at coordinate 12,360,618 of OZ018349.1, forward strand.
AAGTCAACTTCCAATGTGACATCGCCATTTGCACAGGTAAACAGTTCATCACAACATCAAGTTCAATCAATAAGATCAGTTTATCTGTTATTTTTTCGCTGTGCAATAAAATGTTCTGAATTTATTTATTTAAATGCCGCTGACTGTTCTCGGCATAAAGTGTCATTGTTATAGTGGTATTAATTCTACAACGCAGAACACGGATGATAGTTATTGTTTTCCAATATTAAAAATTATAGTTACATTTTTTTGCCAGCGTTGGTCGCGTGCGACGCCAATCTGGCATGGCATCCTTCTACCGAAAAGAATTCTGCTAGTGAAACTTTTCTTATTTTACGTACATAGTAAGCACCTATTATTAAGACAGGTGTTTGAGTATTGTTAATAAATAACTTCCTAGTGCCATATTTCATAAAATTTACTTGAAGTAAAAATTTATTAGTGATGTGCCTTTTTGTCGATTGGATAATTACAACGCGTTCCAAATAACAGTTAATCGAGTTACATCAATTATTAATTCCATAAAAAACATACTTTGTTTATTAATAAAATATTATCCCACGGAAACGCATTACCGGGATATCAAGTATCCTTGATATCCCAGTAATGCGTTTCAATTGCCTGTCTCAATTGAGATCTTTATCTATCTGTATGCCAAGTTTTATATGTATTCCGTTCAGCCGTTATTGCGTGATTGATTAACAGACATCCAAACATCTTCACAAATTCTTATAATATTAAGTAGGATAGCAGGATTAACCACTAATTTGTTTACAGGAAACTGTCCGATCTACGACTGTTCATCATCGGGTTTGGAGGCTGACTTCACGGGCGAGGAGGGCATCGTCACGGCATCCACTGGTGTCTTTGTGCTGGACCCCAATGATAACTTGGGTTAGTATTTACAGTGTGTAGACGACGCGTGCACGCTAACGCGATGTAAAGTATCTATGTAAAACGTCCGTATATTCGTGTTAGTCTTAAGGCTTTCGTTCTTGACCGTTTTTTATTAAATATTATATATTATATACGATTTAGGGTAATGTGGCAAAGCACTTACGCTGGTCGCTACGCCTTGCAAAATCAGTCCCACCCCGGCCACTAATGAGTGACCTGCGCGCGCTATGCGACATTACCGCCACGATTTCCTCTGTATTTTTATCTTCTATTTAATTATCCAATCGCTGAGACCCAGTCCTCGTCTGAATCCCTTACAAAGCGTTGGTCCACGAGCCAGATCACCAGTGATTGGATGCCTAAAAGTGCTAAAAGTGACACGGAGCTCGATGTTGTCATTCCTACCCCAAGAACGGCGGCAGCATCAAGACGGTAGTAACCTGTTGGAGTACCGGCGCCGTCCGCGTGCAGCAGACGCAGTGAAATCGAGTTCATCGCACGTAAAAAGCGTCTCGAACTCGAAGCGGCACAGGCTAATGCACGTATAGAAAAAGAACCGATACAGAAGCAGTTAGCCGCCGACATCGCCGCACTTGAAGAAGAACGTACCAATTGCAGTCGTAGAAGTGCACAGTCCATTTTCTGTAACGTCGGAGACAAAGTAGGTGTATGGATGCAGCGCAGTCATCTGGATGCCATCGAGTGCCCGCCCGCCACCGGGTCGCATCACGAGGCGCCGGCCACTGCCACGCCCACCGACATCCAACATTTATCCTGCGCACTGAAAGATGCCATTACCATCTCCGCCGGCTAGATGAACAACAGTGTGTTTTTGCAATAGAATTGGTTGGTTGAATAATAACTTTTACACAACACAATCACTTGCAATCACAATAATTTCTTTCGCGATTTCAAGTTGTCTCGCTTAATTTTCGGGTGCGCCTGACGACACATGGCTCAGAAGGTACCTCCTCGTATCTTTGGCCAATGAAAGTGGTCGTAAGAGATCGATCGTTTCCTATAAAATATCCATTTTTTTTCAAGATCGATCACAGAAGTAACCAAACTAGTTTCATCCTAGTTTGGTTACTTCTGTGATCCATCTTGTGTAAATTACTGCCTAAATTAAAGCCTTATAGGGAAGAGCGGGTGATCGTGCTCTTCCCTATGAAGGGAAATTTCCCGCCAGGCAGATCGTACGCCTGGGGACGGCCGGTCCGACTGATGTTCGTCGGACGTTATAATAGGGGTTAAAGTATGAAATTGCCGTTTTATTGCAATAGGTTCTTTGAATTGACATAGAATCTTCATGGTTTGAGGTTTTCGAATGAAACTTTTTTCAAATGGTTTCTATGATGTTCTTTTTTTAAAAAATGTGAAACATTTGAATATCGACTTTCAATTGTTTTTGTTATTCAATTTAGACAAGAAAGATGGATACTGCGAAAATTCGAGTGATTTTTGAATACGAGTTCCGACGCGGAACTAACGCGGCAGAAACAGCCCGCAATATCAATGCTGCGTTTGGAAAGGGGTCTACTAATGAACGCACCGTGCAATTTTGGTTTAAACGCTTTCGTGATGGAAATTTCGACTTAAAGAACGAGCCACGAGGAAGACCGCCCACACAGGTGAATAACGATGAATTAAGAGAGATAGTGGAAGCCGACCCTAGTAAAACTACCCAGGAATTAGCGGCATGGTTTAACGTTACCTTACCCACAATATTGACTCACTTGCGTCAAATCAATAAAATAAAAAAATACGAAAAATGGGTGCCTCATGATTTGACTGATCTGCAGAAAGAAACGCGTGTTGAAACTTGTGTTGCCTTGTTGATATTCAATATTCGATATTCAAATGTTTCACATTTTTTAAAAAAAGAACATCATAGAAACCATTTGAAAAAAGTTTCATTCGAAAACCTCAAACCATGAAGATTCTATGTCAATTCAAAGAACCTATTGCAATAAAACGGCAATTTCATACTTTAACCCCTAATATTTATGGTATGTCATGTGAAACATTTTGCTTGCGCGATGTAGGAATGTTGGAGTTTATAGTGCGCGCGCAGAGTTGACATGTGCTCGCCACAGCCTACTGACAGTAGACATCTTCGTATGATTTGATCGATTGAGACTAACCAATGACACGTGTCGTTCCAGTGGCGGCATTATCGTGCACCGAGGGCGGCATCCACCCGGTGTGGCTTCTGTACCTGGCCATCGCACTCGGCGTCATGTTCTTGGTCATGCTGCTCGTCAATTGCTTCCTCTGCACGGCCATGACCTGCTCCTGCGCCCGGACTGATGTGAGTTGGACACTTCGGCATTATACCACTATAGTGCAGCGTCTGCAGCATACCTTCACTAGGTTTGGCTCCCATCGCACTCGGCGTCATGTTTCTGGTCATGCTGCTTCTCAACTGCTTCCTCTGCACCGCCATGACCTGCTCCTGCGCCCGGATTGAGGTGAGTTAGTCACTTCAGCATTATACCACTATAGTGCAGCGTTGGCGGCATACCTTCACTAGGTGCGGATCCCATCGCAATCGACGTCATGTTCCTGGTTATACTGCTCACTCTTTACTGCCGTGACCTCCTCCTTCGCCCGGGCTGATGAAAGTATACAACACTTCGCATTACACAACTGTCATGCAGCGAGGGCGGTATACACCCGTACCCGGTGTGAATGCTCTACCTGGTTCGTCATAAAGCGGCGAATACCATATACGGAGATTTAATAAGATTAGGAACATTTCTACGTGACCAGAAACGCCTTTTCTAATAACAACCTTTATAACGCAATATTATTATGGCAAAATTAAGTTACTGTATTTCATGTAGGTAGAGATAGCTCGTCACCCTCTTTGGAATAGAATATTTTTGTCGTAATTCAGCATTACTTTCAATAAAATTTTACTTACAGCAGGATTTAACTTACCTTTCGTAATCGACTATTATTATTGTTTTTTTTAGGTTATAGAAAAGGATCCATCAGTAGTTGAAGACTATGATCCGTACAGAAGTTGGCACGGAAGCCAGTACGGTAGCCGCTACCCATCGTCCACGATACACTCCGCGAGGTAACTTCCACAACAACACTTACTGCATGGTATTTAGAACTGTTTTTGAACGTATACAGTCGCTGCTCTGGGTTTGGCTTTCATTGAAGTAAGCGTTATGTCTATCAGGAATAATTAGCAGCTGTAAGCTAGTGTAATGAAGATCATTTTAATATTAACTTTGCTTTGCTCAGCTTGAAAATGTAGCTATTAGCTAAACTGGACATCACGCTTCGAATTTTTTTATTATTGTTTTTTACTTTATTTATTATTTTCTGATTTAATCTCCTCTTTATTCAGTTCCAACCTTTCTTAAAGTATCTTTCTTTACCGTTATTGGCGCAATACTCCAGTACCTATGAAGCTTATTTTGATTGTCTCATTTTAAAAGATCTTGTGATCATAATAAAATTCTTGCCGTTATTGTATCCAAATTTCTCGCCAAATAAGTGTCACATGTCAGAAATAACGATTCTCATCACAAAAAATGTTATTAACAGACTTTAGAAGAACCCATCGAAAAGTCAAGTCATATTTTCACAAAAAATGTTAAATACATGCACTTACCGAAGAGAAGTTTGGGCAAATTAACGTCATGAGCACAGGGACTGAGCTGAGGCCTAATTGTGTGCACCAAATGCTGTCTGAATCCTGACGTTTGCAATAGCAATTAGTAATGAAATGAACATTAAGTACATGCTCAATAAATGCTGTATAAATCATCTGCAATACATGTAAAGGCCATTGATAATGATGATGATATTTAGACGATTGGAATCGTTCAGGATTTGGTGCCCGTAATATAGGAGCTGAACCCAAAGCGGCGACTAACTAGCTTCTTTAAAAATAAGCAGAAAAGAGAACCTGTGTTATTCCCCTTCCAGATCTGTCTCGGACAATAGCGACCATTACGCCATAGTGCAGTCGCGGCCGGGCAGTCGACATTCCGGCGTCCATCGAGCTAGGCACTAACTGATGCAGGTATATTTTACGACCACCTCGATTCATAAATCATATTGATTTATTTTACGACTCTCACATACATGTGTAGTAAGACTCTTGGGTACAATTCTCGACTATATGTCGGGAACAGTTTGGGTACTTACTTATTTTTGAAAATGCTATGGTATATTTTGTGTGAGTATTTGTGCTTGGGTTTGTACGAGTATAGCTACTGTTTGTTTAATGACTATTGAAGTGTCCATTCTTATGTTATTCAGAGTCATCACTAGAAATTAAACTCATCAGCGTCACATACGCTTAAAATTTCACAGGGTTTTGTGCATACAACAAAAACTTGTAAATTCATAATTCAGTTTTTTTTGTGAATAAATCATTTGATTTTGTACCTAACCCAAAAGTGCATTGCTTACTGTCATTTTCTATACGTATACCTACTTTAGTTACAGTTACCTTCAGTGGAATGTCACATCAGATATATTTACCTATATCAATTAACTTTTAACATGTGCCATTTACTTTGTACCTTTAGTAACTTGTAGAATATTCTTTGCGCAACGAATCCGTCCAGGTATTATTTTAGTTACGCTTTCTGATGAAAATGCTTGATATTGTACTAGTTCGTATTGACGCCTTGTCTCTTTCTATTGTACGTCTAACTGTTGCTAATAATAGAAAAGGACAACGCATATTAAATTACACCTATTAACAATGCATTATAATGATTTTATAATATGGGGACCAATAGTATCTTAAGTAGTCGAGATCTGTTTATTTTTACTCCGAACTATATACGGTTGTTTTTTATGTGAACATTATTCTTTTATTAGTACCCTAGGATAATAGAAAATAAATAATTAATTAATTGCATAATATTATGTTTAGATTTACAAGTAACCACGAAATACCACATCAACTCTGTGAATATAAATATTAGTTATTTATTAGCAACTAAGTAATAAATATTAGTTTTAGTTTAAGTCACCTTAAATCATTTCAAAGTACCTATCTTATGTGAATTTGGGTGGGACATGCCTAGGTAGTTTTAGGGGTTTGTATATTTTCTGTAACGATCACTTATAATTATGATTCTGATAAATATCAATGATAAGAGTTAAATAACAAATTGTGCTCAATATTTAAGTCTTCCAAATCACAGTGCTTTGTATTCAGCATCACACGTCACAGAATCTGATTCCTAGATACTTAGTGGATTTTGTAGTACGTACTAATTGTACCTAATTGTGACTGTAATTAATTAAAAATGTTTAACAATAATTTCAAGTATATTATTTAATTACTAGGATCCGCAATATTTGAAACTACAGATGTGCACACAGTGGGTATAATATATATTCTTAAAATAGTGTTTAACACGATATTCAATCTTAATTAAGTGGGTATTTATTGAAGAGAATATTACTGATTGCACATTGAAATTCATGGAATTTATTCCTTGACATAAAATTTATATGTTCGCATGTTACGATATCAATATTATCCTTCCAAACTACGTAAGATACAACTAATAAAATTAATTTAGGTGTAGTAGATACATAAAATTTACATTATTATACAGATAAACGATAAATATAAATATTTACTAATAAATTCATAACACGCAGTAAACTAGGTACCTACATACTTAAACTAAAAGGTACCAGATGTCTGGACTAGACCTTAACTATAAAATGGTAACAAATAGGCGGGTGTGCTAGGTTTCAATTTAAGAGTATGATTGTCTGGTAAGTATACACGGTTACCCAAAAACGCGCAATCCCTGAACCACATTAATTAAAAGTTGTCATTTACAACAACTTCTAAAAAAAATTTTTGAGATTTCTATTTTTTCAATATTTTTTACTACAAAATTTGTTGACAAACTCTAATCGGGTATTTCAGAAAATTTCTCAAATTTGACGTACCTAACTTTGAAGATTTACGTGAAAATTACCGGTTCTTGCTCAAAAATATATGCTCAGCTCATTCAATGTAGGTAATAATTTAGATTAGATAAAAATACATATTTTATACTTGGTTAAAGTTATAGAAACAGGTGATTAAAACCTACTACGGTTGTCTATGGCACTTGCTCTATTGACTGTCTGGGTCGGTGGGGGGTTTATTGGTCCTTGTGCTCCAGCACTTTCTTAGCGACTTGGTCGTAGAGGGAGCGTTTATAAATACGCGGCTGACCTTTGTGCGGGTATGGGCTGAATGTCGTCTCGTCGTCGAACCATTGCGTGGTAGGCTGAAAAAAAATAGATAATATAAGAATATTCTTCATTGTACACACCAGAAAACAATTAGGGCGCTTACACACGAGCGGCGCGTTGCGAACGACTGTGCCGCCCGTGTATAAGCGCCCTTACAGAGAAACAAGTTACAAAAGAAGAGATACGATTGGCAGCCTTATTGCTGATAGCAATAGTAATACATAATAAAATACATTACTTATTAGTATGTCGTAGGTAAATATTATTGACTAACGGATAAAAAATAAATATTAACAAAACAAAAATGTTTACAATAAATAAGATATATTAACCACGACTATAGTCAACAGCACGCCAATTTTTCATTTAGATGTATTTTCTCTACAAGTAAACAAAAGTGCTAGAAATGATTAATGAATGACCTAGGACAACTTAGGACAGCAAACAACTTATCGCTTTCCGTATTTTATTTGTTTACATTTAGGGAACAGTCATCAGAAACGGAATACACCTACAAAGGTTCGTTCTACTCAATTCTGTTTAGATAAGAAAGTATTTCTAGCTTTTTCTCAAAAATTACAAGACTTGCCTAATTTTTCAATGCTTTACGTCGCTTCAGAGTCTAACTCGGGTCTTTTAGCCCGTAAGCCTTTCTAGCCTTAAGTAGGTATTTATTTTTTTAGACTCATATTTCAAAATTTTTACTTTTTCCTGTTATTACATACGTAACGCCACAAAAATATATAAAAGCTGGACCGAGTTTCATAAAAGACATTTTTGTCAAATTCTGACCGTTTTGCGCCACAAAAGGCGCGGCTCGCGTGGTCATACTACCAGTGCAGGAGTTAATTTTCACTTTAAGAATGCGATCTTGTTATAGTGCTTAGGTTTTTTTATTAACTAAGGAGCACCAACAAAGTGCACAATGACATGCAACTTAGTCTTTGTATGTACAAAATAACTTTCTAAGCCCTATTGCATTTCTATTACATGTGTAATGTAAACTTTCTTTAAGTTGATAATAAAATTTATAAAACCTCTAAAACAGATCCACGTAACGAAAATTTGAAATAAGCATAAATATCTTCTTCTTCATTGACTCGACAGAGATACGAAGTGCATCATCATCATCATCAGCCATTTGACGCCCACTGCAGGACATAGGCCTCCCTCATGGTTGTTTAAACGAAGCGCATGAAAAGCTGAATATGACGTCATCTGTGAGAACTTATCGCTTTATCGCACAGAGCTAAGCATGACGCAAATCTGAAATCGAGTGGGTGATGCGTTGGCGTCTGTACCTTGATTACGAACTTACGATGTACATATCTAACGATTAAATATAGTTGTGTTGTGTTTAAATGTTATGTTTAAATTGTCACTTAATAAGACTAGCTAATTTTTACGAAAAAGTTAATATTTTGCTTGTAAATACTTAGTGAGAATGTACGAATACCAATAAAAATTGTTGCTAAAAGGATTTCAAGGCCGTCGCTGTTACCTACCTTCGTCTAATTCAGTGTGAAGGTTTCATAGGTAATTATGCATATACAAGCTGAACACACAAGACTAACACAATTATTGAAAAGTTTACAGGGTTTGCCTTCCCTTTGGAGTACGTATTTGTCAATCAAGTTATTCGTTTAAGTTATATAAAGATTATCCTAAAACCATAGTAGATACGATTAGATTAGATTCATGCTCTTTATTGCGCACCATACATAATGAAGATACATGAAAAATCTGTAATATCTAAGTAACATAGTAACACAACAACTGGCGGCCTTATCGCTAAAAGCGATAATAGTATAGGATCTACACAGAAGCGAGATGGAATGGAGTTTCTTTGTTAGCTTCTTCTCCACATAATCCATTAATTGTGAAACTAACAACTTTGACGTTTATTAAGTAAACATTCTGTTTTTACAATGAATAAAAATATTTGAATTGAATTGAATTGAATGCTAATATAAGTCTATCTAATAAATCAAAACGGGTTCTGGCACTAGAAGTAGGCATTCGACTTGGGGGACAGCACAATATAATTAGCTGTGCAGATGATGTCGCCGTGATCAGTCAAAGTGAGGAAGACGTGAAAGAAATGGCAAGAGTGCTCGAAGTGGAAGCTGCAAAGGTGGGCCTCAAATAAGCCAGGAGAAGACGGAGTATCTCCACATGATACGCCCTAGTGACCCAAACGAGTCACGTAAAAACCTTCAGGTAGGAAGTACAACCTATAAAGATATTGCGAACTTGAGTACCTAGGCTATACTATGACGGACGCTAATACCCGAGAAGGTGAGATCGAGGTTAGGGTACAGAAAGCGCTGAGGGGCTCCGCAGCCCTCGACAAAGTGCTCACGTCCAAATTTCGAACAAGAAGAACTAAACTACGCATCTATAAGACGGTCATGAGACCAATCCTTATGTATGGATGCGAAGCTTGGACGCTGACACAAAAAGAGGAGAGTAAACTCCTGGTCACAGAACGAAAAATTATGCGAAAAATCTTTGGCCCCTTAAGATGCGTAAATGGCTCACGGAGGATCCGCAAGAACGCCGAACTCAAAAACCTGATGGCCGAGCCCAACATAATAGGAGAGACAAAATCCGCAAGACTCCGATGGCTCGGCCACGTGGAAAGTATGGGAGAGGATCGGGCTGCAAGAGCATATGAAGGATGTCCCCAAGGGGACGCACCAAGTATCGCTGGAAAGACGCGGTGGAAAGCGACCTGCGTGAGCTCCAGGTGGATGATTGGAGGGAGGCAGCGCAGGATAGGGAAAGACGGCGTATTTTGGTTGCGGAGGCTAAGATCCATTTTGGGTCTCTGAGCCAGAATGAATGAATGAATAAATCAATCAACACATTTATGTTGATTGACATAATTGTGTTGATTGATTCAATTATGTTTGAATTGATTTATTAGAAAGACCTATATTGCATACTGGCTACATTCCTCATTTTCTTAATAATGTTCCTAACTTTCTGAATATTATTCAGAAAATGAGGAATGTAGCCAGTATGAGGCCAACAAAATTTAAATAGACAAATAGAAACTACCCTGACTTTTTATCAGACTACCAGCAAAGCGATACTGCTCAATTACCTCCAATGTGAAGTTGAGGACGGTGGCGGGCGTATGGCGGGCATGGGGCACGGTGATGACGCGCTGCACGGGGAAGTAGCCGGCGTGGCTGGCGGTGACCTCATAGTGGCCGGGCGTAAGTAGCCGGTGATAGTCGCCGTATGTCCCTGAAAAGAAACAGAAAGCAATTAAAACTTAATCTTAAACATTAAAGAAATTGGCGCAAAGAATGAAAGGAAGCGAAAATTCTTATATTTAATTATTTTTCTGCAAGAAACATGGAAAATTGTAAGATACACTTACGTGACTCATATTTTTGTACACAGTTTTGAATAGTATGATTCCAATAACAACCATTTTTATTAAACCCAAGTTTTGGAATTTTGTACCTATTTACATCGAGTTTCTAGGGTTCCATAGTCAACAAGGAACCTTTATAGTTTTGCCATGTCCATCTGTCTGCCTGTCTATCCGCGGGTTGCTGACAGACAAACAGACAGACATGATACCGTTGTTTATGGCGCAAAAAACGTATATATCGACACTCAAGGGTATCATAATTTATAGGGTACTTTCTGTTAACCTAGAAATATGTTTTTTGGCATGCAATATCGTCTTATACTACAAGTACCTACAGGGAAACTGAAAACAATACATTTGTAATTTAATCATAAAAAAATGGTCTTTAAAGTTTGGGAAAAGCTCGGAAAAACTGTGAGACTCGATTATTTATAATGTAAGTACCTACAAATTTGTACGGAACCCTCGACTTCGACTCGCACTTGTGCGTTTTTTTTATGTAGCCTATATACCTCCCACTGCAGGTCACAAGAGAGAAGCTTAATTACCACGCTTGCCCACCGCGGATTGGCAATTGTTTTTTAAGTTAAGACAGTCCGGACGGAAAGACAGAAATAAAGCGTAGTCGCAGTTATAGGAGCCAACGACACCTCCCGTTGGCTACCTTCGGGTAAGGACGCTCAGAAACGACCTTTGGGCGTTTTGGGTCAAAGTGAAGTCGTGAAAGTCGTCTGGTTCAGAAGAAAGTATTCTCTATCTAGATACCTATCCTGTATTCTAATTCGCGATCATATTCCAGACGGCACGGACTATATTGAACTCGTCCACTTTCGCAGTTTGGTCCATTATGTGAGTTAAGTGTAAGTGGCCCTTTATTACCATTCTTTATTAAGTGCAATTGAGCGTATTAGTGAAGTAATTTGAGGCATCCAACCTCGGAATTCCAGGAAAGTGCATCGGTTTGTGTTGTCATATTTTATTCGTTATTAATTTTTACCATGTAAAACTTCAGCTGACAGAACTCGCTCAGAGAGGGAATAATGCAAGACCTGCTAATTGGAATTGGATTGGGTCTATAAATAGGACAAAGACTTAACCTAACCTATCTAGAACGCGTAGTGCTGCGTTCGAGGATTGACAATTTTGTCGGCAACTAGGCATCATCTAAACCAACTATCAGCACATGTTGCCCTGTCAATTTTGCGTAGTTGTTGATCAATTCCAAGGCTGACTCACACTACTCGTGCGGCTCCATTGTGGCTAAAGAAGGAACGGAATCAACGGAATATGACACCATCTTGAAGGAGTTATTGGAGATTGTTCTTAACGTGCATATGACGTCATCTCAGTGGAGTCTGAGAGTCAATGGAGCCTGGGCGTGAGGCGTTTGCAGGATACGGAGCTCCCAGCTTTCTTGGCCTCGTCACCGGGGGTGTTGGATTTCGTCACTAGCATTTTAAATTTTAATGGTAGCGAGTTTCGCATCCCTTTTGCGGAGGAGGCCTTGGAGTTGTGGCAGGCCCGATGTCCTGGGAGCGATCTGCCTGAGTATCCATAGTGTCAGCGCCCTTGGGATGAGGTCATATGCAAGTCCACTTTTGATGATCTCGTCGGTCAGAGCGCAGGTCCAGAGATTGCACGTTTGCGCGTATAAAGTACATGTTCAAGTAAAGTACATGTTGTGCTTCTCTCGAGATATAAATTGATCTACAGCATAATAAGCTCACTTAGGGCGAGTCAATAGTATTAATCTGCTGCGTTGTGTTTGTGTGGCGTTTGTGATTACAGTCACCTCATGTAAGTACTGTAATGGAAAGAAATTCAAGCTAAACCATATAATTTTCAATATCGAAGAATTGGCAACAATCAATTAATATTGCGTTCTACCGACGATAATAACGCCTGCAACTTTCATACAAGCAATCTGTACTAAACGCTGTATGTTGCTTTCGGACTTACACAGGCATTTCGGAATCTAGCGTGTGATCAAACGTCACTCTTAATTTATTTACGAAAATGCAGCGCTCACCACTTACTTTGCGCTCACCGCCTTCTACAGTAGCTCCTCAAAAGGGAGACGGTCAAGCAAATACGCCGGTTCCAAGTTCCCAGGGAAGCCTTGCTACACCTGCTAAGGACAACAACGCTTCTAAACGTTCAGCAAAGCGTCCTGCGGTTTCATCACCTTCTGAAACGAGATGCGCGCCCGTGACCAAAGATGAGGTCTGTCAGATTGTAAGAGATGTTTTCCAGTCAGAAATGAATACGCTTGTTAATCAAATCACAGCTAATATGTCAATTTGTTTTGGTAAAGAACTAAAGTGCCTAAAGAACGAAATTTCTGAGATGAAGGAATCTATGCACTTCATAAACCAGCAGTATGAAGATTTTAAGACTCAGCATCATTCCGCGATTAAATCTATCCAGGACATTAAAAGCGAAAACACCAACATGCAAACATCTTTGACAAGCTTAACCAATAGAGTCAATCAGTTGGAGCAACAAGCTAGAATCTCAAATATTGAGATACAATGTATTCCTGAAAAGAAGTCCGAAAATCTGATTGCCATCGTAACCTCACTGTCTAAGGTCATACAATGCAATATTAAACCCGAAAACATTATCAAATGTACTCGAGTTGCCAAATTCGATCCCACCGGCTCCCGTCGTCCCCGATCTGTGGTTGTTCAACTCAGCTCTCCAAACGTACGCGATCAGTTTCTCGCAGCAGCTATGACTTACAACAAGTCTAAGAAGAACCACGAAGATAAACTTAACTCCACAGAAATCGGAATCGCGGGAGAAAAACGTCAAATATATATAGTAGAGCATCTTTCACCCAGCAATAAAGCTCTACACGCCGCAGCGAGATTAAGGGCCAAGGAAATCGGCTATAAGCACGTATGGGTGAGGTACGGGAAAATATACGTACGCAAAACTGATGACTCCGACCGTATTGTGATTAAAGACACAGCTTCGCTTGATAAAATTATCTGATTTTGTTAACATCGGTTTGTTTCGGTTAAACTTAATTCTACGCATGTTGTTTCAATTTATAATTTTTTAAATTCAATTCAGTAAAAATATATTATCAGAACGTGCGAGGACTTCGTACAAAAACACTAGACTTTTTTAGAAACATGAGCAGTAGCAGGTATGACATAATTATACTAACCGAAACCTGGCTGAATGATGGCGTGCTTAGCACTGAGTTGTTTGACCAGGGCTTCACTGTTCACAGGAGGGACAGGCTAAGCAGCAATAAAAAAGACGGAGGGGGTGTTCTCATCGCGATTCACGAACGGTTTAATTCTAAACGCGTTAAATCTTGGGAAAGCGTTTGTGAAGATTTATGGGTTACTTTTGAAGTTAAGAGTGGAAAAACGATAAATAAATATGCTCTATGTGCTGTCTACCTACCTCCTCCTGTTACCAGAGCTACTTTGGAAACTTTTTTGGATAACTGTAATTCGGTTTTAGAACAGACAAATTTACCTAAGTGCATAGCAGGAGATTTTAACATTGGTTGCATAGACTGGAACTTGGCCGGTAAGCCCTCATATAGTCTTCCTGTAATAGCGCAAACCTTGCTTGACTTTAGTTTTCTAAATGGCTTTCGGCAAATCAATCGTCTAGTTAACAAAGGTAATAGGACCTTAGATCTGGTATTTACAGATATCGTAAACTGTAATTCGAACGAAGCTACCAACCCTCTTAGTAAGATTGACCCTCTCCACCCTCCTTTAAGCATTGACATTCCTACCAAACACCTACGCGGTCTTTCTCAGAACTCTAGCAACAAAAGACATAACTTTTATAGAGCCGATTGTGACGAGGTTAACAAAGCTTTGCACAATGTAGACTGGGCGTCAATCCTCTCACATTGCAGCGACGTTCATCACATGGTTAATAATTTTCAGGAGATTATTAGAAGCGTTATAGAGACTTTAATACCTATCAAAGCGAATAAAGACCAGCATTTTCCACAATGGTTTTCTCGTGAATTGATAAAACGGTTAAAGGAAAAGGAAAGAATAAGAATTAGATTTAAGAAGTATAAGAATCCTTTAGACGAGCTTGAATTAAAACTCTTGAAAAGGCGTTGTGAGAAATTAAAAGCGACTTGTTACAGACTATACCTTGAAAACGTAGAATCAAGCATCAAGAAAAACCCTAAAATATTTTGGTCCTATATCAAGGCAAAGAAAAACAGTGTTAGCAGGTATCCATCTACGATGTCATACAATGATCAGAGTTCGGAAAGTGGTACTGAGATTTGCAACATGTTCGGTTCTTTCTTTTCATCTGTTCATTGTAATGGACTCTCGTCAGATGCAGCTGATAATTTTGCTCAGTACAATTCCTCCGACTCTATTTCGTTTATTGAGATTACCAAGGATTCTCTACTGTTAAAGCTTAGGAGTCTTAACATAAAAATGGGTGCTGGTTCGGACGGTATTCCTCCCATATTTATCAGGCAATGCGCCACAAGTCTCGTTAAGCCTCTATTGACCATTTATAATGCATCATTAAGCTCGGGCGTTTTTCCCGAGCAATGGAAGATTGCTAAGGTAGTCCCGATTTTCAAGAGTGATGACAACTCTATTGTAAACAACTATAGGCCTATATCAATTCTTTGTACTTTTGGAAAAATATTAGAATCCTTAATCTGCCCGGTCCTTCAAAATTATTTTCAAAAATACATCACTATTCACCAACATGGGTTTGTTAGAGCAAGGTCCACTGGTAGTAACTTAGTCACCTACATTGATAATGTCATAAAAGCAGTCGATGAGGGCAAACAGGTCCACGTAATCTACACTGATTTCAGCAAAGCGTTTGATAGAGTACCTCATTCAATCCTAGGCTCTAAACTCTCTGCATATGGCATTACAGGCCCTCTATTCTGTTGGATGTTATCTTATCTAGACAAAAGGTCTTTCTATGTTGTGGTGAATGGATTTGAATCCACAAAGTTTCACATAGTATCGGGAGTTCCACAAGGCTCTCATTTGGGACCAGTATTATTTAATTTTTTCGTTAACGACATACCAAATCGTTTACGATACTCTACTCCTTTTTTGTATGCAGATGATTTAAAACTATTGAAAATAGTAGACACAGTTTCTGATGCAAAAGGTCTGCAAATTGATCTGGATCACATTGTTTCGTGGTGCAAACAAAATGTCATGGATCTCAATGTCAAAAAATGTTTCCATATTAACTTCACCAGAAAAATTAGCAATATAATCACATTCTCGTACAAATTAATAACATTAATCTAGTTGAAGTAGATACTATTCGTGACTTGGGAATTTTACTGGACAAAAAACTCACTTTTGTCCCTCATATAGAGGCAATAGTCAATAGGGCATCCAGAACCCTGGGTTTCGTCCTTCGAAACGTCAAAGCCTTTCGTGACTGTAAAACCAAAATACTACTGTACAATTCTTTGGTTCGTAGCATTCTCGAGTACGGCTCAGTAGTCTGGCGACCTCATTACGCTACACATATTCTGAGAATCGAAAGAATACAAAAACGATTCATGTGGCACATGGCGTTTGCCAAAGGTGAAGCCAAAAAACTGCGAAGCTACAAAGACAGACTCACTAGGTTTAAAATGATAAGTTTAGAAAAACGCAGAGATAGTCTAGATTTAATGTTTTTGTACAATATTTTAAGAAATCATTTTGACTGCCCACAACTTCTCAATAAATTTATGCTCAAAGTTCCTTGCACATACCCCCGTAAAGTAATTCCTAATCCACTATCAGCTCCGTATCGAAGAACTGTGATGGGACGAAACTCACCGATTCCACGTCTGTGCAACCTCTACAATAAATTCAGTAGCATTTTAGACGTGCACTCTGATTCTCGACATTGTTACCGGAAAAAAATTACTGCACATCTTATGTCTAACAATCTCTAATTTGCGTTATAGTAACTCTATATTATTATTATTAAGACAAGGGATGATCAGCCAGTCTATATACATTCGTAAAGTAATACTAGCTATAAGTACTTGTTTATTTTCTATGCATGCGGTGTTTATCTGTAATTAGTTGTACATCTAGTTTAATACAATATCATTTTTCATTTAGCATGTAAGGATGTCGCAACTGTTGATAAACCAAATAAATAAATAAAAATAAAAAAAAAATAAAAATAATCTATCTCTGTGCCAAATTTTATTCAGATTCATTCAAACGTTCTGATTTGATTATGTAACAAACATTCATCGCTCGTAGCCCCGGCTGCCTGAGTGATCTTAAACGATCACGAAGGTTAAGCAACACAGGGCGCGTTCAGTGCATGGATGGGTCGCCGTCTATGCCTAACGCTAGTGGCATTTTTCCGAGCGGTTCCGTGCTTCGCAAGGCACGTTAAGCTGTTGGTGCCGGCTGCCGTCGATAGATGGCAGTCGTTAAGCCAAGTCAGAGGCGGCTTGACAACTTCTGACAGTAGACGAGCCACTAGTCTACAAGCCTCCACCAATCCGGACTTGGCCCCCGTGGTGGAGTATGGCCTATACCTTCCTCAGGGAAGAGACCCGTGCCCCTCGGTGGGGACATAATGGGTTGATGATGATGATTCATCAATTCAATTCAATTCAATTCAATTCAATTCAATTCAATTCAATTCAATTCAATTCAATTCAATTCAATTCAAATCAAATATTTTTATTCATTATAAAAACAGAATGTTTACTTAATGAACGTCAACCATCCACCTAAAGTTTTGAATTTAAGCAGTAATGCCCATTATAAAGAGGTATCGGATTTCGATACCTTTTTGTAGATCTACATTTACCTGCAAAATTCGTAATCGGGAAAACAAAAGAAAGAAAAGTGTAAGTTTCCAAAACAAAGATTAGAAATAACAGTAGTAAATTGTAAACTTGAATGAATGAAAAATTCTTTGTTGTACTAGGACAACTTTTTACAAAGGCGAGCTTAAAACTAAATAGTATCTTCTTCCACCTAACCCACTTTGATGTGGAGAGTGGATGGGGTAGTGCCAGAATATAATTATGGGTGGGAGCGATTTATTAAATAAAGTAGGTGTTTCATTACTTACATACTATCATTATTATAATTTGAATACACATACGTAAAGTAGTACGTAAAATATAATACGATAGTAAAATACGTATTTATTGAAATATACATACATACCATTCATAAGTGTTACTTACATACATATGAAATAACAATATAACTACAGAGATACAGCGACAGACGACAGCGGTGGTAGCCTAGTGGGTAGAACATTGGACTGGGAAGCGAGAGAACCAGGTTCGATTCCCAGTGCGGGAATTACTTTGTTTTTTAAGTTATGTACATTTGTTAAGTTATAGTACCTAGCTATACCACTCGCTAACTGTGAAGGAAAACATCGTGAGGAAACCTGAGTATCTGAGCTATTCACATACCTCAGCGCTTGAAATAGCCCATACCCTCTCTCTGAGAGAGGGCCTGTGCCCTACAGTGGGACGTATATAGGCTGCTTATGAACTACATAAATACTGGATACTGGAAACTTCGTAGATTACATTCTGGAAACTTTGCAGATTATTCACGGTAAATATCGCTTCATTATGTATGTCGTCAACCAACATAGAGTTTTAAAAACAATCGTAGAGTACAATATTGAGAGTGAATACCAATTCATATTATTTCTCATCACAAAAGAGAAAGGTTTACAACCTTACAACGAATATGTAGGTAGGTATTATCGTAGTAGATCCATATCAGTTCATACGATATTGTACTTAAAACGGGGTGTTGCATATATGTCCTTTGAAGCCTAAGGTTGTTATTCTAATCAATAAAAATAACTTATCTCGAACGAATAGTAACTTTCAAGGATTTGCGATAGTCACAGTTATACGTTTAATATTAATTACCTTAATTTCCGTTTACCGATGACGTTCATTTTGAGTTTACCTAACAAAAATCGCGATTAGACCCGTTAATGTATAACTAGTGTTTGGTCAGCCTAAGAATGCCGATAACATTTTATTTCAATTAAAAAATGCAATAAACACAGCAAGTTAAAAACAAAAGTAAAACTAGACATGTGTTGTTTATGTTTACTATTTTTTTAAAGCTGTCGTCGGCTTTCTTTTAATTACACAGTATAAAACAATTTATGTACATAAAGTCAGTGCCTCACTTGGCCACTCATATTTGACAAATATTAACCAACCATGGCCGGCTTTTCTGACGAATCTTTAGCACTGATTTTGTAAAACCTGCAATGTATTACAAATCGTCGGCAAGTACGCGCATACGAATAGCCAAGTGCAACGGCAGCGTAATAACTTTATTTACCTGTAGTGACATCGTGGCGAATAGGCCTGGGCACTGATCCGGTGATATTGACGACCGAAATGACAGCATTCTCTATGAAGCCGGAGTTGTCGGACACGATGCCACGGATGCCCCCGTGAGCAGCCCAGAGGAACTCTATGAGAGCCTCGCGATTCCTCTCCCATTCCTTCTCGAGGACACTGGCCTTGGGGTACTTTTCGCAGCCCAGTTCTAGAGTGATCTCGAACGCGTTGGTCGCTAGATAGTTGAAGTCTTGCATTCCTGGTAGAGAAAGGGATTGTTGAGATAAGATAAAAAACCGGCCAAGTGCGAGTTGAGGCTCAGACCTTCTCTCAAAGAGAGAATATGGGCTTAATCACCAGCCATGCCCACCGCGGATTGGCAATTTCAACCGCTGAGGTATGTGACCACCTCAGACACTCAGGTTTCCTATTTTCCTTCACCGTTAGCGAGTGATGTTGCTACTTAACTTCACAAATGTACGTATCTTAGAAAACCAAGTCATTGGTACATGGCGGGATTCGAACCCACGACCTCCCGAATGACCTCTAGATAGAGAATACCCGCTAATACGTAGTGTTTTCTTTCATGCAGCTCGAGACGCTTAGCGAGAGCCGGACTCACACTTGGACAGTTTGTATTATTATGGGGGTTGCACTATAATCATACCAAGTTTAACCATGTGTGTGTTGCCGTTTTTACAAAAGATAGGTAGAATATTCTTCACAGAAGAATTGAATAGAATATTGTACACAGAAATTACATTAACCATAGACGGAGACAAGAAATAAGTTAGAAACGAGTAGTCGGTGCGATTGAGAAACATTGTTACGAGTTGCAAAAATATATAAACTTACTGAAACCATACATAAATATTTGAATAAATAGACATACATACATACAATAGAGCTTTTTGATTTTTTTAACACATTAAACATTTGAATGAAAATTGACGGACAGATGAATAGACAGACATACGCCCCTGTCTAATAATAAGATCTCTTGGCCCCCTCCGTGTACGGCACTACTTTCGAGACTTCTCTAAATAAACAACTTCTACACAATACAACCACTTGTCCTGGTCCTAAACTAGGATTCCCTACGGTAACTAGGCAAGGACATCACAAACATGGAAACGCACTCAGCTGAGGCCTTTTGTACAAATGTACGGTGCCCCCAGTGGGAATCGAACCCACTACCTCGGCATGGTAATCAGACGTGATACCGCTAGACCAATGAGGCAGTCTAGACCTGTTATGATCTGTTATGTGCACTTATTAATCAGTGTAATGTAACCTGTGTAAAGACTGCACTTTGACATTACGTTGTATAATCTTTATTACGTTGACGCCTTAAATACTTGTTTGAGCGTACCTTTGTACTCTTTCTTTTGTGCATTATAGAACTAATAATAATTACTCGAAGAGAAAATATTTTTCTTTTCGCTGGGTGTTTATAAACTGACGTCCCACCCGAAAGCTACACATTCTAGGCACAAAAATAAATCAATTTTCCGTACAATTTAGCTGGATTTTTTTTTACGATAATGTCAAAAATGTTAGCGCATCCTTAATTTGCTCAACTTACAGTGGTCTTAGACCGCTAAGATCCAGATGTTTTGATACGCCAAGTTTGATACCTGTATGTTTTACCGTTTTTATGACAGCATAAATAAAAAAACGGCGAAAAAACAAATTTGTTGCATAGAGACCCCTAATTTTTTGCCAATTTTTTCATTTACTATTTGTTTGGTAATCCGCCGTAATAACACATATTTTGTGAAAATTTCAACTGACGCCCTTTAAAGATCGGACGGACGCGGACAGACAGACAGACGGACAGCGGAGCTACAGTAATAGGGTTTCGTTTGGCACCCTTCTGGTACCGAGCTATGATCGAGATGATGCAGAGAATACGTCACAAGGGTGTAGTCTCTTAACACTTATAGACCGGTCATTAGAGGTTCAAAACTAGGGTGTAGGATGCAAAAGATGGTGCAGTAGTTTTTATGCTTTTATCTCGTAGATACGGGTGCAACTAATGCAGAAAAATTTATCCTGTCTAATTTGTTGGAAAGTAATTTTTCACTAGGACGCACGGTGTAGAAGTTATGAGGGAGAAACAAAAAACCGGTCAAGTGCGTGTCGGGCCACGCGCAATGTTAAGGTTCCAAGGGTTCCGTAGAAAGAGGGTTTTTTTATCTGTTTTACAGAACTAACAACTTCATCGAAGTCATTTTCAATGGATTTTGTACGAAATTTTACTTTCATAAGTTGGTTGCCTATTTCTCGTTAACTAGTAAAGCCTACTTAGCCGTGATAGTTTTCTTTTCAAGTACATTATATGTACTACTACCCTGAATTTTTCAACCTAAAAAAAAAATTTTTTTCGAGGTTTTATTTTACCGTTTTGTCGGCGTTATAAATATGTACATCTAAGACAAATTTCAGCTCCCTAGTACTTACCGTCTCTGTGCTAAGCCGCGGACGGACAGACAGACAGACAGACGGACGGACATGGCGAAATTATAAGGCTTCCTTGTCTACTGTGGAACCCTAAAAAGTGTCAACATTTCGAGGTTCAGTAGCTGCCAATGGTGGTCCCGAGATATGTCATGTTACCATTTTTTATATTTAACTAGCAGTACCCATATAAACTACTACACCACCTTCTGCAACGTAGAATCATTCTAATGACTGGCCTATTATTTGAAAAACAGAATCTATCTAGAGCTAGCTAACGCTGATATAAGAGAGCATTGACAAGGCTATCTGTCGGTCACTAGACTGGCTTTGTTTCCCTTTCGATTTCGTGTTTTAAGTGTGTTTGTGAAATAGTTTGCGTCTCCTCAACCTTTTCTAAGCACACCTACACACAAATGAGTAGAGTAGGTACCTACTCGTGTAGGTGGTTAGTTATTTGTTGACGCGTCAAGCAGCGTCACACAGTAAGTAGATGTTGATTTATCTTCTCTTATTGGGTAAGTACCTATGTAAAAATGTCACAAAAACATAGAACCAGCTATAATTAGCTGTCGTGAACGCGTTCAACTCATGGTCAACCTGTTACTATGTATATAATAATACAAGCGATCTACAGCACAATGGACGGGCAAAGTGGTCTGGCCAGTACTTCCTGCACAAGGCTTAAATGTCATATAGTGTTTCTTTGCATGATAATTTTATTAGCTTTGTGGAATACTTATAAAATATCGTCTGTTCAGGATAGTACTGGAACATCTCCAAAATTACATGTTTTGAGTTAAGTATGCGGTTTGCCTAAAAAAATCATTTTCTATCTAGATCAATAATGGAATAAGTCAAAAACGGCTCTAACACTTCAATAAGTCTTAAAACCACTATGACGCTAAGAAAAATGTTAGATCGTTTCTAATTCATTATGAGGCTATTTCGAAAAGTTGAAAATGCCTTTATCTCATAACAGCTCATTTTGAAATGTTCTAGTACCATCCTGAACCGACGATATATACAGTCGACTGCGGTCAGCCTTTACAATTCAGTTGCAAAGTCACTCGTAATATAACCGAGTAGAGTGCACGGATGTAAATAATGATGTGCAAACGAAAGTGCTGGTGTTAAAACTTGACTTGAGAAAAACGCAATGAAACAAATGCGTAGCATTTCTAAATCCAAGGCAATTTGACTGTGAAAACCGAGAGGGAGTGGAAAAGCGCTCCATGTTTTCAGTTTTGACCTGTATTAATTAGAGGTAATTAATATATTAATATTAAATATATTAAATTTTAATGATCATCGCCGTTTAGACTGAATAGTGGCCCGAGACGTAATTTTATCTTTACACATGGCCGCGTTTTATAAAAGTACAATACATAGTTTATTATGATGATCCGATGTTGCAAAACCGATTAACCCACAGATTAAAAACTAGGAAGATTATGCTACGAATTGTCATAATAAACTATGTACTGTGTATTGTAGTTTTATGAAACAAGGCCCTGTAATTTTATGTTCTATACATATTTTAATGACCTTTTATACATATTATGACTTAAAAACGGCTCGACCAATTTGCGTGATCTTTAATTTGTTGGATTTTTCTCCGGCTCGAATCATCATCATCATCAGCCATTTGACACCCCCTGCAGGACATAGGCCTCCCTCATGGTTTTCCAAGCTTCCCGGTTTTGTGCCGCCCGCATCCAGCGACTCTCACAAGTATAAAGAACGTGTTGTGTTGTGGTTGGTTGTAAGTAGCCATCTCACCTCCTTTCAAGCTGTACCAAGCGGCCCCGTTAGTGACGCCTCCTTGCTTCCCAAAGTTGTAGGTGGCGGAGTCTTGGGAGTTGGTGACGTGGCAGCCGCGGCGGTTCTGCGACGCCATGTCGGCGTGGTTCTCCGCATAGGTCATAGCCAGAGCCCTGCGTAAGAAAGTTGGGTTAGGTTAGGTTATGTTTTAATCTATTACGTAGCACTAGAGCTGGGCCGCGGAGAATGCTCTCGCTTGGCGAGACGTTACAAATTGAATAATGATGTCTTCGTTCAATTCAGTCATTCATTACACTATAATACACAAATACCTATATTTAAAAAAAAATTATTCACACTTTTATCCAATTTTAAGTTATTGTCACGCGAGAACATATTCTTCCCGTCCATCTATTTACGTATAAGACACGTGGAGAAAGGGAAGGGGTCTTACTCATGTAACTTTTGCATACCTACATTGTATTTAAATAAAGCTTATTTTCTCTTACGTCGTGGGGACATAACGAACTCACGTAAGAAATTAATACTGATTTTTAAGTTACAGCTATTTGGATAGTTGTAGACAGTTTAAATACTTATTTTGGAAATCTTCTCCAGTACCTACCTGCCAAGGACTTTAAACCCGTGCTCTCCGGGGACACAGATGACAGGCCATATAAAGAACAAATTTTAATAGATGTTAGATTATTTTCAGACTAAGGAAATTACATCATAATACTCCTAGGAACTGGAGCCATGGATTTAGTTTAGCGCGCCGAATCCAAATGTTTGTATCTTCTTTATTTTGGATTACGTTAGGGGTAAATTGCCCCTAATTCTTGCTTCAAACCATCTCGCTCGCGCAACACCATGCTCATTGCTCTGTCTCTTTCGTGAACTGCAACTGTTCGACATAATCTCTGTAGATACTTGGCCGGTGCCATTTTGGTTTTATTTTATTTAAGAAATGCGTACGATTCCAATCGACATCAAGCTAATTTTGTTCGCTAACGTACAAACCTCTAAAGGTTTTCGATGGAAATTGGCACATAGCTAGATGTGTACTCATTACAAAAAGACACTTTAGTCCCAATATTTCGAGAGTATACACGTTAACCGAGCCGTTCTGTGCGTTGTATCCTATTTATAGCGCACTTTATTACTTACAACAGTTCGGGGATGCCCGAATCAGAAATCAAAATTTATTGCACCGTAGAGAATTTACATTCTGTTTGTTGAACAACGTACAACGTTAGCAGCTGCCTCGGGCATAGTAGCGAATAGTAGTGGTCAACTACACGTAGTGTAATAATATGCCAAATCAATGAAAACAATGTCAGAACTAAAATTGTATCATAACACAGAAACCAAAACAAAATCAAAGAAAGGATATTCTTTGTCCAATTCGTCTTAAAATGGTCTCTAATTTCTAAGCATTTCATGATGAAATGGACGAAGAATCACCGCACTTTGATTCTTATTTTAATAAATTACCTAAAGGTATCGTCGTCAGGACTAGCCGAGTACTCCGACACGGGCACGCCACTGCGGCTCTCATCATAAGGGTAGTTGGCCACCAGATCACCGCCGTGCATTGCCGCGCTCAGCACAAAGGGCACCGACATGATCCATCGCATCACGGCCCTGGTCTCCGGTTGCAGCTAGAAGGTGGACGAAACATTGCTGTTTGGAAAAATGCCTACAGTCGAAACCAGACGATTCATTCGCGAGAACGTTCTTTTTTTCACTCCTCGTTCACACGAGGTAGTCAACATGACAGAAAAATAACGGGAATACGCATTTTTTTCGAATGAAGAGTGCACCCGGTGTAACACGGGAGGCAAAATAGGATGACCGAATCCGAAAAACGTGTTCTGGAAAAATTCAAGTTACACGTTTTGTTCACCCTGTGTAGATGCTAAATCAAAGACGGACGAGAACGAAAGATTAAACAAACTTCATATAGAAAGAAAGCCTAACATGGAACTCATGTCTGTTTTCATCTTATATTACTGCCCACGCACGCAGATATCGTGTTTTCTGCAGGAGACCAGATTACAATAAAAAAAAACATACGTGTCGAAATGATTACCTTTTTTGAAGTAGGTTAAAAAAGAGATAAAAACACTCAAACCAAACATACTGGAGCAGTAAGCCGGTAGATGTCCCGTAGCAGATGATGGTTGTGCGCGATCCCCTGCCGTTCATACTCAAAGGTGATGGCATCCAAGTCTGGGAAGTTACGGTTCAGGTCCACCGAGTGATTATTATAGCGCCCAATTAAGTAGTCATCGCCGCCCTGAAATACATCTAAACTTTGGCCTTTGCATCTACGTAATGAGATGATTTATATAGCGTCCAGTGGTACCTTCACTCACACTAGATGCAGTGCCTGAGATGTTGCTTTTAGATAGATTAGGCTTGGCCAGCACATATACCATCTTGACATACATCCAGGGTGTTATTTATACAGACAACATTCCTCTAAAACACTCCTCAAAGGCAGTTTAAATAATCTGTGCTTATGTGTTTCTCTTTACCACAGACTATTTAAACTTCCTCTGACGAGTGTTTTAAAGAATCGTGTTTTTATAAATAAGATCCTTAGTTTACAATAGAGACGAGAGAATGTTTTGTAGCACTGTGAGACTATCTTAAACTTTCACACGGACATGATACAAAACAGATTATATTATGGTATAACTTAGATGGAAT
The DNA here is from genome assembly GCA_963969515.1 of Yponomeuta evonymella. NCBI lineage: Eukaryota > Metazoa > Arthropoda > Insecta > Lepidoptera > Yponomeutidae > Yponomeuta > Yponomeuta evonymella. Next base: position 12,386,417 of record OZ018349.1, read on the forward strand.
GCTCTTTATGGGTTTTGTAAAGTAGGTGTATTCGGCTGTGACTTTTTACAGGCGGTGAAAATCTAAGCGAGAGCCGTTTTTTTGTAAAATAATTTTGTATTTTTCTAGATCAATTTTAACAAAAGTTGTTCAGTATAATGGAGTAAAATTATCCCTCAATCGCTTAAAATTTACAAATCAACATCATGTGGTGAGGAAACCTTGAGGAAACCCCACCAGGTCTGTTCAGAACTACAAAATTAAAAAAGAAATGGTGCCTTAAGCACGTACAAAGAATTGCGACATGCAAAATAAAGAGCTTTGTTTAAATATTTATTAATCATTTACTTAACCACCAGAGAGCTATTTAGTAGATACATACCACATCAGTGGCGAGTTGCCAACCATCTGGATTCATGGAAGGCAGCAGATGGATCCGAGTGTTGTGGATAAGGGATCTGATGTGGCGGTCATGATTCATATATTGGTCGCAAAGATAGTTGGCCAGCCCAAGCAACAGTTCACGACCCAGCACCTCGTTCCCATGTATATTGCCAACGTATTTGACCTCAGGTTTATCTGCCACCGAGATAAAATAATTAGTAATTCTTAAGAGGGTATATAAGAAAAAGTTTATTCATTTAATTTAATTAGTTACTCACAAGGTTGATGGAATCCAGGCTTATCGGAGAACTCAATCACATACAACGGGACACCACGTACAGACGGCTCGGTTAACGTGTAAACTCTCGAAATATTGGAGCACTTTCTATGGATATCCTCCAAAACCAATGGTAGTTCTTCATTATTGTGATGCTTCCAAACAAAATTTGCAGACGTGGCAATCGTCAAGGTAGCGAAGAGAAACCATTGAAGGGCCATCATATTTGAGCTTTTTACAACAATCTTACGTATCACAAAACTGGACAAAATTGACGTCACGCACAGCAAACACAACAAGTCGCGAAGTTATCGATCGATTTTCCCGCCCGGAAATAAAGCGAACGCAGCGCTCGTGACGCGCGCAACAGCTGTCAAGCGGTGAATGAACGGTTTGCGAATAGGAGGGCGCGGTGAATGAATGAACAATGCAAACTGAATGAGTGCCATTGAGAGGTCATAGTGAACAAGTCGTGCCTTTGGCGCGAATTTTAAAATTTGTTCATAAAATAATTTGGAACGATTTGATTTAATTTAGTGCGCAGCGATGAGAATTAAAAGCGTCTGTTCATTAGTAGTTCCGTGATAAAAATCAGGACAGAGAGAATTACGCCTAGAAGGTAGACACTGAATATCCCCTGAAACAAAAGAAAATGCAACATGGTGAGCCCTCTATAGCTACATATACTGACCAAATACAATTTCCCTAGACTTTTTCGAATAAATGGTACCAATTTTTTTTGTTTATTTATCGCTATCGTTAGGTCATTGGTTCGATTCCCACTAGGGGCCTGCTGGATTTGATTTGATTTATGCAAATGGCCACAGTCTAGTTGTTTTCCCGTGTGGTGATGGTCGAGAAAATTAGTAGATAGGCTTCTCGTATGTAGCAGTTGAATTTTAACTACTTATTTTTGATGTTATGTAAGTATATATTACACTCTGAGGCGATTGGAGTAAGGGCAAGCTAGGAGGCCGCTGCTGCATGAACATGCACAAGGCAAGGCTTATCAATGCAGAAAAAGGAAAAATGCGCCCAAAACACTGGAATATCTTTAAGTATGTACTACATAATTATTATTTATTTATTTATACTTTTATTGCGCTTACATTAAAAAAACGTACAACGCGGCGGACTTAATGCCATGTGTAGTGATTACTCTAAATAATATTAACAAACGATTGCGATATTTGATTTTAATTTTTTTTTTTTCGTTTTTGACTCCGATTTCCCTATGGTATGACTCTCATTTCCCTTACATGTTTGTGAGTAATTAGAGCCAAATTTGCTGTTTGGTTTTAAATGTTTGTATGTTATTAAATAAATTATTTATTTTATGTGACTTCGATACCTATAGATACCTATAGTTATAGATAATTAAATTACTAATTACAATTCAGGCTATATACGTCCCACTGTAGGGCACAAACATTCTCTCAGAGAGAGAGAGAGTAAGAATATGGGCTTAAGACCACGAGTGCCTGCCTACCGCATATATCAACCTTTACAAACGTGCACTCTCCTCGACTTGCATTACGCGTTACGGGCGTCTTTGCAACTGTGTTAGTTATTAAAACACGCATCCTCTGAAACACTCCTCAAATGCAGTTTAAATAATCTGTCGTAAGATCCCTCCCTTTACTGACTAATAAACTCTATTTGAGTGTTTTAGGGAACCGTGGTTTTATAAATAGGACTGATTTGATGTGCTGTCACGTAAGTACGTACCCACCTAATATACTTACCACTACATGATGGATACCGAGTGGCACAATGTCTGCCTCTTTCGTTGACCGTGAAAATTTGACTTCAACTTGTATGCTATAATCCAGATGTTTTAGGACGACCTGTGTAATAGAAACATAAAAAAAGTTTATTTGCTGTACCAAGAATACACGCAATAAATATTACACAACCATACCAACCACAAGACAAGAAAAGTAACAAAAAACAGTGTAGTTCTCGCGCTCTTAGGGTTCCGAACATAGAGCCTAGACATAGTACATAATTATTATAAGCCTAGGTTTCGGTCTCTGAAAGTCTCTGAGAGTCTGAGTCTGAGTTTTAATCTTACTTGAGTTTCCCAAGCTCGTAGAAGCCCTGTTTCATGGAGACGCCCAATAAGGTCAGTGACTTTGGCGATGTATGGAGAACTCTTACGTGCCATCACCACAGTTTGCTCGAAATAGAAATCTTCCAGCATGAGTTCAAAGTTCAAGACAGCTTCTTTTGTAATATAATCGCCAATGGCGAAGTACCCTGTAAGAATAATTTATAGGTACGTATCTATTTAGACACCACCTAAATAATAATTAATTAATGTACAAAATATAGGTAAGTACTTTATAACCTATAAGGGTTTTTCCTAAATGCGCCATTCCTGAAACTCGTCGATAAGAGTTTATTATTTACACAAAGCTTCGTTCTAAGTTCGTCGTAGCTTCGTTCTACTTTGGATCCGGCCCGCAGTTTGCAATTTAGCCAACTGACCTTCAATTTTCATTAAAAAAAAAATTACGTCACTACTCTTTAGAGATCGCAATCAACAGATTTAAAATCAACCAAGGATTTTAGTTCGTTCAGTCACAAAAATATGGATTAAAGAGCATAAGGTTTTAAGGACTTAAAATTTATGTCATCGTTTTAGAACAAAATTGATAAATTATCGGACGAACCTGGCGTGCCTTATTAGGTTTTTAATATAATATAACTGTAACATATCCTCTTATTTTTTTAAGGTTCCGTACCTAAAGGGTGCCAAACGGGACCCTATTACTCTGTCTCCGCTGTGTGTCTGTCTTACATGCACTTAGCATATCTTTTTTCTAAACCTTAAAATTCCTTTCTTAAGAAAATCTTCTTCTTGATTCTCTAAAAAACCTTGTACTGCGGCGATCACTGCGTCATCATCGTGGAATTTCTGGCCTCTTATATATTCTTTTCAATCTCGGAAATAGATAAAAGTCACTAGGAGCAAGATCTGGAGAATATGGAGGATGTTCTACCAATTCGAAGCCAGCATCATTGATGGCAGCCATCACAACTTTGGACTTGTGCGCTGAGGCGTTATCTTGATGAAACAAAACAACTTTAGTGAGTTTGCCACGCGCCGTTTTTCGCGTATTTCGTCACGCACCTTTTTTTTGTTTTGCGTACATATTCACCGTAATAGTGGCTCCATGACTGAGGTATTCAATCATCACCACTCCTTGGCTGTCCCAAAAAAGAGAACCCATAATCTTGCCGGCGGATCGAATGGCCTGAATTTCTTAGGGGTCGGTGATGATGGTCTCCTCCAAGTCATTTTTTTTCAGGGTTAAAAATCGAGACAAAAACCGTTCAGGATCTTGTTGTAACAGTTTCCAACAGCTAGCTTTGTGAAATTCTCAGCCTGTTTCGTTTTTGCTCGGCCGCCGTTAGCATTCTAGGCACACAACGCGCTGAGACATCTTTCATTCCCAAATGGTCACGTATAATATTAAGAACACTCCCTATATTTAGTTATTCACCTATAAAACGAACAGTAGTACGACGATCCACCGAAACAGTTTTTTCAACGTCGTTAATAATAATAATCATTTTTACAGTTGTTGCAGTCGTAAGGCGCCCTGAGCGAGAGTCGTTATTAGTGGATGTTCTTCCTGTCACTCAGCACACCAACGCGCAACCGTAGAATAAGGAGGAGCACCAACAACTAACGTAGGTATGCCTCCGTAAGTGCAGTAGGTCGATCAAAAATGAGTTTAGTATGAGGAGTATTTCAGTTTCTTTTTCTGCGTCCAATGCACTGGGTTACAAGTCGGTACGACGACTTTTGTGTCGCCTACGCAAGCAGTATTCTAAGAAAATAAAAGTATCAAGCGACGTAATTTTTTCTCACTTTGAATGTTTTGTTGCTTAGGATAGCCAAAAAATATATGGAATTTGCATACTTTTAGTTTTTGCATATTTCCTTCCATGTAAATTTAAACGTTTTATTGTTACGCCAATTAGCTTCGCCATTTATTTGTTAAACATGCTGGATGAAATGTTTTTACCTATACCCAAAAAAGTATAATAGTATTTTCTGAGGTTAACAGGAGCACTAGACATAATAAAACTGATTTTTAACGGATATTTACTCGTTTACTTTTCCATTTTACAATTTTCCGACGTTTCGGTACTTTTAAACAAGTAAACGAGTAGATATCCGTTAAAAATATCTTTTATTAAGTATAATAGTGTCATTTAAGACATTTTTACCTCTACCAACGACAATTGAAGCTGGAAAATATGCCCTTTTGCCTTAGTTCTATACTCGATTAGGTGTCGTTTATTCGGTTTTTCCTTGGCATTCAATAAAAAACCGATGTTGATTACCCATCTCTGCTCCGATGTAAATTTAATTTGGTTTAGGTTACTTCCTTTTGCCTAGTTTTAATTTAAAAGATGGTTGGGGGTTATTTCTTTTTACATACCCATTTCTTTCTTTATAATTCACTTACTCTATAAATATTTGTGCAAGAGTTCAACTACTCCGTCGGTTATTACGGGTATTATGCCATGTAACGTTGCACAATCGATACTTGTGTGCAATTTTTTAATACTCTTCGTGGGACGCGCTTTCTGCAAAGGTAGTTACTAATTGTTTCATAAATCGTTTTTTATGCTTTATAGATACAGCCCTGTAAATTTATGATACATTATTTATGTAGTTCTATTGGTCTACGACATAGAGAACTATATTGTAGAAAGCAGAAACTGTCTAGAATAAAAATTTTAGATGGACCAAGATTGTTGTCTACAAGCCTACGCCATCCTCTCAGCTTATTGGCAATAAGCCGCGGAAAAAATTCAAGCTAAAAATTGTATTATATCAATACATTCATTGAAGTGATTTTAATACAACGTCCCTACCGAAACGAAGTTACTTGTTTCTTAGTTAAATCATTACATTTCAGCTTGTAAACATGGCAAAACGTTCCAGCAATATTTTGAATCTGCAGGAAAAGCATGAAGGGTTCCGTACCATTATCTATACAACATTAGACAAAGATCGAATTTAAGAACAGCGCCATCTATAGAAACCAACAAGAAGCGTTTAATAGGCGCCGTGAAAGTTCCATAGATGGCCGCTGGATGTCGAGCGCTGTCTTTAGACAATATTTGTTGTATGAGAGCCCCCCTTAAATATTTATTTTATCGTGTTTTTAGTATTTGTTGTTATAACGGTAACAGAAATACATCATCTGTAAAAATTGCAACTGCCTAGCTATCACGGTTCATGAGATACAGCCTGGTGACCGACAGACAGACACACGGACAGACAGACAGACAGACAGACAGACGGACAGTGAAGTCTTAGTAATAGGGTCCCGTTTGGCACCCTTCGGGTACGGAACCCTAAAAAGAACGGCGATCATCTAGATGTCTATTGCCTGAATTTGACAAAATAAGTACAGGTATAAAGACAGACAGACGGACAGTGAAGTCTTAGTAATAGGGTCCCGTTTGGCACCCTTCGGGTACGGAACCCTAAAAAGAACGGCGATCATCTAGATGTCTATTGCCTGAATTTGACAAAATAAGTTCAGGTATAAAACTGAGTAAAAGACACACTTATTTACAAAGTAGGACGACGTTTGTATGTTTGTACGTTTATTTGACCTAGTAGGTATTAAATATTTACCTTATCACACAGCAATGAACAAACAAATGGACAACATTATTCTCAATACTGTAGGTATGAAAGTTAAAAATTATAATTTATATGATTTCCTTGCTAAGTTTACAATCTAAAAATATTATAAAAAAGTTAATAATGTCCTTGTAAAATTTTGTACAATATCGATAACAATGTTGTTCTATTTGCGCAATTTCACTAAATTTCAACCATGAAATAAGCAAATGTCTAGCGTTTTAGGGTTCCGTACCTCAAAAAGAAAAACGGAACCCTTATAGGATCACTTTGTTGTCCGTCCGTCCGTCCGTCTGTTTGTCAAGACCCTTTATCTCGGGAACGCGTGAACGTATCAAGTTGAAATTAAAAACATGTACTCAAGTTTACAGTCCCTTAAAGCTGTGAGTAAATTAAACTTCTAAGTTAACGTAAAAAAATGTTACGGCCGTTTATGCCTCAAAAAAACGTATATTTCGACACTCAAGGGAATCAAAATTTATAGGGTAGGTACTTTCCGTTGACCTAGAACCATGAAATTTGGCAATTAATATTGTATTGTACTACAAGTACAAGGAAATATCTGAAAACTATACATTTGTAATTAAATCATAAGAAAATTAGTCTTTGAAGTTCGGGAAAAGCTAGGAAAAAACTGCGAGACCCGATTCCTGAACTATTTACAATATGTAACTACCTACCTACAAGTTTGTACGGAACCCTCGGTGCGCGAGTCGGACTTGCATTTGGCCGGTTTTTATTATTCCTCACATCACTCCTGAGCAACATTAACTTAACGATATTTTTTGTTTTAGTGCATGCCAACACCTACTACATCGAACCAAAATACCCCAAATGGTGTTTTGGTATAGAGCATTTCCTGCAGTAACCAATCATCAAATTAATTTGTACGAGATAACGGGAATAAAGAGTGAATTAGTGCCATAATGAAAACACTCCAAAAAAGAAATGTTTTCAGATTGAATTTTAAATCCATGGGGAGCGCTCTGGTTGGGAGCGCAAGGCACAAGATGTGTTGCCAATTATACAGACAAATAACTTGCAAGACACAGTTATTAGTCGAGACAAGTCTGTACATTCTCCGCAAATATGGGAGTTCTCAATTGCTCCCATAGTTAGTGACTTGGCCCACGAAACTTGGTCGATAATTCCGTATCATCGCAAAAAATTCATCAAATCTGGTGGCACTGAATGTAGAAATATCAAATCACGCATCAAAAGCGACCCGAAAGCTTACAAACGTTAAACATTTGCATTATATATCAGACGACAAAGAGCTGGAAATTTAAAATATCTTTGGGGAACTTGCTAATTCCGTTGAGTGGGTGGAGATGAAACCTCAACGTCATCAAATGGATAAGGAGAAAAGCGTAAAACCAAAAAAAAGAAGACGAAAAATCGTGAAGTGTTCAAAATAAAGATAAAGATATATATAACATGAAGAGGATGATGTAATTGGAGAAAAAAGTATCAAGAAGAAAAGAGTCAATGTAAGAAAAATAATAAAAATGCAAAAAAGGCTGGATTATAATGTACATAAGAGAAACTATAGAAGCAAGACAAATTCACCCAAACCCATGCAAATTTTTCACGCAAAGTTTAGTAGTCCAATTATAGCCTCAGATACTGTAAAAGAAGGTTGCTTGATAATACATGCTCGCAACTTAAACAAGTTGTACAGACATTTGTGTTATATTGATGTGTGTGTATTTATGTGCAGACTGATATTCAGAATTTAGCTCTGTTTTTTTGTTCACCGTTTTTAATATATTATACTAGCTTAATTAGCCTACGTTTTTAGGTTTCGTGATTTTTATGACAAAAAACGATGATTCGATTGTTTTTTTTTCCTCGCCTACCTCACATTAATAATTGACTTGTGTTTTTTCGCTTTCCGGTGAAATATATAATTTGGTCACTTATTCCATTTCTTCCTGCCGAAATTCGAGCTGCTTGGTATTTTTTAGATGGGCAATGTCAAGTTTATTAAATAAAACTAGAAGCTATAATTTTTTTGCGCAAATTTTGCACTTTAAAAGGTGCCAGGACATATATTTTGGGCTTATGTATACATACTTCTAATTTAAATGTAATCTTTTAAATTATTTCTTACGTTTTAGTGCTGTAGTGTTTTGAAGTCGGTTTTTATTTTGTATTTAAAATTTTTTCGATTACTCGTCAGAACACAATAAGAACCTATTGTGAAGATATGTTTCCTCCACCAAGAATACAGTAAAAGTGATTCAGCTCGCGCTTCTCACTCCTCTTCTAAACTGATCAATGCCCCTCGCCATACTTTTCGCAGTGATGCCAACCTAACGACCAATTACTTTTGAATAGTGACAACGACACTTCCGATATTAAAGATATCATGACACTATTTTATTGAATACTATTAATATCGTGACGTTGAATATTGACCGGTAAAGCAATTGGGAAACAATATCAATGCAAACTAATGCCAGAATGATCAAATATAACTCTGTTTTCATTAAAATTGTTCAAAATCATGATACTTCTATGATTGAAAAAACAAAAGAGCATCAAACTTTTTTTATGTCGACAAATAAGTGGGCTATGCCTGCCAGTATCTTTTTTTTCTCTATCCAAGAAGTTTATACCTCATTCTCACTACTTATTCAAAACCCCTCGTATTATAAGTAAGTAATAGCCGAGGCGTCAAAAAACGGACATAAACAGTGTATTCCACTTGCATGCTCAGGCTACTGATGTCGAACCAGTGACGGGAATGGTTATTTGTTATGCAAGGCTGCAAAGTTAATTTTTGGCGCGAGTACCTTGTATTGAAACCTGAGCAAGCGAAGGATTCTAGGATTGAGCCACGAGCGAAGCGAGTGGTTCAAATATAGAATCCTGAGCGTAGCGAGGGTTTCAAAGGTACGAGACGCTAAATAACTTTGCTGCCGAGCGCAACACACAACTTTTCACCTCACTAAAGCGAGGAAAATGTTAGGTGCAAGAAAAACAGTTTTAATAAATATTAAATTACTGTTAATTTATATCTTCGTCGCTGCTAGCTTCGCTCATATTTTATGATTTCTTTCGATTATATCAAAAAACAAACCAAAATAATGGAAGTAAAGTAAATTCAATAAAGAGAAGAAAATTTTAAAGTTTTTTTTTTAAATCAAATTTTCTTGCCGGCCAGTGCCATTCTTTAAATGAGGCTGGCGCATGACATGAAATAAGTATTTGCATTTCAATCATCAATGGACTGGCTGCAGAGAATATAAACTATTACGAAACCAATGAGGTTCTATATATATGTAATTTATTGTACGAAACCTTTATTGAATAAAAATATTCGAATTTTAAAAACACTTTCCACGCTAGCGGATAAAGTGCGATTTTCCACGCAGATTTCGAATGATAAACAGAGCTTTTACGAGCTAGTGAGGTGAAAATTTGGTGAAAAAAGGATAATTGCTACATCCATAGCCTGAACATGCATATCCATCATTTGAAATGTCGTCATAGTGACGTATTATTTTTTGTTATTAACAAGTTTCATAAGAATTACTCTCATGACAAGAGATACTGTGTACCTCTCTAAAACCTGTCGACATAAGTTAGCCAGTCTATAGTGTTAATTTGTCCCAATAAAAGTATTTTCACCTCACTAGCTCGTAAAAGCTCTGTTTATCATTCGAAATCTGCGTGGAAAATCGCACTTTATCCGCTAACGTGGAAAGTGTTTTTAAAATTCGAATATTTTTATTCAATAAAGGTTTCGTACAATAAATTACATATATATAGAACCTCATTGGTTTCGTAATAGTTTATATTCTCTGCAGCCAGTCCATTGATGATTGAAATGCAAATACTTATTTCATGTCATGCGCCAGCCTCATTTAAAGAATAGCACTGGCTGGCAAGAAAATTTGATTTAAAAAAAAAACTTTAAAATTTTCTTCTCTTTATTGAATTCACTTTACTTCCATTATTTTGGTTTGTTTTTTGATATAATCGAAAGAAATCATAAAATATGAGCGAAGCTAGCAGCGACGAAGATATAAATTAACAGTAATTTAATATTTATTAAAACTGTTTTTCTTGCACCTAACATTTTCCTCGCTTTAGTGAGGTGAAAAGTTGTGTGTTGCGCTCGGCAGCAAAGTTATTTAGAGTCTCGTACCTTTGAAACCCTCGCTACGCTCAGGATTCTATATTTGAACCACTCGCTTCGCTCGTGGCTCAATCCTAGAATCCTTCGCTTGCTCAGGTTTCAATACAAGGTACTCGCGCCAAAAATTAACTTTGCAGCCTTGCATAACAAATCCTAAGTTAGGTCTAAATTTAGTAGGACAAAACATACAGGGTTTTTATGGCAAAGACAATTTAATAGAACTATTTTTAGGGGATTTCAATGTACCTAGATATTTTGTGTTTAACAGAGCACTGGCTAAAACAATCTGAAATGTTGTAAATACTTTAAAACACTATTAAGCAGTAAGTACTTTTAACCGACAGCCCGCGATAAGAAGAGGTTTAATGATATTTGTAAATAGTAGTTTAAAAATAAAGGAGAGAAACACCGCGGATTATCTAACAAATAATAATTTAAAATTATGAAAAATAAGTGGGGTCTCCATGCAACAAACGTGTTTTTTTGCCGTTTATAGGGTTCCGTACCTCAAAAGAAAAAACGGGACCCTTAGATAAAGAATCACTTTGCTGTCCGTCCGTCCGTCAATCTCTCAAGATCCGTAGGAGCGCGCTCAGGAACGCGTGGGAGGTATCGAGTTGAAATTAAAACTACTCAGGTCTACAGTCCCTTGAAACTGTGAAAAAATCAAACTTCTAAGTTAACATAAAAAAAATTACCGCCGATTATGCCGCAAAAAACGTATATTTCGGCACTCTCAAGGGAATCAAAAATAGGGTACTTTCCGTTGACCTAGAACTATGAAATTTGGCAAGTAATATCGTCATATACTATAAGAATACTACACGGAAAAATCTGGAATTTTATGATTTAATTACAAATGTCTTCGAAGTTGGGGCTCGGAATCGGTGTTTAGGGTTCCGTAGTCCGACAAGGAACCCTTATAGTTTCGCCATGTCCGACTGTCTATCTGTCTGTCAGTCTGTCTGCCTGTCTGTCTGTCTGTAGCGCACAGACCGGTGGTACTAGAAAGCTGTAATTTGGTATGTGTATACATATTTATCACGTCGACAAAGTTAAAGAATGAAATGTTAAAAAAAAATATTTTTTCTAAGCTAACGTAACATGCAAAGTAGGGATGATTTTTTTTTCTCGTCTACCCCATCATGTGGGGCATCGTTGGATTGGTCGTTGAAAAATATTATAGGTGTAGGAAGATCATTTTTTTATTTTGGGTTCCTTTTGTGAAATGTTAAGCTTTAAAGCGCAAATTTTTGTCCGAGAAGGGCGTCCCCCCATCTCTCCTGGCTAAACGGTTGATTGTAGAAACGTGAAAAAATTCAGGGTAGTACCACATATAATGAACTTACAAGGAAAAGGATCACGGCTAAGTAGGCTTTACTAGTTAGCGATTAATAGGCAACCAACTTATAAAAAAGTAAAATTTCGTAAAAAATCCATGACTTCGATGAAGTTGTTAGTTCTGTAAAGCAGATAAAAAAAACCTTTTTTCTACGGAACCCTACATTGCGCGTGGCCCGACACCAATGCGTGTTTTTTCTTTAATTAGTTCCCCACAGCGCCCTGGGGAGTTGCAGGAGTGGGCCAATGTCAAGCTTTTGCCGCGGGTCTGAAAAATCGTATTGTAAATTGGATTGTTTTTTTTTTTCATTCTCTGCTTTAGAGTAGCGCTGTTTGATGCACAATATTATACTTGACACTATAGTGTTTAAGCAAATAGGCAGAAACATTTGTTGAGCGCATAAACCGCAAATTTAAGTAACAAAATAACGTAAAGCCTGAAAATTTAGAAAAATAAAGTAAAAGAAATAAAGAAAATCTGGTTATTTCTGTTATGCGAATGAATTCCTGTAAGAATCTTGTTTAGGTAGGTACATACCTGCTGGAAGCTTTTCAATGCTGAAAGCCATGCTTCTAGTGAAACTTTTCTTTTTCAATACGTCTGCCTCGTGAGTCTCAAACTGACTCACTAATTGCATTATTTTCGGCTGGAATAAATATAATTATGTACATCTTATATGAAAGTCCCTGCAGGCAACTGATCTATTGGCTTGTCAGTCAGACTAAATTGTGCATAACGCTTTGTTTTACATTATACTTTACCTATCACTGACTGTGTAGGTAGATATGGACGTGGGCACGTACCTACCCTGTTCAGACAGACATACAGCACGTCTTCACAGCATCGATCCAAGCTCTTAATAAAGATTTTTATTACCTGATTCTTATCGTCATATGTACTTTTGCACGCGTGCTCTCTACACTCGACAACCTTCACACACTTTACTCGGTTATGTTACGAGTACAGGCGACTTTGCAACTATAATGTAAAGGTTGATCTGCTATTGACATTACCTATGTTACTATGGGTGACTTTAGAACAAAAATGCAAATAATGATCAGTTGCCTACTGTAATGACGTTAATGACCAATGTCAATGACCTTACATCTTGAGATAATACAAGTGAAAAGATCCAAGCGTCATGCGTTGCAGCCCAAGGAAGTTTCGCATCAACAATATCTTGAACAGTGTCTAAGGACTTCTCGAACCGAGGAACCGTGAAAGTAGCAGCTAGTCCACCTCCATACGCGTTGTCTAGGATTAGACCAGTAATTAGTAGCCAGCCAGTGACACTACGAACTCGCCAATTATCACCTGCATCTTTCTGCGACTGCAACAAGTGAATAATTTTATTCTTACATACTTAGCTTTGATTATATTTGTTAGGAACCTACCCTAGGTTCCTATAGGCCCCACTAGATGACCCGTGAGTAACACAAATATTTAGCCCCTACTGGCTATCTTGGTTATCATCTATTGGCAAGGTAAAACAAACTTCATTTAAAACTGTTTAAGAGCTTAGCAAAGAGCCTTAATATCTAAAGTACAAACAATTTAAAAATCCATTATTGAAAATTGCCTGCGTTTAACATCGTTTTACCCTGGGGCTAGTAGATAGAAGAAGGTAAAATGTGCTCTACAATACGCAATTATAAAGTATACCCTCCGGAATACAGGCGTGAGTTTATGTAGAGTATTACGGGAGAATTACTAAGATCATGTATTTTGACAGATACAAACTTGTGTGATCATCATTCCAAACGTAGTCAAAAGCACCTTATCCGATGAGCCTTGTGCTATGTAAAGGGCTATTGATGCATAGATGAAAGTAAACAGCAGCGTGATCCACATAACCCAGCTGAAAGCTAGTAAAGGCAGCTCCCAGCTCACTAACAATCTGTATGAAAAGATTTTATGCATGAATGTGTTAATTTCTCCAGTACTACGTATTCGATCATAACAGTAATACGCAGTGTGGTCTTTGCTTACCGAGGAGCAGGAGCAATGGCCGATATTCCACTTCGAATACAAGATGCTGAGAAGTCCAAACGTTGATACGAATCATACCAGGAATATAAAGCCCCTAAAAGTATTTCTCGAAATAAATATCAACAGATTTTTTTTATATTTGCCTAATTACTCCACATACCGATTCCAATGTCGGCTCGGTCTTCCACAATATTACCGAGAATTCCGTTGCCGGTTCCATTTTCGAAAATCTCTCCCCATTCGTTAAAATCGTCTCTTATGACTTTGACGTCGCAATTGACCCATCTGCAGAACTCGTCAATTATTCTCATCTCCGTCCCATCTCTTCCAAGCGGTGCAACTGTTTCATCAAGGTCCAATAAAACGTATGGTTCATAGGTGAAGCAGGCTACCTTCAGAGATTTCCCTTGCAGGTTTTGTATGTCATGAGGAAATAGATTCGAATTGGAATTAAAAGATTGTGAACAAGAATCCCATTGGTCTAGAAGAATAGGATCCTGTACTTGTTCATCAGGTCCAACAAATTTATGGGTGACCAAATCAAAATACGCACACTCATTCACACCCTCATTTGGAATTATAAGTAAAATATTGGCCACGTATGCAGTTTCTTTCAGCTTCAGGACATTCAAAATTGTGCTTCGGTTAAAATCTTGATATGGCAGAAATATTATCTTTTTATCACTTCTTCTTACATTTCCCAAATGATTGACGATGTCATAGGCAATCATGAACTGTTCTGGATTATACATTTGGACGATGTAATCTGAACATCCCATTTCAGAAACTGCTAAGAGTTGCTCGATAAGTTTTTCAGTTGAATTTGTACTTATTAAAGTTATAGCTTTAGACATCAAATGAGCATTAAACAAACTGTCGGACACGACTGTAACGCAATATGATTGGCTCAGAAATTGTTGAAGAATTACTTGCAGCAATATTTCCATAGGCTGCAGATGACACGGTACAGCCAACATTTTTGTAAGGTGTAAGTGTTTGTAACATATGTACAATTATTTACTTATTCAATCAGACAGACATACTTTTTGGGTTCGGCAGAAGATGTCTGAAACAGACAGAGACTTTACCTAGACTAGGTATTATCTATTTACTTAGTTATTTACTTAGTAACGGATGAATCCGCTGCTTTCACTTTCTTCGACTTAACTTTTTCAGATGCCTACCGAGGATTTGGTCCGGAGATTCCAATTGCCTGGCAGTTATTAAATTCCATCCACATAACAGTTTCGTTTTATTTAAAATGATAACTGGCAACCTTTTGAAAAGAGAATTTATGATAAGTAATTGCAGTGTTGTCAACAAAACTAATGAAACCTATCAGCATTGGCATAGATAGGGAGGGGCCGGGTGGGCCGTACCCACCCCAGAGTGGTCTGGGCTTACCCCAGAATGGGTTACTCAATACATGTACTACCATAACTCTTCAGGGCCAGCCCTTGAAAATTACCCAAGAGACGTCAATGAATGTCCATCAATAAGTCAAATAGATCGGTAAGTCCCTAATAATAATAGACGTTCAGTTAGTTACGTATTGAGATGGGCAGATAGTGTACAAAAATAACTGTGTTACCAAAACATTTAAAGAAAGTTTTTACCGCACTGAATCAAGCTGAAACCACTAAAGTTAATGGATATTTTGTTATTGTTGTGCGACAAGACACAGACGCTTAGCTAGCGCCACCCCAGATTTCAGTGAAGCCGTTCAGTTTTGATACTTGACAATTATTTGGTTCATTCGATGCAACTGTTTAAATACTGGGCAGTAACTTTATTTATTGTTTGCGCCCGGAATTTAAACAATACAAACAATATTATTTAGCTTTGGCTGCATATAACCACACCAGAGGCTGATCAGTGAAGAAAGACTGCTTTTACACTTGGCATCCCTCTCACTCGCACATTTTTAATTATTGTAAAACAATGAGTATACTTTTGACAAGTATGGTCTGAGGCCTCAGTATGTAATAAAATTATTGACATTTTAGACCTGTTTTAATTTTCATATATTTACTGACGGTGTTATTTATGAAAACGCGATTCTTTGAAACATCCGATAAACGCCGTGTAAATAGTCTGTAGTAGGGAAAGGGAAAGCCTGTACGGTGTTTATGGAGTGTTTTAAGGGAATCGTATTTTTATAAATAACACTCTTAATTTCTTATGTAATATAAAAGAATATGTTATATTTGTCATAATAGGTGCGCCCTATTATAAAGAAACATGCCAAATAAAGTTCATAGAGTGTAGAAAATATATGAAAAAGTCCCTTACTTTAATTTCTAATAAGCAAACTACAATAATTTGTCTTTTAAAACGATAGAATGTGCGAGCTAAAGCAGCTAACACAAAACACACTGAAACGGATCAAGATGTTCACTCGCGCTCTATGTAGATACCTACCCAATCGCTTTCAGCTCTGCGGGTGGCCGACGCTTCCCTGTCACATACCGGGCCTAATAAAGGAGCCACCGACAAAAAAAACTATGTGCTACTTTAAACACATCGTTAAATGTGTTTGTTCCTCCTTAATTAACGAGATCACAGATATTTTCGTAGGTACAGTACAATCAACAGCTTTTTTTCTAACCTTTGAATTTTTGTGTGGAATCACAAAATCAGGCGTTACTTTGCGAAAATCCATAATAGCATTAAAATGTGAAAATTACTTTGCTAAATTCCGCCAAAATTTTGGCGGAATTTAGCAAAGTAATTTTCACATTTTAATGCTTTTAATTTTTGTTTCAACTCGCCTTGCTTGCTTCTTGCCAAAAAGTGTCAACAAAAAGTGTTCTATATCGTCGGCATATTGCAAGTAAGGTCATTAAGTGCAAAACTCCACCAACTGCTTTTTAAAGGTATATACATATTTTGACATCCTCTACAAAATGCACAACTCACTTATTTCAATCTAATTAACTTTTATCAACAATAATTAACAATGTAGCTGTTACGGCCTCGGCCATAAAATCGATAACTGCAGTTACCTACATAATTCACGAGTTCGCTTAGAATCACTAAGCCACGTAAGTAATTTTTTATAATTGGTCTTTTTCTCTAAAGCTGCAAATAAAAATTGACAGAATTCATTTTCACCTTTTAATTAACAATATCAAAACATGTTGTTTAGCATAAATGAAATTTCGATAATATTCATTTGTGGCATTTAGTTACTTTATGTACCTATTTATCAAGTTTTAAGTGAACGCCTGGAGATTTCGATGAAATGTTGTCTCTACAAATTCGTAGTTGTAAGTTAAAAATTACAGAAAATGTAAATTTTTGTTGAATAAATTCACTAGGGTAGATTTCAAAAAATTTTGAATATTTAGAATTTGGTTTTAGTTTGGTTTACAGAGTGCTTTCCTATTTTTTTTTTATTCATAACGAAAGTCATGGAGCACGATAACAAAATCACGATTTTGTCACTGATAGAATAAAAATGTTTTATTCGGTCGGTTTAGTGAAAAACTAACACACGATATGAAAATAAAAAGTGGAAAGACATTGCGGAACAGCTATCTCGCGCAACATCTTTGAGCATCTACAACGACTGGAAATACCCACGTGACTACTACTAGTTGTTAGAACCGTTTTTTGTGTACAACAAATACATTTCTATTTATTAGGTTGAGGCACTAAATTGTAAAGTTCTGACACAAGACGAGTCCACCTGTCAGAATTGTACTTCAATTTACAAAATATGTAGACTTGTAATTATAAGTATGTGTTCAATAAAACACTTTTCCCTACAAATATGTTAATTGTCACCTGTAAAGAAAAAATGTTTATTAAACAGAAATAGGTACATACAGTGAAGGGACTACTCATATTTGGTCGAAAAAACCGATAGTCGTAACAACCGGTGATGTTTTCGAGGTACAAAGTATTTTTTTATAAAGTATGTAGTATTATTGAATGTGTAGGTATATATAAATCCATAGATATTAATAGGAATAATAATATTATCATTGTATGGTGTATAAAATAACTACATAATACGCGATTTTTCGATACTAATTTGTTTTCTTTTTCTTTTCGACATGTTAAAAGTTTCACAAATAACTCGACAATATGTTTTGGTGCGTCTTGTGTGTCTGCATTACTATTACGCGATTTTTCTTCAATACTAATTTGTTTTCTTTTTCTTTGCGACATGTTAAAAGTTTCACAAATAACTCGACAATATGTTTTGGTGCGTCTTGTGTAGACGTGTATTTTGTTTCTAAGCATTACAAAAGACCCTAACTCAACTGGACACGTTTTTGTTTACTTTTACGATCTTAATAGCAATTGACCATTATACTGCGCCAGATGTGGATACTGTTACCTGTTCAAATTATTCACAATACAGCTGGTCGTTCTAACAGATCTAATTCTGCGAAGATAACAGTTAAATTTAGTCGCTTAATGAGGTATGTCGTAATAAGCAGTGTCGTAAAAAGGAATATTTTTGATAAGGCGGTCGTATACCATTCAGCCGGGACCTATGATTTTGGTCAATATAACCGGTATGTTCTAAACGATGTCGTCATAAACGGTTTTAACTGTATGTAAAATTGTAGGTAAAATTTTGCCTCCTTTCCACCATGGTAAACCTGTAAGTTGTATTCTTTATTAAACAGAAACTTGTAGATATGTAGCCTGTAATATACAATTACAACTTACAATTTGTAACGTTTATTAAATAGGGCCAACGCGTCTTGTCTTGACAAACGCACAGACGGACCACAAACAGGTATTCCTATAAGTACTTATTCCGTTTTTTCAAAACCCTATAAAAGATCAAAAGGGGTAAAAAATATATTGCGGTTATATTACTTTGATTGATTATTTACAGACCTTAATGCGTTACCTGCCTCTTATGTTTTTTGTTAATTAATTTGGTAAAAAAATTGCGACAGAAAAACTTAACATGCATGATACAGCTAATCCCTAAATTCTGCAAGTTTCGCTTGTATAAACAGTAACTCTAACCAACAGCCATCAAGCAGGCAGAGTGCCGTACCGAAATGAAATTTGACACTTCTGTTTTGCCCGCTTTCAGTCCCTGTTTGCTTGGAGTTTTTTAATTTATCCATCTTAATGATATAATAATGGATAGATGGATAGAAAACACTTTATTGCACAAACAGGTGAAAGAATAATATTTTATTTTCAGATATCAAGTACCAGAATACAAAATAACACATGACAAGAGACAAACTTACAATACATTTAAACAGCGCACAAATCATTACTAATAGACTCGATCTAGCCTCTGAGACACGAGTGTGTAAGTTCATCTAGTGTCTCAGAAACCTCTTACCGTCCATACGGTCAGCAACGCCTCACCAGCAACGCCGTCATCATGGTGTTGCGGCTCTCCCGCCCCCGACGCACGGCGGAGGTGACTCGTTTGCGCATGGTTTTGTGCGGAGATGTTCGCTGAGGCACAAGTAGCCGTCTGTCTACTTGTGCCTCAGCGAACATCTCCGATATTTAATTAGATACCTATCTAACTTCTACCAACGATTAATAAGTCATTTAACAACACCGGATGTGTCAGAAAAGTACTGTAGAACTTAAGGAACTTGTTCTATTCGCAATGAACGTTAAGGAACCAACTCTAAAACCTTCACGATTAGCTGTTTCATACATTCAAGCCTGTAGGTTAGGTATTAAAGTTATTTTTTCGCAATTCCAGAGTGGGTCATATTTTGGATAGTATACGATCTTTCTGCATCATAAGCACCCTGTAAAGAGACTTAAGGGAATCAAACAAAATGTACTAAAAAATACTGTTATAAAACGACCAAGAAACCGAAACCTCCTTTTATTGATAAAAGTTTTTAACAAACTACCAGTGTAAGTTAGTTAAGTACAAAACAATAAATTAATTTAAAAAAAACATTAAGTACCTAGGTACTTAAATAATCATATTCGCAAAAAACAGAAGAGTTCAAGCATTAACACTTATCGCGGTGGACAATCAGTCTTACAACCTGGGTCCAAGAGGTCACTCTTAATCCTTCTTCCTAAGCTTAGCGCTTGAGATCTCAATAGCCTGGAGCCAGACCTTGATCTCTTCAGGACACTCGGGTCTCTCGTCAGCTCCAGGTATCCCCTTGAACAGGGTGTCAGCGTTAACGTCGACCAGGTTTTGCCTCGAGAGAACAATCGCGCGGACGAACCCGTCGCTGATAGTTACGAACTTCTGTTCAATAAAGAGCGTCTTGTCTTCCCAGTACGCCAACTGCAAAATAAACAGAAAACAACATACATTGGCAATTTAGTGGTAAGTAAACGTTATTGCATAATGCATGAAATTGCAAAAAAAAATATCAGTTGTTCGTTCTACACTCCATTTTGATACCTGGTCTAGCGAATGTATGCAACAGCTGATATTTTTTCTCTATTTCAGTCATGGTACCGCAATAAAAGTTGTTTGTGTTGATAAGAAGACTGCCGCTTGAGGCCCCTCTTTGAGGAGGTGCCTCAAGCGGCAATTCTCATAGAAACGTACCTTGTTTGGTTTTAAATATTTAATTATAATATTATGACCATGGTGACGGCGGTTGCTGATCGTATGGACGGTCCGTTTCTAAGACACTGGATGAATTTTAAAAACCTATTTAGAGGCTAAAAATTCCACCCATGCACGGTGGTACCGTAGTAGGTCATAGGACTCGGATGGCAATGACTGAGCTAAGCCATGATATCTGGCTCAGTTACCCACTAATTGTCATACTACCTGAGGGTATAAAAGGTTTCGCAATCTATTGTTCCCAACATTCCTTTTTCGGCATCCGAAGTGAACACAAGTAATTAGTCATCAACCTGTTATCACCAAGTGCTTTAATTAGCCCAAGACGCGACGCGTGTGTTTAAGTTCCAACTTGTCTGTGACCTGCTATTTTACAATGGAATTTGAAGTCACAGGTATGTATTATTAATTTACTTTACTATTTTGCCTTTTCCTTCTACATTTTTTTTTTAAATAGAGTGCTACGCCAACGTGGCATTTTTTATGTATTTATGTCTGTATATTTTTTACGTTGAAGCTTTTACTTATGTTTGTACCTACTTGTACCATTCAATTTGGTATAGAAATATGGGTTACAATGTCTACTACTAGGCCTCTCCAAATTTAGCTGCGTCATGCTGCGTCTGTAAGGTGCAGCCAGGTGCTACGCCGCGCGCCTGAACGCGTAGCAGGCGCGTAGCACTTGCTACGAAACATGTATCTATTTTGATCCGCTTTTAACGTATTTTTATTTTGTTTTAGGTACTAGTATTAAGTGTTCTTTCAAAAGAATGCTTGTACTAGATACTTGGCTGTCTATTAAAGACAGCAAATCTGAACTGGAGCGTTGGCATCGAGTTTTTCGAGACCTAATACAATTGCTGCCTGATGTTGAGAATTACATTGCTGATGACTTGGAAAAAAGAGTTACTAAAGTTTGTACAAGATTGGTAGCAATTTGGAAGCAAGTCACGCGCAACCATTCTCGCATGGTCTCTAAGTACGGAGACTGGCTGAACGAAATTGAAGTTTGCGTTCTGCCAACTTGTGCAACAGTAGGGAGCCACAACACCCAACGGCCAGCAGCAGAAGCTTCGACAAGCACCCAACAGCACCAGCACAGGAAGGACTTTGAGGAATGTAGCAAGAGATCAAAACGCCGCAGGCTTGCAGAGTTAAGTAAAGTAGACAGTTCTGCGATAAATTCTTTGTTGGACGATTCTAGTCTATCTAACGCCGCTGCATCTTTAAATTTCAGCACTGACGAAGTCTTGTCTCTTATAAATGAGACAAAACTGACTAAACATCAGTATCTTTTGGTGAAAGACTTCGTTAATGCAAAATCACCTAATGCATTACCATCTTATCAAAAAGTGTTAGAAGCTAAGAAGCGGTGCTATCCATCGCAAGAGTTTATCACGGAATCATCTGCTGAAGTAGAATTACAATCATTGTTAGATCATACTGCTTGCCGGATACTAGAATCCCAAAAACCCGTTTTGAATAATATTGACCCTAATAAAGAATTTGTTTTGATTGGAAAATGGGGTTTCGATGGGAGTACGGGGCACAGCGAATATAAACAGATTTTTGGAGATTCTGGTATCGATGATGATGGCAGTATGTTTGTTACTTCATATTGTCCTCTTCAATTGGTTTGTAAGTCCAATACCTCCGACCCAGATCAAATAGTTTGGAAAAATCCGCGCCCTTCTTCCACCAGGTATTGTAGGCCTATTCGATTCCAATTTGCCAAAGAATCCAAAGACCTTTCTGTGCAAGAAGAAGCTTATTTCAAGACTAAAATTGATAGTTTACAACCGACTTCTTTCACTCACGGTGAATATGAAATAAAAGTGCAGCATTCTTTACAATTAACCATGGTTGATGGTAAAGTGTGCAGTGCTCTGAGCGATACATCTTGTAGTAGATGTTATATTTGTGGTTCAACTCCAAAAGAGATGAATGACATTGGTAAATCGCTGAGCAAAACTGCAGATAGTGGTACCTATCAATTTGGACTATCTCCTCTTCACTCGTATATCCGATTCTTCGAATATTTAATTCACGTTTCTTATAGATTAGACATAAAGAAATGGCAGGTACGTTCTTCA
Organism: Yponomeuta evonymella; assembly: GCA_963969515.1. Lineage (NCBI taxonomy): Eukaryota > Metazoa > Arthropoda > Insecta > Lepidoptera > Yponomeutidae > Yponomeuta > Yponomeuta evonymella. Next base: position 12,408,849 of record OZ018349.1, read on the forward strand.
GACGAAAAAGCTCTTCTTGCACAAAAAAAACAACATGTGCAGCAACAGTTTAGGCAGAAACTTGGTCTAATAGTCGACAAACCGCGAAGTGGAGGAAGTGGCACATCTAACGACGGAAACACTGCCAGAAAGTTTTTTTCTAACTCAGCGGTTTCAGCGGAAATTACTGGATTAGATAAAATCCTTATTGACAGATGTCATAATCTGCTGCAGTGTCTTTCGTCGGGATACAAAATTAATAACGCCACTTTTAAAGAGTATTCTCTAGAAACAGCACGTAAACTTGTTGCTACCTATCCATGGTACAACTTGCCATCGTCTGTACATAAGGTCCTCATTCATGGGTCGGAAGTAATTGAACACGCATTATTGTCAATAGGTGAGCTTTCGGAAGAGGCCGCCGAATCTTGCAATAAATTAATCAAACTCTTCAGGCGTGACAACACGAGGAAAATGTCTCGGGTTGTCACAAACACCGACTTGATACATAGACTTCTCCTTAATTCGGATCCTTATATTTCTAGTTTAAGAAGGTTACCACAGAAGAAGAAGTCTATTCTATCAAAAGAAGTATTAAATTTGTTGTCGGTTTAGGAAAAAATGTAAAAAATAAGATAGGTATTTATGTTATTTTTTACATAACTCCTATTATGTAAATATAATATTTTTTGTCCAATTGTGTGTTTGTACTTAGATGTTAGTTAAGTATTTACTTTATTTGTAATATAAAATGTAAATAGTAAGGTTTAATAGTTATTAAGTTGCAGACCTTCTTTTAAGTGTAATAAAAATGCATAATTTTGTAAATAAAATAAGCTTTTTAAGATTATTTTGTTTTTTTTTTATTGTGTTATGGCTTAAAGTATTACAAAACACCATAATAATAATAATCAGCTATGACAACGACAGTCATTATTATCGCGAAACCCTATGACCGCTACTCTTAGGGCGTGGAACCAGTGTGCCATGCTGGGACTTGAACCCGCGACCTCTGGCTAACCGTGACAAAGAGGTCGCGGGTTCAAGTCCCGGCATGGGTGGAATTTTTAGCCTCTAAATAGGTTTTTAAAATTGTCCTCAGCACGGGTTTGTTTGCAAAAATTCTGTTCTATGACTTTTATTTCATATTTGTATTTCTATTCGCTCTTTACGGACTCTACCAATATTGCAGCCTTCAGTAAAACTTCATCTTACATAGAAGAATGTCAATTCCATGTAAGTAACACATATGGTTTTGTTTCATCATCATCATCATCAGTCATTTGACGCCAACTGCAGGACATATGCCTCCTTCGTGGTTTTCACAACCATGAGGGGTTTTGCCATAATCACCACGCTTGGCAGGCGGGTTGACGATCGCACTATGCGGTTGGAATCTCAGGAAGACGCTGCTGCCCGTCTCCTGGTAGATAATTGATTTCCTTATTCGCCTTCTACGACATCCACGGAAGGAAATGGAGTGACGGTATTCTTAATCCGGTGCCACACGGATTTGATGGTTTTGTTTGAACATCTAATATACAAAAATCTCGTGTGTCAATATATAATCTAATAAATATATAAAAATCATAGTGTTTGTTATCGAACTTCTCCAAAACGGTTTCACCGATTTTAATATGGTTTTGTGTGTTTAAAAAAAAAACTTCGCTGAAAAAACAGAAAATCTAAAAAACGGAAATATGGAAGAATATGGGCTAAAAAAGACAACTAATACTAACACAAAACACTTTTTCTGATATAATTGTTTGAAAAATGAAAATGAACGAAATTAAATTATTTAGTTACAATTTAGTCTACCTCTTTATTCGAGTTCTTGCAGTATACAACAATATGTTTCTTCTCAAAATTGAAGCGACTTCTGTTTGGTCTGAAAAATGCTTTATATTGGCTGAACGACCTTTCTACGTCACAGGAAGTAACTGGCGCAAACTTAAATTTGCACAACTCTGTAAGTGAATATGCTTCCTCTGGATTGGCGCTCGATGTTCCACTAAGAATATCGTTGATTTTTTGTAGTGTTTCTTTGTGCGACAAACAAAATAATCAGATGTGTAGAAAAATGTGTGAATTACAACAACGAAATACAATGATTTTTAGCGATGCGCTGCGCCAGAGAGGGTATCCATAAAAAATATCGCACAACTGACGAGTCTACCTACATACATTTTTGCTGCGCTACAACTGTATTCTCGCGGCGCTATGAAAGCAAACATTCTGCAGTTTTTTCAGTTGAAGTAAGTACTAAAGACAGGAAATAATGTAATTAAATTCTAAAAATATGGTCTTAACCCTGAAATATGGAAAAATATGGATTTTAAAAACCTAATTTTCCAGTTCAAATTATATGTTTGATGTAAAACAATGATTCAAATAAAAAATATGTCCTTACATATTTATCCGAGCCCTATATCAAAATAATTACGGGAATAAGATTTCAAAATGGACTTTGATATAAAACGTTTTGCTTAGGTTTATAATTATAATTTTATTTATTTCAGATAGCGAGATCCATATACAAAATAAATAACACACTAAAAGAGACAAAATCACAGTACATTAAATTCTCTCTTGAACATATTGTGTTGTGTTCAACTTACCATTTATTGAAAAAAAAAAATATATATATATATCGGTTGTTTTTCTGTTTTGTCAGCGAAGTTTCTTTATTATAACACACAAAACCATATTAAAATCGGTGAAACCGTTTCGGAGAAGATCGATAACAAACACTGTGATTTTTATATATTAGATGTTCAAACAAATATATATTTATAGTATATTTTATATATTTGATGGTTTTGTGGCAGAATACCGTCACTCCATTTCCTTCCGTGGATGTCGTAGAAGGCGACTAAGGAAATCAATTACCAGGAGACGGGCAGCAGCGTCTTCCTGAGATTCCAACCACATACTGCGATCGCCAACCCGTCTGCCAAGCGTGGTAATTATGGCAAAACCCCTCATTTTTATGAAAACCACGAAGGAGGCATATGTCCTGCAGTGGGCGTCAAATGACTGATGATGATGATGATGAAACTAAACTATATGTGTTACTTACATATAATTGACATTCTTCTATGTAAGATGAAGTTTTACTGAAGGCTGCAATATTGGTAGAGTCCGTAAAAAGCGAATATAAATACAAATATGAGAAAAAAGTCATAGAACAGAATTTTTGCAAACCACAAATCTCGTTGAGGTGTTTCAGATTTTATTTATTGTAGAAAGAATTCTGTGAAGTATAGTCAGCCTATCTCACGAAAGTTTTGATAAAAGTCGCATAATCCACATAAAAGAGTATCACGCATAAAACAACAGTTAACTCTTACCCTAGTCTCAACTTTGTACGGAGTGAAGATGGGAATAGTCCTCCTGTACCGGATACTGGAAGCCCCCTGCAGGGCGTGTCCCTTGGCCTCTGTGATGTTGGCATAGATCCCAGTCCTGTCGTAGAAATGGAACCTGGCGAAGTCCAGCTCGCGGACGTAGCGAGCGTTGTTCATGTGACGCAGGAAGATGTCTACATCTTGGGTAGTGCAGAGTCCTGAAAAGTTGATACAGATAGTGATATTAAAAGAGGTGAACATTTTGAAACTCGTGAAACATCAGGAGCTCGAAAGTTAGTTAGCTGGTTATACTTTTATTATAACGTTAGAAGGTATTTGACGTACCCTGTAAGATTGGCAAGTTGAAATGATAGTGGGTTGATCACATGTGCCGAAGCACCTATAGCCGATGGGATTCAAAGGTTCTCCAGTGAACGAACCGCCAAAGGCAGCGCAGGCCGCTCACAGCAGATTGCTGATATTTAGTTGGATAGAGAACACTTTATTGTGCATAAAATTGAAAATTACACAGATATTTCCAAACCTAAGAGTACAGACGGCGGCCTTATCACTAAAAGTGTGTATTTAGTGATTGGGTGAGGATGGCCGAGGACAGAAATAAGTGGAGTCCCTTAGGAAAGGCGTAAACCAGCAGTGGAAGAATTCGTGCTCATAGATTAATTGGTCGAAACTTTTAAAAGCAATCGGCGTTCAAGGTAGATACACATTTATTAAATATAGTCTGCAACGGAGCCGAAATATCGGGAATGGTTGTTAACATTGTAAAATACTCCCGTTTTTACAAGATACCTAGTAGGTACCTATTATAAGTGTATACGAATATTCAAATGAACGTTTTAAGTATCTCTTTTTGAATAATTTGAGAAGACTGACGTTAGCGTTAGAAGTGACATTAGCACAGCATAAAAATAACTTTTCAATGTCATTTTCCATAGTGGCAATTAAAACTATCAACCAGCAAAAAAGTGATCAATTCAATAGAACAAAATATGTAGGTACTTTGGGATAGACAATGAATATTTTACGCATTAATGCGAGTGAGCATTTCTTATACTATTATGTACTTACCGTATATTGTGGTTGTGTCGTTAACACCGCATTTTTTCTGGAAGAGCCTTCCGACGCCAATTGTGAATGCCACTCTTAGGAAATAGTTCACATCCCAGCAAATGTACAGAAGCGCTACGATTACGGTTAGAACACAGAACATTTTCGCTGTAGTTTATTTATCACAGATAGAAACAAGCGTTGATGCTAATGTACGATGCTGCACTAAATCGGCTCACAATATTGTAGTGTTGCGTAGCCGACGGGTTATGCATGAGTCATTGACCTGTTCCAGCGGTACGAAGTGAGGAGCAAGTCAAAAACCAGAGAGACCCATCCAACATAGCACGGAAAGATGGTCACTTATACTACTAGCCAAGTCAGATATACTTTCTCTGGATGTTAACAAACAGCTGATACCTACATAACGTACATAGGCAGACTATATACGCTCAAGTCCAGGGAACAAGCCTTCTCTCAGAAAGATAGTATGGGCTTAATCTCTTCGCGTGCCCACCGTGAATTAGCGATTTCAAGCGCCGATGTGAACGCGTCAGACACTCCGGTTTCCTCACAATGTTTTCCTTAGATGTTAGAAAATGGTTAGGTCAAGTTCGTTTATGGTGCTACAATTTTACAAAAGTACCTAGCAAGAAAAACAACGAAGTATAAACACGCGGGTATTGAACCCAGATCTGTTGCAGGAAATCGTTAAAATAGGAAGTTATTTCTTGGTAATTCCTAAGTCTGTCATTCATCCTCGTTCTATATTTCTTGACTTCAACCGATTTTGAAAAATATACTTTTTACTAACGGAAATGCGTACGTATCTGGTACTCACGTACCATACCATAAGTGAAGTAAAAGAACATTCTAGTTCGTGAATATGAAAAGTTAATGACACTTAAAAATTGCACGCGATGTTTCAAAAGGCAGTGAAATAAAATTCCGTCTAATTAGTGAAGAGATATTTGTTTATTTATTCACATATCTAGGTGCTGCTGAATTAGCAGCTCTCAATTTGGCACTAGATATTTCCATGCTCTTGAGCCATTTTTCTAGGTACGCCGGACACTCTGGTTGGGCCTCGGCTCGAGGAATATTTCGGAGTAAATCCTCTACAGCGTTCCCGCCCATTTCGCTGATAGCGTGTTGTCGCGACACCAGTAAGGCTCTCAGTTTGCCGTCGAAAATGGTTATTACCTCATGTTCGATGAACAAGGATACCTCGTCCCAATATATCAACTGAAAGAATTTTAGAGCAGGAAATTCACAAAAACACAGGGTTTCTTTAGATATTTGGTAGGTAGACAATTAGACATAGAGTGAAGACAAAACAAAAGTTACCTTACTATTGATTTTATAAGGCATAAATATCGGGATACTTTCCACAGAAATCGTCAGAGTGCACCCTTGCAAAGAATAGATGCTCAGCTGCCGACTACGTCGTCCGATGCCTGTGCGCAAATAGAAGTGAAAACGAGCAAAATCCAATTCGCGAATGATTCGGCACAAACGGGTTGCGCTAAATGTTAAGTCACAATCTTGCAATGTGCAAATGCCTGAGAAAAATAACTACAATTAATACCTAATCACATTCCATGCTTTTTTTTAAATTTAATTATCATTATTGTGAAATCATTAATACTTATGTTAAAAATAAAAATGTCACTTACCATATACCGTAGTCGTGGCAGATATATCACATTTTTTTTCAAAGAACATAGCACTTACGACAGTGAACACAGTCCTTAGAAAGTAATTTACGTCAAACAATACGTATGAAACTATAAATATAGAGAATAATGAACAGAGAAACAACATTTTTCTATGCACAAACAAACAAGTGAGGTTATATCGTAGAGCCGTGTGAATTTAAAATGCAAATTACGCCTTTGTGTTGATCTTTGGCCACTGGGTAATTTTATTCCAATAGCCTTTCAAAGACGTTTTAAATTTATAAGAAAGCCAATCAGTTAAATAATTTACACGTAAGGATGGCAATTCAACAGGTATTGCCTACCAAGGTACATAGACTAATCCAAAAATGATTGAGCTAATCTAAAGCCACTGGAAATAAAGGTAAAGTCAGGGACCGTGACTGGCTACCCCACGGTAACCATCGAACTTAGGTACCAACAAAACAAATATCGGTTTTGATTCCGAACTAAAGTCGTCGGTTGTCACGTTCATTAGAAAAAACTATCACAGATTTGTAACTGTCTCCGCTAACAGCTAGAGGCAATAGAGGGATGAACCCTGTTTGGTTAACTGATAAGGATTAAACGGTTCCGTCTTCGCCGAAGGAGAAAACATCTCTACATTTAGTTTTATATCTTGCACATTTTTATTGCTACGATAAGAAAATGCTCTAAGTATACATATTTATTATGTATCATTAAACACCTTAGTTAAAAGTGTTGGTTATTATGTACTTGAGATCTAAGTAATTAAAACACAACGACGAATACAAGATTCTTTGGCATTAGGTACAACTTTGTATACGTACAAATACCAGCTAAGCATTTACGCGGACAGAACACTAGGTAGACCAACAAGACTATTGACTAACTAAACACTCACTTCACTTCTTCGCTTCAGAGCCCAAACATTTCTTTCGTCAGACTTGGGCAGTCCGCACTTATGTTCTCGTAACTAGAATAACTTCTGTCTGCGTTTCATGGACAAAATTGTTCTCAGCCTCTAAGTCACATTAAAACTCGTAACAAATGAAGACGCCACACGGCGAGCCCATATTTATTTCATCAGTCATGGGTGTTCCGCACTTGGTGTTTCCTTTAGTGGTGTGCATTACACTGTCGGCAATCAGGCGCGCAGGGGCCGCAGGACCGGGCCTGAGAGTGTTGGAACGGGAACAGCAATGGAGCAGACAGAGTCGGGAGGGCGGGCAGAGGTACTAGCCAGTCGGAGCCGCAGACTCGGCCCATGACAAGAGCGGGCAGCAAAGGCGCGCGCTGTCCCACGGGACGGAACGCCGACCAACGAGGCTCGGACTCCTCTGAGCTCGTAACAGAGGGCTCGAAAGTACTCGAACCCGCGGTCGGGGCCTTATCGTGGGAGCCCTGAAGACAACGTTCCAGATACAGTTGATGCTGATCAATGCCATAACTAGCTGTAAAATCAATGCAATGAATGCTCGGTGCAAATATTTGTTCTACATTTTGTGAGTTATAAGAAGGAGTCTGCAAGTGGCCAAATGACTCAAACAACGAGATTTTTTTATAAGTGGAAATAATTTATTGCGCTATTATCTAATATATGAAAATCTCGTTTTTCACATTGTTTGTTATCGAACTGCTCCGAAAGGGCTTCACCGAATTTTATGATTATTTTTATATTTGGTAGATCTGAGAATAGGTCGAAGGCTAATTAATATGGCAAAACAACGTTTTCCGAGTCGGCTAGTAATTTATTTTTTATATTTATCACACCTAATTCATCACTGTATTGGAACTTTGTAGTCCTAGTAATGTATTCTTTATTTTTTACTTAATGTAATAAACACACATTTGCCCGTTTGCACATTTCCCCATTAAGATTTTGGTGTGAAACACAACGTCATTTTCTTTTGATCTGTTAAATTGCATGACTTCATCCCACTAATAGCATAAAAAATTGTTTGCTCGCGATGTTGTATGTTATGATAATTCCACGGTGAAATGTGTTATTAACGCAATTCCCAACATTGTTCTCACAGCGAGAAGCGGAAGTCAAATTGAGACTAAGATTGTTCGGTGTTTTTGACGAAACAAAATCAAGCACGTGTATGATGCATGTTCTTTTTCCTAACTTCTTATTTTATACGTGACACCTTTTTCTTTAAACATATGGCTAGGTCGGAATGGAGAGTTACGTGGATAACGTTGCACCTAATTTGTAACATTTTTTTTAAACAACTCCCTAGCCCTGAATGGAGACTTACATGGGTGGCGTTGAAGTGTTCCACAGCCCGCAGCAGGTCCTGGTTGCAGCGGCGCAGGACCAGCTCCAGCACCGCCCGCTTCTTGCCCGGGAACAGCTTGCTCAGCATCTCGAGGCCGGCCGCGCTCACTGAAGCTTCCATCTCACCAGCGTCGCTTGTGCCCACGCTACGACAAAGCATAGAACAACGAAAAAATTTGAAATAAAAAATTAAAGTTAGAAATCATTTAAAAGAATACCTTTCAATTAGAAGTGTATATTATATTATATTAGTATTATATTAGGATATATATATATGAATATATATATATATATACATCGACTATAAATTATAGTAAAATATATAATAAAATTCCAATGAGTTGTAGACAATTAGATACAAATTTATTTAAGATAAGTGTTGGCGGCAGACCATTTTATTGTTTAGTTTTCCTATTTTTACTAATGTCAGTTTTTTAATTTAGTCGACGAGAAGGCAGATATTCAGCGATGTTTCTGTGATCAACGCAGTTAAAACGGGCAGCGATTACCGTATGGTACGAGGCAAGTTGAATATCAACCTCAAAATCGAGCGTGCAAAACTTATGAAGTCTACGTTTCGATCAGTACCGGCCCAAATCCAAAACCCCGAGAGCTGAGCAAATTGAGCTTCAAAAGCGCTTCGAAGGCGTAGACATTGGGGAAAACGTGGACGATATCAATAATTTCGTAGAAACTGTCTATACGGTCGGGTCCAAGTTTTATAAAACCCACCGTACTAATAGAAAAAGTTCTCGGACCATACCCTCAAACTCATGGAAGAGCGGCGACAACTGAAGCTACAATCTTCGCGTGACACATCAGAATATTGGCGGCAGAATAATGGAAGTTTTGCTGGAAGAAATCTCTTACAGAGATAAGCTCGCCTTTGTACATGTAATTTCTTATGTAATATCCTGTTAAAAGTCTTGTGTGCAATAAAGTATAATAATAATAATAAAGATCTCTGGATCGTTGAAGAGAGACTTGCGCCCCTTTAATACGAACCGTATTGAAGAGGCTATTGAAAAGAACAAGGGCCCTAAATTCTTTTCCAGGGATATGTCTATTGGCCAGAGCCGGCTCTCGAAGTTGAAGACCGAAGATGGTAGCATCGTCTCGTCAATTAGGTACATATAGGTACGTCCTCACAAAAACCTGATACAAGTTTAGCCCAAGACCCTCGAGCTAGACTAACCCGGTACTACACTGAGGACATAAAGCTGAATGTACGAGATTAAAATGGCTTGAAAAAAGCTTAAAAGCAACAAGGCACCGGATGATGACGGAATTACAGCTGAGCTATTGAAAACTGGAGGAAATCCGGATCTCGAAGGCATAACGCCATAGGTATGGAACAGAAAGTGTGGTGATACTTTTCTTTAAGAAAGGTAAAACCCTATTAAAGAATTATATACCCATCTCACTTCTGAGCCATGTCTATAAGCTGTTCTCAAGAGTCATTACGAATCGTCTCGCACGCAAGCTCGATGACTTCCAGCCCCCCCGAACAAGCCGGTTTCCGAAAAGGCTTTAGTACGTTGGACCACATACATACGCTGCGGCAGATTATACAGAAGTCCAAGAAGTATAATATACCACTATGCTTAGCGTTTGTGGACTACCAAGAAGAAGAGATATGGGCGGTACTTTTATCTCTCCAGCGGTGCCAAATCAACTATCGCTATATCGAAGTGCTGAAGTGTTTGTATAAAAACACCACAATGTCAGTCCGACCACAGGATCGGAATACGAATCCTATTCATTTGCAGCGCGGAGTAAGACAGGGAGATGTAATATCTCCGAAACTGTTTACAGCTGCACTTGAAGACGTATTCAAACTTCTGGACTGGGGAGGATCTGGCACCAGTATAAATGGCGAGAACATCACTCACCTTCGATTCACCGATGACATAGTGATTATGGCTGAGACCCTGGAAGATTTGAGTTCAACGCGCAATGACCTGAACAGAGCTTCTAACAGAGTGGGTCTTAAAATGAACACGGACAAGACTAAGATAACGTTGAACTCCCATGTAGCACCCACGTTATTCACTCTTATCGACGTTGGCAGCTCTGACCTCGAAGTTTTCAACCACTATACCTGGGACAAACAGTCCAGTTAGGTAAGTCCAACTTCGAGAAAGAGGTCACTCGTCGAACCCAACTCGGATGGGCAGCGTTCGGAAACTAAAACACATTTTCGCGTCCAAAGTCCTCAGTGTCTCAAGACAAAGGTGTATAACCAATGTGTGTTGACAGTGAGTTGCCAGTGATGACTTATAGATGTGAGTGCCTCATAAGTAAATAAATAAATAAATAAATAAATAAGAAGGCTCAAGGTCGCCCAACGAGTAATGGAGATAGCTATGTTAGGATTTTCACTGCGTGATCGAATGAGGAGATCCGCAGAAGAACCCGAGTTATTAATATAGCTCCAAGAATTGTTCAGTTGAAGTGGCAGTGGGTGGGGCACATAGTTCGAAGAACTGATGGCCGTTGGGGTGAAAAAACTCAAGCCCCCCACCAGATGGTCTGACGACCTGGTTATGGTGGCGGGGATTCGCTGGATGCGGGCGGCACAAGACCGGAAAGCTTGGAAAGCCATGAGGGAGGCCTATGTCCAGCAGTGGGCGTCAAATGGCCGATGATGAATTTAGTTTGGTTTCTTTCGGTTGAGTTACGGAGTTTTTGTTCTAACCATAACGTGTAATGTCTTAAACAATTCTTGGTCTTAACGTGTTGAATAAATATGGCTTTACAGATTTAAAGTTTTATTGTTGAATCTATTGAAAAGAAAAGTAGCGGCACCTATTCGGTGCTTTTCAATGGTCCTTCGATAAGTAAGTATTGAACAGCTTTATATATATTTTCGTGAAGTATACTAACAATTACCTATTAACAATTTTCGTAGCATCATACTAGATTTTCATACGAGAAGCAAAAGCAGCATTAGGAAAATGGTTGAGAAAACCGCTACATCACTAGAGCCGATCTCTAACTTTGAGCCGACTCAAAGACGGTGAGTCGGGCTGCCGCGCCGGCTGCCGTGCGACTGGAGCCGCCCTCGCCTACTGGAAGTGCCCCAGCTAATTTCCTATCTCAGCCGGAACCATGTCCTGCTTTTAGGTACGCATACTCAACGCGAACTATGTAACAACGTTAATAAAACTAGCTATAGTCAGGATACACCTACTGATATACAACTAGCAGAAGCTATCACGAGCCTTGCAGGATCGAAGCAGCAGTCGCAGCGGTGAGTAACCTAAAGCTTCCTTTGTTTGATGGGCAAATCCCTCTTTTAGATAGTAGCCAGTCCTGACTTGAGTCCTGAATGAGGTTTTTCTCCTCTAGAAAATCAAGCTACCCCCGGTTTCTCGTACACTAACAAGCTGTTAATCTACTGTTAACAGCTGTCAGTGGTTTTTTTTTGTATGCACTTTGATCCATTGACAGCTGTTAACAGTAGATTTGCTTTGCGGAGAGTAGCCAGAGATGAAGTCGGGTCGCTTTTAGCCTCTGCGCCATTCCGACGCATGTGACCAAAAACGCAAAAGCCCAATGAACGCCAAAGACCTTACTCGCGTAGTACCAAATACGCAACATACCAAATACGTAAATTACCAAAACACTTCCAAAACGTATATAAGTAAAATGCCATACACGCTGATTACCAAAACCATAATAAGCAAGTTGCCATAAACGCAGATGACAAAAACCCAAAAACCTAAAAACGCTGATGCCAAAAGTGTTACCTTTATAGGATCTAGAAATATACTATACTATAGGTATAAAAATTCTTTATCTTTAAACAAGGTGGATGTTTTGCCTGTAAGGCATACAAATTTGTACATTTAATATACTATGGTAACGGAACGTTTAAAAATTTATACATTTAAAATAACTTATTAAGAAAATAACGTATTTCGAATCAAAATTTCTACTTCTTACAATCGCAAGCGTACAAAATACGGAATAATAAAATTAAATTAAATAAAATGTCCATAAATATAAGTTTATTATTTCTACTAGTACAATATTTATTTACAATCATAAATTAATAGTATTCACTGTTTATAATTAAAAATAACCAAAGAAACTGGACTTAATTAATATATAAATGATAAAAATATTCAAATAACATAAATTCTATATTTACAAATAAAACACCTGCCCCAGGTCACTGTCCCGTGGTAATGAGCCCAGGACGCTGGCGACGTTACCTCTTTGGATGGCCAGGCTTATCCTCTGGCCGAGGTACGCGCCAGCCCTCTGGTCTCCCGATGCGTCGATTAGTACTCAAATAAATTATAATAACCTTTTTCAATTAGCAAAGTGTTAAGTTTATGTTTGAAAGAGTTTAAGTTCGACTCTCTCAAGGGACGGGTTAGCTTAAAGAGCTAGTCTTGCTCAACACGTGACATCGCAGATTATACGTGACATTGGCGAAATTGTAATTTACTAACATGTTCATTCACGAATTGGCGAGTTTAAAACACGCGATACGCCAAAAATGTCTATTTGGCCTTTTGCGTTTTTGGTCACATGCGTCGGACCCCTGACCCATATATGGTCATGAGCACAGAATGTTCTGTGGTCATGAGCGCCTTGGAGGCTAGATTCGGCCGTCCCGAGCACATAGTCCTGTTTTGCCCAGGCTTTGTAGCATTGGTGCTGGTAGAGAGTTGTGCCAATTTGCCTGTCGAATTCGGCGGTGCGTAGAAACCATTCGCGTACTAAACCAGGGCGAATACTTGGCCTCCCCGGAACACTGTAACACTACTGTAAGTAAACTAAGCACGCTTTTGCGAGTGCGATGGGCAGATTACGCATTTTCTCGTTGTCATACTAAACACAGGCTCGAACTTATGGCAGTGGGTTATAGAAAATAAATATTATAGAAAATGTTTGAAGAAAGGTTCGCATTTATACAAATTGTGTAAAGCTAATTGTGACGCTCCTTCCTGTAGCCGCAAATTTAGCCATATTTTCATGCGCCGTTGCCGTCAGAGCATACCAACCACATTTCGTTGAATTCAGACGCTGAATCCCGCGAACGCAAACGACCCCACGCCCAACCTAAGCGCTGACGACGATGAGATAGTCGCGCCTCTCAACAGGCTGTAGAGGGTCATCGGCCGTTATATTTAAAAGTCCTCTTATATGTAAACTGCATAGGAGGACTTAAAAAATTCGCGTCTTTCATTTGTAAATTTAAACATTAAAGGTAAACATAACGAGAATTCCTTTGAGATTTCCATATTCACGCTATGTCGCAATTGGATATAACTAACCATCAGTCGGTATCCTCAGAGGAAATATCACAGTACACTTATTTATCCGACTTAACTGAAGAATGATGCTATGATCAGGCAAAGCCCTCTTTGATTATTGGAGTTCACAACTGGCACCTGATTGTACCCCTCGCTAACGCCATGGTTCTAAGTCTTAGCCAGTTGCCACTTGCACTCCTTTGGGCTGGGTTCTGTGTCACTGATTTTCTTCCAGTAAAACAAAGCCAGTCGACTTTTTGAACCACTCTGTTTTTGAAGAAAGTGAATCCATAGAGATACTCATTAAAGAAAATTCCAAGCTATTGGTATTGGTTGGCTCTATTGGTATTAAAAAAAATATTACCGCAAAATTGAAGTTTAATCACTTTTTCCGATTTAAGAGCCTAGAACATAAATTTCAAAAGGAACCCGAGTACGCGGAAGCCTACCGTATACTCGTAAATATGTAGGCGCTACCATAGAGAAAGGCTACGCTGAAATTTGTACTGAACCCCCAAAGGGTATTCGCCTCATTTCGCGGTCTTTCACGCCTCATATGCCTTCCCAGCGTTCCGAACGTGAGTCACGGCTGATGGACACACAGCAGAAAGGCAAATCTTAGCCACTGCCCTTTGCTTTTTCCGTTCATCCTTGCAGACCAGACATAAAGGTCTTTATCCGCATCGTGAATTTCCAATTATTGTAGCCCTAAACTTGTCAAATGCTTGCGTTTCTGCAATTCTTTTCCGTTGCTAAGGTAGCGTGTGTTTAAAAAACATATTTGTCTCAAAATAATAAGTAGGTAGTTATTATTATTTCCCGAGAAGTGAAAACTGCCCTGGGCCCATAACCTGATAGATTATGAGCGAAATAAACCAGGATTATTTTAGTATTTAGTATTGTATTATTAAAAGTTCCGTTCTCCATCTCTGGAAGTCTTCATCAGATCTTCACTAAATTAAAATGGGACCAATGAGACGTTATATCTATTGGAACACAAAAAGAATTGTCGAAATCGGTTGAGATTTGACGGAGTTATGCAAGAACATAGCCAAAAAAATTTTTAAATTTTTAACTTTTTTTTTAAACCGCGTCGAATTGAGAACCTCCTTTTTTTATGAAGTCGGTTAAAATGTAAATAATCGCCATTAATTCCCAACGTGACTTTAGCAATGGCAACTGCAACGTCGCCGAAACTTCGGGAATTAAGGTAATTAAGTTTTACCTATAAATAATCGGATTTCGTATTTCGTTACCTATAAATAATCGCTTTCCGTTTCGGTGTGGATACGAATGAAAGAGAAAAAAGTCAGATCGCGCCTCTGAAATTAAGTGAAGAATTGGAAAAAATATACATTTTAAAAAGCTAGTAGATTAATTTGAAAATATAAATCTAATGTTTTCAATTACATTAAGATGAATTGCTTCGCTTAATTTTATCGATAAACAAAGAAACAAACCTTAAATCTAATGCTACTGCAAAATAACAAATACCTACTACTGCATTACTCGGCTCTCTATATATAAAAAACCGGCCAAGTGCGAGTCGGACTCGCGCACGAAGAGTTTCGTACAAGAATTGGTTTCGTACCATTATCTATACAAAATTTGAAAATTTCAAGCGTCTACCGGTTGGCCGGTTGCCGTTATTAAAATGGAGCAAAAAAGGGCAAAAAATCACGTTTGTTGTACGGGAGCACTTCCCAAATATTTCTTTTATTCTGTTTATAGTATTTCTTGTTATAACAACAACAGAAATACATCATCTGTGAAAGTTTCAACTGTCTATCCATCACGGTTCCTGAAATACAGCGGTGACAGACAGACAGTGGAGTCTTAGTAATAGGGTCCCTTACCCATTGGGTGTGAACCCTAAAAACTGCTTTTACATGGTACATCCAACACAATCATTCCAATTACACAACGCAATTATTCAGAAATTAAGACTCCATTCGATTCAAATAAATTAAAATGTTCACGCGTTTGAATCCTTTATACTCTGGTGTGTGCAATTTTCCACTTAAAGGTACCTTTTAAAGTTGTTGCCTACTGGACAGTTTATAAAAACTCCACCGTTAGATAAGCCTTTCAATAAAAATATCATTGCTTTTCCAATAGTTTCGTTTATCGGAGGTTTAGAGGAGGCTTACATCTCAACAGTTAATTAAACTGTAGAAAAAGGCGAAAAGCCTCGATTCTGTTAGTTTATTAGGACGTACCCAAAGGGTATAAGGGACCCTATTACTAAGACTCCGATGTCCGTCCGTCCGTCTGTCTGTCACCAGGCTGTATCTCATGAACCGTGATAGACATATTCACAGATGATGTATTTCTGTTGCCGCTATAACAACAAATACTGACTAAAAACAGAATAAAATTAATATTGAAGTCGGGCGGCATACAATCACAAACGTGATTTTTTGCCGTTTTTTGCTTGATATTAATAACGGCAACAGGTAGACACTTGAAATATTGAAATGTAGTATAGATAATGGTAAGGAATTATTCGTGCGCGAGTCCGACTCGCACTTGGCCGGTTTTTTTAAGAATTGTTACAGTTTCGACAGAGCGGTGGTAAGCCGAGCTGCAGAGCTTGTCATTCGGGAGGTCGTGGGTTCGAATCCTGGCATGTACCAATAACTTTGTTTTCTAAGTTACGTCCATTGGTGAAGTTGTAGTAGCAATACCACTCGCTAACTGTGAAGGAGAATATCGTGAGGAAACCCTAGTGTCTGAGGTATTTACATAACTTAGCGCTTGCTACTTCCAATGGCCCTAGTAAGGTTTGTTACTTGTACATACGCGCGTACATCCGAAGCGGCAATTAAATATTAAATCGACCCTTTCTTGTAGTTGTCATTGTATTAAAATACGTTAACAGAATGAATCCCTCCTCCTCGGCACTTCTCTACTCTCGGTGTTAATATGTCAGAAAATAAAGACAAGTTATTCAGTAAATTTCATAAGTAAAAGCATTACAGTTACCTATAAAAAATTTAGAGTGCATTTTGGCTGAATTATTAAATAACGCATCCAATTGTAACACAATTTGACTAAATTAGCGTCGAGAGTACGGGGCAGGCGTGTGACCTTATCTTATCGCAAATAAGCCTGAGCCTAGAGTCTAAAACGCATAGTTATTCAATAGAGTGATATTAGTACGACAATAGCTGTTATTGGCCTCTATTTCGTAGTCTACTAAGCAATAGCACTACAATGTCGTTCCAATGGTATAACACGCGCAAATTAAATAGGCATCTCTCGCGAAGAAGACTGAATCGCGCGAGGCGCCCGCGACTTAAGTTGCACGGGTTATACAATTGGAATGCAATTGGTTAGTAGACTACCAATAGTGTCAATGAAGCAACCATTCCCGCACAAAGATCACTCTTTTGTACAACTATGCATTTAAGGGGCTACAGTGTGCTGGAACTGGCTAGCAGACGTTTTTGAATCGCTTGTGACATCCTCTAGGAACATGGCAGACCGTTGAAATTAATATATGATATAATTTAACTCCTTGATTCCCTATTGGATGTTTGACAACTGTCATAACCTTACGCCTTCTATGAGTAAATATATTCCGTAAGAATGCTTAAAAAAAAGCTAAGAATTTATGTACCATTTTAAATGCGCAGTGGATTACGTTTAAGCTTATACAGTCTTACGGGCAATATCAAAATCTTGTATGTTCATGTTTAAAACTAACAGGAACAATAGTTACTCATTCAGAAAAAACGTTTTCATCAATTTATCACATTACGCCTTACGAGGAAAGCCCAGCCTACTCGTTGCCTGTTGTCTGTGACCAGGCGCTCTTCGCATCACCATTGATTTCATTGTAACTTTTCATAAGCGATTTATCAATCATAAATCAACCTTCCAAAGTTCACCTCGAGCGCCATATAGTGAAATTAATTCAAAGTAGCAATTCTCATACAAAATTACCGATTGTAGGCCAAGGACGTGGGGCGAGGGACCGAAAAAGACGCCGCATCTTTCCAATTCACTTTCGTACAAAATGTACTGGGTCAAGTTTCATAAAACTATAATTTCGTAGTTTATTATGACAATTCGAAGTACACTGCGCAGCAGAGTCTATTTGTTAATCTGTGGGTTAATCGGCTTTGCAATGTACATCGAATTGTCATAGTCACAATGAATTGTAGTTCTATGAAACAGGCTCCTGAAGGGATGGGTCTTTTCCGCGCCCTCGCCCCACGTCCCATGTCCGAACAAAACCAAAAAAATATTATATAGCTATTAGTCCAATCGGTGGAGACATTTTCGAGTGTTTGCAAGACCAACGCACGGCAACTGATTTTTGTAGTAGTGATCGAGCTTCAATCGTTAGAAAAACATACAATATAAAATCCCAATTCTTGTATTTTTTTATTTAAGTAAATAGCTAAAAAAGAAAAGTAAAAAGGAAACCGATCATTTACTAGTATTCGAACCAAGAGCTCTCTGCCGTTCAAGGGACGCCTCTTCCCATCCGAGCTATTGTAACATTACCAACCTAAGCGAAACATCGTTTTACTATTTGTGCCTAAATCACGGTAAAAGTGAGGTTCATTAAAAATTAAACCTAACTACCTATGTATTATAATCCATTTATTGTCGCGATTAGGTCGGCCGCACGCGGCCAGACTTGTTGCTCGAGCCTTGTAGTCTCTAATTACTAGCAGTTAAGGTTCATTTTAGTTTGATTGAGTTTTGTTTCACTCCTTGCGCTCGCACTTCGCCTCCTCGTTAGATTGTAGGGTACATAGGCGGTAAATAATGTGTTGGTAATAGTACATTACGATACTAGTGCGAAAAGTAGGAAATTCGCAACGAGTGGCGATAAATTAAAACACGACCGAAGGGAGTGTTTTATATCGACACGAGTTACGAATTACCTATTCGCACGTGTATCGTACAACGTTTTATAGTACATATGGCCCTTTGAAGTTTCGACATAGGCACGTAAAGTGCTCATTATCGCACTAGTGCGGTAATGTAGCACCATATGTACTATAAATTTTATAATAATTTCGATTGGGGCGTTACGAATAATACCTACTTGATTCATAACCTTTGAGTGAACCAAGCCGAATTACAGTACTTAGTATTTCCGCACCGCTCACTTCCGTAACGACAGAAGAAGATAGCGCTATCGAACTCGGCTCGGTCGTTCCCATCCGGATATATAGAAAAATATTTTACATAGTTATATGAATTGTATCAATAATGTTATGTTTAGAACCTTTTCTAAACATACAAAACGAATCTGTGTAGATTTCGTCTCTGAATTTTTTTTCTATCTGCCTGACATGTTTTTCTGTTTTAAATAAAATAAAACGCTGTATATTTTTATCACGCATTTTATTGTACATGCGGAAGTATTGTTAGAAGAATCAATGGCGTAATGCTAAAAATTTTGTAGGAATTATAATTTATATACGTGTGTAGGTACTTGTTTTTAGTTTTTTTATTTTCTCGAAATTCCGCTGTATTGGGATAAGTTATCTACACTGCAATAATTATGCTCTTTACCTTCCCTACATGTAATATAAATCACACTTCCATGACATGTATAAGTTGATCCTATTCAATTGTTTTTGCTAGGGTTGGCACAAAATCCGGGTTTTTTTTATTCAAGATTTATTCGGTGCTCATTTTTAGGTACAACGTAATTTAAATATATAATTTAACGCGCATAATATTTTTTGGGTTCCGTAATTATAATGACAACAAAAGAAAGTAGGTAAGTTTTTTGTACACGTAACAAAAAAAAACAACTGAAACCTTAACAAAAAGGAAAAGTGTAACAAAAAGTAACCAAATAGAAATAGAAGTACTGTATCACACAGTAGATTAAACAAAAATCTGCGTTCCTGGTTTACCGATATTACATATTTTTATTTAAGTGTCACAATGAATAGTTTAATGTATCTTTAAAATATTCGTCGGTGGGGAGTTCCAAAATTATAATAATAATAACGTCCACACAACGCAATCAAACTAGAATTCCCTGCACTATAGTATAGATAGTTTTTAACTATCAGCTTTAACGCCAAAAATCACTTAAATGCTGTATGTTTTCTGTGCTATTGGAATGAAATAATAGAAATGGTATGAATTACACTATTAATACGATTATCAACAGATTAATCTGTTATAATATACCAAGTTAAGACGAGGAGGCACTGTTGATTAATAATTATATTTATCAGTCTTTGTGCTGAAACAAGGATGCAGGCCAAATAAGCACTCAAATCCATTTGTAGCTCTTTTGCCAACATCCTTAGCAACGAAGTCTTTTTCCATTTTCATAATTTTTGTTTTATTTCTTTGGTCAATATCCATTTTGAAATGTTTTTTTTTCTTCTGTAAAAAATTAATTATTTTGCTTTTGTTCTTAAAATTTTTATAATTTTGTTTGTGTTATACCATAGAAAAAAATTATCCAGTCAGATTTGCTCAATGGACTATTGGCCACACAGGCACGATAGCGATGACACATATTCACCCTTTTGAAACCGCTTTAGTGAATGCGCGTAGTGTAAAATAAAATAAAAATATGCGTAAAGTCGATGATTTAAATTCAAAGATTTTGAGCCAAAATCTTAATCCAAGCTTCAAATTTATCAAAATTTCCACTCTTTTAAAATGTTTATAAAAAACTCTGTATTTTTACACTATATTTTAAGTTTTCAGCAGCTTTTGTAAAGAAACCTCTCGAGTCATGGAAACACAAGAAGTCCACTGCTGGATATAGGCCTCCTCCATGCATTTCCAAAAAGACCAGTTGGAAGCGGATTTCATCCAGCGTCTTCCTGGCACTTGGATGAGGTCATCTGTCAGCTGGTCGTCCTACGCAGCGCTTGCCGATATGTGGTCTCCATTCGAGAACTTTTCGGCCCCATCGGCCATTAGTTCTGCTTGCTATGTGCCCCGCCCACTGTCACTTCAACTTAGTAATCCGCTGGGCTAAGGTGACTTTCGTTCCTCTACGAATCTCATCATTTCTGATTCGATATCGTAGAGAAAGCATAGGCCTTTCCATAGCTATTTGCGTGACCTTGAGCTTTCTTAGGAGGCCCATAGTGAGAGGCCACGTTTCAGTGCCTTAAGTCATCACTGGTTGTATAATTTTGTCTTGAGCGATTGAGGTATATTAGACGAAAGGACTTTTCTAAGTTTCCCGAATGCTGCCCAGCCAAGTTGGATTCGACCTCTTTCACAAAGTTGGACCGGCCTAGTTGGACTGTTTGTCCTGAGTAGACGTATTCGTCTACAACTTCGAGAGTCGAGTTCCCCAATGTTATTGGGGTGGGCACAAAACGAGCATTCGATATGACCTTCGTTTTGTCCATGTTCATTTCAAGGCCCACCCGTTGGGAAACTCGACTGAGGTCTTCGAGCATTATGCCGAGGTCTTCCATCGTTTCTGCCATGACTACTATATCGTCGGCAAATCGAAGGTGAGTGATGTACTCGCCATTGATATTGATGCCGCGTCCCTGACATTCCAGAAGCTTGAAGGTATCTTCCAGTCCGTTTGTGAACATTTTTGGAGAGATAACGTCTCCCTGTCTTACGCCCTTTTTCAATGGAATTGCCTCCGAATTCTGTTCCTGTACTCGGACCGACATAGTGGTTCTGTGGTCATAGTGGACTGTTGTACAAGCATTTCAGCACCTCGATATACCGATAGTCAATACGGCAACGCTGGAGAGACTCGAGCACTGTCCATAACTCGATCGAATCGAAGGCTTTCTCAAAGTCCACAAACGCAAAGCATAATGGCAAATTATACTCCTCAGTCTTCTGTATAATTTGCCGCAACGTGTGGATGTGGTCTAATGGTACTAAAGCCCTTTCGGAAACCGGCTTGTTCGGGAGGCTGGAAGTCATCAAACCTGCGTTCAATACATGGCGCAGAGTAGTCATCAGCGACCACAAAAACCTCCAATACTAATTTTCATAGAAAAACGGAGCCAGAGATAAAAATCAGAATTTTTAAATTTTTAGGAGCCAGCTTGAAATTTGACTTACGCCATTTTGTAAAAAGTAAGTTAACGTTGTCATCCAACCCAAGGTCTTATTCAACATTTGTTCGACAAGACTACCCCGTAATGTTACCGTTTTCTCAGGCTTTGACAAAAAAGCTGTAGAGACCGGATTTTCCAAGTCAGATTTTTCTTATCGGTTTGAGGGATCACCCTGTAAGGATGGAAAATTCCAAGTTTACACCATATGTGGAACTTGGAAATCTTTTAGCACCGAAATTAGAACAACCAAAAATTCAAGAATTTTCACACGTCTAGTTATTTTAGCATTCAAACGCTGTGTGACTATAAAGTTGATACCATATTAGTCCAGCCGATAGACTAGCGGGGCCCGGTGGCAAAACCTGCATTAGGTGTTGGTTGAAAATTTAAGCAATTTTACTTTTCAATCGGCACTATTAAATTTGCCATAAAAATTAATTTACGTCACCGTCCTATCTAGGGTTTATGCAACGAGTTTATGTTGTTTTAAAAGACCACCCCTAAGTGTTACCATTATCCCAAGCCGTTGAAAAAAAAGAAACTCATGGAGACCAGCTTCTCCAAGTTTTCGATTTTCTCCGTCGGTTTTAGCAAAAAAACTAATCGTATAGAAAATTTCAAGTTAGTAACATCAAAATGGGACAACAATTTTATCTAGGTGTTTTTCGCTGATCAACTTTATGTACCTATATAAATTCTTCACGTCACATAAAGTTTACATAAAGTTGTTATATGCGATGTATATCATGTTACTATTTTAATTAATATCAATAATAACGGCACCAGGTATTTACATATTTTTTTCAAAATCAAATCAGATCCGGATTATAAATTACTATCTGAGAGCGTGACAACCCTAACGACGTAAAATCCGGATAACAATTAAAATGGTCGTAATTTCTACTTTCCATGGAATTGGCATTAGAAATATATTTTTTATTTCATATGGGGAAGTTGCTTCCTACGTTCCAATTCTGCCACTGAGTCCCGAAATACATCCATGTGAAATCAAAGTCAAATTCACTTTATTGAAAAAAGATAAGATAATTTTTTTCACTTTTTGACATAAAAACCTGTTGTTGTGCAAAAACATGTACTATTTCATAAGTAGGTAGGTAAATAAATACGTACTTACTAAACATGTGATTTTTGTTTGAAAGCTATTCTTTCTACAAAGCATAGATAAGTTTTGAAGAGATGTACCTACCTTTATCTTTTTTGTTTGTAATGAATGACGCATGCTATACAAGAAGGCATTAGATTGAAGTCTATTCAATCTACGCGTACGCGGGCGGGCTGGCGAGCCGGCTAGAAAAGTAGTAGAAACCGCTCGGCTCGCTCGACGCGTTCGAAATTCGGCTATATATGTGTGCGTTTGGCGGCGTGTGCTTACGCGAAGGGAATGAGACTGTGTGTGTGCGGCAGCGCGAGCGTCTTTCTATGGAGATTACTACTAGGAATTAATTCAGTCGTGCGTGTCATCTAGCGGTGAAATGTTGAAGTGCTGCACACCTGTGTCAAACGCTCAAGGTCATCGGCACAGGGAAAAATCTTAAGAGACTCGCACCCGTTAAATGTATAATAATATCCTTACCGTGGTCGTGGTGAGACAGATATCGGCCCCGCGGAGTCTGGCGATACGCTGCAGCAGTCCGGAAGGGAGTCGCTGGTCTCGCTGTCGATGTGAATCGGCTACAATTTGTGATAAAAGAAATAAGTAAATAACTTAAAAAAATATTTTACAACTATATAGCACGGTTAATTTAGGGGACTGCAAAACTATTTGCCTCGCTCCCACAATGTAGGTAGCTGGTAATATCGTACGAACGAGAGGCAAATAGTTGTCCAGTCTTATTCTATAATTTACAGTATTATCCGGTTCAAATGCTGTTCGGATACGACTTTTTGAAGTTGCGTTACGCGACAGTGATGACTTGTAGGGTCAGAAAAACCGTCAAATGATTCATATTAATCAGATAATTTATTTTTTTTTGCAAGTATTAAGACGACTAAAATATTATAAAATAAATATAGTTAAGATAAAGATAAAGACATTATGTCTGTCTCACTCACACACTTCGAGAAGGTTCGATATCTTTCCATCCTCTCGAAGATTTCTAGAATGTTCCCGAATAATCGAGTAAGTAATAATAGAACTCTACTTGACCAGCATTCGGGAAGGACCTAGAAAGACGTCGAAGGTACTAGAAAACTATAGAAATTAAAAGAATATCTTCTGGAAGTACCTACCCAGAATCACATCGAAGATACTAGAAATAGGTTTAAGAAGACTGTCCAGAATGTCTTTCTATCTCTGTCTAACAGATATCTCTGTCTCTTTCTAGCACAAAGATTATTCTGGAAGGTTCTCTTGCGTTAGTACCCATCACGTAATCTATCTGCACCTAGCATCTAGATTATTCTACACAGTTCGACTACACTCTCGCCGTCCGTAAGAAATATAATTTAAAACGAAATACTTCCGATGAAGTTGTATTCGTCACTCACGTGTCACGCGCTTTTCCGACAGCGTTGCTAACGGACTAACTGACAGGTGTCAGTTGACGTCATATTATGCCGCTTCATTCCAAAAGGTCGTATCCTAACAGCATTTGAACCGGATAATATAATAAAAATATTTTCAACTTCATCTTGTTCCCACGAGTAGCTAGGGAAAGGTTGTCCATCCCGGCAGAGCCCCGCATGGCGAGACAAGGCTTTTACTGCCCGGAGAGCACCTAACTCCAGGACGTACGCTTAAGACTAGGCTCGCCCCTAGCCACGCATCCATCGGCACGTTGACCTTAGATTGACATTAGAAAGAGGACCAGGAGTCAAGGAAAGGAAAGGTGGATGGAGTGTTCATGAGTAAGGCTCGGTGCCTTCACCTGCATGCCGTAGATGCGATCTCTACCGACTGTCTCACGTACCGTCAGATCATCCGTTGCAGAGTCTGTCTCGGCCCCGTCACCTGCATACCGTAGCTGCGATCTCGACCGACTATCTCACGTACCGTCAAGTCGTCCGCTGCAGTCTGGCTCGGCCCCGTCACCTACTATCTCCACCGACTGTGTCACATACCATCAGGTCGTCCACCGCAGAGTAGGGCTCGGCGTCTCCATACCGTAGCTGCAATCTCGACCAACTATCTCACGTACCGTCAGGTCGTCCGCCGCAGTCTGACTCGGCCCCGGGACTAGGGCTCGGTCCCGTCACATAGGAAGTCTGTGATCTCTACCGACTGTCTCATGTACCGTCAGGTCGTCCGTTGCAGAGTCAGTCTCGGCCCCGTCACCTGCATACCGTAGCTGCGATCACGACCAACTATCTCACGTACCGTCAGATCGTCCGCCGCAGTCTGGCTCGGCCCCGGGACTAGGGCTCGGTCCCGTCACCTGCATGCCGTAGATGCGATCTCTACCGACTATCTCACGTACCGTCAGTACGTCCGCCGCAGAGTCTGGCTCGGCCCCGGGACTAGGGCTCGGTCGCGTCACCTGCATGCCGTAGATGCGATCTCTACCGACTGTCTCACGTACCGTCAGGTCGTCCGCCGCAGAGTCTGGCTCGGCCCCGGGACTAGGGCTCGGTCCCGTCACCTGCATGCCGTAGATACGCCCCGGCGGCAGCGCTTTCATCGCCGTGCCGCTCTCCACCGACGCCAGGTGGAGAGCTATCTTGTCCTCGGCCGCCTGCTGCCGCTTCAGCGCGACCTAGGGGGACATTCTTAGGTATAACACATTGGCGTATTAGGCAGGGAGCCTGATAAGCCGTCTAGTCCCCCACCTCCCCACATTAAATACGCCAATATAGGTATAGATAGTATCTGTTGTATACCAACAGGCGAGAGATCCATATGTTCACGACCTGACCTTACTCACTTCAATTCTATTGTGTTTTGTTCAAATGTTATGTAACATGGCGAAGTCAGCTGCTGAAATGTTGCTAGTATAGTACCTAGATTAATGTAGGCAGGACTTTTTTAGGGTTCCGTAGTCAACAAGGAACCCTTATAGTTTCGCCACGTCCGCGTCCGTCTGTCTGTCCGCGGCTTAGCACAGAGGCGGTAAGTACTAGAGAGCTGAAATTTGGCATAGATATACATATTTATTACGCCGACAAATAGGTAAAATAAAAAAAATTCGCGAAAAAAAATTTTTTAGGGTACCTTCCCTTTCCCTTTTTTGTCTCGTCTACACCACAGTGTGGTGGGGTATCTTGGATTGGTCGTTTAAAAACATTGTGGGTGTAAGAAGACCATTTTTCGATTTAGAGTTTGGTTTGCGAAATATTAAGCTTTAAAGCGCAAATATTTGTCAGTGGTAGGGTCCGACACGAACTTGGCCGGTTTTTTAAATATTTGATGCATCGTGGTTTTCTACCCTGAATTTATTATCACAAAGCGTGGCGCTAGAGAGCGATAGGAATCACAACAATGATAAATTAATTTAGCAGAAAATCAATGTCAAACAGTGCATGTTTGTTTTAGCGGTTAGCGCCGGACAGAGGGTGCCCGCGGCTAGGTAGTTCGACACTTCATTGGACAAGCAAACAGAACTCGATCCTGCGGCAAATCGAATAAAAACCAACTGGGACTGACTGGAATAAAAGATCAGGTTTCGTTATCTTGTTTGGTGTTAGTTGAGGACGCGAGCATAGCCGCGGGGTATGAATTTAGATTCATCATCATCATCAGCCATTTGGTGCCCACTGCAGGACATAGGCCTCCTTCCTGATTCTGCAGGCGGGTTGGCGATCGCAGCGTGCGGTTGGAATCTCAGGAAGACGCTGCTGCCCGCCTCCTGGTAATTGATTTCCTTAGTCGCCTTCTACGACATCCACAGAAGGAAATGGAGTGACACTATTCTTAATCCGACGCCACGCGGAACGCCGTACGATAATTTAGATTATGATAGGTTAATAGATAAGGATGCTATATGTGTTTATTTGCAACTTGAGGATTCTAGATTCGTTCTGCCAAAATTATATTGGTACTTCTAACCCTTTTCGGCGATACTGTAATGCTTAGTCATACTATAGTCGTGCATGAACAAATCTTTCGAGCTTTATTTGCTGCATCCAATTTTTTTAGCCCAGGAACATGACTTGAGGCGTTAATGTGTTTTAATTCAATGCAGTGAAACCGAGAAGCAAGCCTAATGCGCGCGCCAGTTTATTTAGACAAGTGGCACGTGTTTACCGGAGCTATCCCGGATGAGCCATCGATCGGTTTGCTCGGTAATGCATCCGACTCGTGTCCCCCGCACTTGCATAGAACCTGCTCCCGACTCCGTGATCGATTGATGTCAATACCAACCAACACCCGATCACGAATAAACATTTTATTACGTTCGGCTTGGATCGAATTTTGCATTCATTTGTTCGAGCATTGAATTTAAAATTCAATGGTTCGAGTTACGAGTGCTTTGGTAGAAGTAAAAACGATCTTATGGGGGCACTATAAAACGAAGACGTGGCCCTGGGCCACGTTTCTTAAAACTATAATTCATAAAAATGAAATGAAATAGTTTATTGTCAAAAAGTTTAACTATAACTAAGACAGTAGCAGTAGCCACCACACAAGGTCGAACCTGAATCGTGGTGGCCTACGTTTGAAAACATTGTGACGTTTTTGGGTTAATACAGGAGCAAGTAGTTTATTTTATTAAGACAATTCGCTGTACATTACGTGGCCGATTTGTTAATCTGAAATGAACATCAAATTGTCATAGCAAACCATTGAATCAATTGTAATTACTTACATGAAATGGCGCTTTAGATATACCAAACAACGACAGTCAAGAGACTCGCAAAATGAAAATAAAGCCTTTCAGTCGTCGCTGAAAAACCAATAGAAGTTCATCCTATAAAAAGTACATTCGAAAAGGACCATTACGTCGAGTAACATAGGGGGCGGGGCGGTAGAGTCAGCCGTTTCCTGCGCCGCTGTATGGTGCTGTTCGATGAAGCAGACAAGCAGTCTTTCAAGTACCCAGGTAGTTACCGTCTTGAAACACTGCTTCATCAACCTACGAATGTTTGACCACACGTTTTTTTTATGCGACTCTTCATTAATTACCTACATACGATAAGGGGGAACAAATCGTATATTGGAATAAGGCTTAATATTTGTATTACGTAGAGGGCGAGGGGTGGCAGTGGTTTTTGGAATAGCCTTGCGCTGCTGGCCGTTGGAGTCCACACTCTGGACTCCAGGGTCTCGAGCCGGGCTTCCTCAACTCTTTCATTTGATCATATATTGTAAAACTGGAATACCCTATACATAAAATAGCTTTAAAACCATGCGCTTGCAACGACGACAGCAGACCGAGTGAGGGCAAAAATATATATTATTATAGTATAGCTCCCGTGTGTGGTCGCTTGCTATACTATAATATATATCTCGGTATATTAATACATATTATAGCTACGTCTGTAACGGGCTTAAAGTGGGCTCCGTATGACCCGAGAGGTCCGCGTGGAAAAGTGATCTGGGTTAGGTAAGTAGTAAATAAATCATTTGACTATTTTGTCCATTAAATAATTAAGTAGATAAATTTGGAAAATAAACAGTCATAGGTACATACCCGCACTGGGAATCGAACCTGGGACTCTCGCTTCCGAGTCTATTGTTCAACCCACTGGGCTACCACCGCTTATGTTTATTTTCAAAGTTACATACGTACATCTGTGAATTTGTAGGAGCAATACCACACGCAAATGTGAAGGAAAACATCGTGAGGAAACCCGCGGATTGGTTTTGGTTCCGCATGTATTGTCTTTTCTGTGGGCTAGGCCGACTAAGCTGTCAGGATGGTATAGGTGCTGGGCAAGCACACTCCATCTAAAAAACAATGTGCCAGGCATAGCAGCGTCCGAGTGGTCTCTTCACCCATTACGTAGATGCAAACACGAGTCAAATGATTATTTTTAGTTCGAAAATTTTGAATTAGTGCAAAGGTTTTATTCTTTTCCCAAATCTCCGGCTTGCTACGCTCTAGTGTGGGATTCCGTAAAACAAAAGACATTTAATGAGTGTTCTACAAAAGAACCGTTCGGAGTACAGAACACTTTATCGTAAGTAGGTACCCCAACACCTCTACTCACACGGTTCTAAACTTTTAAGGCTGTGGAACTAAGTGTTTCCCAACAAATCCCTCTCCAACTAATTCCAAAAGTTACAAAAAGATTTATTATAGGTATACATACTGCAGTCGACAGCACATCAACCGGCTCATCATCCGTGCCGTCAGTTACATTATGGGTGACTGCAATTAAAATGCAAAGATTGATGTGCTCTCGAATGTACCTACCTACGTACCTAATTGCACACATATGTACCTGTGCATTGTACAGGACAGTTGTGGGCTATAGAATAGTCTTTTGTTTGTAGGTAGGTACCTGTGCTGCCATAATCCGCTGCCGCTCCTTGATAAGCCCGCACTTTGGACATTGGCAGTTCCGGTACTTGCACGCCTTCTTGTGCCCTCGCAGGCTGGAGATGTAGCCGTGGTTGCGGCACCGCGCGCACTTCGGCACTCGCGCCCGACTGCTGTTCATTGCCTGGCGAAGATAACGTATAAATTGCTGGGAATCTTTGACAAATAAAAGCCTGCCAAGCGGTGGTAGCCTAGTGGGTAGAACATTGGACTCGGAAGCGGGAGACCCAGGTTCGATTCCCAGTGCGGGCATGTACCTGTGACATTGTTTTCTAAGTTATGTACCTACATTTGTCAAGTCATAGTAGCAATACCACTCGCTAACCGTGAAGGAAAACATCGTGAGGAAACCTGAGTGTCTGAGCTATTTACGTACCTCAGCGCTTGAAATCGCCAATCCGCGGTGGGCACGCGTGGTGATTAAGCCTAACTCTCTCTCTGAGAGAAGGCCTGTGCCCTACAGTGGGACGTATATAGGCTGCTTATGAAAACGGTCGCTCGGTGCGCGAGTCGGACCCGCCCGACGACTCGGATGAGTAAATTTTTTTCCCAAGAAACAAAATAATACCTACGTGTTACGAGAAAAAGCCGGCCAAGTGCGAGTCGGACCCGCGCACCGAAGGTTCAGTACTTTGAAGGTAGGTACTTAGGTACATATTATATACTAGCTGTGCCCGCGACTCCGTTCGCGTACATTTCGATTTTTACGAAGCAGCATTTGTATGGGGGCCACGTCTTATCATAACTGGAGCTAGAATTTAAATAGCCTATCCTGTGTCCCAGATGTCTATATGTTTTTATACCAAATTTCATCAAATTCGGATAATTGGTTTAAGAGTTATGGAGGAACATACATACATACATACAGAAAAAAATTCTAAAAATCGTGAAATTAGTTTCAGTATCATATATTGAGCCTATAAACACAATATCTCTGAAAACAAACTAACTTACTCCATGACCGACCCTTACAGATTTATTATTAGTATAGATAAGTAGTTCAGGAATCGAGTCTCGCAGTTTTTCCGAGCTTTTCCTGAACTTCAAAGACAATTCTTATACTTTATTTGCAAATGTATAGTTTTCAGATTTGTCCCTAAATTAAAGTCAAAAATTTTATTCACTATAAAAACAAAATACGTTTAGATACTTACTTAATGAACGTCAAAGCTGTTAGTTTCACAATTAATAGATTATGCGGAGAAGAAGCTAACATTTTGGGGAAGGTCCGACGAGAAATAAAACGTACTTAGATTTCGAAATTACGACTTCAATACTTTATTAAAACTTTACAAGTTGTTGCCTTATTCGCAGCTACAAGCGGAATTAATAGCGTATCCCGATACTTTATATTTATCCCCTCCGCTACCAATCTTCCACTCTATACAAAACTAAAAAGTCAAACATGCAACCGAAATAAATCAAACGGATATTATCCGTTCTAATAATTACGCAAAAATAAAATAATTCAGCTATGGGCTTCAGGATAAAATGGCATTTCCAGCGAAATTAATAAATCGACTGATTCTCAAAATAATATTTACCTACTCTAAAATTAAATTGAAAAATAAAATGGACTTCCGGTCTAATCAAAACATTGAAAGATATTAAATATTCTTCTGCACAAGTCCGTTCTACTAACTAATCTTTAAATACATTCATTAGATTCTTAATAATATAATTAGCTTAATATACATATTACAAAAGACAGTCAAGGTACCTAGTCAACCTAACACAAAGACTCCACATTTATTATTTTAAAAACAGGTATGCTCAATTACCAGTAGAAAGGATTTTGAACTTAAAGTTACACTAGATAGGTACTGTCGTCCCCGCTAACATTATTTAAATACCAGACATCTGTGTCTTCCAAATAACTTTAATGTTATAATAGCCTTTTTTGCACAGAGTAATAGGTATGGTTAACACATTTTAAACCGCGTCGGTCGTAACTCTAATACTTGTATCTTGAGGAATTTTATTGGAGAACCGTGTACAGTGCCCCATAAAGGATGTAGGTAAGTTTAAAACGTGGAAATGACACTGTATGTTTATTCCTAATAATCAATATTTTGATGGCTACCAATATTTTCGAAATTGCTGATATTTTTTCTGACATACTTTATATTTCACAAATGTATTGACTTGCAACTGTTAAGATGTTAGTTTCTTTAAAGAAATCTTTTAACGATACCTACCACCTAGCTTGTAAATAAATCGAATCGCTCTCTTCTGTATAATATGAAGATCGTTTCAATGTCTGCTGCCCGAACCCACAGTAGTATACCGTAGGACATAATATTATGGAAGTAACTAAAATAAAAGGTAAGATAAACTTTATACATTTTCTCTTCTTGGAATTTAGAAGCAGATTATTTGCCGTGATCGAATCTAATACAGAGATTCGTTCACGGCAAATAATAAGTACTAAGGGAGCATTATTTGCATCGTCAAGGTTATTTTCTTGTCTCTTAATTTTAAAAATAAGTGACGTGTCATCTGCAAAGTGAATTTGTAATATAAGACATTAGTTGCCAAATCTCATAGTTCTAGGTTAACGGAAAGTAGGTAGGTACCTACCCTTTAAATTTTGATTCCCTTGAGTGACGAAATTTAAATAGATAGATAGAGAACACTTTATTGCACAACCAGATGAAAGAATTATACTATGTCTTTTTGCGGCATAAACGCCCGTATCTTTTTTTACGTTAACTTAAAGGTTTGATTTTTTCACACCTTAAAGAAATTGTACAACTGATTATATAGTCTTAATTCCACCTCGATAGGTACCTTCGGGAAACGCGTTCCCGAGATAAGGGTCTTGACAGACCGACGGACGCACGGACAACAAAGTGATCCTATAAGGGTTCCGTTTTTCTTTTTGTGGTACGGAACCCTAAAAACACCAAATTGCCTGTACCTTAAAAAGATTTAAAGCCTTTTCTTTCTTAGGTTTGTAAATAGCATAGAATTTTGAATAGTAACAAAATTACACTTACGGCCACAACGTCTTGTAACTTCTTTGTTTAGTGACAAAATCTAAACAATGATTCACCAAGACTTAACTGAAAAACTTGACACTTTTCCGCCGCGCACGCAACACTCGAGGCTGAAACTAATCCCGCCACGAAAACTCTACTAATGAAATATCTAATGCCAAAAAGAAAGAACACGCGGTAGGCGGGTCGTATCCTCTCTGATCCCAGAATTTTTCTGCAGAGAAATTTCAACCATTACTACATGCGCATAAGCTTCAAATTCTCTGGCGTTTATCTTGATGTTTATCCAGCTTCTTGTTACGCCCAAAGCTAGGATTAGCCAATGAGAGGCGCACCCTCTCGGGGTTGGTTACAGTATCAGGAGGAAAGCTTAGCATTTTCTATGTTACACAAATTTCATATAATATTACAGTTTCTGATGTAGTAGGTAGTTAAGTAAATAAGGTTTATTAACGAGAACTTACGATTCTCGGCGTAGTTATTTTTAGCTGAACTTAGTTAGACCACTTTTATTAAGACTGTTCTTACGTGGAGCATGCTGTCTCGCTCACATACTTTTGATAAATTTAATGTGGTCCGAGGGATTGACAGATAATAAAATTGCGAACGTTCATGGCATACAATGTTTCTTATCTTATACTAAGTTTTTGATTGAGAAATTTTTATTCCAAAATTAATAATTTTGGAAACAACTTTTCGTTAGTTATAGAAAAACAAATACCTATACATTTAATTCAAATGTCCGTAATTTAACTCTGCATAAAACCCTCAGACCACAGTTATCAAAAGTTTACTCATATTATTTTTATTTATTTTTTTTAATCTTTATTTACTTTAGGGACTTTTGTACACAAAGTGACGATGACAGTACCATCGTGCCCATTATAATAATAATACCACCACCTACTAAAATATTATTACAATATTATTATTAATTTTCTAATTTATAATTTGCAATAAAGAATATAAGTAATTGAAAACAAAAAAAAAAATATTGTGCAAGCGAGACAGCATGCTTCACGTAAGAGCAGCCTTAAATAGATACTGTTCCCTATTTTCGCTTTTTAGTGCTTTTGGAAGGCAATAAAAAAATTTTTTACCTAAATTCAGGACAAAACCATTTTTACAAGATTGTTTTATACAAAATGTATCTAAAAAGTTTTGAGCCAAGTATTATTTTATTTGTAGGTAAAAACTTTGAGTAAAAATTATGGACTAATTTATAAAAAAATAATTATGAAGCAACCCTCATTTCAAAAATATATCTATCACTTCTTTAACTAGGTAATAGGTATTTATATCTGCATTGGAAAACATTTGGAAAATTCTGTTCGTTAGTTGAAGTCCAGTTGCACACACAAGTGCAATTTTGGTTTGATTTTTATAAAACAGTGTGACAAGTTACGACAAATAACATTATCTTTTCACTTCGTAGGCCTACTTAATTCTGAATTAATTATACTTTATTGCACACGAAACATTGAACAGGACATTACATAAGAAATAACATGTAAAAAGGCGAGCTTATTTCTGTAAGAGATTACTTCCAGTAAACCTTGGAGAGTCGGAGAAGTAGTAAAAAAACGGGTCTATATACGTGTACAAAATAAACTACATAAACTATAAAATCATAAATAACCAACGTACAACAAAAACAAATAAATTGTATGAACTAAATACCTCAAAAAATAAATACATGAATTATAGATACCTATAGTTAATAATACATAAATAATATAGCTCAAAGTTGTGTCAGAGATAGATAATGTTACTCCAACATCGTGGGACTAGCGCATATATTATGTGGCAGTGCGTTCCACAGCCTAACCGACTGGACCGTGAAGGAGTCACCGTAAGCTCCAATATTGTGAGCAGGGATTTTAAGAAGGTGGGATTTGACAGATCTGGTTGTCCTTTCCCCAGAGTGTAGGTACTGAAACCTTTCTCTGAGGTAAGCGGGAGATGAGGGATTGTTAAGAATTTTATATAATAAGGAGAGTATATGTGCATTCCGGCGGAAACGAGACACGTGATCAAATTTGCGTAATCCGGATAATTATGAAATCGTTCGAGTTTGTCTAGCAGCTCCTGAATTGGCGTCCAAGTAGCAAACATCCGCATTGTTGAGAAGGGGAAGAAGAAGAGATTGGGCAAGAGTTATTTTAGTCTTTTGGTAGAAACAAAAAAGTGCAGTGAAAAGGTATCTTTCATTCTTCTCATAATAGATAAATACCTACATTTAACGGGTCTAAAGTGTGTGTAATAGATCTGTGGGTCTAAGAGGACAACCATTAATTACCTTAAGCTAAAATGGAAGCGGTGGGCAGCAAAGGATCAACCAATTCTATCTTAGAGCGGACGGAGTCAGTTAAAATTTTACATCAACTATGTAGGAATAATTGAAAGAATAGTATAGTAATATTCTCTGTTCTACTAAAACAGTTTGTTATATTATCTTACTAGTGATTGCCAATTTTTCCTGGTAAATCTAGGAGTAGTGATCTGCATAGGTGAGCTGTAAAAGCCATGACTCTCCAGTACATCAATTGTCAAATTCTGTCATTTTAGCGAAACAAAGCGTGTGGCTCGCACCTTATACTACCTATGCTGGTGGGGCCTATAAAAGTACATAAAATAAAACAGTTGTCTGTTGAACCAAAATATATTGAAATTAATAATAATAATATTTATTTATTTCAGATAGCATTGATCCATTTCATTAGTAAGCAATATTATGTACAGACAGTTTGGTTAGCAGCCGTGAAAACAAAAATTAATATTTTTTATTTGTTTAGATGGGTGCAAACCTCAATCCTTGTGGAGCTGTCTATAAATTAAACAATTTAAATGGTCCTCAGTAGGCAAGTTTAAGAAGTACATCTCTACGTCTTACTAAAACTCCCCAAGAGGGAGGGAAAGTTGTAAAATAATTTTGTTTTCATAGTTTATGGACGTAATAAATTACTTTATATATATTGATTATTATTTATTGGTATTAGAGCATCACGAATCATCAAAACTTACTATAGAAGTATTCATGTAAAACAAATGCAGCAAAAATAACTACTTATGTTTCTTTTTCTCCTGATGTTGCTTAGCAGCTTTTTTCTTCATATTCTGCAATCTCTTATCAGCGGAAATTATATTGATATTCGGAGTAACCACTTTGGACGATGATGAGCTACTGGATGAAGATGAGATCTTGACAGGAGTCGTGGAACCAGACGACACACGTGTTGGAGATTTGGTTGCCGAGGTAGACTTGCTCGAGACAGGGTAGCCAGAAACCACAAAGCCTTGCGAGGCAAGGCACGATGCGCATTGCCAACCAGACCCCATGTCATCATCACTTATATTGGGCTTGTGACAATCCTGTAATATTTTTTTTATTACAAACACTGTTTATGTTATAAAAACTAAAATCTTACAATTTTAATTTAAATTGCATATTTGACATTACTATGGGAATAATATTTTTTATGATTAAGGGATGAGCGGTAATAGCGGAGTGGTAGAACGCCGGCTTCTCATGGTCATGGGTTCAAACCAATGACTTTGTTACTAGGTAAGTTACATACATTTGTGAAGTTCTATTAGCATTACCATTCGCTAACAATGAGGAAAGACATCGTGAGGAACTCTAGTGTCTGAGGTATTTACATATCTTAGCACTTGCTACATACAATGGCCTGAGTAAGAGGCCCTTTTAATGTGTTTTGTTTTCTGGTGTGTACAGTTGTCTAATCTAAGTAATGTAATCTAGGTGCAGAAAACTCGGGTCTAACTAGAACTATGGTTAAGGGATCTGGATATTGTATTATTTGGACTAACCAAGACTTGGTGTCAACTCGAGATTGATATTTAAAATTTGTACAATAACCAGGAAGTCTCACCTGATGATAAAGCGCTTGGCAGGCATCACACTCTACCAGTCTGTTGCCGACCTGCACGGCGATCTGGCGACACACAGCGCAAGTCAGATCTTCGTCGAGCAGGTCAAACGGTAGTTCCCCGTCCATCCCGGCGTCATCGCTATCCCGCTCCGGTATTTGAATCTGCTGCGGGCTTTGCTGCGGCACCGGCACGGTTTTCGCGCTACTTGACGCTTTCTCCCCTTTGTGCTTCGACCGCGACGGAGACCCCAACTTCTCCTCGGCCAGATACTTCTTCGGCAACACATTCCCAAGGGTCTTGGCACTACCGTAAGTTGTACGGATCAAATCGTCAAGAGTGAGACGCAGCTGCTCGGTCGAATCAGGAGCGCTAGAGTGTAGAAACTTCAAGCACTGTTTTATAGACGGATCGAAATCTATTGAAGACATTTTGAAAATAGTATTTTGGGCTGATTTGTAAGAAAGATGATTTGATCTAGCACATCAAAACAAAACAACAGTCGACCAACACCAACATAGTGATTATATTCTCTGTGAACACCAACACAGACTTGTCTTTTTATCTTTTTAATCTGTGCAACAGACAGACTAGAATTTCTGACACTGACTGACAGGGTTATACCTAGTCCAACATAGGATGATCTCTGACAGCTTGTCACTGTGACTTTACTAGGCATGGGGATAATGTCGAAATAAATTAGCGATATTCTAACCAAAGTTTCTGAATGTTTCAAGCAAATCAAACAAAAGGATGTTGTTACATGTTTTTATTCTTGTTAAATCGGTTCACAGCCCAAATCACTATCATCAAAGTCTGATTCTGACTCGCTGGAGCAGTCTTGTAGATTTATAATCAGTTCCTGGGTAGATTGGTCGAATCGTACGTCACGCTCCCAATCATCTTCCATAATTTTTCTTGTTCTGTCTATGTCTTTCTTCCAATTGTCCGATGTGACACTGTCACATGCATCCTTCAGTAACTTCAGCATTTTATTTGCTGTAAAAGGCGGTGTTGTATTATGTCTGGCTGCGTAACCTGTAACAAAGAAATAAAATACATATAAAACACACCATGGCTTGTTGGAAGAGATGTCTTAATAGCTAATCGATGTTTTATTAGCTAATTGATGTTTTATGAGATATTTTTACATTCTTATCTTCCTATGCTATTAAAATGTATTTGATTATAATTTTATGTGAGTACAATAAATTAGAAATATTAATCTAATTGACTTTTTTTAAGCAAACGAGAGAAATGCGAGCGATGGTGAAAGAAACACATAAGCACGTTTACCTTTGACTTGAGCCCAGATCAGCTCTATCGGGTTGTACTGGCAGTGGTATGGAGGTAGCCGAATTACAGTATGGCCCTTTTCTTTTGCTATTTCATCCAAGATGTATGTTGGAGTACGGGGTTTGTGTATACGGACCAATCGTAGTAATTCAGTTTTCAACATCTTTTCGTTGGCCTCTATACCTTTGCTTTGCAGCCACGAAATTAAATCCAATTTCCGGTTGCTTGACGTTGGTGCTTTATCTCTTTGTACGGAGTGGTACGATGCATTGTCCATCACGATGGTATGCGGTTCTTTCAGGTTTTCCAAAAGAGTTAAAAACCACTTTTTGAATCTTTCGAAATCCATTTCTTCATGATATTCGGTGGTCTTTACTGATTTAAACTCCAGCAAACAATTCGGCACAAAGCCAGACGACGTCCCAGCATGTGTTATAATTAATCTTTGCCCTTTGCCTTCGGGCACTTTTGTAGTTGACTCAGCTGTGTCATCCGTCCAAGATCTTGAAACTGTGTGATTTGCGTTTAGCCACGTTTCGTCCAGAAAAACCACTTTGTCCCAGTTTGAGATCTCTTTAATTTTTCGGAGAAAATCAATTCTCTTGAGCGCAACATCTGTCCGCTCCATTAGTATTTTTCTTTTGTCACTTTTTTTGTAGCGGAACCCGATGCTTTTTAGTGTTTTGGCTAACGACGAGTGGCCACCTTTAAATAATTCAGCGTCTTCAAGAGATGTTTGTAGTTTTCTGAGTGTTGGTAACTCTCCACGCGTGTAGTACCCATAAATATGGTTCCGGATTGCTGCGGCATCAAAATCGTCAATTTTTGATATTGGACACGTCCTCTTCCTTTTTTTATTTGGCGTCGACAGTTTTTGCTCTTCGTTTTCCTCTGTCGTCGTTGTCGCAGATGATTGCTCACCATACTTTTCTCTGCTGACACGAATCACTGTAGCAATCCCGATTCCCAAAGCATCAGCAACTCTGTTGCACGCTTGTGTTAATGGCAACAACGGTCCGCCATTTTGACTCTCGCGTTCAAAGTATTCGCGCAAGCGAATCACAAACTCCCGGCTTTCACTATTTAAAACAGTTTTCTTTGTTCTTTTTGGCATACTGTATCCAAAAACAGAACAAACTTAACAAACAAATAACAGCAAAACTCAACAAATTAATAACAATAACGATAACCGAATGGAGACTGAATGAAAACACGTGGCGTATACAAGGCGTTGGCACTCGTACTGAACAAGATGGCAGAATGGCAGATGCAATGCAATCAAACAAGATGGCGGCATGGCGCGGTGAAGCCCACTCTACACACTCACGCGCAAAGCCCGCGAAACATGCATGAATGGATGAATGGGATTTCATTATTGTTTCACGCGCGAGTGTGGAGCGCCCATGAAGCGCCACTCGTTAAAAATTCAGTTTGCTATTTTTTATCGTTGTTTTAATAGTATTTCTATTTCATTTACCTTGTTGTTTGCAATCTATTTTATTTACAAAATATCATCAATATTCTATTATATGTTTCGAGTCAAGATCGATAACTTGTCTTACGATAAGTGTAGCACGTCACTATTTGCCAATAAAGTATTTAAATTGTCTCTATACATTTTACCGTCGAAAAATACGATACTTCATAGGCGTGTTTTGACACTGACAGCTGTCAGAGATCATCCTATGTTGGACTAGGTATAGTACTTTTTATTGGTTGAATGAATGATACCAGCCCAACCGACATTTAGTAATTCATTCAATTATTAAAAAAAAAACTCATTTAATCAATCTTTGTTGTCTTGTCTTTACGCTGTTTTTATGTCATCTTTACGTAGTCTGTGTTTCTTCTTTGAAGCATATAGTCTGTGTTTCAAGTTGGTTTAGCCTGCTGCCTGAGATTTGAATCTCTGGTGTAAATTTAACTTGTTTTGTTGATAATTATCGCAATTTACTAACGGCATAGCAGTGTTTTATGTTTATATTCCATGTATGTGAAGGCAAAAGTAATTTTCAATGTACAAAATCGCATTTCTTCTATGTTTAGTCGTGTTAGAAAACAACTGCATGAGTAATGCACAGTATGGGCCAGATCCCTGGAATTACGAAGAAGTAACATCTTCCACGAAGGTCAACAACGATGATGTTCCGCCTGACTTGAAACTATCTCCTCGGAGAAAAAAAATTCAAAGCGATAATGGTGTTGGAATGAGTGAATGGTTTTACAAAAGAATTCTGTCTATTCTCATGAAAGGTGGAAATGTTGAGGTAAATATTAATTATTCGAGACCCATTAACATTCTCGAATTTTACTTACCAACACAATTGCTTTTGTGCTTTCAGAAAAACTTGGATAATAGTATGGAGGTAACAATTCAAATGCATTTTTCTAAAGAGCGATGGATGTCCTTGAACGAATACATAGCATTAAATAATGCATTCTCTGAGGACATCTACAGACGGTCCTTAGGATATGTTGAAGAAGCCATTCTCAAGCCAACAATTGCAGAGAAAATTGTATGGGCTTGGACAGATTATGTACAGTTTTATATTGGGGAATATCAGGTATTGTGAAAAATTTGCTTTTTTTAACCTCTCAAAACTTTGGCTGTGAAAGACCAGACAAAAAGGCCTAAACGAATGTTGCTATCTCGATCTCCTTTCTAAATAAATTTAGTAAGGAGATCGGGAGAGCAGTGGTTATTTAGGTCTGGTGCACGTGCAGCTCGCCTTCCATTTTCCAGCATCTTCAGAAATTAATATCAGATTAGATTAATACTCTTTATTGCACACTATACATTATTAAGATACATGAGAAATCATGATGAGATAATATAAGAATATTCTTTATTGTACCAGGACAAACACAACATAAAATATTTACAGATACCTTATCCGATAAAGATAAAGAGGCCTTATTGCCTTTATTAATATAGGCAAAATTGAGAAGTGCCCAGCTACTTTAATCTATTATCAAATGATTTTTATATTATCCTTTAACCCTTCTGAGATTAACCCCCCATCACTTACACAGTTATCTATAACAAACATGTTTGCGATGTTCTTGTCTAATAACAGCGCAAGCTGTCCTGGTTTGAGACCAGAACAAGTGATTGTGTTCATCATTATTATTATCATAATAATCAGCCCACGTTTGCTGGCTACTAGGTGTAGGATTGTGTTATGTGATGATATAGGAGTCAGCTAGTAAGACAGTCCACAATTTTGTTTCAGATGTACATCACCTGGTTTCTGGGCTTCTTTACTGCAGTTCTTACAACCAAATACATCTGGGATCATATGTCACACAGACACATAATTTTTACTGTGTGTATTGCAGTATATTTTTATGAAGCATTTATTTCTTATAAGGTAAACAAGAGTACCTCCAATCAATCACTTTGTCGACTGCTGTACAAGAATACCCATTGTTTGTATAATTTTATTTTATTTAGTTTTGGACTCATGGCCCCAGATATCTAGCTAAATTAGTTATCTAAAAATGAAAAGTTTTAACTTCCCTTTTTCATTTATGTGATTGTAAAAGGTGGAAATTTGTGTTAGTAACTCTTGGAGTTCTAACTAGATAAGTTACTATTAGAGTTCTTAATTATTAGTATAGCTAGATTATATTTGACGACTTTAGGCTAAGTGTGAGTCAAATTTAGTTATCTAACAATTTTAGGTTATTGAAGTTTATTTCATTTTCGTTGGCAATAAAGAGAATTTCACTTTCAGTATTAAAGTTCTAACACACTTATGTCAAAGAGGTAGGCAGAGACCATTGTTAAAATAAACAACCTTTTCTTATATTTCAGGAAGCTGAGCAGCACGAGTATGATAGGTTCATCTCAGCAGTGAACACATGCAGGTGGCATTTCTGGTCATCCCAGTGCGACATCCCTGCACCAGACCCTCTGGTTTTCTTCAAACATATGCATCCTGTAAAAATTGGGATGAGGCTCTTCACCATGTTGATTTCAGAACCTGTGCTGGCACTTAGTTCTACTGTGAAAGCTTTGGTGCATGGGATCACTGGTAAGATATCTACACACTACAAGGCAGGGTTGGAATGTTTATAACAAAGTGTTTAAGTCATGTGAAAGTAGAGAGTTAACCTTTAATCTGTAGAATTCTAAAGTACCCGATTGGGCCAGCATAACAATGGTTTTCCAACAGGTTAACTGCTGAGGTAGGGGCTGCTTAGACGTTGCAAAAGTAGTAAATAAAATTTCACCTCTTTCCCCGCACTCGACGCATATGAGACTTTCAGTAGCTTCTAGTTTAGTCATGCCGAGGCTTAAAGTTGATGTACTTACTGGCGACTGTATTTTCGGTGAATAAATTCATTTCGATCTAAACTGCCTCTTAGAAAATCGTGTTTTTATAAATAAAGCCGTAAGTGTACTATTGTATTGTACCTGGGGGAGCTTGACACATTTACTTGGACTTGCATGCCTGTGGTGCCTGACCATCTATAACCTAAAGATGAAGTGAAGCTAAAAAGAAGATTCCACACAATTCCTCTGAAGCTACAAAGAAAATCTACACGGACAGAGTTTCAACTCATAAATTTTGCTAATGGTTCTAACATGAAAATGTTAAATCCCCATGAAAACCTGCCAATTCTGTAAAGATTAATTTCTTCCTAGTCAAACACCAAATATAATCAGATATGTAGTAGATAAAATAATACTGATTTTTCCTCAACAGACTTCTTTTCCTATTTTCAGATGACCTGTGGTACCCACTGGACAAAGTGGTGTTCACCATTCTCGTTGTCGTTATCAATGTGCTGCTATTAGTATTTCTCATCATGATATTATTCAATTTCGTTCTGAGAATACCATTTAATATTAGTTTCTTAGCTGGTTTAGTTAATATTGGCATCAGTGGAGGAAACCGTACACGTAGGCAGTCTCAGCTCAGCGATAGTAGACATATTACTGGGACAGAGGACAGGATAAGTGGAGCAAATCTTGAGAAACTACTGAATGTATGTGCAAAGGCAGCACAGAAACAAGTTTGGCCGAAACGAGAACAAAAAATATTGAATCAGAATAAAAGTATAATTTTGCATAAATCCGCGAGCACTGGTAGATTGTCAGAGCTAGCCAGTACCGATTATAGGGAGGAGGGGAACTCTACCGGCCGATTTCGAAGTAAACCTTGGTGTCGCTTTAAAAATACCAGTATACACGCGCAGGGGGATCAAATGGCGGTGGCTAGCAACAATAAATCAAGTAACGAAGGAAAAGAAGCTAAAAGATAAAATTGGGCCGCTCTCATGCGCTTTTTATAGCCACCTACTTCCGGCACGGACCCGCGTCAAAGTACTACGACTAACCAATTGATCAGCCATGACGATTGTGTAGCCTTTTTAAGCTTAAAACTATGTTAGAATTACTGAAGAAGAAGAAAGACATAGTGTTAGTCATTGTAGTCACTTGAGCCATATTGAAGTTTATTTTTAATAATAAGATGTAAAATGTGTAAATATGAATTGAAATATTTAACGATCATGATTGTGTAATGTTTATATCTATACATATATCTTCTAATATATAAAAATCTCGTGTCACAGTGTTTGTTATCGAACTCCTCCAAAACGGCTTCACCGATTTTTATGTTTTTTTTGTGTATATTTGGTAGGACTGAGAATAGGCTAATTAATATGACAAAACAATGTTTGTTAGTAAATATGTATATAAATAAAAATGAATTGCTGTTCGTTAGTCTCGCTAAAAGTCGATAACGGGTGGACCGTTTCGGCAATTTTTTTTTATAGTTGTGGTGTGGAACTCCAGGGAAAATGGTGGGAAGAAAAAAAAGATACATGTAGGCACAGATTACGAAGTTCACGGGGTCATCTAGTCTTTGTATACAATAAATAAGTACTATTAATTTTATTACTAATGTTATTTTATATCAAGATTATTAATTTAATAATCTCAAGTACTGCGTAATAATTACACCTAATTTCAAAACTTTCTAACTAAACTTTTTATGTCTGTAGTTTTTGATAATTTTAATTTTTGCTAATATTCTAGGAATATTGCGAAAAAACGGATAATTAGACAATGGTGATAAAATTTTACAATGTTACTGAAGAATGATAGGGTTTTTGCAAAAACGCCAGTCGACTTAGATTGCGAAAAGAATTGTTGGCTATTATGAAATAAGAACACCGGCCGATCGAAGCGCCCAAATCAGCGTTTTGTAAGCGAGTTACAATTTTTTTTTATATTTAGTGTGGTTGGACTTAAAAAATAGTGCGAAAAGTTATGTATTCGTAGGTACAAAAAATAATTCTAACAGACTTGATGCATTTACTAAACCAGAATGGGCGAAAATTCGATTTATCAAATCATTCTGCCACATAATTATGCATCAAAGTAGTTTGTCTTAGCTCAGATGAAGGAAATGTTTCTAGAGTTTGAAAATCCAACAATATAATAATATGCATACAGCCTGTATAATACAGGCGGCATAGACAAACGAGGCAGTCTTCGTAAGGCCCAGATTGTATTTCTTAACTAAGGGGGAACTTGCGTCAAAATCAGATGTTTTTAACCAAAAAATCTTAAAAAAAAACAACTTTAATGGGGGTGTTATAATATTAATTCATGCTCAAAATATTTGTTACCGAGAAAAATCTTTATCATGATTATTTACAATGCGGATCATAAGGTTTAGAAGACAAAAAGTTTTCCCAGAGCAGAACGAACTAAAAGGCCCTGAGCGAAAAACGACTTGTTATTTGTCGTCGAAACGTGTTTAGAAAGAGACAGACAGGCGTAAGCCAGGATTAAGAGATAGTCCGCGTTATAGGGGCTATGAAACTAGATCGCCCGGTGTCTATAGTATTAAGCTTTGAGAATTGCGAAGCCCAGTATTACCCGACTGCGGCGGAGCCCAAAAGGAGCTATGTCCGATTCTATGTTCCCTCGTAATTCCTTAACCAATGGTCAGATTTTGACTAATAAGGTCATCCCTGCGCGAGTGGCATAGAAAAGTAACAAAAAATCGCTATTTAAGTAACATTGTAGTAAAACCATGAGTCGCTAGATGGCGCTGTTATATTTAATTTATTAGGCTCGGGCCTTAATTTTGTCATAGGCTATATATAAATCAGCATTAAAAAGACAAAAATAATAGGTACTTGAGGTTGCCTTCGTTGGACTACGACGAGGAGGACATCATCATCATCATCGTCAAGCTTTGTATAGATATTTTATTTTCTTTTACTGTAAATATGATATTTGGTTGTTTGAAATAAAAAACTGTT
The DNA here is from genome assembly GCA_963969515.1 of Yponomeuta evonymella. Taxonomy (NCBI): domain Eukaryota; kingdom Metazoa; phylum Arthropoda; class Insecta; order Lepidoptera; family Yponomeutidae; genus Yponomeuta; species Yponomeuta evonymella. Next base: position 12,453,427 of record OZ018349.1, read on the forward strand.
AGTTACTATAAGTATTTTATTTTCGTGTTGCTTTAGTGATGATAAGTGTCACAAATTTAACTAAAAAACAGTACTTATAGTAAAGGTAGGTAACAATTGGAGTTAAAAATTCAAAATTACAAAGCCCTCTTTCTAAGAAAATCACCAGCCGCCTTTTCAAAAGCTTTTACTAGTTTTCAAATTACCTACAAACTACCTCTCTATTGGTCAACAAACATCGAGCAACCTTCTTCCTATTAACATTATTTAATTTCAACAAAACAAATGTTGGTTTTCTTATTTACATCAACATTGTGACTTGCCTGACTCTTCGTAAAACAACAAACAATGACTAAACGAGTGGTGCAATGTCCGGTAACCTACGAAATCTAATAAGTACCTGCGTACAGCGACAGGCAGCGTATCAACCTTTACATGCTTGCACTCTTCCCATTTACGAGATGTCGGAATGAAAATGTACAGGATGATCGGCTGTATACCGCACCGTATTTAAGACATAATATGGATTATCTATTATTATTATCTTCAAACTAAGCTACGTGTACATAGTTACCTTTGAAATGCGCAACACGTTTATTAGAGTTTGTTTAAATTTAGTTTTTTCTCATATTGGTATTTTTCAAAATATGTAAAATAGTTTTGTGAACTACCACTAAAGTAATATACTTATAGTAAATCATTGCTTTACATAGAATAATGTCTATTCCATTTAACACATGGTTTTAAGCAGACAGCGCCATTACAAAGCAGCTGTTGTAAAATATACATAGAATAAAAATTAAAAAAATGTTAACACTGAACAAATATAATAGTTCTATAGTTGTGGCACAAAAATGATTGCGCATTTCAGCGGTAACCTTGCATTATTAATAGATTTTTTTTCACTTGGGACCTAATAAGCTATCACAGGAGCAACTAACATGAAAGTTAGAAAAAAACTCAAATAGGAATAACAAAAATAGGGGCTCCATGAGGTTCATTCACGCGACCAATAGTACCACTATAGTGTGGGGCATCGCTAGATTGGTCGTTTAAAAATGTTGTGGTGTATGAAGATATTTTTTTATTTAGGGTCCCGTTTGCGAAATATTAAGCTTTAAAGCGCAAATATTTGTACAAGTAGGGCTTAACAGTTCATTGTAGAAACGTGAAAAAATTCAGGGTAGTAGCACATACAATGAACTTGAAAGGAACACTATAAATAAGTTAACGAGTAATAGGCGACCAACTTATAAAAGGAAAACTTCGTACAAAATCCATTACAAAATTACGTTGATGAAGTTGTTAGTTCTGTAAAGCAGATAAAAAATCCTTCTTTCTACGGAACCCTACAGTGCGCGTGGCCTGACACGCCCGGTTTTTCAACATAAGGTCACGGGACTGGACGAGAGTTTTTTTCATTGGTAGCTTTAGTGAGCCTCATGTATCCCCAGATACTTAAATATAGACCTTATTCTTTACGGCTAACAACAGCATGCGCTTGATGGCCTTTGACGTTCTTACACAGCTCGATGTGAACGAGAGCTTAACTTACCATCTACAATACTTAGCTATGAATTTGTTTAGTATTGTGATAAAATAACAAGCAAATGTCTATGAGACCTTTTCGCAGTTATTTACCTACGTAGTTACTTTTACTTTTGTACAGGAATAATACGGATTGGAGTAGAAAAGTGCTTTTTAAGTAGAAGTAGTTTTAAAACAGTTAAATGATTAAATTTACACACAGGAAGTTAGTTACTAGGATCTCCGTAACGAGATTACGCCCTTAAATTCTAAAATATTATTGCCATTTGTTAAGATTAGCAAGCAAATGCTTTCGCCTCATGTTTTTAAGATTTTGACGATGACAAAGCGGTTCGATGATGTTGAAAGACTGATAAGTCTCCGTAAGGCCCCAAAGCAAGTCGTAATTCACAATGAAGTAACAAAGTTCCATAGTTAAAATATTTGGAAATATCAAGTTAACTCAAGACAGATCAAGATCAAAGCACGAATGAATACGGATTTTCAAATCATAAGGAAGATACATTTTGGTAAGAATATAATTATATACAGGATGGCACAGAGAGGATCTGCCAAAGTTATGCGAGTTGTTTGTAACAAAACAAACAAATGTAAGTCAGGGCTTTTCCATGACACCCTATGTATAAAATATAAGAATGGTAATAAAATTAAGTAATGCCTATTAGGTAGGTATATCGTTACATCAATCAACATTAAACAACATTGGTCCAGTAATAACAATTCAATGTTAACAATTTTCTTCTTACATTATCATCACACTATAATCGGTTTAGTGAATGGGTAACGTAATGAAATAAATTAGAAAGAGGCAACGCTTCCCAGAAGTCTCTCAATTTCGTCAACATTGTTGCGACCAATCGGCTCTACACATGCGTCGACTACCTCTATTATGGTTAAAGTTACCTCTAATGAAGCTAGCTAATCTAAATGGCACTGCTACCGTAATTTATTAGTTATGTAGGTAGATACATAATAAAAAATAGTTAACTATAGACTCGCACAGCACTCCTTGACAAATAGTGGCATGACTATAATGAAACATTATATGGACTTCTCTAACTGGATATGTATGTAGTGGTTATATCAAATTTAGTGCAATTAAAAACTAGCGACTGCTAATTTATTACCTGGGCCACTGGGAAAGTTTTGAATTAGTTCTTTATTTTATACGAACGAGAATTTGACGTAACCCTCGTCTATGCAACATCAGATGAGGCTTCTCAGTCAAGGGAAAACAAAAACCAACATAGAGGGGCTCTAGGGACTAACACTAGCGCCACCGAGAAAAAAGTCATAGGTACCTTTTTTTACAGATCGAATTTGCAAGAAGTGTCCGTACAATCTTTCAACATGATTGAGAGATAGCAAGGCACTTTTTGCAAATACGATCTGTGAAAGATATGATTTTTTTTTTTCATTGGTGGCGCTAGTTAGCCCACTGGATCACATTAACAAACGAATTCAAAACTTTTCTAAGATGGACCTTGTGAGTGAGGATAATCGATGATTCGTTATATATTTTATGTTACAATAGTTAAAATAACAAGGTATGATATGACTTAGTCCCTAATAAAATCTCATTCGACACTATTTCGTGTTGGTAAATGTACATCTATATTTTTTTCTGAGTTCTGTCCGTCTACACTCATGATTTTTATTCCCGATTCTGAAACCAGACGGACAGAACACACATTTTTATCTTATTTCTCTTGATCATCGAATGAATTACTATTAGAGAAATAATAAAAACCATGTATCGGGGCGGCCTCGAACTAAAAATAAAATCACAGGCTACAGCTTAACAGGATTTTTTGTAACACCCTGTTTAAGCTGCTTGGCTATATCCCTCAAGACTTTTCCTGATTTCCTAAGAAGCGTATAAAATACTAATTTGTCGATTACACTGATAGATGTGTCAAACAGGTAATCTTCTCAGTCCGAAAAAATTTCCTATTAATTAATGGAATGCCGCAAAGTTAAATACGGCATTGGAATGTTAAGGGTTAATTAAAAACCATCGGTATCATTTAACCATGAATCGATTCAGTCGTAAGAATAATTTTATAAAGGCAAATCTTTAAACATTATTTAACCATAAGTCCTATAGACTTAACTTCGTTGTATTTTCAAATCTATTGATAAATCCATCATTTGATCAAGATCTAACTTTTTTCTCATGTCAGTCAGTATAACTTAAGTAGGTAAAACGTGTAAAGGTAGGTTAAAAGCTAATAATCTCAGCATCTGCTATCATGTTAGCTGTTAGGCTGAGATTACATAGATAGATAGAGAACACTTAGGTGTACTCAAATATTATAAATCTAATCAGGTAATTACGAGTATGACTAGAATCGTTTTTTGTGACTAGAAATAACCCATTGTCAACTTCCTAGATGTAGTTAGAATTTTAAGTATATTTTTTTGTAACTTTTTGATTTTCGTTCATTAACACACCAAATGCACAAATACACTATATAATTTTAATTAAAAGAACGAACGCGACACTGGAAAACAAAATAGGAATATGCTTCAGTTTTCCATGCCTCATATTGGCTTTAAAACATTAACAAATGTCGTTCATCAGTGACAGTGACGCGTTACTGCACAGGTATACATTTTCGTTAATTACGCTGCTGTAGGTATTCCACTAGAAATAACGATAGAACGGGAGGCAGTACACAGGGTTATTTTAAATACAGTGTCAAGCTTGAAACACGTCAATTAGAGATTGCGTGTTACTTAACTTTTTTTTTGTAAGAATTTTTTTTTATACTGATATTATCGAAATAACAGTGTTAACATATTATTTACATGAAATTCACAACTTCCGATCGCCGGTTTTGAATACTACACAGCACCAGTACAAACACCAAGAGCTGAGAAAAAACATTACAAATTAAATTACGTCAAAAGTGGTAGAACAAAAGTTAAAGTTCAATTTCTTGATGTATGATTAAGCCCATACTCTCTCTCTGAGAGAAGGTCTGTGCTCCGCAATGGGACGTATATAGGCTACATACAAAATTTCTTGTAAATCAAAAAATACATGCCGTGTTTTTTTAAAGGCGCGGCGTGCCTTGGAGATACCTACGTCCAGCTGTGAACGAATATGGACTGATAATTAGATTGGAGTTTTTTTAAAACAACCCTGTATACACCTGCACATGACATACCATACCATAACATCAAACTCGTCTGCTTAACCTTCAACACTGTGATATGTGAAGGTTTAGCAGTCGAGTTTTTGTCTACGGTCTTTTCGCGGGCAATGCGAATTTATCTCTATGTTCAACGCCGAAAAGTCCAAATGGCAAAGCTAGACAGGGCCGATTTTCATTTTAAACTACAACACAGTTTATTTTGACATTTCGTTGGAAATTGCGAGTCTTTCTATTTGTTAAAATGTAGTTTAATCGACTTCGCAATGTACATCGAATTTTCATATGCCCAAGGCCTATCTAACAAGACAGATCCGAGACAATGACTTTTTGTCTACTTTTAACGTACTTGGTATGCTCGAACCGATTAAGACACACTACGTGCGCTTTAACTTATTGCAACAGCCTCAGCTGTCGTGTGTAGGCTTTATCAGTGGTAGCATTCATCCCACAACAACTTGCCCGAAGCTCCGCCCAAACGTTTCGCCTTTCGATACTTCGCAGCGATACTCCAGCTCATAACGCGCACCAAATCCTGGAAAATTCCAATCGTCTATCAAATATCATACTAATTGCTATCGCGAACGTCATGATTCCGACAGGTTTTGGTGCACATAATTACCTACGCTTACGGGCCTCATTCACGGGAAAATTACATGACGCGACACTTCTCGCGGCCGCTCGCGGAGGCCTCGCCTCCGTCTTTAACCACTTTGTCCTTCTTCTTTTTGCCCTTTCCGTCGACCTGCAGGGACACGTTGCGGTTCTTCTCCATGTTAAGTAGTTCCTGGAAATAACCGCCATAATGACAATATTGTAAAGGAAACGCGATTGTTACAGCAATTTACCTTCCTTGGTTAAACTTCCCCTTAATGGAGACGTACGTCCACAAAACTTTTAAAAGTATATCGGGTCGGGTGTGAATTTTCTAACACCATTTCCGAAACCCACGTATTGCATTATTAGGTAATTTTTTTTCCAAGCCAACCCGTACAGCGTGGTTTTGAAATCGTTAACTATATTTTAAGGGAATGTATTTTTTTATTATGATCAACACTTACTCACGAGAGATGATTTAATTTATATAAAAACCGTAAACAATAAGATTTTCCAGATAACATACGGAAAAATCATAGAATATCATAATATGTAGCTCAGTAAATAAAAGACGGGGCAGCTATTATTACGCGGCCTAAGGCGGCCAATACTAGGTACTAGTCTGCCTCCAGCATTGAGATTGACCGTCACGTACTTGGAACAGCTGTGTGACATTGTGGTTGGTCTTGGCCGAGGTCTCCATGAAGGACACGCCCCATGCAGCCGCCTGCGCCTGACCTTCCGCCGCCGAAACCTAAGATAAAAATCACGAATTTATGATATACTGCTCAAAACAACAATAACAACACTCAGCCATATTTAAAGCCAGAGTAAAAGAATTCTTTCTGTCTAATTAAGTAGTTTTGCTGTAAGTGTCTATTCACTTCTCTTCATATATCTGTAGGTATATCACCTTTTTGTTGTCCAGATCACACACTTCTTATAAGCCACTATTTATGTAAGTACGTGTAGTTATGTATAGTATTCAAGTATGATATATGTAAGTTTATTATTATTATTACGTATTCGTATTTGCACCGACTACCCGTGTCTATTTCTCCTTCGGCAAATCTCTGATATGAGGTTGCCTAGAAGAAATTGCTATTAGCAATAAGGCCGCCAATTGTATCTTTTCTTTTGTCATTGCTGTTTCTGTAACATTTTTTTCCGGTATGCAATAAAGAATATTCTTATCTTATCTTAACACTCAGAGGAACTGAAAGTCCACATAAAATGAGAGCTCTTCTACGTACCTAATTGAAAATTCAATGGCGCCACTTTATTTTCAGGTGTACTAATATAGAAACTTGGCGACTATATTAAGAACTACTAACAAAAACGCGGAAGTTTTGTTGTTTTTAATTTTCTTAAAGGATGTCACTTTAATATTTAGAGGCCAGTTAGAATTAAAGAGCTACGCAAAAAGTTTTACTCCACTTAAAATCTTATTCCCCTTATTTTTGAGCAGTATATAAATAAGGCACGGTCGGAAAAATATTAATACGACTGTTGTTTGAAACTCGCTCTTATGCCACGAGACACAGGAGTCACGTGCTAAGAGTGATTTGGCCCTTCAAACCGTATAACCATATCGCGGTGGCATAAGAGCGAGTGTCGAAAGTACATAGTGTGGTGTAAGAAAATTAGTTTTTTGTTCACAGTATTCACTTTTGTATAAACCTATGATCGCTGTTCTGAAACACTGTTATTTTCAATAAAGCAAGATGGTCTTATTTATAAACACACAATTCCTCTACAACACTCCTCAGAGGCAGTTTAAATCATTTTTACGCCTTTCCCTTTACCACAGATTAATTAAACTGCCCCTGAGAAATGTTATAAAAACACGATTCCTTAAAAGCTTTTTAGTAATCGTGTTTTCTTTTATTATAAGTTTCCGTTACCGTGCCGTTCGTCATGGATTTAATTAATCTGGTGCTGTGACCAGAAACTAATGACATGGTCCAATAACTTTTGGGGATCTTTGGGGGAACAATGATTTTTGGGGAAATCTCAGGTCTAACAATAAGCTGCTGAAATAAGCTCATCATGTACACTTTTTTTATTTTGTAAATTTGTGTTCCAACATTTGTGTTACAGCCCTTCGCATTAGCATGCTTCAGTGTTACATCTGGCCAGTGGTCATGTATGGTTGCGAAGCCTGGACTCTGAAAGAGACAACCTGCAAAAACTGGACGCATTCGAAATGTGGTGCCACCGTAGGATGCTCAGAATACGGGACTTCACAAACGGCAACTATAATGTAAAGATGTATATTATAGCACGATACATCTCATTACATATATCCATAGAAACCGTCAGGAGACCACACACGACATCTATAATGCATATTTTTACATCTTCGTCTTTTAAGATACAGAGCGATACGAAAAGATACATTTAATACCTTAGCAGCTGGAAAGTGAGACGTATATCAATGGAATTAAGCGAAAGATACATTACATTACCTGTTGTGTGTGTGATACTTTAAGATAGTGTAAAGCTATACATCCCGGGATGTAATGTAAATTAATTACATTATAGCTGACGCGTGTGAAGTCCTTAAGTTGGGTTTATAAGGTTACGAACGAGAGGGCACTACGGCGTGTCAATCAATCCCGAGAACTCACATTGACCATCAAAAAGAAGAAGATAAGTTACTTGGGACATGTGCTTCGAAGCGAACGGCTTGTTCTGGTTATCAAGATGGACAAAATTTAATAGACTGGAGTTGCCAGCGTTGAAGATCCATTTCGCTTGGCAAAGATAGGAATATCTCCTCTTTCACACACTCACTCACAATACTACTTACCTACACTCACATACACAACACAAAAAAAAAAACTCACTCACCAAACACACGACACATACCTATAGTTCCATACTAACTTATTTTGTTTCATTTAAACTTAATCCTAGGATATTATATTATATTAGTAAAATCATTAAAATTATTATTATGAAATAGAATTAAATATTATGTACAATCCAAGTTCAAGTTAAATAAATTGTCACTTCGGTGGGGAATTGGCACTGGTTGCTGTAACACAGCTTTTTAACCCAGCACAGCGTCAGAAACTAATCCTTAATTTTGTGTAAAGCATTTAAGTAACATTTTATTGTAAAAGCTCTGTACTAATTTTTGCCTAATAAATATTCTATTCTATTTTATATGCCGAGCTGACGGCCAACCTCCAGTAGTGGACAGACACTGAAAAAGTAAAGTATTCACCTCCCGGATCTCGGGGCTCTCGTCGCATTTGTTGCCGGCCAGCATCACGGGAATGGTCGCCAGCTCCGCGCCCTTTATCTCCTTTATGGTCTGCCATATCGGCTTCAGTTCCTCGAGTGACTGGCGACTGCTCGCCGAATACACTAGGATGAACGCGTGGCCCTGCAAAATGAAAGAAAAAGAAAGCTCCACCAATAAAAAAAAATCATTACGTAACCTTTAAAAACGTTTTGGTAGTTGAGTTTTTTTCTTTTATAAGATGTTTTTATTGATAGGTACTTTTGTTTTTGAAACCAAAGTCTATTTACCAAGAAAAGCATGAATTTAGTACTTGTAGTTTTTTAAGTTTACATTACCAGGGTCCCTGCACTAAGATCTAGGCCTGTATCGCGAGAACCAGTAAAGAATTACATGAAGAATTTTACCATCAGCTAAGTAACACGCATTTCAATGAAAATAATATAAATTTAAATTAAAAAATAGAGTCCCTAGTAAAAACACTATAGGTACCTACTTAGAAAGGACTAGCTGTTGCCCGCGACTTCGTTCGCGTGGTAGTTTTGATGTTTATTTTTCCGGGATAAAAAATAGCCTATGTGCTAATCCAGACTATAATCTATCTGTGTGCAAAATTTCATCCGGATCCATACAGCCGTTTTTGCGTGAAAGAGTAAATAGCATCCATCCATACATATAAACTTTCGCGTTTATAATATTAGTAAGGATTTACCAACAATATGACATTAGACCATTACCATCACCAAACCATCGATAGACCATTTTGATTTTCCGTGACGTCGTATAACCAGCGTCAATACCTTTCACTTAATATAAATGCAATTTTAATAATGTTATGTATAATATTATATCATTACTAACAGAGCATAGGTCACCATTGTTACTAACACTATTATGGACATTGCCATCGCACTTTGCGGGTTTTTTGTAAGTAGTTCATGAGTTTGAATAAGATCCGCACTTTTCGGATCAAAACAAGTTGTCAGATGGGGATAATTTTGTGTTGCTTGCAGCTTGAATCATAAATTTTAATTGATGCACTACGAGTATTATCTTAACACCTTCATATCTTTAAAGCGAAGCCAACGCAATTAAGCTGATTGTTTTTGTTTAATCAGATACATTGCGTATTTTTGTTTAATAAAAGAAATTCTTTCTTGATACATCAAACTATTGTGTCAATTAAAATTAACATTCTTTTTTGTATTGGATTCAATGTACTAGTCTGTTTAGACATTATTATATTAAATCAATTAGAACTAGTGCCTATTTAGTGGTTCTCAACGAAGAAAAAAATACGTTTACATATTTTACAAACGCACTATTTGTAAAATGTGTAAAAGCATATTTTCATGTCATAATTACCTTGCTGATGGATAACCTTTGCATGGCTGGGAACTGGTGAGATCCTGTGGTGTCAGTTATTTGTAGAGTGCATATTGTTTTGTTACTGCTTATCACCTGAAACACACGATTAATAAGTATAAGCTTAATATAAATTAATCTAGGATGAACATTTCATAGAATATTTATTTTTTAAAGTAGGTGATAAATTAAAAAGATGGTACATACAGGCATGAATTTCCAACTATAATTTGTAAAGATTTAACATAATCACTTTATGTAGACCATACAGTAGAAAGGATGATGTTAAATCTAAATTTAGCGTAAGTCATTTGTTTGATGAAGCATGAAGTCCATACACATTTTGATCTATTTCTACTCAACTACAAAGTATTTTTTAAGCTGATGATTTTCCGATCTTAATAAATAAAATAAATAACAAAAATAAATTTTGATAACCACCACCTCTGAGCCTTAATATCTATACCTAAAACATTACTCATCAAATTTTCAAAATAAACTATGAATTCTAGTTTTATTAAATGCAGTTCCTAGGTAAGCACTACCCACATGGCTCCCCCCTAAATATGCCAATGGTCCTTTGTATAATATAACCTTGGTGCATAGACATTGTGGCATTTGTCCAAAATAATTGTATCATGAAACTATTGTGTCAGGGTCTTTGGCATAGCTTCAAATAAGCAATAACATAATATTCTTACTTTCGATTACTTTTGTAGATACAGTAAGCTATAATAGAATGCTGAATAGGGCGAGTATTGAACGAAAAGAGTTATTGGTGTTGCAGAGTGTATCTAGTAAAGTAGGTAAATACTGACTAACTAAAACTGCTACTGATGACATAAACATCCAGATTTACAGCTTAATATTAATAGGTACTTAGTCTGACCTGTCTGTAAGTATCTTCGATCGTTGGTATGTAGGATTCCCGAAATGTCCCTTTTACAAAACGTAAAACTAAGGAACTTTTGCCGACGCCTCCCGCACCAAAAACTACGACGCGATAATCGTTACTTTGCTCCGGCATTCCTTTTGAATAAAACTAGCTTCTATCGTGTCAGCAGAATCTACTGTGTGTCAACAAATTATAACATTTTTCGGATCAAAAAGTACATTGCACAGCACTGCATTGACTATTTTTTACATTAATATGTAGCCCATCATAAGACTTTCCACTTATCCCAGTTAAAACTAAGGAAACGACTCGAAATCTCACTCAAAGGACCAAAGCCAAAAGATTTTATTTTCCGACTTTCCCTGCTCATAAACGTCAATTTTCCGCTCCCGAAAAATCACAGGGTGGTGATGGGGGACGGGGAAAAAGGACGAGTTAGGGTGACCACTTTTTTATTGGAAAAATTCTACTATATTCTACTGAAATTCTTCTATTTATTTTGTTTTGTCATCTTAAACTCAGACGGTGTTATTTATAAGCACTAGATGCTTTAAAAACCATTCAAAATCGTGGATTAAAATTATCTGTGGTGGAGATTTTATAGGGAATAACAACTATTCCCACAGACTAATTAAACAGTGTTTTAGATTGGTTTTAGAGGAATCGTTTTATAAATAAGGCCGAGAGCATAAAGTAGGTACTACGTATAGAGAGCCCTTCTTACCCACGGTTCACCTCCTGAGACCACCTGGGTGAACCATGGGATTTTTTTTACAACGGACCACCTTTGTTTACCTGGATGTCCCTTTGAAATATTTTTTTCAACCGTACACCTTGATATTGAAACTCTTGTCGCGGATACCGCGATGTCAGGTTTCACATTTGGTAAGTGCCGTTAACATTATTTTATCTGTTGATATATACGTTACCAATTTCTGAACGCAACCCTTTGGTTTGACAGTATGAGGAGCCACATTTAAAAAATATGATAAGAGTAGACAACAAAATGGCGCGAACAAGAATTCGGGCTCTATGATTTGACGGTGAGAGGGAGGAGGCTGTGGCAGCCAGCGAGCCACGATAAAACTCGTAGCTGCGCTACCCGCTGCCTGTCCTGTCGTAACCGGTAAGTCGCTATTTGTTCATCTTACTCGCCTGTCTATTACGTGGTACGCTCATGTGTGTGTTGTGGCGATTCGGAGATGAGGTCTCCTGATTCCTGAGCCGCGATTTGTTGCTCCGCGGGCTCGAGTATAGTATGGATAAGAATAAGGACACTGTCATGGAGGACAGTGTCAGGCATTGGCGGCAGTGGCAGGACTATAAGGGGTGATGTGGAGGTCCTGTGGGGTGAGTACACTCACCCCCTATATATACATATATATATATATATATGTATGGGCGCGATAGAAGGCAGACGGACTGAGAGGTCGTGACTTGCCCAGAATGGCAGGCCTTCTATCTCGATATGAGTGGCATGGAAAGATGCATTGTGCCGGCCTACACGGCGGCTTCTTGTGAATGTGTTACGTGTGTCAGAACGTTAGGTGAGTTGCTAGAGTCATTCATTAGACCCTAGACTGCCCACGATGGCAGGCTCCTTGTACGTTTACACTTCCTCAGAAGAGTTGTTAGAGTATTCAGATTCTATACTGCCCAGGACGGCAGGCTCTTTACATGCTACAATCCTAGAGGAGTTGATAGAATATACAGAATATACTGTGAATAATATTATGAGAGTGGGTAGAAGTAATAATACTGTACCGCCCAGAATGGCGGGCTCTAACGAACATGTATTTAATTGTTTCAATACACTTATTCTGAATCGTTACAATAACATACTGAATTATCTGTAATCTTATGTGGCAATCAATACCTATATGTATATTTATTCATAGATATATCAATAGTCGCGACAACTCTTCAAAGAGCCTTTTGGAGCCTTTAACGTTTTATCAGAGAGGTGAACCGCTAAAAAAAAATCCCACGGTTCACCTAGGTGGTTTCAAGAGGTGGACCATGGGTAAGAAGGGATAGAGAGGACATTCTGACCAACCTTTGCGGCGCAAGCTGTGGGGTCATTGTGACAGCACCTCATTCAGTCGTGATTTAGTCCATGACAAGTGCTTGCGGCGAGAACACGATTAGGGATCACTTCCTCATCACAACGCTGAGTCAGCTGCCTTTTGTGGCAACGTAGATACACCACAGCTACATCTATGGTCCTGTTTTATTTATTCGTTTTGTCTGTTGTGTATTTAGTTTTCTTTCTGTTGTTGTGCATATTATGTTACTTATGTGCTTATTTTGTTTCTGTGATGTATCTTGTTGGTATAATAAATGTCTTTCTTCTTCTTCTTCTATTATAGAAAAAAGAAGGAAGAAAGAAATTCATTGGGACAAATTAACGCATCACAGGAAAAATACATGTTAAGTCTAGTGGAGATGGCGGCCGCGGTGACGTCGCTCGGAGGGCAGTGACCGCAGCAGCCAGGCTTCACTTGCCCTCACCCACAGGGAAGTCCCGCGCGTTACGCGCAGAGGTCTACTATCCTCTTAAAGATAATAGGAACGGGGTTTTTGGCCTTTCTGGAAGGCCACCAAGACCTTTTGAAGGACTTTCAAGGCCTTCGTAAGGACCTCGTCCTTCCCATCTTAGGTTTCTGTGGGGGCTCTCTCCCACTTCGCCTCCTTTCCCCTCGGTATGTAGGGGCAGTGACCGCTGCTAAAGAGGCCCCAGGGGCTGCGCCCGCTGGAGCTGTGGCTGCTCCTCCGGTGTGGTGGGTCTTCTCTCCCCTCTTCAAGGGGCTTCGGGGAGTCAGGGTGGTTGGCGGCCGCGATCAGCGACCCGGCTGCATTCTCCTCTCCAGCGTCCACTCGGGGCGAGAAGCTCCGCGACAGTGTGTGCCGTAGTGCCCGCCCTCTTGTTCCGCGTTTCCTTGCGGAAGAGGGCACTTTGCGTTGTTCGCCGTATGGCAGTTGGCACGCGTAGGCGGGTGGGAACTCCAGAGGGTGGAAACGATCCCGGGTGGCGTGCTTCTCCCCCACCGCACGCAGGCTAGCCACCTGTGGCATTGGTGTGATGAGTGCCGGAATTGCTGGCGCCTGTGGCACTGCGCGGGTCCCCTTTTTGCGCGCCAGGCTACGTTTGCACACCTCGTATATGCCACGGATGGGGTTGGGGGTCTTCTCTACCTGGGCGAAGAAGATGCAGCTGAGTCTTCCGTGTCTCGCGTGGATGAGCTGCACGTACTCCAAGCTGTAGCCAGGGTCTTGAAGATCCTCCTTAATCGCCTCCGGATCCGTGTTAGCCGGCAGCCCTCTGATGGCCACCTTCAGGCTCGGTTCCACAGGCAGCGAGGAGGATAACCAGGAGGTACCGGCTGATTTCTCCAGCTCTGTGAGGCAGCACTGGATCTTTGGCAGGAAGCGCACGCCCTTGCTGAACAAGTGCTTGTTTGGGGTGTGACCGAGGGTTGTCCTCAGCGCCTTGAAGTGCCGGGTCCAATCCGGCAGGTTTTTAACAACCAATGGTGGGTATCGCGGCTGCTTCACGGGTGCTGGGGTGACTGTCGAGGGTGGCGAGGCAGAAACCGGGCGTAGGGCGAGCTTCATCCCGGGCGCCGTGTAGTGCGCCAGTTCGGCACGCTGCTCGGTGAATTGGCGGGGTGACGTCTTAGTGGCCGCAGACGTAGCTGCACTGCGGTGGCTGGGGCCAGAGATGGCTTGTCGCGGCGCGGACTCAGCGGCACCGGTCGCGTTGGGCGCTGGTCTTCGTCTGCCACCGGCGACCGCGCAAGTGCTAGTGATGGAGGCGACGGTGGCAGATTGGGCAGGTACAGCGCCGGCGGCTTGACAGATGCAGGGGAGGGTGGCACAGGCCTCCGCGGTCGTCTTGTCCTCGACCCTGATTCGCTGACGGAAGATCAGCCCCTTCTGTTAAAGGAGTTTTGTATTCGAACTATTAACTTGTGCTGTGACCTATCTCATTGAAAAAGAATATTATGTCAGATAGGTATTATGTTATGTCATGTGTCTCTATATGAAAATAAAAGTGCTATTATAATAAAAAGTGTTATTATTATCGAATTATCATTCTCCTGTGTCCTAAGGCGGACACCATTGACGCTCTGCTTGGTTCAACAACATCAGGTTATCGGTCCCACCTACAAATGGAGAATATCGCAAAATTACAAATTGGGTTATTGGAAGGAAAACAAAATTGGGATACCTGGAAATATAAAGCCACCAGTCTGCTACGCACCGTCCCGCACGCGCTGGAAGTAGTGGAGGGCTCGTTCAAAAAACCCACAGAACCCGTTCTTCTAACAGATGCAGTTACAGTGACCACGTACAAGACAGAACTAGACCGTTTTGTAAAAGCTGACGCAACTGCTCTACTTATCGTAACCACCAATATGAAAGAAGAGACACTTCGAAAGGTCATGAGATACACGAATGCAAGAGACGTATGGCTTGAGCTACATAGACTATTCGACGGCACGGACGAAGATAAGTCCTACAATCTATGTATGAGCTTTTCCATATATGTAGCCTTTGCACAGCTCCTTATCAAGAGGAAGATCTAAGTCAAGTTCGCGTTTAACTGTAGCTTTTACGTGCCTCTTGTTTTGGTGTGCTAACCTCTCGTGGTAAAGTTGCATAGTATTGAACGTCGCAAAGACTTCAGCGGGTTTCTCAGGATGTACAACTCTTAAGTCCAATTTGTACAATCCACCTTCTTTCTTACGTCTTCCTATTAAGCACGCTTCTTCGTTGACATAGACGTTGCATTCTTTTGTCGTCGATACGAATTTGCTGTTCGGAATCCTGTCGTGGAGTGCTAGTACTGAGAATAAATTCTTCGAAATGGCTGGCACGTACCAAACTTCTTGAAGGGTTGCTCGTTGTAGCTTCCCTCTTACATTTGCTTCGACTATTACTGAACCTTTGCCTTTAGCGCGAATCGGTTTGCCATCAGCCGTTGTTACAGTATGGATAGTGTCAAAGCATTTGAAGGTTTGGAATAAATCAGCCCGGTTTGTCACGTGGCTCGTGGCGCCGTTATCCACGTACCAGTTTTCGATGTCAGGAGCGATTGAAAATACTTCTGTGCTATCGATACACAACAGGATCATGTTTGCAGATTTAGAAGTAGAAGGTGTTGCTCGCGGATTGCTGCTTTTTGGAGGCTTGCCGTCTTTGATCCACTTCTGACAGTTTCTCACTCGATGGCCGATAGCTTGGCAGTAGTTGCATTTCAACTTTCTATCCTTCTTTTCTACAGTAGACGTAGTGCCGGAATTTGAAACAAGAGCTTCCTGTTGAAGTACGTTATTACTCTGCAGAGCTCGTTCAAATGCACATAAATGGCTTGTAAGGCTTTCGATGGTTCGTTCAGATTTAGGTAATAATAGCCAGCTGCTTCTGAAGGAAAAGTAGGTTTCGTCGAGCGTATCGAGAATCTTGCAAAGAAGTAGCAGTTCTGGTAGCTCACCGGTTTTGTCCTTACTTAACTCCTGATTAAGCTGCGTCCAAATATTTTTCAATTTTGACATGTTTGTTGCTATGTCATCTCCTGGATCTTTTCTAAAGCCAAAGAAGCTCATACATAGATTGTAGGACTTTGATGTTGTTGAACCAAGCAGAGCGTCAATGGTGTCCGCCTTAGGACACAGGAGAATGATTATTCGATAATAATAACACTTTTTATTATAATAG
Source organism: Yponomeuta evonymella (assembly GCA_963969515.1). Classification (NCBI taxonomy): domain Eukaryota; kingdom Metazoa; phylum Arthropoda; class Insecta; order Lepidoptera; family Yponomeutidae; genus Yponomeuta; species Yponomeuta evonymella. The sequence continues at coordinate 12,469,940 of OZ018349.1, forward strand.
CACTTTTATTTTCATATAGAGACACATGACATGACATAATACCTCCTCTTGATAAGGAGCTGTGCAAAGGCTGCATATATGGAAAAGCTCATAGACTTAAATTCGGTACGAGAACCCGAGCTACCGCGCCAGGAGAACTCGTGCACACCGACGTTTGTGGACCATTTCAACCAAGTTTTTCAAAATTCCAGTACTACGTGTTGTTCAAAGACGACTATACAGGCTATCGTATGGTATACTTCCTAAGATACAAGTCAGAGGTTAAGGATAAGCTTGCCTTAATGCTAGCTCAGACGAATAATGAAGGATATGCTGTAAAATGCCTGCTAAGCGACAACGGTGGCGAATTTGACAACACGTCCATTAGAAATATACTAGACTCTCATGGAATTCGACAAAGACTGGTAATGCCTTACACACCAGAGCAGAATGGTGTAAGCGAACGTGAAAATCGCACCCTGGTTGAAACAGCGAAATCTATGATGTACGCGCACGAACCTATGCCACAAGAACTTTGGGCAGAATTGATAAATACTGCCGCGTACATTCTCAATAGAACAGGTCCGACAAACAACAAAGACAAGTCACCGTACGAACTTTGGACTGGGAAAAAACCAACAGTCAAACATCTGCGTATCATAGGATGCAATGCCTACGTCCACGTTCCAAAGCAGAAACGAAAAAAAATGAACAAAAAAGCCATAAAAGGACGACTTGTCGGTTACGATGAAGATGGGTACCGGGTATGGATTACTGACGGAAAAAGTAACAAGCTCGTCCGATCACGTGATGTCACTTTCGATGAAAGATCGCTTCCTAACAAAAATGTTCACCCAGCTTGTGTTAACAACGACGCAAATACGAGGGAGTACATAATACAGCTGCCGATGGGTAACCCCAACAGCAACGAGGAACCGGCTCCACTTCCTGAAGTACATCAAGATCCATTACCAGATGTATCCGAGGGAGATTTCGAAGATGCTGAAGATAGCCTCTCCAGAGATCATGAACTTGACCTTGAGGGAGAAAATTTGGAACACGAACCAGTTCAAGAAGACCAAGTACATGAACCCGATCTGGTCCAAGAAGACCATGTATACGAACCCGAACTCGAACCACACCACGATGATCCTGAAGCAGTCGACTTTGACGCCGAACAGCCGCGTTACAATTTACGCAATCGCAACGAAATACGACGACCTGAAAGACTCAATGACTACGTATGTATTACAGAGACGTACCCGTCGAATTTCGCTGATGCAATGGGTCGTGACGACAGTGAGGAATGGCGTAAAGCGATGCACAGTGAAATGCAGTCACTGAAGGACCTCAACGTGTGGACAGCATGTGATCTACCGAAAGGGAGAAAAGCGCTTCCTTGCAAATGGGTCCTACGAACAAAAAGGAACCCAGACGGCTCAATTGACAAATACAAGGCACGACTCGTTGTGAAGGGATTCAGACAAAGAAAAGGAATCGATTACGATCAGACCTTCAGTCCTGTCACACGCCTAGCGACTGTCAGAGCATTGTTGAGTGTCAGTGCTCAAGAGAACATGCATCTAGTGCAATTTGATGTTGCTACTGCGTTCCTCAACGGAAAGCTTGAAGAGGAAATATACATGCAACAACCCGAAGGCTTTAGCGACGGAACGCCTAAGGTCTGGAAACTTAACCGAAGCTTATACGGCTTAAAGCAAGCTCCAAGATGTTGGAACTCGTGTTTTGAGAGCATTTTACTTGATATGGGCTTCAAGCAATGCGAGGCTGACTGTTGTCTATACACTAAAGAAACAGATGGAAAGAAGCTATTGATCACGCTGTACGTAGATGACGGATTAGTAGCCGCAAGTGATGAAGACTTAGCACAATCGTTTCTTAATGATTTACGGAAACGTTTGAAGATAACGTCAAAGCCCGCTTCATATTACCTAGGGCTACAAATCGAAAGAGAGAAGGACGGCTCCGTCTTCATTAAGCAAGAAGCCTATGCAAAGAAAATATTGGAGCGTTTTGGAATGACAGATTGCAACCCTGTCACAACACCCATCGAGAAGGAAGCTACGACTATTCAATCAGGGAAAGTCGAATCCGAAACCGTGAAGTATCCATATAGAGAAGCCGTCGGCGCTTTAGCATATTTAATGGTCGGAACACGTCCTGACATTGCATTTGCAGTGGGTGTTGCCTCCCGAAAATTAGAATCCCCCTCCAAGGAAGACTGGCTTGGTGTAAAAAGGATTTTGCGTTACATCAAAGGAACATCTGCCTATGGAATTAGGTATGAACAGCATAAACCAGCAATACTCGAAGCATTCAGCGATGCTGACCATGGAGGTGATCGAGAGACCAGCAGATCTACCACAGGCGTAGCCTGTCGCTATGCAGGAGGTGTGATATCTTGGCTCAGTCAACGGCAAGCGTCCGTTGCTACCTCCACTACCGAAGCCGAGCTGGTAGCAGCCAGTGAAGCAGCTAGAGAGTTGGTTTGGCTAACCAGAGTAATGCAGGAGTTAACTGAACTCAAGCATATTCCTGCACTATATGTTGATAACGAAGCAGCAGTTCGCTTGGCGCATAACCCAGAATTTCACAAGCGAACAAAGCACATTCGAATTCGACATTTCTATGTACGAGAGCAAGTTGCTGAAGGAGCAATGGAAGTCAAGAGAATTGGCACTGCAGATCAGTTAGCTGATATCTTAACTAAAGGACTACCACGGCCAAGATTCTCATTCCTTTGCCATGCCCTTGGAATAGCATTGAATAAGGGAAAGTGTTAAAGGAGTTTTGTATTCGAACTATTAACTTGTGCTGTGACTCATTGAAAAAGAATATTATGTCAGATAGATATTATGTTATGTCATGTGTCTCTATATGAAAATAAAAGTGCTATTATAATAAAAAGTGTTATTATTATCGAATTATCATTCTCCTGTGTCCTAAGGTGGACACCATTGACGCTCTGCTTGGTTCAACAACATCACCTTCAGGCTGGGCCTCGTGGACTTCCTGGGACGCGGGACGACGGGTCGCGCGCGATGGAGACGTCTTGGGCGGGCGGCGAAATGCGGTGAGTGCGGCACGACCAGAAGTAGGGCGAATCGCAATAATAAGATCATCATCATCATCATCATCCATTTGACGCCCACTGCAGGACATAGGCCTCCCACATGGTTTTCCAAGATAATAATGGATAATGATAAGATATATGACCTTCTAAACTTAGACTCTTGTTTAAGAACTGCTAACAAAAACATTGATGTTGTTTTGTTTTTATTTTTATGAACTGTGTCACTTTAATATTTGGTGGGCAGTTATAATTTAAAAAAATATATATATTCTACTTGAAATTCTTATTTCCCTAATTTTTTTTCAGCAGTATACTACATTTTATCGCACTACCTTCTATTCCTTATATATTTGTTCCAAATTTACTAAAAAGTAGAAATCTGCGCACAATGGTCACACTGGGACGAGTCGTTCGTTGTCGATGCGTTGACTTTGACAAGATGCACAGCCACTCACAGTCTGTGGCCACTTGGCCTTCACACAGAGTGCTATAATAAACTGAAAATTAATTTACGATTAATCTGTGGATTTCATTCCTCATTGGGATTACTTTACGTTACTTACCTACATGATACACATTCCGTTCCGAATAGATTTTGTGCGGAAACAAGGGGGACGTCTTTATAATATACCTATTGCCGTTATCCAATATATTCGAGTTGGAAACCCGCCACGATCAGAGGTTAGTTTTTATTAATCAATAAATCAGTTTTCTACCTATCGTATTTCCAGTAGAAAAATATTCTTATTTATTTGAAAAATGGTATATCCAGCCCACGATGAAAATCTACATTTGGCGTAGGTCTCTTTTCCCTCATGGCTACTAATCGTCCAAAATTCACTATTGCAAGTAACCAAGATTTTCACTTGTCATACTGTATCTTGTTTTAGATAAGTGCATTTGTTATGGATCTTTTAAATGTAATGAAAAACTTATCTATTAAGCCTGCTGATGAATCTAGCAGCACACAAGTGATGAAAACGTTTGCAGCTGACATAAATAATGTCCCAACAGAGATTGTTTTTGGAAATTATAGTGATAGATACCTTGTAATAATTTCTCAATATGAAAAAGTTGGGAGCATGATGATGGTAGAAAAAGATCAAGTTCACAGCCCCTTGGGTACTAACGACATTTATACAACAAAAGTAATTTTTGGTGACACAGGAGAAGAGCAGCAAGTTGCAGCGAGATTTGTGGCTGAAGGAATAAACATCTCTAAACCGATGTGCATCTTCATAAACCTGAAATCATATGACATTGATACAGTGAGAGCTTGCAAGGATATACTACTAAAACTCAAGCAGAAAAATAGTGATAAAGAAGAATAATAATGTCTGTATCCAAAAGATTTAAATCAGTTGTCAAACATTATGGTCAGTTAGTTATAGGGCCCCCTGGTGCGGGTAAAACTACTTATAGCAAAAATATGTCTGAACTTCTAAAGAAATTGGGAAGGCATGTGGTTGTAATAAATTTGGATCCAGCAAATGACACAATGTCGTACGAACCAGATATAGACATTATGAATCTCATCTCTGTGGAAGACGTAATGGATAAACATAACCTTGGTCCAAATGGTGCACTCCTCTACTGCATGGAGTATTTAGAGCAAAATATAGATTGGCTCATAAACCAAGTACATAGAGATACTTCAACAAACTTTGTTTTTGACTTACCGGGACAAGTGGAACTATATTGTCATCATGCAAGCCTGGGAAACATCTTTAATAAGTTAACAAATGAAGCAAATATGCAACTTTGTGTTGTTCACTTGGTAGATTCACATCATTGCTCTGATGCAGGAAAGTTTATAGCTGCTTTGATGCTATCCTTGAATGCCATGTTGAAGATAGGCCTTCCGCACATTAACCTTCTGACAAAGACCGATTTACTGAAGAAGCATGTTGATAAACTTCAATTTGGCATAGATTTTTACACCGATGTATTGGATTTGAACTACTTATTGGACAGTTTGGAAACTGACAGATTTACATCTAAGTATCAAAAACTGAACAGCGCCTTTGTTTCCATTATAGAAGATTACAGTTTAGTAACATTTCAGCTTGTTAACATGTTCAGTGAGGAAAGTCTTATAAAAGTAAATAATTTAGTTGACAAAACCAATGGTTACGTATTTCAATCTGAAGAAGGGAGACATATTAACAGCCTATTAGCATGTGCTATGGGTGTAACTGACAATTCCAATGATTTGTAACTTTTTATTATAAAAATGTTTGTGATAAGGTTGTTTTTCTCATTACTATTTTCCCCATCACTATGTACAGAATTAATAATGTTTACTAAGCATGAATTCTGGTTACAGGATGACTACAATACAGGAAAGGGAAGAGTATGAAAAACTTTTAAGAGTTGAGTTAGAGTTAGACAACTGCCTGTGTGATGATAAGAACAAATTAATAGAGATACACTTATTGCACCAATACAATAATATCAAAGATGCTACTCAAGTTGTAATAAATGAATTAGCTAACATTGAAGCAACAACTGTAACAGAAATTCACAAAAGATTAAACCTTTGTGATTAAAATAAAACCCAAATGCATAATGATGGAACGTTTTATTTGAAGACAAATACAACTCTACAATTCATCAAATATTTCGCTCTTTTGTTCATAAACTAAAACAGAAGCAAAACCCCTTTTTAAAACTTCATTTTATAGGTTTACACAAGAAGTTATAAGTGTTTTCAAAAAGCCACAGTTCCATGTTTGCTACTTCTGTTACGAAAAACTTTATGTAAGTATTACATGACAAGAATTCTAATATATTTTGATTACATTGACAATATTTAATGACAATAGTTATCAGCAAACAAGTTTATAAAATGTATCATTAAATTGCTGAATAATCTAAAAACTATAGTGAATAATGGATAGAAAAGGGAAAAAACAAAATATATCTACTTCTTTGAATCTTTTTCTATGTTTAATTTTGCAATAAGTAGTTTACTGGTGAAATAACATAAAGCCTATTAGAGGGAAACATTCACCATATTCTGCGATATTGAAAGTTAAATACGTTTACATTTTACACCATTTTAACACAAATCAGAAAACCTACCCAACTCCACATGTTATAATGTCTAACATGCATGACATAGTTGATAAACAACTAAAAATAATTGGGAGTTAAAATTCTAAACGCTACTACATAATTGTTTATTAATAAGCAAGCAATATTATGTAAATGTTTAAAGTGTACGTTAAATATGCGTCGCTCGAAGCGATCGTCAGCGAATACGTAGCAATCAATGGCGTGCGCCAGCGCAGGCGCGCCGGCGCCGCAAGACACGCGGGAGGCCGGGCGTGACGCTGCCTCCTCTCCCGCCGCGCCGGGGCGCGCGGGTACTAAGTCAGGTTAAGGTTTATACTTGACGATAATTGTAAACGTTCGACGGCTCAACGCCGTCTCTAGTGCTCAGCACTACGGTTTCCGATCTCGTTTAGATTGTATTGAAATCAAAAATATGTTATTGTAGCAACATATTTCGTTTGTATATCCGGCCAGGGTACAAGCAATCCAAAAATTGTAGAAGTCTTCATTAAGTCGCAATTCTGTTCCATTGTCGATTGGTTAGAACTGTCCAATTACTTCACAAAGTTAATTATTATCATGAGACTTGGAATGTAAATTCGCACCTTAACATATAATTGCGACAATTTGTCACCAACCGAGGTTTTAGCACAACTTTTTCTCAAATATATATCATGTAAAAGTCATTCCCAGCTAAATATAACAATATAACAAATTTACAAAAATACATATAAAGTGAAGAACATTCGCTAACTGATTGCCCTAAAATGCATATAATTATAAATATATCACTAACAAGTCTATGTTTTCCTACAGAAATAATACCCTATAGTCTTCGGCACAGCCAGTCGTCGAATGTTCGTTCAGTTTCATTTAACGTCTATTGTTAGACTTAAATCTATGCGTTTCAGACTCGTTTCAGGCAGTCCCAAAGCTTTCGCAGCACCAACCAACATTCAATAAATGCAATCGAATTTACTAATGCTAAAACCTTTCTATGAATATGTACTGATTGCCAGTTCGAACTTGAACAGGTTCAACAATACACAAATATAGAATAACAACTAACATACTTTGTCACCCAAACATTCAATATAGCAGAAATTTTTTTTAAAGAATCACCAAAAACCAGTCTGAAATTTTTGGTTTAGCCTATTCAATCAAACTTATAACTGCAATATTATGCACTTAGTAACAGTCACATTGGCCTGGCCACTAGCAACTAACATTTTAGACATCAAATAAAATTAATGTTCTAGGCATGCTGTTAAAAACTACGATTGCAAAGGCCAAACCAAGCCTAAAAATTATAATAAAACAATAATTTGGTAATCTTTAAATATACTACGTATAAATAAATAATGTTGACTCAGTACCTTATATGTTTAAAAATATAATCATATAATTACTAAGTCATCTCACTATTCAGTGACTTAACAATGAACATGTTCATTTATATATAGTTTATATTTTCTAAATATCACCTGCATACAGTGTTAATTTTGAAGTTCTTAGTTTCAATGACCTCACACATGAACACAACAAACCTTTGAATATTTTGTCAGGAACTACCAATGTAGGAATCGCGCACAAAACATCCAAAGAAATGATCCGCATGTGTTTCTTATTGAGTAACAGCACCAAATATGATGTCTCAAGATATCATGTCCATGTATATCAATTCAATGCTTGGTGTCAATCAACATAGCTGTAAAAAATCAGTCTCTAAATTGGGAAGTCTTGATCTTCAGGCACGTTACATCTTATGTCACTTGACACATCATCTTACAAGTATCAAGAACAGGTTTAGTTCATGATCAATCACCGATGCACATTACCGCGATAAACGCTGTTATCATGCTATCGCGTAGCTTTGTCTTGCTTTACGTAGTGAAATGAAGCGAGATGACACTAGTCGATAGAAAGATAAAAATGTTTACCATGGTGTGCAGTGGGCTCTGGATGCCACGGTATATGTCCTACCTTATCGATAATTTGCTAATGCACCAGACTGCACATGATATTAGGTCGGTGGCTCCAATAACATGAACCTCTAATTCTTACAAAATATTATGCAACCTCATAGGAATACGTGCTCCATATCAAAGCTGTTTACAATAGAAGTGTTTTCCCAAAATTTTAAATGTTATCAACAATACAAAGTCTATCTATCGCAAGCTAGTGGCGAACTCAAATGAATATTGTACAGGCAACTTGCAATGCACTACAGTCACTTGGGAATATCACTAGCCAATCGACAGATGCTCTGATGAAATGTTTATGTCTATCTTTTAAAACTCCCCTCTAAATGCAAAATAATGAAATTAGTTATAATGACAGAAGATCTACAAATCAAATGGAATATTAGATATGATAAAACAATGAGGAAGCTACGACATGGCCAGTTATCTACCTTTTCAACATACAAGTAAATAAAAACCTTTAGGTGACGGGGACGTCACCTTGGCCAATATGCTCGACATCGGAAGATTGGTTACTCTTGTTAATCTAGAAAATAATCGTTAAAACGTGAGTTATAAACGAGGACAGAAAAAAATGATAAATTGAGGGAAGTTTTCGTATAATCCTGATGTTACGGTCAATCTGGAAATATTTTCATTTTTCGTTATGGTGATAGTTTATTCGGCCGTCACCTTGGACTTGTCGAGAGGTCCATTGGCCTCGACCGGCGTGGCGACGTCTGTTTTCGGGGTGGACTTCTTCCTGCCTTTGCCGGCATTCTTTTTCACTCCCTTCGAGCCCTTCGATGTAGAAGATTTCTGCGGCGGCACTCCTGGAGGACAAAATTGGATGTTTATATACATACATAGTCAAGGATTATAACACATGAAAAAGAATATTTATTTATTTCAAGACACTGAGATCCAGAAAAAACAATAACATTAACGTAATATGAAGCAAGTTGAGAAACCCACCGTTTGTGTCGTTGTCAGGAGCGGAAGTATCGTCTTGTTGAAAGTTCAGTTCTTCAACTCCCGCGCACCCTTCGTCCGAGCGGACGGTTTTGCTGCAATGAGAAACAAACATTATCTTATCAATATCTTGGAATAAGATTAACAAATTTACAGTGAAGTTATAGCGACTATAATAGTCGAGATCTAATAGGTCCGTTTTGACACCTTAAATTATAAATTATAATATAAATTACATCTTACAAAAAAAATGTTAATGTTTTGGATTTAAAACATCGCTCTTTTGTTCGCGCTGTACATAATATGTAAGTACATTATTCAACTACTTTTATTCTTACGCGATTTCCAGAGTTAATTGGTACTTTGAATTATTGCAAGACGTCCGAAAACCAGTTACGTTCTCGGTTCCTTATTTTTAGGGTTCCGTACCCGAAGGGTGCTAAACGGTTCCCTATTACTAAGACTTTTCAGCGACGACAGCTCAATAGATAATTTTGGTTCTCTTATCTGGCAAAAGTGTATAAAGATTATAATTGTAAAGCGATAACATTTAGTTACAAAACTCAGGTTTTTTGTGTATCATTCCATAACTTTCAAAAACTTAAGTAATTAAGAAACTAATCAGAGGTGATACAATTGGGAATCGTTTTATCATAATAATCGCATGGTACTGATTTATTTGATTCACACCCCTAATTGCATCATAATGACAGCTGTCTAAACGGGCCTAAGCTGGCTTCCTTTCCTCCTATTGTCAGTGACAGTCACAACTTCACAGTAAATATTTGACGTAAGTTGTATAGAAGAACTGTTCTTCTATACAACTTACGTCAAATATTTACTGTCAGTATGCTTATCATCAGCCGGCCGTCAGACGGTCTTACAAATAAACACGCCATAAAATTAAATAGAATTATTTAAAAGACCCCACAAAAGCTTATTCTTATAAACAAAACTTAAAGTCGATAAAAATAATGGTGACTTCCCTTGTCCTGGCCCCAAACACGGAATAACACTCACACTGGTGCCATTTGTACGAATCAAAAACCAATCAACAATCAAGATAATAATAGGACGTACCCGTTAATAGTGAGCGTGGCCGGCTTGGCGGCTTCGCCCTCGTCCGGCGCGTCGCGGCGCGGGCGCCGGGCGCCGGCCCCGCGGCCCCCGCGCCCCCCGCGCCCGCCGCGCCCGCCACGCCCTCCGCGCCAGCCTCGCCCGCCGTACGCGTTGCGCGGCGTCGGCGTGTAGCCCACGTAGCTCACCTGCTGCTTGGGAGTGCGGCACCGATTAGTCTCGCGAACATCATCGCTGTCATTTAAGGCTGCTTTTACGTGAAGCATGCTGTCTCGCTCGCACAATTTACCATTTTTAAATGTTGTAATAATATGAGTAAACTTTTGATGAATGTGGTCTGATTCAAGGGATGTCTTTCTTATCCTGTAGGTACTAAGTTTTTTATTGAGAAAATTTGATAAGCAAATTAATAATTTTGGAAACAACTTGAAACTACGTATTTGAAAACAAAAACATATTTAAAATATCCGTAATTTAATTATGCACCAAACCTTCAGATATCTATCAGAGGATTTGATAGATAATTGTATTACGGACATTTTAAATATATTTTGATTTTCTTATAAGTAGTTATTAAAAATGAAAAATTGTTTCCAAAATTATGTTATATTATGCGAGCCAGACAGCATACTCGACTTAACAACAGCCTTAAGTCATCGACCATCGGCGGCCAGTGGACAATGGACGTGGTTAGCAGAGGAGCGGCAAGGATAGCGTAACAGTGAAGAGGGCTATACCCAATAGTGGGCATTTTACATGTCTTGTGTAGATAGATAGACATAATCGTCGACAGCCGATGGAGTACAACGGTTCTTGAGTGGAGACCTAGAATTGGCAAACGCACCGTCAGACGCCTGCGATAATCGCGGAACCGACTATATGAGGCAGATGGCTGGTAGCTTGTGGAGACCTATGTTCAGTAGTGGACGAATACAGGCAGATACAGATTAACATCTTCGGCTTGTTAACGCCTGTTGATGGACATCAATTAGTCTCACGGCATCATCGGCTAACACGCGCACGTCCTGGACCTTTTCTTGTGCAATACGTCGCTATTAAAGGTCACTGGACAATCTCATTGGTAATCGTACATACATCATCATCATCAATGGCCTTTACATATATTGCAGATGACTTATGCAGCAATTCACAGCGTCTTACATACATGAGTCTTTATTTATTATTTATTCTACACAACATTCATACGCAGATTATATGCATCCCACTCCAGAGTATAAGCTTTCTTTCAGTATATCATCCTGGTTTTGGGTTTAATCACCGCGCACTCTCTGGTAGTAGAACTCAACAGCGGCAACGGTGGCTGAGCTAATAGAAGTGCACCAGTGTCGGCTCCTCAGCTTTGGAGTACGGAACTTATCTATCATTTTTGTTCTTTCGAATCCCGGCATGTACGAATGACTTTGTTTTCTAAGTTACGTACATTTATGATGTTATAGTACCAATACCACAGATGCTACCAATACCACAGATGCTACTCAATATTTGTCGTAAAATACATTTTTATGTACATTATGACTTATACTGCAATTATTTTATTTGTTACTTGCTTCGGGTAAGTGCCGCCGCCCCACTGGCCGACCACGACGCCGGCGATCTCGTGGCGCGCGCCAGCCGAACGCCGTCATCGGGCCACTATACGTACACCCGAGTGTCGGCTCCTCAGCTTCGAAGTATGGTACTTGCCTATAACTTTTGTTCTTAAAGGGAACAGCAACCAGCTAATCAAATCTCGCTCCTTGTGTGCAATAAAGAATATACTTATCTTATCTTTACTTCGTTTAACAATAGACGCGCAGACGCGGGGAGAGGCACTTGCGCATTGCTCCGTTTTGATGCTACGGTTTACTTTGGATACACGTAAGACCAAGAGAAAGGGGTCACTCGTCGAATCCAACTCGGATGGGCAGCGTTCAGGAAACTAAAACACATTTACATATCTCTTGCTCTGTAAGTAGTCACTTACTTCCCTGAATGCCGGGGTGTATGGATATCATTACAGCATAGGTTTCAAAACATACCACGTAATGTTAACATTACAGCATAGGTTTTGGAATTTGAAAAAAGAACTGTCATACTCATACTGCAAGAAGAATATTTTTTAAAAGTTAATATTTTTTTTCTCGGTATCGATTATTTACTCGAATCGGAATCGAGACAATTTATACTAGAATTTATGAAGATTTTATTTTAAATATCGAACTATTTGTTTCGCAGTCACATCGTATCTTAATTGAAATCGATTTAAAAATCAAACTGGCCAGCACGATTTGACGCGCTTGCGTGCCATAAAATCGTGAAGAGTAAAAAAGTCAGTCGACTAGCTAGGCGCGAAAGTAAATTTTTTTCGTGTTTTGGAGTTCTTTCTTTAAAGTCCTGCTTTCTTGTTTTTTTACTTACCTCACAATCGATATGTAAAGCAGTGTTTACCTCGGGTGTAAGCATCAATTGCATACTCGGGCTAATTAGCGCCCTCGCTGTGCTCGGGCGCCAAAAACTTCGTATGCAATTGATGTCATACAGCCCTTGGTTAACAATCTACTATTTCGCGTCCAAAATTCCTCAGCCGCCCCTCTGGCCGACGACGAAGCCAGCGATCTCGAGGCGCGCGCCTACCCACCGACTATAATTTTTGTTCTTAAGGGAACAGCATCCTCCTAAAAGGTTTACCTCGTTCAACAATAGACGCACAGACGCGGGGAGAGGCACCTGCGAATTGCTCCGTTTCGATGCTGAATTTTCTTTTCACTTTGAAGAATAGGAATAGAACGCACATGTGCGTTGGTGGCACTGAATAAACTAAAAACTGATGTTAAGGTGCCGCCGCCCCACTGGCTGACCACGACGCCGGTGATCTCGAGCCGCGGCAGCGATGACTCGACTACCATAAGTGCACCCGAGTATCGGCTCGTGAGCCCTGGAGTACGCTACTACTTTGTTCAAGAATATACTTGGGGAGAGGCACGCATGGTATTGGCACGGCATCGTATTGCTCAGTTTCGATGCTGAATTTACTTTGGACACACGCAAATTAAGACTAGAATGTTGGCAGCGAAAGCACTGGGCACTGACCTGCGGCGCGAACCGTGCGCCCCGCGGCGGGTAAGTGCCGCCGCCCCACTGGCCGACCACGACGCCGGCGATCTCGAGGCGCGCGGGCGGACGCGGGCGGGCGCGCGGCCAGCCGCCGCCCAGCGCCGCCGTCACCAGCGGCAGCGGCGGCATCGCGAACTCCACCTCGAGGCCCTCCAGGATGGCCTTGCGCATACGCTCCACCTGTGGCGCGGCGATGTAATGTTGAAAGTTTTACATTTACATGTCTAATTGTATCGCCAAAACACGACTATTGAACTCTTTTAAAGATAGGTCTTAAGTTGTTAATTAGAGTTAATTTTGGCAGTTTAAAGTGGCACTACTTGAAGGCGGACATGCGTCCTAAGTGTTTGTTATTGAAACTGTGTATTTTACGCTGCAATTAGCCAAGTATTATCATTGTATCACTTATTCTAAATGGGGCGTGGGGATGTCACCACACTACATATGGTGCACTACACAATTCGCAATGTAAAGTTTTTTTTTGTAGGGCTGAATTAACAACCAATGCAACCAATATAGTTCAAATAACAATAATGCCCTTGTTAAAGCTAGGAAATATTATCAATATTGGCATTTTGAATAAAAAAATCACGTTATATTTGCCTTTCACTGTGACCGACTGTGACGTCATTTGCAACATAGTATATTTGGCAGCCCGATCAACATAGAAATCAGTGTGAACCTTATTCCATCGCGCTATGACCGGTCAACACAAAAATTTTCGGGCCGACTGTCCATCTTTTCACCCACAGATTACCCAAACAAACAGTTCAAACAAACAACCAAAACGAACGTCAGTCTGACAAGTATGACAGGTATTCTCATCCGATGAATTATTTTCAACTCAATCTCTTGCGCCTACTACAAAAATTTAAGAAACAAAGTCATGCATCAGTTGGGAAAAAGCCCTCGCAAATGACGTCACGAGGAGTGAATTTTATTTTTAATTTTTTAAGGTGCTTAACAAAACAAATTATGTCTACTTTCGTAAAAAATAAAAAAATATGACCCTTAACCAAACTTTACATTGCGAATTGTGTAATTGTTCCACTGCAGCAGCTTCCCATCGAAGTATAAACTAACCATAAGATAGCAGGCGCTCGCGAGCGCCTCGTACCTTAACAACAGTATTGAGGTGCTTGTCGTCGAGCCAAAGTTAAACGCAATATAAACTAGCGATAAGATCGCGGAGTAGGACGCCCACCAGGTCACTGGACCGACGATCTGTAGCAGATTGCTGGTAGCGGCTCGATGCGGGTGGCCAGGAGCAGAAAGAATTGGCGTGCCTAGAGGCAGGCCTCTGTCAGCAGTGGACGAGTCTGATTGATTGAAGATCGCAGGCAACCGCGAGCGCCTAGTACCTTGACGACGGTGTCGAGATGCTTGTCGCAGAGCTGGGCGAGATGCTTGCAGTGGGCGGCCCGCTGCAGGTTCCGCTGCAGCAGCTTCCCATCGAAGTAGAGCCAGGGCGCGGCCACCAGCCACGGCACCGGCGCCCCACAAGCGTCATTCGCTACCAGGGCCGCCTCAACGCCCGCCATCACTACAGACAAATTAATGATTGAATGAATAGGCTGAGGCGAGGCGTGTGCAGTCAGTCGTTTTTCGACACGTAGCTTTTTGAACTGGGCGGAGCTTGTATTGAATGAATCTAATCTCATTCGATCAATTGGTACTTTCTTTTTATCACCTGTGAACTGTCTGCGTTCTATCTAATTTACATTTAATTGTAAAGACTTTCAATTGGCTTAGTGTGCCTTAATTTTTCTGTGTATTATAACCTTGTAATAGCTGTTAGTCTTCCTAGAATCTAAAATAAAATAACGCCCACACAACCAGCGGCCGTCTTTGATCCATCGTCACGATCGTCATCCAGGACGCCAGGAAAATCTTTCAGTGGAATGACAGAATGGGGGGGGGCTTGTCCCAAACTAGAATACACTGTGATATGGTAATCAGACAAACATCACAAACATGGAATAATAATTATTAAGGAATAAGTTTGGACCAGGTTTCGCTCTAATCCGCATTTATAATATGTAAAGCTTACGAAAGTTCGAGGTTTTGAAAAATACCAGATGACATACAGAAGCGGTAGTAGCCTAGTGGGTACAACATTGGACTCGGAAGCAGGAGACCCAGGTTCGATTCCCAGTGCGGGCATGTACCTATGACTTTGTTTTCTAAGTTATGTACTAAGGAAGTTATAGTAGCAATACCACTCGCTAACGGTAAAGGAAAACATCGTGAGGAAACCTGGGTGTCTGAGCTATTCACATATTTCCGCGGTGGGCACGCGTGGTGATTAAGCCCATACTCTCTCTCTGAGAGAAGGCCTGTGCCCTACAGTGGGACGTATATAGGCTGCTTATGATGACATACAGATTCTCCAGACAGATATGTTGGGATCACTAAAGGCCAGAATGATAAAAAACACTCATTACTTTCGAAATTTATAAATTGCAATACATAGTTATCTCGTTCTGACTCTTCTTCGTTTGATACTGATATTTATGCCGCGCAAGAAAATACCTGCCGTTACTAATAAAGATGGATTTGCTTACCTAGTGCACCAAGTTGCACGCCGCGAGGGCTAATCCCATTGACGGTCATCTCCTGAAGATGGAGAGCATTCATCAGGTCGTTGGAGAAGGCGGTCGCGAGGAACGCGTCCAGCTCTGGCCGACGTAGGATCTGGATCTGCGACGTCATTATGTATCTGAAATCATGAGGAACATGTTGTTTTAAACTGTTTTTTTTTATAATCTTCATTAGAAAAAGGTTTTGTCGCACAGCGACGATGTCACCTTTATAAGGCTACACATTAAAGACTAAATGAACTCAGTAATGTAACAAAAATTAAACTCTATTTTCATTCCCACACAACTAAGTTTTTAGTAGGTTTAAAAAAAATCTTGGCCTTTACACCTACGTAATGAGATGATTTATACAGCGTCCAGTGGCACCATCACTCGCACTAGACGGGTGAAGGGACCACTCGGACGCTGCAGTTCCTGTTCAATGAGTCTGAGATAATGCGGACGGCTTGATCAAGATCCTATTTCTTAATTTCCGAGTCCTGAATTTTATATTTTTTTTATTTACGAGTTCCTTGGCCACCTGAAGATGCACTCGTAGTTACCTTAGTACAGTTGCTAAGATAAGCAAGTGTTGCGGCACATATGAGGTGTTCAGCATCAGCGGAGTGTCTGAGCGCATACAGGAGAGGAACGCGCGCATGCGACGGCACTTGTCGTCTTGGGCCGTTCTGAAAGAAAGACATTAGTAAAGGGTACTAGAACAGACTTAGATATTGGTGTTCCTTATAACACAAGGAGAGTATCGATCGCGAGATCTATTATTTCCATTTTCAATTACAGTTTTATTTTCGCAGTTTTGTAGTGTTGATGTCACTTCCTTTTTCTTCTAAGATACTTTGAATATGAAACTCACCAATACAACAAAATATAAAAAAATCAAGTAGTGTCATCAAAGTAAAATAAACCAATGTATGTATTTTATTGCTAAACTAGTTTGGAGTTATTTATAATAAGTAAATTGCAAATTTTAAACCTGCATTAGGTTCAGCAGTAAAATTTAATGTATTAGGGGTTAAAGTATGATTCGATCGAATTTTCGCAGTATCCATCTTTCTTGTCTAAATTGAATAACAAAAACAATTGAAAGTCGATATTCAAATGTTTCACATTTTTTAAAAAAAGAACATATCAGAAACCATTTGAAAAAAGTTTCATTCGAAAACCTCAAACCATGAAGATTCTATGTCAATTCAAAGAACCTATTGCAATAAAACGGCAATTTCATACTTTAACCCCTATTATTTAAATGCAATTTGAAGTAGTTCTGCCGTGTACTTTTAGACCGAGCCCAGTTGAGTGATTTAGTAGCCCCATGTTATTTTATGTAACGAGTTAGGTCGAGATGACAGTTCTCTTCATCGAGCTCGATATAAAGATCATACTTTGGCAGAGGGCGATATAACAGCTAGACAGAACAAGATTGCGCTTCATCGCTTTTTCGAGCTCGATCTAAAGATACACGTATAATTTCAGTGACTAATGGCATTCAACGTTAACGAGTAACACTGGCATTGTCCTAAATAGTAACAATATATATGCACATGTTTGTCACTTAGTTACCATTGCGGAAACTTACTTTTAGCGTTTCCCAAATAAATAATAAAAAAACGATGCGGCAAAAGTACCATGTGAAATTGGTGTCACTAGAGATTGATCAACAGAGCTTTGGAAGTTGTTTTAGGGTTCGGTCGATGACATGCTTCTGTTGCAGAGACGTACTTCCGGTTAAAAATTTACGAAAGCAGCCTAACTACAAATATTTCGCCTAGGGTCTTAAAATGACCTATTTACTTTTTGTTTATAAGACAATGTTCATGGGGAGTAGACGTTTAATATAATGCTCACCCGAACCACAGTCTCTGCACAGTAGGGACAGGCCAGTCGAGCAACACCCCGGGCACGATCTCCGGAGTCTTGCCCGGGTTGACTCGCGAGTAGATCCACTCGCTCACTTGCACCGTGCATACTGGGGTGGTGGTACTAGACCCACTTGAGCCACTCGACGGGGCACCTTCTGTTAAGACGAGTGGGGTGTTCAGATGCGTTTGATACGTTTTGATATTGATACATGATTAAATTGCATAGGTCAGCGAACTTGCATTTATGCAAGCTTACATGTTTCTATTCCATGCATTGTAATTATGTGACATGACGTACTTTTGCTACCGGACATTGGATCAACAGGTGGTGCGATCCGTCCACAGATTGTTCAAAATGACATCAAACTTTACATTTTGGTTGCAAAGTCGCCCGTAACGTTAACTTTGTAGACTGCACAGATCTAAAAGTTGATGTGCTGACCTAGCTGCTGTAAGTGACAGTTGTAGCATACAACGCATAGGTGCCTTTGACCGTAACAGAATGCGCGATGCGCCGCGCATAAACCGCGTGGACGCTCATCCCTGGTGACTAAAGCGGTGACCCGTTATGGTCTGAACGCATCTAATCATTAAATGTAAATCAATCATTTCGTATTCATCACTGGACTTAGGCCTCCCCCAAGGCACGCCACTTCTTTCTGTCCTCGGCCATCCTCATCCATCCGCTACCAGCAAACTGCCTCAGATCGACGGTCCAGCGAGCTGGTGGGCGTTAACTAACAACCTTTGTTGGAAACCCAGAGACACAATGAATAAATATTTTTTTACATTACAGTCGGGATACCTACGGATACAGCCCAAACTGCTAAGAATTTCTGCCCAAATTCGCAAAATAGGTTGACTAGACGACGTCTTGTTATCACAACGTCACGTCATTGAGGGATGTAGCTAGCATTGAAGACCTTAAGTTTCACTTGGCAAGAGATTAAGAAGAATATGGGGAGTTAACGGTGAACCTCCAATAGTACACAAGGACAGAAAGAAGAACAAATACACCGACGGCACTTACCTTTGGCCTTTATCGCCATAAAGCGGTGGTGATGCATGTTGTAAAGTATCGCGTAGACGTTCTGCCGGATGGGCCGGTAGAAGTGATGTATCGACGGTATTTCGCGGTGATTATCATCCTCCATCAGCACAGGAAGGGTCACCTAGAGACAGGTCGTCATCATCATCATCAGCCATTCGACGCCCACTGCAGGACACAGGCCTCCTTCGTGGTTTTCATAACTATGAGGGGTTTTGCCATAATCGCCACGCTTTGCAGGCGGGTTGGCGATCGCAGTATGCGGTTGGAATCTCGGAAAGACGCTGCTGCCCGTCTCCTGGTAATTTATTTCCTTAGTCGCCTTCTACGAGATCCACGGTGGGTGACGTAGAAGGCGGGTGGGTGGAGTGACGCTATTCTTAATCCGGCGCCACACGGAAAGAGGGTAGGAGACAGGTACTTCGGTTAAATCGGTAACTTTCAAGCACTCGGACAAAAGTTTTTGGGTGATTCATGAGCTTTTCATAAACCAACAAGAAGCGTTTAACATTGAAATTTAACGACATGACATCGGCGCTGTGAAGGTTACATAGATGGCCGCTAGATGGCGAGCGCTGTCTTTAGAGAACCAGTCTGGCGCAACTCTCTTAGAAAAAAGTGATTGTATGAAACGTGCATGCAATTTAATGGCGGCTTTAACACTATCAAATACGGAGAACGCGGAAATTCAGGTATGCACATTGTAACTGGCCGCTTTCAAACTTAGAGGTATTATATGTTGTCGTCACTCGTCATCGTCATTTGGGTAGCTGTCACCTATTTTCTGGCCTGTCAGTCGTTTGTCATTTTGTCTTTTCACAACAAAAAAAATGTTTTTGTAAGTTTTATTTTGATATCTACGCAGAGAAAGTTTTTCACGTTACAGGAATAGGAATATCTACGACGATAAACGAAGTGCAGTGAGAAAATGAGTAAAATTAAGTGCGAAATATGCCATCAACAAACACATCGAACGGGCAGTGCAAAACGTATTTTCATGGCAAAATTTCCTCTGAATGAAGATCGGTGAGAACAGAACATTATTTGCTTTCGTTATGATTACATGTCTATTCATACTTAAGGTCTAAATAACAAATTTTCATTTTCATATATTTCTTGGCGGTAAAAGGGAAACAGTAGTGTTGGGCGTCAATTATCGATAATTTTGAAATTTATTCAAAGGATATAAAATTGATTGATTTTATGTAGTAATTCGGATCTGCGTCTGAATTTCCATGCCACAAGTGTGTTTGTGGTACCGTTGGGTGTGTATGAAATGTTTACCAAAATTCTCTTGATATAAATTAAAAATCTATTATCTATTTCAGATGTAGACATTGGGTAGCAGCAACAGGAAATAGAGATTTAATCCATGTGCCTATTGAAAAGCTTCTCTAGCTAAGATACATATCTACAGATCGAATTTGCAAAAAGTGTGAATACAAACAAATTTAGTGTGGTGTACTTAAATAAAGATATTTTTGTGTACTTTGCTTATAATTTCATATATCTAATTCACGTTACACTACAAGCTTCAGCAGGAGGAGTTAGGAGCAGTTGCTCAAGTTGTCACCAAAGCAGTACCTATGTAGCAAGCATAAATAATCGATAAAAAATATCAGGCTAGGAGTATCCCAACCCTACAACCACAATTTTATGCTCATGTTGGCACTACCGGAGTGTCAAACTATTTTCGGATTTTTTATTAGGTTGGTATTGATTCTGTATGCACGTTTCAGTTTTCATACATTTTTTTTTCCTTCATAGTCCCGTCTCTTAAAACGTAGTGATTTTTTTCTCTGTGTAGAGAACGTTTGTTGTGTGGGAGCCCCCCCTTAAATAAGACCTCGTGGCGCAGCGGTAGTGCATCTGCATACCATGCGAGAGGTCCCGGGTTCGAATCCCGGCTGGGGACAAAAAGAAAAAACCCCAGGTCTTGGATGTTTACATGTTTGTGATGTCGTTGTTTCTGGTTCCCACGACACAGGGTATCCTAGTGTGGGGCCAGAAGCAATGTATGTGCCTGTATGTAAATGTTTGTTTATTAAATATTTATTTTACTTTAATTATTTATTTTTGAAGCGAATATAGAACTAAATATGAATATTTCAAGCGTCTTCCTGTTGCCGTTATTACTATCGAGCAAAAAACGGCAAAACAATTACGTTTGTTGTATAGGAGCCCTCCTTAAATATTTATTTTATTCTTTTTTAACCGACTTCAAAAAAGGAGGAGGTTATCAATTCGACGCGTATATACATATATTTTTTTTTATTTGGCTATGTTCCTTCATAACTCCGTCAAATCTTAACCGATTTCGACAATTCTTTTTTTGTTCGAACAGGTATAACGTCCCATTGGTCCCATTTTAATTTGGTGAAGGTCTGATGGAGACTTTCAGAGATGGAGAACGGAACTCTTCAATTGACAGCAGTAAATAAGCCCTATTGGGGCCTATCCTTTAGTAATATCCGTATGTTTCATAAAATAGCGTAAAAGTAGTCCCAAGTTAATTTGGTGATGTTCTGGTGAGGACTTTCGGAGATGGAAATTTAGAACATCAAATCTTAAAGCAACGAATTAAGTAGGGTAAATTATGGTTATAAGGGACTCATTTATTTTTCTCCCACTCCCCCACAAAAAATTGAAATAATTTGTAGTCAGTGCCCAGTTTCAAGACCAGCACATATATTTTGGGCACCGGCTCCAAATTATTCTTCTACCATACCTACATGTATAAATACTTCTACTTCTAATTATTTAAATTATTTCTAACTTTTAAGTCTTTCGAAGTCGGTTTTTATTTTTTAGTATTTGTTGTTATAGCGGCAACAGAAATACTTCAATGTAAAAAATTCAACTGCCTAGCTATCACGATTCATGAGACATAGCTTGGTTCACAGCAAATAATCTGCTGCTAAATTCTAAAAAGACAAAATGTATAAAGTTTTCCTCATCTAACGTACGAGTAGTTGAGAACAACATAGTAATTGGACATGAAAAACTAGAATTTGTAGATGATACTGTATTTCTGGGCATCACAATCGATGCAAAACTACAATGGGGTCCACATATTGTAAAATTATCACACAGACTTAGCTCTGCAGCATATGCGGTGAAAAGAATAAGGGAACTCACTGACGTTGCAACTGCTAGGCTTGTTTATCTTAGTTACTTGAATAGTATTATGTCCTACGGTATACTACTATGGGGCCGGGCAGCAGACATTGAGACTATCTTCATCTTGCAGAAGAGAGCCATCCGATTTATTTACAAGTTAGGTAGTAGGGATTCGCTAAGAGATTTCTTCAAAGAAACCAACATCTTAACAGTTGCATGTCAATACATTTATGAAAATATTATGTACGTTAGAAAAAATATCAAAGACGTCGAAAATGTTGGTGGCCACCATAATGTTATTACTAGAAATAAACATAAATTTTCATTTCCACGATTTAGACTCGCAAAAGTTAACACATCCTTTATGGGGCACTGTATGTATAAGGTTCTACAACAAAATACCTTCAACGCGGTTTAAAAAATGTGTTAAGCACATTCTGTGCAAAAAGGCTTACTATAACATCAAGGATTATTTGAATTGAATTGAATTGAATTAGCCTGGTGACAGACAGACAGACGGACAGTGAAGTTTTAGTAATAGTGTCCCGTTTGGCACCCTTCGGGTACCTAACCCTAAAAACTACTCTGCTAGGAAATTAATGAATTTTCTTTGGTTACTAAAATATTAACATGCATGGACGCGTAATTTTCAGCTTTCGTATGGTATGGAGCGTAAGTATAAACCAACGTTGTTTAAGATCCCGACGATGTCCTGTTCTGTACTGTGTAACAAGAGAAAGTGGCTCTAAAATTCCTTGTTTAATTTCACCACTCTCATGTCTTGATAGCTTAGTGGTATTGTGTCAAGATCCTGATACGGCTACAAGAAGATTCGGATACAAGATATTTTTCAAGTTGCTACTTTTACGTCAACGACCTAGTGCATAGTTAGTAGTTCATCATCATCAGCCATTTGACGCCCACTGTAGGACCTAGGCCTCCCTCATGGTTTTCCAAGCTTCGAACATAACCATGAGGGGTTTTGCCATAATCGCCACGCTTGGCAGGCGGGTTGGCGATCGCAGTATGCGGTCGGAATCTCAGGAAGACGCTGCTGCCCGTCTCCTGGTAATTTAATTCCTTAGTCGCCTCGTAATGGAGTGACGCTATTCTTAATCCGGCGCCACACGGACAGCAGTTACTATCCGTAAAGTTAAAGAGCAAACCATTTATTTTAAAGATCCTAAGTTATAGTTGGAAACCTCAATTTTAAAATACATTTTCATACATGGCAAATGAAATAAACGTGTCCAACAAACCTGCCGGTGCGTGAGTATAGAGAGCATCTGCGGATGCATGAGGCCGCGGGCGTGCCTCTCTGCGCACGTCCGCAGCACCTCGGACGGCGCCGGCGGACACGTGTCGTCGGACGCCTGCTTGCCCGCCGCGGGCCGGGCCTGCAATGTGCTCGACTTAGATCTGCTAGAAGTGTTCGCGAGAGAGAAATTTCATTAAAACCCGGCCCTGCAATGTGCTCGCGAGTGTTTGCGAGAAATAGATAGATAGGCTAGGGGGCTCGCGTCTGGACGGGTGGGAGTGTTCGGGAGAGAAATAAATAGCAGGGGGGGGGCTTTAGATTGGTGGTGTTTCGAAGAATGCCTATTCTTGCTAAACCTCATTAATTTATTTAAAATCCAGCCAGCCGCGGTCCTGCAATGTGCTTGCATTAAAACGCGTGGAAGTGTTCACGAGACAAAAAATAGATCCATAGATAGGCTAGGCGAGCCCCTCCGAAGAATGACTCAGAAGAATGACAATTCTTGCCATTAAATGTAAGTAAAAGCCAGCTGGCCCTGTAATGAGTTCGCGTTAGACCTGGTGGAAGTGTTCGCGAGAGAGAAAGGCAAAGGCTTAGCTTTGACGGATCGTTGGTAAACTGGTAAAATTAGCCGTCGAATTAACAGCCTAGGGCGTAAATTAGTTGGCTGCATCCAATAAAATGGCTGAAGGTCATTCAGCCATGTGATTCAACAAAACGTTAAATCTGCTGGCTGAAGGTAGCTAGCCAAGTGGTTAGTACTAGATGGCGCGTCTGCTATGATAGGGTGACCAAGATACTGTAGTCGCCACTTCACTTTATCCTTGACCTCGACAACCGCAACGTTAACCGTAATTTACTTCTGCAACTGCTCCAGCACTGCGGAATGTGCAGCCCCTTCAAAGTGTAGGCACCCATACTCACCTCAGCCTCTACGTATCGCACGGGTGGGGCGGGGGCTGCCCTCCCTCCCCGCGCCTCTGGCTTTTTATATACCCTCTAGGGAGGTAACCAGAACCACTGCGTAGAGATAGTGTGCACTGAGTTTGTTTTCAAACCATCAGAACCTATCAGCAACCTACTCATGAGTGCGCCAATCCTTAAAACATAAGCCATTTTAACCTATTGATCATTCGAAATACTCATGAGTGCGCCAATCCTTAAAACATAAGCCATTTTAACCTATTGATCATTCGAAAGTACGTAGGGAAAAAATAACGACGAATTTACATTCAAAATAGCAGTTTTCGCGCCTTAATGTGTTTTGTTTCTAAACCGTTTATTTCTTTTTTTATGTCCAAAATACCTTTTTAACAACTACTTTGTCCCTTATCAGTTCAATTCCAACTAAATATCACGGTCAGGGTGGCCGATGACGCCATCTTGAATTATCTAAATTCACACCAAATGGCGGCTCTTCATTCAGCCTTTTAATAAAAAGGCTACTTTTCGGTCAGCCAAGTAGTCAAACTTTTAGACAATGCTAGCCATGGAATTGAATGCTGCCGATGCCGCCCTCATAAACTTTCTAGGCGTTGAATTGGACGGCTGATTTAATGAGTTGGCGGCGACACATACATTATATAAACTCACACCAGTGCAGTGGGGAGAAATTAAATCTAACTTAAAAACCGTTCATTCAACAAACGCCATTCACTAAAATGTATACAGTAGTATAGTATCCACATTAGGCATAACTATGTTGTGGGTAAATATGGCAGAGGTGTCTTAACTTTTAGCATTAACAATAAAAAAAAATAGCAGATAGTTCGACAACCAGTTACAAGAAGGATAAAGATAATTCATTTGCTAAAAGACAAATAGGTACATCTAAATACATATTTACCACCAAAGGTTTCATACCAAAGGTTCGCTTGACATTTGCATCAAGAATTAAAATACAAAAAGTAGATGGACTCTTCCTACTTCTTGCAATAGATAGATGGATTGTTCCTATTTGTTTCAATTGAAATGACCCACCTCTTTTAGTGCGGGCGTTTGTTTCCCGGCCGCGTCGGCCGGCTTGGCGGCGGTCGGAGCGGCGCCCGCGTCACCAATATCCAGCGCAAGCGCGCCTAAAGCCTGTTTCACCTCAGTCACGCTTTCCTCCATCCCGAAGTCAGCGTTCAACGACGCGTGCGCTGTTGCCAATTTGTAATCTTCCAAGCCTTTTTGCTGTAATTTACGCATTTTGCAATTTGTTCAACCATGTGCATAGATTTGAAAAAAATAAGTAAACAAATAAAGAGGCGTGTCAAATGAAAAAGTATGGGATGTCTGAAGTGGAAATGGGGTACTCGTGTTAAAATCGGAAACTAAATGGTATTAAAAAAGGGAAATATCTCAGCACACAGGTTTTGGTCTGTGAATTAATATAATTCGAGTGATTCAAGTAACTAGTTGATGCCAATGAGTGAGTAAAAGGCGTGGATGATCATCGCGTAGTTGAATGATGTCAGTGACAATGTAAGAAATGTAAAACCTCGTGCTCTGAAGATTCGGTCGCCAACTTCGTAGTGTCTAGGTCGGCTGATGTTGATGGCTGATTGTTTTCTTGCTTTTGGGTTTGCTTCTTATTTTTCGGGCGACGACCTGGAATGATATTTCTTAGTTCAAAATGGCTCCATCAAACTAGAGATAAAGAATCAGTTAACACAGCGCAGAGCAAGGCTAGGCAGGGCAAGGCAAGTAACCAAATCAAACTATTGCTGTTTTAATTTGTTTAGTTGTACATAAGGGGCTATTCAAGTATTGCGTAAGCACTTACACGGGGGCGGTCAAGACATGAGGGGGTGGGGGGGTCTGGATGGTGATTACGTCAGCGGTAGGTATTTATGTTTTACTTTTTTTTTCTACAAAATTTAGTAGTTTTTGCTTTGAACACATATGACAACCTTACTTGTCTGTGCTTGAAAACGAAACGCATGGTCAGGGATTAGAAAAAATAATGAGAATTACCGCACGCTATTCACTTGTCTAAATTTATTCAGCCGCCAATGTATTGTTTCGTTTCGGTACGATTGACGATTTGAATGCATTAAAAGAAAAATGCATAAACCAATGTTTACGTTTTTACATAAGCATTGGGGTAAGAGCTTTGCTTACTTTTTTTGAAGGGGGGGAGGGGGGGCCAATAGCTGTAATAAATCTGCTAACGCAATATTCGAACGGCCCCTAAGACATAGTTTATAATCAGAGTATTAGTAAATTATTGCGTCAAGCAGTCATGGGCACCTATACATTTTTTTATTTTTTTTTTAATTTGCTGTCAAGGAACGCTACTATTTAATAGGATATGAAAGCTCTGTTTCAGGATATATATTTACAATTTTGCTTTAACATTTGCTTTGCAAGCTATTTATTGATTACAACTAGGTTGTAGTAAAACCCCTCATGGTTATGAAAACCACGAAGGAGGCCTATGTCCTGTAGTGGGCGTCAAATGGCTGATGATGATGAACTAATTACTTGGCGTTTGATTTGCTTGTTTTGATAAACATATAAAACAAAGAGTAGCAGGCAACAACATCGCACAGTAGGTAATAGATATTAATGAAATATTAAGATCTCAGCAACCATGCCCAAACAAATACGTTCATGACTGTTATGTAACTTTGTTTTACACACAACATTTTTTACAAATAAAATAAAATAGAAAATGTTTATTTGTCTTCAAACATAGTAAGTAATGCACAATAATTACCTATAATACTTAACGACTTATTTGTGGGCTCTGAAATCTAAATACGTTATTGAAAACTCACCTGTAGCAGTTTTATACTTGAGGAAGCCGTCTTTGGTTCCATTGAGATAATACTGGACAGCTTGCTTTAGTTTGGCAGCTCTGAGATCATTTATGTCACCAAATATTTCCACGCACGCGGAATCTACGTCTGAAGAGGGCAGTTCCCGCACAAATTGACAAACAGCCTTGATGAGAGTCTCTGATGGGGCCTAAAAAGATTGCAATGCTATTTAATCGACGTCACAAGTGTAAAACCCACCACATGTGTGTTTAACACATAAACCATGTGGAACCAGTTCACAAAATTATTTTCTCGATCTTAGTAGATTGACAATATAAATAGAACAGCTAAGTGGTATAATATTGACATGTTTACAGTAACACTATCATACATAAAAACTTCATAGAAATTTCCATCCACAAAAGTACACAATATACTGTAATATGCAGAGTAGAAAATCTACTGTCTAAATCTCTAAATCACAATATACTGTAATATGCAGAGTAGAAACCTTGTAAAGGTGAAAAAAAAAGAGGTCACGCCAACCTTTTTCTGTGAAATACCAATTTTCTTATAGAAGTCACTGAGGCTCTGTTCAGATAGTATAGTGCCGCCGAGTAGCGCCGCTGCGAGGCAGAGACGATCTTGCGGCACATCCAGGATCTTCGGCAGCTCCTGCACTATGTACTCCTTTGTTTCTAACGAAGACTGCAAGAAAGTACTCATTTATAATACTGAAATTAAAGAAAAGGACTGGACAAACCACTATTATAAAAACGCGCTTCCTCTGAAACACTTCTCAAATGCAGTTATAGAATATGGTAAAACGTTAATGGAGAACTTACACAAAAAAAAAATTATTAAGCAGAGCGACCATGTTAAATGATAAATAAATTGGGTTAATTTTTTGTCTACGAATACTACTTTTCATAGTATAACCTGTCAAAAAGTCAATATAGTCATGTGGTTCAAAAACACGCCATACAAATCGGTCTCAAACTATGACGTCACAACTTGCACGTAACGCCTTAAAATGTTTATTAATATCTGAGTTATCTCGTAAAATAATGTCTTTACGAATCGAAACCCTTATAAGAAAATTTAGAATTCAATGAAAAAACAAAATATAATATTAGTTTATTTATTTTTTTAATGTTTGGTTTAATTTTTTAATATTTCCCAAGTTTTTACACGACTTCGTAAGTTAGACGCAAGTTCCCCATTAGTACGCCATTCTTTGCAGATGGATCATAGGTACCATCCCATAGGTGGATAGTATGATTTCTATTGTAACAACATCCTTTCTACTCTATTGCCTAGGGACTATAAAGTAATGATTCGTAAATGTTAAACATTTGAAAGGTGGTTCTACATCACACTGAACAGCTGGACAAGCGTCTGTACTCACCCTATAAGTAAGTTTCAATTGAGATGAGCTAAAGTATCTCGGCGGTTGAAACGCAAGATATTCCCCAGCACAGCCCACCAGCCCGGCGTAGGACTTCTCACGGCAAAGGCCAACCACTTCCTGGTAGTGGTCATCAGACGATACCATCTGAAAGGGTCAAATTACACCTTATTTCACTTAAATTAGTTCACGCCTGTTCTCTGTCTACCCCTCCGGGATACAGGTTCAATTTATCAAAATCTTACCCTCACTATAGATGCTGTTGTTTGTACAATGCCTGACAAATAACAGGACCAAATAACTTTGACTTCAGGTGGGCATAGTTCGGGTCTCACTGGTGGGGGACGTAGGAAGTGACTTAGAATACTCTGGACTTTATTTAAGTAAATACATCATCGCAAACTCATTCCTACAATGCTGTCATAAGCAAATAAACCACTTACAATGGGTATATTCAAGTAGCGCAAAGCTGTCCTCAGGCAGGAGTGCAGCCCCATGGGTGGTACCCACCACACTTTCGGAGGAGGGGTGCCTTTGGTGACGACATGGCGAAGAACCTGTTGGAGTTCAAATTTGTTTAAGGCTGGCTTCTCCGACATTACCCATAAGCCACGTAATTTAAAATACGGTTTCATGACCAGGACATATATTTTGGGCACCGACTCCAAATTATACTTCTATAATACCCACAATGTATACATACTTGAAATTTAAAGGTATTCTTTTAAATTATTTCTAACTATTTAGTGCTGTAGTGTTCTGAAGACGGTTTTTAGTTTTTATTTAAAAAAAAATATTTTAAATTTTTAGGGAGGGGGGGGGGGGGGGGCGAGAAACATGAACAAGTTCCTTATAACCATAATTTACCCTCCGACATCTCCGAAAGTCTTCACCAGAACTTCACCAAATTACCTTGGGACTAATTTTACGCTTTTTTATTAAATTTTCCTATCTTAATAAAGGATGGGCCCCATTAGGCCTTATTTACTGCTGTCCATTGAAGAGTTCCGTTCTCCATCTCTGAAAATCTTCCTCAGATCTTCACCAAATTAAAATGGGATCAATGGGACGTTATATCTATTCGAACAAAAAAAGAATTGTCGAAATCGGTTAAGATTTGATGGAGTTAGAGTGCATAGCAAAAAAAAAAACATACGCGTCGAATAGATAACCTCTTCCTTTTTTAAGTCCGTTAAAAAATCGTGAGTATTTGGTTTATATTTTAATAAATATAATCGAGACCTATCACATTGTGGTAAAATTAAAACAATTTTTGAAGTTAAAAAAGCTGGTGTCCTGTCATTTGACAAAAAACTAATTACAAATTTTTATCTGATAAATAACGATTGAGAAAATTATGCTTCTCAAATTGATCTTTACACAAAGTATTGTTTCTGTAAATAACGCATTTGACATATAATTATCAAATTATTATTTTATAAAACATCATTTCACATACAAATCATTTATTATACATGTGAATTGGTAAAACAACGCACGGTAAAAACAACTTTTGACAAAATGCATTTTGCGGAAATCCTTCCTACACAGTTGAAGATCTCCAAGGCGAATAGAGGAATAAAAGGCGAATAGGTGCGACGACGAGCGCAGCGAGGAGTGTTAGGTTCCATGATGATAAAAAACCCAAAGGAATATTAAACTACACAAATGTACACAAACTAAGTTCGTCATTATGTAAAACATAGTTGAAACATCCAATATCTTAACAATTTGTTATACCGCGAATTTGACAAATGAAATAGGTATGTCAAATAAAAATTTAAAAATTATAGATTTAAAAACGTTATTTGTAAAAATGCACCTAAAAAACTACATAATATGCTACAAATTTTGTACTTCAAACACATTCGTTCTTAAAAATCAAATATTTTGAGGTCTGACTTTTCACTTACCGAGTTAACTCTCTGTCTGTAAGTTGCTTGGGTCTGCACCCAGTTCTGTGGTGTGGCCGGCGGTGTGGGGTGGGCTCCGTTGAAGCAGACACATAGAGAGACTTGATGCTCAGCTAGCGCAGTAGCCAATGTAGTCAGGAATTGCACACAGCGAGCCCATTGCCCACCACATGCCCAATCTGAACCATACAGACATAAAAAAATATGTAGAACCTACAATTCTGGGTGTATGGCTCACTGAATGTCCATTATCCTCTAATTTTACCTCTAGTAAAACCCAAGCATTAAATTAATTATTATTAGTATGTGTGTTACATGTCCTCAAGTATAGTCAAGACATTATTCTCAAGAGCAATAAGGTAGGTTTTTACTTATAATATCTAACCGCTCATACAGTACACAAAACCTTCAATTTATATGGTGTTATTTGTAAAAACACGATTCCTTAAAACACCCTATAAACACTGATTAAAATAGTATGTGGTAGAGATTCAACAAAGAAAAGACATAACTAAACTGCCTCTGACAAGTGCTTTAGAGGATTTGTGCTTTTATAAATAAAGCCAATAGTGGTTATGAGCCATATCGTCACGGAATTATTGGAATTGGTATTTACAAATAGAAATAGTAATCCTGTAATTGTTTCAGCAAATTAATAGTCTTGGATATTTTAGATTCTGATTATAAAACTCTTCAAAAGGTTATAGTTATTTACTTGAAAAAAAAGAGGCACAATTCCACTAAAATTAACAAGAGTGGTGGTAGACTCGTGGGTAGAACATTGGACTATGAAGCGAGAGACCCAGGTTCAATTCCCAGTGTGGGCATGTACGTAGGACTTTGTTTTCTAAGTTATGCACATTTGTGAAGTAACAGTAGCAATACCACTCGCTAACAGTGAAGGAAAACATCATGAGAAAACCTGAGTGTCGGAGCTATTCACATACCTCGGCGCTTGAAATTGCCAAACCGCGGTGGGTATGCATGGTGATTAAGCCCACTCTCTCCCTGAGAGGCCTGTGCCTTACAGTGGGACGTATACAGGCTGCTTATGTCTTATGTGTAACAAGAAGGGAGGACCAGAAAGGGATGCCCCAGGTACATGCCCATTAATGTTGAAGAAGCAAGAGGTTTGTAAGGATTGTGTCAAACCCTGTTCTCTACCTTCCTCTATGGGCTACAGGCAGGAGTTAAGTGTGTAAACATGATTTATTTTTGTTAATACATATATAAACAAGATTTATGTTTTGTTACCTGAAAAATATCCACCATAGAGACGATCTAAACAGCCTTCAGCGTCAAGCACCAATCTGAAGCCACCAGCATGATTCCTAGCGATTCTGAATAAGTCAACTCCTACGCCTTCGTTCTCTAAAAACAACTGAAGATCTTGGATGCCCATGGTTCTACTCGGCAAAAATATTGCAACTAGCGAGACTGAGCAAACTCTCTTCAAGGACCTGCAAAAAACAAACAGTACATAATTTTCTCACCTATTAGATTTGATGAGCAATGCACTTTCGGAGTACCAGACTCAAAAGGCATTAAATATATAAAATGACATTTTTTTCAAGCAAGTAGTGAAATATTTTGCTATCAACCGGCACGTTTAGAGCCCCAATAGCAAATTTACTAACAAGTACTATAGGATCTCGAAAACTAAAACACGCTAGCATTTAAGGACCTCGGATTATTGCTAAGCTACATTTAGATAAAGTTAGACAACAAACCTCTATTACAAAACCATTACAATAGCGAAAAATTATGAAAGCCGAAAGATGAAAACGGAAGCCATTGGCATTTTTTTTCGAAATGAAATAAATTGCCATTCTTCTTAGGCTTGGCTACAATATCGATAAAACTTCGACAGGCGCATAGGTACAATTACGGCGCGAGTCACTTGTTTTGAGGCGCTAAAATGAAATAATTTGACAATTAATGTGCTGGAAAGTGGTGACTTTTGGCACTTGAGAGTGACTCGCGTCATCAGTGTGGCTTAGCTGGGGAAGCTTTTTATTTGTTAAATAAGACATTTTGT
The DNA here is from genome assembly GCA_963969515.1 of Yponomeuta evonymella. Lineage (NCBI taxonomy): Eukaryota > Metazoa > Arthropoda > Insecta > Lepidoptera > Yponomeutidae > Yponomeuta > Yponomeuta evonymella. The sequence continues at coordinate 12,502,184 of OZ018349.1, forward strand.
ATTTAATATTTTGGTAGTTTTAGTTTCTGCCGTCCTAAACCATAACTTTTCACGATTTCGGCGTTTCCGAAGTGAATTTGTATGTATTTGACTTTTGCAGTAGGTCAAACCGGATGAGTAAATACAGTGCAGAACTTACGTTGCAGCGCCCTCGGTTATACCGTACTGTGAAGAAATGTCAAAGTTTAAAACAAAGTCAATTGACGGGATGTTTGGAGCATTGTTTGCCAAATTGAATGGGCCGAAAGGAGGAATAATTAACAGCCTCTTCAGTAAAAAAAATCCTTGACCAACACAATCGAGATAAAGCGCTAGAGAGTACTTTGATGGCTCTATTAGATAGATAGATTTTTGTCACTATTAAAAAGGAAATTCGCTTGCGAATCATCATCAGCCCTTTGACGCCCACTGCAGGACATAGGCCTCCCTCATGGTTTTCATAACCATAAGGGGTTTTGCCATAATCGCCACGCTTTGCAGGCGGGTTGGCGATCGCAGTATGCGGTTGGAATGTCAGGTAGACGCTGCTGCCCGTCTCCTGGTAATTTATTTCCTTAGTCGCCTTCTACGACATCCACGGGAGGAAATGGAGTGAGGCTATTCTTAATCCGGCGCCACACGGCGAATCACTACGATAGAAATAATATATTACTAATAATAGATATTTTTTAAGTGCAATAAAAGTATCAATAAATAAACTAATGTATTATTATTGAATAAATAAATTTAAAATAAGTTTTATTTTTAATTTCAAGTCCGAGAATCGTTAATCACCCCCAACATATAAAAGTGATGAAAATGTATGTAGGTACGTAAAGGTTGACTGTACCCCAGGTAAGAAATAAAATAATAGCCAGATTTTACTGTACAAGCGGGAGATGGCAGCTTCTACTTCCTCAACGCATGTTATACAAAAACTGCATGTTTTACGTATATTAAATATCTGGGTGATGTGTGCCAAATCGTGGGATCTAGATGTTACATGCAATTTTGTATTTTTTATAGGGTCCAAAGTTGAACACAATGTCTATACCTCTCGTCAAGTTACCTTTACAAATATTGAAAGAAAGAAAGAAGACTTTATTCAATTTGTCACAGAAACACAGTGCAAACAAGTAGGTAAAGTAACAAAATACTACAAAACAAAAAAAACGAACAATTGTGAAGAGAACATGTGAGGCCAAAGGCAGCCTGATACCATGCAATAATGTGTGGCACCTCCGACTCCAAATGCCTTAGGTGCTTCCTCACGCCTCATATTCCATTTTTTTACATGTTCAAATCCTATGTTTCAATATAAAAATGGTTAGTTAGTACCAATTTTATTATGATAAAGACATACTTACTCAAGAAATGGAGATTTAAGCATATCTTTTTAGCGTTTATCTTTTTTTCCTCGAAGATCCCGCTGTATTTGGGTGCGATTTATACAACAAAATAAATAAATCGCATCCTGCTGTGATAGGATCTTCAAGAAAAAAACCTAAATTGCTGGAATTCTGGGAATGGTTCGAAGTTTTTATTTGCATTTAATGCACAAAATGAGGCTAAGTATGGATTGACTTGGCCATCGCAAGAAAACACAATGCATCTCACAAGTAATACATATTATATTAAATTGGGTTGTTTAGTGCGATTGCCAGGTCAATCTATCTATTTAAAATATAAAAGATTTTTAATATGAATATGCTCACTATAAGATATTGTTAGGTTAGCTAATTACGTAATAACTTAAGAAAGAAGGACCCTTAAGTAGGGACTAAATAAATAACCGACTTGGTATTATATGGATCTCATAAATTTTTACAGTAGAACTGAGTTGCGAGACTTGGTTTGTTTACAAGTTATGTTTTTAATGGCATCGCATTTCTTTTTGTAAATAGATAGTCCAACTTTTTTCCCTGACCATTTTACAAGTAACCTTTGAACATAATTATATCTAGATACCTATCTACACTTATTATTCCATTATATTATACATATACAGGTACACTGATTCATTAACTTCAGTCAGTGAACGAGTGACAAAATTAAAAAATTTTGACTTGTTATAATTCTTAAACCACTAGTTCAAATTGAATGACATTTTAAATATACCGTGTTTATACAATGCCTGCTTGGTTACTGAAAATTCAGGCTTCTAGTTTTATCCACAACGAAGTTATATCGGGTTGAAAGTAGCCTGAACTGCTTTGATAAAAGAATGGTACGTCCGTGCCGCTTTTTTGCTTGACTTGGCGAGGGCACTGCCGTTCTTCCAGATTTTTCAGAACTATACAACTGTACGCTTATACTCTTCGAAGACTTTGTAAAAATCGGTATATTTTTTTTTCTTTGTCATTTTCATTAGTTATCCATTTTCATAGTCTATATTTTTTTGTTTGTATGTTTTCTATTTCAATTTTTTTGTTTTGTTTCTACATTAGAAACAAATTAGAAACTGGAAATGAAAGATCATTCATTCTTGTAATAAATTGGATTAAAACTATGTAAATAACTTTGGGCGTCTTTAATATCCATGATTGTACTAGAAAAAAATATGTATTTAGGGATACTTTTATATTACGCTACTGGTTTTGGATCGGCAAATTTTTCTCTATACTGTTACAAATGTCGATACGATTTTTCAATATATTTTGCAATGCCCATCCCTATGTGTCATAGACAACATAACACTTATTCATAGACAAGGAAGAAGTGAGGACCAATATATTTTAGAGGTAGTCAGACACAGAGGCTTGCTCGACACGCCACGCGTCAGCTCCAACCTACGCGTTTATTTTCGCGGTCTGGCTCCGCTTTCTTAGTTGCCGCAAGAGGATGTGTGGTGTGTGCCATCCGAAAGGCAAGGAATGCAACTTCCGCATCCGTGCAACTTGAGACGCGGATTTCTCTTCGCTCAAGGTGGACCGGACGCGCTGCCTAATGCCTGTTGGATAATCGCTCTCTGTCTTCGGAAGTGGAGAACGAGCCCGGCGCCTCGCGCAACTTAAGTCAAGCACTAGTATCGTGTTTTTTACCCAAAATACATCATAGAATGAGATTGACATGTTTTTATTATCATTACAAGATAGATCTTTTAAAACCCGCAATGGATCACATATCCATATCCATCCAATTTCACTACCTACCTACTTAGGTAAACCTGTAATAAGTCTGTATAAAGCCTGACATCCACTAGCTTGTTCAGAGTCGAATGTTGTCGAGTAGCAAAAGTTCGCCTGCTGTGATAAATGTTTGTGTGGTGTCAGGTAGACCTTACATGGATAGGTAAAAGCTCTATGTTGGTTAGGTAGGTACCTACCTAGAATCGGCAGCAAAATAAGAAGACTGTACAAAGCAGCACAGCAAGACCCCGTCTTTACAATAAACCATCCATCACTGCCTACAACTACTAAGCACCTATGTAATCTTACAATTTAGTGAACCCGTAATAATTTTTGCAAATAGGTAGTTATCACAGCCAGTCACTCACGTTTGCTAGGAGGTATCACTATAGTAGACTGCAGTAATAAAGGAACCATCGGCCCACATTATATGCAAACTATATCGCACCTTCGGTAGTACAAGGGCACAACTTACAAAAAATGGTAAAATGAGTTAAGTACGCAGAAATGAGTTAAAGGCACTCCTCTACCTGGTGGGATAAAGGCTCCCATTAGATTGAGTTAAAAAGCTTTTTAACTCAATCTAATGGGAGCCTTTATCCCACCAGGTAGAGGAGTGCCTTTAACGCATTTCTGTCAAAAGTATCTTTTTAACTAAATCTAATGGGAGTCTTTATCCCACCAGGTAGCTGCGTACTTAACTCATTTCACCATTTTTTGTAAGTTGTGCCCTTGTACTACCGAAGGTGCGATATGTACACCTACAGGGTTACCTACTTCTAAGCTGCTCAATATTAGAAATTGACATTTCTTTTTGTCCAGCCGCCACCAGCAATCTGTCTCAGATCGTTGCACCATCGAGCCTACCTACGCTGCGTTTCCTGGTTTGGGGTCTCCACTCGAGAACCTCTGGGGTAGGTGAAGAGGCTATCACTATCGGTTCTTCGGCACATGTGACCAGAGCCCACTGGCAATAAGGTACCTATTCATCAGGCCAGTCTTCAGCCAGTACAAGCCAACGTGGACTCTGACGGAAGGTGTATTAGTATAGTATTACGTATTATATAGTATACGTATACTATATACGTAGTATATAGTAGTACGTATTAGACGTATAGTAAATCGATTCAGTCGCCTTTCTGGATTTGACTATGCTCGGAGAATTTGGCGTTCTTGCTCGGTAATCAATTTGTAGGAAATAAAGATGCGAAAGTAGATAGTTACAACGAACTATCTTATTTAAGGGGCTCCAGGGAGTAACACTAGCGCCATCTCAGAACAGTTCTGAGAGCGCCACCAAGGAAAAAAAACTGGCCAAGTGCGAGTCGGACTCGCACACGAAGGGTTCCGTACCGTTACCTATACGACATTTGAATATTTCAAGCGTCTACCTGTTGCCGATATTAATATCAAGCAAAAAAACGGCAAAAAAATCACGATTGTTGTATTGGAGCCCCCCTTAAACATTTAGTTCTGTTTTTAGTATTTGTTGTTATAGCGGCAACACAAATACATCATCTGTGAAAATTTCAACTATCTAGCTATCACGCTTCATGAGATACAGCCTGGTGACAGACAGACGGTACGGAACCCTAAAAAATAATATCTTTTTTACAGATCGAATTTGTCAACAATGTCTGTACAATCTCTTAATCATGTTAATAGTGATTTTTAGGACCCATGGCCGTGAACCTAAGGCAAAAAACCTAGGACTAAAGGCCGTTTTCGGCATCAATGCGATCTAGTTCCAGGTTCGTTGTCGCGGGCCCTAAAAATCACTGTAATAGTATATCTGTGGTTAACATTAGACACTTTTTTTTTTGCAAATACCTAGGTACTATCTGTAAAAGATATGATATTTTTCATTGGTGGCGCTATCGCTTCGCTAGTTAGCACGGCAAAAAAGTTATTACTGGAATCTGGAAAGTTACACGTTTCAACACTGGTACGCTTCTTCATCATCATCAGCCATTTGACTCCCACTGCAGGACACAGGCCTCTTTCGTGGTTATCATAAGCATGAGGGGTTTTGCCATAATCGCCACACTTGGCAGGTGGGTTGGCGATCGCAGTATGCGGTTGGAATCTCAGGAAGACGCTGCACGTTATCTGTGGACGCTGCTGCCCGTCTCCTGGTAATTGATTTCCTTAGTCGCCTTCTACGACATCAACGCAAGGAAATGGACGCTAGTTAGTACATAGGTAGGTACTTTCTAAGCTATGCCATGCCAAAGACGTGCTTCTTGGGATCGGGAAAAGTTCCTACACGATTGTAGAAAAACCCCTAGAAAGAAACTTTAATGGTTCTGTTAAAAAATAAAACCAAAAACTAAATAAGTAAGTACCGAATTTATTATCAAAACTCAACTGTGAAAAACGTTCTTGGATTGCGACGCTATAGGTGCTACAGCGTGCTCTTCCATGATGTCGCTGTTGTCGTAGTCTATTTGATACGAATCGCTAGATGCGTCAAATTTCTCGTTGACCGACATAATGCGTTGCACGAAGTTGTAATTTCGTATTGGAAGCGGCGGGCTGCATATGCTTGAGCAAGAGTCTGACATACTTTCTTGCATCAGGTATTTTAGGATAGCAAGCTGTTGGACACACATACACACAATAAACGGGGTGCAACAGAATTCTTATAAATCTTTAAATAAATCCAAATCTATTTGTACCTGATACTTCAAATACCTACAGATGATTATTATTATTAATACGTTTATTGCACATAAGTAATAGCAATGCGGCGGACTTAATGCTACGAGCATTTCTACAAGTCAACCGCAGGAGGTGAATAAGAGTAAATGATAGGCATACGGAAGTGTGAAAAAGATCTTGTTGTATGTATGCCTAAGAATAATTGTAGGTACCTATTTGATAGCAAACTAAAGAGACCGGATTATATGCAACATAAAATCTACTAGATGCATGCAAACATGCACGAAAAATAGATAAATTATGAACATAAAAACCGCCAAGTGCGAGCCGGACTTGCGCACGAAGGGTTCCGTACCATTATCTATACAACATTAGACTCAAAGATCGAGAAAAAACGGCAAAAAATAATTCAAAAAATGAATGAAAATCTAGTTGTATGGGAGCCCCCCTTAAATATTTATTTTTGAAGCGAATATAGAAAACTTAACATTCTGTGAATATTTCAAGCGTCTGCCTGTTGCCATTACTAATATCGAGCAAAAAACGGCAAAAAATTACGTTTATTGTATGGGAGCCCCCCTTAAATATTTATTTTATTCAGTTTTTAGTATTTGTATTTGTAGTAGGACGCACGGGTGAAGGGACTGCACATCCCGCAGAGCCGTTGCAGTTGCAGAAGTAAATAACAGTCGGTTGCAGTTGCTGAGGTCACCGATAAACTGAAGTGGTGAGTATCTTTGTATCTTGTGAGTACCTACTCTATCTTGGTCACCCTACCAAAGCAGACGCGCTGTCTGGTACTGACTACTTGACTAGCCATCTTCAGCCAGGTTATTTAACGTTTTGTTAAATCACATGGCTGAATGACCTTCAGCCCTTTAACTGAACGCCGCCGCCTGATGAACGTTCCTTAATTTTACCAGTTGGCGGCGACACATATGATCCGGTCTCTAGTACCTAATAAAATGTGTAGATATCACTTACATTATATTTTAACGAAATTAGGTAGGTAGCTAGGTAATTAAAATTCAACAATCAGAATTCGTACAAGTAAGAATTATGTGACCAATCTGGCTAAATACGTAGGAGGCGACAGTGACACCAAGCCTTGAGGAGTCGCATACCTAGTCATGCGACTCATCAAGGCTTAGCATATACCATACCTACTTGATTGGTCACATAATTCTATTTTTTTTATATTCGATTTTAAATTCGTCGTAGTGATAGTCGTCAAAACGAAGTGCGGTTGTGCATTAAGGCAGACTTGCACCACTTTCTTAAATGTGGCTTAAACAGCATTTAACTAAAATTCTTCATACCTTAGTCGATTTAAATGGCGACTTAAGTGACATTTAAGAAGTGGTGCAAGTCGGTCTAAACTTAGTAGTCCTTTAAATGGAGAGGTTCCGTTTAGTGACAAAACCAGCTCAGTATGTTTTCTAAAGACGTTCGTCTAACCTCGGTCAGAATTACTAACAGGAACATTATCAGATGAACAGCCATATGACATTGTATAACTTTGCACATAATATCTCTGCATCCTCTCGTGTTTATTGACCGGGTTCCAAGTTCAAGTAAATAATTAGATATACACGATCCACTTTTGCAGCAGCTGAGAAAAATACGTAAAGCAGGTTTTACAACTTTAATAATATTTTAGGCTCAAGACTTTAGAAACATAATATTATGTAGGTATGTCATTTACAAAATGAAACCGGTCAAGTGCGTCTCGGGCCGCGCGCAATGTAGGGTTCCGTAGAAAGAGGGTTTTTTTATCTGCTTTACAGAACTAACAACTTCATCGAAGTAATTTTGTACGAAATTTTACTTTTATAAGTTGGTTGCCCATTACTCGTTAACTAGTGAAGCCTACTTAGCCGCGATACTTTTCCATTTAAGTTCATTATATGTGCTACTACCCTGAAAAAAAAAGAAAACGAGAAAAAAAACATCCCCACTTCGCATAGTAAAAAAAAAATATTTTCGATCATTTTATTCTTTAACTTTGTCGGCGTAATAAATATGTATACACATACCAAATTACAGCTTTCTAGTACCACCGGTCTATGCGCTAGACCGCGGAAGGACAGAAGAACATGGCGAAACTATAAGGGTTTCTTGTCGGATATAAAAAAAATCTTGAATATCTGTCTAATAACAAAATATCTAAACATGTATATCAACCTATAGAGGTTGTCTGGAAGAGCTCTAAGGGATAAGACCGCCAATTGTATACCATTAAATAATAGTAAATCATTTGTAATGATTTATTCTGGTTGTGCAATAAAGTGATCTCTATGAATCTATTTCCATCTATTTCGTTCTTTGGGTATCTCTGGGTACATAGTTGGGTAGGAATTAGATACTTAGGAATTCCAACAAATTGGAAAAACAGCATTACTTATACAAATCGCAACAACAACAAGTGAAGTCAAACCTTAATGGCACGCTGTCAGATTGGCTAAAAGAGACAGCACTCCGTTTCTTTACTGACGGCTCCCATTCATAGTCGCGACTTTTGTCGTACCAATCGTGGTCAAACCAATCCTCATACGAATCCAACTGAAAAACACTAAAGTCAAAGAAGTAGCGTTTTTATTACCTGCTGTAAGTTTTCTAAAATTTCTAAATGCAGAAGTTACGTGGGCTTTATAATTTTATAAAATAACGCCAAAAACGATTAGGTACCCAGGTAAGTATTTGTTCTATTTCCTAACTAACTTTCCTCCTGTCCTACGGAAATAGCGTGATGAATGATTATCCTGTAGATGAATTCCAAGTTGTCTTCCAACTTCAGCCATTTTCGAAATAAATAAACAGTTTACGACGTAGATTAGAAAGAAAAAAAGACAAGTCTTTTACCTACTACACCAGTCAGACTTGCAACAAACGGACATGTACGGACATTTAGAAAAAAGTTGGTGTGAAAAGGAAGTGCCGTGCATTGAAGGAGGCCTACGTCCAGCAGTGGACGAGTACCTACAGGCTGATTGATTGATTAGTGTGGATCTCGTAGAAACAAACCCACAGGAAGATGTCTGTACAAAACAGTACCTTTTCCTGTTTTCCATTACTAGGTTTTCTCCCTAGGTAGTCGCCCTGGTTATATTATGACGACATTCATACAAGAATAACCAAAAAATACTACCTATAAGTATACTTATCTTCATTTATTATTATTATGCTGTATAACTACAGAATTCAAATCAGTTCTATAAAACATTTTTATGAGTTACCTAGTTACGGTTGTGAGAAACGAAGTTGTAAAAGTAAATCCAAGTACCTACATAGGCACTTTAAATAAAAGTTTACACAAACACATTCCCCAATGTAAGTACCTATAGCTAGTCAAGGTGCGACCTACTAACAGTCTAAATTATACTGAGTTTCATAATGAATTACGAGTACTATTTAACCGCTATAATATTATTAGTGTGTAAGTTGGTACCAAAATTATGAATTTGCCTACCCTAGTACTAAACAATCTTTACTTTGGCATCTTTTTGCAGGCCAATTAATATATTCAACTAATGGGTACAGAAATAAAGGAACGCAAAAAGATAAAATTAAAAGCAATTCAGTAATTAATTCAAAACTTGGTTTGAGTAACCATAAGTATTTGAGATCAGTCCAAAAGACTGGTAACATATTTCAAAAAAGTAACAAACCAACAGATTCAGTCATACATAGAAGAAATATCAGACTAGCGGGCTCAGTAGGACTTAGAAAAAGTATTAGAGCAGCGAGCTCAGTAAGTTTTACAAAAAGTACCAAACCAAGATTTGGTAAAAGAAGCAGACTCAAGGGAGCTTCTCAAAACCGTATCAGCACAAAACTTAATCTCAAATTATCTCATATTCTTAAACGGGGCAATCTAAAAGCGAGAAATAACGTGTCTCATGGAAAGAGGCTTCTGGCCTATTGGCAAAAACTTCAAACGGAGACGCTTATAAAAGCGACGTCACTAAGTGGCGAAACAAAGAAAACAAAGAGAAGTAAGAAAACAAAGAGAAGTAAGAAAACAAAGAGAAGTAAGAGATCAAAAAAAAGTAAGAAATCTAAAAAACACACAAAATCACGGAAAAGAAAAAAATCTAGAAGGAGTAGAAATAAAACTACGAAAGGAATCACAACTACTACTCCTGTAAGACCAACTAGGGGAATACTTGAAACTACTGTATATCCAACTGCGCCTCCAACAACAACTCTTTCACCATGTACACCGCCGGATCAATGGTATACTTCCAACTACGGATGGACTACTCGTAAGAATGTTTGATTTCTTAGGTTAAGAGAGTGGTTCCCGCTTGGTGTTCCTCTCGCTCACAACTTCTAAAAAACTTAAAATAATGCTCATAATTTTTTGGCTCACTGATTTTGACAAAGTTAAATGTAGTCTGAGGCGGCAAAACAAAATAAAATTGCGGACGTTTTAGACATATATTTTTATTTTCACACATGTAAAGTAGGTATATAACAAAAGTATAACACCTTTGCCTAGAAATATTTTCTGGTGCCACCTTAGGCCATTTTTGTCAAAAGTATTCTTGTACAGTCATTAGAAATGTTGAAATGTTTAAACGAAAGGGATGCCAAGAGAGCAAACACTGCACATCTCACCGTAACTGCAATAAAATAAATATTTTTTATCGTTTTCAGCTCAGATTTTAACCACATCGTCTTCAGAAGAAACCACAAAAGGCATACCTCCTCTAGTTAGGGAAAGGTTCAACAAATTTCTTAAAGATAATAGATTGTTTTTGCCATTTGAACTAAAAGGGCAGAAGGTAGAAGCCTTGGAAGATATAAAGAATTGTGTATGCCCAAGAGTGTATTATCCGGTGTGTGCGACAGACGGAAATACGTACGCGAACGCATGCATTTTTAATTGCATGAAGACCTTCGGAGCACTTAAAAAAGTCAAAATACGAAGACCTGGATATTGTTTGAATTTTAGGAGGTACTCGCAGACATCTTCAGAACGATAGAGCTAATTACAGGCAAGTCAATCGCTAAAACCTGCCCATAGCAAAATTAAAATGGGCACTTAGCCAGACAAAGCAACATATTTGATGTGACTACTATTTTAAGGGTACCTAGCTACTTTAAAGAATACAACGTATAACTCCTACTTACCCCACAACATTGCAATGACCACTGTAGATTGTCAATAAAGCGCTTGAATTTGGGGACTGTCCTGTAGTTTTGTAAACTGGTACCTACCGCCCAATTCACAGAACGGCCTGACGATCGTAGCCTCAGCACACACAGAATTGCCCCGATTATACTAACTATTATCACCCATACCTTACCTAGCCACAACGGACAGCACAAAACTCTTGTGTCATATCTGCGAATTCAAAAATAAATTGTTTAGGTACCGCCTTACATACAATATGGTCCAAGCCGCCTTCATATTTATTTGAAAATTGTTAGGAAGTATTTTTATTTTTATTAAAGTTTTGTGAAGATTACAGAAAACTGTTAAGAATTTTACAGTAGGTAATTACTTACCAGTTTTTATTATACGTATTAGATATTACAAAAATAGATCTTTTAATTGATGTCCTTTTGAATGTGATGTAGGTACCTACATGACTGCTTTGATTTTCGCATGTTCGATTTTGCTAGAATTGTGCGGCCAATCTGGCCCGTCCATGACTCGTTAGTAGTTTCAGATACTCAAAGTAAAAAATTTACCTCATATTTAACTCTATTGCAATGTCAAAAACTGCTCTGTTGCAAAGCCTGGCAAGTATATTTTTATTATTATTTAGCGTCCCTTCTTCGTATTATTTTAGCGTGCTTAATGCCCTAAAATCTGGCTAAAATAAAACAGAAAATACTTTGATATTTTTTCGCCGTAATTTTCCAAAACATTTTCATTTGCAAGTAATTTTCAACCTTTAATTGTTAATACTTTGTTTTTTGGTAACTAACAGTTCTTAGTGATTTCTTAGTTACTAAGAAATCTAAAACCACTTATAGATCTCATGTTCCACAATATTTCCCGTAAGATTCTCCCCTTCGCGTGCTTCATCATTTTGTCATCAAAGGACAATTACAAATCCGGCAATCAACCAGATTTTTTCACACATGTACATAACAGTCAACAGCACACCAACCTTTAGATATGTAGACTCTAATCAACTGGTACGTTAAGGGTCACTTTGTAACAAAAATGTAAAGGTTGACCTGATAAAGTAGGTAGGTACATAAACCAAAATTTGGTAACATAATCTTACCTTATCTTCCTTCCTTTAGAAATACAATACAACATGTGTATATTGATTGGAAGCATGATGATACCCAGCAGCAACACAAATGAATTTATTATATCAGTTTCAGTTATCATTAACATATCGCCAAGACCTACGGTTAAAACTTTACTTGTTCAGCACAGCACTATCGGGCTCACGTAAGCATTGTTGAAATTAAAAACAAAAACGGTAATTTTACCAAAGCTTTGGTAAAGTTACACTACAGGCGAAGTTGAGAAAGGACAGCAGTGTTCACGTTGCTATATTTGACAGTTCGCTAAAATCGATAACTGTCTTCAAGTGAAAGTACACTGTGCCTCGTCCAACACCGATTAAATTTGCGAGTAGGTACGTGATTTAGTGAACGCTTATTTCAAAACCTTTTAACTAAATTAAGCAGGTATTTAATACACTAATGTGGACTAAATACCGGCTTAATTTGACGAAAAGGTTTATATTTTAGTGGTGACTGAAGTTGGGATAAAGGGTACTCACAAATAAATAATACCAATGACCAGCCAATGGCGAACATAGATATTAACCACAAAAAGCAAGACCCCCAAACTAAACACGGAAGATTTAGACCGACCATTTTAAGTATTTGTATTTCAATGTTCAATGAATGTGCAAAACGCCACAAATGTTGGGTAAGCAAAGGCTTCCTATTATGTAGAGTTTAAATAAGTTGCATTAGGTTCAATACGAACTTGGTGGTAAATAGTGTGAGGTACGTCTTTGGCAAATAAAAGTGACAGATTTGGAATGGCGTTTTGTATTAAGTAAAAGCATAGAGGTCAGTACATGAAACTGTTTATAAAATGTATCGATGACTATTAATCGGTCTAAAATATAGTAGTTTATTTAACTTTTGACAGATACGCACACATGAAGTTCCTTTTTTATTTGACAGGAATCCATAGGCAAAAAATGCAACATTTTATAGAAACCTTAATTTTTTACAATAGTTATGCGACGTGTTTTCGACAATATTATAACGAGTAGATTATGTAGCTAAGACTATTCAAGTAGATTTTCTATTAAACATATAAACCTATCTTATTACAAAGATCTATACTATAAATATTACAAAATAAATTAATATGAAAAGTCGTTAGGTAGTTTTTAGTTTATCACGCTCAGATAGACAAACACAATAGCAATGGAATCAATCGATAAAAACTTCAACATAATTTAAATCGATTTGATAATCGATAAAAATCTAATCGGTAAGATAAGAATATTGTTTATTGCACACAAGAAGCGAGACATAAAATATGAAAGTTACAATGAAAAAGTACAATGGGCGGCCTTATTGCTAACAGCAATTAGCTAACTTAGGTAACTTCATAGAACATCACTAAATTGAGCTGTCAAAAGTGTTAAATAAACGGTTGGACCGACAATTGTTCAAATGTCAATAGAAAGAAACATCAAAAAACCTCAAATGTTCCGTTTGTCGTACACTGATTGTGTTCCACTTCCACAGTACGTGTACGACAAATGGAACTTTGAAGTTTTTTTTCTCGATAAAGAAAAATTTTCTCATCAAATCATCCACGATCCTCAATTTTACCAACTGAACTCTATGGTGCCTACCGGCTACCCACCACAGTGGGCTTACATCCATGCCTGCGCGCAAAAGAAGTTATTCGCTGTCAGTTTTCGTGACGTCACCCATTTTTTTAATTTTTTCAGCGACACTAATTTCACAGCCGGTGCTAACCAGCACATCTTCAACGGTCACCCCCTCAGCGAGTTCCATAAGAGTCAGTCCTTTCTCCTTATCTACCTCGAAGACGCACTGAAAATTCAAAAATAATCTTTACGACCGTATCCTCATAGCCATAAATGAAATAGATATAAGGTTAGAAAGAAAAAGAAGAGCGGAGTGGTGCAAACGGCTGATAGACGACGGAGCTCTGCTTTGAATTCCGATGTCAAACGGTCAAACGTATGACGGTTTCAAATTACCTCCGGACGCAACAAATCAACCTATCCGGCCTGGTTACAAATTTTGTAACCACCACCAAAGTGGTGTAATAAAGCAATAAGAAGCTAGCCTGGGATTAGGATAAGATGGTTAAATTGTTCGTTAAGGGGCTCTGCACAGTAACACTAGCGCCACCAAGGAAAAAAAATCATATCTTTTTATACAGGTCGTATTTGCAAAAAGTGACTGTCTCTCACTCACAATCTCTCACAATCTCTCAATCATGTTAATAGTGATGTTTAGGACCCACGACCGAGAACCTAGGATCACGGACCTCGGAGTCGATAGCAATTTATGCCATAAACGACCGTATTTGGCGGTAATGCTATCTCGTCCTAGTTTTTTTTGCCTTTGGTTCACGGCGATAAGTCAAAAAATATATGACTATTTTTAAATATAACCGCTGGACTACATCCCGCATACCTTTTCAGTGATAATCATGTCCACGCAGTTCTTGCCCGTAAGAGGAAGAGTGCATTCCGGCAGTATTTTGTGACCGCCATTTTTTGCGGTATGCTCCATAGTGACGACAACTTTTGTCCTTGGTGCCGAAACTAAATCCATGGCCCCTCCCATTCCTTTTACCATTTTGCCCTGAAAGTTCGAAGTATTAGTCAGGTACTATTGAATCTTGCACTGCAATGTTGATCAATAATTTATAAGATACCTATATTGTACTGTTATACCTACCGTAATAAGCAAGTAATGGAGTGGAATTTCTAGCTAAACGACAACGTTTTATATTTGTAATCGTAAAATTACTAAGAAGAAGAAGAAGAAAGACATTTATTATACCAACAAGATACATCACAGAAACAAAATAAGCAGATAAGTAACATAAACTAAATAGTTCCAGGCTCTGATTACAAGCTAAGCTGATGAGAATATGAATAGTAGTTTGACGCAACTTACAGGAATCATCCAATTCGCCAGGTCTCCGTACTGGGACACTTGCATGGCTCCTAGGATAGTAAGGTCAATGTGACCCCCTCTGATCATGGCGAAGCTGTCGTCCGAAGAAAAGAACGAAGCGCCTGCAGAGTAATAAGTCTTATTAATACCAAAACACATATTGCCGAAGTCGGGTCTGCCGCTTGTTTGGGCATATAGATCAAATAATTACTTCTAATTTGTAGCTTTAGAATAACTAAATACATACTTCTGATTTATAGCTTAAAGCTTATCGTGAGCGCAAATTAAGCACTTACCAGGTAAAATAGTGACAGTTTCTTTCCCAGCATTGATGAGGTCAGCATCGACCGCCTCCTCAGTAGGGAATGGGCCAAGACCAAGAATCCCGTTTTCTGACTGCAGGAGGACTTTCACGTTGCTCGGAATATAATTGCTAGCTAGCATTGGCATACCTGTTAAAATAATATTGTGATAACTAAAGTCAAAGTAAAAAAAAAAGTATTCACTAAACGGCGGTTCCTTGAGCCCTGAAAATTCTGAGTTACAAACCTATGCCAAGATTAGCGTGCATTCCATCCTTGAATTCTAGAGCTGCTCTTCGGATAATCCTTTCTCTTATTGCGTCTGATGCCTTCTTTTCCTTTGTGTTACTAGGATTTGTTACGGTCTTCCTTTCTATCCTCTTTTCAAACGTGTCACCTTGGAAGACTCTATGAACGAATATGGATGGCACGTGAACCAAGTCTGGATCAATTTCATCGACGATTTCCTCCACTTCTGCTATGGTGATTTTTGCCGCCTTGCACATGGCAGGATTAAAATTGCGGGCGCTCTTCCGGAATATGAGGTTCCCGTGTTTATCAGCTTTCCAGGCTTTTACAAGAGCATAATCACCAGTTATAGCTTCTTCCATTATGTAGTTTTTGCCATTGAATTGTTGAACGTTGCGAGGAGAACTTGCTATGTCAATCTGAAGAACAATAAATTAATATACATCACATTTAATATTTTATGTACCTATATAAGTATTAATTTATAATACTTTTACAACGTACAAATACGCTTAAAATAATTTCCACAAAACCAATATCTTTGGTTTGTTTGTGACACAGTACAAATCGACAATGTTTAAGTACAAAAGTAGTAGAATATTTTATCGGTATGGCAACACACTTTTTGGCGCCGAAACTCGAATGGCCGATTCGAGTGTCAGCGTTTGTAAAGACTAGACGTTGGGGAAAGATGGATTGGTCTCATGATTCGTCGTTTAATTCTTACAAAATCAAAAAGTGCATGCTCATCAAGCTTTACATTTTTAATGCGGTTACCCGTAACACATAATGTGCCTAAAGGTTTGTGCTGAATCTCTACCGATTTCTTGTACTTTAACTTAGCCGTCAGTGTTCCACTCCGTACTTAACCAACCGACAGACAGCCGGTAACATGTTTTTAACGTACCAGAAAGTTAGGGTGTATATAATATACGTTAGACGTATTATTATCTTATTACCTTGCCATCGTTGCGATACTTGATGGGTGATCCACCCTCGTGGATCAATGTGCCAAATCCTGTTGGAGTAAAGAATGCTGGAATACCGGCGCCTCCGGCCCTGATCCTCTCTGCCAATGTACCTTGTGGTGTTAGTTCTACCTAAAATTAAAAGGTTCTGGTGATTTAAGAAAAAATAACCGAACATCATTAAAGTTATAAACTTGAACTTGCTAGAAGTATCTATTACATTGGCATACCTCGAGTTCCCCTGTAAGGAATTGTCTCTCAAACTCTGCGTTTTCCCCAACATACGATGAAATCATCCTCTTCACTTGCTTGCTTTTGAGTAAAATTCCAAGACCAAAGTTTTCAACTCCTGAAAGAAGATGATAAGTTTTATTTTACTGCAGAAAATACAGGGAAAATATATTTATGACAATAGAAAGAGCAATAGATTTAGTCGTAAGCACGTCGTAGGTAAGTACCAATATGGCTCACGCACGCCAGACGCAGGGAAAATTTGAAAACCGTGAAAATGATGAACTTACAAAACCAGTATGTTTTAAACATGACTTAGGTACCTATAGGAAAAAGTTACCAGCATTATTGGACACCACAGTCAGACCATTCACGTTTGTTTTGTTGATGGCCAGAATTAGATTTTCGGGTATCCCACATAGACCGAAACCCCCAACCAAAAGGGTCGACCCATTTCCGATACCGGATACAGCATCCGTAGCATTCTCATATATTTTACTGCGTCTTTTTGTTGTGCTGTAATTGGCACATGGAATAATCTAAAAATAACAGAAAGGATGTTTTTTATCTTATGTAGGTAGCATATCAGCCAAGTACTATTTTTTACAGTGGCGAGCACCGTAGACACAAATAATGAATATAGGTAACTAGTAAAATTAACCTAACTATCTACTTAACACCATGGATTTTTAAAGAAATATTTTTTTCTTACCTTCTTCAAAGTATAACACTTGCTTGAGCTAGAATACGTATTGAGTTTGAAGAGGAAAACTCTCCCTAACACCTTTGCAGCCATTATCCTATATTTGATTAACTTGTTTGAGCGCTCCAATTCACTTTTATTCCGTTTTTAGGTTATGTTTCGACGAAATCCTCTAAAAACAAGATGAGATAAGTAAGTACCTATCAAATTATTACGTAAGTACGTACCTATTTATTTATTCTTTAATGCTATTACGTCAGAACTCTGAGACTTCTAGCAGTGAAATGATAAGAACATTTTATAAGAGATTCTGTTGTTTTGCTGCCAATGCCAAGCCAACTGGCTGAGCGAGGTCAACAAGTCGCTTGACGTTTTATCGTCGAATAATATTAATTCAAGTATATGATGCCCACCAGCATTCAAAAGCAGCCTTTAGTGCCTTGATAACAGTAGCCATCTACACAACGAGATGATACGAGTATTCTAATAAATTCATAACACTCGAAAGCAACTTGTTTTGTTTTATCCCTCTAAACTACTTACCCACCTGGCCCTAGATTCTGTTAATGCATTGTAGTAACATGACAACTGCATGAACATGGCGATTTCATTTCATGGCTCCTTTAAGTCTACGCGGGCACACGTACCAAACCTTCTAGGCGTCAATGGTATGAAAAAACACGTCACGTGACCCGACAGTGTACCTGTCATTATACTGCAATGCACTAACAGAATCGAGGCCCTGGTCTGCAAGTTTTCGTGATAAAATCTTATCAATACGGATTGTTACCACTAGTCCCCTCTAGCCCTGTCCCCCGGGGCGACAGCTGGGAATTGTCTTCCCGGTTATCACCCGGGTAACAGGGCTAGAGGGGACTAGTAGGAACAATTGAATCTAAAATTACCACTAGTCCCCTCTAGCCATGTAACCGGGTGACAACCGGGAAGACAATTCCCTGCTGTCATCCCGGGCGACAGGGCTAGAGGGGACTAATGGGAACTACGATAACCCTTTCAGAACCTACGTGCACAATTGAGGACATAACGTTTTATTCGCATAAGGTAGTCAAAAACCGCATTTTCTCGTTTTTAAACCAGTGTTATCATTTGAGGACAAACCAAGTTACAATGAAATCACAAGTCGCGCCATCTTTGATACGTAGAAGTGACTAAAAAGTGCAACTGAAATCAGTGACTGGTGACCGTTGGCGAAGGGTAAGTAAGTCGTGATAGTTTTATTAATATTTATAAAATTAGCGCAATTCAGACCAAACAAAAAATCTTTCATACTGCATAGATATGTTAGGTACCCAAATGTGATTATAGTTTACTAGATTTCTATATTTTTTATTTGTAAATCGAGTTTTTTGTTTTTGTGCTCAAATGCGCACATTAGGTCTTACGTTATAGTTCTAGATTATTGTATCATTCTTTGAAGGTAGTCTTAGAAATGTATTTTTTCCAAGTTTTAACCAGTTTATTAGCAGTTTTATTGATTTTTCTTTTCTTTTGAGATACCTGCTTATGTTTCAGTGAAAAAGAAAACAAAATGCTCTCACGGGACACTCTCCAGTTGCTTCAAACTGGAAATTTGTCTGATTTAGATCTGTCTTCGGATGAAGAAGAGCAGCCAGTCAGTAATGTTGCTTCGAATAGGACAGTAAGGTTAGGCGCAAACCGCATCACTTCGGTCCAGCATGAGTACGTGCCACCAGATTCTGAAGACGAGGAGGAGGTATTTGTAACGAGTCAAGGCCTATCTCAACTATTACTTGATACCAGGTATGAAGTGGATGAAGCAACTGCAGCTGACGGGTTTGATTATCTTACACCGAAAGACCGAATCAAATGGCGACACAAACCAATTGAATGCGGCATGCCAAGGGACTGGACCCCTCCTATAATTGTTGATCCGTCGGAAAAACCACCGATTGAATATTACGATAAATACATTCAAGGAAGATTTTTTGAGATGATGTCTGAAATGACAAATTTATATGCAGTGCAATTAGGAAGACTACGATTTCGGTCCACAACCGCAAGTGAGTTAGAAGTGTTGTTTGGGTTACATTTGGCCACAGGAATCTTCAACTACCCTTGCTTGAAGATGTATTGGGAAAACAACATTGGTTACGCTCAAAAAAGTGTCTGCAGGAATCAAAAGAGGACGCCCAGCCAGCAACAACAGTCCAAGTCCCACTCCCCCACCCCCCCCCCCCCACCCCCCAAGTAATTCCAAGGAGACCAGGAGAAACGAGATCTGACCGTGAAATAGCCGTGATGGTGTTGGCCACTTGCCGGCCATGGCGCATAAAATGTAAAATTCACTTGCCTAACCAAAGATAAAAATTGTTTTTTAGCTTTTCATAATTGAACATACAAAATAACTATTTACTTCAAATTTGAAGTGCAATCAAAAGTTCCTCTTAGCACAGTAAGATATGTCATTTTATGTTCCATAAGAGTAGGTAAATGCTATTTAATTATTGTTATAAAGAAAATTAATATCTTTTATTATTTCCTAATAAATAATAGTAACAAAATCTATAATTGTTATTCATTTTCTCTATAGGCCCTACATAAAAAATCTTGATTATATGGTCCGGGTGTCCTCAATTGGTCACATAAAGAAAATTGCAATTTTCTCTTCAACTAATGAATTTTGGTACTTAATGTTTAATGTTCCTCTTACCTAATAACCCAATGAAGCATTGAAAAAAAACTTGCACACATAGCACCCGAAAAAAAAAATCAGTTCTGAAAGGGATAAGCTGCGCAGCGGTAACCATAAACTATGTGATTAGTCATCTAGAACAATGTACCCAGGTACGCTTTTTTTACACACTATTGTATTACTCGTGATGTATTTATTTTACCTATTGGTCGCCTTAATTAGCTATAAAATAAACTACCATCACCTTCCTGTGACTGACCATATTTTCGATACGTTGATCGGTGATGTTGATATGGATTTTTTTTAATACTAATTAGGTACTTTTCAACCGATGTTAAGAGTAAGTAGGTAGGTATCTAGTAACATAGTACTTTTTAGGGTTCCGTACCCAAAAGATAAGGGACCCGATTACTAAGACTACTGTCTGTCATTAGGCTGTATCTCATGAACCGTGATAGCTAGAGAGTTGAAATTTTCACTGTCGTTAAAAAAAGAATAAAATATATATTTAAGTGGGGCTCCCATACAACAAACGTGATATTTTTGCCGTTTTTTGCTCGATATTAATAACGGCGATAGGTAAACGCCTGAAATATTCAAATGTTGTATAGATAACGGTACGGCTCCCTTTATGCGCGAGTCAGACTTTTTTTCTATTCTAAATTGCGACAGCGACAAATATAAATTATGTTTGCTTAGAAAAATTAAAAAGAAATAAAAACGTGTCACAGAAGATATTTAGGAAAAGTAAGCTGTACGCAGCCTCCATAACATGGGTGTGCCACTGCAGGGCAAAGGCCTCCTCTCTTAGACCAAGATTTTTCGGTCATTTGCCACCTCCGATCACTCTGGCAAGAATTTGTCGAGTTCATCCCGCCATCGCCAGCGTCTTTTCGACCGCCCCCGTTTGTGATGGCTGCCGCGCGGTACTGACCCACTCTGTGGCCAGTCTCGCCGACCTATTCGGATTCATGCGGCTTATGTGGCCGGCTCAGTTCCACTCACAGAACAGACTTTCTGTTCTGTGGTCCCAATTATTGTTTATTCAAATTATAATAAGTACTCATGCACTTGGGATTAATAGAATGCTTGGTAATTAGACAATAATTTTTATTGCTAGTGACTGTACAACACACTTATAAAAAATAATGTTCGTCTAAGAAGAACCAAATAAAGACTTTACAAATGACAATGTAGAGTTTCGCATCATTTGTATCCACCTTAACTCATTATTCCTAAGATACATACGTAAATAGCTTTTTTAAATACTTAACTTACACCGTTTAAAGGCAAAATAACCTAATGGAAAACCGATAAGTAAATAATATATTAATATATTTTTAATTAGGGCCATTCTTTACCTACTTACTTTAATAGTCTTTAACAGGCATTTTATTGCCGGCTATTACAAGGGGCAAATGTGTCACCCTTTTTTATCACATGCCTTACAAATCCGAGTTATTATTCATTCATTAATAAAAAAGTGCCATGTAATGTTTAAATATCTAACAAAATACTTTGATATGCTGATTTGGTCATTAACAGGACATTTTTCTATATTGTACGGTTCTATAGGTAGGTTATAATAAAAAATTATGTAAGTAAATATAAATATATTATATAAAAACTATATTTTAAATTAGGCACCTGGTTGGATATTTTTTTATAAAGTAATTCTAAGCAAATAGGAATGCCTCTTTTAATTGCTCTAAAATATAACCCATGGCGACATCGCATGGCAAGCGACCGTTTTATAAATCACATTTAACATTTATTTGACCAGCGATTGACTTCGTTTCATCATTCACTGTTTGTACCTTTTTCCAGGTTCCCCATAGAAAATTGGAACCGGGTTGCCCGGGCACACGCATGTGATTAAAGTATCAACTTCATTAAAAATTAAGACCGACCGTAACTTCAACTTCTCCAATCTCTTTTACACTTGTATCATACTCAAGTCAATAGTATTGTATGTAAAGTGGTTCGTGGTTCACTGTTCTGTCAACGACAACCATTTCTCGGCATCTCTTTGACAAAGAACAAAGAGAGGAATAAAATATCTAAGTATGTACCTATGGTCACTGACTGTTAAAAATATCACCGACCAGCTTAGCTTAGTCTTCCGGACCTAACATCCGTGATGACACCCCAAAGTTCGATGATAAACTCGTCGGTGAAGCCAAAGATCTGGAGGTCGCTGTTGTCAATGGCATCGGCTAGTTGCATGGAGTTGTCCTTTCCATCGGCGAGGTCCCACATCTGCGTGGCCAAGTCATTGTCATTGATCCCCATGAATGATTCGAGGAGACCATTGATCTTTTCTATGCCCGCTTGGGATTTCTCGTCATGCTGCGGAGGGAGGAAAGAACGCGTTAGGTAACTAACATAATTTTCTAGTAGAGATTGATAGAGATAGAGAACCTTGCACCCTACGAATAAAAAAACCATAGAAGTATTTCTTCCTACAAAATTCACACTCAAAAACGGCCCTAGTCCTCTAGATTACTCTTTACCAATGAAATGAGAGTGAAATGTGCTGTAGAGTAAATCACTCTATGGTAGGTTCATTCTGTGTGCTACGCGCTTAGTAAATGGTTAACTGTAGTGCTGTCTCTTCGAAATTCTCAGAAAAGAGTTACTTAAGTATTTACTTAGCGAAATTCTCAATTCAGAAACCGGCCCTAAGTGACAGCGTAACTGATTATTGGTTTTATAAAAAAAAAACGTCAAACCACTGACTTCATTATTGTATAACCTGTCAAAATATGTAGGTATCTCGCAAGAGGGCGGTCTGAATGATCTGGTGGCGGGTGCATAGATATTTTGCCGGGTAATACTGAAATCGCTCCGATTAACATAAATAATTGACAAGCCCCGCCCGCCATCCCACAATTGAACGTTGGGTTCTTTTTTAGCGCTAGTTAAAATCTATGTTTTTCACTATCACTGATTAGACCTATATTATACGCTGCTAATGTAAGCAAACACTTCTTACTAA
Organism: Yponomeuta evonymella; assembly: GCA_963969515.1. Classification (NCBI taxonomy): domain Eukaryota; kingdom Metazoa; phylum Arthropoda; class Insecta; order Lepidoptera; family Yponomeutidae; genus Yponomeuta; species Yponomeuta evonymella. The sequence continues at coordinate 12,525,239 of OZ018349.1, forward strand.
AAGTGATCTCTTCCTTCTTCACCTTTCTTCTTTAGTACCTAGATTAAATCGACGGGTGACAGTACAGTTTGACTAGGGTAATGTTAAGTTGTTTTCTAACCTATTCCGCAATTCTAAACGATTTCGGAAAACTGTTACCCAATTATTATTTTTTTGCCGGCCTCAATTCATTTGAAAGATAAAGGTTTCCCGAGTTTTATAAGAGTATCCAGCTCTAGGCGATTGGAAAAACTAGGACTGATGGGCCGGGCTGGATTGGCAGCTTAATTCTTATTATTATTAGAATTACGCGACCAATCCAACACTTCATGCTAGGTTGAGTCACTTGATTGGTCACATAATTCTCTTTCCGTTGTTAGCACACTGTTGATGCTAAGCTGCTAAGCATGACTTAGCGAGTAGGTACCTAGAACGAAGTAGCGAGTTATATAGGTATTCCTCTAAGGCTCCTAAGCATATTGGATAGGTCTCAGTGCAATCCGGCACGTAATTTGTGAACTAAAACCAAACTACATTTATATGGCAGGCGACTCGTACGGCATCGGCAGCCTCTTAAGCAAACTCGTATGTAAAAAGGTAGAAAAACTATATTGAATTACGATTTATGACTCTTTAGTTCCCACTCTTTTTTGTCAAGCTGTAAGTACTACAACTTTACTGTGGATTGGGATTACTTATCATGATTAATTTGGATTGACGCGCATTTTTGCCTCCTTGTCGGGATAGTTTTATAAAGATGGGATATAATCTATCGGTGTAAAATTATTACCTGCGGGGTGTTAAAATATAGACTCCCGAAAGCTACTCATACTGGATACCAAAATAAACTTATCTAACAATTTTTATCGGAAATACTAAATTAGGTAAGTCCTTAAGTATATTTTTCAAATTAAATTAGGTATAACAAATGTTGGCACGCAATTGACGCGTAACTTTCAGCGACGGAAACAAGGAACGTAAGCTTGTTTGAGGTCCCGATGTTTTGCACTGAAGTAGATGCATTTATTGCAAAAACTTCAATAAAATAATGTGACTAAGTGGGAAGGGGGGAGTGGAGCACTGCTAAACTATGAAAAAGTACTCTGTGGCTAAACCATTAAAGTAGCATGGACACGAAACTTTGCAAATCTAACATGACTTTTACACTACATAAATATTTTTTTTACTGGTTGCTAGGGTTGCGTGTGTACTGCTAGCAAAGGAAGTGATTGCAGTCGATAAAATTACTAGGTATCGACTTTTATCATCAGAATAATCATGAAGGCGTTATTTGTTGTAGATAGTGATGTTTCATGCAATGTTGCAGTTTACTGTAACAGGGTTCCGTACCCGAAGGGTGACAAACGGGACCCTATTACTAAGACTTCACTATCCGTCTATCTGTCTGTCACCGGGCTGTATCTCATGAACCGTGATAGCTTGACAGTGAAAATTTTCACAGATGATGTATTTCTCTTGCTGCTATAACTCCTATACTCCCATACTAAAAACGTTATTTTTTGTATAGATAATGGTACGGAACCTTTCGTGCGCGAGTCCGACTCGCACTTGGCCGGTTTTTATAATTATGTATGTATTTCCAATGTACTCTCTTTACTAACACTCAACTAAAATATAAATTTACTGTACCTACATACTAACACAATATGGATGCCATGTACCTATCTGAATAGTATAATAATAATTAAAAAAAACTATCAAGTAAAACCATCTACCTATGTATAGTCCGCACAGATCTTTTTGGCGGTAACGTGAACATAGTCACAGATCGTTTTCACGTCGCTTACTGTCTTTATAGTGTATGTGTGAGTAATTGAGGTAGTGTGATGTGTGTGGTCCAGGTGTTGCACAGTTGAGGTGTTGCACAGTGACAGTTGCACTTGCGCTTTTCATGCCAATAGCACATGACGAAAAAATCTTTTGGGGCTATGGCCTCAAACAAAAATGCAAAAATGCAAAATGTAGCATCAACAAACATTTTTCATCATTGTACCGAAGCTACCAATAAATTAACTGATTAGGATCTTCCTCGAATTATTCGGTCGATAATGAGAATCGCATAGGCGATATCATGCATTGGCCGGAAGTCTGAGTGGCACTGCCGATGTGAGGTTGGTTTCTGCAAAATCGTGGTCTCACCACAAAGACCACAGGAGACAATTTCGTCATCCATTTACAATGTGTTATCAAAATAACGCAAAACCAATAAGCAAAAGTTTTAAATAATACAAAAAGCATTTATGATATTATTAAGTAATTTAATTTTTTATACAAATCGACCAAGTAGAGGGAATTTTAAACTTCTTCTTTTTGGAAGTACTTTAAATATCGATACTGAGAAGATGGTCTTCGGGATTTGAGTTTTTTCATTAACACGTTGTAGATGGAGTTGGTGGAAATTATATTGTTGTGTTGCAGACCTGTGTTGCAGACAACACAATTCCTAACGTCCTCACAATTCGGAAATCGTCGCAAACTAGGACAGATACTACCCTGAACTGCACCAGTCAGTCCACCTATACATTAATGAAATTGATCATAGTGGTGATAATACTTATGTGAAATTAAATTTTCACGCGGTGACGTCGTCATAAACGACTATTGACCAATTTCGTTAGAGAACAACGACGGGGGCGGTATATCCGATGTGACATACCTCATTTTCTATGGTAGCCGATCCGTTAGCCTTAAACCTAAGCGTTTCCTTTCCGGAACCGTAGTTCTGTTTCTTGCCGGCCCTCGCACTGCTGGTCTTCGGCCCAATGCTGCCAAAGCCGCTCTTCAGCGGCTCCACTAGCCGGATCGTGAAGGTGGTGCCCCTCGGGATCTCTTTGAGGAGCTTCGCGACCTCGTAGTGTCGCTTGCCGACCATGTTCTCACCGTCCAGCTTCTCGATGTGGTCGCCAACCTGAAATTTAGGAAAATTTAAGATGTGAGAGGTTTTTTTTATTTATGCTTCGCCAACAATCGTGTAGACACCTACAAGCTAAGATATAACGCGGCGCGGCGGCCCCTGCCGTCAGCAGGTACGCCAACTTGCCCAAGTCTAACGAGAGTCAGTAGCGGACTGTGGAGCTCTGGAGCTGCTGCAGCTGTATTGAATTTAACTCACCTCAATATGTGGTATTCTGGCAACTATAGAACCCTCCTTTATCCTCTTGATAAAGGAATACCCGGCGCCATTGTCAGTGATTGTTAGCCCTAGGGCATCTTCGGTCTTCATAATCTCTATCTCCTTCGGCCGACCCTTTCTGTGCGCGAATATGAAGTCTTCTAATCCTATTTGGCCGCCGAGCAACTTTTTCATGTCCACTTTATGAGTGTTGAGTGTGCAGAACAGAATCTGAAATAAGATATTAAAGGGTCAGTAAATAAAAGAAAACCGCCTTCAAAATACGCACTAAACAAAACTATAGTTCACTGATTTTAACAGTAGGTAGGTGGCGCTGAGGGTCTTTTTATCGTGGTATGGTTGTGTCCATAATGGCATAATGCCGTGAAGATGCCTTTGCAAATTGAAGAATTTGGTAATTTTCTCACGGATGCCGTTAACAGAACTTGGCCTATAGGACTAATACAGAAGTATTAGTAGAAAATATATTCCCTTTTTAACAAAAAAAGAATCAGAGGCATCGTACAACGTGGTAAGGAATTATCGCTGAACATACATGAAAAATATTATATATTATTATATTGACAAACTGAGAGCTCCCTTTAGTTCGGTTAAATAATTGGCACTACATAGAGTAGACAACTACCTATACCTACTGTCGCACGACACGCCCAAAAGGTAAGATTGAGTAAGTAGGTGAATGCTGATGAAAAACTCTGGGAGTGCCAAAAAATTGCCTTCACCTAAATAAATTGAAGTCAGCTCGTGAATAAAAGTCGTCGGTGACCTCGTTGTACGATTGATTGACGTGATTTCTTTGAATTAGTCATAACATGGTAAAGGAATCATATTTGTTTTTTTGTAAACGAATGAAAAGCTTTTTAGTTGTGCTCTACTTATAATTTAATACCTATCCGTAGGGTTGGCAAGTTCTAAGTTATGTACAACACAGGCCTTCTCTCAGGGAGAGAGTATGGGCTTAATCACCACGCGTGCCCACCGCGGATCGGCGATTGCAAGCGCTGAGATATGTGAATAGCTCAGACACTCATGTTTCCTCACGATGTTTTCCTTCACCGTTAGCGAGTGGTATTGCTACTACATACAAACATACATAAACTCACGCCCTCTAGGCAGAGACCAGGGACTGCCACTTGCCACGATCCTGACAGATCACTTTTGCTTCCTCAACATTCATTAGTCGTTGTATGCACGCACGCCGGTTTCGGGTACTTTTTATCTTGCCCTTTGCTAATACATCCCCTATTTGGTCGATGTACGTCCGTCTGGGTCCTCCCTTAACCGCCCTTCCACCCACATTCGCTCGATATATTTGTTTCGTCAATCTTTGCTACTTTAACTTCAGAAATGTAGATAACTTTGAAAACAAAGTCATAGGTACATGCCCGCACTGGGAATCGAACCTGGGTCTCTCGCTTCCGAGTACAATGTTCTACCCACTAGGCTACCACCGCTCCTCTACCCACTAGGCTACCACCGCTCCCGGTCATTAAAATGCATGCATGCATGCATGTTAGTACTGACAGGTAGGTACTTCATATTTTCAAACCAGTGATAGGTAGTTAAAAACATAGATATGTCGAACTAGCGCAAAAAAATTACCCCACTCTCAATTGTGGGTAGGTGGGCGGGGCTTGTCAATTGTGGGTACCAATCGGAACGAGTTCAGTATTGCCCGGCCAAATGTCTATGCACCTGCCACCGTCAGACCGCTATCTTGCGAACTACCTAGATCTTTCAACGGGTTATATATCATGAAATCCATTGTTTGATGTTTTTGTACAAAACCAATCATAAGTTAGGCTGGCATTTAGTCCCAGTCAGACGTAGCCCCCGCCCCCGCCGGTGTCCCCACCTCTCCCTCCTAGCCGCGGTCACGATGTGACGAGCTGTCCCAAGCGGACGCTCCCCTAAGGAGCTCCGCTGCGCGCCCTCCTCGGCATCGAGGTGGGTCGCTCAAGATGTCGGTTTAGGGGTCCTTAGGACTAAACCAGCCCCCAGGTGGTGTTTAGTGGGTAGGCGCACTTCCTGTGAGTCCCACATTGGCAGCACGGCCGGGCCCGTGCTGTTATGCATGAGCATTCACCACCTCCCTCCCCCGTGTCCTCCGGAGGGTGCCCTTTTTAGGGCTAAAAAAAAAAACTGGCATTTACTATCAACGTTCACGTCGTCACGCACAGTATGCACAGGTATGCACCAATCACAGAGTGATCTACTCCACATCACATCTTACGCTTATTTCATTGCTACAGATTAATCGAGAGGACGGGGGCCGTTTTTAAGAGTTAATTTTGTAGGAAAAAAATACTTCTATGCTTTTTATATTCGTAGTTTCAAACACACTCTCATTGTTTAGTTGTATGTTTAGTCAGTTGAACTGCGGACTGCTCACCTCTACAACCTTGACACCAAAATTCATCGTTTTGTATTCATTGGAAACCTTCAAACCGTGAGCGAGATTTTGCATTGTCACCAAAGATTAGGTGAGTATAGTCAGACGCCGGAGATAAATTATTTTTTATTCGATTCTGGTACCTATTGTAACTCTCGCTACCTCAAAGCCGCTGCAGACATAATAACGTTCTATATATGGCTTCCTTCGGTCCTTGAACCTAACACTACAGTAGGTCATCGCATAATGTAGTACGAGCTACGAATAAAAAACCATAGAAGTATTTCTTCCTACACAAAATTCACTCTCAAAAACGCCCCACTGTCCTCTCGATTAGTTTGTACCAATAAAATGAGCGCAAGATGTACTGTGGAGTCAATCACTCTGTGATTGGTTAATTCTGTGCGCCATGCGTGACGACGTGAACGTTGATTGGGCGGTAGTAAATGACAGCGTATAGTATAGTCCGCACAAATCTTTTTGGCGGTAACGTGAACATAGTCACAGATCGTTTGCACAACGCTCATAGTTTTTACAGTGTATGTGTGAGTAATTTACTACTTTAGTAATTGACTAATTGTAATTTACTACGCATCACACTACGTCCATTACTCGCACATAAACTGTAAAGACAGTAAGCGATGTGCAAACGATCTGTGACTATGTTCAAGTTACCGCCAAAAAGATCTGTGCGGACTATAACTTGTGTTTGGTTTTATACAAAAACGTCAAAACATTGACATTATGATGTACCCGTCGAAATATCTAGGTACCTCGCAAGATGGAGGTCGGACGGTGGCACGTGCATAGATATTTTGCCGGATAATACTGAACTCGCTCCGATTGGTAACACAATTGACTAGCCCCGCCCGCCTTCCCACAGCTGAACGTGGGGTAATTTTTTTGTGCAAGTTAGACATCTATGTTTTCTTTAGTATCACTGAGTGCAGACAATAATGGACAATACCTATCTCAAACCGTAATTCTTTTGAGTTACGTGTTTATTAAGTTTTCCCATTCATTCCTCAAGGCATATTTTACATTTGGACGGCAGACAGCGCATCAAGCTTTACGGGCGAGATGCGTTCACTCTTGCAGTCGGTCGTTCACAGGCACGGATCTCGTAAAACTGCCGCTTGGTCAGTCGAGCCGAATGGTACGGACAAAGTTACTGAGCTGAACCTGCACCCACATTATATTGTGCCAGTGTGCGTTATGATGACAGCCGCAGCACCCGTATCGGCGGCGATCACTTGCCTCGTTCATGTGAGACTGCGCCCCTGGGCCGATCCGTTTCCTGGGTCAGCCATGCACACTTCCGCACTCCAACCCGTATACGACACTTTTGACTTGGTCGCTAAACACCGTTGCTGCGATGCGTAGGTATGGCGTCGATTTGCATTGTGGTCGTGTGAATGAACCTGTATGCGTAGCTCTTCTAATTTCACACTATACTGTCGGCTCTACAATTTCATCTTTATCCCAACGATAATCCCAAATATCGGATCTGTTTGCCCATAGACCAATTCATGGATGTTTAAAACATAAAGCCATACATTTTGCAAAGGCGCCCGAAGATTCAACCCAAGCAAAAGAATTATTAAGAAGAAGAAAGACATTTATTATGCCAACAATATACATCAAGGATATTTTGATACTGATGATCAAGTAGCAAGTTTTCCAAGCCAGAACATCATAATGTTATTGTACATTCTCACGAAAGCCGTGGTTTCACAAGTTATTTGAAATGGTTCACAGCAGGAAATAGCCCGAACGTGCCATTTTCAGTTGACCTTTGCGTCGTGATCTGCCGTTCGCACACCCAAGGACGACCATTGAATTGTCTTTCACGATTATTATTGAAATACAATGCCCTTTTCTCAGTTGGCCAACCATAAATTAAATACATCCTGTTTCCAAAAATACGTATCAATCAACAGCACAAATTAAATCGATATAAAGTCCTTCGTAGGGCTCTACATCACTTCTTCACATGAATTACAAGAAAATCAACGCAAAAACCATTTGAGTTGTTTATATCTTTCTAGGATATCTACATAAAAGGGTTTAATCGCTAATGATTCGAATCAGTTGGAGAGATGTTATTGATAAACATTCCTTATCGTCTATGACTACGATAGCTAGCTGGAAGTGGTGACTGGTGAGTCTGGTGACCTCAGAGTTCCTACCAGTAGCTCTTAGCGCTGTGCGATTGAAGTTTAGGTTCATCATGGCTTATTATTATAATAGACTTATTTCAGCTCGAATAAGTGCTTTGACAAGTGGTGGTACTGGTAGCCTAGTGGGTAGAACATTGGACTCTGAAGCGGGAGACCCAGGTTCGATTCCCAGTGCCGGCATGTACCTATGACTTTGTTTACTAAGTTATCTACATTTGTGAAGTTACAGTAGCAATACCACTGGCTAACGGTGAAGGAAAACATCGTGAGGAAACCTGGGTGTCTGAGCTATCACATACCTGAGCGCTTGAAATCGCCAAGCCGCGGTGGGTACGCGTGATGATTAAGCCCATACTCTCTCCCTGAGAGAAGGCCTGTGCCCTAAAGTGGGACGTGCCTATACAGGCTGCTTATGAAAGTGCTTTGATATGAAAATTTTCACCCTCAAACGTTAGCGGATTGACGTTGTAGTTTTTAGCTACCAATACCATCTATGGATCTATTATAAGAAAGTTGTAACGTTCTTAATCTATTACGCCTGGTCTGCGACATACTATTAGCATGTTCGTGGCGGGTCTTATGGACCGAGCGCAACTTTTTCTCAACTTATTCATCAAGCTCAGGTGGGAGCACAGCAGTAGGCACCACACATATGAATCTAGATCCAATGCACTTAGGCAGACATTGGTAGTCGAATGATGTACCTATTGTAAATAGTAAGGTCTATCATAGGTCCTTGAAAAATCTGAGAATTTTGGGAATCTAAACTTGACAGATGCTGACAGACCTGTGACGTCATCATAGATTCGGCCAATCCAGGCCGTTTTCGATAAAATGGTAGATACAAAATTATCTGTTTTTTTGAATGAATGATTTTCTCTTTTTATATTTGACCCTCAAATTTTGTACTTCAGATGTTACGATTTTAATAATCATAGTCCTTGTATTACTTGGGCAAGGCAATTTTAAGCACTTCCCGATCCCGAAGAGTAAATTGAAAACAGTCCGAGGATAGGTATTAATTTTATTAAAAGTATTGGTCAAGGCCTTAAGCGACCTCGCCACATGGGAGCGTTTAGACAAATACCTAATGAACAAATAAGTCTATGGATTATAGAATGCACGTCAAATGCAATTTGCATTAGTATTGAACAGATTTCATGTTTGTGTTTTTCCTGGTACAATAAAGAATATTCTTATCTTATCTTATCTTAACAGATCCAACAAAGTTGGATCGGTGCAAACAACACCGTAAGACGAAATTTGACAGTTTTGACATTTGAATGCCATTAGCTGTAGAATGCAAATTTTAAGCGCGAATCGATCAACCTATATGATTCAAGCATACAGACTAATAAGCGGCCGTTATTAAAAAAATGTAACAACGCGCAAATATTTTTTCTATGGAACACCATACACCATAGAAACAAAGTGTTTTGTCTCTCCTGTAAAGCAGGGAAAAAGGACTTGTGCGGTGTTGTTTGTTAACCGACGTTTTGGCATCTTTAATTTTCCTAAAACAATGAATCGTGTGATATAGCGCCTTTAGTAGGTACCTAGTGGACCCACGGACGCGGATGTTTTAAAAATATATTTGTTAGACAACATACGGGGGTTTAGGAAGGGTTCAAAGATCAGACTGGAAAGGTTTATTTAATTGATGACGGCTGATCAAAATAGAGGGTATCGATATCAGGCGCATTTACCCTAATTTGCGCGTTATCCGTCCATAGGTAACTAAAGACGTGAATTGCAATTGCAACGCAAACATCTTTAAACCAATATGAATATAGGTATAATACCCCACCTACCTAAATTCCGTTTCAGATGACTTTTCCCTTGATGTAAACAAAATCAAAACAAATGTCAAGGGTCAAGAGATGAGACAAGAGCTAAAAATACCTAGATATTTAAATTAATGAATGTGATGAATGCCATAGGACCAGCAAACAACTTGATACCTAGGTAGACATTATTGCTTTCTGTATCTTGTTTTACGATTTGTATAATTTTGTTTACTTACGGTATTATTTATAAAAACTAGATTCCTTAAAACTCTCCAAAAACGCCGATTAAAATAGTCTGTGGTGGAGATTTTACAAGGGAAGCTTTTACAGGAATCGTCTTTTTATAATTAAGGCCGTTATTCTAGAGAAAAGTCGTCTGATATCTACACGCTCACACCACACTTGTTCATTGTGTGATTCATAACCATCAATACTGGCTACGTCCTTCAATCAAAAACAAATAAGTAATATTCCTCAGTAGGCGTCTAATGTACACCGTCAGTACAGTCGACAGCAAATCGACCTTTACACTTTACATTTAAGTCGCAAAGTAGCCCGTAATCAAGCAAAGGTTGAGGTGCTGTCGACTACCTATTGATTGACTATGAAGTTTCGTTTACGTAGGATGATAATTTGTGTTAGTAAGTAACCACCTAGCTATATGAGTAGGTAGGTTACAAGCAAGCATGATTACTCATACATTACAGTAAGATCGATTTTCTTTCCTTCTCTGATGCACAAGTATTAGGTATCCCCATTTCATTATTATGGTTTTAACCTTTCAGTTTCGTAACAGGGCAATCCTATCCTTTATCGTCGCTGTCGAGCTACAAACAACGTACTTTATGTAGGTACTATCACTGGTAATACAGGTTGATGTCCACCGGAATCACTACAACCGAGGCCACTTCGCGATCCAGGAAAACAAGTTTGAACTTAATTACGAAGTCAATAAAAAAGAAACTCACGTCCTCGGGAGGAAAGTCGTAGCACTCGGCTATCTTCTGGTAGAGTTCCTTTACATTGGAGAATCCGGATATGAGACCGAGCGGGCTGCCGTGCGCCTGCTGGCAATGGAAAACCAGCTGAGACTTCGGCGCTCCGTTATTGTTGTCCACTCCATTGGCCGGCGCCTGCACATCCTCCACAGTCGGGGGTACCGGCGGAGGCGCATACTTCGGCGCCTTCTTCTTGAATAACGACATCGTAAGCAATAGTAACGGTATTGAATTATTTCTTTTTAACGTCAGCGCGCAATCATCTCTACCCGCACTGTAAAGTCCTAATCACCTTATCTTGTAAGAAATTTAAAATACGTCGTCGCGTCATAGCACATGATAACGGCAATATGTGATAAGATAGCGGTGTGCGCTGGTAGTTTGCTGGCGCGAGGTCGCGGCGGACTACGGAAACACGGTATCAGAGCAGCGCCCGAGCGTCGACTGAGTTAGCGAGTGCGTGCGGAGCTCCCCCCGCGCCCCGCCCGCCAGTCCCGTTGCTCAGTGCTCATGGAGTGATCGCGGATCATGTTTATTTTTCGCTCACCATCCATCGTCCACCAGACCAATGCTTCGGTCACACACAGCGATTAATTAGCTGTGTGACAGGCTAATCGCTGCGAGTAGATTCACTCGCCGCGACTAGAATATGTTCAATTTTAGTCGCTGTGAATGCGTACTGAAAGTAGAAAATCTCGTGTAAAACTCGCTGTGACAGGCAGGCAGCGACTAGTAGAGTGCGAAAAACTTATCTGACCCGGTGAAGGCGTCACTTTTCTTATAGTAAACTTGACGTTTCCATACTATATTTGACACCTCTACCGGGTCAGATAACTTTGTGGCACTGTAATAGCGGCGAGTGCACTCGCACCGATTAGTCTGTGTGTGACCGAAGCTTGAATGGGCTTATTATTATTGTATGGGAACTTATTTTAGATGTTATAGGCTAATTAAAATTAGCAATTATCTGTTTAATAATCCAGCCAATCTACATTTCCTATTAGCTACTTTTCAATTCTACAGGAAATTAGAATGTATCTAGGGCATAAACTGGACACCTAGTTAGCAATTCAAATGATATTTAACTTTTACTAAAATTAGATAACTGAGAGAGAGAAATTAATTACTATTGCATCACCAACATTAGGAGTGCTAAGCAAGAAATAAAAACCTTCAGTTTTGGAACTTTTTTATTTTAGCTTAGTGGTATGTTCACGAGGAAGCTACGGCCTTCTTTGGGGTGGGTAGTCCTTCCTTGAATCCGTTGCGGAAGCGCCTCCTCACAATCTTCAGGTGACGCATGCGGCCAGTTCCAGTGGTCTTCCTGCGCTTAGCCTTCACTGACCAGTGGTCTGAAAGGGAAACAAACAAGTTAGTTTATGGTTGTTCTTGGCAACTTAGGAGTACCTATTGAACAAAAAATTCCAAGACATATGGGATATAATTTTTTCACTATTTTTAAAAGAAAAGTTACTCTACACAAACAATTTAGGACAAATTATTATGCTGCAGTGATTGTATTCAGGACCAACGGACAGAATTGGGGTGGAGCTACATATTCACAGTTCTTCTTAGCGTTGAATTGGCAATGACTTTGTTGGAAAGGCAACTGGTTAATTAGACATTGTCATAATAAACTCATTGGATGTTCATTTCCATTATTATACCTACATTATACAAGGCAACATACCAAAGACAGTATATCACCTCAATCATTGTAGGATAGTCATACTTAAAATAAAAGTTAGAACCCCAATTTGACAAACCAACCATAACTTTACATTGTATCATCAGCTTCACAAGGAAACCAAAAAATACAAGGTATAAAAAAACCGGATGAATTATAAGAGGACATTAGCAGAAATCTGTTATTGGTCGCTTGATGGGTTAAAATTAAATCTGGTGTCCATACTCCCCAAGGAATTCTACGAAACCTTTCAAAACTTACTATTCCAGCCCCGAAAAGTTTACTGATTTGTGAACTATCGGGACTCTAATAAACGTTTACGTACAATTTAGAGGTTATGTTACTTACACGAACGAAGCTTGGCGGCAGGGTATCCACATTGCGCGCATTTTGACTTCTGAATGTGGTAAGAGGATCTACCACATCTTCTGCAAAGAGTATGGGTCTTGTTTCGGCGTTTACCGAAGCTCGATGTACCCTTCGTCTGAAATAAACATCGATGTAGGTTATTTACCCGCACTTGAAAATACTGAAATACACATATTGTCACAAGCACTACACGAAGTAATATCAGCAAAAAATTTCGAAATGAATGATTATCGTTTATTCATTGAGATTATTTTGGATAAAAACTGAAATATTCACGATACACTACCATTTTGTCAGATTTTGACAATCAAGAGAAGGAAAAGACAACATAGACTTCAAAGCTTCAAAAACAAAACCTTTGAAATGTTGCCATGCTAGAAGTAAACGTCAAACCTTTTATATTTACGGATTTTCGTGATTTTCTAATGATAAGTTCAGACACAACAGATTGCGCGTCCACTTCGTACGTCCGGCCCGCTTCGGAATAGTTATTTGTTATACAAGAGTGCAAAGTTGCTTTTTAACCGCGCTCAATTTTGATGACAGAGCAAGCGAAGGATTCTCAAATTGAATCACGAGCGCAGCGAGTGATTAAAAAGTTAGAATCCTGAGCGTTAGCGAGGGAACCAAAAGAGCACGAGGTGAAAAATCTTAACACGTAACTTATCATCCCACCTCAGCGAGGAAATGACTCAATGCAAAAAAACACTAAGGAGGTTCCGAGTCTGAGTTTATAACTCCAACATTTTTGCATTATTAAAAAAGATCACAAATTTTGGCGAATTAGACTAATACCTAAGTATGTAAAATAATATGTAAATAATTATGTTCCATTCAGATAAACTGAAATACGTCACAAAAAATGCCTTGTTTAACAAAAAATTATTAAATATTAAAACTAAAAGATTTGCACAAAATGCTACTCTCTTTGATTGATATCGTATTTCACGGCCCCGACCCGGTTTTTTAAATTGTCCTCAACATAGTACAGCGATACCTATCATTCCAATGTAAAACCTAACTGCATAAAAAATGGATACTCGGGGCTGCAAGTGATGTAAATTACCTCAGCCAGATGTTGCTGCCTGTACGTAATATAGAAGTTTGTAAAGAGATTCGAAATTTCACCTATGCCGGCACTTGCTCATTAGCTCAGTTGGGCGAGCGGTGGCACGATTAGCCAGAGGTCGCGAGTTCAAGTCCCGGCATGGGTGGAAGATTTAGCTTTTAAATAGGTTTTTAAGATATTGTGTATGTTGGCTTACTGCGGACACGCGACGCGTGTATCTGTGTCTGAACGTAACGTATTCTTAGCTTTTTTGGAGTGGCAATATTAAATAAGAATTGTCAGTGTTTGGAAGGGACAAAGGGAAACAATATGTCGATATAAATCGACATTTTTAAAATGTATCGATATGATATCGATAAAAAATTTCGATATTCCGATATATTGATATTTTTGCCCTGTTTAACGGTTGCAAAAAAATGCAAACGAACACTCAGCCAGACACAATCAGTCACCGACAGTACCAAACTATCTCCTGTCATTGTCATATTTAGCACCACTGCACAGACTACGAACAGGTATAAAGATAGTATAGCTCTGGAAAGGTGCTGAACAGTGTCTCCAACAACGCCGTAATTACGGTAAACCTACCGTAATTTGAACATATCTACCACCTATCGTAGACATGTTCAATTCTACCGTTATTTCGTCTTTATGATTAGCGCCTTAAAAATTATGTACCCAACTTTACATGCAGTTTATCTTTATTTGAATTAATGTTTTAGAATGGCAACACTGTATCATTTCCTGGGGCATTCCCCGTACAATCAATCGCCATTTTTTCACAATGGTTTGCTCAGATCTTTAATCGCAATAATATTTATAAAAAATGGTATCTGATAGTGATGACAGTGACGATTGCGAGCGCATTTTCAGCCACATTACTGACTTGAAAACAAAAAAGGAACCAATTGTCAACAAAATCTATTGCTGGGAATCTATTTACACAGCAACTCATAAAGAGAAATTATTTTTGGTAAATAACACAATTAATTAGCAGAGAGATAAAGCTGATATGTATTTCGATAGACAGATAAAAATGGATTGACTATTATAAGAATATTTAAATAAATGTCAAGTGTTTAGATTGCCAGTTACTGTAAAAAGAGATTTTCAACACCTCCCCGCAATGTAAACACCCTATTAAAGTAATACACCAATATGAAAATAACACACACTATAAATATAACACACACTCCAGAGTCTTCAGGTAAACTAACTACTTACTATCAAACAAGCTTAACAAAAACAAGAGACAGATGACACATTATGTTAGACCTAAACCCTTAGAAAATTTTACAAGTTTAAGTTTAGGCAGAAGTTTTGTTAAGGCGTCTGCAATGTTTTCATTAGATGATATGAAACTAATACTAAGTAGTTTGTCTAGTAGCTTTTCGCGAATGAAGTGATATCTGACATCGATATGCTTTGTGCGTGCGTGAAATGTGTTACTTTTGGTGAGTTTTATAGCGCTTTGATTATCACAGTTAACTGTGATTGGATGAACTACTCCGAGGATTTCAGAAGCAAGACATTTGAGGTAGATTGCCTCTTTGCAAGCCTCCCCGATAGCCATGTATTCGGCTTCAGTAGTTGACAAGGCAACCGTTCGCTGTTTGCGGGATTCCCAAGAGACGGCTCCGCCGCACATCTTGAACACAAAGCCCGTGTATGACCTTCGGTCAATGATATTGTTGCCATAGTCTGCATCAGCGTAGCCAACTATGTCCTCACTTTCTTTTTTGTCGAAAGTAAGTTTAAGATTTTTGGTACCCTTTAGGTACCTCAGTACTCGTTTAGCAGCCTTAAAGTGTACCTCCCCGTAATGTGCATTAAATTGGCTTAAAAAGGAGACTGCATGCGATATGTCCGGTCTCGTACCAATGGAAATGTACATTAGACTGCCTATAAGCTGCTGGTAGGGTAAGTTCAAGTTTTCGTCTTCTACTCCGGTTGGATGTATAAGTTTAATACCAGGTTCCAATGGAGTAGTGGTAGAAATTGCGTCAACCATATTGAATTTATCTAGTAAAGATTCAATATATTTGGTTTGGTCAAGCGTAATAGTACCTTTCTTGATATCTTGATGAACTCGCATTCCTAAGCAATCTTTGCATGCGCCCAAATCTTTGATTTTAAATATCTTGCTTAGTTCGGATTTGAAATTTTCTTTCATTAAATCATTATTTGAGACAATGAAGAAGTCATCGACGAACACAGCTACTAGTAGGAGATCGTTATCATTCCTTTTGTAGTAGATACAGTGTTCAGTTTGCGTCTGTTTCATTGATAAGGTAGTCAAGGCCTCTGACAGTTTTAAGTTCCATTGTCGTGGCGCTTGTTTAAGTCCGTACAATGACTTTTTTAGTAAACAAACCTTCTGTTTATGATCAGTCATAAATCCTTCCGGTTGCTCCATGTATATCTCTTCTTCGAGATCACCGTTTAAGAAGGCTGTTTCCACATCAAGGTGGTCTACTTGTAAGCCTTTCTTAGCGGCAAATGCCATAAAAAGCCTGATAGACGAAAGCCGAGCAACTGGAGAAAAAGTTTCCCCATAGTCAACACCATAGACTTGTGTGAAGCCTTTAGCTACAAGTCTTGCTTTGTATTTGACTATTTCTCCGCTCGTATTTTTCTTCAACTTGAAAACCCATTTACTTTTGATAGGTTTCCTGTCTTTAGGTCTATCTACCAAAACCCATGTGCCATGTTTCATATGTGAGTTATATTCTGATTTCATGGCTTCTAACCATTCCTCCTTATTCTGATCTTCCATGGCTGATTTAAATGTTTCAGGTTCGTTGGAAGTCAGGTACAGAGAGTCGTATGCGTTTTGACAAAAACGAACTGGGGGATGACGCTCTCTGGTGGGATATCGCCTCTCATTTTGAGCATTTTGTGGTGATTCTGCAGGGACAGGATTAGTTTCTGCGTCCGTAAATACTTCTTGAGTTTCCTGTTCAAGGTCTGCAGATTCCACATTAGCTGGTTGTTGAGGAATATTGTCTTCTTCACCATCGGGTTGTGACGATGAAGACTGTACGGAAGTTGGTATTGTAGTAGGAATGTTAATAAAATTTGGAGCTAGTTCTTCTTGAACGATTTGCTGATCTTGCGTGTATTCAGTATAGGCACGATCTTCAATAAAAGCGACATCTCTGGCTACTATAGTCACACGAGGGTTCTGGGGATCAATAAGGCGGTAACCCTTACTTTCCGTGCTGTAACCGACAAAGATATACTGCTTAGTCTTTGAGTCAAGTTTAGCTCGTTTTTCTTTGGGAATAAGCACGTGAGCTTCACACCCGAATACTCGTAGGTGTGATAAATCAACTTTCTTCCCAGACCATAATTCCTCTGGGATTTTTCCACGTAGCGCTTGAGTTGGGGAATGATTTTTCAAGTAAATAGCAGTGTTGACTGCTTCACCCCAATAGGCTTTAGGTAAATTAGAGTCGTATAACATAGACCTAGCTTTTTCTATGATTGTTCTATTGACTCTCTCAGCTTTAGAGTTGTGCTGAGGAGTGTACGGGACTGTAGTTTGGTGAATAATCCCACACCGTTTCATGAAGTCGATCATTTGTGTGTTGACATACTCACGGCCGTTATCTGAGCGTAAGATTTTCAACTTTTCACCTGTTTGATTCTCTACCAGGTTTTTGAATTCTTGAAACTTAGTAAAAACTTCGCTCTTACATTTCAGAAAGTATCCGAAAGTTTTACGGGTATAGTCGTCTGTAAATGTAAGAAGATATAGAGCACCTCCAAATGAATGCGTACTCATTGGTCCGCATAAATCAGAATGGACTAATTCTAACTTTTTGGTACATTCTGAAGTAGACTTTTTAAATGGCTTTTTTGACATTTTGCCTTGTAGGCATGACACGCATGTGTCAAACTTGTCAGTGTAATGTATGCCCTTATTTTCATTTCGAAGAATGTTCATGGCGTTAAGATGTAGATGAGCCAAGCGCCTGTGCCATAATAATGCATTATTATTGCTAGCTGACATGTAAGCTTGAGGATCTTGAGGTAGATCCAGCTTGTACATACCATTGTGATTGCACCCGGTTGCTACTACGAAGCCAGAAAGTTTACATTGGTCTTTTAATAGTATAGTAGCACCCTTTTGTGAAAACACAACTACGTAACCATCTTTGACTAGGCTACTTACAGATAATAAGTTTTGACCTACTTTAGGAACGTACAGAACATCCGAAAAATGATTTATAGGGCTAGAATTAGGGAGCTTGACAGTACCTTTACCCTCTGCATAAATAGTTTCATTGTTGGCAACGGTGATGGGCTTGATAAGTGGGTTAAGAACCTCAAACCAGTCCCGTCGGTTGCTCATGTGAGAACTAGCGCCAGAGTCGACAAGGAAGTAGGGTGTGTCTGTAGTGGGAGAGGAATGAGTTAAAGATGATAAAAGTGTAACCTCAGCTGTATAATTTGACGCCTGAACAGACTCAGATTGTTTGTTTGAAATGTCACTTAAACGCTTTCTGCAAACAGAGAAATGATGGTTAGGTCTCTTGCAATAAGTACAGAAGATGGTCTTCTTGGGGTCCGATGACTTGGAAGACGACGGTGGCAATGATGAGGAGACAAGTGCATTTTGTTCGTCATTTGACGGTCGCTCCACTTCTTGTAGAAGCTTCGTTGCCACTGCATCACCTGTTATCGGAGCTCCAGAGTGTTCGAGAGCCATTACAAGCGGTTTGTATTCATCAGTTAAGCCTGCTAACATAATGACACCGATGAACTCTTCATCTACTGCTGCATCAATAGCTATAAGTTGTTGCTGGGTGTCTCTTATCTTATTAATGTAGTCCTCTATGTTCCTACTTGTACTGAGCTTTGCTCCGAAAAGTTTCTTGAGAAGATCTAGTCTTCGTGATAATCCACTATCTGCATACCGCTTTTGAAGTACATCCCACGCCTCTTTAGCAGTTTTGGCACACGAAACTGCTGAAAAAAGTGATTCAGTAACACTGAGACAGATTTTCGCTCTTGCTTGTTCGTCCCGTCTCTCGAAGATTGCTTGCGGTACTTGTGCTTGGAGAGCTTCTGGTCTTGCAATGGTATCCCAAAGGCCGCAGTCAATGAGAAACATTTTGATACCAAAGTTCCAAGCATTGTAGTTGGATCTTCCTTCCAGACGAGGGATTGTGGCTGGTACACCCGGAGCCACACTGCTGAGCGTTATCTGTTGTTCACTTGTAGAAGTCGTAGGGGCATTAGGAGCATTATGGGCTTCCATAACCAATTATTTTTGGTAAATAACACAATTAATTAGCAGAGAGATAAAGCTGATATGTATTTCGATAGACAGATAAAAATGGATTGACTATTATAAGAATATTTAAATAAATGTCAAGTGTTTAGATTGCCAGTTACTGTAAAAAGAGATTTTCAACAAGAGAAAAGGAAAAACTGGGTAGATTTCCATCCTACCGATAAAATGATTGAAAGTATTAATGTTTCCATGTACAAAAATGCTGAAATGCCTGGAACTTAATGTTTAGTTGTGAAATAAACTTACCGTATATTTTAATTTTTGATCTACCGTAATTTTCCGCCTTAGACACTGGTGCTGAATAACTATTAGTTATATATTTAACTAGTCTAATATTGTTATTATTGAACAACTATTTGCCTCTCTCTCACACAATATTCCAAGATCAAGAAGCAAATAGTCTTTCTTTAATTAACAGTGTTAAAAATACCTACATCCATATCGCCTCGAAGCGAAGGTGACGTACAAGCTTGAGCAGCTCTTAAAAATATATTATATATTCACACACACACACATACACACGCACACGCACACGCACACGCACACGCACACGCACACGCACACGCACACGCACACGCACACGCACACACACACACACACACACACACACACACACACACACACACACACACACACACACACACACACACACACACACACACACTCAGTGGCTGAAACCCGACCCCAAGACGTAGTTGTGGGGCTGAGTTATGAGTATGAGTACCCCTTTTGATTTTGTGTGTTTGTATATTTTCTTTTGTTTGTATATTTTTCTCTTGTTTGTATATTTTCTTTAATTTGATTTCTCCGTCGATTTTTGACTTGGACTGACTTAGTGTCTACGGTATGTTTTATACTTTGCTGTCCTAGTTTTTGGGAGGCCTGCCATCCTAAGATACAGATCTCTGATCTAGTTTAGGACCCAGTCTTTCCACAAATTGCTTCAGATTGTGCCATATTGTGCCGCCTCTTTTGTACCTTATTTGTGGATGGAGAAATAAAGTTTATTTGTATTGTATTGTATATTGATTTCAATAACCGAAATAAATATTGAAAATCGATATTATCGGAAAAAAATCAATCGGCGATATAATTGATATTTTATATTCTATATGACTATATTCTGAAAAATATCGATATTTTTACCCAACTCTAATCATGTCCATCCATGGTCACTAAAATTATTCTGTGAATCAATTATCATATCAATAGTTTCAACACGAAATCAGAGGTGTACGTTTGCTAGATTACCTTAGCTGAGTAAGTTCTCTATTGCTGATATTCTTCAAATTTGCTAGTATTATTTTAGTAGTAGCAAACTAATAATGTCCAAGTCCTCATAACCTAACTTTGTTTCAGAGCATAATGGTATTCCTTACTGTAGCTAACTGGGTTAGGAGTAGAGGTCCAGACGAATTCTGGAGGAAAAGAAGGATCTTCAGGCTGGCTGCCCACTATGTGGGCCGTCGTCGAAATTGCTACTCCATTGCTGTACGAAATGTTCACCGTGCCCTTGTCTATGCAACAAAAGCTAGAAAGTTGAAAAAGCTAGATATGAAAGATCTGTGGACTTCCAGAATAACTGCTGGGTGCGAGCAGCATAACATTACATTTTTCACACTCAAGGAAGGTTTGGAGCGCTCAAATGTAATGCTTGACCGCAAGTCATTATCTGATCTGGCTTCATGGGAGCCTCGTACATTTGAAAGCTTAGCAGCTATTGCCAAAGAGAAGTTAAATCTCGATGGGTTCATTGATGGGGCCGATAAAAAATATCCCACTGGAGTAGAACTCAATTTGAAAGATGTTATGTTGGAGGAATGGTTAAAAGAACACAAGAAATAATGCATTATTTACCTAGTTTTATTGCAGTAGCTGTAATTTTTTTCTTTTAGTTGATTGACAATACATTGGATTTAAATACATCACTAGACCTCTTTTTTGAAGATTTCGTCTTATAAAACATCTCTGGAGGTTTCCAGATCCTTTTTTAATTTCTTGGTTAGTTCATTCTGTTTTTCTTGCAAGTAAAGGTTTTCAATTTTTCGCCTCTGTTGTCTCTCAACGTCTTTGATAACGCCTTCATGCATTCTATCCCTGGAATATTTTAATAGAGTAAAACGAGTTAATTCGGGGGAATACAAAAACTACATTGATGTTGCAAAACATTACTACCTGTCTGTCTGTTGTTTTATGTGGACGTAGCCGACAATACCTAGAGTAACACTACAGGATAGTCCTAAGACAAGTTTTGATGCAGTGGAAGACATGATACAAGGTTTATTTCATTACGGGTTGAAGAGCTTTCTTTTTGTTTAAAATTTCAATTTGATCAAATTATTGAAACGCAGACAACACAGAATAATAAATGTTCTTTTGCGGAACTGTCAGTTCGTCACACGTCACACACAGATAATGCAGTGTTACCAAACTAAAAAAATCTCTTTGCCTTTAAGAGTCAGTCGGGGTCTTATTTTTGTGTTCTGAGGTCGGGGTCGACTCCCACCACTAGGTCCCTAGCAATCACGTTATCAATCACGGCGTTACGCCGCCGGCATCCATAGTCCTCAGGACAATGTTTTTCTGGGCTTGCAGCTTCTTGTGGCTTACTGCAGCTTCATAACTAAGAAGAAGACTCTTCCTGTTGTTATTTAACAACAGACATCTCTCTCTCTCGCTCTCTCTCGCTCTATCTATATCTCTGCCTCTAACTTCTAATTGAAACCGCACATGTCCCACAAATTCCACGAATTTGCAACAAAAACCTATTTTGGATAAATAGTAAAAGTACCCTACCTGCGCCCGGCGAAATAAACAACAGATTATTACTCTTTTAGTGGGCTAGTTTTCCTAGAGTAATAAACCATTTTCAAATCTTGATTAGTAGCGCCAACTTTTGAAAAATTTTTCTTTTTACGCCACGATGAGAAATATTTGATTGGAATTTGTGTAATAACTGCAGGCATTCTGTGATTTTTAACTGACTTAAAAAAATGAGGAGGTTATCAATTCGACGCGTATATATAATATATAAATTTTTATTTTTTTTATTTGGCTATGTTCCTCCGTAACTCCGTCAAATCTTAACCGATTTCGACAATTCTTTTTTTGTTCGAACAGATATAACGTCCCATTGGTCCCATTTTAATTTGGAGAAGATCTGATGAAGACTTTCAGAGATGGAGAACGGAACTCTTCAATGGACAGCAGTAAATAAGCCCTAATGGAGCCCATCCTTTAGTAATATCAGTATGTTTCATAAAATAGCGTAAAAGTAGTCTCAAGTTAATTTGGTGATGTTCTGGTGAAGACTTTCGGAGATTTAGAACATCAAATTTTAAAGGAACGAATCATGTACGGTAAATTATGGTTATAAGGGACTTGTTTATTTTTCTCCCGCTCCTCCACTAAAAAAAAAGAAAAATAAAAAAAAAAAAAAATAAAAAATAAAAACCGACTTCGAAATACTACAACACTAAAAAGATAGAAATAATTTAAATAATTAGAAGTATTTATACATGTAGGTATTTTAGAAGTATAATATGTAGTCGGTGCCCAGTTTCATGACCAGCACATATATTTGGGCACCGACTTCAAATTATACTTCTACAATACCTACATGTATAAATACTTGTAATTATTTAAATTATTTCTATCTATTTAATAATTTTTAGTGTTGTAGTGTTTTGAAGTAGGTTCTTATATTTTATTAAAAAAAAATTTACGGGTTGTGGTAAATAGCTGTGCTACTTAGGTAGTAGGTAACTTAAAAAAACGTAGTTTTTTTAGTAGAGTAGTCATGAGCAGGGGCACCGTCTGGTGCCAGCTTATCATTGAATTTTGGGACTATAAAACGGTATACGGTATAGGAAAAACCAACATCTCTTCTCTCTTGCTAAGGACCAATACACGAAACCATTGAATTTAAGAAACAAAAATAAATTAGCCATACCTACCTCAACACTAAAACTTCATAGTTCAGGTCCACATGTAATGGCAATTAAATTGTATAATAAATTACCAAAGTATGTTCTGCAAGAAAAGGTATTTAACAGATTTGAAAATAAATTAAAAGATTATCTTATAAAAAAATGCTATTATAGTGTAAAAGACTTAATAGAGGAAAACCATTAGAGTTATTGTATTTAACAGTATTAGGGCTAAGTTAGTTTGAGTTTTAGGCAACTACCTACCTACTCATATTAGATGCGTCTAATATTATTTTTATTATAAAAACGTAAGACATTAGTTCCTACTAACTATGTTGCAGTGCCCTTACAGGGCATCCTCAATACAATCATGTTGAGGATTATACTATTTATTTTAAGAAATTGAAATTTTTTAGTGATGTAATACAAGTTCATGCAACAAAATGTTTTTACAACTTATTACAACATGATATCCCCAGCTTGATCCGGGATGGCAGTCTGGAGGCAAGCAGATGGAGCGGATGAGGTGGTGGATCTGCGCCCCTATGCGTAGCTTGCGGTCTATGATGCTCACCAGGTAATTCACCAAGGAACTCCACGATATGTCCTGGCTATGAAACTGCAGGCTCGCGGACGTGGCTCTTTGCCTTTAGAAGATTGTCCAAGATCTGATGTGATCCGACCAACCAGTCAGTCAATCGGTCAGACCAAATCGTTGAAGATGTCGGTGATATTTTGAAAAACATAAAATGTTGTGCCTGAAATCTCAATTAAACGATTTTTGTTGTTATTTGTTCGCCCTTTTTCCGCCGAGATAGCCTAAAGAGCAGTAAGTCGTCTAGTCAGGCAACATTCGTAACTTGTTTTTTTTAACAGAATGATGCCATCTTTCAGACGAAATGTTATGTTCAGTCAGACGCAAATGACTCCGGATCACATCGTTTTTAACTGCTCAAAATTATCTTCTTCCCTATATAATTATCTTCCTTCCAATCTCCCTCTTCCCACAAATTTTCGTTCTCTGTTACAATTGGTATTCTCTCCATTTATAAAAGATCTATGTAATTTTATAAAAAGCAACAAAATTCGATTGTGATTCTATTACTAATGTATCTGGTTTTTTATGTATTTTATCTTTTTTGTTATTACTACATCACCACAACTAATTTACGGGATTTTGTTAAAAATAAAAAAAAAAAAAACTTGCTATCTTCAAAACTCGACATTGGGTAGCCATAATTAAGAATTGAATTGAAATTGATTACTCTTCACTTCGTGTAGGTATCTGTTATTTCGAGCGAAGATAAAACTCCTTGACATGTCGTTCGTTCGAGTTAGGTTCAAGGACGGATCGTTGGGGGCAAGCCGGTGTGCTTGCCCCGGGCGGCTCATCATCATCATCAGCCTATGCTTGTGGTCACTGCTGGACATAAGCCTCTCCTATTGCACTCACTCATCCAGCCAGCCGCCCTGCGAAGATCATCGCTCCACCGAGTCGGAGGACGTCCTACACTACGTTTACCGATCTGCGGTCTCCACTCAAGAACTCGTCTACCCTATCGGTTATCGGTTCTTCGGATGATATGGCCGGCCCACTGCTACTTCAGCATGCTTATTCGGTGGGCTATGTCGGTGACTTTGGCCCCGAGCGGCTGCTTACAACTAAATAGAACTGTTGAAATCATGGGCGTAGCCACTACTAATTACTCCATTAATAAAAAAAAATATAAACGTACCTACTATTCGTTTTATTTTCATACCAGTAATATCAGAGGTTTTTCACAAATGGCTAAAATTATCTACTTGGCTGGTTCCATCCTAAGTCGCGAATGGGATAAAAAACCGGACAAGTGCGAGTTGGACTCGCCCACAGAGGGTTCCGTACAAATTTGTAGGTACTTACATATTATAAATAGTTTAGGAATCGAGTCTCGCATGTTTATCCGAGCTTTTTTATGATTTATTTATAAATGTGCAGTTTTCAGGTTTTTGCCCTGTACTTGTAGTGTAAGACGATATTTACTTGCCAAACTTCATAGTTCTAGGTCAATGGAAAGTGCTCCATAAATTTTAATTTCCTTGAGTGTCGAAATATACGTTTTTTGTGGCCTGAACGGCCGTATTTTTTTACGTTAATTTAGAAGTTTGATATATGGTTTTAATTTCAACTCCGAACCTCGCGTTCCCGAGATAAAGGGTCTTGACAGACAGACAGAAGGACGGACGAACGGACGGACAACAAAGTGATCCTATAAGGGTTCCGTTTTTTCCTTTTGAGGTAAGGAACCCTAAAAATGGCCACAGCAAATTTTAAGAAAGTACCCATGGCTTTTTGATAACTGAGGTCAAGCCTTTATTGCCACTCATATTCCAGAGAGCATGCCAGCCGAGCCTTGCTAGGGGAGGCAGCTGCCCCTCCTGCCCGTACCTGGCGACGCCCATAGATGAAATGCATGAATGAGTGACTTTCAAAGTTTTTTAGGAAGTGTCTAAATAGCCACAAGCGGTTGTCTAGGCAAAAAATTAAACCACCAGCATAGGAAGTACGACGACACAAATAGCACGTTTTAAATGACAAAGGTAGTGACTTCCCATTACATTGACTGTCAAATTCTGTTATTTTAGCGCCACAAAACGCGTGACTTGCGCCGTCATACTACCCACACATTGGTAGCACGGCGGACGTGGGTCGCGCTTTTTTTAACGTCAAAAGTAGCGACTTTCATAATTGTCAAACTCTACTACTGATATATTTGCGCATTTTTGCAGTTTTCCGCTCCAATGATATTAAAGTTTAGTTTTCCTGCAACTTTGTTTCTATAGGTACCTGATTACGAGAAAAACGCATGATTTTCAAGGTTCTGTATTTTATTATGTACTTGTTGGTCCATGAAGAAAACGTGAATGGTACAACACATTAATGTCATGCACCATTGAACGTGCAAATGATACATTTATAAGTAGCCTACATACCTCCCACTGTAGAGCCTTCTCTCAGAGAGCGAGTATGGGCTTAATCACCATGCGGGCCCACCGCGGATTGGCGATTTCAAGCGCTGAGGTATGTAAATAGCTCATTCACGTTTCCTCACGATGTTTTCTTTCACCGTTAGAGAATGGTATTGCTACTATAACTTCACAAATGTACATAACTTAGAAAACAAAGTCATAGGTACATGCCCGCACTGGGAATCGAACCTGGGTCTCCCGCTTTCGAGTCCAATGTTCTACCCACTAGGCTACCACCGCTCCACTAGGCTACCACCACGATACATAGTAGTGTCATTAATTTATAATAGTGCTAGTTAATGGCGTATATGAAATCGGGGGTTGTGTAAGTATTCTAATAAAACAAAGACTATTAATTTAGCAACTTTAATCGGCAAGTCAAAACCCACTTTTGTAAATAAATATTTTTTTTATAAAAAAACAATATAAGTAAATTATATCCTTAGCATAACTATATTTACAAATAACAAGAAAAAAATTGAGTCGTAATCTAGGATTAAAAAACCACTATCACTGGTGGTAATATGGACGTAATAACAAAAAGACACAATTTTTTCTAGTTCGTCACACTTTTAGCAATTGTTCCACTTATATCATTCACAAGTAGATACGTATGAAGACTCCCAGCATTATTTCTACAATTTCCATTTTAAAACTTATTTTGTTTATACTTAATAACTTATTTCATCTGGTTAGGTTAGGTTTTTAAGTCTTTTTGAAGAAGCTACCCACTTTACAAGTAAAACATTCTAGCGACTCCCAGGCCTCTAAACCATATTAAAAGTGTCACTAATTAGAACCTACAACTAAGTGTTGCCATTTCCTTTTTACCAAATATTGGGACTTAAATGAAAAAATAAAGTGGGACCAGTCCCACTTTAAGTCTTTCAGGATTGCAACATAAAATACCTCGATGATTAAAGCAATTTGCGCGTCAGCGCGAAAATTATTAAATTATCGATGGCATTTTGATTAAGTTCCATGAAAATTCAGCGAGTTTGAAAATAAAAATTTTGTTTTGGTGACGCGCGTAAACGCGACCAAAAATTTACTACAGTGACTTATTTCCATAAAACTCTGCGCCTTAAAAACAAAATAATGGTCTTGAAATCTAGCCAAAGAATTTATGGTGGCTAAATTGCCGGAGGTATTTCTATAAAAACCCAGCGCCTTCGATTATAAAACATTTGTTTTATAGGCGTGCGTTAGCGCTCCCAAAAAGATACTAAATTGATAGTGCTAATTTTATTCAGCTCTAGAAAAACTCAGCACCTTCAAAAACAAAAATCTGCCTTGTAAGGTATCCAAATAATTTACAAAATTTACTGTGAATACTACTATTAATTACTATGTAATTACTACTATAAATAAAAAATTCAGCGCTTTGTATTATAAAAGATTTGTCAAGGCCAAGCCATTTAGTAAGGGCAATTTACTAAATGGATGATGCCAATTTCATGCAGTTCTGTAAACACCAGAGAATTTACTAAATGTACGATGGTACTTTCATAAAAACTCAGCGCCTTCTATCATAAAAGATTTGTCTTACAGGCGCATGTCAGCGCTCCCGAAAATTTACTAAATTGATAGCGCCAATTTCTTTCAAATCTTTAAAAACTTAGCGCCTTCAAAAACAAAAGATCTGTCTTGTAAGCTAACCAGATAATTTACAAAATTTAAGGTGTTATTTTCATACAATCTCAGTGCGTCAGCGCGCCCGAAAATTTACTAAATTGATGGTACCAATCTCATTCACTTCTGTAAAAACACAGCGCCCTCAAAAATAAGACTTATGCCTTATAATGACGCCCAGAAGTGCATGAAATTAACGGTGGAATTTTCGTAAGAACTTACACTCCCAAAAATTAATCTGTCTTGAAAATTTAATAAATTGACGGTGGGAAATTCATTACTTTCGTAAACACCGATAAGTGTTCATGAAACTGCCGAAAATTTAATAGATTGACATTTTGGCATTTGATATGGGATTGACGTTTTCATTTCGGCAGCTTAATTCAGCGCCCTCGAAAATAAAAGAATAAAAAATCTATTTTAAAATCCCCCAAATCTTCACTGCTCGCCAATTTTGCCACTGGCAACACTAACTACAAACCTTGCATTTTACTTGTACCTGGCTGGCGACCGCGACCTCCCGATCAAGACGTCGCGAGTGTCGCGTCCCACAGATTGGAAAACACTGGGTTAGGTTATCGATACAATAATCGACAATAAAAAAATTATGTCACATTCTCAAAAATAAAAATAGAATTAATTCAATTTTTTTTAGCTTAATGGTGATTTTATTGATAACAACAAAAAGAAAACTAATTGAAATAAGAAACTGGACTTAACTAATATATAAATGATAAAAATATTTTTATTTTTGAAAATATGACATAATCTACTTAAGTAGATACCTATTTACCTAATAAATTTGTAACATAATGATAATCTTCAAAAACTTGTAAAAGTGTGAGTGTGGGACTGTAGATGTTTGTAGTTATTTATTTTAGTAAATAGATTACCCGACATATTTATAGGTGTAGACCGTACCTTTTGATAAGATCTACCTTTGGAAGTTTTGTTAATTAAATTTTCAATTCCGAATTTATTTATAAATGCCTCAAGCATTACATTTTACTTTTTAGCTTACTACGTGTAGCTTGCTTTTCTTTCTAGGTAAGTTCACTTTTACAAACCTACCTTTTAATTTTGGCTACACAAATGCTAGCCCTTTAGAAGGTAGTCATGGTACAGTACGATTAAAGTCAGTTAACGATTCGGCCAACGTCGGTAATTGTCGTGAATCCCTCATCTCTCACATAGAGTTATCAATTTACAGATATGTCCTTTAATTATATTACTCGTTGTCTTATTGAATACAATAAAAGAACGATATGAGCAACAAAACCTCCTTTGTAGCTCAAAACTAACACAACCTTTATATTGAAATAAGAAAAATAATTGACTATTTTGACAGTATGACTTATTAGTGTCAATAAAAACAGTTTGACGTATATGATACATGTATGTTTATGAACGCTAATTTCATTCATGAAAATATTCGATTCTATCAAATTTTATCAAAATTTACTTACAATAGTTATGTATCATGGCTTCAACAAATTTAAAGCGTAGTAAAAACTTTGTTGCTCAATCTCGTGAAATTGTAAATAATGTATATAACTATTTTAGAAAAGAAGCTAATTTATTTAAAAAAGAAGACAGTAATTATCATAAAAAATTTTGGACAGGGTTTGTGAAGCAACCGGAGTTTCGAAAAGCAGCGTGTTAAAAATTTTGAAGGAAAACGACAAGCTCTCAGATCAGTCACCTAAAGATCAACAATCCAAAAAAGTGCCCGGCAAAAAATATCGTTTAAAAATGGATGATTTTGATTATTGCGTGATACGACGAATGATAATATAACTTTCATGAAATATTTAAAGAGCTTCCTACGTTGCGATCACTTCTGCATAATAAATTTCTTAGGTCTACCGGTTAGTAATGTCATCTTGGCAGGTGCTATACATTGCGTTTATGATACTCCAAATTGAATGCTACCTAAAAGATATCGCGGTAATGTATTTCGTGTCCTTTCCGTCTCGGGATTTAGGCGATGATATCCGAGAATCGTTAACTGATTGTTATTGTACATCATTATTCAAAAAGTTGGTAGTGAACTAGTTTACACTTACATAATAATGTTGTTTTACCTACCATTAACATAAAGCGAGAAAATAACTTAATAATATTGAGTATTTTGTCGTAGCAGCAGGCTCAAACTCCAACCATTTACAACACAATTTATTAGTCTCCCTGTTATGTCTCAGGCGACTGTTATGTCACTTCATTCTAATTTTATTTTTACAATTATGCGACCGTAACTTGCCACTTGAAAATGTGACCGTTTTTCGGCCATTTTAAAGCTTTTCCAAACTACCTACTACACAGCAACATTTTGTCCCAATGTTAAGCGTATGGCACTGCTACCTACTACAGTTGTCGTAGAAGCTCGCCGAGCCCCTGTTGGGTATTTCGGCAAACTCTCGCTTCGGCGTACATAGCTTGGTGCTGAAGTCCACGTTTCGTTTTCTGAAAGAAAAAAAAAACATATAAGACGGGACGAGGACGCGAACAACCTTCCTATATGCCTTAGTGAAAGTTTTAAAAACCTATTTAGAGGCTGAACAGTTGTTCGTATTTATTAGTAGTAGAACCTAATTTTATCATTTACATAGGCATTTTGTGACATTCTGTAATAACTTTCAATGGACTACTTCGTTTTATAGTAAGTTTTCTCATCCTAGAATTTTTTAGTTAGCTAAATTTTATGTCTCACTGCTGGGCAAAGGCCTCCACTCCTGCTTTCCATCTTTCTTGGTCTTCATCTTCGCTATGGCCTCGTAATAAAATAAATCTTTAACTTTTTTATAGCTTTACCCTCTCGTAGGTAGCTCCATCTGATCAACCAGCACGTTTTTGACGTAGAGCCGATCGTTGCACCACAGGATGCAGAGTGACCGCGGCTCCAGTACGTTCATGTCGTACTCCCACGACAACTCCACCTGGATAGTGAGCATATTGTTTGAAGAAGATTGTTTACATATTTGTCAACATCTAAAAACTGTGACTCTATGGACAAAATTGGGGAGATTAGTCTAATATTTCGAGAATACTGTTCTGTTTTTCAATTTCAAAATTTACTAATGACTACGTCCTTTACGAGCATCTGCCCTGATATCACGTAACTGTCCACTGTATTGGGTTGGCTATTTCCATGTTTACGGAGTGTCAAAATACATATACTTACAAATACAAATACTTTCAGTTTTTCGGAATTTTCCAATTGACCGGGAATTTTTTACAATTCTTCTTTCCCAGAGAACCTTAGGATTATCACAAACTAATCACCTTGACCACAAACTTTTTAAGAAAATAGCCAAATCGGTCCAGCCGTTTTAAGAGATGCGCTTACCAACAAACACCACTACAGTTTTATTTATTCATTTACTAGATAAGTAAATGACTTTGAAAACGGCGTGTATGTAATAGAATAAGCTTAATTTAACCTACATACATTAGCAGCCTATATACGTCCTAGAGAGAGTAGGGAGGAACAAAAGTAGAGTCCGAATCTCTGAAAAGTAAAAGCTGGCAAATCTACATACATCTTTGAGCTTACTTTTCTGACTTTGCCACCAAGATCCATTGGATGTGTGACGACGATCGTGTAAGTAGTTCCATGCTCCAATCTGTAAATAATATAGAGAAAATGTAGCCACTGTAGCCACTCTTACCGGGCGATGGAGGATTTTCGTAGAGTTCTAAATAGGTCTCGTTTCTTTAATACAACGTTTACATAAGGTTTCAGTGTGTTCATGTTGATTATACATATAGTAACAAAAATAGAGCTTGACAAAAACGCAAACGCGATTCGGTAATATTTTTTTCGATAGAAATAAATTTCAAAGTTAGGCCTTTTACGAGTAGTTCAGTTGGAAGGTTCTACTCCGTGCTTCTTTAACCTAGAGTCTCTATATTTTCTCTAGAAATTCGCATTTAGGAGACTTAACAAGTTTTCTTTATTTTCATTAAGGTCTCTCCATATTCAGTCGACGGGTCGTCACGGGGACGGGCTTTCTTTTGCACTTGTAGTATCTAACTTCGTAAGTATTTAAGGATTATTTTTGTATCTATCGTTGGGCATGTTTGTCTGTCACACGTTTTTAAATTAATCAAAATCAAGTTAGTGCGCTCTCAGTGCGCTGTCTTTCGTTTGCCAGACCGGGCAACCTATCACTATACTCACGTATTTTCAAGTAGGAAATAACTTTTACCAAGTCCGACCCAGTCAATCCATAATCGTCCACTGCTGGAAATAGGCCTCCTTAAAGTATGCCACTTCTTTCTGTTCTTAGCCTTCTCCATCCAGCAATCTGCTTCAGAACATCGGTCTAACGGGCTGGTGGGCAACCTACGCTGCGTTTGTCAGATCGTGGTCTTCACTCGAGACCCTTTTTACGTAGCAGACTTTAATTCAGATTTGTCGAATATAAATAAAGCGCATGCTTTTCTAACATAACATAAAATTTATTCGTTATACCAATATATTACGACACAATAAAATTTCAATTTGAACGAAACTGCCGCAGCAGTGCTCGTTTTTGTTAAAAACTAAAAAGGTTGAAAAAGGACAACTTATTACTTACTACGCGTACGAGAAATCCGGGGTGAGCTTCGGTAAATAGGTGGGTAGTTTACAGTTGCTTTCTTACTTGTTACTTACTTGACATAGTTACTAGGTGTGAGGTCCATCCCCCTTATGACACCTCTGTCTGACAATAGTGTCACTTTGAGAAAGCCCTGAAAAAGAATGTACAAAAACGTGAGCTGCAAATTACAGGTTTTATTTTAAGACCACTAAAACACCATTAACTGAAACATACTTGCACCCAAGATTCTGCACCTTTAGGATTTGCCAAATGTATGGCGATTCTGTAATGTCGTTCTGTAACAATAAATAATAATTTCACAACCTACCCATAAAATCGACCTTTTTTTATTTGATAAAGGGTAACTCATTCTTTCTGAGGAGTTTTATTGTGCCGCTTCATGGTAATCATATACTTATCTAGTTTTTATCTACACGAACAAATGTAAAAGAAAATCTAGGTACCCAACCAACTTAAATCTGTTTTTTAATTCGATGCAAAATATACTGTCACTTTCACATGTGCCGGGGTCGTAAACCATCACAACCCACTACATTTGTTGACGTACTCTATGTGGACATCGATACAAGTTTATTTTTTAAAGGTAGTGGCAGACGACGGCTATATATAATAATATATCGCGCGATGTCTTCTTCTGTACTAAATCCGACCGCAGTGGTGTGTGGACGCGGGTTGCATGTTTGATATTGTATGGAAAAAATATCGCATAACGTCGTCGTCTGTCTATGCCAATAAAAAACTCTGTTAACAAAAGAAAAGTAAAAAGATTTTTTATTTATACAATAAAAATCTCTTTCACATGTTGCATCTACTTATGTGGGCTTGAAAAACTAGCCAAAACTGACGAAATCACAAGAAAACACGAAAAACACATTCGCGTTACCAAGAAAAAAACGAAATGTTTGAAAATAAATTAAGTCTTCTTGAATTGACACATTCAAGAACACGTAATCGTACCTCAAACCCAAGGTTGTCGACGCGCAAGTGTAGCCAACCTACGTAAAAAACAAATAATCCCATTTTACTTCCAAGTAAAAATTGTGTGAGCTACGTTAGTGTCTTTTTAAATACTTTTCTTTTATGAGCAATTAAATATCTATCTATGATGCAATAAGGTTTTTGGTCACACGAGTCAGTAAAACAAAAATGTACCAAATATAACGATATATTTTATAATAGTAACACTGCCTCATTTTTTTTACTTCGTAAATGAGCCACGATACTCATGATGGATCACAGTGTTCAAATGTAGGTTCCTCTCGTTATGAAGACGTCATGAAGAGCTTGCCGGGAATCTGCATTAGCAGTTTGGCAATTTCATTTAATTCTTGACTTTCGTGTGACTACCACCTATTCATTATTGTAAAGTCAAGCTTTCATCTAATCAGAGTATCCTAGTTTGGGACCAGGTCAAGTGATTGTGTTGCGTGGAAGTTATTTTTATTTAGTTATTTAATCTATGTACCTCTAATAATACGTTATACTCACGGCAGAAAGGAAGCTCCTTGCCGGTGCTCAGATAGTACTTAGCTCCGATTGTCTCCTGCTCTTCGGAGGGATAGACTTCGTTCTCCGACTGGTTGCTTTTATCCGTGATCAACCCCGGAGAGCTGTCCGCGTGGAATCTGATCAAATAGAGAATAATTCAATTCAATTCAAAAATACTTTATTGCACAAGAGGTGTTTGTACAAAGGCGAGCTTAATACTAGTAAGTATTTTCTTATTATTATTATTATTTTTTTTTTATTTATTTATATTTATTATAATAATCATCATCATCATCAGCCCCTTGACGCCCACTGCACGACATAGGCCTCCCTCAAGCTTTTCATAACCATGAGGGGTTTTGCCATAATCGCCACGCTTGGCAGGCGGGTTGGCGATTGCAGTATGCGGTTGGAATGTCAGGAAGACGCTGCACCCCGTCTCCTGGTAATTTATTTCCTTAGTCGCCTCCTACGACATCCACGGAAGGAAATGGAGCCTGAAATCAAGTACCATAAAAGCGGTGCTAGCGGAGCCTTACATTCGGAAGGTCGTGTGTTCGAATCACGGCATGTACCAATGACTTTGTTTTCTAAGTTACGTAAGTACATTTGTGATTTTATAATGGCAATTCCACTCGCTAACGGTGAAGGAAAACATCGTGAAAAAACCTGATGCCTGAGGTGTTCACGTACCTCAGCGCTTAAAATTGCCAATCTGCGGTGGGATTGGCAATTGCCAATCTCTGAGAGAAGGACTGTGCCCTGCAGTGGGACATAAAAAAGTGCCATAATTATAATATCAGCACCACTGTCACCCCCGGTTTCTCGTACACTAACAATCTGTAAATTTGCCTTTAATAGCTGTCAGTTGTTTTTTGTACGCACTTTGGCCAACTGGCAGCAGTTAAAAGTAGATGACAGTGTATAAAAAACAAAGGGCAGGTAAATCTCCGACGGTCTCTACACAATATATATCATATGAGCCAATGACAGTACCCGCGACCATGGTGCCTGCAACGTAACGACGTATGGGGAACTATAATCGTGGTAATATCCCGTTCTTTTACAGTGCTCGAGTTTCAAAGGACAGTCACGAAGGTAGTACCTTAGAGTATAGAGGATCTATTTCTATGGGTAGGTAGTACCAATTTTTGGCACGATTAGCGCTAAAAGTCATTCACTTAACAGCAAACAGAGTTTGGCATGAAAATATCGGTACTTTTACTTATTTTTAATGTTATTTGGAACCCGGCCATTATGTCGCTACAAAGGTAGAAATAAAGAGTTTCTATTATGATTTGTATAAGGTTTAAGAATCTTCGGTAAACAATGGCTTTAGGTAAATAAAAAAATAACTAGGCAGTAAAGAGGTTCTGAATCTTAGTTTAATTTGTAGGTATGTACTACATAGTGGCATAAAATATTTTTTAGGCGAAGTCAGGCCAGATTCTGAAAGACTTTTTTTATAAGTACTATTTGGTTTTGTATACGTACCCCATGATAGCGCATCCGTGACCGCAATGGAAACACTTTCCCGACAAGAAATGCTGGTATGACGGGCACTGATGACCTGAAATATCTCAAAAACTTAGAAATAGTCTTACGGTGTTGTTTATAAAATCAAGATTCGTCAAAACACTCCATAAACGCCGTATCAATAGCCTGTGATAGGTACTTTACAAGGGAAGGTCTATTTATTACAGGTGTGCATGTAAGTACCCACTTCCTTACAGGGCAAATCCGTTTGTTATTGTTTTATTGTTATTTGCATAGACTGAAAGCATGCTTTGCCTGTCAATTGAAATATCTTTGTGTGTTGTGGCAATTTAATAAATGATTATCTTATCTTATACTGCATTTATGGAGTGTTTTAATGGAATCGTGTTTTTTATAAATAACACCGATAGAGTTTCATGAAACAGCTTAAGAAGCTTGCTTTTACCGATGTAAGGACATTTTCCATTGATCGACTCTGTGAATAGCTTGATTGCTCTAACGTGATTGCAAGCCACGAGGACTCTGGACGCCTCTTCCAATCCTTGCTTCACTAGAGTGAGTGGAACCAGCGGCCCTTCAGTCAGGTCGCAGCCGGGTTGTTCCTTCCCATTGTTTGGGTAAAAGTCCAGGTGCCCAACAGGCTGGGACATCCCGTATCCTGCCATAAACACAAAATCTGTCGCACGCGTGAAATAAACACGTCGATTAATTATTTGATAATTGGCCAAATAAAAATAATCTATATACAGGGTATTGAATTACTAGCCCGACCCGAAAGCTACGCGCACTGGACACCAAAACAAATTACTTTTGATTTAATTTATTTCCCAGAAAAATCAATAAAATGTAGCTGCTGTAGCAACATTTATGGAAATAAAAATAAAATAGCGTTTTATGGCACGGAGCGTAAGTAACCAGCGCTAAGCAACTTATAGACCCACAATGTTTTGAATACATTTTGTGTAGAAATTTCAGACGTTTTCTAAAAGAAAGCTTGAAAATTTCAATTTCTCGGTTTGTTCGGATATACATATACCTACCAATTTAATTTCTGCAAAGATAGGCAAAATAAAAGTGTCACTTTAAACCTCAATATCTTGTAACCTAGGCATAAATATTTTAAACAAATGTTCGTGACGACGCAGAGACGTGGGTTTCGAGAAGGGCGTTGGTAAATTAACACCCTATAAAAATTAATGACAGATAGATTAGCAACGAAGCTCAATATTTACATAGAATAAGAGAGTAAATAAATATACAAATAGAGTTAGTGAATTAAAGACGCAGCGACGAAAAGCGGGTTTAATGTTCGCACATTCCAGCATTGAGATGTTTCAGCACAATGGATTATACACCGCTTTTTATTAAGAAGCGAATATAACGAACGTGGTCATTGTTACGTAGGAACAACAATGAAAACGGTTACGTGTGAGGCATTACCTAAAAGGAAAATGCTTTTTCCGTCAGTGTGTATGACGTCGACGAACTGCGCATCAGAAGGGTCAAGGCGTACGTTTGTTGGCATCCCTTGGAAGTAAGGCTCGGCGGGGTCGAGCCCTGTGATCCGTCCTAAGCCCTACGAAATACAGAACTAGATCAAAGATAATTGGGTAGTTGAATTCAACCCCGAAGCTTGTTCAAGTTAATCTCTTCGATTGGTAAAACTTGAAAATTATTTTTGCAATAACACAACGAAATTCAAAAGTTAGCTAATTCTTCACCAGAAATCTTGGTAGAGTCCACCGAGTGTGAACGTTCCGTTCTCCTACCTGTAAACATTGAGACTGGTGTTTTACTAAAATTCAAAGTCTACTAGTGGAAAAAGTTGTAACATCTATGGATTTTCAGTTTTTTCCAATCGATACATACTTAAAAGCATTTTTTAAGCGAAACTCACTTGAATTCTCTCTCCGGCATAGCCAGCTGTGTGGGCACCCAACGAGTGCCCTATGATGTGCACATCGAGCGGATTCAGCCCGTGGTCTTTCTGTGGATGGAAATTAAAATCATCTGATCATCAGAGTAACATCAATAAAATGTCACATTTTCGGTTATGCCATGTACATCGAATTGTCATAGTAAAACATGAATTGTAGTTCTATGAAATGGGGCCCTGGGTTTGTCACAATCCTGACGAACGTCTTTAGCTTTATCAACATTCATTAGTTTCGGGTACTATTTTTTTTAATGACGTTTGTATTTGATATGAAATGGGGTTTCGTTCGTTCTAGCACAACTTTTGACCTTGAGAAATATTCGCCGGGTCACCACGTTAAGAAGTAGCAATGTGCTTAGTTAATTGACGATTTAAATGTTACTTTTGGTAGTCACAAACCCTTCCAGGATACAGGCGTGAGTTTAATATTATTATTTTTTAATCAGGATAGGTTGACACTTGATATCGGTCACGTCTGATGGTAAACGAAGACGGGGTCAAAGATGTTACGTGCCGGTTATCTAGTTTTAAAGACACCCAAGTTATATGTTTCTGGAAAAACAGACGACGGCAATGCGTTTCACATCTTTGTCATTGTTAGATAAAAGAATTCGCGAATAGCTTGGTGCGAATTCGTGGAATTTTCACGACAAATGCGTGCATATGAGCTAGCCATCTGGTTGTCCGATGGAAAAAAGGGGGTCCCCATCCCATCGTATAACTTCATGTAGTCCCTGTGCACACTCTCCAAACTACATCTTGTAAAAGACGGAAAAAAAGAGACCTTACGACGGTGCTCCAGAGGCCGTAATATTGCCTTTGTTAGTTCCTCACCTCCAATTAGCTTGATAGCTCGGCGCTCAAAGCCACAAGCTAGTACTTGGCTGAACCATCCCAGAGATGGCTGCAGTACTCCATGCATGACCGAACCTGTGCTTGGTATAGGTCCAAAAGCTGCCTTAGCGTGAAGTACAGTCTTACTTTTTTGAGTACCTACCACTAGTTTTTTGGCAGCAATTTTGGCTTTGGACTCGATGGAACTGCCGAAGTTAAGATTGGAGGTAAGGTTCATACCCAAGGGGTTTAAAAGATCAGAGATCTCTATAGATGTTTTCTGGAGAGTCGGAGTGAGGGTGAAGAGAGTTCCTTCAGCAGTAAAGAGACACGTCTGTGTTTCAGTGGCATTGAATTTGACTAGGTTACCCCAAGTAGCTACAGCCTCTACACTCAAGTTTATGCACTCCACCATGGCTTCTCTTCTAGCACAGGTTAGCCTCTGCATTGGACAGATACTTCTCTATGACGGTGCTGTCATCAGCGTATCCAATTGTATTCGGCTGCAGGAGGTTGTTGATATGCATCAGAAATAAGATCACAGAAAGTATCAATCTCTGAGGAACTCTGGCATTAATAGTCATTAGATCCGATAAGCAACCACGGATGACTACTCAGATTAAACGCTCTTTTAAAAAATCGGCGATCAATCTGCACAGGCCGTCGGAGATCCCGTAAGATGGAAACTTGCTTTCCAGACCCTGTCAAAAGCCTTTGAAATATCAAGAGACACGGCAAGGACTTTAATGTTCCTCTCAATGGCCTCGCCCCAGTAGTGTGGCGTACACAAGAAGATCCTCAGTGGATCGATCACGGCGGAAGCCGTATTGTTGATCGCTGACGAGATCGTTGTTGTCAAGGTACGGGAGGAGCCGGTTGTTCAGCACCTTTTCCGTAACCTTGCAGTCAGTTGCAGTGCATTGTAATGTAGAAAAGTTACCCTTAAATTACTCTTCCAGCACCACATAACCCTGACATAGCTCTGCATATATTGCGCTCTAATAGCAAAGTTAAACGATTGTGCGAATGAAAGCTAAGCGGTTCAAAAGTTTGCGCGCGTGCGCAGACTGATAATGACAGACTAATTGCCAATAACCATTATAATATTAAAGCAGTCTTTAGTAAAACGTGTTATTTAAAAACGCAAGATCTGAAAACCGTGTCACCAGTACCGATAAAAAAAACACTTAAAATTAGCAAAGAACAGTGAAGTTTCATGAATTTTGAGCATTTGTTCATTGGTCAGCGAGTGGTAGGTATAGCTACGACAAACGCTAAAACGCTTTATAAAGTGTAAGGCGTTACGTTCAAGTTGTGACATCACAGCCCGATTCGTATGGCGCGTTTTTGTACCACGTGACTAAAATGACTTTTCGACAGGTTATGTCATGAAGAAGAACAGAAATAAGCATGGCCTTTCCAATGACATTCAAATATTTTTTTGTGCAAGTTCCTGTTGTCAGTAGCATAGTAATCGCAAGACGTGCCTAACTAAACAAAATTTTTGCCTCTCGGTATAATACTTGTGTGATGGAGAGTCTTGTGTGATGGAGAGGCAAATTGTGTTACATTTACTTTCAGATAATCTTGTTACCTATATAGATTCTGAACCTCGCAAATCTTGAGGCGACTAGACCATCCACTGCACAGTTTTCTTATAGTCAGCCGTTAGCACACAAACCTGGAGCGTGTTGACGAAATGTGCGACCTCGAGGCCAACGAGGCGCGTGTTGGCAGTGGCCTGCGTGTACAGCGGCAGGCTGCCGCCGGCCCAGTCCACGATCACCACGTTAAAGTCCCCGGCCTTCACTAGCTCGTCCTTCATCTCGCTAACCTTAGGAGCAACACAAAGAACTGACAACCTCAAAAACTTAGTCTTTTTTATAAAAACACGATTAGTTAAAACACTTCAAAAACGCCGATTACAATAGTCTGTGGTGGAGATTTTACAAGAAAAAGATGCAGCCACAGATTAAATACACAGAGTTTTAGATTTGTTTTGGAGAAATCGTGTTTTTATAAATAAGGCCGTTAGTCTTTTTTTATAAAATAGTATTTCTTGAAACACTCCTCAGATGAAGTTTAAATAGTCTATGGTAAAGGGAAAGACGTAACCGCAGATAATTTAAACTGCCTCTGAAGAGTGCTTTAGAGGAACCGTCTTTTATAAATAAGATTTCTTTATTGCAATAATCATGTGTCATTACAGTTCTTATATGTACTTCAAAAGGTACATACAGGGTGTCCTGTAAGGGCACTTCAATATAACTTAACAAATTCCTTAATTGCTAGCTTATAATTGTCTATTACTAGTATTCTTTAAATTATATATATATATATATATATATATATATTTTTTCTATTGTGTACTTTAACATTTATCATTGAAAATTCTTGAAGAGAATAGTAACATTTCTGGCCCAAGTACTTATTGAGAGTTACTTTAAATGAATTATCGTCTTTTATATTTTGTAATAAGACCGTTACTGTGTGATTTAAAATACGAAGAATACGATACTAATTAAAACACTCCTCAAATACAGTTAAAATGGTATTTCCGTATACTCAGCACTATTTAAACGGCATCTGAGGAGTGTTTTAATGAAAAGTATAAACTTAATGGCGATACCACGATACGGTGTGTAATTGAAATCAAATATTTTTTATCTCAACTTAGATTAAATTGTGAAAGAATTATTAGAAAAGAAAATAATTGGAAAAGATAATGTTTGAAACCTTAATTAGGCACGGCTTGTGAAGAGCCTTCATCTGGAATCGGCTGATAGACTTAAAACTCAGCTTGTGTTGGTGAAGCCTATGGTTAATTTATCGATCAGTTTGTAGAGTTTCAGCACAATAATTTTATTATTCCGGTTAAGACGAAGGTTCTATCACGTCTCTGGGTTTGCAATTTGCGTACAACTGATAATTTTATTAACAGTTGTATGTGAACCCAGAAGGTGGTAAATGTCACCTCTCTGGGATTAAACTATCAGCCGTTTAATTTACGTTTGGCCAGTTTGTAGAATTATCACTTTGTTAAAATAATAAGACTTTGTTATGGAATAGAACGGGCTGACTAAGAGTAAAATTGATTAAAGTAGAAACGAGTTTTTCAGGAAAAAAATTTAACATTACAGAATGAATTGCTAGGTATTGAGTTGATCAGAACAATTTTTTCAACAATACAAAAGCGATGACTAGATATTGCTTTACTTACCCAATTAGAGAGTGGCGTGTCGATGAACCCGTGTATGATCATCTTTGTGAGCCTCCTCGGACTGAAGTTTGACTTGACGATGGTCTTATTTAAGTTCACGTTGAGGATCTGGCCGTCCGTTGGATTCTTCTTCGTGTAGAGAATGAACCTAGCGGTGAAGTACGGGTTTTTAAAAAATAACAATCGCGATTAGCCTGAAACTGTTCTGTAGACTAGTATAAAAATCGTTAGTACTTATTTAGTCATAAAGAACAAAATGTAGTCCTACGAAATTCCCTTTTTAAGATGATGTATTGCATTTTCTCACTATGAAAAATTGTTGCTTTCATTTCCATCAGACTCACACAATCAGCCAAGATACCACGAAATAATAATAACTTCCACGGATAAATCACAAACACTAGTCGCAACCTAGAACATACTGTGCTATGGTTTCTGCCTAAGTGGCTACATTGTTAAAAAACATTACAAAGTTTGCGGCGAAGGACTCTTGCGAGGTTTCTAACCTGGTGTTGATAACTACCCTCGGAAGTGGAAACACGTTGAAAGGCCTGTGTATCAGGTGATACCAGCTCCTCGTGATGTTTAGGCACCCAAGGTCGTCGTAACATCGAGTCTCGTTTTCAACTAAAATAAAACGAGAACCATTAAAACGTAACAATGGGACGTAAATATTTTAAGAGCTGTTAATAACATTTTTATCACATCTATTCAAAAAGACCTAGTTTAGTCCTCGTAAACAGGGACTAAAATAGGTCTTTGATCCCTAGGGATGAAAAGTGATTTAAACTTGGACTGTGGATATTTCTAGTAAAAGTTCCAATCACCAAAGAGATCAATCTCGCTCCGCTCTGGATTCAAAGAAACACTCTCGCCCTGGGTAAACAATCTACTATTATGTTGTATTGTAAAATGAAGAGTAAAAGTTAATAAAATTTTTAGTAATCTAGAAAGCTTTCAACACTTATACAAAAGGCAATGAGAAAGTAGAGCTTGTTTTAAACCATATAATTTTAGTCTTCTCTAGACTCTAGTGAATTCAGCAATCTGACACGCAGAGATTTCACGATTTACGTGAGAGACGCAAGAAATAGTAGTAATTAGCGATAGTAGCAATTGTGGACAGACTTTTTGTCTCTGTTAATTTCTTGTACATACAAATTATGGCACTAAATTAAGGTACATAATTTTGATCTGAATTTTTGGAAACTCGAGAGTTATGTCAGAATCGTGGCAAA
Organism: Yponomeuta evonymella; assembly: GCA_963969515.1. Taxonomy (NCBI): domain Eukaryota; kingdom Metazoa; phylum Arthropoda; class Insecta; order Lepidoptera; family Yponomeutidae; genus Yponomeuta; species Yponomeuta evonymella. The sequence continues at coordinate 12,567,543 of OZ018349.1, forward strand.
CCTTGGTCTTTTCCTACATATCCAATCAAAAAGAGAACCAATTCATGCAAATAGCACACGATGTAGCGAATTAAGGTTTTATCATGTTTTTATTTTTACCCTGTTCTCCGCCGACCCCTCTGGAATACTGGCGCGAATTTAAATTTGTGTATGAATAATAAAGGAAATATAAGTCTGCGTGATTATGGATGGCGTAATTAGTAAAGTCTCCTCACAAGGTAGCCAAGGAATGTTGACCTCGATGCGATCTGAGCGCGCCCAGTTGAAGGGATCCAGGATGCCCCCGAACGCCGGCTGCAGTCCCAGCAGGATACACCACAGCATCACGCGCAGGTGCCGGTCTGTCAGGTGGAGCCGGATCATGGTCGACAACCTGGAGCCAAAAGGAAGAAGAGTTAAGCAAATGGAAAAACTTGTGCCAAGGCCGGTATTGCGCATTCGGATTTTTCAGAACCTGAATTTTGAACTTTAGCGCACGAAAGTGCCAATCCGTGGTGGGCAAGCGTGGCAATTAAGCGCATACTCTCTTTCTCTCTCTGAGGGAAGTAGTGAGTTGCTTAGTAGTTTTTAAACGTAGGCAACATGAAATGGTATAGTCATAATATTTGGTACTTACCTACGAGCGAGACACAATAGGTATACATACGTGTTTTAAGCAAAAATTCATTCTCACCGCAGGCTTCTGTTTTGTGAATTTAACTAATTCAACGCTTAAGTATCGGTCTGTAAACACACATACATAAAGTCATATCTGTATCCCGAAAGGATAGACCCGCAGATACCCGGGTTTGCCATTCGAAAAATCTCTTTCGCTTTATCAACATTTTTAAGTCGCTGTATGGACGCACACCGGTTTCGGAAAGTTTTTATCTCGCCTTTCGCTTAAAAATCCCCTATTTAGTCATTTAGCATGTCTGCCTGGGACGTCCTTTACCGGCCCTTTCACCAACACTAACTCTATATATTTCTTTCGTCAATATTTCTTCCTTCATCCTGACATATAGAATGTCCCGACATTCCTTTCTCAATAATTGTATCTTGTGTATTTTAGGGCTAACAAGCAACCCTTATAGTTTTGCCATATCGGTCCATCTGTCTGTCTGTCCGCGGCTTAGCACAGAGACGACAAGTACTAGAAAGCTGAAATTTGGCATAGATATACATATTAATCACGCTGACTAAACGGTAAAACAAAATAATGAAAAAAAATTTTTGGCTACATCCCCTACACCTAAATTAGGGATATAATTACTTTTTTTCACCTACACCATACTGTGGAGTATCATTGTATTGGTCGTTTAGAAATTTTGTGAGTGCATAATAACCATCATTCGATTTAGGGCTTTTAAGCGCGAACTTTTAAGCTGGGCGTCACCCCTTTCCCGGCTAAACGGTTCATTGTAGAAACATCAAAAAAATACTGCAGTAGTATCATAAGCAGCCTATATACGTCCCACTATAGGGCACAGGCCTTCTCTCAGAGAGAGAGTATGGACTTAATCACCACGCGTGCCCACCGCGGATTGGCGATTTCAAGCGCTGAGGTATGTGAATAGCTCAGACACCCAGGTTTCCTCACGATGTTTTCCTTCACAGTTAGCGAGTGGTATTGCTTCTATAACATATAATGAACTTAAAACGAAAACAATCACGGCTAAGAAGGCTTTACAAGTTAACCGCTAACAGGCGACCAACTTATAAAAGGAAAATTTCGTACAAATTCTATTGAATATTACTTTCATGGAGTTGTTAGTACTGTAAAGCAGGTAATAAACTCCTTCTACGGAACCCTACACTGCGCGTGGCCAGTGCACTTAGCCGGTTTTGACAAATCTTAAGGAACAGAGGACGGATACCTTAGTGTTAACTTAGGGACGGATACCTGGTGTTAGGTAACTTAGTGAAATTCTCGATTCAGAAAACGGCGAAAGTCTAAAGAGAATCATAATTTTGCAACGAATTTCTTTTATCCTTTGTGCAACAGGAACAGTTTATCTGTTTAACAGAATAACTGAAACGTTTTTGGGTTGATTGATTGCTTGAGTTAATTTTTGGGAAACTAATAAGCAATTCAAATATGAAAAGAGGCGACATAAATTAAAAGAGTTGGGTTAATGCTTGTCAGTGTTTTAGCTATAACTTTTCATAAATCGTCTTCTTCCTGTGCCTCTCCACTAATGGAGATTAGGCGTCAGCTGCACATATTATTCTTCCCACTTTCTTGCCAAACAGGTCTTCGACGCAGACTAAATCCGTCCATTCCCTGATGTTTCTAAGCCACGAATTCCTTCTACCCCCAACACATCACAAATCATAAGTTAAAATGCTCCTCAAAATTAATTCACTACTATTAATTCATTACTACTACATTTTTTTCAATAAATAATACGTTATTCTTTGTGGGTGGGCCGTCTCCTATCGGAGGTTGGCAACCAATAAAAAAGCAAACCAAGATAGCCTGCACTATTTAAAAGCTCTTAACACCTTTGCGGGCACTCTTTCTCGTCTCCTTCTTATCGTGTCGGCGACAAAGCATTAAAATTTTATTGGTCCGTAACTCGGCCACGCGCACACCAGCTTTCGAGGCCTCTTGCAAATCCTCACGAGTGATGAGGAGAGCTGTCTCATAGTTAGTACTCATTCTCGTAATATGTGTACTCGTAACTTGTAATATTTCTATTACTGTCGGATGCCATGGCATCATCTGTTCGGGAACGTGTCAACAACTATCTTGTTAACATGCACTCATGTCTCTCTCTGTTAATAACATACGTAAATAGTTTGAAAACTTACATAGCGTCTAGAAGGGTAGTAGGCACCTTGATGCTCACATTGGGTGGGTGGACTGACCTCTCAAGGGTACCTCAAGCACCTTCTTCGGACCTTGGGACATATTTATTCAGATTTTTTATAAGTACTGACACGGTGATTAGACGTAGCAGTTATTCGGTTATATTCCGTCAAGCAACTTGATCATACAAAGTCATCTTAGAAGGTGAAACTCATCTGTGGTGAAACGATTAAGTATGTAGGAAAGTAACGAGACTTTCTAGAACAAATAATTCTCCATATAAGCCCGGCAAGTGCATTTTTAGAGTAATTAGGTATACGTACAATATACAACGTATTATGGAAATATGGCAAATTTAGAAAACAGTTTTTAAGTGTCGATATTAAATCACTAGTATTGAAGAAAATTTTAAAATTCTCAAGTTTTATTTTTCAAAAACTTCAAGTTTTAAGATTGTACGAAAAATGTAACATATTAAAATCTCGTTTGTTATCGAACTCCTCATCGGCTTCATCGATTTTAATGTTTTTTTTTGTGTATATTTGGTAGATCTGAGAATAGGTCGTAAGTTAATTAATATGGCAAAACAGCTTTTGCCAGGTCAGCTAGTAATAAAATAAAAAATTGTAGGGAGTTTTGAAGGTTTTCTGGATTTGCATTATTTCCACAACATGTTGCATATAACTTTCTGTTAATTAAGAATGACAGAGAGTTTTATTTATAAAAATACGCTTCCTCTAAAATACTCAAAAGAGGCGGCTTAAATAATCTGTGGTTACGTTTTACCCTTTACCACAGACTATTCAAACTGCCTACGAGGAGTGTTTTAAGAAAGCGTGTTTTTAAAAATAATGCCGTTGTAACGGTTACTATAATAATATTAGGTATTTTAACAGTTATTGTTTATTCGTTTGAAGTTGGCATTCGGTAGTAGCCATCTAGTATTGAATTTATTGCAGACGTATTCTACGTGTGTAAGTAAAGCCGGTAATATATTTTTACTAATTATTGTGTTGAAACAAATGACGGAAACGGATAAATACAGGAAACAGTTTTTTACAATGACCAAAAGAAAATCAATTGGAGTGGAACACCAATAAAATCGTAGTGTCGTATGTGGTGCGTTTAACAGGCGTAGCCACATAGCCGATTAATCTAAGGAACGTAAAAAAAACTTTATTCTTAACCTTGCTTAGAAAGCTAATGACCTTGTTGTTTGTAGTAGAGCCCATTAACCAACAATAGTTCCTTAAATGTCGTTCACTATGTCTACACTTATCATTGACATTCCGTATACAGAGCGAGCGATGCTAACGCTGTGGATATACTAGAACTTTTACATTCGTATAACAACTACCTACTGCGGGTATTTCTATATTTTACAATAGAATAGTCGTTTATTAGCTTTCTTGTTGTACATAAGGTCTTAAATAGGTATTTTAGGAACAAAAAAGAACCCTGGTAAGGCGCTGCTAACTTCAGTTTACAAAAAATTATAACTTAAACTCTTACTTACTACCTAGCCTAATTTAATTTACTTAACGTAGTGCTTACTTATTCTACTTATTATTAATTTTCATAGACTCTATTTGTGATGTGCTTGCCTGGTTATCACAGCACAGGGGATCCTAGTTTGGTCCAGGGCAAGTGATTGCATTGTGTGAAAGTTATTAATATTATAAGCTAGGTCCTGGGTTCAAATCTTGGCATGCATAAATGATTTTGTTTTATAAATGACGTACGTTACAAAAATTGAGTAGCAATACTATTTGCTGACTGAGAAGCAAAAGATTATGAGGAAACCTGAATGTGTGAGGTGTTCAAAATGCTGAGATATCAACAGTTAAAATTACTAAACCGGTGGTGGGCGTTTTCTTACTCTTTCTTACTTTGAGAGCCTTTGGAACTAACAGTCATCAGCAGGTCAACCTTTAAATCTTTGTTGCAAAGTCACCCGTAACGTAACTGAGTAGAGTGCACGCGTGTAAATGTGCTGTCGACTCTACGTAAACAATGTCTTATTGAAATAACGCAAGACCTGATAAACGTTTCTTCAGTATCAGTAAATCAAACCACTTCCAATACATAAGCAATATACATTTTATTTCGTTATTCATAAAAATCGTCAGGATTCAAGATTGTATGGAAATAAAAATAAACAATAACTTCCACACAACGCAGTCACTTGTTCTGGTCTCAAACTAGGATACCTACCCTATGACATAGTAACCAGGCAAGGACATCACGAACATGGAAATACACCCAGACTGAGGCCATTTGTACAGATGAAGTACGGCGTCCTCCAGTGGGACGGATCAGCACATTGATAATTTAAAATTTTTGGTTTTTGGAAATGGTTTATTTAACAGTAATGAAGAAACGTTTTTAAATTTTTGCGATATATGAATAACACCTTGAATATGTGGGCTGCTTGTTAAACAGAGCAAGCGGAGGTGGGCTATATTACTAGGCAACTGGTAAGGGTAGCTAGAAACGTTCTCGTTATCGCTAATGTTAAGGCACAGACCTTCTCTCAGAGAGAGAGAGAGAGAGATATAGAGAGAGAGAGAGAGCGAGAGAGAGAGATATAGAGAGAGAGAGAAAGAGCGAGAGAAGAGAGAGGGAGAGAAGAGAGAGGGAGAGAAGAGAGAGGGAGAGAAGAGAGAGAGAGAGAGAGAGAGCATGGGCTTAATTACCACGCGTGCCCACCGCGGATTGGCACTTTCAAGCCCTGAGGTATGTTAACACCTCAGACACTCAGGTTCCCTCACGATGTTTTCCTTCCCTTATTATTTAATTCTACGTTAAAATAATAGTTCTCTAAAACAAGTACGCCTAATCGCGATAGGTATCCAGCATTTGCCTAAAGCAACCGCCGGCGCCGGCCGCCGCCGGAGGCAGCGAGTTTCCTAGTCAAGCGGCCACGCGGAAGTTGTTATTTCCCTTACATAATGTTCTATATCGGCCACCACGATAATGTGTTCATTATCCCCAGTGCAACCGTTTTTGTAGCAGCTGAGACGTAGACGTGCCAGATTATGTCGGCGAGATATTTCATATTATATCTGCAAGCTAATAGGTAAGTTCTCGCAATGCTGTTTAATGATAGGAACACAGGAACTGATTATATTGATAGAGCTGTTTGTTATGATCGTGTTTTTATCGTGTTAGAACCGAAAGAGATTGCTCTACCTCTTCGTGTGTGTAGCTGTGCTCGCGACTTTCGTTGCATGGAATTTGGATAAAATATCCTCAATCCAGATAACAGGCATGTGCGCTACTACTCTTGACGCTAATTTAGCCAACTTGCGTTACAACTGAGTGCAATTATTTATTTGTTTCTGGACCTGACGAGACGATGCTACCATCTTCGGTCTTCAACTTAGAGAGTCGGCTCCGGCCGATAGACAGATCCCTGGAAAAGACTTTAGAGCCCTTGTTCTTTTTAATAGCCCCTTCAATACAGTGCGTATTGGGGTCCTGGTCTGAGGACCGGTTCCTGAAGAAAGAGTTCATCATAAAGAGGCCTCCTCTCTTCAAGAAGGCAGCCAGTAGATGGCCCCTATCGTTCCTTTGCCCAACTCCAAATTTTCCCACGCCCGGTTCATCATCGCTTCGATTGCCTGGCTTGGCGTTGAAGTCCCCCATCACAACCGCATGAGATAATGATGAGATGATGAGATTTAGAGGTATGTATGGCCTTGGAAATGTCCGCATACATTAACTCCACTTCCTCATCTGGATGTTTCGAGGTCGGAGCGTAAACCTGGATGACCTTCAACGAATACCGTTTGGTAATTCTGAGTATCAGGTACACTACCCTGTTCGAAACACTCGATCTTGATAATGTTGTTGATGAGGGACTTGTGGACGATGAACCCAACACCATCACGAGTTTTGTGGTCGCCTTCTCGGTAGTACAGCAAGTTGCCGGATTTTTGGATTATCGTGTCCTCGCCCTCTCTACGAACTTCTGACAATTCTCTAATATCCTACCGCAACTTGCTGGTTTCTTCTTCCAGCTCCTCCAATTTTGCGTCAGTCCTCAGTGTCCTCGCGTTATATGTTACCTGGTCGAGTCGTCGTTTTAGGTAGTCGGATCTCTGCCGGGGATTCTTCGCACCCCTTGCCCCACCGTTACCATGACCGCTACCGTAGCCAGGAATAGCGGGGCCGCCAGGGACTAGGGGCCTGGGTATTTTAGGTACAATCATGCCTTTTTGCCATAATCGCCACGCTTGGCAGGCGGGTTGGTGATCGCAGTATGCGACATCCACGGAAGGAAATGGAGTGGCGCTATTCTTAATCCCGGCGCCATACGGAGTAGTGAGACGCATTTGGCATCAATCAAACGCTGTAGCATGGAGTCAGTAATTGGCACTAAACCATCAATAGTTTATACTATAAATGAAAATAGCCCTTCCCAGGCCCATCCTAATAATAAATTTATGACCGGCAGTTAAAAAAACACTTTCATATGACTAAATAAATAAAAAAGTGAATAATCATCACCCATTTCTCTAGCCATATAGCTATTCATAAGATATTGACAGTACGCACATCAACGCCGATGAATGAAATACCGCACGTGCAAAAAACTTTTCACACTGCTGTTTATTTTACGATGTTGTCACAAAATGGGGTAAGATATGGCCGTTGTTTGCAGAAGTCTTCATTGTTGAGGCTATAAAAGATAGCTTTCTCCCATGTGCCTTTAGCACCTAGTGTTTTTATTTGCACAGAATTTCTCAACGTGTGCATGTCGTTGAACTCCAAAGTCAAGGAAACATTCTTGCATTCCACAAACAGACCAATTCACTTCAATGTATTTTAATTCGTGTAGCTTTTCCCTGGTTGCAAACAATTTTCCGAAATATTTAGACTGATAAAAGCGGCTGATATTTCTTGAATTGATCAAATGGATTATGATGATGAATGATTTCATTAATGACCCAGAAGGAGCAAAACCATTCATCATCATCATCAGCCATTTAATGTCCACTGCAGGACATAAACCTCCTTCGTGGTTTTCATAACCATGAGGGGTTTTGCCACAATCGCCACGCTTGGCAGGCGGGTTGGCGATCGCAGTATGCGGTTGGAATCTCAGGAAGACGCTCCTGCCTGATTTCCTTAGTCGCCTTCTACGGAAGGAAATGGAGTGACGCTATTCTTAATCCGGCGCCACACGGATTGGGGCAAAACCATTGAATAACATTAATTCCTTTCCGTATTTTACAAACGATTTCTATTCACATTTTGTTTACATATAGAGAAAAATTAAATATGGACGTTCAATTCTGTTTTCCCGATTCCGTGCTTATTCAAAGAGTACTAATGGGACACTAGCTGTTACTAAGCCTGCGGCGCGGCCTGTCTGTCAGTCTATTACGAGGCTTTATCTACTTGACGTGTTCCTATAGGATATGTCATCTGTCTATCTATCCAGCCCATGAAAAGAGCCCACTGGTGGGGGTAAGCCTCTACACTGTCATGCCAATCTTGTCCATTACTTTCTGACACCGTGGGGTAATAATGTGATGTCATGGACCCATCGGATCGCTGGTCTGCCTACCGATATAACCAACCTCGGCCACCGCATTCTGACTGCCTTAGTGCAACGACTGTCCTGCCCCGGACCACATGTTATGCTGTGGAGAAGGCCATGCTAGGCATTTCACTTATCGCTCGTGTCCGTAAAATCGTAATTAGGCAAAAGATCAAAGCCTATATTGAATAACGAAGTTAAAGTGTCAAGTCATGGCAAATCGGACAAATGTGAGTAGGCCTCGCGTCTGGAGGGTTCCGAACATATTATTACGATCTTATGCAGTGGTAAATACATATATTCCAACTAGTAAGGCTGTCCCTGGTCTCTGCCTACCCTTCTGGGATACACGCGTGAGTTTATGTATGTATGTATGGTAAGGTTTTTTTTTTAGTGATGGCTTTCCTAAGGATTCTGCCAACTATGGTAAGGTTGTAATACCAAAGAAAAAATTGTGACATAGTATTATAGGTTATCGGATTTTTTCTTTTACTTGTGCTACGAGTCTTTTTTCTTACCTTTCTCAATTTGAGGTCAACAAGAAATAAGGTTTCAAAATATTTGTAATAAATACCCTATCTTAGATTGCGTTTACTTTAAGTCCGCCATATTGTACAATTTATTTTAAGGGCAACAAAGGTATAAACAACTTACAAGATTAATTTATTTTCACTTCGAAGGGTACGTTGACGGTCGCGGCGCTTAAATTGCATGACTTTAAGTATAGCTCTTTGAGCTCTTTCAAGTTGCATAATGATGGTTTGACAGGCTCCACCCCAGACTGGAATACAGTAGTTTATAATAGATTCTGCCAGACTTCGGTAAACAAGGATAGAGGTTTCGCGATCGACAGAATGTCTTAGCTCCTTAAAGATGTATATCAACCGCCTGAGACGGCTCCACACAACCTCAATGTGGGCCCTCCAGGTCAGTCTCTCATCTATATAGACACCGAGATATTTAACTTTAGAGACCAAACTAATGGGAGGGCAGTCACATTTTTTTGAGTCAAGTGCACAGACATGTGCTTTTACTAAGCCGGTATTTAGCTTTAGGGTCCTGGTGTTTGGTAAGGCAAAATGAATGATACTCGTTTTATCAACGTTGAGGGTTAACAGATTAGAAGAGAGCCATTCCTTGATCACGCGTAGGCAAAATTCGGCGCTCCTTATCGCTTTATCCCAGGACTCATCGTAAATAAGCAGCGCCGTGTCATCCGCATACGCAAATATTTCGCAATTCGCGATACGGAGACGACACAGCTCGTCTAGGTAGACTGAAAAGAGCGTATCACTGAATGTGTTAGTGACGATGATTTTTATTTATGTAATTTCAAAAATGCCCTCTTTAATCTAAACTTTTCGCTTGCGCATACAAATCCGTGCGCTCGCAGAACCCAGCCTTGACCCATTCCACAGAAAAACGGTCTTAACAGGCAGGACGGAGGGACGGTCAACAAAGTGATCCTATAAGCGTTCTGTGATTTATTATTGAGGTACTACAATACAATAATACAAGGGTTTCATATTATTGGGTTTGATTTAGATTGGCTCAAACGGCACTCTAACTAAAGTGCATCGATGAATATTGCTAAACTACACTGCAGGTATCAAGCAGGTATTTGCTTAGAGCAGGTACCGCAGATTGCAGCTCCCTATTGTTCGTGTCAAGAATCCTAATGTAAACTGATGAAATGGTTTCACAACGCGCCTGTGGACTTCTAGAAGCATCTTCCACCTTGACCCGCGACTAAAGATGAATATTATTATAACTAATCGACGTTTCAATACAAACCGTTGCTTCACTGGTTTTTTAGGCCTTGAATCGTGACGATTCTATCCTAATTGCCTTTTTTTTAACTTATACCGTCGGCGTCGCTAGATTTCGTGCAGATATGCCCATAGAATTCAAATCAGATAATCGTCACGATAACTGCATTTGTTGATTGTACCCATTAGATACTTCCACATTTATGGCTCGAGGAAGAACCAGATATGATAAATCTCCTAATAGCTTTCTAACGTCATGACTCGTCGTAGCCTGTAGAGAGGACGGCGTAGTCAGCGATCCCTATCAGGACAGCATGACGTCCTTTCACAACAAACGAAATTAAGACTTTCACTAATGAGATTCAACAAGCCGATAAAGATAAAAACGAAACTAGCGCTACTTAGCGTTTACGCGATAATCATGAGCCGGAAGATAACATGAACTAATCAATCGGATGGGACAAAAAGTGAGGCAAACGCCGGTGAAAAAAGAAATAAACAAACTCACTCGGTCAGTGCGGAAGTAGCGCACGGCCGCAGTGGTGACGTAACAAAGCGCGTTAACCCGCAAACCCTGATATAATACAGAGAACAACGCACGTCATGTAACTGATGAGCTCACAAATCGCCTAGTAATTTATCGCACAGACTATTGGTTACAGGTAATCACGGGTTAGGTTTGTAGTGCATTGATCCTCGACCTATACCATACATTGGTTCAAATACGATGCCTATGTCAATAGCGATAAGAGTTAAGAGGGTGTGCTGTGTGTGCGCATTCGGGTCGTGGGCGCAGTTTGCCTATTGTTTCGTAAGAATGCGTCCGCGGCCTTTACGTAACTGGCGTCAAAGTACATTTACGTTTTCAAAGTACGCTGACGGTGGCACTGCAACCCCAACCCAGTTTAATGATCAAGCGGGTAAATTCAGCCGAAAAAAGCGCTAATCTCATGTGGACAAAATTAATTATCTGTGTTTGCTACAGTCTCCATATAAAGGTCGACAGTGCATCAACCTTTGCATTTCAGCTGGAAAGTCGCCCGTAACGTAAATTTGTAGAGTGCATGGATGTAAGGTCTTGATGTACGAGAGATAATTTTTTACCGATATACGTAATAAGTTACCGAATGCAGTTTATTACGCCCATATGAAGGCCAATCAAACTGTTGATAAATAATCTATGCCGCGGAATCCAAAGTGTAAAGAGGTCAAGTGAAATGATTTAAATAAAAAAACAAGTGACCTTAACTACATGCTTATCTTACCGGAATTGGCTGGCAATTTAGACATGATCATTCAACAATTATGGTTAAGGACATCTTTACGGATTAAAGTTAAAAAAAAAACTAACGACCTTTGAAATTATGCTTCATTAAATGAAATAATTAAACAACTATTATTCCTACAAGGTAATGCAATAAAAACGTCGTCGACACAATAACTAATCCTTTTCATCAAATTCCATATTTTATAGTTCAAGCCAATTTTAAAGTACGGGCGTAATTTAATGTACATAACTTGGTTGGTCGATGCTATACTGATGATAGACATGTTAGCGGCTAAAAACCAAATTTAATTTATAATAATAAATGCAACCTTATTCAAATTTAAATTAACAAAAATATATCCATCATAAAAAAAATAGTTACTTGATGAACATCAAAGCTGTTAGTTAGTTATACATATAAGTACAAGTCTCACTGTAGGGCATAACCCTTCTCTCAGAGAGAGACTATGGGGTTAATCACCATCCGTGCCCACCACGAATTAGCGCGCGCTAATACGCCAACTCAAGCGCTGAAATATGTGAACAGCTCAGGCACTCAGATTTCCTCACGATGTTTTCCTTCACAGTTGGCGAGTGGTATTGCTACTTCAAGATCACAAATATACGTAACTGAACACAAAGTCGTTGGTACATGCCGAGGTTCGAACCCAGGACATCTTGAATGTAAAGCAAGCGTCCTACAGACTGCGCTGCACTAATTTAAGACTAAAGACTATTTAAGAATCCTATTAATATTATAAATGTGAAAGTTTGTGAAGAGGTTTGTTACTCAATCACGCAATTGAACTGATTTAGATGAAATTTGGTATGAAGATAGTTTGAGTCCCGGGGGTGGACATAGGAAACTTTTCATCCCGGAAATTACTCATTCCATGCGGACAAATAGATAGTTCTGAATTTTAGCTACCTACGCTTAAAACAATTTGTTTAAAAAGCATGTACCCGTTGGCTGGTGGCCAAGAATGCGATACAGCTATTGCTTAATGCGTACCACACCTCAACTTCGTTATCTAATACACCGTTTTAGCGATACAAGTCTATCTTTCTATGTTTTGTTCTGCAATTGGGTAAGTTTTTTGTAATTTTTGTGCACTAGGTACCTAACAGAGCAGTGAACTGTCGATCTCCCCGCGACCTTGTTGCCAGTTGAACTAATTTTGATTTCGCATGGACTCATCTCGGGTTACATTGATGGGGGACGCGGGATGTGACGTAGAGTTTGGACTTTATAAATCCTAAAAATATATATCTGACACGTAACACGTGTCCATCGCAAACTGAATCCCAGTTTGAGCAAATTTTTGTTTAAGTTATCTGTCGGGCATTTCATTATATTAAGGTAACCGCGTATTCTGGTAGGGTAAGCGCAGACCAGAGTCTCCCTTTTGCTACGATCCTAAAAAAATCACTTTCGCTTCATCACATTCATTGGTCACTGTATGCGCGCACGCCGGTTTCTGTGGGGTGTCATACCTCCCTTTTACCTCATTAGGGTGTGAGATTGTATTCCTCACAGTCATTTAGTTGTTTATCTCGCAATCACGGCTGTTGCTTTCTACTTCGATATAAAGGACTGATACTGATGAAATTTAGATGAAATTTGGCAAACAGAAATATAAACATAGATTTTTTTTATCCAAATCAAAAGCAAAAGAAGACGTCTAGTTCCAAACACATACTATTAGATACGAAACAAAGATTAGTTTTTTAGAGTATTGTGCACTTATATCCATACTTTTGATTTGCCACTTTAAGCTAATTAATATTGTACTGCATTTTTGTAAACATTTCATGTTTGTGTTTTTCCTGGTACAATAAAGAATATTCTTATCTTATCTTAATATATTTAAGACGAAACGTATATTTATATAAATATAATACCACTACAATATACGTTCGCTCTGGGGCATATCTGAGCCAAAGGATTTCCCTCGCTGTGCAGCGCGGCAATGCGGCCAGTATCATGGGGACTTTTGGGCCGGACGTGGCTCGGGGCGATTTATTTGGTTAGGTTATATTATTTATTATTATTTATTTTCAATAGTGTTTTGACATTGTATTATTTCTTTTTTATTTTACCATTTTGACTGACGAAACCTGCGGGTGTATTTTATATCGATTGTTATTATTTCTTTACGTTTGTATTTCAATGTGTATAGTCTTTTTATGTGTGTTTTTTTTGTTGTAAGTCTGAGTTAAGATTGTTTTGTGTGTTTAATAAATAAAACAAACTAATATATAACTTCCAACATAACACAATCTGATTTTTGTTACCAATCTGGTAATCTAGTCCCGAACTAAGATAATCTGTGCTATGGTAATCAGGCAAGGTTATCACAAACATGGAAATACAATCGGAGTTTTAGATTACGGAGTATTAATAATACGTGTTAAAATCAATCTAAAGTTACAGCGGCTAACATGGAAGTGACAAAATTTTGATTATAATAAATTAATACTTAATGTTATCAGTTGAGTTATCAATAAAACTATATCTATTGGTTTAATATACTACTTTAATTACGTAATCACGCAATTTATGAAATAGTTTTTTCGTCCACTTTTTCTCCAAAACGATCTAGATCTTGAAATGGACACCTATGTTTAACGTGTAACGTTTATTAAGGCGCGATTTATGCGCTACTTTAAATAAAAACATTTTGACTTTGTTTTAAAAACTATTAAATAATAATAATAACTTCCATGCAACACCATCTCTTCTTCAGGTATCAAATTAGGATACCCTGCGCTATGACAACCAGGCAAGGACATGACAAACATGAAAATACACCCAAACTGAGGCCATTTGTACAAATCAAGTACGGCGACCTCCAGTGGGAATCGAACCCACGACCTCTGTTTTGGTAGTTAAGCGTGTTAACCGCTAGACCATTAAAACAGTCGTCATGTTTTTATTACTCGTTTACATCAAGCAACACGTAACGATTCGTATCAAATTGTATGATGCTCAGCGATCTTGAAGCTTCGGATCAAGTACGGAAACATTGGATTTTTTCGCAATAATTTTCTGTACATTTCGTGTCATAGACATAGTAAGTAAGGCCAGTCTACGGAATAATATCTCTTTAAATTACTTTAGATAATACCGAATAATTTTTTTGTAAGTGTCGCAACAACGAGAGGGTAATAATTTCAATATAAAATAACATTTAGTTACATAGGAACATTTATTACTTAATACAAAAAAGTTATTACATAATCACACACTAAAAAAAGTATTAAAATTAAATACATTCACAAAAAGCTTCGCTCATAATAAAATAGATAACTTAATACAAATCATACTCAAAATAAAATATGCACAATTATAACACTAAGAAAATAAGCCGCCCCGGGACACATCCGACGCAAAGGTACCTACTACGCTGGCAGCGTTACCTCGCTACACAGCAAGGGAGATTCTCTGCATAAGATAGGCCCCAGAGCGGTAGTCATAGCCACGGTCTCTCAAGCGGCGACATATCTCCTTAATAAAGGCCTTCCCCTGTACTCCCCAAACACCAGTGGTTTCGATCGCGAGAGGCACAAAAATGTACCGGCCCAACAGCGCCGAATAAATTCACTCTACAGATAAACTGAAAACTACCAACAGTTTCACAATGACGGGACGGTTAGAAACCGATGCTATTTCCTAACGATATGCACACAAGCGGCGCAAGCGCAGCGCGGTACAAAAGAGTTCAACGCGGGTGTTTCGTACAAGAAGTTCGTTCATGCATGGTCGGATGCAGCGTGCATTGCATTCTAGAATCTTCGATAAACTTACTGAGGAAGAGGCAAATGCGGCACGTATTCACTAGTTAATGAGTAAAATTTTTTCATTGACTTTTTATCGGAATATTCACATTACATTACATAAACTCACGCCTGTATCCGGGAGGGGTAGGCAGAGACCAGGGTTTGCCACTTGCTGAGATCCTGACAATAGTAGATTGTTTACTCAGGAGCAAACAACTATTTTTAAGGCGAGAGTGTTTCTTTGAATCCAGAGCGGAGCGAGTGATTCAAAGTAAACCACTCGAGCTTAAGATTTGGGTTTGGAATGACAGAGAGGTTAAGAATATTAACGACCTATGGTCCGCGACTTCGTTCGCGTGGAAATTTTGATGTGCGTTTCCCCTCGACAAAAAGTATGCACCTTATGCCTATGGGCTATTCCAGACTATAATCTGCGAGTATCTCTGTGTAAAATTTTATATAAATCTGTTCAGCCGTTTTGACGTGATTCAGTAACAAACATTCATCCATCCATACTTTCACATTTATAATAGTAGTGAGATTGTGTACACTAGAGAACGAAAATGGCGGTATTATTGCCAATCCGAATTTCTCAATTTAACTTGTTCATTTTAGTCAATCCGATTCCGGATAAATGAACAATGAACATAATTATTTATATGGAGAAAAAGGCCAAATGCAAATCAAGTATTTTTTTGTCATGCAAGTATTGTGTGATCCACGAGAGGTGTATGCAACTGTGGAGACACATCGCTTTCAATATGCACCTGCCCCTGCCACTATCACTTTTATCGCACAAGAAAATAAACGAAAAACACGGTCTTTGTTAGGGTTCCGTACCCAGAGGGTGCCAATGGGTATTGTCCTAAATATTCAAAATAGTTACATAACATGACACGGCATTTTAAAGGTAAATAAAGGTAAGCTCAGTAAATATAATGCTACAATGATAATTTAATAATATTCACTGATTTCTTTTATTTTTGTAAATAAGTGTATTACTTTAATTCGACCTACTAACGATCGCTTTAATCGTAAATGAAAGAAGGTTTAATAGTTTTGTACAAAAATACTAAGATCAAACCAAGATCAGACAAAAAAATAGAATAAAAACAGAACACTAGGAACGTGATTTTATACAGTTTTTTTTTTCTTTTGTAAAACCTGGAGTTTAACAACAATATCATGAGCCGGCAAAGTGTTCGTCGGACTAATTACGCTAAGAATCTTGAAGACATATATAAACCACGCCTGTATCCTAGAGGGGTAAGTAGAGCAAGGTTTGCCTTATACTTTACATCTTGCCCTTCGACAACACAACCCCTATTTGGTCGAAATACGTCCTTGGAAGTCCCTTACCGACCCTTCCACCCACATCCATTCGATATATTTTTTTTCCATCCTCACCATAAAATATGCCTAAATCGCAACATGCCACTTATAAGACTAATACAACTCATTTTTGATAAATACTAACGGTCATATTCATAATTAGTTGATTTTACTAAAAGACTCTTAAGACGGAGTTAAAGCCGGTTTATGGGAGGAGTACCTGCTATAAACCGGATTTAACGTCTATAAATAAGACGGGTAATGTCACACATAAAAAAAGCGTTGGTAGCCTAGTGGGTAGAACATTGGACTCGGAAGCGGAAGACCCAGGTTCGATTCCCAGTGCGGGCATGTACCTATGACTTTGTTTTCTAAGTTATGTACATTTGTGAAATTATAGTAGCAATACCACTCGCTAACGGTGAAGGAAAACATCGTGAGGAAACCTGAATGTCTGAGCTATTTCATACCTCAGCGCTTGAAATCGCCAATCCGCGGTGGGCACGCGTGGTGATTAAGCCCATACTCTCTCTGAGAGAAGGCCTGTGCCCTACAGTAGGACGTATATAGTCGTGCACGCGCCTTTACAATTTTATAATTATGTAAAAATACAATTAATTTGACAAAATACTAATATTGGTATTATCGAATGAATATATATTATTTTGGTATGCGTTATAATTTTAAATTGATTGAATTTTTTTTCCAATATATAAACTTTAATTATGTATTTTACAATAAAGTACGTATTTGCTATGCCGTTATTGGCAAAATTATACAGTGCAATATTAACACAAAACATAAAATAACGTAAACTCACGCCTGTATTCCAGAGGGATAGCCAGAGACCAGGGACTGCTACTTGCCACGAGCAATATTATCTCTAAGTAACATCTGAAATTACTGTAATTTATGGTAATAAAAAATTGAATTGTAAGTTTGATGATCGGATCGATGAATCCGATCTACAGATCTTGACCAAATATATACCGGACCACTTCTGAGGTACTTCTTGAGGTAATATCGGCGAATTGAGAATCACCTCTTTTTTGTAGTCGGTTAAAAAGTAGTAAAATTATCAATAACCTGCTTGGTTTTTGAAAATAACAGATTTCCTAATGTTATTTTGTGAAATAAAATGTTCTCTCACGATCTGGACAGAGTTCACATCATTAAAAAGTTACGTAACCTCTATAGCGAGACTTCCTTTTCGCGTGTCATTTGTTCCGAGTTTTAATTATAAGCCGAGTCTAAACTATGCGGAACCAACGTAATTAATTATATGTGTAGCACTACATTTTTCCTGTGACTTCGTCCGCATGGACAAGAGAAAACTTAGAGATAAAACCTCCGACTGGACTCTTAGGATCTTATCCTAAGAATAAAGGAGAGTATTTTTTTTAGATTTTCCTTTTTTGTGTAAATTGAAATGTTCTTTTTTTTAGAGTTCCGTACCCGAAGGGTGCCAAACGGGACCCTATTAATTATGTTTTGATAATTTCATAACACATTTTCATGTTTTGATAATTTCAGGATTAGTCAATTGGTACTGAAGTGTGATGCTAATGACCAAGTGTCACTGCATAAATCAAATTCTAAATAGAGATAATACATTTTAAGCAACATTGGGACAACATACTATTTTTTATTATATAGTTTTTGTGAATGTATCAATGAATGCAATGAACAAAATATCAAGGTGATTTTAGTATCGACAGTTGACTAACGACAGCGTTCGTTTACCGGTTTCCGACGCATCGATTATATTATAAACCATCGATAATTAAGGGATAGCTCTCTCTAGAAATGAAAATAACAATGCAAATTAGCAGACATAAGTGGGAAAGCAAACTAGAAATAAATGCCGATGTTTCTACTCTGATTGATACCAACGCACGCGAGGCACGTACAATACAACAAAATAGTACTATGAATAAGAAAAGTGCTTGGATGAATATAAAAATAGACCTGATAAAAACCGACTGACGACGGTGTAGTTTAAGGGCCTCCATGCAGTCTCACTAGCGCCACCAATGGAAAACCATTATATCTCAGTTTACAGATCGTTTTTGCAAGAAGTGTCTGAATAATCTCTGTAGTGATTTTGAGGATCCATAGGTAAACGAGAACCTAGGATCACGGGTCTGGGACTAGATAGCATTTATGCCAAAAGCGGCCGTTTTTGGCGTTAATTCTGTTTAGACCTATGTTTTTTGCCTTATGTTCATGGCCATGGGTCCTAAAAATCACTATTAACATCGATTGATTGATTATTTGACACTTTTTGCAAAAAATATCTGTAAAAGAATTCTCTTTTTTGCATTGCTGTTACTGCATGGATACCTTTAACAATAATTTTCCACGATTTCGCCCTCTTCCGCTATATTCATGATCATCGACTGACGAGTCACGTGTTTGGAACAGCAATGTGTAATGACTATAACTACCTGCTAACTACTTGCTTGTAAAAAGTGTGATCAACAGAGTCATCTTTAAAATGCGTAATTGCTGAAACAAGGCTACTACAATTTATTATTTACACCAACTGTTGAGTTTTTTTGGTGAATTTAAATTTTTAATTAAATTCTTAAGTTTTAGTTTTAGTTTTGTAGATATAAAATTTTTGCTTTGTGGTGGCGGTCATTTCTTAAATAGAATGGACATTATTCTATGTAGGATAACGACTTATCGGAGAAAGCGACATGAGTAGAGCGCGTAGAGGGATAAGGAATTTCAAAGATTGAGTAAGTCTTTCAACAAAAGTTGTTGTAAAACACAAACTTCAATAAAATTACCTAACAGATCTCAGGAATGGCGCATGGTAAAATAAGTGAAACTATGGTGACAGTAAAAAATAAGTTCAGCAAAATACGACTTAAAACGCTTAATTCCCGTATATGCACTTGATTAACTGTAGGCGAATTAGCATAGTCAAGTACTAAGTTGTAAGTAAATAGTCTTGACACAGATTACTCCGTCTACTTAGACAGCAATAGGCAAGCCTTCACTTCACTGGATCCCAGTGGACTGCACGCGTGAATACCGAATAGAACTCTAACCTATACTTCTTCGTTGTGAAAACTCCAGTAAGGAAACCTGATCCGTAGTAAAATTATGCTGATTTTGTCTGCAGTTACTCGATAAATGCGAGGAATTAGAAAATTGAGGTTTTGAACAAATAGGTATAAGATTATTTAAATATCTGAAAATTTGACTGCATGTATGTATCAAAAATAATTAATATTAATCTAGTACAGGAAGAGCGGCGCTTACTGGCACAGGTGTCTTTACACTTAATAGGAAGTCTCTAACTTAACTTCGAAACTTTTTTATTTTTATTTTTTATGGCTAGGAAAAATATATACTGCACGGTAGTTTTACAGTGCAACATCACGAATGTGTGCGATAGACTACAGTTATAAGATTTTTGTCCACGGAAGTTGAAAATTACTTTTATTACGTATCCTACAGTCCTGCTACTTTTTCTCTGAAAATCTTCTCATCACAACACAATGCCGTTACGGGCGGTGTCTGTTTTGTGGTGTAGGTACGATAAAGAATTGAAAAGGGAAAAATGCTTTGCACACGCTCACTCCACATACGTTTGGTACCTACTTATTATCTAACAATTACAACAATGTCCAGAAAAATAAAATCTTCAAAAGCAAACTAAAATGAAATATTCAAAACCAAAGTTTACCGCTGGGATGACACCTAAATCTCCAGCATTTGTCTTAATTTATTATATATATCACAATATCTTTCGTTAATCTGTAGGTTTGTGTATTTATTTATTATTATGTTGTATTTGTATAATATTTCCTCTCTATTATATTTTATATATGTAGGTCTAAATAAGTAATTAGTAAGTTTATTTAATATTCTACGAGTAAGTTGCAATACCTGTTAAGGTTTTCGTCATACCTTAGGTTAGCTGGTAGATAATGCTAAGTAGCATTAAGACCACCTATGTGTCAAACTGTGTGTTTAAATGCAACAAAAGATTTTTAAGGATTAATAATAAAAATAATAATCTGCATTTTTTTCCGACCATAAAGTATTTGCAAAATGTTACTTGTAATCCTAATTATAATGTTTTACTATCGTTTTATGATAGAGCTGAAAATTTCCTTGTTAGGGCTACAAAACGTTAATCCGCGGTGGGCACGCGTGGTGACTAAACCCGATATACGTGTAGATCACTATGTGCTGCAATAAATTCAGATAAATTATCTATCGCATATTAATTATTATGTATTAGCACCATTAGCGGCGCGAAAGAATCCGCTTAAAATAGTAGTATTTCAGACGTAAGACTAGAGTTTTCCCACACATCAGTCTCGCTCGGTTGTCACAGGTGAAATTTGGGTCAGCGCGAGCGCATCGCCGTCGCCGGGACAAAAACTCGTATGTGTAGAGTGCAAGCGCACTGATGAATGGGGTCACAGGTTGTACTCGTGGAGAAAGCTCCTGTGAGGCCTCAACACGAGCTAAGTTATGTAAGCACGATGGGAACGGGTTTCATCCCGGTACAAACACATAACGTTTGAATTGGAAAAGTGAAAATACAGGTCATTCTCGACGGTACCCCAAAGAGTGGGAAGTACCTCTATCACACACTCAATATTTTTATCAATTTGTCCGCTGCGTACACACGTGAGATAACCAATGCAGCAAAGAGTTACTTATTACTATTATTCGATTTACATTGTGTGTCGATTTACGGACCTTCATTCAGTCATTCGTTATTCATTCATTCATTCATTCTTATTTAGTGTTATTAATAAAATGTAGATTGTTGTAATGTTACGTCAAATAGAAACGATTCTGTCCGTGAGCGTCTGTCCGTCATGAAGACTGGCGAAGGCACAGAGCTGTTATTAATTACTGATATAAATTAGTACTCCAACATCATTCATAGACAACTAACTTGTCATGTCAATCAAAAACGTTCGTCCGTATGATTAAAATGAACATTTACCATTCTCAAAGATGCAGTATTACTCTTTTATGACATGATCTTTTTGTATCAGTATGTAAAGCGTGTTGCAGAAAAATCCAGTGAAAATGTAACTTCTAGTCATCAATAAAAATAACGTTCAAGTACTAAGTCAACCAATCAACTCTGAAAAATGCCAAAAAATGTCAGTTGTTCCGTACTAAATTTTGATACCTGCTCTAGCAAATGAAAGAAACAATTTGTATTTTTTTCTCGATTTTAGATTTTGTGTCGTAATACAAAAATGTTACTTATTTGGGCTAATTGACATAAGTTCAGACGTCAGTAATTTTTCGGACTCTTCTAGGCGTAATATAATTTTGTAATAATCCTTATTTTTTATAATGTTCATAAACGACTTAGTTGATCGAATATCGAGCCAGTGTTTATTATATGCTGATGATCTAAAGATTTATGCCGAGGTAAAGAATGATAAAGACTGTTTAGTGCTACAAAACGACCTCCGTCACCTGCTGAACTGGTGTGCAATTAACAAAATGAGCCTCAACGTAAGCAAATGCTTTGTTATCTCGTTTACAAAAAAACGCGTTAATAAAATTTTATACAGCTATACGTTGGATGGCGTCCCCCTGGACCGAAAGACTGTCGCTAAGGACCTCGGTCTACTATTTGATTCAGAACTTTCGTTTCGACAGCATTATGAGCATATAACCAAGAGATCTCGTCAACTACTTGGCTTTTTAATTCGAAATACAACAGGTTTCAAAAAGTCTCGGAGTCTCATTTATCTCTTCCAGACTCTTATAAGAAGTGTGCTTGAATATGGATGCCAAATATGGTCCCCCTTTTATGCCGTTCACATCAATAACATTGACAGTATTCAAAACAAAATGCTAAAAATATTATCGTATCGGCATGGTATGGGACGCACGCTATTAAATTATGAACAACGCCTGAGAAAATTTAACCTTGTTTCCTTAGAAAATCGCAGAAAAATTCTTGATCTCAAACTACTTCACAAGATCCTACATTCTAAGATAGATTCTCCCTTCTTGGTTAGTCTCCTCAACATCAATTGTTATTTTAGAACCCGTAAATACAGACCATTTCACCTGCGCGTGTATAAGAACAACACCTCGTATTACAACCCTATTTCTAGAATGTGTCGTCTATATAACAACCTGTTCGCCGAATTTCCTGGTATTGACATATTTGAACCAAGGCCTTCAAAATTCATCAAAATTATTAGTTTTATAATATCTAACCCGTCTTCGTCCAACGCTTTACCCATTAATTAAATAATTAAAGCTGCTTCAGTTCTAAATTATCTACTTTATGTTCAATTTAGGCTTAATGTTTTAGATTAAGTACTGCATATCCCACTTCCATTTTGGCAAACTTCTATGTTTACATACCTTGGACTACAGTCCAGAACACAAATAGTTTATTTCTAAGTTTATTTTGTATAACAATCGACTGTATTCTGTTTTGTAGACTCAATAAAATAAAATAAAATAAAAATAAATAAGTAACTTTTCCAGTCTATAGCCACGCAAAAGAGCGTCGGCGTGAAAATACGTGGAAACCTATTAAAAGCCTTGCATAATAAAATTAACCCAACGGTGCATACCTGAAACTTTTTATGACTCCTCTTTTTAATCAGTCGTTTAATACCGGTACCTGAAAACAAACGTAGGATTCTGTAAAACTGGAATAATTAAGAAACATACGCGTCGAATTTATAACCTCCTCCTTTTTTGAAGTCGGTTAAAAATAGGCCTGCCAAGGGAACGCCACGCTCTCGTTCCTTTTATTTTATCACTCCATTCGTATAGTTAATGGTTGATCAACTTTATGTGTTTATTGCAAACTAACCCGGAAATCTAGAATTTACAGCGCACTGTCATTGCTCCACATGAAGACGGCAACAATGGAAATAAGTTAATAAACAGATATGTTTTGCAGTAAGAAGATTATTGCCAGTTCAAAAAGCACCGCGCCAAAATACAGGTTCGCCAGACCGTGCAAGTAAAAAGTTCGATCGAGTTTCCGATGTATATACGGGAGAAAGCGATCGCTCCGAACCACTGTCACGTCCACTCCTGTGGATGGATGGATTATGTAAATTGCAAAACAAGATATCCGAATTTTAACTATCTAATTTTATAGCGTTGCATAACGCCTCGCTGTCTTCAGGGTACGTGTAATCATGCTTTAATGGTCATGGGTGGAGCTGGAGTAATGGCCGTTTAAGCAGCAATGACTGGTTTAATGCATGGTTGAGGATGGAAATTTTGATCAAAAGTTTTGTGGGGTTGGTGCAGAGACTTTCCTTCGAAACGAAAGCAACTGAATGATATTTTTAACCGAAGTAATGGGGTGGTATCATAGTTGAAGTTTTGAAGTGTATAAACGGTAATGTCTTACCTAGCCGTGCAGTTACCAACCCCCTACGGTAGGGATGGTATGCAATAGGTAGGGCCCTACCTAATACTAAAGCCAAAACACACTACTATAACTTTACCGAAAAGCAACGAAATGTACAAAAGTTACTGAAATAACTCAGAACCTGAATTAAACCACTTTCAATAAGTAAAAGCTTTTCTCATTTTTTATGCCAATTAACCGCGTCAAGGTTCAAGACTGTATAAAGAACAAAAACATTTTTTTTTCGTAATGATGAAGTGGTTTGTTAACTATTATTATTGGCACTGCAGAAACGGTTTTCGGGGCTTGCACTATTTCAATAACACGTTGTATGTGACGGCTGTATCCTAAGAAACATAAATCTTTGTGCTCACATACGTCCACAACTGCTACTGATACTGCTACAATCTGCCTTAGATCGTTTGATTCTTTAGGTAGGCTTTAAACTACGATATTTTTATAATATCGTTGGCTTTAAATCAATTACCCAAGTGTGTTCCCAAGAGTGAAAAGGAAAGTGAAGTGACCGAGGTTTTTTAATTTCAAGTCGCGTCGTTCTATTTGTAGTACCAATCAATGGGCGCGCGACGAATGGAGGCTGTTGTCAGTTAAATTATACGAGTACGTCTACACCTATCTAAAGCGACGTCGTGGGCGGTGCGGCCATTGTGTCCAGCCTATCGGCCGGCAGTTATAAAACGAATCTTAATTATTTCCTTGCTCTTTTTAGTCCCGTTTAGACTTAAAAGCAAAAAGCGAGCGAGTTTCATGTCGCGCGTGGCGTTCAATGTGCACAGTCGATACATCTGGGGTCTGTTTCATAAAACTACAATTCATAGTTTATCATGACTATTCGATGCATATTGCTGTCGAGTCCTTCTGTTTGTTAATTTGTGTGTTGATCGACTTTGCAATGTACATCGAATTATCATTGTAAGCCATGACTTGTAGTTTTGTGCACAAGCTCCTGACCGAACTTTACATTGATTGTTGTAACGTAAATGCAGCGTGGTCACCAGGGGTTATTTCATAGAGCTACAATTCATGGTTTACTATGATAAATCGATGTACATTGCAAAGTCGATTAACCCACAAATTGACAAGTACACTCTTTAACGGAAATTAAATCATGTCTCATATTTAAAAAAAATGTCTATCTAATACTATACTATATACAGGGCTAGTTTTAAACCTATATATACACACAAATAAACTCACTCTTGTATCACGGAGGGGTAAACATAGGTTAGGGTTTCCTCAAAATCGGCGTACGAGTATGCAGCGAATAATTAATTAATGTTGATGAAGTAAAAGGTTTGCGAGGATTGTGGCGTAATTTTATGGGATGAAACATAAATCTTCTTTAAACAGCGGACAGCAGGTCAACCTTTACATTTTTGTTGCAAAGTCGCCCTTAACGTAACTGAGTAAAGTGCACGTATGTAAAGGTTGATGTGCTGTCGACTGTAAAAACTTTTTCGAGTTTGTGTTAGGATTCTTCTACAAAAAGGCATACAGCTTAAAATGTCCTACCAAAATATCCGCAAGATCACGGTAGTTCGCAACAGTCTTAGAGATTTGTACATGTTGAGTACTAAATGGCGCCTCAGAGCGCTCACAATGCAACATGCAACATATTTATTGTGCACGTAATGTAGCACTGACCTGCTTCAGATTTGGCACAGATAAACGAAAAGTGCCGCTTTGGATGTCAGTCAGTCTTGTGATAAAACTAGGTTAATTTAATATCTTTTGCCTCTCCTGTACCTCCTATGGGTCGACTGGTAAAAATACCACACTGTCAATAAATTTGTCAATAAATAATTAATAATAAATACGCTATTTTCGTGTAATACATTAAGAACGGTTTTAGATTGCAATAGCATTTCGTCCTTATAGCTCTCTTGATCTTAATTTGATCAAATAGCATTACAATTAAGGGCGTTCCTTAAAAAAAATTGCAAAAAATATGCCAGTTTCCGATGCGCTCAAAAGTCTAAGTAAGTTTTATGCTACTTATAACTGATATTGACAAAGCAGTTATTTCTGATATGTTGCGCAAGATTGTGGCGCAATTTGGATCCAATAACTTCGAGAGTAAGGGGCTGATCGTGCAGATAATGAGCCAAAAGTAAACCGACCTAATCTAAGTTTAATTATATCAATTAATGAAAAGAAACAAAAGACGAAGAATAACTTTCAACTTATCCGCTTTTCCAGAAAAATAATACATAGCAGTCCACTAAATAATGTGTTCTTATATATAAAGCTAACTAAACAGCGCAAGCACATTAGTTCACGTGCCCAAAATAAATGCCAGGCACCTCTGCGGCTGTCGTTACTTTCAGTTTGTGCTCGGCTATTATCCTAGACGGACGTCCTGAATTATTTACGAAATTAATAATCGCGGTTAGACCCGTTTAATAATACTATGTATGAGCATCGCGAATGCCTCACTGCTACTGATAAACTGTAAAAATACAAGAAAGGTTTGTTTGTTTGTTACACTTTATTGCACGAAATAGAAAATGTAGCACTTAAAAAACATGATTGTCTTATATTATGAGCAAGGGGGGACTTATTTCTAGAGAAATTTCTTCCAGCCAGCCTTGATGTTTAGAGTATTAAATGAACATAGATACCTATAAAATAAAGTTAAATAAATATAAAATAGTTGGGGGAGGCCTTTGCCCAGCAGTGGGACACAAACGAGGCTACGTAAAAAAAAAAAAAAATTATGAATACCTATTACATATATAAATTGTGCAGGTTGCGACGCATCCTGATAGGAAGCCAATTCAGTTGCCTACGGAAGTCGGATACGTGGTCAAACTTCCTAAGATGCGTCTAATAGCTACAAAATCTTCTTTTACAGATCGTATTTTCAAAAAGTGTCTGTACAATCTCTCACTCGTGATAACAGTGATTTTTAGGAACCACAACCAAGAACCTAGGATCACGAACCTGGGACTAGATAGCATTTATGCCAAACAGTCGTTTTGGTGTTAATATATAAATATGCTATCTATTCCTAGGTTTTTTGACTTAGGTTCAGGCCACGGGTCCTAAAAATCATTATGGACGTGTTTGAGAGATTGCACAGACAATTTTTCAAATTCGATCTGTATAAAAGGACCGGGAGGCTTGGAAAACCATGAGGGAGGCCCATGTTCTGCAGTGGGCGTCAAATGGCTGATGATGATGATAAAAATATATGTTTCTTAGTCCTCGATGGCGCTAGTGTTACTACCTCGAGACTCTTAATTAGGATCTCGGAAGCATCCATGTAGCAAAAATCAGCATAATCTAAAAGGGGTAAGAGGAGGAAGTGAGCAAGTATCACTTTTGTCTTTAGAGGTAAGAAATATTGAAGACGTTTAGGTAATGGAAAGAAAAATGGATGCGCTTGATGATTTCTTTTACTTGACCCTGCCAAGATCCATTTGCACCAATAATGAGCCCAAGATTTTTAATTCTATCTGTGAAGGGGATTGCGATATGATTGTAAATTAACGAGGGTAGCTGCAGCCGAAGGACACAATCCCGTAACCGCTTGCTACCAATAACGATAGCCTGTGATTTCAGCGGGTTGACTAGTAAACCAAAATTGGCCAGTTCCTAATTGTTCATAGCAGCGAAAAGGTCCTTGCACCCAAAGAAGAGGAGACATTTCTTGCCACTTGGTAGTAAAAAATCGGCACGCTTGCTTTCATCTAACTAATATATAAAAATCTCGTGTCACAGTGTTTGTTATCGACCTCCTCCAAAATGGCTTCAGCGAGTTTTATTATTTTTTTTTGTATATATTTGGTAGGTCTGAGAATAGGCTAATTAATATGGCAAATAAACGTTTGCAGAATCAGCGAGTATATTTTATATATCGCGGTGCTTGCTTGATTCTTGTCTCTGATCGTGACCGTAAATGTCTTGGTTAAAATCCTCAGTTTTCGGGCAAACCTATCTGTGTTGAGTATCGGCTTAAGTACTTGTAAGTGGTTATTTTATAGCATTTGAACGCCGATGTCACCTTTGCACAAGCCAGTCTATAGAAATGCTGGCCAGGAGTGGGTCAGTGTAGCGAGTCTTTCTTTTCTCTAGAGAGGAGGTCTCGTTAGGTTACTCCGTATAGTTTCTTTTCCAAATGTAATGTAAAAATTATATCGAAAAGAGTATCACTTACACAGTACTTTCGTTTTTAATTAAATGAAGATAATACTTCCTTAAACGGGATGTGTATGCACAAGCATCAAGAATTCACTTACGTAAGGATGTTATCACTTGCATTTCAATTAGCTCAGGAGTGTTAATAGTATTCCGTTCAATTAATTTCAACGTTACACGAATATAATATTTTAAATTTTACAGTTTGTAAGTGTAAAATCCAATGCAGATATTTTTTAAGCTTTCCTGTAATGTATTCTTTTAGCGCCCTACGCTGCGTTCTATAAATACACTTATGGTTTTAAGGAAAGTAATACTGGTACCCAAAATAGCAACTAGCGTGACGATTGGACCAACTGGTTTACGGACGCGGTCTGTTACCTCTATCAGCGGTTCAAAACGTGCATAATTTGCATACAGAAATGCAGCCGAAACTAGAATAATCTCATGTCCCTCTCGGTTTCGTGGGAGAAAGTTTTGTAACGGTGCTGTTCTTAATAAACACTCATAAAACACAAGTGGAAATAATCTGTCTTAAGGCTGCTGCTCCCGCTGTAATCCCTATCGCTTGCACAGTTTAGTATTTTTTATGTTTTGTAAAAAAATGTGTCAAGTATATTTTTAAAGCCGGGTTTCCTGTTTGTGTTTTTCATGAAAGATTACAAAAAACCAATCCAGTTTTTAATGCGCGACACATTGTTTTTATTTTTCTTCTGAGTGTTCCACGTGACGACGAGGACGATCTCTCAAACTTTTTGCCCAAATGGGAGAGGATGGCCGAAGACAGAGAGGAGTAGAAGGTCATGGCAGAGGCCTTTAAACAGCAGTGGGACACAAGCACGGCTAAAAATTTTTTCTGCTTTTTCTACTTTTTCGCGTCACGGGTTACACCTGGCTTGTGCTGGCTCTGTGCCCAAGCGGATTTTAGTTATTCTTGCCTTGCATAAAAACTTTGGTCTTTGCATCTACGTAATGAGATGATTTATACAGCGTCCAGTGGGACCATCACTCACACTAGATGGGTGAAGGGACTACTCGGACGCTGCAGTGCCTTGCACAATGCTCCTGTAATAACTCGAACCTTAAGTTTCACTTTGAGAATCTAAGATTGACCAATTTTTTGCAGTAAAAGACCGAATTGTTTTAAATAATCGATGATTTCTGACATTTATTAAATGCAATCCTAAATCCTAGGTTCCACCTCAGAAACACAGTAATTTTTTAATAAAGTTTAAATTTGTTTATTTTATGTTGCTGTTAACTTTTTTGTAGGTAACGTACCTGCAGCTAGTGAGTAGATTTAAATATTAGGGGTTAAAGTATGAAATTGCCGTTTTATTGCAATAGGTTCTTTGAATTGACATAGAATCTTCATGGTTTGAGGTTTTCGAATGAAACTTTTTTCAAATAGTTTCTATGATGTTCTTTTTTTAAAAAATGTGAAACATTTGAATATCGACTTTCAATTGTTTTTGTTATTCAATTTAGACAAGCAAGATGGATACTGCGAAAATTCGAGTGATTTTTGAATACGAGTTCCGACGCGGAACTGACGCGGCAGAAACAGCCCGCAATATCAATGCTGCGTTTGGAGAGGGGTCTAGTAATGAACGCACCGTGCGATTTTAGTTTAAACGCTTTCGTGATGGAAATTTCGACTTAAAGAACGAGCCACGAGAAAGACCGCCCACACAGGTGAATAACGATGAATTAAGAGAGATAGTGGAAGCCGACCCTAGTCAAACTACCCAGGAATTAGCGGCATGGTTTAACGTTACCTTACCCACAATATTGACTCACTTGCGTCAAATCAATAAAATAAAAAAATACGAAAAATGGGTGCCTCATAATCACTCGAATTTTTGCAGTATCCATCTTTCTTGTCTAAATTGAATAACAAAAACAATTGATAGTCGATATTCAAATGTTTCACATTTTTTAAAAAAAGAACATCATAGAAACCATTTGAAAAAAGTTTCATTCGAAAACCTCAAACCATGAAGATTCTATGTCAATTCAAAGAACCTATTGCAATAAAACGGCAATTTCATACTTTAACCCCTATTATCTCCTAATCTTCGATAAATATTATACTTACGGTGTTATTTATAAGAAATCTATTAATTAAAACACTCCTCAGAGTTAGTTTAAATAGCCTATAGTAAAGGGAAATACGTAACCACAGATTATTTGAACCGCCTCTCAGTAGCGTTTTAGAGGAATGATGTTTTTATAAATAAGACCATTAAATCTTTCCAAAACCATCACAAACCAAATTTAGCAATCGTCATTGGTAAGACCTAGTATTTGCCAAACTCTAACGGTAAGTCCTAGAATTTACCAGGGATAGCTAATAATTACCACTATAGGACCTTTTACAATAACACGTATCCCTGTGATATTAGGCGCAGCTATCATTATAACAAGGTAGCTAATAATAATTTTGGCAAAACACGGCCTTGGAGTTTACAACACCACATGCATATTCCGCAATGCACTTCGGCGCCTAGACGATTTCTACACTGATGGTATTCCAATTAAATGATATTCATCGCAAATGCAATGATATTAACTAAAGAATTGCAAAATGCAATACCTCCACCTCGGCAGATTTCAAAATGTACAAGTATGAAAGGATGTCTGCTTGCTGGCTGCCGTTGCTTGTGAAAACAAATTTTGCGTTTCTAGACAAACGCATATCCCATCAATAAAAAAAACTCATCAAAGAGCAAGTGAAATGCAGTGAATAAAGAGTGTAATGGCATTGCATGTGGCATCAACTGTGATGCAACAAGGTCGTTATGAGACAATCCTTGTCATAACGGCGGATGGCACAACCAAAACAATACAATGTCCAATAAGCAAGACATAGCGGTGCGGTAACGGGTAGGGTAGTGAATGACGAACCGCCAAAATGAAAAAAGGTTCCTTTGCATTCTCATCACGATCGTCCATGAGTCGCGAAACATGAGAAATGCTAGAACTGACAATAGAGTTCGATATTTGTTTAAGTAAATGTATATTTTTAACAACATGATAGCATTCGGACAATCAATCGGCAGCGGCGGGCAGCGGTCGGCGGATGACGGTGATATTTTAAAAAGGGAGAATAAATAAAATATAATTGACGAATACACACAAGTAAGAATAACGGAACAATAAAAATCATAAAACGGGAGCTATGCGATGCTTGTAAATTGAGTGAAAGCACAATAGTTGAAAACCAATGTGACAGGTAGACAGACAAGTAAGGATTATAAATTAGTGGTCATCATAAAATAACACGTGAGCGCAATATTTATTCACAGTTTTGTCACAGCACATAACGACGGGGATAGCATTCATACAATGAACATCGTCTTTCAACAGACTAATGCGAAACTAAAAACTAAAATCTGAGCATAGAAGGTAATAACTGTACTGTACAAAACGATTAACATGTGACCTAGAAAAACGTAATGCGGGTTTAGTGCGAAAAATATGGAGCAATATCTTTTGAACCAAATCATACATTCAAATTACGTACTGGAACATTAAAAGGATCATTTAAATTTAACCACGAGTATTTATACAGGGTTACCCCGGTAAAAATTTGCAATTCCTGAAAGACGACAATTAGTTTGTTATTTACAAAACTTTAGTTCTATAACTATTAATTTTTTTTGGATTAGGATCTAGGATTTAACGGGTCACCTGCATTGCAGTGTTTGCTAAATACTAATGCTTAAAACTAAATATTTACAAAGAACGGTTATACTTTTATTTAGGCTGTGGCATTGGTAGAGTGCATAAAGCGCGAATCTAATAAAATCATGTAAAGCCTTTGTGAATAATATCGATGTATGAAAAAGTCATAGTACAAATATTTTTGTAAAACCCGAAGTCTAGTTGAAGTGTTGCAGGAATTGCAATTTTAAAGATAACACTTTAACTTGCAGTTTTAGACTGTATCCATAGGGGTGTAAACGTCTTTCGTTTGTCAATTCAATAATTTGCGATTCATGGCATTATTCACAAAAAACCGACTAAGTGCGTGTCGGGCCACACGCAGTGTAGGGTTCGGTAGAAACAGGGGTTTTTTATCTGCTTTATAGAACTAACAACTAATTTTCTATCAAATAATTTTCAACGGTTTTTGTACGAAGTTTTCCTTTTATAAGTTGGTCGCCTATTACTCGTTAACTTGTAAAGCCTACTTAGCCGTGATAGCTTTCCTTTTAAGTTCATTATATGTTCTACTGCCCAGAATTATTTAAAATTTCTACAATAAATGGATAAGCCAGGAGAGAGGAGGGCGGACGCCCTACTCTGACAAAAAATTGCGCTTTAAAGCTTAATATTCCGTAAACGGAACCCTGAATTGAAAAATGGTCTTTCTCCACCCACAATATTCTTAAACTACCAATCTAACGATACCGCACACAATGTTGTAGGTGATAAGAAACAAAATTAATAAAATAATTTTGGGGGTACCCAAAAAATTTTTTTTTCAAGATTTTGGTCTACCATTTTGTCGGCGTAATAAATATGTATATCTATGGCAAATTTCAGCTCTCTAGTACTTATCGTCTCTTTGCTAAGCCGCGGGCAGATAGACGGACGGACATGGCTAAACTATAAGGGTTCCTTGTTGACTACGGAACTCTAAAAACTTGCATTACTTTAATAGTGAAAGAAAAAAATACTGCTTTTGAATTTCTAGCTTATTTAAGCCAAGTGAAATTTTTTCCCGTACCTATTTCATAGGACCTAAGGGATAGCAACATCTCATATCTCAACTGGTCTAGCAAAACCGGGGTCTTAGCGATCCCATTAATAAACCCGAGAATGAACAATCCATTTAATGTGATATTGTTATGAGGCGGCCGGTCAAAGCACACGTAGGTAATAGGTACATAAGGGTGAAGTAACTACAGCGCTCAGTATGGCAAGGCCAGCGTGTAATACAAATATTTGTCCAAGTTTCTCAGAACGAATTTAGGAAACCACTTCTTTTCGGTTGTGACAAACTATAGCAAACAAACAGGTATCACCAATACGTTAAGAAATCGCTGTTTGGAAACATAGATTAACTCCTGAACTGCCCTCGCGGAATGGAACGTAATAGATGGCCCTTACTAAGTTGGTTCCGTGTGGCGCCGGATTAAGAATAGCCTCACTCCATTTCCTTCCGTGGATATCGTAGAAGGCGACTAAGGAAATACATTACCAGAAGACCGGCAGCAGCGTCTTCCTGAGATTCCAACCGCTTACTCCAATCGCCAACCCGCCTGCCAAGCGTGGCGATTATGGCAAAACCCTTTATGGTTATGAAAAAGAGGTCTGTGTTCTGCAGTGGGCGTTAAATGGCTGATGACGATGATGAAGTTGGATTCAGATCTGTGATGCGGCAGACGAGTGGTTAAGGTGTTATTTATAAAAACACAATTCCTTAAAACACTTCTCAATTGCAGTTACAAAACCAATTATATTTAAACTGCATAGGAGGAGAGTGTTAGCGGAACTGTATTTTTATAAATAACACCGATACAGTCTTATATAGAATTTAATTATTTCTAAACCGGCACGAAATTTTTTTCACTTGACCTAAATCGGCTCGACATTCGATAGATTAACGTTAATTGAACACGGTAAAATAAAAACTGAATTTGAACGGATATTTACTCGTTTACTTTTTCATTTTAGCAGTTAATGCTTTCAAAAAGACGCCTGTCACCTCAGTCTATCGAGACCACGGCACTTGCAAAAGTACCGAAACGTCGGAAAATTGTAAAACGAAAAAGTATCCGTTCAAATTCAGTTTTTATTATGTCCAGTGCTCGTGTTAACCTTAGAAAATACTGATCACGGCAAAGAAAAGTTTTTTTAATTTATTTATATCTTTATATATTCTTTATCGTAAATCATAAATTTGAAAATTAATTACATACTTGCATTGTTACAAAGGCGAACTTATCTTTAATAGAGATCTCTTCCAGCCAACCTTAGCATAGGGTGTTTAAACTGAGATAACGGGAAGAAGGGAGAAATATTTATAACTACATAAATAAGTAATAATAACATACTTACATATACATAGGTATATACTTATACGTACATTAACTTATTATCTATCACAGGTTAGCAAAATAGTGCTTTTTCTTTTGGTCTTGCGATCGGAGCCAGTAAATTAGAATTAATTTGGTTATTGTGTCACGGACATTTTTTTTTGTCTACGTTATGAGTTTTAACAAGTTACCAAAAATTTGGAAAAATTGTGAAAAGGGCAAAAACTAAGAACACAAATATGTCGTATCTTACGATATTACAAATTCATGATATTTCTTTGTTAATTGTTATCGAATCCTTTCAAAATTAAAATAACATAGATAAAAACATACCTCTCTCTCCATAATACAAGTGATTTGCGTGTTGATTTGAAACTTAACTTCACGTTTTAGTAAAAACAGTTGTGCCGGACGCGGTTTTGAGAAAAACATTATTTGTTTCTTTTATCTCTAACCATTCTGAACGCACCGGAAAATATTGCTATTAATTTGCCAAACGATGCTAAAATTACTAGTTTATTTGGAAGGCTCTATTGGATACGATAACACAATAAAGGACAAAAGTGAAAAATATGAGACTATAGGTAGTATGTCCACCACGGCTTCGCCATTTTAAGAATTGAGACATTTATTAACATAGTAAAATATTAAAAACCTATTTAGAGGTTAAAAATTACACCCACGCCAGAACTGGAACCCGCGACCCCTGGCTAACCGAGCCAGCGCTCTCGTAACTGAGCTAATGGGCAAGTGCAGGCATCGGCATCATTTAAAATTGTCCTCAGCACGGGTTAGTGCAACAAAAATAATATAATAGTAATTCCTTTACAGTCAGCAAGTGATATTATTTTTCATGTCAAATATTTATTAACAATTATATCGGAATAATCATTGCGTTTATTATTAATTCCTTCATTTGATTGTAAAAAATTTTGAAAATAGTTTTTTTTAGTTAGTTTGGTTTGCGTTCCCGTTTGGCCTCCGCTATGATCCACCATTTCTCTCTGTCTTGTCTTGAGCCATCCTCTCCCATCCGGCCAAAAAGGTTGAGATCGTCCGACCATCTCCGCCTTGGCCGAACACGTCTGTGAGATCCGAAAAATAGTAAATAAACAAAATTGTAAGTATATTTGTGAAATTACTTTGTTCCTGAAACAAATGTGTAAACTATTAATGCTACTGATTACTACCAATACTGATGATGAAGAGTAGATTGGCTCTTAAAGACTATGGAAACTGAAATATGATGATCTAGGGTCGTTGGTCTGAAGGGATTGCTCGAGGTAAGATGCAGGCTTTAAGTTAACATGTTTATTTGTTAACCTCCGAATATGAAGTAAACAGCGTAATAATTAAACAAGGTATTCTAAATAAAATAAACTCTACGAATATGTATCACTCAGACACTAGTGTGCGCGTCTAATACATTGACATCGTTTACGTTGATGTCACCATACTTCATCTCCCCCTTAAGACACTTTATAACCGATCAGCATTACAATTAATCTGTACAACCTATAAGCAATCTTCATTGAATGCGATAATTGAGGCTCGATTGGTAAAACAATTTCAGTTTAAAGCAGCAAATAGGCCAAAGTTAAATCGATTTAAAGGCTGACTTAGAAACTTGACCTGTATGGCTGACATGACAAGCTCAGTTTATTTCAAACTTAGACTCAATTTTTGTCTACGCTTACACACTTGCATCTCTTTCCAGTCTAAGTAACTTTAGTTATTTTGTCTCACTTGGAAGTAGACAAATTAAACTCGATTATACACCTGTTACGTTGATGTTACTAAGACTGGTGACGGCATTGTGTAGACATGAACTTACGTCATGGGAAGAGGAACTAAATTTGCAGTCACGAAACGTACTACTGACTTTAACAGTAAGACACATCCATCCAAGACAATGCGGGCTTTTTAACATACACTGTAATTTTAACCGTCACGCTTGTTCCAAATATTAAATTAATAAAGCAATTTAATTGTGAGCAGCGGCTACGTAACGGAATCTGTTAATTTTGGCAAAGTTCCGGCCATTAGCGGTCATTGACTAAGTAGTACGATTTCATCTGAGAGTCAATGGACTTTCGGGTGAATAGAACCAATAAACGTTTAATTATGAAAAAGCCTTCTCCATAAATGTTTGCAAAACGGCAGTGGAAAGCAAGTAGTAGATAGTGGTCAAGTAGTAGAGATTTCTGATAAATAGATTCTATAAATTTCTAATTATATACCAGCTTTAGCATTTGCAAACAAAATTGTTTAAGAATAACTTGAAATGGTAAAAAATAAACATAAAGCACTAGATGACCCCGTGAACTTCGTATCACCGACGTCAACCGTTTTTTTTCTTCTCACCGTTTAAACCTTCCCTGGACTTCCACAAATATATAAAAACAACAATTAGCCAAATCAGCCCAGCCGTTCTCGAGTTTTAGTGAGACTAACGAACAGCAATTCATTTTTATATATAAGATTATTGGTAAAAAACGTTTGAGAAACAAAAACCTCTTTTTGGATGGATGGCCTCTTCTTATTTGAAACTTAAACTCGATGCAATTTTATTCCACGTTTATTGTAAGGCCGAAAATTTTTATAGTTTTAATTTCAGAGGCAATGTAGAAAAGTAGGGCACAGGAAATACCTACTATGTAAAATTTTTACTAACAAGTTTATAACCACGTTACCTAATGGAACAAAGCATACACCTGTTATTAAGCTCTTGAGAACCTATAATAATATAGCCGTAAAAGAGGTCTTAAAACGGCGAACAAGTGTAATAGATTGCATCATTACGCAATCCTGCAAACAGCCAGCCACCTTCGATTGTATTGCTACCGTATCTAACGATCTAACTGCATAGTGGTTTAGTAACCACAGTATTTTTGTGGACTGCAGGCGACATATTAACTCCCGATTAACACTTCGTAATTACAAATTTCCAAGACTTCATTTTTCGTTTAGTAAATTTACAGATCAAAGATTTTCTTAAAAGCTCTACCAACAATTAAACTGGTTTAATTTTCTTTTTTAATATATAGTAATCGCATTGCAGAACGGTGAACTAGAGTTTTCGGATCTTTCCGTCTGAAACAGTAAAGTTCATTCGTTTACTCTGTTTCAGACAGACGTAATATTACGGAGTCTGTGTACCGTTTAAAAAATTTCTTTCCGCATGAAATAATGCAGTCTATATACGACCCACTGTAGGCCATAGGCCTTCTCTCAGAGAGATAGTATGGGCTCACCACGCGTGCTCACCGTGAATTGGCGATTTTAAGCGCTGATGTATGTGAGCACCTTAGACACTCAGATTTCCTCACGATGTTTTCCTTCACAGTTAGCGAGTAGTATGGCTACTACAAATGTACGTAACTTAGAATACATCGTTCGAATCCACCACCTCCTGAATGTGAGGCAAACGTTCTTCCGACTGCGCTAACTTGTCACAACTTTTAAAAATAATGAATGGTGATTCTAATGATTACAGACTCTCGTCTTCCTAGACATCATTTAAACCCGCCATGGGAAAAGAAATTAGAAGGAAGTGAAAAGCACTGG
This sequence comes from Yponomeuta evonymella, assembly GCA_963969515.1. NCBI lineage: Eukaryota > Metazoa > Arthropoda > Insecta > Lepidoptera > Yponomeutidae > Yponomeuta > Yponomeuta evonymella. The sequence goes on from OZ018349.1 coordinate 12,605,192, forward strand.
CTTTTGTATGCTTTTATAATATGATAGTAGAGGTTAAATATCACTCTTGCTAGCGTTGCAATTATATGTTAGAAGCATATTAAAGGAAATAGACCGGGAAGTTTTGAAATAAATAATTATATTTATTGCGGTGAAATGGATAAATCTTACGTAATTCGTGTTCACGTCACATGAAATCAGTGCAATTCCTCATAACGGAAGTATTTTGAAAATCCTGCAACTGTTTTCATTTTCATTCCAGTCTAGCTTTGCTCGACAACATTTGTGTGGAATTCGGATAAAAACTATATTTTGCGGTAAAGTTAGGTATCATCTATCAAAGAGTGCTTTAAATGATATATTTCACAAAATAACAAAAAAAAGTGGACTAAGAAGGCTCAGTTAACCTATGATCCCTGAGAAATAGGTATTTGTTCTCGAGTAGAAAACAGTTAGAAATGACCAACGATTTAAGCAGACTGACAGAGAGAAAAAAAAAAGATTAAAAAAAGGTTATTGGTGCAGATTAAAACAAGCCTGTTGAAAGTTATTGAAAGTGATGCAACATTGCCTTTTGAACAAACAGAAATTAGAATACAACTTAAATGTGGTAGTGATTTTAGTTAACTTTTGAAATAATGCCAATAAGTCCTACGACTTGTGGTGAAGGGCTGATTGTCGGAGAACAGTTTTCACAATTTTCCAAGGTTGCGAAGGTTCTTCTGGTGATTAGAAAGCAACGCACATATAGCATGTGGCAATGCGTGTACGCTTAGTTTGTCACCTGTACATACTGAACAAAGTATAATTACGTCCAAAAACGCAAAACTATCAGTAAAAGTAATAACTAAAGATTGTGCTGGTGTGAGACACGTAGAAAATCATCACTATTAAGGTTTTTACTTTCTCGTCTATTTCAGCAAATGGATTGATTGGCGTAAAACCGTTTTCACAATTTTCTAAGTTTCCGAAGGCTCTACTGTTGATTAGAAAGCAACGCACATACACACTTGTGTGTGGCAATGCGTATGCGCTTAGTTAGTCACCAGGCTCACCAGTAACAGTACAGAACAGTGTACAATCACAAAGTACAATCACGTTCAAAAATTTATAAACTATTAATAAAAATGAATAGGGTACAGATCACCCACTGACAGGCCACTGCTCACTGTATATAATTTTCCACAACATGGGACTACCGACAGCCCGCTTTGTCGGGGATGCCTCAAAGAAGAGGAAACACCCGCCCACGTGACCATTCAATGTGAAGACGTGGAAAAGAAACGGACCGCGGAAACATTAGAGCACTGCTGGCTTTCTGGAAAGAGATAAGCAGGCTGGAGTAAACTTATAGCTTTGCTACGTACGATGGCCTAACTATGAGGCTAAGTGCGGAAACATTAGAGCACTGCTGGCTTTCTGGAAAGAGATAGGCTAGCTTTAGTAAACTTACAGTTTTGCTACGTACAATGGCCTAGCTATGAGGCTAAGTGCGGAAACATTAGAGCACTGCTGGCTTTCTGGAAAGAGATAGGCTGGCTGGAGTAAACTCACAGTTTTGCTACGCACAATGGCCCAACTATGAGGCTAAGTACGAAAATCTCAGGTCTAACTAACTAGCTTAGAGATTATGTCTGTATGACATAATATACTTACATCAACCTTTACATACTATAGGTATAATAATTATAAACATACATGAAGTTACATAAACTACAATAAAGTTCTATCAGAGGACAAAAGTAAAGATACACCTACATTAAGAAAACAATAATAATTAAACTATTTAATAAACTTAAGAGTAATAGATACAGATCGTGAACCCTGCTTTTAAAGATAGCGCGTTATTGAAACCGACAGATTGTTCCACAGCCGGGCCGCCCTAACAGCAAATAATTTGCTTAAGAACCTCTTCGAATGACTTGGAATCGTTAGCACCAGATTCTGGTCAGACCGAAGTGCCGGCTGTGGGAGTCACTGAGGTAGATAAAGCGCTCTTTATGATATAGAGGGGTGGCTGGATTAAACAGTAGAGAAGAGAGAGTGAGCATTCCAACGAAAACAGATAGGAAGCCACTCGAGCTTAGTACGATAAAAAAAAAGAAAAGAAAAAGAACACATTTATTTAACATAATAAAAATATACTTACATACTCGGAGACATGGTCATATTTGCGTAAGCCAACAAAAGTAAGTAAGCCAAAAAAGTAAGTAAGTAATTTTGAAAGTAGAAAAATCTGTAAAAAAATGTTTGTGGATGCAGTTCCTGTCCATACCAAAATGTTCAGAGGGATGTATCTCAAGGTATTCCAGAAGAACAAGTCTAAAAACGATGAAAAAGGAAAAATTTTAAAAAACTTATTTAGAGGCTAAAAATTCCCGCCATGCCGGGACTTGAATCCGCGACCTCTGGCTAACTGTACCAGCGCTCTCCCAACTGAGTTAATGGGCAAGGCATCGGCGAAATTTCGAACCCCTTTACAAAATTCTCTGTATTACGTACATGGGTGGAACATGTTTCTATATAGGTTTTTAAAATTGTCCTCAGTACGGATTAGTGCAACAAAGAATATAAGCCCTTTTTTACAAAGAATTAATTTATACTAGTCTTCACTTTGTGTTTTAACATATTCATAGAGCATACAGGCTTAGGTATGTTAGATTTGGTATAACAGACTTACATCTTTCTGGATATGCTTGTGTCATAAATCTCTGAGATAACTGTCAACTCAACTGTGATATTTAACCTAACTAAGTTCGGGGCTGTTTATTTATTTCTGACGCCCTTCCCTCTTTTTAGGACAAAATAAACCCTGTAACGGACTCAATGAGTTTTGAATTTGCAAATCAAACCTCACTTAGCCCCAATGAGTTTTGAATTTGCAAATCAAACCTCACTTAGCCCAGTACAAGGACTAAAACGATTTGCCCTAAATCGCCTAGATTCACTTTATCTGAACCCATTATATAAAAAATATCATTCTGTCTTGTGACCGGCCTTTTTGTGAATAATGCTCTAAATTGCAATTCGTTGAATTATCTATAATTAAATCTTCTTCACTTAGTCCAACAATATTCCAACCTCGACAATTAATTAAAAACATATTGTTTATCAAACAAATAATTCCTGTCGCAATTCGACAAGTTTTGATCTCCGTTGAGGGGTTTGAACTACTTACTTAAAGCAGTAGAGCCATCGAAAAATTACTCAGGGCGATTTAAGGCAAGGTAATATCTGTCGATCAATAGAGCATGACCGGTCTAATTATGAAAAAGGATAAGTATAGTTCGTTACTTTTTCCCTACATTGTCTTTCGTGCGCCCTTAAGTATAAAGATTCGTAGCGGAATAACGAAAACTCGCATCTTTATCGGAATGGCCCAACTGCTTGGTAAATATGATGCTTGTTGCAGTCTTTACAATCGTTGCATGAACGATAGCATGTTTTGGGAGGCTGTTAAAAATAAAACATAAATGTCATCTTTTGTATTGATTTGGGACCTTTTGCTGTCGACATAGCCGTACTCTTATACGCAATATTAATCATGTGATAGCCAACTATCAAATTGTCAAACGACAATTTTCATTTACGACTAAATGTGAATTCGGTCTGTAGAAAATACCTAATTCAAGATGAATACCTGATTCAAGACTAAGAATAAATTATTATGACATGGTATTTTTGCAGACATCTAATTATATAATATATATTATATAATAATAAATCTGTAAGGGTCGGTCATGGAGTAAGTTAGTTTGTTTTCAGAGATATTGTGTTTATAGGCTCAATATATGATACTGAAACTAATTTCACGATTTTTAGAATTTTTTTCTGTATGTGTGTATGTATGTATGTTCCTCCATAACTCTTAAACCAATTATCCGAATTTGATGAAATTTGGTATAAAAACATATAGACATCTGGGACACAGGATAGGCTATTTAAATTCTAGCTCCAGTTATGATAAGACGTGGCCCCCATACAAATGCTGCTTCGTAAAAATCGAAATGTACGCGAACGGAGTCGCGGGCACAGCTAGTCTAATTATAAAAACATGATTCCTTAGAACTATTTAAGACTTCATTCAAATAGTCTGTGGTGGAGGTTTTACTAAGGAAAGACGTAACCACAGAATAAATAAACTTACTTTGAGGAGTGATTTAGAGGAATTCTGTTTTTACAAAGAAGGCCGTAAGACTACAATTTTTTTTTTATTTGTTTCAAACCTTAATGTAAAATAACAAACCTTAATGTAGTACACAATTTCGTCAAACTGCGTAGCAGTTTGTTGGCGGAGCGCTCTATCTCTATATATTATTTACTTAAATTATAGCTATATTATTCTTATACATAGACAATGTATATTTAAATTAATTCATCTTCGGTCCATACTTTTTGTTCTGTGGTCCATACGCAAACAAACCGTTGACAGAAATCGAGAATATACCAACGCTTATGTGAACAGAATTCAAACATCGCTGAAAATGAAAATGTTTGACAATTCGATAGTTGTTCCCTATCATGATCATGGCCAAATTAAGTCCTACTACCTAAAATAATTAATATCGCACCAAAGACCGCCAACAGTAAAACAAAAACCGGCCAAGTGCAAGTCGGACTCGCGCACCGAGGGTTCCGTACAAATTTGTAGGTACTTACATATTATAAATAGTTCAGGAATCGAGTCTCGCAGTATTTTCCGAGCTTTTCCTGAACTTCAAAGAAATTTTTTTTAATTAGAAATGTATAGGTTTTAGATTTTTCCCAGTATTTTGATTCAATTGAGTGTCGAAATATACGTTTTTTTGCGGCATAAACGGCCGTATCTTATTTTATCGTTAAGTTTGATTTTTTCACAGCTTCAAAGGACTGTAGACCTGAGTATATGGTTTTAATTTCCACTCGATATCTCCGCGCGTTCCAGGGATAAAGGGTCTTGAAAGACGGACGGACAACCAAGTGATCCTATAAGGGTTCTGTTTTTTCCTTTTGAGTTACGAAACACTAAAATGTCTAAAATTAAAATAAAAGGTGACATTGGAAAGGTGACTTATAAACGCGACCTTGTTTTTTGGTGATATTCTGGGCACGTTCAGCCAAGACAGTTAATTTAGATTAGAACAGCAACTTTGTTGTAGCTACCGTCTTCTGTGTGTTGTGGTAAACCAGCCTTCGAGTGTCAACAATAAATGTATTGAGCAACCAGTTAGTAACGCAGTTCGCAACTGGGAAATAAAATTATCCATTGAAATAATTTGAGTCTGATGAAAATGGTTTTGTTTCACATTTTTTAGAGTCGTTTGACTGCTTCTTCTGATAACTGATAAATAGTCAGTCAGTTGTGAATAGGATCGTGACTTTGATTTTGCTCTCCCAGAATATTTGATTTTCCTGGTATAAGTATAATTTTTATATTAGATATAGTTCAGGCGTACATAGACGACGAAAGTAGGTATATCATTTTCCGCACTATTCTTATATGAAAAAAACATAAGACTTTCAAAGAATTCGCGTTCAAACAACGCCAGCAACTGAATATTACCTTGTGACAGGAGGTACAACAAAAATAATTTCGGAACAGAAACCAGTTTTTATCCGAATTCTAATTTCTTTATTTATTTTATTTTATTTTATTTGGTGTACAAAACAGATCACAAGAATTACACGATATAAAAGTAGTAATAATTAGTTATCCTGGTACTCAGGTAAACTTAAATACATTTTAATTTATAGTAATGTACTTACTCGTACTCTTTGGGAACCGCGCTTTTCACTTACTTTGTATGGCTTAATGCAGTAGAAAATATGCTGCAACGAATAGTTTCTTATGAGCTAAATTCTTGACTAAAGACGAAATACATAACTGTCTCGGTGGTCTAGTAGAAGCTGATCTAGGGGTATAAAAACAGACGCCGTGGGTTCAAATCCCACTAGAGGCCGCCGTAATTAATTTGTACAAACGGCCAGATTCTGTGTGTACTTCCATATTTACCATAGCACGGGGTATCCTAGTTTGGAACCAAGGCAAGTGTTTCTGTTATGTGAAAGTTATTATTATTATTATATAGTATCCACTTGGCCTTATTTACACTCTGAGTTTGGATCCCCTCTGTAATAATATCCAAAGTACAAATCGAATCCTACACTCATAACACGATTACCATTGTTGTTGTTATTATTGCAAGCCACACTTGTTACATGCTGTCACGGTACATTACACTAATCTCTGGTCAATTTAGTTTGAGAGGTGGTCGGTGAAGTAATAATCCGGTCTCCCCGTTTCGTATCGATTTCAATGAGCGATTTCAGTTACGTTAAGCTCAAGTAGCCTTCGTGAACTCGGAAGTGATTCCCTAAATATGTACTTATGTCAACACTACGGGTTATGCGAATGGGTATGACATTGTATTGGGTATTCGGCGCTGGTGTAGAATGTAGTAGGTAATTTTATTAGAGGTTAAAGTATAAAATTGACGTTTTATTGCAATAGGTTCTTTGAATTGACATAGAATCTTCATGGTTTGAGGTTTTCGAATGAAACTTTTTTCAAATGGTTTCTATGATGTTCTTTTTTTAAAAAAATGTGAAACATTTGAATATCGACTTTCAATTGTTTTTGTTATTCAATTTAGACAAGAAAGATGGATACTGCGAAAATTCATACAGCTGGGCTGGCAATGTCAGACGTATATCGTACGATGGCCATCGGCGACGTGGCGTACCGAGGCGGAGATGATATGACGACCTGACCAAATATTTACCTGGGTGGGAAGAGATGGCCAAAAACAAGGAGTTGTGGAAATCTAAAGGCCTTTGCGCAGCAGTACGACACAATCATGGCTACTTAAAAAAAAAAACGGGATTAAAAAAGTAAGGCCCTGCAAATTTAAGAGCTTAGGTGTAAATAGTTGTTTTAGCAAAACCTGAAATCTTGAGAGTTGATAAGAACTAATACGTAGTCAAATATGGTGCAACATAATGACTTTCTGCATTTCAACGTTTTAGAAGTAATGTAGCTCCGAACTTTCTCTAACAATATAATTATTATCATTATTCTACAGCTGACTACAATATTTTTGAAACTTTCTTGGTTGTGTCCATAGACATAGCTGTCATCTACGAATAAAAAACCATATAAGTATTTCTTCCTACAAAATTCATTCTCAAAACAGGCCCCTGTCCTCTCGATTAGTCTGTACCAATGAAACGAGCTGTAGAGTAAATCACTCTTTGATTGGTTCATTCTGTGCGCCATGCGCGACAATGTGAACGTCGATTAAGCGATAATAAATGACAGCTTTACTTGTGATTGGTTACAAAAACGTCAAACCATTGACTAAATGATGTCTGATGGTGGCAGGAGGGTAGATATTTTGCCGGGTAATAAATACTGAACTCGCTTCGATTGGTAACACAAGTGACAAGCCATTTTTGGGGTAATTTTTTAGCGCTAGTATGTTTTTAACTATCACTGGTTGTCATAGAAAAAAACGCAAGTAAATTAATAATCGTGTTAACAATACTGTTTCTTTTACAATTATGACTCTACAATAGATGCAAGCCGCTGATGAACGAAACGAATTCATTCTGAGCGATCGCGGAACACAGCGCAGTACATTACGCGTTAAATATGTATTCGTAAATCATTCGGCGCGAATGCGTGAAAATAATTACAATATCGTAAGCTATGATTAATTAGCCAGTCGATTCCTGAATTGAACTGCCCACCACCGGCACCACATTTTTGTTAACAACTCGATTCAGACATAATAACTCTATAACGTAAATACAAACCTACAGTCGGCACCTGATCAAACATTTACATTTCTGATGCAAATTCGCATCTAACAAAAGTAAGTTGAATGCGCGCATGTAAAGATTGATTTGCTGTTGATTGTAAATACGACAAAAGCATTTTTACATACATTTTTGCAAGAGATCACCACCGGTGCCCACCGCGGATTGGCGATTCTAAACCCTGAGATATGTGAACATCTCAGGCACTTAGGTTTCCATATTATGATATTTTCCATCGCGGTTAGCGAGTGATATTGCTATTACACATTCACAAATGAAACTATGTAGGTAACTTAGAAAACAAAGTCATTGGTACATTCCGGAATCGAACCCACGGTCTCTCTAATGTAAAGCAAGCGTTCTAATCATGCGCTACTACCGATTTCTCACGTCCACATTGTAAGTATACAATTGGAGACTTTATAGCTAAAAGCGACTTCATCCAAGCCATCTTAATTGCAAATTAAGTATGTACTCACTTCAGAAACGGCGATAACCCTCAGAACTTTCCCCGTAGGTATAGGAACGCTCGCTTTTCTTCACCGCGTGAAAAGCGGCCGGATGGAAATGTCAATTTGAACACTTTGGGACGCGATAAGGAAGGCAGGCGAACCTAAGTCTACTTGGAATCCGTTTCCGATCGTAATGGAATTGCTTCAGTGGGAGTCACGTAATTTTGGAACGTAACCGGTGGTCTTGTTCTTTGTGCGGCGCGGGCGTGCGTTTCTCTGGAAAGTGCTGCGCGGACTGACTAGCCCCCTGCTGGCGCGCAGACTGGGTGCAGACGCGGACTTTCATTACAGCCTTCAAACGGCACGCTCCCATATTGTTACGTTTCCAGTTCACCACACCTGTTTCTTTACTTACAATGAGGGAGAAGAGGAGACATTTCATATAAGTTTTGTGACTATAAAAATTTCAGACAAATGGTTGAAAGTTTTTTAGTTTATGACGAGTGCTTGCTTGTTTTTAATTTTAATACAGTGCAAATATAATAAGTCTCCTCCAGAGGTAAATAAATACGGTGTCCCTCAGAGAAGCATAATGGGACCGTTACTTTTTAGATGAATTTTTTTATACTGTCGTCGAATTTTTTACTTTAAAAACTATTAATATTGACATTTATAAAAAATAATGATGTAATATATAATAGTGTAAATAGTATACAATTGTAAATATATCTTATTTGTAAATACATATGATTTAAATTAAGTAATTATGGCATGTTGTAATCTGACATTATAACATTTACAATGTTAGAATATAAAAAAATTTGCATGCTCAGAAAGGTGAAATGTGTAGAGCCAAATCCTTATCCGACATATGTACGACGTTTCATGCAAATAAACTCATTTCATTTCATTATGAATAATAATAAAAATCGCCATCCTTTATTTGTGTGGTAAATAAAATATTTTCACTTTCACTTTCTTTCATTTTGAAAATAAAAAATAAAGAGAGTCTGTGTTCTGTCTGTTTTCGTGAGAAAGTTCTGTAAAATCGAGATTTTGCGACACAGAAGTTGTTTGGAATGTCTCATTGAGTACCGACGTAGTACAGTACATAATACCTCATTGATTATTTATCTTATGTCCCATTTGACATAGACAATGAATTAACAATTATTTCAATATTTTAGCTAAGTACACTATTCCCAATTTACGACAAACTAGCAGTGCATTTATGAGAGTGAAAAGTGTGACTGTTTGGGTGTTGCTTATAATAAATTAGGAGTAACCTTCAGGATAAACAGACCATCAATGCGAATAACGATTACCGAACGTTGAAGTCTCGTTGGTAGGTAATACTCAAGAGTGAAAAAAGTATGGTACTAGGCAACAAGCATGGTAGGTATACTAAGTGCGTTCTCTCATACACTTAGGCCGAGTTGCAACACAACTTAAATGTCACTTAAGTCGCCATTTAAATCGACTTTTGTATGAATAATTTTAATTAAATGCTGTTTAAGCTATCTTTAAAAAAGTGGTGCAAATCTGCCTTAATGTCAATATATAGAGTGTAGGGGAATTTATAAGGCAAATCGGCCCCTAGCGAAAGATGTATGCGATCCACTCACCTGGTCGGCAGTCGCAGCTGTGTATCCGGGGCCTGGTGATGGATTTGAGGTGCTGGTGATCTTCTTGCGCTGGTTGAGCTACAACTTTCTTTAGAAACGCGATGTAGTAATTTACTTTCGGAGCAGCGACTCAGCGCGCTTCACAATCGACAAGAGAGGTTTTTTTTTATTCGGTGCGTTTATAATTACTGTAATGTTGCAATATTTATGTAAATAAAAATAAATAAATAAATAAATAATCTACATCGAACGAACGTTTGGTTCGTGAACCCATACATCTTTTGATATATAAAAAAACCGGCCAATTGCAAGCCAGTTCCGTACAATTATCTATACAACATTAGACACAAAGATCGAGAAAAATATATATATCGCACAAATTTGTAGATAGGTACTTACATATTATAAATAGTTCAGGAATCGAGTCTGGAAGTTTTTTCCGGGCTTTTCCGAACTTCAAAGACTATTTCTTTTATGATTTAATTACAATAGTTTTCAGATTTTTCCTTGTATTTGTAGTATATTATGACGATATTATTTGCCAAATGTCATGGTTCTAGGCATAAACGGCCGTAGCTTTTTTCCATTAACGTAGATGTATTTTTCACAGCTCTAATGGACTGTAAACTTGATTATACGGTTTTAATTTCAACTCAATACCCCCACAGGCTGATAGAGAGACGGACGGACAAAGTGATCCTATAAGGGTGCCGTTTTTCCTTTGAGGTACGGACCCTAACAAAACCTAACCAACAAACCACATCCCCAGCACGCTGGCAGCTTTGCCATGCTGCGCCGCCAAAGAAATCCTTTGGCAAAGAAACGCCCACCCAAGCGGCAGTCAAGCCCACGGTCCCTCAATCGGCGTCCCAGCTCCCTAACAAACATCCTAGTGTGAAGGTGGCAATTGTTTTGTAGAGTTACTTCCATTATACAACGTGTTCTCGAAATAATACCTGAAATTAGTTTCTACAGTAAGTACAGATAATGAAACCGCTTCTAATAAGTAAAACTTAAAAATTCTCTATCTTACTTTTTTATTTGTCATAAAGTAATAATAAAAATAAATCGATGTTTATCGATACTACAGAAACTTTTCAGGTTTTGCGTTATTTGAACGTTGAATAAGTCTTAAAGACATTCACGAGTTTCCTGCAATTGTAACAGGCTGAGCTGATAGGTAGATACCTAACAAAGCAATTTATAGAATACGGATTTTGACCTACAACCTGTTATTTTTTAGTAAGGGTCGAAAAGACGCAGGTATGTCGACTATTGATATTATAGAGATATTTTATACAGCTACAATTAGCAATTGTGAGTAATTTATTTCACCATTATTTATTTGGCTGATTTAGACACGAAAAAAAAAGAAACTTAGCCTATATTCTTTTTGTTGCACTAACCCGTGCTGAGGACAATGTTAAAAACCTATTTAGGTAGAGGCTAAAAATTCCACCCATGCCGAGACTTGAACCCGCGACCTCTGGCTAACCGTGCCAGCGCTCTCCCAACTAATAACTGAGCTAATGGGCAAGTGCAAGCATCGGCGAAATTTCGAGCCTCTTTCAAGTCCCGGCATGGGTGAATTTTTAGCCTCTAAATAGGTTTTTGAAACTTAGCCTAGTCCACCGCACTGGATGAGAACAAATTAATCGAGATTTTAGTACCGCTAAGTATGCTGGTTCTTACCAGACCACGATCTCGAAATAAGGGTAGATGACAGACGCCCGGAGCGTGCAATACAAACATCACGCTACCTTTGCTGTACCAAATCTAAGTATATATCCAATATAAAAACTAATATGTTTCGTCGGGTCAACTGCACGTTGACAAATAAATAGATGTCTACTCCCCAAACTTAATTTCATTCATTCATTCAGGACCGTTGCATAAACTGCTAATAATCTGTAAGAAAAAGTCGAGAGTCACCACTGTATGAGAAAATTAATTATTTCTTATCCAGTGCGGTAGACTAGGCTGGGTTTCTTTGTTTTTGTGTCTAATTCAGGTAAATTTCTGATAATGACGACCAATGACAGAAAATGAAGAAAAATGTCTGTAAAACTTTGAAATAGATTAGGAAAGGCAACAAAAATATATACATTGTAGTTGGCATTGTCATTAGCATGAAACTGTAAATATAATTTATGCAATGACGTTTTTTACAACAAAAGACAAAAAAAACCGGCCAAGTGCGAGTCGGACTCGCGCACGAAGGGTTCCGTACGATTATCTATACAACATTAGACACAAAGATAAAAAAACAGCAAAAAAATCACGTTTGTTGTATGGGAGCCCCCCTTAAATAATTATTTTATTTTGTTTCTAGTATTTGTTGTTATAGCGGCAACAGAAATACATAATCTGTGAAAATTTCAACTCTATAGCTATCACGGTTCTTGAGATACAGCCTGGTGACAGACAGACGGACGGACGGACGGGCAGGCGGACAGACAGACAGCGAAGTCTTAGTAATAGGGTCCCGTTTTCACCCTTTGGGTACGGAACCCTAAAAACAGAAAAAAAATCACGTTTGTTGTATGGGAGGCCCCCTTAAATAATTATTTTATTTTGTTTTTTGTACTTGTTATAGCGGCAACAGAAATACATAATCTGTGAAAATTTCAACTCTAGCTATCACGGTTCCTGAGATACAGCCTGGTGATAGACAGACGGACGGACGGACGGACAGACAGACAGCGAAGTCTTAGTAATAGGGTCCCGTTTTTACCCTTTGGGTACGGAACCCTAAAAAGCCTTTCTTGTGCTCTAACGTCTTGCAAACAAACTAGGTTTTTGCAACAGACCGAAAAAACAAGGGGAACTTAATCAGAGCGTTGCAGCGTACCTAGCTATTCACAAAAATGTCTGCTGCTTTTGACCTCTATATGGCGGAAAAGGTATGTGAATGGGTTAACTGGAGTTGGCAACTTGATCGAAATGCGTCAATTATCAAGTTATTGGGCTGATAGGCGCAAGCGAGTGTGTGGTTATATAACCCAGGCCAGCCAGCTCGCTCTCCACACCGCCGTCAGTACCATCCATCCAGCTCTCCTTCGCTATGTGCAATACGCAATTTGATGCAACCAATAAAACTGTATTCTACATAAGTTTGGCTGGTTGCAAAATTATAAATCATATCTCTGTTTACCTTTCCAATTCTCTTTCGACACGGTGCCGCCCTTATGAAAGATCGCTGAGAAAATTAATCACATAAACATTACAATCATTAGTTTGTTTACCATTAGTATCATTACAAAGCTGATTATTGACCTCTATCTCATTAAGAAAGACAGTATCTATCGCGGTTTAGCATCGTGTGTTATAAATAATTAAAGTTTCTTAGACACATTTAGTAAGAGGTTAGTAGGCGAGGTCTTAGGTCAGGCGCAGTCCTTGAAAGTGAAAAGAACCAGTTCTGTTTGCGAAAAGTTTCAGCCGGCGACCTACTGCCGGCGCCAGCGCCGACGCGTCGTCGACTACAAAGTTGTGTTGTTGTGTGCACATAGCGGATTGCCCAACCAACATGAGGCTTGTTTGTAAACAAACTTGGCCTAAAACTATGGATCCGTGGTAGGGTGGTGGTATCTCATAGCCAATCAGATGCGTTGCGGACAACTGCATCAGGTTAATGCAGTTTCGTAATGGGTATAGGCGGTGACACAAGTCCCAGGTATCTAACTAGCCAATATCTAGAATTTAAGATTGCAGTTACAAACGACAGCATTGAGACTTTCAGACTTTGAGGCAACAACATTCTTGAGACTGGGTACTGACGGAAGACCAGCGCTGGAGTGGTCCGCTTCTCCAGCATATGCTGAGTCAGAGCCCCTTCGCATTTGCCACACCCAGAAATTGTTGCCTTGTACTTTATGTTGATTTGCCTGTACTCACTTTTGTCGTTGTTTTTACAAAATATAAATACAAATACAAAATGTTTATTTTGACCACAAAAAACACATCATTACAGCTTGAAACACGTGCACTCTCCTCAGTTACGTTACGGGTAATTTTGCAATAAGGATGTAAAGGTTGACCTGCTATCGACTGTAATACAGGTACGTATGTGTAAGTTTAGGGTTAACGAGAGTCCAAGGGGGTTTACAGGCAAGTGTACTAACAAATTTACCACTCAGTTGCGACAGCGATGACTATGTGCAACGGTACCAGCCTATACACCGTCTTATTATCTTTGTGCAATATCAAACGTAATCTATTCTCTGGGCATGAACCAATGATTGTATCTGGTGTATAAGAAACGTCGCTATGCAAAGTGTTATCGAAATAACTCGAATCCTAAAAACGGTTTCTACATTATCAATAAGTAAACCACTTTAAATAAGCAATTTTGAAAATTCTCAATTATATTTTTCGTACAATCGCGTCAAGTTTCAAGATGTACGAAAACAATTGAGAATTTTAAACACGTTGTGTAAGTATGACTGAGCCAAGCTTGGCCACACTTAAGTGAGCTACATCGTGTCCTAACAACCCACGTCGAAAGAGAACGACGATAGGTAGATCTAAAATACATAGGGAGGTAGGTAGAGTCACTAAACAAACACAAAAAAATAGTACCTAGGTATAATTAGAATTGGACTTGCCATTTTTTATCTAATATTGTATGAAACTTTGTAGTTTGCAGCGACTATATCGATGATCCATCAGCGATGTATATCGACGAAGTGAAAGGTTTTTCAGGATCGTGGCCAGTCGCAAACCCTGGTTTACAATTCGGGATACAGGCGTCAGTTTATGGATGAACGTAGTTTGTAGTCTGCTCAGAAGTTCAATCAACCCGGTCGTTCGTTCACTGCTCGACATAGGCCTCCCCTAAGGAAAGCCACTTCTTTCTGACCTCGGCATCGTCGAATAATCGCTTACAGCTTACAGTAGGCAATAGACTGCCTCGTTGGACTAGCCGTTAAGGCGCTTAGCTACCAAAAAGGAGGTCGTGGGTTCGATTCCCACTGGGAGCCGCCGTACATTTGTACATATGGCCTCAGTTTGGGTGTGTTTTCATGTTTGTGAGGTCCTTGCCTGGTTACCATAGCACAGGGTATCCTAGTTTGGGACCATGTCAAGTGATTGTATTGTCTGAAACTTATTATTTTTATTATCTGCCCCAGCGAGCCGAGGGCGTACTAACCCGCGTTTCTTGGCAGCCTTACCGTTACTGTTGCTAGGAAAAGTGGGTAGGGCTCCCGGGAACTGTAGGGCGTACATGCCATTGAGATAATTGGCCCTGATCACCGCGCTGGGCAGGAGGGTTGGTGACCGCAGGGTTAGCCACCTCGCGTTAGCAACGCTGCTGCTCGTCGCCAATTGTTGGTATTTTGACTAACTGTTTGGATGGTTACACCGCCATCAGCTTGGTCGCCAGCGCACGGGCACTAGTTGGCATTTGGGTTCGCTTAGTGCGTTACTTTCGAGCCTCACATAACCGTTAAAAAGTTTTTTCAAATCTAATTAAAAATTAACTACACCCTAATACCCGATAGGGCATGCTAGCACAGTTGGGCTGTTCTCATTGCTTAGGTAGTATGGAGTTTAAAAGCAACTTACACTTACCTTACATTTTGCGATCTGCACTGTTATGGGGTCTCGTGAAAAGTAAGTTTGTTGACTAGCGACGACCTTTCACTTGTTGGCTTGCCAAGTGTGTCAGTAACTGATGTACCATAGGCAGACTCTACCTAAGTACGAACGGTATCAGCGGTATCAGGTATAAACCGTTGTAAGAGGGGTGTTCAATAAGTAGTGAGTATGAGGTATTTAATAAACTCGTTGGATAGAGAAAAAGAAAATACTAGCAGCCGTAGCCCACTTATTTGTCGACATAATAAAATAAATAAAAGTTTAATGCTCTTTTGTTTTTTCAACCATAGAACATAAACATAAAACTTACTTGTGTTCTGTCGCAACGAGTAATCGAAAATGGAGAAAATTTAAGTTCGCCCGGTAATTAAATATCTATGTTTGAAAAAATTTACTACTTAAGGAACAAGAAAATCAAGACTTGCAAGATACGATAGGGGTGCTTGCTTCTCCCTTTTCTACGGTTGCGAGTTGGTGCGGTGAGTTTAAAAGGGGAAGAACATCCACTGATGACGACTCGTGCTCAGGGCGCCCTACGACTGCAGTAACTGAAGAAATGATAAAAAATGTTGAAAACATTGTTTTGGTGGATCTCAGTACTACTGTTCGTTTTATAGCTGAAGAACTAAATATTTCAATAGGGAGTGTTAATAATATAATACACGACCACTTGAGAATAAAAAGTCTCAGCGCGTTGGGTGCCTAGAATGCTAACGGCCGAACAAAAAACGAACCATCAGACTGAGAATTTCACAAAGTTGTTTGGAACTGTTAGAACAAGATCCTGGCCGGTTTTTGGTTCGATTTCTAAGTATGGATGAAACATGGCTTCATCATTACGACCCTGAAACAAAAAAACAACATATGACAGAGACCATCATCACCGACCCCTAAGAAATTCAAGGCCGTTCCATCCGCCGGCAAGATCATGGGTTCTCTTTTTTGGGATAACCAAAGGGTGGTGATAATTGAATACATCAGTCATGGAGCCACTATTACGGGGAATATGTACGCAAAACAAACCAAAAAGTTGCGTGACTAAAATACGCGAAAAACGGCGTGGCAAACTCGCTAAAGTTGTTTTGTTTCATCAAAATAACGCCTCAGCGCACAAGTCCAAAGTTGCGATGGCTGCCGTCAATGATGCTGGCTTCGAATTGGTAAAACATCCTCCATAGAGGCTTTTATCTATTTCAGAGATTGAAAGAATATCTAAGAGGCCAGAAATTCGACGATGATGAGTTGATGACGCAGTGATTGCCACAGAAACAAGGTTTTTTAGAGAATCAAGATGAAGATTTTTTAATAAAGGAATTTTAGGTTTAGAAAAACACACGCTAAGTGTATACAACTAAAAGATGACTATGTTGAAAATAAAATGACATTTCATAAAAGTTAATTGCATCTTATTTATTCTCACTACTTATTGAACCACCCCCAGTAAGAATCGTTGACTATCTTATCAACATTACATCGCAAGCGTAGGTAAACTCTACTTAGGTAATTACATTAGAATCTGTTAAGAGATTCTTTTGACTTTGCGACAAAAGTGTACTCAAAGGTTAATGATATCGACTGTCGTTGGGATGCAGCAGCGAAAAAGACGGATCGCAGATTTTATTTATTTATTAAGTGAGTATAACAGGTGACAATCAGTTAGGAGAACAAAAAATTATGGTTTACTATGACAATTCAATTATACATTGTAAAGACGATCAATCCACAGATTAACCAGTAGGAAGACTCGACTTCGCAATGTACGTACATCGAATTGTCATTATAAACTATGAGTTGTAGTTTTATGAAACGCGCCCCGGGTATGAAGCAGATCTGACCATCTATGGTAAATGGGAATGACACTACACGACATTTAGGTACTACACTACGCTACATAATAACTAAGTACATTTTACGTAAAAAGTAGGGAGTTTTAAGACTGGCAAAAGCAAGACTGATTATTTACGCAAGTTCTCGTGAAGATTGAACTGATTAACTTGACCGAGTTTAGGAGATTTACTGCTAAGCATAATCATCCCATATATGCCTCGCTACTGGGCATAAACCGTGTCATCAGACAGTATGGTGCTCGACTCGGATTGTAGATTTCGAGCGCTAAGGTGTATGAACAGGGCCCTAAAGATATGCGCACCAAATCCAGAGCAATTCCAATCGTGTAACTGTCAAATTCGATACTAATTTGACAGTTAGACGATTGGAATCGTTGAGGATGTCGTGCGCGTAATATAGAAGCAGAACACCTTCGACACTCAGGGTTTCTCATGTTGTTTTCCTTCACAGTTACCAAGTGGTGTTGCTACTACAATTTCACAAATGTATAGTGGTTTATTTAACGCTTTTCTGGAGAAAAAATGTGTTTTTATAGATAACAACATTACTTAGCGTATGATAACATCTTCTTGCAAATTCTAAAACGACTAAGGCAATTTAAATAAGGAAGACAGGTACAGTTACGGTACCTCTGCTGAATCCAGGATATAGAAAAGGCAATCTTAGTCCGGCTAAGTTATTAGCTTCAAATCGTTCTTGTAGCCGATCGCCGATAATCACATCGTGCCTCACGACGAATCTGATATAACACGCGGAAACAAAAGATTGCGCTACAACATACCTTAAGCAACTAGGTACATACAATAGTTCAAATCGTCCACAAATTATAGGCAACTGACCGCCAATAGATTATCGTTACTTCTCTGTGACACAGTCCAGTTGTCTTCACACCACTTTGTAACGTAACGGTTACAGCAACAATGATTCTTTAGCCAATGAGATCGGAACCTCGTACCGTTGGGTAACAAAGAACATGTCAACGTTGCCTGTTAACCATACGTTAGTTTTTTATCAACTCATCATGATACGAACGAGGAAATGTTTTACGCAATGACAGAAAATTGTACGAACCAACGCGCTGGTGCATTTGAAATCCTTCGAAAGTTCTTGCGCCACCTGCAATCCGATGCGTCTGCGTTGCGAGCGATCTGAAAGCGCCTTCCACTGTGAGCGAGTTGAGATGTAATATGATGGCTTTACCATTAGGTATACCTATTAACGATACGGACTTTTACATCAGCTTAGTGTTACAGTGAGTTTCAATAATAATTCATTCGCCAATTAGGTGACTTAGGTGATTGTAGTGGCTAAATGCATTGTAAATATGTCGCACGTCTTTAAATGCAATATTATATGGGGATTATGTTATACCCTGTATAGTATAATTTCTAGTTAAAAACTAATAATGAAGACCTGTCAAGTGTGTGTGGCCCCGAAATTAATGAAAGAAAACATTTTGCTGAAATTAAAATTGGAGCCACTGCTTTACATGCAGTTAGAGTTGACAGCAGGTCAACCTTTACGATTGAGTAGTCACACAAAATTTGACACTTTTATGTATGACCGTTTATGTGACAGAGCAAAACGAGTGAAATAAAGAAAATCACGTTTCCTTTATCGGGACCCACCTATTTTTTTATTTCTGGTTAGGTAATGCGCCATAATAACAATCTGTAAAAAAAACCAGGAAAGTGCGAGACGGACTCGCACACGAAGGGTTCCGTACCATTATCTATACAACATTTGAATATTTCAAGCGTCTACCTGTTGCCGTTATTAATATCGAGCAAAAAACGGCAAAAAATTACGTTTGATGTATGGGAGCCCCCCTCATATTTATTTTATTTTGTTTTTAGTATTTGTCGTTATAGCGGCAACAGAAATGCATCAATTGTAAAAATTTCATGGTTCATTAGATACAGCCAGGTGACAGACGGACGTCCCCTTTGGGTACGGAATCCTAATACTCAACTAGCAAACTGTTACTGTAACAAACAGCTCTCGTAAGATGCAAGACAGACAAGCAGCGTCAGCGTAGTGATCCAATTCGTACGGAGCCCTTAAAAGGAAAGATGTGACGAGGTAGTTCAGTCCCGCGCAGTGGAAAGGACACCTAAGGCAACGTTGAGTCTATCTACGTACGACTCTAAAGCGAACACAGAATGCGCTTCTCATTAATAACCAATTAAAGCAATGCCTGACTAATTCACCTCACTCACTCGGACGTCTAATGTGATGTCACAAGCCTTCCTCACATGTGACATCTGTGACATACTCCGTCATGAGTCTCGTTCTCGTCGACAGAACCGATGGTGATACATTTTACTACCTATACGTTACGGACAACACAATCACCTGTCCTGGGGTGCGACCACGTAAGTCCCCCCCTGTGTGGAGTTGTCTGATTTAGCCTACTCCGAACTGTCCCTTACATACATACATTTTAACACTTTGGAGTCTTCTAAATGCTTAACCAATTAGAGTGGAATGTTACGTGATACAAGGACTGGTCCCAAACTACGATACACTGACAAAAACCCAACCTACCTGAACAAAATGACATAGTATTAGGTGGTACTAGGTACTATGGAATGCAACCCATAGGAATGCATTAGCGAGACATATATTATTCTGAATTAACCCAAGACGTGGTCCAATCAGGAAACTGAATAGAACTTTGTCATTCTGTTTCCGTCAGTGTTCACTCACTGTGTAACAATATACCCATAAATCCGAACATGGGGGGTTCAACTCGTAAATTCATTGTCAAAAATATATCAGCTGTTCCATACATTTTGCCGCAGGTAATTTTAGTATGAAAGGCCCTACGTCCTTGATTAGGGGCAACGGGATACTAGCATGCGAAACTGATATTTATTTTTTGATTTGGAATTTTCCCCATAGTAAAAGCTAACAACTTTTATAACAACTATGGGGAAAATTCCAATTTACAATCCCCCATTTTCAAATATATAAAATATGGGAATTTCGTTAAACTCCATATCATGAATGTAGTATTGTAAGCTTAGTATTCGTAATTCGATAAGTACGTAATACAAGTGACAACTGAATGGAGAACCAGCAGAATAAAATTACAAATAATTATAATGTCCCAAAAACTGTACAATAATTACTCTCTTAGTAAAACTAGTAGACATAACACAGAAGTCCAGTCAGAATAAGTAGGGTATCAGGTTTATGGAAGAGAAGGCCATCAGCTCCTTGGTGTGAATGCTGACCTTGTCTAGGGATCTGAATTGCCTGATGATGTTGGTAAGTTTACTCTCGTAAGTGACGTTGGTTAGTTCTAGCCGAGCGTGATGACATTATCAGTAGTCTCCGCATGTAGCTGATGTTTGCTGGAGGTGGAGGCTGTGACAGAGTGGTGTGGTCCTACGAGGCAATACTGAAGCGAGCAGCCATTTTCTATAGTTGCTCCAGTGTAGATAATGCTGTCTTGAAGTACGCACCTGGAAACGACCAATTATTGATAAATGGGTGAAAGAAGTGGCTCATGTACAGTACAATCATAAATGTATAAAACGCAGCTTTTAGGGTTCCGTACCCGAAGGGTTCCAAACGGGACCCTATTACTAAGACTTCACTGCCCGTCTGCCTGACCAGGCTGTATCTCATGAACCGTGATAGCTTGGCAGTTAACATTTTCACATATGATGTATTTCTGTTGCCGCTATAACAACAAAAGAATAAAATAAATATTGAAGGGGGCTCCGATACAACAAACGTTGTCTGAAGACAGTGCTCGCCATCTAGCGGCCATCTATGTAACCTTCACAGCGCCGATGTCATGTCGTTTAATGTCAATGTTAAACGCTTCTTGTTGGTTTCTATAGATGGCGCTGTCCTCAAATTAGATCTTTGTCTAATGTTGTATAGATAATGGTACGGAACCCTTCGTGCGCGAGTCCGACTCGCACTTGGCCGGTTTTGTTATTGTTTGGTGGAGATAAGTAGTAACATAACATAAACTCACGCCTGTATCCCAGAGGGATAGGCAGAGACCAGGGACTGCCACTTGCTACGATCCTGACAGATCACTTTCGCTTCCTCAACATTCATTAGTCGTTGCATGCACGCACGCCGGTTTCGGGTACTTTTTATCTTGCCCTTTGTTAATACATCCTCTTTTTGGTCAAAGTAATTTAAGATAATAATAATAATAAGATATTAATAAGTTTCAACAATTTCTGGAATGGAGAAATTGTTAAATAGAATAAGCCTGACTACTAAAAATGCTTATCAAAATAGATACATAGATTATTTTTTTTATTAAGTACTTTCATAAACAAATGTGCACACGACACGCAGAGTACAGCAGATTGGAGAAAAGCAACAAAGAGACAAACATAACAAATCATACATAATTACATGGAAGTTATGGTGTGTACCTGCCAGTGGGTAAGGGTGGAATTATGATGAAGGGAAACCGGCCAAGAAAAAACTCATTGAGTGGATGAAAGCGTTAATTCTACAAATACTTGACGTGTTCTCCAGAAGATAAGGCCCCACTTTCACCACACAAAAAAGCGCTGATGATTTGATGATGACAGTGCCTTTCAAGTATGATAAAAGATAGATAGATAGAATATTCTTTATTGTACACAAATATTACATTAACAGAAATTCAATAAAAGTAGCTTTAAAGAAAGTCTTTTTGACGTGTGCAGAAACTTCACATGCATGCTTGTTAGTACGTACCTACTTGGTAAGTAAAAAACGTTAACACAACGAAAAATTAGTTATCGTATCGAACCATGCCAGCACAGATCCACGATCAAAATACAATTCTGAATGAGTAAGCCAAAATAAAGAAAAGACGCGCAAAACGATCGTTTAAACGTATCGTTATCTGTGGAGTAACAAGCAGCTGCGAATGCCCTTTAAGTTGGAATCTGTTCTTTGGCTAAATTAGTTAAATTATTAACATCCGTAATATCCGAGCTGCTCCAAAGTAAGTTAGAGTAGCCAAATAATAAACACTGAAAACAAAACATTTTGTTCAATTTGCAACTGCCCTCATCATTGTATATTTGTCGTAAAAAGATATATGAAAATATTTAAAAAAATCATCTTTACTCTTGCAATCAATGTTTGGAACAGCACGGCATGTTGCTTTTTTAAAAAAAAAAAACTAAGAAATGAAAACGAAGTTTCACCGCACAAATAGTCAGTTGAACTGCACTCCACGTGAATTAATGCCATATTGACAATGAACAAATATGAGGGAAAAACGCAGAGAAATAAAGAATAAACAAGTGACAATATAAATTATCCACAACAACCTCGGCCACTTTTGGGCGCAATGAAGGCGAGCGAGACAGAGCATTATTTGTGGGAGTGCGACCGAGACAAAGCATTATTTTATAGAGCGGCCACTGCCGTTAGCATTCTGAGTTGTTTCGATGAAATGTATGGAGAACTCGGAGTGCCTGACATTATGAGTATCGCAAATTTGAATTTCGTGGGACTCAGATTTATAAAAGGGAAGCCGGTAGGAATCTGCTTATATGGACTCTTCACCACTGGTACCTACCTACATTGGTTAGGTAAAGCATATAATATATGGCAAATTCGAAATGGTATTGACTCAGCATGTGCTGAAAAAGCATGCTACTCCAGTGCTGGAATTATGTCAGTACAGTAGTATAACAATAATAAATTCCACATAACACAATCACTTGTCTTGATCCCAAGCCATAAAACTTAAGCAACCTAAGAAAACAAAACTAGAAACAATAAATAGACCCTCACCCTTCTTTAACAGTGACATTGTTCATCAGAATACAGTTTGTCAATCTGACTTTATTTTCAATGGTACAGTTGGCTCCAATGAAAGAGTTTTTTATCGATGTCTTCTCACTGACGATACTCTTGTCGCCCACTGTACTGGTCTCGTCTATCTGCGTGGTTTTTACATCACTAGTTGGGTGGAATCGCTCCTTAAGTGCCGTACCCGTTAATTCTTCCCATTTCGACAGGATCTGTGGAGATTCAAGAATTTGCTAAGTTGAAAATATACACCAAAATTTAATATTTTGAATAAATAAAGTAGTTCTCATGGAACTAATCAGTCTTTACAACTTTTTTATAAATATTTTTTTTTCATTTGTTTGAGCCATTCAATAAAACTGCCGGAGGTTTTGACAGCTGATGTTTTACTTTGAAAATAAAAATCAGCAAAAATATGACCACATTAATTAATGTACCTTCTAGGAATTCTGAGGTTGTATATTATAAGATTACCTTGTTGTTAGCCAAATAAAATGAAGAAAGAGTGTTGACTCTCACACCAAAAGTATCCTTTTCAGGAATGTAAGAGTAGCATCTGATTAGATCATTACAGTAAACATCTTTCTTGCCATTTTTGTGATCATTATAAGAGGACAAAGACCTTATTTTGCTTTCATAGCCTCTTTCTACTGCATAGTCAAATATGTCCTTTGTAACTTCTAAATTTTTCTCTGAAGCTCCTTTTTTTTCTACAACATTTTTCGGTTTACTCAGTTGTTTCTTAACAATGTATGGTACTAGTTCCCCTTTGACTGAAATGTACTTATCAGCATCGACTAAGTAATCTATAACCCATTTCTTCATGACATACAAGTGGGCGTCCAGTAGGCGACTGTACATGCTTATAGAGTCAAATTTCTTGATGATAACCCTAGGTAGTGTTACTTGTTCTTCAAAGTCACTGGCACTTGCCAAGAAGACTAATCTTTGAGTCTCTTTGTCAATGCAAACTAGATCTCGGTCAGGTTTGGCCTTTGATTTTGGTCCGGGAAGTTCTATCCATTCTTCAGGGCCATTATCAAAGAATAATGTGGCCAGAGCAGCATCATGCTTTCTGTAGATATTAAGTACATTATTAACATTGACATTGGTGATTAAGTCACCAGATATAACCAGCAAGTCGGTGACTAGTCGACTGCTTAGGTGCTTCAGTGAGTCAGCTGTGCCCCAGTCCTCGTCCGAAGGAATCACTACAAGTTCATACTTGATTTTCAATGGGCACTTTTCCAGGGCATTCAAGATGGTTGATTTGTCTTCATCCAGGACCACTACTATTGTTTCTAGAATAGAAATGTCAGGTTGTAATGTACTGTTTAGTATTAAACCAAAGCTCTAAGTGTGTAATAAACTAGTCTCCAGTTTTTGATACATCAGTCATCTGTTAACAAACTATTGACATATGTCAGTTGTTTTCCTTGTATGCTAAAGTACCCTGACAGCTATCAACAGTTGTTAACACATTGCTAAGAAACCAGAGGTCCACGGTAACTTTTTTTCACATGGAACTTACTTTATGTACAGTCGGTCCATAAAATAGAATAGAATTAAATAGACATATAGTTTGTGTGGCACCGGATTAAGATTAGCGTCACTCCAATACCTTCCATGGATGTTGTAGAAGGCGACTAAGGAATTAAATTACCAGGAGACGGGCAGCAGCGTCTTCCTGAGATTCCAACCCCATACTGTGATCGCCAACTCGCCTGCCAGGCGTGGCGATTATGGCAAGACCCTTCATGGTTAGGAAAACCCCCACTGTCTGATAGCTACAACTATTACAATATACTAGAACTTCAGTCCTTGTTTCAATTTTTCCTTTTCAGTTTACATAATTATCTTCAAGTAGGGTATGTTAATAATGGCTAGCAACGACAACCAACATATTTCAAGCATTATTTATTGGATTTCACTCACAAATAAACACTATTTCAATTATTGCATGGCACGAAAAAGAAGTGGAAGATCCTATATCCAGTTAAGTGTAAAACGGGCCCAAAAGACTGGTAATTTTGAAGGAATTCCGGGTCATCACAAATGTCTGTCATAGGCTTTACACCATACGCCTTGAAATCGTATGGCCATGCTAGTCCGCGTACAGCGCACCTAATAATGTCACACTATCTCCCCTACCTTGGAATCCCAATTTCTCCAACATGTTAAGTGAGTACCAGAGCACTGGGTATGGTCCCACGGGAAGCAGACATTTCGGGACCGAGCCCCCGACGTCCGGCAGACGGGAGCCTCGGCCCGCAGCCAGCACTACAGCCTGGAACTCTAGTATCTTGTGCATTTCGCAATGATTGCGTTAGGTTATGTTGGATTTCACTGAAAAGTCATAAATGCAGCGGTTAATAATAAAGATGGCTAATTTAGTTTATTTCCTAAGAACAGCAAATAATCAAGGAGCACCTTATTTGCAAAATGTAGTCACTCGAAAACACCGAAGACTCGAAAAATATCACCTACCTATTTTTTTCTTATTATACATTACATAGACTAGTAGAGATTTTTTTATGCGTGCGTGACAGTTGACAGCAGTTGACAACTCTATAACACAGAACATCTATGATTACATACTCTTTGATCTAGACTGACATAGTGATGTAACCGATTTTAACTTTTAGCAGTTTTAGGTACATACTTTTATTAATTCACTATTTATTTTTAAACTAGCTT
Organism: Yponomeuta evonymella; assembly: GCA_963969515.1. Taxonomy (NCBI): domain Eukaryota; kingdom Metazoa; phylum Arthropoda; class Insecta; order Lepidoptera; family Yponomeutidae; genus Yponomeuta; species Yponomeuta evonymella. Next base: position 12,630,981 of record OZ018349.1, read on the forward strand.
TTGCCGTTGACTTCGGCCACATGGCATTAGTAATTTCTGGGATGAAGAGTATCCCTTGTCCTTCTCCGGGACTCAAGCTATCTCCATACCAAATTTCATCTAAATCCGTTCAGCCGTTATTGCGTGATTGAGTAGCAAGCATCCAAACATCACAAACTTTCACATTTACAACTTTTACGGGTGCGCTTTTAAATAAAAGTTATTTTATTTAAATTGTGACTATTCGTGAAAATTTTGTAAGCAAGTGACAAAGAACAACACGATGACATCAGTCAAATAAAAAAGTACCTTTTACTCTATTCAAACATTCTTCATCCTGTCATATCAGCCAGTCTGAAGTGGAACCATTGCAAACCTCTGTCTAACACTCCTCCTCAATCGTTTCCATCAGACTTCCTCTCTAATCCATGCCCTTTACAATCCCTCTTCTCACAACCTCACAATCACTCACACGCAATGACACACGCCCATCTCTCTTCGACAGAACTCGTGCTTCCCTTTGGGAACAGCCTTGGTCAAGACATCAGCAACCATATATTTAGTCTCTAAGTATTTTAATGTAATGATACCATCTTCCAACACGTCTCTGACAAAATGGTATCTTACATCAACATGTTTTGTTCGTTGATGATGCACTGGGTTCTGTGCTATTGCCATTGCTGATTGACTATCAGTGTATGGACTCCTCCTTACCCGTAATTTCTCTAAGAAATCGTTTTAAGAAAACTGCTTCCTTTGCAGGTTCCGATAAGCTGACATATTCAGCTTCTGCTGTAGATATGGCAACGCTCCGCTATTTTGTGCTTTGCCATGAGATAGCCCCTTTAGCCATCTTGAAAATGTAGCCTGAGTAAGACCTTCTGTCTACCAGGTCACTTGCATGGTCTGCATCTGCAAAACCTTGAATTGATCCATCCGCATCCTTAGAGTACTTCAGTCCCATCCTTTTTGTACCATTCAGATACCTCAATATTCTTTTAGCAGCGGTCCAATGACTTTCTTCGTAGTTGGTACAGAACTGTCTCATGTAGTTCATTGCGTGCGTGTCTGGTACAGACTGCGAGATACATCAGTGAGCCTATGAGTTCTCTATATGGTATCCCCTCATCTGGTTTCGAATTTGAGATCTCTGGTTTCCGGAAATGCTGACCAGGTGTACCAGGAGTTGAAACTATCTTACAGTCGGTCATTCTAAATTTGTGAATTAGGTTTTCTTCATACTTCTCCTGACCAACCGTAATGTAACCATTCTCTTGGTTGAGTCTCATCCCCAAAATGAGCTCTGCCTTGCCCAGATCTTTCATCTCAAATTTTGAAGTAAGCCTAATGGTCGTTATCGTCTCTGTCTGCTGGTATACCCAAACTCTCATTTTCATTCACTTCATCTCTGGTTCATGGCTGCTGATTCTCTTCTTGTAAAGGAATGTTATCTTGCTCAGTATCGACTCTACAATGCTGTGTTCCTTCGTTTGCTGAAACATCTTGATTTGTTTCTTCATAATTTGGGTGATTGTGAACTTCTAAAGGAGCAATAACCTCCGTTGGTCCTAAACGCGGTTTTACAATTTCCCTCAAATCTCCTTTGCTGTCGTAAAATTTTTGATTCTCGAAAAATACGAAGTCTCTCGCTTTATAGTATTGTCCAGTTTTGGGATCTACCAGTCGATAAGCCTTCGAATTATCGCAGTATCCTGTATGCACAGGTTCTCTGATTTTTGCATCCCATTTCTTTCTCTTTTGATCCGGAATATGCATGAACGCCTTGCATCCGAAAGTTTTGATCATGCTCATATCACACTTTCTTCCAGTCCAAGCCTCTTCCGGTGTCTTGTTTTTGACAGCTATCGTTGGCGATCGGTTCTTCAAGAAGACTGCATGGTGAACAGCTTCTGCCCAGAACTTCTTCTCAAGTCCTGCTTCTTGAAGCATGCATCGGCCTTTTTTACATATAGTACGATTAGCACGCTCTGCTACTCCGTTTTGCTCTGGAGTGTACTCCACCGAAAGTTGGTGTTGGATTCCGTTCTGGCATAGATATTCATCCATCTGTTTATTGACAAATTCTTTTCCATTGTCGGTCCTAATCGTCTTCACGATCTTGCCCGTTTGATTCTCTGCCTGCCTTAAACTCTTTGAATTTTTCGAAACTTCTCCTTTTTGTTTCAGAAAATAAACGAAAGTTTTCCGCGTACAATCATCAATGAAAGTCAAAAAATATTTGCAGCCTCTAAAAGACTCATTATCCATTGGTCCGCAAACATCAGAATGCACCAATTCTAATGGCTCTTTGGCTCTTGTGCCACCTTTCTTTGGAAAAGGTTGCTTGGTTTGCTTTCCCATCACACAAGCTACGCTATCGAGTTTATTGCTAGAGCCAGGAAACCTTACCCCAGTTGCGAGTTTATCTCTAAGGAGGAGGAGGTTGCGCATACCAAGATGTCCCATCCGTTGATGCCACAGTATCGCCTCTTGACTGACAGTAGTGCTGAGTGCCGTATTCTGTAGACATTGTTTAAGTTTATATACGCCTTTCTCTTTTACACCTTTTCTGCTGCCTTTTCTCTCACCTCACATTCTCCTTTTTTATAAACCTCACATCCTTTATCAGTAAATACTGTAACGAAACCTCTATCCGCTATAGCACTTACACTCATCAAGTTTGTATGCAACTCTGGAACATACATCACATTACTCACGGTCAACCCCAGCGACTTACATTCAACCTTACCTTTTCCCTCACCATACACCTTATTTCCATCTGCACACGTCACAAGTACTCGATCGTTCACACTAAAATCCTTGAAGTCTTCAAACCAGTCCTTTCTATTGGTCATGTGTGCGGAGGCACCAGAGTCGATGACCCATTCTTCTTCTGTAGTGTTTCCAACTGTAGCCATAGCAAGGTCATTGAACGTCTTCCTCTTGTTATTTGGATTTTGAGGACACGCCTGTGCTTTATGTGGTCCTTCAAAAATAAAACATCGTATCTCTTTGCTCTTCCTCTTAGGTTTAGTTTTAGTCTTGTTTTTATTTGTAAGTAGTACCGATGTAGTAGTGGGCTTTCCAGAAAAAAAATCCTCTATTTGAAAAAGTCTGTTCTTTACATAGTCTGTTGTTAATTCCATGTTAGAATTCCCGATAGCCATTCGCATTGGTTGAAATTTCGGCATTAATCCCTGCAGAAGTAACGCTGCAAGCAATTCATCGTCAAATTCTTTGCCTAAGTCTAGTAGTTGCTGTGACGTCGACATTACCGTCGTTAAGTATTCTCTGACCGAGGAAAACTGCTCAAGTTTCAAACTCACAAGCGAAGACAACAGTCTGCAACGATTGTTTAAACCTTTATCTTCAAAAGCGGCTTTGAGGGCATCCCACGCTTCTTTGGCAGTTTTCGACTTCCTTACGTGTACCAGACAAGGCGGCATTACAGCTAGACATATCCTTGCTCGCGCCTTTTGATCTCGCTTGAGTCCAGCTATGTTTGAAGGATCTTGTGTACTGCCACAAATCTTCATGGATGAGACACAGCTCCATCACGAATTTCCAAGTATTGTAGTTCGCGGTTCCATCCAGCTTTTCTATTGTCGAGCTTAATATGCTCGACATGCTCTGATGAACAACTCCATCACCGCGATCACGACTCTCCATTTTTTTTCTTCACGTTCCTGGGCCCATAACCTTTTACGGGTGCACTTTTAAAAAAAAATATTTTATTCGTGAAAATTTTGTAAGCAAGTGACAAAGAAAAACACGATGACATCAGTCAAATAGAAAAGTACCTTTTACTCTATTCAAACATTCTTCATCCTGTCATACCAGCCAGTCTGAAGTGGGACCATTGCAGACCTTTTTCTAACAACAACATTAGTAGGATTGTTTAAAGGTTTTATTTAAAACATAATATTATTTAAACGTTGGTAGCCTTGTGGGTAGAACATCGGACTCAGAAGCGAGAGACCCAGGTTCGATCCCAAGTGCGGGCTTGGTTTTCTAAGTTATGTACATTGTGAAGTTATAGTAGCAATACCACACGCTAACGATGAAGGAAAACATCGTGAGGAAATCTGAGTGTCTGAGCTATTCACATACCTCAGCGCTTGAAATATCCAATCCGCGGTGGGCACGCGTGGTGATTAAGACCATACTCTCTCCTTGAGAGAAGGCCTGTGCCCTACAGTGGGACACATATAGGCTGATTATGCTTATATTATTTAAACGATAAAGTCACAAACACATGAACCTATCTAAAATTTAAGTAATAAAAAATTGATAAACGAATAATAAGAGAGATAGGCTACGTCAGTCACCGCAGTTCTTTGGAGAATTATCACATTTCTGTTGTGATCCATCATAGAGACTCCGAGCATAGCCCTTTCCATAGCACGCTGAGCACGTATACGTATTTTTGTGTTTTCTGTATGTCTTTTATGTGTGCTATGGTAATGACGCATTTTCGCTAGTAAGAAATAGACTAAATAGTTTGGACTCAACCTTCGATATTGGCATTATGGCTCAGTGTCATCAGTGGCTTGTCCCTCGGGCATAGTTAGTATAATTTTTTTTATTGGTTTTGGACTTTATTTCAAAGTGATAAAGTTCAATTTATGGTGCGAACTAACTAATGTACCACAGCCCGGCAAAGGGGCACAGATTTTCTATCCAGAGTATCCAGTGGTGTCAACCATAGATGTTAACGGTTTTATTTATAAAATTACGATTCCTCTGAAATACTCCTCAGAGGCAGTTTGAATAATATGTGGTTAATGTTCCTTTACCACAGACTATTTAAACTGCCTCTGAGGAGTGTTTTAAGGAATCGTGTTTTATAAATAAGACTGTAAGGATATCCTTATCTTACAAATCCTTGACGGAATCCATGGAGTCTCGTTAGGTCATCATCATCAGCCATTTGACGCCCACTGCCTGCACAGGCTTCCTTCGTGGTTTTCATAACCATGAGGGGTTTTGCCATAATCGCCACGCTTGGCATGCGGGTTTCGTTACGTAGGTACACGGTGTTATATAAAAACACGATCTAAAACACTTCAGAGGCAGTTTCACTAATCTGTGGTAACGTTTTTTCCTTTATAGACTATATAAACTGCTTCTGAGGAGAAAAGTATTTCCATACCTACCTGAAGGGCGCCAAGTGGAACCTTGTGGGGTCATGAGCCTAACAACATATCTGCAACTGGGAACGTTGGATTCACCATCTACTTATACGGGAACATAAAGTAGGTACCTACTTAATCACTGCCTAAGTAGGTACCCACCTAAGTAGTGGACTTAAAGAGTGGAGACAAAATAATTTACAAAATATCCTTATGATTCTTTGTTTCTGTTTGGCAGTTAAGACACGGCATAACTGCCGTCTTAACAGACGTATTGTATAATATACCTTCTTGAAAGTCCTCCAACCACTAATGTTCCTATTGCCTACGAATAAAAAACCATAGAACTATTTCTTCCTACAAAATTCATACTCAAAAATCGGACCAGGCGCCTTATTACGCGCACCATTTGGCGATTCCAATCGTGTAAGTGTCAAATTCCATATTAATTTAGAAGAAGAAGAAAGACATTTATTATACCAACAAGATACATCACAGAAACAAAATAAGCACATAAGTAACATAATATGTGCATATTATGTTACTTATGTGCTTATTTTGTTAAACAATAATAACAACAGAAAGAAAACTAAATACACAACAGACAAAACGAACAAATAAAACAGGACCATAGATGTAGCCTGTGGTGTATCTACGTTGCCACAAAAGGCAGTTGACTCAGCGTTGTGCTGAGGAAGTGATCTCTCAGCGCTGATCTTCAGTCAGTGCCTACGGTAACCCATAATTGTACTACAGAGTGCGTGCCGTGGTGCAGTTAAAGAATTAAGTCAAATTCAATAACATACAATTTGACGGTTACACGATTGGAATCGCTCAGGATTTGGTGTCCGTAATATAGGGGCATAACTCTCGATTAGTCTTTGCCAATGAAATGAGCGCAAGATGTGCTACAGAGTAAATCGCGCTGTGATTGGAATATTCTGTGTGCCATGCGTGACGTGAACGTTGATTGGGCAATAGCGTGAAACGTGAAACCAATGAATTCATATGTATGACTCGTCGAAATATCTAGATAGGTACCTCGAAATATGGTGGTCTGACGGTGGCAGGTGCATAGATATTTTGCCGGGTAATACTGGCACATAATAACAGGAACTCACTCCGATTGGTAACACAATTGACAAGCTCCACCGGTGGAGTCATTTTTAGCGCTAGTTAGACTACTATGCCTATCGAATAAAAATCTATTACGTATGTCTTTTGCCGCAAATAAAACAAATAATTACCTACTTATGAATAAAATTAACTTTATTGTCGCAATAAAAATATTTTTTGTATAAATAGTAGGTAGTTAATAAAGAACAAAATATAATTAAATAGAAAACTAAGTAAATATTTGCCAGTATAATCCGTTTGGGTACATAATACACGTAATATAATTCAATTAAATCTAAAACGTGGAAGTATTTAATGAAGATTAAAACTACGTAAATTCCATGATCCATGCGGTTGACTAACCCCAATAATATATATATATATATATATATATCGTCTAAGGCAGGGGTCGGCAACCTTATGCTATAGCCGGGCCACATATGTTGCCAGAGTATCAGTGCGGGCCGCACTTATATTTATATGTTCGGGCATGTATTTTTAATATTTGAAATAAAACGCATATATATTCATACAATTATGTCTTTTTTAATTGAACTACTATACTAACATAAAAGTAAGTACTAGTGAGATTTTTGAGGCTGCATTTGACTTGCAAGTTTTTTAACGTCTGCTTTCATTTTAGTAGTAGACACGCGCAGTATCGCGTCTAAATGTTCATCCGTTAACCGCGAACAATTCTTATTTTTGCGGTAGTTGAGAATTGAAAAAGTCTGCTCACACAAATATGTACTACCAAACATAGTTATTATCTGCTGAGCAAACTTTTTCAATTCTTTGAAGTTTTCAGAACTCAAACCTCCGTAGAACTGTATCAAGTCAGTGCTTTCCTTAAATGCCGTTTTAAGTGTGTGTGTGTTTAAATGTTCATTTGCAAATTGCTTGGTACCTCACTAATATCAATTGCAAAAGGGTTTTGGAATATTTCCATGTTAAGGGAGCTCTTTTTAAAGTCGGTGAATCGATTTACAAACTCAGTTTGTAGTTGTGTTAACACGTTTCTCATTGTAATATTTTGCCACACAAAATTATCTCCAGCTTCTTCCACGGCTTTCTTGCAATTAGGAAAATGGTCAAGCTTTTTTTCATCAATATGCTTGATAAACAGTTTCAGTTTCATTTCAAATGACTTTACATCTGTATACATATCGCAAATCAATTTATTTTTTCCCTGCAAGCGTTTGTTGAGCTGATTCAGTTCCTTAGTCAAATCAGTCAAAAAACCAAGATCGATAATCCACTGTTTGTTAGTAAGCTCTTCTACTGGCTTTCCTTTCATCTCCATGAAGTTGCCAATTTCTTTCCTCAAATCAAAAAACCGTTCCAAAACGGCACCTCGACTGAGCCACCTCACTTCACAGTAGTAAACCACGTCACCATGTTCGGCTTCCAGATCTTCCAAAAACTTTTGGAACTGACGGTGTGTGAGCCCATTTCTTCTTATAAAATTAACAGTGGATGTTACAGTATCCATTATTTCTTTCCAGGATATAACTTTGGAGCATAATGCCTCTTGATGGACAATACAGTGAAAAATCAATGGCACAGTAGATCCAGAATCTTTCACTTTGCTGATGATTCTCCCAACAACACCTTTGTTTTGACCGCTCATGTTCTTGCCTCCATCGGTAGTGACACTTGTTAACTTTTCCCAGCTTAATTGCAATGAATCCAGAGCTTGTTCCACATGGTGAAATAAATCTTCTCCCGTAGTTGTACCTTTCAAACTGCACATTTTCACAAGCTCTTCGTAAACAGTAAAGTTTTCGTCAATGCCGCGTACAAATATGAGTAGCTGCGCTGTATCCGACACGTCCGTACTTTCATCCATCGCTAAAGAGAAGCAGTCGAAAGACTGCGCCTTATCCCTGAGTTGTTCACACAAATTAGCACCCAAGTCTTCAGTACGTCGGGTGCAAGTTCTTGCAGAGAGACTAAGACTTTCAAACATTTTTTTCTGCTCTGGGCATATTTCTTCTGCGATAGCTAAGACACACTCTTTTACTAATTCACTATCGGTAAACGGACGTCCACTTTTTGCAAGAATCTCTGCTACCCTGTAACTGGCCCGAACATTCGATTCGCTGTTGTCTGCCACAACCTTAAATATGTTTTGTTGATTTTGTAATGACGATTTCAAAGTGGAAATTTTCCTTTTCCGTACTTCTCCTTCAAGACAGTCAAATTTAGCTTTGTGCTCAGTGTCGTAATGTCGCTTCAGGTTATATTCCTTTACTACAGAAATACTCTTTTGACAAATCAAGCATAACGGTTTTCCTTTCAACTCGATAAAAAAGTATAATTCTGTCCATAATTCGTTAAAAACTCTTTTTTCTTCTTCTATCTTCCTTTTTCTTGAAGCCATGTTTATATAATTATTCTGTAACAATAATGAAAAAAATTAAATTCGTTGTAAAATTATATGTTCCAGTTAGCACCTACAAATTCAACTCCACATTCAAATAATAATTAAAACATGACACACTCGTAACTAACTTCATGTCATGTAACTACTATCCCCGTCCTTATAACATTTACCCATCAATCTGAAGGTTCACATTAACAAGCAGTAAATAAAATAAAACAAAATGCTCGCGAGTGCATACAACTTACCTCATACGTCGTGCGAGAGAAGCTATCAGCGAAGGGAAGAAAGGTGAAACGAAACGCGTAGCTAGCAACCAGATGAGACGTGAGTTTCCGGCGAATTTCCACAACCGAATGTGGCGAGAGCTGCGCGCGGCTGTGATTTTAACTAAAACCGGTCGCTTTGAATTTTTTCGCCGCCGCACACCTGCGTCTAATCAAAGACTGCCGCCCCGCCTATTGTCTCAAAGGAGCCGCCCGCCGCCGCAATAAACGCAAAAGAAATTGCCAAGAATTGAATAAGTACAGCAAATATTTATTTTCGGTAGAAACAATACATAACATCACAGTCTTGATAAACAGTTCTTAAGAAATGAAATAGAGGTACATTTTTATCACCCCGCGTGGGATCGAGCTTTCAAGAATACTCACATGGCCCAGCAGCATGGCCGTATAAATTCTAGTGAATTTATATGGCCTTTTGCTTCGGTATTTTTTTCTTACGGACCTCAGGCTTGCGGGCCGCACCGAGATAGTCTACGGGCCGCATGCGGCCCGCGGGCCGCCGGTTGCCGACCCCTGGTCTAAGGCATCAGATCCTAGGTTCAGAGGTCGTGGGTCTTAAAAATCACTATTAACATGGTGAGATACATCTTTAATCTGACACTTTTTGCAAAAATGATCTTAAAAAAACTTATGATTTTTTTCCATTGGTGAACCGCATGGAGCCGCTTAACGAAGAAAACGAATTAGCGAAGAAAACATCGATAGTTACTTATGATGTAAGTGGGTAGGTTATTAATCAATCTTTCGGTAGGTCTAGACTGATTATCGTGACTGAATCCGATGAAGATCCTTCTGAAACAAAATAAACTTGCCTGAAGTAGTCTGGACAGGGCTGGAATTAGAAGTCCGGAGGCCTTGGGCAACATAGAAGTGGAACCCCACCTAAATTATTTTCCAAATAAAACAAACTGTTTTTTTCACTCGACTTTGTCAATAAATAATTAATAAATTATATAATTCTCGTTATCGATTATTTAAGTGTGTTTGATTTCAGATTAAATGAAATTTTGGAATTAACAAGCGGAACCTTCAGAGTTTTTTTTTGCTGAAAAGTGTTGATTATTTTGCTGAAATCCAGTTCTCGAAGCGAATCACTTTCAATGCTTAGGAGCGATAGCTTTGATAGACGGTTTTGCCCCATCGAGGTTCGCAGCCTATTTTTTATGATTTTAATTTTTAGGGTTCCAAAGGGTGCCAAACGGGGCCCTTTTACTAAGAATTCACTATCCGTCTGTCTGTCTGTCTGTCCATCTGTATGTGTGTCTGTCTGTCACCAGGCTGTATCTCCTAAACCGTGATAGCTAGGCAATTTTCACAGATGATGTATTTCTGTTGCCGCTATAACAGCAAATACTAAAAACAGATTAAAATTAATATTAGGGGTTAAAGTATGAAATTGCCGTTTTATTGCAATAGGTTCTTTGAATTGACATAGAATCTTCATGGTTTGAGGTTTTCGAATGAAACTTTTTTCAAATGGTTTCTATGATGTTCTTTTTTTTTTAAAATGTGTAACATTTGAATATCGCCTTTCAATTGTTTTTGTTATTCAATTTAGACAAGAAAGATGGATACTGCGAAAATTCGAGTGATTTTTGAATACGAGTTTCGACGCGGAACTAACGCGGCAGAAACAGCCCGCAATATCAATGCTGCGTTTGGAGAGGGGTCTACTAATGAACGCACCGTGCGATTTTGGTTTAAACGCTTTCGTGATGGAAATTTCGACTTAAAGAACGAGCCACGAGGAAGACCGCCCACACAGGTGAATAACGATGAATTAAGAGAGATAGTGGAAGCCGACCCTAGTCAAACTACCCAGGAATTAGCGGCATGGTTTGACGTTACCTTATCCATAATATTGACTCACTTGCGTCAAATCAATAAAATAAAAAAATACGAAAAATGGGTGCCTCATAATCACTCGAATTTTCGCAGTATCCATCTTTCTTGTCTAAATTGAATAACAAAAACAATTGAAAGTCGATATTCAAATGTTTCACATTTTTTAAAAAAAGAACATCATAGAAACCATTAGAAAAAAGTTTCATTCGAAAACCTCAAACCATGAAGATTCTATGTCAATTCAAAGAACCTATTGAAATAAAACGGCAATTTCATACTTTAACCCCTATTATTTAAGGGGTGCGCCCATACAACAAACACAATTGGGTTGGCTGTTTTTTGCTCGATATTAATAACAGCAACAGGTAGACGCCTGATATACCTATTCACAGACTATCTTCAAAAATAAACAATGAAATTAAAATAAAATAAATATTTAAGGCGGGCCATACAAAAAATGTGATTTTTTGCCGTTTTGTCAAGACACGGAATCGAACACCCAACCTCCGAGGCTGCGGGCAAGTACCACCCCACTGAGCCATTGGGATACTTGCTCAAGCTATTTGAGATTTTGATATCGTACTGATTGTCTGATTGAAGTGAACAAATATAGATGAATAGCTTTTTTTAAATATTTACGAACAAAGTAATCATGTTTGTACAAAGTATGTACTATGTAGAGGTATAACAGTGAAAAAAATGTCAAAGGAAAAGTTTACTAGTGTTTACTCGCGGAATTTGGAAGATTTTTTTCCGAAGTCTCTATTGTGGAGGCCTGTAGCCCCGGATGCTCTCTCCTAAATCTGGCCCTGAGTCTGGAGATACAAGACTAAGTGAATTGTAAAATTTTTAAAAGTAAGTTCTGAGGTTTTGCCGCTCGGCCTAGGGCCTCATAACCTATCATCATCATCATCATCATCATCATTAAAAATTTATTGTACCCTAACAGGGCCGGCCATAGGGCGAACGGAGCGGCCGGCCCAAGCTCCAGGGGGCGCCGAGTGGTTCCATATTAAAAATCGGTGGACATAGGACTGAAAGTTAAGGTAGCGATCTGGTTTTTTTTTCTAAGCCAGCTAACATTAATACAAACATCTTTTACTCTTTTGTATTTTTCCTTAAAACGCATTGCTTTCGAGAAAAAAAAATACTCTATCTTTTTTGTATGGAGAAAATTACATTTTATTTTTTTTCTCGCAATGTTTTAAATTGGTCAAGTTTTAGCTTAAATTTTCTTACACTCTAAGCTAATGTGAACATATAAAAAAATAAGTCATACGCAGCCGCTTGCAGCTTTGCAAGATAAGGATGTGACACGAAACCTAAAATTGTTTCCTATATTTCGCCAACATTGATGGGGTTTTTTTGGTGGGGGTATGAAAACATGAGCTTAGAAGCTTCTGATATAATATAATAATTCCATAAAGTTAATATTTTTAGTGTAACGCACTTTTTGGTGTTTTTTTGCAATCTACATAGATCGCTACCTTAACTTTCGGTCCTATGTCCACCGATTTTTAATATGGAACCACTGTCCGCAGTGGTAAAAAAACATGAATGAAATATATTTTCGCGCGAGGAGTGCAGTGCGGACGAGCATGGTTACTTTCAATCGACAATTGAGACAAAGACTCGAACTTGTCGATGTATTCGAACATTGCTTGTATACATAATTATTAGAGCCATCAATCATTAATTTTGTTAATTTTATTATGTTTAGGGCTAGGGAAAAATCGTGATGTCTCCCCAAGAGGCGTCAGGGGAGTAAAAATATTATTCAAAAACTATTTGTTGAAGGGGTTCTTGATGTAAATGATAAATCTAATACATACAAATCTCGTGTCACAGTGTTTGTTATCGAACTCCTCCGAAACGGCTTCACCCAAGCTTATGAAACGATTTGTGAATATTTGGTAGGTCTGAGAATAGGTTGTAGGCTTATTAATATATAAGCAGCCTATACACGTCCCACTGTAGGGCACAGACCTTCTCTCAGAGAGAGAGTATGGGCTTAATCACCACGCGTGCCCACCGCGGATTGGCGATTTCAAGCGCCGAGGTATGTGCATAGCTCAGACACCCAGGTTTCCTCACGATGTTTTCCTTCACAGTTAGCGAGTGGTATTGCTACTATAACTTCACAAATGTACATAACTTAGAAAGAAGTCATAGATACATGCCCGCACTGGGAATCGAACCTGGGTCTCCTGCTTCCGAGTCCAATGTTCTACCCACTAGGCTACCACCGCTCATTAATATAGGCTTATTAATATGGCAAAACAACGTTTGCCAGGTCAGCTAGTAATATATAGGCACACTTCCCAATGCTGTGTTCTATTTCATTGTGGATGTTAGATATAGCGACCAAATGGAATGAAAAGGTATTTTGCGAAGTAATGCTAACAGTACTTATCTGTTCAAAGGTTAGAGTAGTAGTGGGCTAAAATAAAAATAATCTAGGAATGGGCGATGTACTTTGAAATTTTGAATTTGGGAATTATACAAAGCAGAATGAGAAAGAAATAACGAAAGATGAAGCGGAATGGTGTAAAAAAGGTTACACCGTTACATTCTGATGTCTACCCCGCCTAGAGTCTGAAAAATCCTGATGCTACCCTGATGGGGACCATCAGAGGAGGGTCGAGCCGAGAGGGAATATATTAAGTAGGTACCTAACTTTGGCCTTTGCATATACGTAATGAGATGATTTATGCAGCGTCCAGTGGCACCTTCACTCACAATATGATCGGTGATGGGTGACCACTCGGACGCTACAGCGCCTGGCACATTGTTTTGTAGATGGAGTAGGCTTGCCCAGTACCTAAACCATCCTGACAGCTTAGTCAGCCTAGTCAGTCAGCCTAGCTCAGTGCAAGTCAATACGTGCGGAGCCAACCAAGCCGCGGGTTTCCTCACGATGTTTTCCTTCTCGATTAGCGTGTGCTACTGCTCTACTACCACCTAGTTAAATAAAACAATGCGGTTTAACTTTAATATATTAAAAAAGTTTCAAAAATTACTGATAGACCAGGTTCATTATAGACAGCCAAATTGATCTTTACTTCATGAATATTCAACTAGTCAACTGCAGATGTGTCGCAGTAAGGTGGCTGAACCGGAGAGTTGATTGAGTCTCTGGACAGTTAATTGGGGATCGATATTCAATCAAGACGCTAAAGTTTCGTCAGACAAGTGAGTGAACGAAACGTTTAACGAGTTTCCTAAACGTTCCTAGGCAACAAGACGCATTTCAACTTTGGTAGGGTGACCAAGATATTTGATTGGAAAAAAATGGATAGTAAAAAGACATTGCTTGTCTTATATTTATTCATAAGGCGTAATGCCCTCTTAGGTGGTGTGGATGTTTGTCGATCTGACAAGAGCCACCTTTGCACGGCATGTTCTACCCAACCGAAATTAAAGAACATACCTTGCTAAACTGGCCTTTGTCGGATCGATGTAACGTCACGTCCATCTTAGGCGTCGTCGTGCTCACTTACTTGGTAAGAATTTAGCTTTTGAAGGAGACCAAGATATTTAATTATTTAGGAAAATGAATAGCCAATAAAAATATATTTTTTTGTTTTTGTTTCTTTAATTAGAAAAAATAAAACCTGCTCTGCTGCAGATATTTGGTACATTTGTTTGTTTGTTTTACCTTTATTAAACACGGAATTTCCAAGCTCTCAGTTCTTCACGATCACACCGAAATAACAATAACAAATGAAATAATTATGGCGGAGTCGACAACATGTTTACAATTTCACCAAAGACCACAATTTGAAACAAAAAACCACTCAAACAACAAACCAACGTTGCACAACGTTTGCCAAAAGAAAGACTCTAAAAGTAATCAGCTGTTATCGTGACCGCCATCTTGTTTTACATTATTAATCAACACGCTGGCTTTCGGTCAGATAGATAGTTAAACATTTTCGACGCTGCTTTATTTAAATCAAAATGCTAGCGACTTGATTAAATATCGATCTTTGATTGACTGTCTGGAGATTCAATTGACTCTCTGATTTAACTACTTTACTGCGACAGATGCATTCTTATTTATCTACGTGGGTGGGAGTTGAGACTTACAGTCGACAGCACACCAGCCTTTACATTTAGTTGCAAAGTCACCTGTTATGACATGTAACAGAGCAAAGTGCACGTTGATGACTACAGTCGGTATAAACTTCACATGCAACCTTTACGTAAAATCTATTCAATTACGTTTTGGGTGACATTGCAATGAAAATGTGAAGCTTGATCAGCTGTCGTCTGTACCGATTAGGCCGATTCTATGGGAGTGGAATTGGTAGATAGTTGTGGTTTTAATTACCTACCGGGTTTATTGATTGGTATGCTGGATTCCTGCAAACTTGTAGTCGGCGGTGGATTGCACGGCAAACAAGGCTTTCGATCCACTCCCGGTTTCTCGTCTGGTTTCTGTGATAAAAGTTTAGTTTTAACAAAGTGCAACTATGTTACCGACTACAGTTCACTTCTCAAAGGATTTGGCCTTTATATTTTACAGACAGGACGTTTCACGAAAGGGACATTTTGCGAAAAGCAACCCGTTTAAACGATGACACGTTTTGCATTTAATCACAAAAAATACTCAAATGCTTAGAATGTTGATGGAGAGAAAGAGGTTTGTCAGGATCTACCAAGGAGTATTAAAAGACCGCCTCCTCGTCAAACTATAAGAGTACGAAACAAGGTCACCACATCATGTTTCTAAAAGTACGGTATTTTAGTAACCAGCTAGGTAGTTATATTTCTGGAACGTAACTTAATAATTTTTGCCGAGGGTAGTAAACTAACAGTTAATGCTTTAAAGAAGACGCCTGTCACCTCAGTCTACCGAGACCACGGCACTTGCAAAAGTACCGAAACGCCGGAAAATTGTAAAATGGAAAGTAAACGAGTAAATATCCGTTAAAATTAAGTTTTATTATGTCCAGTGCTCGTGTTAACCTCAGAAAATACTAAACCAGCTAGTTCTCTAGATTAACGCTAGATAGCGTTCAATTAGAAAAATAAGCATAGCCGACACAAGTCGAGAGAAAATTCGCGACGCTTTCTGTCGGTTTTCTAAAGAACTAGCGACCGCGATGGTAGCGACATCTAGCAATCATACGGTTTTTTGCTAATTACCGGAATAGGTACGTTTTTTGTATGGGAATATCACTCCTGTCTTTTAATACTCCTTAGGATCTACTTTGGCTTTCCTTTCGAGATACAGGTGCATGTAAAAAGGTATAGGACAAAATTGGGCGTAATGTACATAAGCAGCCTATATACGTCCCACTGTAGGCCACAGGCCACAGGCCTTGTCTCAGGGTGAGAGTATGGTCTTAATCACCAGACGTGCCCACCGCGGATTGGCGATTTCAAGCGCTGAGGTATGTGAATAGCTCAGACACTCAGGTTTCCTCACGATGTTTTCCTTCACAGTTAGCGAGTGTTATTGCTACTATAACTTCACAAATGTACATAACTCAGAAAAACCAAGTTTTAGGTACCTACATGCCCGCACTGGGAATCGAACCTGGGTCTCTCGCTTCCGAGTCAAATGTTCTAGCCACTAGGCTACCAGCGCTGTAACGGCGTAGTCTGCTCACTATTATTTTTTCATTTATTTAAGTCACACAGTTTAGTGTACATGATATATTTTTTTAAATGCTACTAATTTACCAAATGCGGTCGACATGACAATGACAACGTTTACATCCAAACACTCTATTCAGTCACGATACGGGCGAATTTGCAACTAAAATGAAAAGATCGATGTGCTATCGGCCGTACAAACAATAATAATAATACTTTATTCATTTATTTGCTTCTTACACTTAGCACTTTGACCTTTCAACCTTTGCAATCGTTCACTTTATTTACATTGGCTGTCCGTTATGTTGCAAAGTCATCCGTAACCGTTACCAACTGAGTAGTTTGAACAACTGAACGCGTGTAAAGGTCGACGTTCTGTTAAGTGTACAAAAATAAAGGAACTTACCTTTGATAAAGGTTTCACGATAATTTCTTTAGGAATTAATACTTTTGCAGTATCCTTTGCAGGTACACCGGCATTTTGCGCTGGTCCACCGCAGTACCGGTCACAAAAAACTGACCTGAAATAGAAATATACATTGAAAAAAGGAAATTATTTATACTTTTGCAAGTACCAAGTAGGTGGGCCTTAAAATGAACATGGACAAAACGAAGGTCATGTTGAATGCCCGTGTTGTGCCCACCCCAATAACATTGGGGAACTCGACTCTCGAAGTTGTAGACGAATACGTCTATTTAGGACAAACAGTCCAACTAGGCCAGTCCAACTTCGTGAAAGAGGTCAATCGTCGAATCCAACTCGGCTGGGCAGCATTTGGGAAACTTTTTCAAAATTATACTATCAGTGTGTGTTAACAGTGATGACTTCTGACACTGAAACGTGGTCTCTCACTATGGGCCTCATAAGAAAGCTCAAGGTTACGGAACGAGCTACGGACGAAAGTCGTCGACATAGCCCAGCGGATTAGTAAGTTGAAGTGGCAGTGGGCGGGGCACATAGCACGCAGAACAGATGGCCGATGGGGCCGAAAAGTTCTCGAATGGAGACCACATATCGGCAAGCGCAGCGTAGGACGACCAGCCACAAGATGTACAGATGGACTCATCCAAGTGGCAGGAAGACGCTGGATGTTAGCCGCTTCCAACCGGTCTTTTTGGAAATAAGTCCAGCAGGTGAATTCTTGTGGCGGAAGTACCACGGCGTTTATTCCTAGTTGTAAAGAGAGATACATAGGTATTTGGGAACGATTCAATTAACACAATAATCCGGATTAATTTACTTGTGATAATATCGGTTGGGGAGGACCAGATTTTGATCTGATCCGCAGACCTTGATTTGTACAGACTTAGCTCACCTCGACGGCTCGCCTACGACCGATCAGTGCAAAACCTGGGCCTACATACAATTTAATAATACACATATAGTTGTTCAATAGAATGCTATTAACACGACTCATTTTCCTCTATTTTTTAGTCTACTAAAAATAGAAGTACAATGACATTTCAATAGTATAGCCCGCGCAAAATAAATAGGCATCTCTCGCGAAGAAGATAGAATCGCGCAAGGCGGCGAGTATGTGGCGATGTCACCCCAAGACAGTAAAGAAAAAACACTAAATTATTTACTTTCCCGGCATAGCTAACATAGTAACACAGTACATTAACATTCAGCAAACAAAATGTGAATTCTTTACGTTAAAATAAATTATTGATTTCCGTTTTCTGATAACTGTAAGTTAGTATAGTACGTACATATCCTGTAGCATACGATGTTATGTAAAATGATAATTATTTACTAGCCTTGTTTGTGTCCTGCTGGGCGTAAGCTTCGGTCAACTCGGAACTAGGTCAGAAATAATTGACGCTAAATAACAAAAAAATATTACCTTGGGTCCAAGTCATGATTAGGAGGTTCTTCGGGATAGCAAAGTATGCGGTCACCATTAGCTTTTCCCTTCAACTTTTTTTTGCTAGTCCCAGGAGAAGTCTTATCTTTGTCAGCTCCAGCAATCTGACGCACCGGCAATTCAGGCACCGCCGTATCGCAACATAAGCACGTGTCATTTCTCTCCATTTGTCTGAGTGTAGAACCCATGCGTGGTTCACCGACGAAGTGTAATAAGTAATCTGTCTTCTCGCGCAAATACTTGATGTTCGTCATAATGTCCTTGGATAGACCCCTCACGGAATTAATGCTCGCTTTCTTGTTTAGACATTTCACATATTCGTCAATTGCCATCTGTGGTGGAAGTGATTTTGTGTCAGTATAAGGAGACCTATGTTGCAGAGAAGTCTGGTGAAACTTACGGAGATTACTTATTTTATTCATCAAGCGATTCCGAGTAACTCCGAAATATAGAAAAAAACCGGCCAAGTGCGAGTCGGACTCGCGCATGAAGGGTTCCGTACCATTATCTACACAAAATTAGACACAAAGATTGAAAAAAAACGGCAAAAAATGACGTTTGTTGTATGGGAGCCCCCCTTAAACATTTATTTAATTTTAATTATTTATTTTTGAAGCGAATATACAATATATTCTGTAAATATTTCAAGCGTTTACCTGTCGCCGTTATTAATATCGAGCAAAAAACGGCAAAAAAATTACGTTTGTTGTATGGGAGCCTCCCTTTAATATTTATTTTATTCTATTTTAGTAGTTGTTCTTATAGGGGCAACAGAAATACATCATCTGTAAAAAAATTCAACTGCCTATCTATCACGGTTCATGAGATACAGCCTGGTGATAGACAGACAGACAGATGGACAGAAAGACAGACAGACTGACGGACTGACGGACTGACGGACTGACGGACAGACGGACAGACGGTCACAGACAGACAGGCAGCCGGACAGTGAAGTCTAAGTAATAGGGTCGTTTGGCACCCTTCGGGTACGGAAGCCTTAAAAAAGATTTTGTTCTTTATATTTGAGTTCTTTATATTGAATTGAATTGAATTGAATTAAGTATATGGAAATACTCAATAATTTGACACACCTGCCAGCTATGCTCTTGGTTATTGAATTTGTCATAGGCTAGTGACATAAGATTAGCAAATTCGCTCATAACGCCTGAAAATTCGTCGTATGTGACCACTTGATTCAATTCCGCAATTGTAGCCTTCCCTTTTAGTGCTGCAGATACCTGTTTGCGGTCCGCTTTATGACTAAGGAGCAAATGAACTTGTCTCCGCAGCTCCTGAAAGATGATTTAATTAAAGATCAAAATTACGTTTTCCACCTGAGCTCATCGAAGGCCACTTGGCTTTAGGATTGCCTTCGATGGATCAACAAAGTGAATTTGTGAGCTTGGACCTAGGCTTGACATGGCTGGTTGAAAGAGCCAGAGCTGTCATCATCATCATCATCATCAGCCATTTGACGCCCACTGCAGGATATAGGACTCCTTCGTGGTTTTGATAACAATGAGGGGTTTTGCTATAATCGTCACGCTTGACAGGCGGGTTGGCGATCGCAGTATGCGGTTGGAATCTCAGGAAGACGCTCCTGCCCATCTCCTGGTAATCGATTTAGTCGCCTCTGCAAAATCCACGGAAGGAAATGGAGTAACGCTATTCTAAATCCGCCACCATACGGGACCTGTCAGAGCTGTGAAAGACTAATTTTTAATTATTATTATTATTATTATTATTATTATTATTATTATTATTATTATTATTATTATTATTATTATTATTATTATTATTATTATTATTATTATTATTATTATTATTATTATTATTATTATTATTATTATTATTATTATTATTATTATTATTATTATTATTATTATTATTATTATTATTATTATTATTATTATTATTATTATTATTATTATTATTATTATTATTATTATTATTATTATTATTATTATTATTATTATTATTATTATTATTATTATTATTATTATTATTATTATTATTATTATTATTATTATTATTATTATTATTAATTAATTTTACCCTTTTGTGAAGTAACTGTGATTGTTATTTTACTTTATGCACACGATTTAGTTTTTTTTACATTAATGGAGTATGGCTTCTGGAGCAAGTATAAAATACGTTGCAAAAGGTGGTGCAGTAGTTTTTATGTTTCTATATCGTGGGTGCAACTAAGAAAATATAAAAAATCTTAACACGAAATATCTCGGGACAACTTTTGACACCTACTAAGCCTCGATATTTTGAAACTTTCATTTGGTTTCTCCCTCATAACTTCTATGCGGTGCATACTAGCCAAAAGTACTTGCTAACGAATAAGAGAACATGAAATTTTGCACCTAATGATTACCAAACATCGTTCATTCATTCGTTAATTTTTTTTCAACATCGTGAAGAAACCTGAATATCTGAGCTATTCACATACTTGAAATCGCCCATCCGCGGTGGGCACGCGTGTTAATAAAGCCTAAAATCTCTCCACGAGAGAAGGCCTGTGCCCTACAATGGAAAGTATATAGGCTGCTTATGTTATGATTACCAAAACATAAAAAATCGTTCAAGCAATATTTTAAGAAACCGTGGCCTAAAAACAGGGTTTTTTTCTGCAAAATTGTAAATAACTGGATTATAGTGGTTTTAAGCGTGTCCAGCTCCGAAATTGGCACTCTTAGATAATTTTTTATAGGATGTAAACTGTAGAGAATCAAGTTATGCGTATACTGAATACCACATTTATCGAAATCGATACACTCATCGCAATTGGCAATCTCTCAATGGGTTTCGGCGTTTGGAACCTCTAATGATTGCCTATCATCATCAGCCATTTGACGCCCACTGCAGGACATAGGCCTTCCTCGTGGTTTTCCAAGCTTCCCGGTCTTGTGCCGCCCGCAGCCAGCCACTCCCAGCCACCGTAACCAGGTCGTCCGACTATCTGGTGCGGGGTGTTCCCACGCTGCGTCGACTGGTCCGCGGTCGCCAGGTCAGAAATTTTTCGCCCCAACGGCCATCAGTTCTCCGAGCTATATGCCCCACCCACTGCCACTTTAACTGGGCAACTCTTCGGACTATATCAGTAACTCGGGTTCTTCTGCGGATCTCCTCAATCCCGATTCGATCACGCAGTGAAACTCCTAACACAGATCTCTCCATTGCTCGTTGGGTCACCTTGTGGGACCACTAATACCTATAGGAATGATTGTCTATAGGTATTAGTTTTCCCTAGGACGGCGGGCAACCCAGGAATAAAATACTGGCTACACCCATGTCTGTATCTTGCGATGAAAATCTTTAGCATAGACTGTTCCGAACTTATAACTGAGAAGTTTTGATTTATTCAGAATGCCTTATTCATAAATACGCACTCTGAGGTCCAATTTTAGGTTGTTCAACATATCTTGAAGGTCTCGTTGCGCTAATGACAAGCTGTCAATATCATTCTTGGTAATCACGAGTTCACCAGTTAACTTTTCGATGCCTGAAAAATTAAACAAGAGCCAGTTTGTTTTGTTGCCACCCTTAACGGGCCATATTTTCACGACAATGTGTAGCTGCAAGTGTGGCTGATAGCATCAGCGAGCATTTATGGCTAGACTATGCAATACTCGGCAATATTTTTAGTATGCCCGGGATATTATTGTCACATATTTTTTATGTGGCCGTTGAATGTTTAGTGTTCCAGCCATATGGCCGGAATGATCGCTTTGCAATCGAAAATACTACAATATTTCTCGGCCATTATTATCGCTTTACGGCCTAAGTGCGTCCCTTTTTCATGCTACGTGAAGTTTGCTGCGATTCGTTCGAGTAGCATAGCTAGCTATGTCTAGTAAATATATGGTAAAGTCAACAACAGCCTCTATTATTTGACTATCAACTGCGTGCCTTTTTACTTTGTCGTTGTAAAAGTTTCAAATTATGTATGTACAATGTACAGTCGACAGCATACCGACATTCACATGCGTGCACTCGGTTATGATAACTTACGGGTGATTTGAACTAAAATGATCTGCGGTCGACTGTACTGTGCCCGCGGCTTTGCCTGAGTATAATTCAGATTCTGAATATAAGATTAACAAGAAAAATACCGGCCAAGTGCGTGTCCAGCCACGCGCAATGTAGTGTTCCATAGAAAGAGGTTTTTTTTATCTGCTTTACAGAACTATCAACTTCATCAAAGTAATGTTCAATGGATTTTGTAAGGGACGCCCTACTCGGACAAAAAATTGCGCTTTAAAGCTTAATATTTCGCGAAAGGAACCCTGAATAAAAAAAACCCTACCCACAATATTTTCCTACACCCACAATATTTTTCAACGACCACTAAGTAAATATTATGTAAGTTATAGGGGATGTATTAGCGAAGGACAAGTTTTTTCAAGACAGGGCGTGTGTGCATGCAGCGAATAATTAATTTGTATGAAACGGAAGAGGCAAGTGGCAATCTTTGGTCTCTGCCTACCTCTCGGACATACAGGCGTGTATGTATGCATGTAAAATAAAATACGCGTTGCGGTGCAGGGTGGTGTGAGGGCAAGGAATAAGGAAGGGTGAGCGGTGGCGAGGGTCAAAAAGCGCACATACCTACCTACTGATGTGCCATTCCTGGAAACGCTCACGGAAACGTTTTCAAGTATTGGGAACAGCAGGAACGGCATGAATGAGTTTTGTTACCATTGAAAGTTCTTGAACTTTGATTATGATCTAGGTTACTATAGTATAATAAAATATTGAAGTATTCGAAAAGACCATACATAGTAATAAGTGCGTATTTATGTATATATATCATGGTGGTCAACGCCTGATTATGGAACAAACAGGCGCTGAAATTGTTTAATGAATTTGTGTGGGTGTACATCTACGAAGGTAGAGTTCCTATCTTACTACACGCCATTTGTATGCTACGCTACGTTTGTGTTTTTTTTTAGTCTGTGGGTACAGTCTTACAATAAGAAGTGCGCTATAAAGCTCTTTATAAATAAACTAGCTGACCTGGCAAACGTTGTTTTGGGATAATAATTACCCTACGACCTCAGACCTACACAAAAAAAATCTTAAAAATCGGTGAAGCCGTTTCGGAGGAGTTCGATAACAAACACTGTGGTCCAAGATTTCTATATATATGATTTAAAAAAAAAAACTTACACACGTTGCCTCCTTATCCAATATATAAAAATCACGTGTCACAGTGATTGTTATCGAACTCCTCCGAAACGGGTTTACCGATTTTTATTAGGTCAAATTAATTAATATGGCAAAACAATGTTTGCGGGGTCAGCCAATATGTAATTTTAGCGTAGATCTGACAGTTCAGAGTTTTCTAACGAAAAGAGTCCACCCATGCTTAAAGTTACAGAATAAGCACGCACAGCATTTTGTTGCACTTTTGCCCACATTGAATGCAAGGTTGCATAAATAGAAATGAGAGAATGTTATCCACCTTGTGGATCTCCAGTAATATTGGCAACAGCTTCGACCATAGCGTCCAAAGCCGTTTCTAATTTGATCTGTTGCTGAGTTATTTCGTCTTGGTAACGCGTCATCTGAAATCAAATTATGCATGAAATGAATTCATTATAGTCAACGGCTGTCTTTTTTTTTTCTTGACGGCGCGGACCTTGAGAGATGACATTTGGGGGAACAGTCCTTTACTCAGCAATGGTCGACGACGGTGCGCTGATGAGTTTATGGGATTTGCTTTTTATGAACATTTAAAACTGATGCAATTTTTTTGTGCCGCCCTCTGCCGTTGTCTTATGGATAGATTATTTATCCTACAACGTACTAACCTGTAGGTAGATCAATTACTATAGGACAAATCAGAACAGTTAGTACCTACCTGTTAAACCATGTTACCTAGAAATATAGGTAGACCATTGTAATATCCGAAGACGCTTGCTTCGAGGCAAACCAGCTGTGGTTTAACGAAACATTAAAGGAATGAAACATGTATTTTTAAAATATTATTAATATAAAATTAATGAAATAAATTCTATTCAAAGTCATATTCAAAACCCACCTCAAGTGTTATGCTAAGTTCTATAGCAGTAATCCGTTGGCTAAACTGTGCCACTTTGCGATCCAATTCGGTCATATTAATTTCAGCTACTAGCGCCGTAATTAGCTGTTCCCCTGCGGGTTACGATCAAAATTAATTAGTGCAAAAATCTGTGAATGCAAGTTGTGAATGCTTTAAAAGTTTGGTCAGTGGTTTCCTAAGAACTTATTCAACCGATTTATTCTTTAATACAAAATATTATCGTAGAAATTGGATTTTTAGATTATCAAACGAATACAAATACTTTATCGATACTAAGAAAAAAAAAACCGGCCAAGTGCGAGTCAGACTCGCGCACGAAGGGTTCCGTTCTATTATCTATACGCTTTTCGCGGTGTATACCTATTACTCAGCATAGCCAACTCTAATTATGCCTTAACGTCATTTTTCGGCCTTATTATCGGTTTGCCTGAGTTTTTATAAGAGTGCTTAGCTTAAGAACAACTTCGCTATAAACCTAGATCTTACATAGCCACATCGCGGTATGCCTAAAATATGTTTAGGTTAGGTAGTTACCTTGCCCATGGGTAGGTAAACAAACTCATTCGTACTATCTGGCCACTTTATTGGAGTGGTTTACTTCCAATGGTAATAAAACTTCAAAATGACATTGTCAACAGTACCTCAAAATTTTTTTCATGTTTAAGCACTTGAACTAAACATTTAAACCTTAGTCATGTTCTCCTAGTACATACTAGTCAAAACTGTTTTAAAAGAAAATGATATTCTCTTTATTAAAAGTTTTGTAAGGTTTTTTATACACTTTTATATTATTACTTTTATATGCTTATACTTTACTAGGTACTTTTCTTTACACAGTCGGTCTAGCTTTATGCCTTCCTTGCTTTAGAACTATGTCGGGGTATGTCACGCTCTCGTTATGCCTAAGCCTCCTTATACCTTACTTTCGTTATGCCCAACTCGCGATATCACTTAGGGATAACGAGAGTTGGCTGTACTGAGTAATAGGTATACACCGCGAAAAGGATCTATACAATATTAGACACAAAGATCGAGAAAAAATCGTAAAAACTCATGTTTGTTGTATGGGAGCCCCCCTTAAATATTGATTTTATTTTTATTTTATTATTTATATTTGAAGCGTATATAAAATAAAATAATCTGTGAATATTTTAAGTGTCTACCCGTTGCCGTTATTAATATCGAGCAAAAAAATTATGTTTTTAGTATTTTTTGTTATAGCGGCAACAGAAATAGATCATGTGTGAGAATTGCAACTGCCTAGCTATCGCGGTTCATGAGATACAGCCTGGTGACAGACAGACAGACCGACGGACAGACAGACAGACAGACGGACAGTGAAGGCTTAGTAATAGGGTCCCGTTTGGCACCCTTCGGGTACGGAACCCTAAAAATAGTTGTCGGGTTTCAATATTAAGATGCAGGGCAAGCGCAGACAATTTTTTTTAACTTAACAATATAATATGTTAACTTGAGCTGTGAATTTAATTATAAGTATAAAAAACATGAGTGCCGAGATTTGGGAGTAATCCATGATTCAAAATTACTTTGTGTATCATATTAGATCTATAGTCCAGAAATCTTACAAAGCTTTAGGTTTTATTATGCGCATCTCCAAGGATTTCAAAAATATTAAAACATTGAAGATTTTATGCTGTACTTTCGTGAGAAGTCACCTTGAATATGCATCTCATGTTTAGAATCCTTTGTACAGTGTGTATGTCAAAAGTTTAGAAATGATTCAAAATTTATTCATTATTTGAATTTTAAAACAAATCATGGAAAGGTTAGCTACTTGGACTCGTGTCGTAGGCACCACCTTCTGCCCCTTCAAAAGCGTCGCGAAATAGCTGATATACCCCTACTGCACCGTATTACGTCTGGTCAAATCGACTGTCCACAGCTGCTTAGTCAACTGAATCTGTATGTTCCTAATGGATCAAGGCGAGTGAATCCAGTATTTAAACTGGAAAAAGTGTCATCAAGGTATAGGCAAAACTCATATCTATGGAGGGTTTGTAACCAATTTAATAAACTGGCGAAGATAGGTGATCTTGATATGTTTAATTTATCAGTACAAAGCTTGAGGGTAAAACTTAGTGCAGATTTCTTCAATGGTTAGAGTAAGTTATATTATTGAGGTAGGCAGTTTCTTAAGCTGTCTTTAGTGTTTTTGCTCAATGACGTCTTAAAATATTTCTGTAAGTGGAGACTTATAACTGGCCTTCTGTATTTCTAAAGTTTCTGTTATTCATTGTTATGTGCTGTTAGTTTTCCTAATATTAAATAAATAAAAAAAATAATAATAATGCAAACCTATATCTACGTTGTAGATTTAGGCCTACTGGTAGAGTATAGTTAATCCGGAAAGCGAGTTTCTCAAATAATATTTACTAATATATATTGGAAGAGTAGTTACATACACATTTTCGTCAGGCTGTTAAGAGATTGTTGAGCATTTGCTGTGGTTCGGCAAAAGTTTGAAGACATCGTGTTTTCAAACTCCTCCTGTAGTGATTTCATCGCTTGACTGTAATGAAAAATACATTTTATAAAACACTGGTGCAAATAAGTTACGTATTTTATTCTGTTTTAGTTTATTTTTGTGTTTTGTAACTTAAGCCAAGACAGAGTCGATCATATCTTGGTAAGTTTCATTTCGTTCTCTTTTATAACTCAGACGTAGGCTTTCCTTTTTTCAGGTTTAAGTCATAAAGGGATTGTAATATCCGCCCATTTTTACTATCTCAAATAGCAGTACCTACACCCAATTATTCGAATATCGGATTTTCCAAATTTAAGAAGAGTCTTTTTATCCCCTCCTTAGATCATAATTTTATCGTTTTCTGAAGGCCTCACTAAGCGTAGTACAATCTTTTAAATTTTCGTAAAACGCCGTTGTGTCTAAAAATATTTTTGGACTAAGAAAAACGTTTCGTCTCCAATCAAACCTGGGCTGTTCAACAACAACAGCCCAGGTTTGAATCTTTGCAGCTAGAGCATAGTTACCGGTTTTCGGTAATACCAAAAACCCGGAATACCAGACAAAATATTCGAATTTTAAAAACTGGTTTTGAATAATACCGGTAGTTTGGTATTACGGTTGAATCTCTTAATTGCGAGCGACTACCTACGCGCTGTTCGACTCTACATACAAATAATAACTTCATAATGAAAAAACATATTAGGACTTTTCCACAATTTCAATGTGGCTTTACGATTTTGCAGCACTTTTTGAGAGTCTGAAACTGTCTAAATATAGGTATAATTCATGATTTGTAGGCTTTAGTACCTGCCAGAGCTTCGGGATCGATACAACCAATTGTTTAACACTCACCTTGCAAATAGTTTCGAATAAGCCTGATGAGGACTATGTTAAATACATCACTGATTGTTCCTGTTCATCGCGCGGTGGCCCACAAAATGTAGTATTGGTCCCCTGCTATATGCGCTGTACCTCAGTACAGTAGTGAGATAATACAGTATTATATCTAACTGTAAGTATCATCAGATGAGATAACTGTACACGTGCAGAGCTGACGGCAATGTGACCCTACCGAATGCTAAATTTTGTTTCCCTTAAATATCCTAATTACTGTCAGGTTCTTCTTCTTAACTGTTCAGTTTTGTTTCAGCCTTCTTGTATTTGATTAAGACAATTTTATTTTCTTTCTATTCGATTGAGTTAATTTGGCAACACAGCTGAGAATATCAAGAAAGATGTTAATTTTTTTTTGTTTTATGATCGTTTTTAATGTTATGGATTTAAAAAGATATTGTGAGTTAATTCTAAACCAAGATGTCAAGGGTAATTTAAAATTATCTTATTTGCGAACCAAACACTGTTAAAATGCTAAAAACTGTTACACAATAACTCATCCCACATATGAACTGCAATGGCTTCAAGTTTTCGTGTGGATATACGTTAGTTAAGGAGAGGAGATCAGGAGAAGTCCAAAACACTACACTGCCATAATACCCGCAAAATCGATGCAGACGGCGAAATTAAAGTGGCCCAGA
The DNA here is from genome assembly GCA_963969515.1 of Yponomeuta evonymella. NCBI lineage: Eukaryota > Metazoa > Arthropoda > Insecta > Lepidoptera > Yponomeutidae > Yponomeuta > Yponomeuta evonymella. The sequence continues at coordinate 12,659,288 of OZ018349.1, forward strand.
TCTGAAAACTTGGACTCATGTGGAGAAGGCACAGTGGGACAAAAATACAGAGGCTACGTGACCTTTAACTGACGTGTTTAGGGAATTTAGGGCAGGCTAAAAAATATTTTTTCCACAATATAAATATATTAATCACAATATATTTAGGCCGACTTGCGCCACTTCTTAGTAAAACATTTAAGTAGTATTTTAATCGTTTTTATTTGGAGAAATTTGCTTAAATACTATTTAATGTTTCTTTTAATTTTAAGTCGTAGTGCGCAGTGTAGGGCTCCGTAGAAGGAGAGGTTTTTTATCTGCTTTACAGAACTAACAACTTCATCAAATTGTCAATGAAATTTGTGCGAAGATTTCCTTTTATAAGTTGGTCGCCTAACTTGTAAAACCTACTTAGCCGTGATAGTTTTCTTTTAGAGTACATTATATATGCGACTGCCTAAATTTTTTCACGTTTCTACAATCAACCGTTTAGCCAGGATGGATGGCGGGGGGATGCCCTACTTTAGCAAAAACTTGCGCTTTAAAGCTTAATATTTCGCAAACAGAATCCTAAATCGAAAAATAGTTTTAAACAACCAATCTAACGATACCCTACACTATGGTGTAGATGAAAAAAAACTCTGTGCTAAGCCGCGGACAGAAAGACGGACAGGCAGATGGCCGGACATGGCAAAACTATAAGGGTTCCTTGTCGACTACGGCACCCTAAAAACTTGTTTATATTATGCCGCGTTTTCACAATCTAAGTACTTTCTGATAGAATGACCAAAAATGGCTGCTGGATAAATTATTATTTGATTGTCTAAAGTTATTGGATTAAAACTTACTCAAGTTCCCTTTGAACAGCAAAATCGAGAACCTTCAACTCTATGGTTTCTTCCTCTTTTGTGGATGATTGTTTTTGACCTGAATAACTTCTCGATACGTTGTCAATAAACGTTGATGACGAGTAACGGAAAGATGGTCTTAAATCTGAGCTTTCAAGTCGTGATTTTCTTTCGTTTTCCCAATAATCTTCATCACCACTGTAATATGACTTAGTCTTTGGAACTAATTTGCCGTTTTTGTCATATAATCTATCATGTGATTTTAATTTTGTCCATGGAATCAATTCACCTTTTGCATCATAATATTTTGGGATGATATTTCCATGTTTATCATAAACTTCAGGGTAGTTATCTACTACTGATGTTCTTAGTGGATAGCCATTTTTATCAAATAAAAATTCTGGCATTAATGAGAAAGGCCTTATTTGTTTCTCTCTCTCATTGCCTTCATCTATTTTTGATAAAGGAAATAAATTACCAAATTTATCATAAACTTCCTTAAGGTCATGAATTTGAGAGCGCCGGACTGGCATTCCACTACTGTCATAGAAGTCTAAATAACTATCTTGCTGTTCAGTTAGAATGTCACTTTTGTCATATAAATTTTCATCAATTGCAGATCGTAGCATTGGCTTCCCATCTTTATGATAAACTTTTGGAATAAGCATTCCACTTTTATCATAAGCTATACCGTCTTCATCTATTTTCAACCACGGTACTGGATTTCCTTTTTCATTATATACGCGTGGAATAAAGTTTCCACTTTTATCAAAAACTTTATTAGCTTTATTTATTTTTGACCATGGTATTGGTGTTCCCTTCTGATCATAAAACTGGGGAAAAAGTTTTCCATTTTTATCATAAACTTCAGTGCTATCATCCATTTTTGACCACGGTGTTGGATTTCCATGTTTATCATACACGCGTGTTATAAGGCTTCCATTTTTATCATAAACTATATCAACATCATCAATTTTTGACCACGGTATCAATTTTCCATCTTCATCATAAAGTTGCGGGAGAAGTTTCCCATTTTTGTCGTAAACTGTATCTGCTTCTTCTAATTTAAACCAAGGTATTCGTTTCCCATCTTTATCATAAGCATGTAAAATCAGGTTGCCATACTTATCATAAACGGTATCGGATTCGTTTATTTTTGACCACGGTACTGGATTTCCATGTTTGTCGTAAACTTGTGGGATAAATTGTCCATTTTGATCATAAATGTTATCAGCATCATCCACTTCGGACCACGGTATTGGATTTCCATATTTATCAAATACACGTGACATAGGGTTTCCCTTTCTATCATAAACTATATCAGTGTCATCTATTTCTGATAGTGATATTCGCTTTCCATCTTTGTCGTAGAAGTTTGGAACTAATTTATCATAGAATAAATCAGCGTTATTATCTTGCAAAGAAATACTGTCAACGTCATGGGTTCTTAATGTTTCTTCTTGACTGGGCAACTTGTCTTGGATATCATTGGTTAGAAGATGTGTTGTCTGCTTGACATTATGATCAAACTCTGGTGAAAGCAATTTGCCAAATTTATCATATTCTTTCAGTTTTTTTAAGATCAATGGAATGTTTGACAAATGTATTGGATTTTGGTGTTCATCATAAAAGCTAGTAATAAGTTTTCCATTTTTGTCATAATATACTTTTTTTTCATCCACCTCTGACCATGGAACGTCTTTACCATCCTTATCAAAAACTTCATCAAACTCTTTAAGTATTGACCATGATATTTGTTTGCCATCTTTATCATAAATATTATGGTCATTGTCTTTTCTTGATTTATCATTTACGTACTTGTCCAGAATATTAGAATGATTGCCTACTTGTAACCGTGAAATTGGCTTACTATCTTGATCGTAAGCAATGGGTATAAGTTCTCCATTTTCATCGTAAACTTTATCAGTTTTGTCCATTTCTGACCATGCAACACGTTTTCCGTCTTTGCTATAAACGCGAGGGATAAGGTTTCCATGGTTATCGTAAATCTTATCATACTTGTCCAATTGTGACTGAGATATTGGTTTACCATCTTGGTCGTAGACGAAAGTATCATTATAGCTCCGTTCGGGATCAGCTAAGTTATCTAATTTAACGCCAAAGGCATGCTCAAGTAAAGGTTTGCCATCTTTATTGTAAGTACGTGGGATTACTTCTCCGTTTTTATTATAAAGTATATCAATATCGTTTATATTTGACCATAGAATCGGTTGGCCGCTTTTGTCGTATATGCGAGAAATAACATTTCCATGTTGGTCATAGATTTCATCGTAAAAATCTATTTGCGATATCGAAATTAGGTTACCGTCTTTGTCATAAACCAGGTCATCGTCAGTTTTTTTCATTATATCCGTGTCAAAAACAAATGGAACTATATCTTTAATTCCTACTATCCCAAAATCAGCAAAATCAGGTAAATTTGAATCTTCTAGTTGGTTTCTATCAAATTCGATTTTATTACTATCTATAATGTTTGAAATTTTGGCCTGATCCTTTAACGCAATAAAGCGTTTTTTCTGTAATTTTATAGATTGCTTAGCCGCTGTTTTCGGTGTTTGTGTACGAATTGATTGGATTTCAGGTATATCACCAACGATTATATTGTATTCATCTTTTTTGGTCTGCTCATCTTGGCTCTGTATAGGAATAGTAGTCTTTATTGTTATGGGCATGGTAATGCTTTGCTGTATATCTTTGGTTCGATTAATTTTAGTAACCAAGTCCCCATATTTTTGTGGCACCTTATAATCAACAGAACCTTCTGATTTGGTTTCATTATGTATTTGATCCTCTATTAATGACCAGGGAATGGGTATGCCATTTTTTTTATAGGCACGTGAAATTAACTTGCCCTGTTTATCATATACTATTGGCATATCATCCATTTGTGACCACGGTATAGGCTTGACGTCACTATCATAGACACGAGAGACTAATTGACCTTCTTTATTAAACACTACGTCGTAATTATTGACTTGGGACCAACGAATAGGAATACCATCTTCGTCATAGAAATTATCTTTGTATTCCACTCCAAGAACAGGTAAGTTGTCTCTTTTGTTTTTATAATATAACTTTGAATTGTTTTGTATTCGAGACAACGGAATAAGTTTACCGTTTTTGTCATGGATTCGCTGGAAAAGTTTTCCGTTTTCATTATACACTTTAATGTGTTCAGATTCTTGTGAAATCGGTATAATTTTACCATCTTTAGTGTATACACGTGGAATCTCGTTTCCATTTTTGTCGTAAATTTTGTTAACTGTATCTAAACGAGACCAAGGGATCGGATTGTCATCTCCATCATAGATACGAGGTATCAATAGACCAAATTTATCATAAACTTGATCAACGAAGTCCATTTGCTCTATTTGAATACGCTTACCATTTTTATCATACAGATTAATTTCAATATCATTGAGATCAATTATATCATCTTTATCTATAGCGCGTTGGATACATTTATTATTTTGATCATAAATATTTTCCGATTTATCTGATTTTACTTCGTGTTCATAATAATCTAAATGCTCATCGTCACCTTCCTGAGATCTAGTAATTCTTTGATCTGACAAAACGTTAAAGTGTGCAATATTTTTATTGCTTATATTTTCAGCTTTGTCTTCTTTGCCTCCTGTTATGGATTTGTTATCATTATCAGAGTTAACTGGAAAGTTATAATTATGTTCAACATAAATGTAACCAGGATCATCAAGCTGACGTCTGCCAATACCTTTATTCTCCTTATCGTTAACACATGGAATTAATGTAGCGTTTTTATCGAAAACCTTTTCCTCCCTACCAGATTTACCTTCTGGTATGGGTTTGTTATCTTTATTGAAAGTGAGTGGTATTTTATAACCGTATTCATCATAAACATAGCTGGCATCAAATACGTGTGGCCTGGCAACCTTTTTTTCAACTCTTTGTTCATAATTTGCATCACGTTCTATTTTGAAGGAGGTCATATTAGTTATTTTGCAACAAGATTTATTAATTTCATTTTCTGTAGATTTATTTACTTGTTGATCCTGTTCATCGTAAATTTCATGAAAATTTTCAACTTGTGATTTTACTCTTGGCTTTCCATCTGAATCATGTAACCGATTAAAATTAAACAACTGTGATCCTAAAATAGGTAGAACATTTCCTGGAGTAACATTATCACGTTCATCGTACACAATGTCATTTTCGTCTTTAATAAATTGAGGCACTAGTATGTTATTTTTATTAAAGTGTGTACTTTTGACAGCATATTTTCCTGTGTGTGAATCAATATTGTCCAATTTGTCAATATTCATATAGTAGTAAAATTCTTTGGATCGGATTGTAAGATTGTCATCTTTGTGATGCAATGAAGGAGTTATTTTTCTTATTGTTTTAATAAAATAATTTTGTTTTGACCACGGGATTAGTTTACCATCATCGTTATAAATAAGAGGAATTATTTTTCCAGTTTTATCCCATAATGTCTCATAATTATCTGCGTCTAAACATTTAACTCGTTCACCATGGTTATCATAGAGGCTTACGTCACTGTTAGATTTCAGTAGAGTTGTCGTAGTTTTTCGTGGTAAAAGAATTTCGGTTTCATCATAAACTTGTTTTGCATCACCAATTCTTGACCAGGGGATAATTGTGCCGTCTTCGTTAAAGAAACGTGGTAAAACTTTGCCGAGTTTATCGTATACTTCATCAAAGTTATTAATTTCTGAAAAAGGGATTGATTTCCCATATTTATCGTAGATATAAGGTTTTCCATCCTTATCAAATACATATGGCATGAAATGGAACTTTGTGTCTTCTTTTTTTTCTTCTTTGTAAGATGAGAGAAGTATCGGTTTTTCTAATTCATCGCGTACCAAATTAGTCATAGAATCATCAGAAATCTGTTCACCAGAGTTTTGTTTCTGAATAACTGTTGTTTCAGTAATTTTTTTCTCTTCACTTCCATGTCGTGAACTATCTGTAAGCTGCGCAAGATTAATCATTCGACATGATGAAATTCCATTTTCGTCGAGATTTTCGCTTGAATTGGTGAGTCTTTCACCGTGTGATGTACACTTTTCATGATCACATACTAATTTATCTTTAAACATTCTCATACAAGATACCCTTCCATATTCCATTGATTCTGTTTCAGTTAGGTGGCCATACGAGATGCCTACGCTTAGAGACTTAGTTCTTCTTTTAATAACCTGTTGATCATGACTGGATTCTTGTTCTTCAATTTTAATATCTGATGTGATAGAATCACTCTTGTTGTTATTTTTTTGCCATTTCCTTATTTGAGTTTCACTCTCTTGTTGGTCTTTGTCACCATATGCTCGACAGCTCTGGGTTAGAGCAATTTGTATATTCTGCTCCTGCGTTTTAAGGGAGTCTATAGTATATTGCTCCTTTTTCCACGGAGAAGAAGAACGGGTGGATTTCACTTGACAAGTATGAGATACTGTTATATCTTTGTCGTAAGCACTCTGTTTTGTTGAAACCTGGGAATTGTTTAATGAACGTAAAGTACGGAATTACGTATCTCCTTGTACAAATATTTTTCAAAATAATATACAAACCGGATCATTTTGTGCATTTTCTGGTGCGGGTGCATTAAAATGTTTCAGTAATGTCTCAAAAGCCGAAACCATTTGTTGGAGTTTTTTTTCAGATTGCTCTAATCGGTCGGAGAGTATCAAAGCCGACATAGGGTGGGTTATTGATGCAGATTTGTGAACCTCTTTCATCAACGCTTCATTCTCAGGAAGCTTTGTTGAGCGAATGGCATTGGGTTCGCTTAATTCTTTTATTTCATTTAGAAGTTCCAAGTACTGTTTCTTTGTTACTACTGAGACTGTTTTGAATTTGTCTTTTGGGCTGCCTGTATTAAACAGAGGGAAAATCTATTAAGTAAAATGATTGGTTTTGTACATAGTTGCAAAATTGTGTCTTACCAGTTTCCGACCCCTGTCTGCTGTTTCTTGTCTTATCACCTGTAAAAAACATGTTTAGCATTACAAGATGCAGTCATGTTGTTAAATAAAGACTCTCGAAGGGTGAGGCCAACTTGCGAACCGAAGTCTATATTTATACTTACCAACATAAATATAAAATTACCTATTTTCTAAAAATGTCTGCGAAATCCTTTTTTCATTGATTGAGTTCGGAAGCCTTAGCGGAAGTCTGATTACACTGGTCAGGTTTTTATTATTTGTTGTTGTACTTTAGGGATCGCACAATAATAATATTGAAGTTGACAGTTGTATGTGTTACCGTTTTAATAATAAAGAAAAAATAAATTCATAAAAAAATTGTTTTTTTTTTTATAATAAGACCCAACATAATTTTGTAAAGAATATGTGATAGGTGATGCGGACTAATAGACAGACAAAAAGACCAATATAGTAGGCATAGTGGGGTTCCGTTGCACCCTTGGGGTACAGAACCCCAGAAAGCATTCATGGTTATCACTTACCAGTATATTCTGCTGATTCACGTTTGTCAACTGTGACAAAAAAACAAAGGGGTGAATGTATGAGCAAGTTAATCAGACAATCAAATCGAAACTAAGCCATAAACAAATATTACCGACTAAGTATTTTTCCTGCTGAATTTTCTTGGTTGGTTTTTTCTGAAATAATGAAAGAAAATTCATTAAGTTCGTGGATATACGTAATTTTCGCAATCAACTCATTGAAAGAAAGAAAAAGAATCTTAGGCGTCAAGAACTCGAGACCCTTACCTTCTCAATAGATTGTAATGACTCACTAGGAGACATAATATGCTTAGCATGTAACCCTCCGTAGGAAACCCGTGGACCCTTGCGTGTGTTATCCCGAGGCGGCGATTCTGGTGGCGTAGCAGTGCTAAAAGGCGATTGTTTCTCCGCCTTTGTGTCATTGTATTGCGTTTTCTCCGAATCCTGTACATGGAGTGGTGTAGTTTCTTTGAATATTTCACGTTCCAGTTCTTCAGGTACTGTCGCGTGTATCTTGACCTCTGTTACTGAGATGTTCGAGGGCGTCTTGGTTAGTTGAGCTATCAATTGGGGATCAATGCTAATTTCCACTTGACGTTGCAGCACGCTCAACTGTCTTGCCATTACGTAAAGTATAGTTTCAATGTGTTTGAAGTTTACACTGTTTTTCTGAAACAAGCAGAATGTGTTGGATTATTCAAAGTAGGTAGTACCTCTGTCAATACTTGTGAATGAACTATTATTAGTTTTGTTTTTTCGCACTAGTTATTTAATAAGTGACGAAAGAATTACTGATACTTTTGTCCTCATTTTGTTCCTTCACAAGAACTGAAGGAACGATTGTTTCCACCCAAGTTCCTTTACTATTGAAGGAACTAGGGCAGAAACAAATCTTACCGAAAGGTATTTAGAAGATAAATCTGATATTTTAACCTGATATTGTACATAACTTAGAAAACCAAGTCATAGGTACATGCCCGCACTTGGGATCGAACTTGGGTCTCTCGCTTCCGAGTCCGATGTTCTACCCACTAGGCTACCAACGCTTTTTTTGTAGGATTTATGCTAATTTAATATAGCCTACGACATTCGCGCACATACGACGAATCAGTTCATATCTTATTTATCAAAAAATTGGTCCGTTGGTTATTTAACCAAAAGTTAACATACCTAGGTACATACTCGTACATATATACGAGGTAAACATGTTACCTGCCCAATTTTAGTGCTTCGTCGCAGTCAGATAAAAATGTCTTTGTTGTTTCCTCAGCTCTCGTAAAGGGACAAAAGCAAAAAAGAAGCCTTTCAAAAAATTCTTTTACTACCTTCTTGTAAAGGAAAGCGAAAAAATGTGCATTAGTTTTTAATATCTTGTAAAGGAACTAGTGCGGAAAAAACGCAATAGTTCCTTCAAAACTGCCAAAGGAGCTACTGTGAATAATCTGGATATTAGGAGAACGTTAAAAAGACGGAAGTCAAACACATGGGTAAAACAATTGCAGTATTCTTACATATTAATACACCAAATAAGAATAGCGTCATACTGCAGGAAGAGGACGAAGGTGGAAAAACAAATTACTTACATCTTTATCTCCAAATGCTAATGTTATAAGCTCCCGTACGGTCATAATAGTAGAAGCAGTCATAATGAAATAATAATTTATCACTCCTAAATAAAAACCTTAGAAAATAATGCACTATATCAAACCATGTAAAACGAACCAGAAGCGCAGAGAGACATAATAATGTAAAAAACAATTTTCTCTGTGGTAAAAAACTTCACACGAAGTTCAAATGTTCTGTCAGGCAATCCGACATCTCAATGACAACGCTAAAAATTTTCATAATTTCCATTGAGGCAGCATCACAGCTTTAGGACCAATGTACTCTATGTTTAGGACACACTTTTATCTTATGTAACCTCACTAGGTACATTCATCAAGAAAACAAAACAAATCTACCCTTCCTAAAATTATTTCAATGAATGCAGCTCTAAAAGTAAGACGTAGTTTTCTATGGTGGGGATTGTGTTACAATAGATAGAAACCATTTATTGAATTATTGACACCTTTACAAGGTGGACCTTGCAAAATAAACCAAAAGCAAACCGATTAGTACAGTACTTCCTTGGCTCATAATGAAACAATTATAATATAGTCGGTGTGGATGCTAGGTTAAGGTAACGTTTCCGTATAAATCGAAAACGAAGATTAGATTGTTATACATTAAACGGGTCTAATCCCGTTATTTTTAGGTAAAAAGGAGTATATTTCTAAGGAGTAATAATATATCGGCAGATTTGTAGGCACCCCGTTCTTATATTCTTTTTGTTGCACTAACCCGTGCTGAGGACAATTTTAAAAACCTATTTAGGGGCTAAAAATTCCACCCATGCCTTGAAACTTGAACCCGCAACCTCTGGCTCGCCGTGCGTGCGTGAGGTCGCGGGTTCAAGTCCCGGCATGGGTGGAATTTTTAGCCCCTAAATAGGTTTTTTTAAAATTACCCCCTTTCTTGTCACGTCAATCGATACTGCTTACCCTAGGGTTCAAATGTCTCTCTGTGACGAAAGTGAGTGGACCTCAAAGCGATGCACACCTCTCTCTGTGAGACCTACCAAAACTACTGAGCCTGAAAGTTCGAAACGACGATACACCGGCCATCAAGGATCACACACTGTGACTCGTTGGGGTGTGACTCGTTGGGAACAAAGGTCCTGATCTCAGCATGCATGGCCGGTGTATGAGACTTTCTATGTATAGCTTAAATGCTTTGGCATCGATCACACATACTTGACTATTCGTGAGTCTCGCGACATAGATTTATAGGTATTATAATTGCGCGGTTTTGCTTCCCGTTCCCGTATACCTAGATAATATAATTATACACATTAAGACTGAATGAATCAAAATGACAAGCATTCGAGCGTATGAGGCAGTGAAAATGTTTTTTTAAAACAGTGTCTTTCGCGACTACATAATTCGAGTCCATAAGCTTTCGAACCGTTTGTCGCACGCAACAACTGCTATCGAAACTACGTACTGGACCCCGTTCATAATATGTAGGTAATAATAAATGGATGAACCCAAAATCTTCTTTGTTTCTTTTTCCTGTATCTTCTTAGCAACAGCAGAAGTGAGTACTTCTCTTTACGATCCATTTCACGACGTGGTCACGACCTAGTTTAGAAAACACTACCTACCTTTAGTACGGTTGACGGTCGTCGAAGGAATGGTCACCCGAATCATGGGAGGTTGGCGCATGAAATCGTATCGCGGCAATCCGTGTCGCAGTTTTCCACATCGCGCCGATTCGCAGTTTTCTATGTAGTCATACCTCACATTGGTTTCACTCACTCGAAATACTGATTGGTGATAATACTACCTCAAAGAACTGCCCCGACTTTCTCCTCGATGCTCAACGGAGATGGAGTCGAGGAGATAGTCGAGGCGTAGCTTTACAAGAACGTCTTGGAATACGGGTGTAGACTCAGTAGTTCACGTGGTATACATCCACGTCCATCCACCCTGTAAACGTCTGTAGAGAGAGAGGGGGAGGGGAGAGAGAGTATATTATGGGGTTAACAACAGAAAGTGGGGGGAGTGACGTGGAAGAAACAATTCAATATTATTAATAATTAAAACACTTGATAACAAAAATAATATTTAATTTTTAAACGAAAATTAAAAGGTACAAATAAAATACATAAGTAGGTAATTAATTATTAATTAAACTAACATTACACCAAAATAAAACTAACTACTATAAAAAAAAATGTAGAAGAAGTCAGACAAATAAGTGGTGCCGTACAAGTGAGTTCGAATATAATTAGAGGTTCATGATTTACGCCCATAAGCAATAAAAGTGCAATAATCATTTTCAAACATCATAACGATAATAGGTACAGTTTAAAAAAAAAGAAGTGATTAACAAAACTTTATTAAAAAAGCAAACAAGGCAGTAGCACCTAATAATGGAATTGTTTTACTAGATATTAAGTATTACATTAATTTAATAACACAATGATTACTTACAAACGATAACGAGAAGCAAAAAAACAGGGATGAAAGAGTTGAATGATTTTGAAACAATAATGTTAGGGGTTAAAGTATGAAATTGCCGTTTTATTGCAATAGGTTCTTTGAATTGACATAGAATCTTCATGGTTTGAGGTTTTCGAATGAAACTTTTTTCAAATGGTTTCTATGATGTTCTTTTTTAAAAAAATGTGAAAAATTTGAATATCGACTTTCAATTGTTTTTGTTATTCAATTTAGACAAGAAAGATGGATACTGCGAAAATTCGAGTGATTATGAGGCACCCATTTTTCGTATTTTTTTATTTTATTGATTTGACGCAAGTGAGTCAATATTGTGGGTAAGGTAACGTTAAACCATGCCGCTAATTCCTGGGTAGTTTGAGTAGGGTCGGCTTCCACTATCTCTCTTAATTCATCGTTATTCACCTGTGTGGGCGGTCTTCCTCGTGGCTCGTTCTTTAAGTCGAAATTTCCATCACGAAAGCGTTTAAACCAAAATCGCACGGTGCGTTCATTAGTAGACCCCTCTCCAAACGCAGCATTGATATTGCGGGCTGTTTCTGCCGTGTTAGTTCCGCGTCGGAACTCGTATTCAAAAATCACTCGAATTTTCGCAGTATCCATCTTTCTTGTCTAAATTGAATAACAAAAACAATTGATAGTCGATATTCAAATGTTTCACATTTTTTAAAAAAAGAACATCATAGAAACCATTTGAAAAAAGTTTCATTCGAAAACCTCAAACCATGAAGATTCTATGTCAATTCAAAGAACCTATTGCAATAAAACGGCAATTTCATACTTTAACCCCTATTATTAAAGCGTGGTGATTACGCTCGTACTCTCTCTTTCTCTCTGAGAGAAGGCCTGTGCCCTGCTGTGGGACGTATATAGGCTACATAAAAAAATAAAATATTAAAACAAACGATAATAAGTATAATAATAATGATGAATCAACTATATCATAAAAAGTTAAAACGAAAATGATGAAGTATCATTGTACTGTGTTAAATTAATTTGTAAATAAGACTTTTTCTGTTCTATTCTAAATCAACAAAACGATTTTAATAACCTATTTAGAGGCTAAAAATTCCACCCATGCCGGGACTTGAACCCGTGACCTATGGCTAACCGTGCCAGCGCCCTCCCAACTGAGCTAATGGGCAAGTGCAAGCGTCGGCGATATTTCGAGCCTCTTTACAAACTTTTCTGTATTACGTACAGGCAGCGACATCTGGCCGAAGCAATTTACATCACTTGCACTTTACAGTAAGGTTTTAACATTGGAATGATATCGATGTACCTACATGATTAACCCGTGCTGAGGACAATTTTAAAAACCTATTTTGAGGTTAAAATTCCACCCATGCCGGGACTTGAACCCGCGACCTCTGGCTAACCATGCCAGCGCACAGGCAGCGACATATCGCCAAATCAATTTACACAACAAGTCATATAAATAGCTTCAAGTCCCGGCATGGGTGGATTAGCCTCTAAATAGGTTTTTAAAATTGTCCTCAGTACGGGTTAGTGCAACGAAAACAATCTAATCAACAAAACGAACTTTCCGACAGTTGTTGGAACACAAGAATAAGAATAATAGGATTACACTTCTACATCTGATGAAAGATCCTTGGATAAAAATGAATATACGACGAGGCTAATCAAATGAACAACATGAAAAAAAAGTATTGTAAGAAAAAATACTCGTAGTGTATTTCGATACTTACAGTCTATTTTGTGGGAAACTATGATTCAGAACAGAGTAGGTACGTATAATTAATAGTTTATCTTTATTTATTATTATAGTTACCGGCCCTTATTTGAAGCGACAAGATCGTTTAGAATGACATTCCAAGCAGGGTTTCTTCAATTTGTCCATCTGCAATAATTATTGATAATGGTAATGAATGTAACGGAAATTGCGATGCAAAAACAAAAGCAATGCAAAATAATCGCAATTTCGATTGCATCATTGCGATTGCAGCGATCGCCATCTAAAAAAACAGTTTTCCCATTTACTACCTTCCTGATAAAGTGATAAAGTTCTGATATAATGTCTGGAAAGTGGACACCGAAACTCATCAAACAACAAAAGCAGACTCTTTAAATTGGTCGGTACTCAAGACTTTATCTAACAAATAAGTTCAAACTCGAAGGGTCTGCTGTTGTACGCTAAGGAAATCCAGTATACGCCTTTCAGTTCCGTCATAGATTCATGGCCACCATGCTTTACATCAATCAAATCAATGTTTGATTTGATCAAATCAATGATTGTTTGCTTTGTAATGCCCTTTTTAGGGTTTCGTAGTCAACAAGGAACCCTTACAGTTTCACCATGTCCATCCGTCTGTCTGTCCGTCTGTCTGTCCGCGGCCTAGCTCAGAGACGATTAATTCGAGAAAGCTGAACTTTGGCATAGACATACAAAATATTAATCATGGCGACGAAGCGGTAAAATAAGTTCTTTTAGAATAACCCCAGCGCCCCTAAATTAGGGAAGAAATATATATTTTTCACCTTCACCACAGTGTGGGATATCGTTGGATTGGTCGTTTAAAATATTGTAGGGATAATCAATTTTTGATTTATGGTTCCGCTTGCGAAATATTAAGCTTTAAAGCGCAAATTTTTGTCCGTGTAGGGTGTCTCCCACTGTCTTGGCTAAACAGTTGATTGTAGAAACGTGAAAAAGGGGTAGTTTAGGGTAGTAGCACATATAACGAACTTAAAAGGAAAACTATCACGGCTAAGTAGGCTTTACAAGATAACGAGTAATAGGCGACCAACTTATAAAAAAAAAAAACTTCGAACAAATCCATTGAAAACTACGTTGATGGAGTTGTCAGTTCTGTAAAGCAGATAAAACCCCCTCTTTCTACGGAACCCAACACTGCGTGTGCCAAACACGCACTTGGCCGGCTTTTTAATATTTTCTTATGTAAGTGCCATTGTAGGGCATGTGCCTTGAGAGAGAGTGTGGGCTTAATTGTTTTTGTCTTGTAGAAGAGAGGGATTCGATTTATTTATAAGCTAGGCAGGTGAGATTCGTCTTACTTCATTTTATTGGAGACATACAGAATGACAATATAGTAAATAATTTATGTTTTAAGGAGATTTCTTAAAAGAAACTAACATCCAGACAGTTTCCAGTCAATACATTTATGAGGATATGTATGCCAGGCCAAAAAATAACAGTCACTTGTTCTAGTGACAAACATTTATTTTTATTCAACTTTGGGTCGAAAAAATTGGAATTTACGGTTACTAATTATACATAATATGGTTAAATACATTAAAAGTAAAAATCAAAACCGGCGAAGATGATACAAATTAGGAAACGTGTTACCTTTTCGCCACAAGCACATTTAGGTTGACGAGACACAACTGGAACTTTGAATAAATCTTCCTGTTTGGCATCTCCGCCACAGTAGTGCGGACAGAATTTGGCACTGTAAAGCAATACCTAATGAGATTTACCAGAATCGTAACTTAGCTTTGATGTCAAGTCTTCGAGTACTTAATGGGTGACATACCGCGGGTCAAGAGCGTGACTTATAGGCTCTCCCGGGTAGCAAGGCCTGACATGAGATAGACCTCTAGAATGCAATGCTTTTTCCCTAGTGGTGTAAGGCGCGCTTAATTTACTAGGTTCCCCTTCGCCTCTATCTCTTGTGACCACTTTGTCAAGATCCACAGGCTCTGTTCGGCAGGACAGGCAGTTTGCATCCCGTATGATGTATTTGCTGCCGGCTTCTGAGAGATCATGCAGTACGATCGCGCTTAACTCTCTTAATTTACTGAGCAAGTTGTTACAGTGCATTTCTATGTTGTTGAACAGAAGACTTATGTCCGAACTGTCTGCTTTGCCATTTAGTTGCTGAACTAGGTCAGTTATGCGTTCCTGTTTTAGAAAAGTAAAAAAAATGCTTTAGTACATGAAGATAGATAAGAAAAAAAGATTTATTCCCTTACAACGCTTTCCCGAATTGGTAAACAAAGAATAAAAATGTGGTACTACAATTTTAATAACATAAGTTCTTGAAATTAATAAAAATAATAAAGATATTTAAAATCTTACTTAGAAACGGCCAAGGGTAAAAGATACACAATCTTTTACATTCGGCCTCATGAACGGTCATATTTAATCTTGATCATGGGACCAAATGTAACCTGTAAAGAACGTCACACATGGCGAAGATACGATAATATTTTATCTTAAGATACAATATCACTTGCCTGGCACTGACTGAAAATCAACGCTGAAGGCTTGACCCTCAGCATACTGCTGAGTCAGTTGCCATTTATAGCAGCAGTGACACGCCGTGACCGTTCGTTTTGCTTTCTTTTTTATAACATTTCGGTTGAAATATTTTCTTTGTTGTTTTTGTTTTGTTATTGTGGCGTGTGCACTGTTTTTATAATAAAGTTTTTTCTTCTTCTTCTTCTTCTTCTTCCATACAATTTGATGGACAGATACGAAAATATGAAAATATCTTCGTCGTGTGTAATGATCCATTGAATTGTTTGGCGAGCGATATTGTATCATAAGATAGTATCTTCACTGTGCGTTACGCCCGAATTGTGAACATTTTGTATCACTTTTACACATCGTAGACCATTACTCGGAGCATAATAATATACTCAGGGTCGGGATTTGGAAGAGGACCTGCTGCTCGCGGCGTGTCAGAGTGGTAAATTTAGAGCAATTCTAAAAGACGAAATGTGCCTGTGGCTAGTATCGAGTTATGCATAATATTCCAGAAATATTCAACTACTAAGCGAATGTCAGAAAAGATCAAACTCTTCGTAACTACTTAGTTAATTTTTTTTAAGAGGTTCTAACCATCCAGACCAAATCTGAATGAAAAAAAAATTTAACGTGTCTCGTGGACTGTTACGTAGTATCATTGAATATTAACTTAGAATTCAATGGTAGTGTCAACGCACCTGCCAATTAATTTCAGCTACATCAAATGTTGAAAACGCTGTGACAATCTTTCTGTCAATATCATTCCAGGTGGCCTCAAACGTGTCATGCGGGATGAGCTTATTCAAATCGCACATGTTGACTAAGTTTTGTAGTAACACAGCAAAATTGGAACGTTCATATTTGTCAGATTTAAGTGCCAGCACAAGCAACCTAAGCTTCTGAAAATTAATATCTAAATTAGGAAAATAAGTAATTTTATTGCCGAATCTGTGCAATTTTTATTGAACTATTGAAACTTTATTCAGTAAAATGAGAAAGTATATTAGAGTACGATAGAACAGCTCTGCCGAGTCGCTCATATTATTTAGGCTTCTGAAACGACAGTCCGACAGTACATTATTATTTTACATTTTAGTTGCAAAGACATTTTAGTTGTAAAGAGTTCACGGATATTAGGGAGACAATTTTTTTCAATGTCGCGTATTTACGTCCCACTGCAGGGCACAGGCCCTTTCTCAGAGTATGGGCTTTATTACTACGCGCGTGCCCACCGGAGATTGCCAATTTCATTAAAAAAATAGTTAAATTTTTTAATAATCAATGTGTATTACACATCTATTCGTTACGTAAAATTCCGCACCACGTAAGATTTTTGATTATTTACATATTACCGATTAATTTTGTTATTAGCGTAGAGCATACAAAGTGCGAGGTTGCTTTAAAAACTACTAGATTCGATTAGACTAGACGAAGGGGTTGGAAAGAGATGTACCTTAATATTGTCCAGTAAACACTTTCATAAGTATTGCATATTATGACAAATTAATTATTTATACGCCCCGAACGATTAGGTATCTTACCTCTAAACTAAAAGCGAGTTGCTTTTGTTCCGATTCAGTTTCAATTTGTTTGTTATTCATTGCCATCCTCTTTTCAGCAAATAAATTCAATAGTTTGCTGAAATCTGCTATAGCTGCACAATATGAAAAAAAAAACGACTATCGGCTAGATTTTCGTTAGGTGATTTGCCTTAATTAGCACGTATTACGAAAGGGCTAACCCCATTTAAGAAAAAGAATGATACTTATGGGAATGAGAGATACTACTTCTTGAAATACATAGCGTATTGCAAGTCTAGTGAAACTTAAAGGTGTTTTTGTTATTCTACTCATCAATCCAAAAACTTTTATTATATACTGCTCAAAACAATTAGGGGGATAACGTTTCAAAGTAGAAGATAAAAATAATCTGTGGTTTCTAATTAGAACTGACCCTCAAATGTTATAGTGAAATGGTTCATGAAAATAAAAAAAAGAACATCAGCGTTTTTACTAGCGGGTTCTTAATACGGTGGCCAAGAATATGTACACCTTAAGCAAAGTGAAGCCATTGAATTTTCTTAATATTTTAATTACATATTCGATTGTCATTTAACAGCTTCTACAAATACGTATGCCAATGAAAGTTATGAGTTATATAGAAAATTCATTTTCAGAAAAAGGAGTGCTTTATATTTTTTGACGCTGACTACACCTTCTTGAATATCCCGTCTCTAGCCCCCGGTTTCTTAATCTGTTAATCTACTGTTAACAGCTGTCAGTGGATTTTTTTTATGCAGTTTGGTCAATTGATAGCTGTTAACAGTACATTAACAGCGTGTTAGTGTACGAGAGACTGGGGATAGGTATCGCTT
Source organism: Yponomeuta evonymella (assembly GCA_963969515.1). Classification (NCBI taxonomy): domain Eukaryota; kingdom Metazoa; phylum Arthropoda; class Insecta; order Lepidoptera; family Yponomeutidae; genus Yponomeuta; species Yponomeuta evonymella. The sequence goes on from OZ018349.1 coordinate 12,677,271, forward strand.
CCATACTCTGCAGATAGCAGAAGGGGCGACTCGTATGTCATTTGCCACACATGCCATAGTTCGACCGTGTTAAAGCTCGGGAGACTTTGATTTCAGTCAGATCTGGCATAATGATCTCCTAAACCAATTTAGCACACGCTTTAATCAATAAAAATCTACGAACAAAAAAACCGTAGAAGTATTTCTCCCTATAAAATTCACACTCAAAAACGGCCGAGGTCCTCCCACAAGTGCACGTGGGGTAAATTTTTAGCGCTAGTTGACATAATCGTGTGGCGCCGGATTAAGAATACCGTCACTCCATTTCCTTCCGTGGATGTCGTAGAGGGCGACTATGGAAATCAATTACTAGGAGACTGGCAGCAGCGTCTTCCTGAGATTCCAACCGCATACTGCGATTCATGGTTATGAAAACCACGAAGGAGGCATATGTCCTGCAGTGGGCGTCAAATGGCTGATGATGATGAAATAATATGTTTTAACTATCTCTGATAACAACACCCAAAAGAATTTTACCCTTAAGAACCCACAAGTGTCTCTTGGACACATTTTTGCGTTCTTATCCTTAAAACCAAAGTATTTGTTCTTATGAAATCACCTTTTATCTAATCTATCCCTAGTGTTTTATGAACCTAAAAGTACAATGAAAACATTTGTAACGAAAATAATGTACCTAATATTTGTTGTTAATAAATTAATATAGTTACTCAACTGTGGTCAACAACCCACGTGTGTCCAATAGACACAATGATATATTGTATGATTCAGATTTGAAGGAACTTTGATTATTTACATTTACTTTATAGTCTCATCGTATCAGAGTGTCAAGTAGGCAAAAATAACACCCTGATATTTGTATGTGCCTCAATCGTAATCATAATACATTTTAGTCTTTGAACGTAGTCCCTCTCCTCGCAGTGTACTAGGATTTCATAATTCAGTTTTTTTTTATGTAGCCAATTCAGTGTCCCACTGCCGGGCAAAGGCCTCCCCTTGGATTCTCTACTCCTCCTTGTTCTCAGCCACCCTTTGCAAATCTGGTAGGAAAGCTGTGAGGTAGTCTCTCCATCTTCAGTTTTTATAAACTTTTATTACAAATCAGTCTAATGGCTAAAAGGCAGTGCTCATGTACTTCGAACTTTTATTATAAAGCAGTCTAATGGCTAAAAGGCAGTACATGACGAGATTAAACTTGCTCTTGATGAGAGTGACGACGAAAAATACTGATTGGAATCAACGAAAAAAATGCATTGCATTGAACAAGAAAAACCTTACGATGATAAATCATTTAGCAGCCGTCCGTGGTAGGATCAAATCAGGGAGCTGCTTAATTGTCTGAAACTTGTACAAAAAAAAAAGTTTTCATATTCCTTTGAGAATATGTATTAAATATATATGTTATAAATGCAACCGCAATGTATGCTCTGAATATTGTAAAGAAAAAAATCTGTAACATTTGTAAGTAAATAAGTCATACCTAAAGGTTAATTACTGTAAGTACATGCAATAAAAGTTTCATGTCATGTTAAATAATAAATGCTGTAAGTGTATTCATATGTCCTAGAATAAGGTGATGTGTCCTTTGGATACAACGGAAAGTTACGTTACAAAAGCATTTAAAATTAAACAGTTAAGACGCATTTAGGTGTGCATAGACTCTTGGCTACCATATTAGGAGGCTCCAGGGAGTAACACTCGCGCCAACGTGGAAAAAAAAATTTTACATATTGAATTTGCAAGCAGTGTATAAAATCTCTCAATTATGTGAATAGTGATTTTAGGACCTATGGCCGTGAACCTAAGGCAAAAAAACTAGTACTAGATAGCATTAACGGCAAAAATGGTCGTTTTTAGCATAAATACTATCTAGTCCCAGATTCGTGATCCTAGCTTCTTTGTCGTGGGTCCTAAAAATCACTGTTGATATGATATGATTGAGAGATTGTACAGAGACTTTTTGCAAATACGATCTGTAAAAGAAGTTATATTTTTTTTTCATTGGTGGCGCGCTAGTTAGCCCACTTTTGTTTTTAGGGTTCCGTACCCAAAGGGTAAGCGACCCTATTACTAAGAGTCCACTTTCCATCCGTCCGTCCGTCCATCTGTCACCAGGCTGTATCTCATGAACCGTGATAGTTAGGCAGTTGAAATTTACAGACAATGTATTTCTGTTGCCACTATAACAACAAATACTAAAAAACCGTCCAAGTGCGAACAAAACAAAATAAATATTTAAGGGGGGCTCCCATACGACAAACGTGATGTTTTTGCCATTTCTTGCTCGATATTAATAACGGCAACAGGTAGACGCTTGAATATTCAATTGTTGTATAGATAATGGTACGGAACCCTTCGTGCGCGAGTCTTACTCGCACTTGTCCGGTTTTTATTTTCGTGAAGAATGCCACTTTAATATTTAGTGGCCACTTATATTGAAATCTTAAGCAAAAAGTTTTTGAAATTTTATTCCCCTAATAGTTTTGAGCAGTATATTTTGAGACCAACTCTAAAATATATGTTCGTTTCAAATTTTTATACCTGCTCTAAAGAATAAATGAAGCAACTGGTGTATGTTTAGCGTTAGTATCTAATACTCCCAGCGTCACTTGCGCCATCCCACTAAACCGGGGTTAACCCGTTAAACCGTTAACCCAGCATCGAATTGTACTGGTAACCATGGTAACTCCAGGTATAACCGTTTAGCCTCGGAATGGTGCAATTGGCGCTGAAAATTAATGAGTTAGGAAAAATTTTGGAACCCGAACCTGCAAATATTGTACACACAAAACTCACCCTCTGGATCTCCTTGAACGTTTACTAGAGCTTCCATCATGGACTCTACATGGTTCTCCAAATTATACTGCATTTGCATCAGATCTTCCATGCTACTGGACATCTAGTTAAGCAATTCATACATACATAAGCTCACGCCTGTATCCGGAGGGGTAAGCAGAGACCAGGGTTTGCCACTTGCCAAGATTGTGACAAACCCTTTTTCGGTTCATCAATATTTATTAGGCACTGTGTGCGACGCACGAATCCGGCGATGCGCTGAGTCGCACGCACGCCGGATTCGTATACTTTGTATTAAAACAGTAGTTTTTTTTTAATTACAAATTCGAATTTATTACGCAACATACATAACATAAGCAGCCTATACACGTCTCACTAGGGCACAGGCCTTCTCTCAGGGAGAGAGAATGGACTTAATCACCACGCGTGCCCACCGCGGATTGGCGATTTCAAGCGCTGAGGTATGTGAACAGCTCAGACACTCAGGTTTCCTCACGATGTTTTCCTTCACAGTTAGCGAGTGGTATTGCTACTATAACTTCACAAATGTACATTACTTAGAAAAAAAAGTCAGGTACGTGCCCGCACTGGGAATCGAATCTGGGTCTCTGCAACGCAACATATTTTCGTTCAAATAAGTTTGACCCTCGCACGAAAACAGAGATGAGAGCTAGACCGACCGAATCCGGGCGTGTAGCAAAATGGAGGGGAGCAAAAACAGTGAGAAGTTCATACAAGAATACTGTAAGAATACAAAATTTGTTCAAAGGCCATTTCTACGTGTTCTTCGTTGTTTTCCCCAGATGAAACTGATGGTACTATTTTAATATACAACGATAAATATATTATAAGTACATACAGTTGTTGTGAGATTTCTTTCGATTTTATTTACTGCCTTGGCAAAGTTTGCAATTAAAGCGTTGACATCTTCTAAAGGGCCCATAACATTTGAAACGCTTGTTAAGGCTCCCTCTGTGTGAAGATTTATACGGTGAATTGTTTATCGGGGAACTAGTAAAAATGGACAATATCACCTTAGGGTAAAGATTAAAAGTAAAACATTACTAACCATATTCTTTGAAGTCCTTCATGATACTGTCGACTTGATCAGTAATACGTTTCTTGTTATTAACAAATTGTTTCAGGATAGTCATTGTTAAGTCATCTGCAGCGGACCTTTAATAGCAGAGTAAAATGTATATTTTAGATTGTAAAATAAAAAAATGGACAGTGGAGTTAACAAAAAAATACTTACTCCAGTTGTTCAAAGGTGATTAAATCATTAGGGTTAGCATCAAGTCCCTGCTCGTCTCCTAAAAAAACATAAAATTTCAAATGTTTTTCGAGAGGTTTATAATTCGATAGAGGTCTAAGTATACCTACAATTCATTATAAAAATTTCCCTTCACAAACGTTTGTCAATGTATACAGGGCGTCCCAAAGTTATGGGACATGAAGGGTAAGAATATCGTAGATAGGGTATTTTGCTGAAAGAAGACTTTATGTTATTTTTAAAAATTAGTAATTATGCATTCAAATATTTACTAAGAATTACTTGCTTCGTCTGGGAATCGAAGCAACTTAAATGTAAAAAAAAACACCCCTACTTTTATGATGCCAATCGAAAGAATGGCCAAAAACTAATAACTCTTCTTAAGATTTTCTAAATGAATATTTTCCTACTTGGATTGGTACGAATGGACCGATTAGATGGCCGGCCAGATCCCCGGACCTTACACCATTAGATTTCTTCTTTTGGGGATACGTGAAAGATATGCTATAAAAAAGCGATACGAGAACGTGGGCGAGTTACAAACAGAATTGTGCCATTTCATATCGAGTATTCACCATAAAAAGATAAGAAAATCAACAGACAGCGGACTCATTAAAAGATTGGCGATTTGCGTAAGACAAGAGGGATCACATTTTGAGCATTTAATAAATTAATTTACAAAAAATACCCACTTAATTGACTACGGCAGTTTCATGTATGTTTTTAATTTGATTAAAATGATTAATTTCACACTGTTCCTTTCTTTTAAAATACTATGTTACTTAAGAAGAGTTATTACTTTTTGGCCCTTCTGTCGATTGGCATCATAAAAGTAGGGGTGTTTTTTTTTATACATTTAAGTCGGTTCAATTCCCAGACGAGGCAAGTAATTTTTAGAAAATCTTTGAATGCAGAATTACTAACTTTTAAAAATAATATAAAGTCTTCTTTCAGCAAAATACCCTATCTACGATATTTAAGGTACTTTCCCTTCATGGCCCATAATTTTGGGACGCCCTGTATATGTAATACCCCCTGCACACACCGTGCCCTGTTTTATGACTTGCGTGAACTGTATACAGTTCATAAAAGTAGAACTTTGTTGATTTAATGCATTTGTGTTAAGAAAACAACTAATGTTCTCTTACCAAATGACATTATAAGAAAGAATTACTTTATGAGATGTAAGGTAGAAACATTTTTATATGGAATGTCGAGATGTGAAATGAAGCACTTGCATTACGTTGCTTGTTGTCTAAAAATTTGTTTAATAACTATCGGATATTCGAAGGGAACCCTTTTTGAGACATTTGCAGCTATGGTCCATCTCTATTTACCTCTTCTTTGTTTTGCTAAGACACTTCTGTGAGGAGTCCTAAGACCTCCTATCGGGAATTGCGAACCAAAATCAGCTGCAAGGGAACTTGTTTCGTCCATTTCATCTTCTTTTCTGATGGGTAAACCACCAATAGCTGTGCTCTTAACGATTTTTTTCCCAGCAGCACCGACTCGCCCGTAGCCATATTTAATTTCGTCTTTATCAGCGCCTTTTACCTTGTCAGTAGCACCAGCTGTGCCATCAGGTGATCGCAACTGTTTTAGCATTGAAACACTTTTTAAAAGTTCAGTCTGAAAATATTAACGATTCTGTAGATCATAGTAAACCCACAATCATCTTTACTTCTGCCGTATCCAAGATCCAAGAACCAATACTAACAAGTTCATTCTCATCGATAGATCCGGGAAATTGTCGAGCAAATGATACCAAAATATTAGACAAGGCTTCAATTTTGTTTTCGGTTGATTCCAAGCTAGCCGAGAGTTGTAATGCAGCTATTGGATCGATTGTTGTGGTACCTTTGCTTAGTAATTCCATGAGTTTTTGATCATGCCAACTTTTATGCATACTTTCGTACAAAATCCTTTGTAAGTCCTGGAATTCATCTTTCAACCTGGCAAACTCTTCTTGGGTAACAAATGGGAATCTGCCTGTGTAATAAAATAACATTTTTTAATACCAGTAATAACATAAAAATAATAACAAGCTGCGACTGAAACTTACTCATTCGTCCAGATGCGAGTTCAGATGGCGTTTTTTCAACTGTAAATATATTTATGGTTAACAGTTTTGAAAGTACATTTCTTTTATTATGGGGTTGAAGCTAAATTTTCAGGCTTGTTTATCTATTTGAGACCATATTTATACCATCTAGTAAATATATTTTAATAATTAAACCAAACCACATACATAAGCATTGTATTTTTATGTTGTTCCTATCAGTCTCATCTGTTAAAAATATATTCCCTGATTGTTGGGTATTTAGTACCAGTTTTGCTCGATTTCTTGACAACTCATGGTATGTATCATCATAATGTTACTTACCGATCAATATTCGTTCGCGGAGAGTATCTGCCGGAAATAATTTATAGTATCAGAACTAAACACAAAAAAATCTGTGCCCGCAACTACTGTTGTGCAATATGGTTATAAAATGACCTAAATAATTAATTAATGCAAGTCATATAGTGTATATTTGAAATCTAGCGTTCACATCTGAGATACAGTGTTTATCATTAGTTCAGTGGTTCAAATGTCATAGTTTTTCTTGTAATGTACATACGCACTAGTAGCCTCACAACTGTAGTGTAAGGAATGTATTGCACTGAATTACTGCATTTTGAATAAATAATTACTTGCACAGTTAAAGTTAAATACTATGCTCACTAAAAGTATGTATTTCATTCATATACATACCCTGCCACAGCCGAAACTAGTTGTTCCCTCTACCTCGCTTCCTATTACGTCGCTTTACCTACGACTCATTACTTCAACGCGTCGTGGATATTTATTCCTAACATCTGTATGATTTCTGGTGTGAGCAAAGAATTATCTATCTTCTGATAGCACTTTTCTTGTTATCTGTTCCATTTTTGCAATCTCTAAAAATGTTTCCCAGTACAGTAGCTGCAAAGGTTCAGTCAGCTCCATTTGCTACCCCATCTCATATTACCACTCTTTGTAAATAATTTCTTAATCGATGTACATACGCTCCTTACCAACAGACTAACAATCTTAAAATAACTCATATTCTACAAAACTAAATCATACTTCATTGTATTGTATTTACCTGGAGTTCGGCCAACTTTTACTCTATATTTAACCGTATTGGGATCTGTTTTTATATGTTTCAAGCTTTCTTCTCTTATTTTACTAAGCCTATCTTGACCAGAAACTATGCGTGATATCCTTGAGTCTTTAGCAAGTGTGTCTTTACCCACATCTTTGCTTAATGGTCTTGCATCTTTACCAAAGTCACCTTGATCACTATCTTTACCTGTGGCTATTTTCCATTTATCCAGCTTATATTGGTCATCATCATAGTCTAATCCCTGACCTAATTGCCCGGTGTCTTTGCTTGAACGTCTTGCTCCCTTAGCCAATTCAGTTTCGTCATCATCTTTTTCTATACCTTTTCTATATTTTTCTTCCATATCACGGTCAAAATTACCATCTTCCACGGTAATTTTATTGCCTTTATCTTTGTGTGTAGTTTTCTTTGCTTTTCCTGTTATTTCTTTATCATCATCTATATCTGTGCTCTTTATGCTTTTACCTAGTATACCTTGATCATCATATATTCCTGTATATTTTTTTTCTTTATCGCTACCTCCATCGACATTTTTCATTTTTATACCTAGCATATCTTGATCAAAATCTGTGCTTGGATGTTGTGAGCTCTGACTAAGCTTGTACTGATTATCATCAATATCTTTACCTTTAGCTAGTTGGTCTTTACTAGACTTTTTTGTACCTTTGCCAAGAATACCTTTGTCAAGATCTTCTCTTAAAACTTTGTGATCCAGATCTTGATCATCATAATTGCCTATACTACCTCTTCTTTTCTCTAGCGTATCCTGATCAGATTCTATGCCTTTTCTTATCATATTGCTTTCGACGACTCTATCTTCACCAAGCTGATTTTCATCTTGACTTAATATTGTTTTTTGATCTAAATGTTGTTGATCAGCATATCTTCCTTCCACCTGATCAGAATCTTTGCTTGAATATTGCGTGCTTTTACCCTGTTTATTTTCATCATCACTAGCTTTTGGCCCTTTACCTAGTCTAGCAATATCTTTGCTAATACTTTTCATGCTTTCTCTTTCGACTTCTTCACGTGTTTTATCAGCAATTGTACCTTCAATGACATTATCCTCGTTGGAATGTATTTCATTTTCAATAGAAAATCTTATATGACCATGTCTTATGATATCATCTGCCTCAAGTTTATTTTTTCTGAAGTCTTTTTCATTTTCTTCACTGATTGCTTTTGTTACATCGATTGGTACAAAATCGTCACCTAGATATGGTTCAGTTGAGAGACGGTACTTCTCATATTTGATTTCGGAACTATCATCTGATAGAATTAAATCAATATTATCCAATTTTTTTGGCTTGTACTTAATACGTTTGCGTATTTTCCTTAAAATAATTATCTTTTTTGTCGTTACGTTGTCATCAGTATCCGCATCCGTATGTGGCATGTGTTTGATTATAATTTTAGGTGCCTGGGGTTTTGGAACGCTTATTGATTTTTCGGCAGTTGCCGCGGAAAATCGTTTGTTTGCTAGAGATGTCTGAGTATTAACCTTGTACAGGAAAGTATCGAGTGACTTGGCTTTTGACTCTTTACGACGAGTTATTTTCTCAAGATTCTTATCGTAAGCCAAATTTTCACTTTTCGGTTCTTTGACAGTCAGTTGCTCAATTTTTAAAGGTACATCTTTTTCTGTATCTACGAGTACATCGCAGAGTTTTAGTATTGGTGTGGCCGTAGAATCAGCTACTGATGATTTAGAAGTAAAATGTTTATTATCAGAAAATCGAGGACTTTGATACAAAAACATACTGTCATTGCCACTTGGTGGCTTAGAGTATACATCTGAAAAACGTAAAAATATATATAATGAAGTCTTCATCAATTATTTTTCGTCATTTTCTTAATTAATATTGCAGATTAAAACTAACTTGTTTCTAGATTATGTACAAAAATGTTCGTTGAAGAGATTCAGTAATACGTTCTAAGAGGTTAGTCTTTTTCCGGCCAAGTATGTGTCGGGCCACGCGCAATGTAGAGTTCCGTAGAAAGAGACCTTGTCATAAAGATAAACACAAGGTTCTCAATAATAGCTTTATCAGTCAATCAGCCAGTATGTTTTACTTGCCTTCAGAGAATTTCAGAGCCCTTGCAGTTAATTGTGAAGAGGATTTTGTCTTCGGTCCTTTAGACCGAAGTGATTTTTTATTTGATGCTTTAAGCCGCCCTGATTCTTTCAACGAAGACCGTTTCTTTGGAGGCGGAAGCTTTGTCTTTAATTTTTCTTGTTTTGCCTTTAGTTGGTAAGAAGTTGACGCGTGGATTTTCACTTCAGTGATCTTGATGGAGGAGACTATAAAGTCGCCGTAATATGGTGTATCCAATTTAACTTCTACCTTACGTTCTAAGACTTGTAATTGTCTAGCAAACAAATGGAGTAGTGTCCGAAAGAGATTGAAGTTAACCACGTTTGTCTGTAAAGGCCACAACTTTAATAAACTCTTACCACTTTATAAATATACGAGGCAAATGGTTTATAGTGTATACGTTTAAAATATGAGCGCCACGTCCATATAGGTAAGTAACGCTCTAATTTAAGGTTAGGAGATGAATAGTATAAATCACGTATATTCCAGATCATCAGTAATGTATATTACCAACAAACAAACGAAAATCTTACACTTGAAACAAATTTTATCAAATATACCATTTACGCACGTCTATTTCAAACTTAAACTCAGTGTAACATTCATAATTATCAACAAATCGATGACACGAAGGGATTATAAAGTAGACGGACGCTGAATTAAAGCCTCAAATTAAAATGGCAAATACAGCTAACGAAACTACAACAAAGAAGCTTACGCTTCATGTTCCTTCCAATTCCCGGAGGAAATTATTAGTTACAGATAAGATAAACAAAAAGCTTACAATCTCGTACTTCCATTTTCCATTACAGAACACAACAAAGAGATTTTTCTCTATAAAATAAAGCAACGGGGTAATGAGGTTTGGTTGTGTAGGTATAGAGTTTGAATATTGTTGTTTTTTGTGCGCTGAAAGGCAAGTCTGGTTAAACCATTCCAATAATTTTTACTGTTTCAATATATGTAATCTCTAAATTACATTCTTCTTATTATTAAATTCTATTCTTCTTAATTAGCATATCAATAGCTGGGTTTGTGATATTAATTTCAGATTCTAATTCAGCGTCCCCATATGGTGAAAAATACCCAAGGTGCTTGCTTAAAATATTATTGACTAAATAGTAAAAAAAAAATATTAATAATAAACCATGATCAATCAATAAAATAATTAAATATTAAGGAAATAATATTTTTCCGACGGCTTTACGACCCGAGGGGTCGATGAAAGATAGGCAGGAGACCGAGAGGGTTGGCTTGTCAGAAAACAGGCCTATGTCCAGCAGTGGGCACTAATAGTGGGCTGGACAGAAATATGTAGATAGAATATTTCCTTGTTGCCTATTTGTTCATGCCCCTTTTTGCCGCTCTCATTGGAACTGTAACATACGCAACCACTCTTTGCAGATGATGACTTCAACAGCTAGCTAGCTCCCTTTTTCTCGTAAAATTAAAATCTGTTTAATCTAGTGTTAAAAGCTCTCAGTTGGTCAAAGAGCATACAAAGAATTGACAGCTGTTAAAAGTAGATTATATCGTTTCTCAATTAGTAATCTTTGTTACCGAACGAGAATCCCGGGGTTAATCTTATAATAAGAACACTTACGTCTTTGTCCCGGAATGTTAACTTGATCATTTCCTCAATAGTCATGACATTAGAAGCAGACATGGTGCAGCATACACTTAAATTGGTACAAAGTTAAATTATTGTAGGCCAATAAAGATACGAAACAGGAAAAACAAGATTTTTTGGTCTCATTCCTCTGTCTAATAGAACAAGGATGAAAATCACACATGAAAATGTGTCGTTGTTTCACCATTTGAAATATTTCAGATTATTTGGTCCATAGAGGTCACTCAACTTCATGGTACCTAATTACCATAGAGGTTAGTGATAGAGGTCAATCACTGATTCTGTGGTGGCCTTTTAAGTCTTTTGACAAATGAAAGAACTTTTCTGTAATTGAGAAAAAACCGGACAAGTGCGAGTCGGATTCGCCCACCGAGGGTTCTGTACAAATTTGTGGTTATACATGTTATAAATAGTTCAGGAATCGAGTCTCGCAGTGTTTACAAGCTATTCCCGAACTTCAAAGATATTCCTTTTATGATTTAATTACAAATCTGCCTTTGCCCAGCAGTGGGAGACAAAATCGGCTAATAAAAAAAAGACGTCCGTCTGTCTGTCTAGACCCTTTATCCCGGGAATGCGTGGAGGCATCAAGTTGAAAAATATAACCATATAATCAAGCCTGCAGTCCCTTTAAACTATAAAAAAATCAAACTTCTAAGCTAACATAAACAAAAACCGGACAAGTGCGTGTCGGGCCACGCGCAACGTAGGGTTCCGTAGAAAGAGGGTTTTTTTATCTGCTTTACAGAACTAACAACTTCATCGAAGTCATTTTCAATGGATTTTGTACGGAATTTTACTTTTATAAGTTGATTGAGCCGTGATACTTTTCCTTTGAAGTTAATTATATGTACTCCTACCCTGAATTTTTTCACGTTTGTGCAATCAACCGTTTAGTCAGGAGGGGGGGGGGGTGATGACGACACTCAAGGAAATCAAAATTTATAGGATACCGTATACCGTATTATACCTACTACAAATACAAATAAAGGGTAAAATCTGAAAAATGTACATTTTTAATGAATAAAAACCAAATGTTATGAAGTTCCGGAAAAGCTCGAAAAAAAGTACGAGGCTTGACTCCTGAACTGCGAATAAAAAAACCATATAAGTATTTCTCCCTACAAAATTCACACTCAGAACTGCCCCAGTCCTCTCGATTAGTCTTCACCAATGAAATGAGCGCAAGATGTGCTGTAGAGTAAATCACTCTGTGATTGGTTCATTTTGAGCGCCATGCGTGACATAAAAATTGATATTGGGCGATAGTAAGTGACAGCGTAACTGATGGTTGGTTTTATAATAGTTTTATACAAAATCTAACAAAACCGTCCAATCAATGACTTCATTGATGTATAACCCGTCGAAATATATAGGTACCTCGCAAGATGGCGGTCTGAAGGAGGCAGGTGCACAGTTATTTTGCCGGGAAATACTGAACTCGCTTCGATTGGTAACACAATTGACAAGCCCCACCCGCCGTCCCACAATTGAACGTGGCGTCATTTTTAGTGCTAGTTAGACTATAGACATCTATGTTTTTGACTATCACTGGTGGCAAAATTCGATACATTTTGTTCAGCAGGTATCGAATTTTAGTTTGGCACAGCTGTTTTTCTTTCGCGAATTCAAGGTCGACCCTATAGTAAAAGTTGTTCGTGTCGATGAGCAGAAAGTACCTTGAGTCGGGCGTCACGTCACGTCAGCAATATATGGTAGACAAACGAGAAACTGGGAATTAATTTGTGGAAATAACTTTATTCCTCAGAATAAAGTGTTCTTGATATTGTCGTACTTAAAATGGTCAATGGTTCTGATGAATTAATTTCATATGGTACAAAAAATTTGAGATATATTAAAACGTCGATACTGTTTATATATTTATTCAACACCATAACTAAATTATCAAATTTTGTAATTAGCAAGGCATTAAAATGCAGCTCGAGAATACGCCGTTAAAAATAATAAGTGCACTAACTGATCTGACGGCAAAAAAAACTGGCCAAGTGCATGTCGGGCCACGCACAGTGTAGGGTTCCGTAGAAAGAGCGTTTTCTACCTGCTTTACAGAATTAACAATTTCATCAAAGTAATTTTTAATGGTATTTGTACGAAGTTTTCCTTTTATAAGTTTGTCGCCTATTACTCGTTAACTTGTAAAGCCTACTTAGCCGTTTTACTTTTTTTTCTAAGTTCATTAGGGAGGGGAGCAACCTTAAAATTTCTTTTTTAATAAATCTCTATGCCAAATTTCAGCTCTCTAGTACTAATCGTCTCTGTGCTAAACCGTGGACAGATAAACAGACAGACAGCCGGACGGACATGGCAAAACTATAAGGATTCCTTGTGGACCACAGAACCCTGAAAACTACATAAAAATACTTTGTTAAAGAACGGAGTATGTACCTACTTAATTAAACTTAAACAAAATAACATGAACCCTAGAGTCAATTTAAATTCTACTCTACGCCTTTAATATATTAATATAAACGTTGATCAATTCATCAACTTAACAACGAAATACGTCATAATATTACAATTGAATAGAATATTGAAATAACATAAAACTTAACGCAAAGTACAACCTGAATAAACTCCTTATTATAAATTTTGCTTAGAAACAAAGTTAACAAAAATAAAACACTAAAGTGGATAAAGGCCAGACTTACAACAATAGTCACAGACAAACAAAAATAGTCGCAAACTAAACTGTATACTAAATAATAGATAGAAACTACTGCCCTAAGAAACTTGGCATTATTGCCCAGCTTCTCAGGGCAGTATCTTCAACGAAATATTACTCGGCTTTCACAGATATCTGCTCTGAGTTGGCTTTGCAAGATGACAGACACAAACATCTTCTAACATATCTGCTTGCCAGGAGTGATAAAATAAATGAGTAGAACTTTAGAAAAGGACGGAGTTCAGAAGGATAAATTCAAGTAAGAATCAATACTTTGTGAAATTAAACAGAGTGAATTTAAAGTGCATTTCACCTTATCTTAGAAACAAAAATAACTCGCTTGAGTAAATAAAAGCCAGACTAAGAACAATAATCACGAAGGAGAAATTAATAAAGTAGCTATTGACTTAGGTACTTAAAAACAAAATAAATTCTTAAAAAACAACAAAGGAATTAAATGTCTGAAACGGATAATGCAAGAAAAATCTAATAAAATCTGACACATTGTTAGTAGCAGAAATATCGAATGAAATAATTAAACTTACTAGGCTATGGAAAGGAACTGAACATAGGCCAGGCCCAAGCTACAAAAACAATTAAACGAAGCTCATAGTAAATAAACAGCCAGCAATTCCTACGAGACAATATAAAAATAACACAAAATAACATAGCCAGAGAAACAAACAATTACTAAGTTATAACTAAAACAGAAAAACTCATTTTTTGGACAGCTGACCGACCCACCAGCAAAATCGCTTTTAATATAATTGAGTAGATACAAGAAACAAAGTAAATATAAAGCAATAGGATCATGTGCTGTCGACTGAATCAATTATTTCAAGTAGCAGTTAGGCATCGTCATCGTCATTGTCTTCATACAAAGGTAATGTATTCGAAACGGAGTTTATACACATTTTACCAATAAGTTCGCAAGAGTTCCAATCGTCTGATGTAGCGCTTGCGATTGAGGTGTTTTCTTTCGGTGCGCTCCGTTCTGAAATTAAAAATTAGATTTGTCGGTATCTATAATATCACTACTTTTGCTAGATTAAACAAAGATATTTGAAGAATCAGTTTTAGCCATTTTACCACACCACTGAGAAAAACGTCAAAAAATAAAAGAAAATAATGACAAAATAAAGTAAAACAAACACTTGCTTTATGGATCGACGAGTCAACGAGGTTAAACTCTTGTTCTACTAACGCTCATCTTGACCGTGTGACATTTCTGGTTCCACCATAGCGTAGTTGCACGGATGGCAAGGTTTCACCAAACTTTCATCTACCACATAGACCTGAAAAATAGCTTTATTGTTCAATAAAGTGCGATAGAGAATTCCCAGAGAATAAATTAATGAAAAACTAAAAGGGTGACCTCAGTAATACATCAAGATACCTATATGAGGGCTAGTCTCTAAAATGCAAAGTTGTTCAATAGAGCCATATTAGTACGGTAATGGTTCATCATAAGCAGCCTATATACGTTCCACTGTAGGGCATAGGCCTTCTCTCAGAGAGAGAGTATGGGCTTAATCACCACGCGTGCCCACCGCGGATTGGCGATTTCAAGCGCTGAGGTATGTGAATAGCTCAGACACCCAGGTTTCCTCACGATGTTTTCCTTCACCGTTAGTGGTATTGTGGTATAGTGGTATTGCCACTATAACTTCATAAATGTACATAACTTAGAAAACAAAGTCATAGGTACATGCCGGCACTGGGAATCGAACCTGGCTCTCCCGCGTCCGAATCCTATGTTCTACCCACTAGGCTACCACCGCTCTTCGGTAATGGTTGATTGACACTATTGGTAGTCTAGTAACCAATCGCATTCTAATAGTATTACCTAATAGTAGTGCTACTTAATTCGGTGCTGCGCGCGATTCGATCTTCTTTGCGAGATATACCTATTTCATTTGGGCGGGTTATACCCATGGAATGACATTACACTGCTACTGCTTTGAGTCAACCAAAGAGAGACACATAACAACTAAATGTCGTGCTTATATAATTTTATTGAAAAACGATGTGTGTTCTAGACTCCTTGTCCCCTGAACAAAATTTTGTTTTCACTTGATCAACTATCACATAATTGTGTTAGGTCACCCGTTATGTAACGGTCCTATTACGTCGGTCAACCGGTCGATAAATCTTTACCTTTCCATCGGTGCCAACTGGTGTGGTTTGATCTCTTCCAAGACGTTTGATATCCATTCTCGTCAACTGATGTCGTTCACCAGTTACATGACCACCACAGTAACGACGGCATAATTTGGCGCTAAAAACATTTACGAAGTCTTCAGGCTTTGTTTAGGTAATTTAATTGTAACAGATGAACTTATAGACACGAATTGCTAAACTTTACCGAAACTCAATTTACTAACTAGTATTTAAAAAATACGTCATTTTACGCAAATTCAATAAACCCATATAAGAAAGGCCTTATTCATTGTATGGCATGTCATGATCACATACCGTGGATCAATAGGATGCGGTATAGGCTTTCCTGGGTAGCACAGGCCGTCTGCGCCTTCTGCCACCGCTTCTGCTCCAATAGTCCGAGGCCGCCGAAGAGTTGGTAATATTGGAATGCCACTTTTATCCATATTCAGTAGAGCTGGTGTTTGACAAGATAGACAGTTAGTGTCTCTTAACAATTGCCTCGATACCGCACCAGCCGGCGCCTCACCGACTATTGAAGTTAGATGTTTGATTTTAGCCAATATTTTCTCAATTTGGGTATGAATGTGATCACGAAGATCTGTCAGCTGAGTAAAATGGGCTTTCTCGTTCATCTCTGCCACGAGGTCTTCTATGGCTTGCTGCAGAATAAATGAAAACCTTTTATCTAAACATTATACGTGTAAATATTTATACCAGAGGGCTGTACGGCAGTGTTTAAGGAATAATAAGATAGAGAAATAACAAGCTTTCAAAAGTAAAATAGCTAACCTGCCATTCATGTTCTTGTGCGTCAATTTTGGTATAGACTGTTTGCACTTTCCCGTGAAATTCTTCGACACAAGCGTCAAATTGATCTTGTCTGACCAATCCGTTGATAGTACATATGTCAACTTTATCATGAAGACCGTCTTCGAGTTCTTCATGGTCACATTTTGTTGCACGAAGATTCTCTATTTGCTTCCACAAATCCTGAAATGTGTTTACATATGAACAGGACTATCTACTTTAAACTTCAAATTTAAGCTGTAAGAGCTGTAATTAAACTTTAGACTAACTCCAAGATCCAATCCAAAGGAATGTAGTATTTGCTGAATTTCCTTTTGGTCAGATAATGATTTTTCAAGACTTTGGTCTAGCTGCGCCAGTTTGTTTCTTAACTCTTTGATAACTGCAAAAGTTTATCGAAAGTATACCTTACGCACTAACACCGTATATGACGTTATGTTGACCTAGATGTTTACTTATTATAGATAAACACAGCATGCATAACAAAAAGTACCCACTCTTGGCTACAGCTAGATCTTAATAATAAGTTACTATAGTCTAATTACAATAATATTAATTAAGTCATTAAATATATTTTTTCGATAATTTTGTGCAATGTCAAAGTAGACATCTAGGATGCTAAGTTGGTGAGTTCCGGTCTAACAATGTTTTTCTGTAAGGGACTGAGAGAGGATTAGGGATTATTTTACGGGGATATGAACAAGGGACTTTGAACTTAAATTGAGTGAAAAGTTGTGGGCAGTCGATCGAGTTTCTTAAAACTTTGTACAAGAACATTAACTCCAAGTATTCTTTTCGTCTAGGGTTTATTTATTTATTTACAGCTACATGTTATGAGGGCTCTAATTACAATACATAACATGTTCAGTAACAAACTGACAAGCATAAAGGAATATGTGAGAATACAGGAACGAATATAATCAGTTTAAGATTCAATTAGACAGTAAAATTAATTAATGGACAATATAGTGTAATAAGATACTAAGTCAAAATGGATTTGTAGACGATAAATTATTGTTTTGTGTAATTAATATTTTTAAATACTAGTTAGTTTAAATCTTTCATACGTGTAACGTCATCTGTTGGCAAACTGTTTGAGCTAAATAAAGCCTGACTGTGAGGTCAGGCGCGTCGGTGCAGCAGGACTTTTGCACATGTGTATTATCAATTATAAAAAAAAGTGAAATCTGCGAGCCCCACCGCGGCCATATTTTTTTCAGTTTGTTCCAGCTATTTAATTTTTTACATTTTATTGTGCAAAATTCATCGCCGCACCGACGTCAGTCACATGAAAACCTCATCTAATGCTTCTATTGCTGAAAGGCCGTCCATCCGTTACAGGATTCGTTAAGAGAAATACAGAAAATGATAGCGAGTGGTTGAGTGGACTGTATGAATGTGATGGTTTGCTGAGGGAAACACGTAGGGAATAAATACTTATGTTTTATTATAATTAGCAAGGCGTATGACAGTGGCAAGACCAAACAGACAATGACAATAAAAATGGAAATAGAATCAAATATAAAAACATGACGTTTTATAATAAAATAGGTCGCACCACAGCCAGTCGCCAACATACCGGACCCCCAGTGGAACACTAACAACCGGTGGTGACTGACTGGGGTGCGGCTTCCATCAAAATAAGTTTACGGGCCGTCGAAAGAAAAAAAAGCAGACACGTTGTTCTCGCTTCAATGCTAACCACTCATGTTCTGTTTTAATACAATAACTACACTAAACTGACTGCCTCGTTGGTCTAGCCGTTAAGTCGCTTAGCTACCAAATCAGAGGTAGGTTCGATTCCCGCCAGATACAGGTGTGAGTTTAAGTGTGTATGTACTGAGAATATTTTACTTCCATGAATAATTTTATTACTGCCATAAAGCTTAATAATGCAGTAAGAATTAATTAACTACTATATGTAACTACAATTAGTTAATTAGTTTCTAAAGAAAATATTCAGTACCTAAATGTTCAATGATCGTAATTAAATAAAATGTATGTATAACTAACGCTCTGGATCAGCTCCGGAACTGGCTATAGCTTCAGCCACTGAATCAATTGTTGATTCCAAATCGAACTGCATTTGAGTTAGTAGGTCTTGATATGAAGACATCTAAAAGAAAAACAAAACCGCATATGTGCGTGTAGAACTCACGCAAAGCATTCTTGATTCGCGTTCTTAGGGTCTCGAAGAAACTTAACTTTTTAGTTGAAATATATGTTTTCCTATACAGCTCATTGATCAATATGTTTAGAAAAATTGTCTCCAAAATTATTCAAAAACTATGTACAAGATAGTAAAAATATGTCTTAAATGTTTGTAATGTTATTGTCTAGCAAAGCCTCAGACAACATTTATAAAAAGTATACTATTTTTATACAATCATTAAAAAAGTCAGAATGTGCGAGCGAGACCGATGCCAGACGTAAAAGCAGCCTAAAGTTGAAAGCTATTGTACGTCTTAGGCATTCTTTGTCTTATTTTGAACAAAAAAGAATACTAACGAACGTACCTGTGCTGATATTCCCATGTCTATGTCTGTTATGCGTGAAGAGTACTTTGACACCATTTCGTATAGTTCGTCCATGCGATTTTCAAGGTTCAAGGCGTTCTCTAATTGTCCTTCTATTTATGTAAAATAGTACAAAATTATTTTTTTTCTCAGAAATCAATACAGGGATTAACGAAATCACCATATACTCGTACATGCGAAAGAGGGGACCAAAACGATTAAAACAAAGAACTACTCGTCAAAACGAACTAGAGATAGTAAAAGTTTTGAATTATACTTTATTGTACACGAAACAGGACATTGCATAAAAAAATAACTTGTACAAAAGCGAGCTTATCTCCGTAACATATTTCTTCCAGCGAATCTTGGAGAGTCGGGGAAGCAGTAAAAACGGGTCTATATACCTACGTGTACAAAATAAACTATTAACAATAACCTACTTTTAGCAAAAATAAATAGATTACAAAAACTAAATAACTAAAGACGTCGTAAATAATACATAAATATCGTCGGTCGAAGTCATTATTGGAACATTTCAAAATATACTTACTGTTTTGAGTAATTTTAAAATAAAATAGTAAAATTCATAGTAAAATCATTGTTTCTTTACTCGTCGAAGTCGTTTTATAATTGTAACAATCAACGTTTGACTTGTAACATTAGGGATTAGGAAAAAATCTTAAACTCTTAATAATTCTTCATACTTAACTCAAAACACGTGATTTTGGAGATATTCCGGTAATGATTCCAACCGACGATATATAGCTTAAAGTTATAACAAAGATAGATAGAGTGATCTTCCAACTGCTTCTTGATGGGCTCTAGGGAGTAACACTAGCGCTACCGAGGAAAAAAAATCATATCTTTTTTACAGATAGTGTCAGAAGAATCTCTAAATCATGTTGATAGTGATTTTTAGGACCCTGGACCCCCTTAATAGTGATTTTTTTGGACCATGGCCTTGAACCTAAGGCAAAAACAGCCGTTTTTGGCGTTAATGCTATCTAGTCCCAGGTTCGTGATAATCGTGAAAACCGAAAATCACTGTTAATATGATTGAGAGATTGTACCGATACTTTTTGCAAATACGATCTCTAAAAGAGGACATGATTTTTTTTTCGTCGGTGGCGCTAGTTAGCCTACTGGATCCCCTTAAATTTATAAATCGTGGGACTAGCGCATATTTATATAGAAGTTGTACACCCGGTTTTCTGTTTCAACATCGATAGAAAAATAGTACCTAGTGTAAAATTCTTACCTAACTTTTGCGATGTTTGTAAGGCTTTCTTGCTATATTCATCTGAATGTTTTTGAAGAAGTCGAACGGTTTTCATCATTTGCGTCTCTAGATTTTGCATGGCTTTACTTCATTAGAGAAAAAATTGATCATATTAATTTATTTCTATACCTTATTCAATGAAGACAGCATACATACATACATAAAAAACTAATGTGAAGAGAACGTTGTAGTAAATGACAAAACAAGTGTTTCAGGAATGTTACGAGAGAAAAAAAACCTGCTGCCTGCTAAAAAATCTAAGATATAATAACAGATGTAAGATATAATAAGTCACTCAAGATCTTGGTAGATTATTTTACAATATTCTATTCAATTGTTTAGTTTGGCCCAAAAAGTAATAGTCTAGTCAATAAAATTACGCTTAGTAAACTTTTTCATTAACTTTAAAATTATATCTCACACAGACACATTGTTTCTTATCAAACAACGTTAAAAGTTGTGTTTGTTTAACTTTTCAAAGGTTTTATGATGTTTATTTTAAGCTGAGTTCTCACAAGCGAGCTGTGACAGAAAGCATTGCACGTTATTATTAAAAAAGAGCCTGGCGTGTACATAGTTCATGTGGCTCGATGATAACTAATGAAGATGATGACAGCTTATTTAATTATTCTATAACTGTAATCGTTGCACGTTACTGTTACCAACGGTCATAGTGCGTACATGGTTTGCGGCTTGCAAAGCCGACGATTTGATGTATCGATTCCAATGCAGTTGTAAGTACCAGGTGTGGATGGCTCGTTCCATCGTTTCAAATGTACACACTGGAACCTTGTACAATACGATTAAAATCAGTTAACGATTCGGCTTTTCTCGGATATCATCGCCTAAATCCCGAGACGGAAATGACACGAAATACATTACCGCGATTTCTTTTAGGTAGCATTCAATTTGAAGTATCATAAACGCAATGTATAGCACCTGCCAAGATGACATTACTAACCGGTAGACCTAAGAAATTTATTATGCAGAAGTGATCGCAACGTAAGAAGCTCTTAAAATCTTTCATGAAAGTTATATATCATTCGTCGTATCACGCAATAATCAAAATCATCCATTTTTAAACGATATTTTTTGCAGGGCATCTGAGAGCTTGTCGTTTTCCTTCAAAATTTTTAACACGTTGCTTTTCGAAACTCCGCTTGCTTCACAAACCCTGTCCAATTTTTTTTATGATAATTACTTTCTTCTTTTTTAAATAAATTAGCTTCTTTTCTAAAATAGTTATATACATTATTTACAATTTCACGAGATTGAGCAACAATTTTTTTATCACGTTTAAATTTGTTGAAGCCATGATACATAACTATTGTAAGTTAATTTTGATAAAATTTGATAGAATCGAACATTTTCACGAATGAAATTAGCGTTCATAAACATAAATGTATCATATACGTCAAACTGTTTTTATTGACACTAAGAAGTGATACGGTCAAAATAGTCAATTATTTTTCTTATTTCAATATAAAGGTTGTGTTAGTTTTGAGCTACAAAGGAGGTTTTGTCGCTCATATCGTTCTTGTATTGTATTCAATAAGACAACGAGTAATATAATTAAAGGTCATATCTGTAAATTGATAACTCTATGTGAGAGATGAGAGATTCACGACAATTACCGACGTTGGCCGAATCGTTAACTGATTTTCATCGTACTGTACTGTAAAGTTCGCTAGTGAGTACCAGGCTTTAACTTACCCTAACTCTTTAAATGTGACAAATTGATCATCCTCCAGAGAATACGGGCCCCTCGTCTTGGGTTCAAAAAGAACAGACACTCCTCGATCTATCATTCCTGGCTCTTTTTCTTCTTCAGATGCAAATTCATCTTTTTTGCTTTTTCTGTATTGAAATATACGCGGTTTCCTGCTTTCGATTTCCTTTTGAACCTTTATTAAAACAAACCAAGTTAAAAAAAAAATACAAAGGGTTATTCTATTTAATATACTTACTTTACTCGCATCTCCTACATATTTTTCCAATTCATCTCGTGTATCTTTAAGATCCTTTCTATCACCTGTATAGGCTTTTATGTCAGATGTCATTTGAGCATTGACATCGATGTCCTCGCCCTTGCAAATTTCGGTGACGACACCAGAAAGAAATTCCACTGATTTCTCAACCGCTTCTAAACGAGCTGAAAGTTTCAAGGCGGACATGGCATCTGAAAAAGAGGTCCATTGCCGTAGTTGGTTCATGAGTTCCGCGTTTTCTGGAAACTGGTGTGTATCAGTGAACTGATCACGTAAGTTAGTGAATTCTGCCTGTAATTTTTGGAATTCTTCCTTGGTAACTATTGACAGTTGAGGTGTTCGTCCTTGCGAATGGTCCTCCCGTTTCTCAGTTCCTGTATTCAAAATCAAGTATTAAAAAACTACATAAATGTTAAACATTAAAACGGCAAACGTTAGGAAAAAACCAAAATAGTTACGTTCGTACCTTCCATTGAATATTTTCTTTCCACTAAAAAGGATAAAATTATAGTTTAGCTTAAGGAGGTGGCTGATTTCATAAAAATATCTATTTACTTACTGATCAAAAGTCTTTCTTGTTGAATTTCTGTAATATGAATGTAAATATTTAAATGTGTTGTAATTTGCCTACATTTATTTAAATAAACATGCCTGTTGATGGTGCTATAGCCATTGGCATAGGTTCTACGTCAGGTTCTTCATGTGAATCTGCCCTCTGAAAGATAAGATGAATATTTAATAAACGTTGCTAACAAAGTTACTGAAATTTTATTAGTCTGTGTGAAAAATTACTTACATAGTATTCATTTATATAACAGAAACAACAGTTGGTTCAGGAAAAACACTGAAAAAAAGAAAAAAAAAAGACTTAGGGATAAAATAATATTGAATGTCACCTGGTTTATAACACGCAGTTCCTTTTCTCTTAGCATCTCAGCCTCAGACCAAGATTTGAAGACTGCCTGCATAAAAGTTAACTCTAAGGTATTTGCAATAATACTATGTAATTTATTAATCAGCAATGCATCAATTGTAAATAAGTTACCTTTTTTATTTGGACTGCCGACGTATCACTATAACCACCGTCTTCGTTGACTGCCGATAAAAATATATCGTTAGAACATCTAGGTAGGTCCTGAAACTGTTATGGGGCAAAATCGAGATAAAGAACCTTCACCAAATGCGATAGAACCTCAAACAAGACGAAAACACGATATCGTTTGGAACTTGCCTTCACCATATGCTTCTGTTTCATATTCAATACTCATATATGAATCGGGTTGATACGACTCTTTTTTATAAACATCTGTTTTATGTTCTTTTTGTTTCTTTTGAATTATTGAATGAGTAAATTGTCTTTTATGCTTATGATATCTTAAAATTCTTTTCTCTCCTTCTTTTGGGAGTGGTTTACCATATGGGCCGGCTGGATGGACAACAAACGATTGATCAGAATGCAAAGGGGACTCTGGTGCTCGTTTATCATCACCTTGAGCAGAGTTCTGTGAAATTTCAGATGATTTGGCTTGTATGTGCTCTATGTTGGAGACTTCAATATCTTTTAAACTTAAAGTGCTTCCAGAACTAGAAGATTTTAATGCAGATCTTAAACTAGTCAGAGAAGTATGCAGAAATAAATCATCTTGTAAAATGATGTTATCTTCAGTTTCTTGTCCTATGCTTCTTTGCTTTTTTGTAAATTCATCACCAGTCAAATAAATATTTGACCCATTTTCTATAGCATTAGTTCTTTGAACATCTTCGTGTATGGAGAGTTTTCTTGCAATAGCCACAACTTCTTCAGACAGTGAATTTTTCTTTGTTGGTGTATCTAAGAATGATATGAGAATGAGATGTTTTTGAAGTATTTTAGAGAAAAGAAACATTTACTTTTTAATATTATGACTTATTACAAAAATAAGACTTTAGAGGTCGCAAGAAAAATTGCTGATCCAATTGTTTCAGATCTAACATCCTTTTTATATCCTTCACATTAGCATAAATAAAATTATCTGCTTTAGGCTCTTGTAATGACATTTTTATGGTTATCTGTGACTTACCTGCAATATCTGTTTTAGAATTGCTTTTAGTTTCTACATCTTCAAATACACTTTGACGCTTTGCAGAGTACTTCGGTAATATTTCTTTAGATTCCACCATGTGAAGAAGTTCGGCTGATGTATTTTCAGTGGTTGCTTTGCCAGTTTTATCTATCGATGATTTACTGGATTTGACTTTAAAATTTTTGTTTTTGCTATGAATAACTTCAGAAGTTTTAGTCTTAGTAAAATATGGCTTTGATATAGGATCTTCGATAAACTGCAGCTCTTTATTTTGCAAATTGGACTCTTTTTCTTCTGGCAGTTTCATAAATTTTTTTTTTGGTGATTGTTGATTTACATTCTGTGAATGTCCTTCAACTTTTTGGAAGGAGATTGATTTTGGGTAAACTTCATAATTTTCGTCAAAAGTTACCTTTGCGAATTCCTCGGACTTTACTTTGATCACCGTATCTTTGGGTGTCGTAGCTGAAGTAAATTTAGGTGTTTTCTCAGTGCTGGTTTTCATTGTCTTTGCCGTATTAACTTGGGATGTAGGCGCCATAGTAAAATATGGCATTGATACAGGATCCTCAAGTAGCTTATGAAAAGTTGACTCAACTTTATCATCTTCCCCATTCAAGGAGACAGTGAAACTGTGTGAAGAATCTATTGTGGGAAGTTTAAAACTAATTATTTCGATTGTGTCTTTAGCTTGCTTCTTTTTTTTGTTAACATCATCAGTTAGTTGAGATCTTTCAGTTACGTCAGTCATTGTGGCTTCTTCATATAGCTTTGGTATAATACTTTTGTGTGAAGAAAAGTTCTCTTCTTTTAATGTTCTGGCTTCACCGGCAACATCTTTAACATCTTGCAAAGATGGCAAGGAAAATTTATTTCGGTTGACTGTTGCTTCATCTGTTGATAACTTTTTAAAACTTAAACTTGTTTTAAAACTGTGAAACTGTTGAAGAACATCGTACATTGAAAGATTTTCTGGCTCTTTTAAGCCCTTTATGTCTTCTTTGATAAAATAAGGACTTGGTACAGGTTCATTATCTAGAGAACGCTCTTTTTCAACAGCTAGAATGCCAATTCCTACTGTTGGATTAACTACATCATTTGTCATATCTTTAACGCAAACAGAGAGCGTCAGATTTTTTGATGTTTCTGTATTACAAATATTTTCAGATTTTGGTTCGGTTTTCTGTGGAAATTTGAATGACATGGCAGTATCTTTTTTTGATGTATTTACAGGTTCGAATTTAGAAATTGTACGCATGGTGTTGTCCACATGGTGTTCCTTATTTATTTTAACTTTACGAGAATACTGCACTATTTTGGTAAAGTATGGACTACTTCTAGGATCTTCACGTAAAGATAATTTCTTTTTTTGTGTAATAGATTTAGCATATTCTTCGCCTGCCTTAGCTAGTATGTTTTCATGCAACTTCTTTTCGACTGAATCCTTAGGAAATATGCCTAAAATACTTTTACCAGATGGTTTAGAGGAGGCAAATTTACTTGTTGTATCTATTGTAGAACCCAGATCATCAGAGCTCTCTACAGGCATTATTTTGTCAGAAGTAGGTAAAAAAATTGTGCGGTTATGTTTGGACTTCTCGTCGTCATATGACAAAGACTGGATTAAAGATGAACTTTTTTGCGTGGAACTCTTGTGTGCAGAGGATTCATCAGTGTGGTCTTCGTCTAAAGAAGAATAAAAAAAGATAAATAAACAGTTAAAAAACACAAAAACAAGTTTTCTTAGTCCTCATTCCTTAGTGATAAAAATATGTTTGCAGTAAGTACCTAATTATTAATAATTAATAAATAATTTCTGAACTACCTGTCAACAATGA
The DNA here is from genome assembly GCA_963969515.1 of Yponomeuta evonymella. Classification (NCBI taxonomy): domain Eukaryota; kingdom Metazoa; phylum Arthropoda; class Insecta; order Lepidoptera; family Yponomeutidae; genus Yponomeuta; species Yponomeuta evonymella. The sequence continues at coordinate 12,703,549 of OZ018349.1, forward strand.
CTACTACTTAGGTGGCTCTACTTCTGGCTTTTATTTATGGGGATGAGGATGGGGGATATACCTGTATAAGTTTGAGGTTTCGTCGAAGTACTGGATTTCTCCAATGTCTTATGCACCAACTCTTGGCTGACCTTCCTTTTTTTCTTGGATACCGTTGCATTGATCTTCACTTCAGTGACTGAGAGCTTTGAACTGGTGGCATTTGAGTCTAATATTGCTTCTCTGACCTCAACTCGTCTTTCGAGAACGCGGAGATGCCTCGCCAGCAAATATAGGACGGCTTGAACGAGTTTAAAGTTCACCACGTTGTTCTGCGTAGGAATAAAAAAGCAACAAAATTATTTGCATCCCAGAACGCCTCAATCCTATAAAAAAATACAGCCTGGTACCAAGCAGGGCCCAGTTTCATACAGCTAAAATTAGTCATTAACCTACAATTGTCGTGTGCGTTAGAATTGCCGGTCACTAAGCATATTTTACCGTTACTAGAAAAATTGTGCTTCTATTATATTTTATTAAAAATGAGTCTTACTAGACTCGACACAATTAAGAGTGACCGTTCAATCTGACATCGAGACGGCCGGTCACATAGCCTAGTGTCCATAGTGCCTGAAACCTCTGAAATGTATTTGTTTCCTTACTACTTTCAACGTACATCCTGTAGCTATCACCTTTGGCGAGTTTTAGACCGACTTGCACCACTTCTTAGACTATGATGTAGGTAGCATTTTAATCGCTTTTATATGGAGAATTTTAGTAATTTTCGTCCAACTTGATAACTTTCGATTATTCGAGACATAATTACGCGTATCAAATCCTATCGGAATCCTGATGTTTGCGCGTAAAATAGGAGCTGGTGTCGACTGTAGATGGGGGTGATTTGGAGACTGGTAGACCTCTTAAGCCGGTAATAATAATAACTTTCACACAACACAGTCACTTGTCCTGGTCCCAAACTAGGATTCCCTTTGCTATGGTAACTAGGCAAGGACATCACAAACATGGAAATGCAGCCAGACTGAGGCCATCATTTTGTACACATCCAGTATCATCTGTTAATCTGTTAACCGCTAGACCATCGAGGCAGTCCTGCCGCTTGACTGTACTTCCGAACTTTCCTCACCAACCCTTTTTGGGACACTGTATGAATAACCACTTATTTAGTTCAGTTTTAGTTACAGTCGCGTTGTACGCGTATATGACGAAGAATATCTATATAAAAATCTCGTGTCACAATGTTTGTGATCGAACTCCTCCGAAACGGCTTCACCGATTCTTATAAATATTGTGTATATTTGGTAGGTCTGAGAATAGGTCTGAAAGTAGGCTAATTAATATGGCAAAACAACGTTTGCCAGGTCACCTAGTAATAATATAACGAACTTAAAGTAATTATCACGACACGACCAGTGCGACTAAACCAACAGTGTCATGATCTGACTGCTAGAAACTCACTTTAGACTCTCCAAAGGATGAGTGGATCATCTCACGGATACTCATTATGTTGTTAGACATCTTTAAAGTGTCCTCGTATTGTCGGATAACTAAACAATTAGGTATTTACTTTGTGTTCGTTACTATATTTTGATAAAATCCTCATAGTAAAATATTCCAATTTTGTTTTCAATGACAAGACAAGATGGTCGTGCAAACAGATAAAAAAGACATAGTCGTGCCCACAGATTAGGAATATTTAATCTGTGAATTTTACCGTACCAAACAGATACCAAATACCATGGAGGTCATTCGTCCCACCCAAGACTAAATTAAGTACCGAAAAACGTGGTTAATAGAATTCATTAGATTCAATAGAATTTTTACAGATGATGTACCTATTTCTGTTGCTGCTATAACAAAAAATACTAAAAATAGAATAAAATAAATATTTAAGGGGGCCCATACAACAAACGTGATTTTTTTGCCGTTTTCTGTTCGATATTAATAACGGCAACAGGTAGACGCTTGAAATATTTAAATGTTGTATAGATTATAATGTTGTACTTTGGTGGGTATTTAGGCTGTGGGTGTTTTGGAGCCCCAGGGTCTTTGTCGTTCCGATGGGAAACGTCCGGATGGCCTGACGATGATACCCTGGGAGAGAGGGCGCTCCTTGCTTTGGGATGCTACGTGTGTCTGCACTTTTGCCCCCTCTCACTTAGCTTCTACCGTATCCACCCCGGGCGCTGCGGCAGAAGAGGCTGCGAGATTGAAGGTTCAAAAGTATTCTGCGCTTTTGGGCCAGTACATTTTTGTGCCTCTCGCAATAGAAACAACTGGGGTCTGGGGAGTGCAGGGAAAGGTCTTTGTGAGAGAGATAGGTCGTCGCTTGAGGAACCGTGGTTATGATTACCGCTCTGGGGCCTATCTTATGCAAAGAATTTCCCTTGCAGTGCAGCGAGGTAACGCTGCCAGCGTATTGGGAACCTTTGGGTCGGATGTGTCCCGGGGCGGCTTATTCTCGTAATGATTTTGTGTTTTCAGTTGTTTATATTTCACATGTTTGTATTTGACGAAGCTTTTTGCGAATGAATTTAATTTGATTTTAATAGGTTGACATTTTGATAATATTTATGTTTCCTTTGGCTTTTATTGTTGTAGTGTTTAATGTATTTTGCCTACTATAAAGTCTGATTGTATCAAAAGCATTATAAATAGTTTGTGATGAGTCGTGTATCAACTGACAACAGTTAGACTGTGGACAATCTGTAGTATGTGTGTGATACACATATCACACGATCTAATTAAGCTGACTGCAGGTTCCATGATCTTCGTGTATAAGAAAGGAGCTGTGTTAAGATCATTTGATAGTACATTAAAGTCTATAACTTGCGACAGGATTTAAATCGAAGTTGAAATCGATTTTTGTGTATACGTTTGTCGTTTTATTTATATAAGTTTTATAGCTACCGATAGATCTTTGATTTTATAGTGGTATATTTTTATTTTTATTGTTTAATCAAAGAAGTGAAAGAAATTGTCCTTTCCATGGGAGACTTATTGCACCTATTGCTAGACAGATGATTATTCATATTTAGCTTTCTCCGAAGAAGAGCAAGATTTTTAGAATTGTATTAGGACGATTTCATTTCAGAGACTGGATGTCATGACGCGAAAACGGGATCTTATATTTATAAATCCATGACAGTATAAGCAGTGTTGGCGCGTGTTGTAGATAGCCATTGGTCACGAAAAACAAGGCAATTGCCGTTGTTTTAAGGCAGGACTCGATCCCTGATTCGAGGAGTCCCATGTTCCTCTGGGTGCCCAAAGGCCTGCGGCTGGGAGGACGATATCTCTCTAACTGCTTATATTTTGTATGGACGTATGTGGTTGTTTAACGAAAACCATAATGTCCGCGCCGGTTTCTTACTCGTATATAGATTTCGCTGTTCATTGTGTCAACCATGACGTCGTCTAGAAGAAGCTGGTAATTTTGCTATGAACTGCAGTTGATTCTTAAGTCGCATTAGGAAGAACCAAGTCAATGTGCGTAGCAGAATTCTTTTGTGGATTATAACAAATGTTTTTATTAGCATACATTACAAATCTGACAAGAACTGTGTTTGGGCTTGGTTGACGTACAGAGAAAACTTTATCTTCTTTTGTCTTTCTTTCTTCTTCTACCTGTTTCGCGTAAATTAACTAATTAATTAATTAATTGCCTTTAACCCGTTTGGAGACGGTTTTGGTAACAGCAGCATTTCTTCTGGGCTAAGACGGTGTGCGTCGATGTGTGTGCAATCAGCGGGAGCTAGGTACCTATTTGACCAAGCTATGTGTTAAAGCTGAAGCTTGAAGCTGGATAGGCAAGTCAGGTTACATAAGCTTACCGTAGGTCATCACAAGGAAGGAGGCATCGCCCAGTACTCAACAGAGTTGGCGCAGCGCAGCGCAGCGTGGTGGCGCCGGCGGTGGAAAGAAAACAAACTTCAATGCATACAGGTTATGTAAGTGACAATTTCCGAGACATTTCAGAAGTGGTAGAAGCTGAAGAATGGTAGAAGCCCAGAAGCTGTTCGCTTGCTGTATGTAAGTTAGCTAAGTGACAATCCCAGAGATGGCCCGCAAAGCTTATTCATACATGTAAGCGGCCCGAAGGCAGCGGCTAATATAGTAACATAGTACATTGACATTCACCAAACAGAATGAAAATTCTTTACGTTGAAATAAATGATTGATTTCTGTAAGTATGTAGAGGTGACGTCTACAGCAGTAGAAAGAAAACAACAGCGAAGTGACAGCTCCAGAAGCTGCCCGCATGCTGTATGTAGGTCAACTAAGTGACAGTCCCAGAGACGGCCCGCAGAGCTTATTCTTACATGTATGTAAATGTGACTTCACCGGCAGCAGAAAGAAAACAACGGTAAAGTGGCAGCCCCAAAAGCTACCCGCATCCTCGTTTACATTTTCGTTTCTGAGTTAGCAATCCCAAGAAACTACTTACAATACTACTGACCTTCTGTGTATCGCGGTCGCGTAACGATTGTATCGTAATCGAAATCCATGATGACTCGGAAGAACTGGACGAAGATGACGAATCCATTTGTGCTTCCCGGTGTTTCCAACGTTACAGATTTTTCAGCATTTACCTTGTGCGAGTTGTTGTCTTCCGGCTTTAATTTTCATGTTTTGTGGTATTGGCACAAAACTTCGCTGAAAAAATAGGTACATGTGCGATCTGGCGGAGCACTGAAATGTGAATGGTGGCCGCTCGAGTGACAGGTCGGGTGCTTTTTGTTTTTTATATCTACGTCTCAAATACAGTGCATTATGGCGACACCGTTGTGCGTTACTACTGTGTCAACAAAACATCTATTCTAGGCTAATATAAAAGGATAAAGCGAGTATAATTTAAAAGTGTGTATAATTTAATAGTGAGCTAGAACCAAATATCCTGAAATCAGAAATCAGTGCCGCAATACAACGCCTGAAAAATGGTAAGGCAACCGGCAAAACGATATCCCTACAGAAACCATCAAATCCATAGTAAAAAAGCGTGTCCATATCGTCTATACTATTGTAACGGTGTCAACCTCTTTACACATTTTTTTTTATATTTCTTTAATTCCGTCTTATCATTTTTAAATCAAAATTTAAAATTACGTCACCCACGCCAGATTTATTATGGATTTTAACGTAGTGATTACATACTCTTTGGATTTTGATTGCTACTTCACCTCGAAACCTTACGATTAACAGCATCGACATCAAATGTATTATTCTAACTACTTGTGAAATTAGCTTTTATGCTGGTTTTAGGTAATCGAAGTTTTCTATTATTGATCAAATAAAACACAGCAATGGAGGGTGTATATAATCTATAACAGCCTATCATTGACCTACCACCTCACACTATCTGCAACAAGATATGGCAGACAGGGATGTGGCCTACAAAATGTTCTCACATGCTCTTCGTTCCCCTACAGCAAAAATCCAGTTCCCCTCAACGAAAAAATGCAGCAACTATCGTCTCATTGCATTAATATCACACGGTAGCATAATCTTGCTGTACATACTAAATGAGCGACTCAAAGCCTATTTGTCTAAGGATATCGCGCCAGAACAGGCTGGTTTTGTGAAAAGAAGGGGTACAAAAGAGCAAATTTTAACAGTGCGTCAAATAATCAAGAAGGCCAAAGAATTCAATGAGCCTCCTTATATCTGCTTTGTCGACTTCTCAAAGCCTTTGATTATGATTGTCCACCGTAGCAATTACAATTCACCAGAATTCTCGGAAATTGCAAACTGCGAAGTGGTTCAATCTTATCTCTATTTAGACGCATTGATCTCCAACAACGGCGGCTGAGACGAAGTGAAATGTCGAATGGTAATTACTAGATCAGCCATGGACAAGCTAAAGACAATATGGAAGAACCGCAACATAACTAAAGTCATTATATTCTTTTTGTTGCACTAACCCGAGCTGAGGACAATTTTAAAAACCTATTTAGAGGCTAAAAATTCCACCCATGCAGGGACTTGAACCCGCGACCTCTGGCTCAACGTGCTAGTGCTCTCCCAACTGAGCTAATGGGCAAGTGCAAGCATCGATGAAATTTCGAGCCTCTTTACAAACTTCTCTGTATTACGTACAGGCAGCGACATCTGACCGAAGCGATTTACATCACTTGCAGCCCCGAGTAACCCGCTTTGCAGTTAGGTTTTTACATCGGAATGATATCGCTGTACCTACATGATTATATTTTTTTTGTTGCACTAACCCGTGCTGAGGACAATTTTATAACTAGAGTCACTAAGACCCGACTCGTTCAAACGCTAGTATTCCCGATATTTCTGTATGGTGCAGAGACTCGACGCAGATAAGTCGAGAAGAAGATAATAGACATTCTGGAAATGTAGTGATGGAGAAAGATGCTCCGAATATCATGGACTGAGTTTCGCACTAATAATTCCATTCTTAAAGAACTTGGCATCAAGCAGCGTCTATCACATCTAGTAAAATATCGAATTCTGCGCTTCTTTGGCCATGTATCCCGACGTAACAACAACTTTATCGTGCGTATCGTAGTACAGGGAAAGAGGGCACCAGAGCACGCGGTAAAGCACCAATGCGATGGACCGACCAAGTTAAGTCCACTGTGGGTAGGCCGCTGCATGAATATACTAGAGTGGTATCTTGCCAAGAGGAATGGCGAGACATCGTGATGCACGCAACATCAGCCCACAATAAAGCTTCTTCATGAGGACCACGACTGCTCTGTCTAAATCTGTGCTGTCAAGAGCGTACCGACTAAAAAGAAGAAGTCTCTGGTTAGCTGCAACTGCCAGCATCATTAAGAAGGATCTTTTAAAATCTATGGCCAGTATCATCGATCCGCAAAAAGAAGTTCTTAGTAAAATCAATGGCCAGTACCTATAGAACGTCAAACCGAAATAAACCATTTTCTACAGAAAGTCTGAAGTCCTTCTCATGAGTTAAGACCATGGAAATGCGTGTATCTATGCAGCGGGGTCTTTTGATTCCTCATAATTACAAGCATCAATTTTGCAAGTGTCTATCGATTTTCTTAAATAATTCGGTAGCTTTTCGATACCTTTTGGAGAATTTTTACTTAAAAGATTTTGTTTGTCTAGCGGGGCCCTTTTGATTCGTAAATCGTAGTAGGTACATAACAATTCTCTCTACGTAGACTGACATTCTGGTAAAAATCACTTTTCCATTAAATGGGGAAAATAAAAAATAGAGGTTCTATCTATTTATGTGTAAGTCTTGCATTTGTATTTAGAATTATTAATTGAATCTAATGGTTATCTTAAAGAGTTAATAGGAAAAACTTTTTTTTTACTAAGTTTTATGACACACAAAGTTTATTATAAAAATATTTACAATGTTTTCTTAAGGAGGAACTAAAAATAAAAAACAAATTTACATTGTAAATATTAATGTAAAATTAAGTTTATAGTTAATTGGTTTTAGGACATAGCTACGTAATAATACCAAATTATTTACACATTTAACTGATTCCGTAGCTACATATTTTACATTGCTAAGAGACATGGCCAGCGGTGGGCACGTCCTTAGAAACATTTATAGCTATTGGGGATAGCGGGAACGGTACAAATGAATTAGAATGAACATCGAAAGCTGATGTTGAAATAATTGACTAATAATCGAAATATTTTGGTTCAATTCATTATTACCAATAATATGACAAAATATTAAAATAACGGAGAATACAATAAAAACAGTGTGGAAATGAAAAATACTTATGTAAATTATGGTAATCAGGGCCTGCCGGCAGAAATATAATGTTCTGTAACTACCCAACAGACAACATCAAACCTCTCAAGTTCGGGATAGTTGAATTGGTCTAGATGAGTATCGGTCTTTTTCTATTTTTTTAGGTAACAAAATTTGTACGATTACCGCTGTTTGCAGTAGTTGGAAATTTGCCCGGAAACATTTTCACCGTTCCCCATGTTCCTGGGTACAGCGCATCATTATGTAAGATATTCGGCTCTACCTGTTCGATGTCTGTCAACACTATTAGGTGAACTAGGTTCAAATTAAAATTATGTTCATCGATAGCTTGGCAAAAATATACTCGATGAATTGTGCACTTGACGGCTAAACAGCGTCGCTTAGCAAAGTATTGGCACTCTGTGTAGATAAATATAATAGAAAATACAGTCATAAATAGCAAAAGCCGTAGAAAAGTTCTAACGTAAAATAGTATAAAATTCGCTACCTATCTATTATAGGCCTAACACCCAATCGATGTGCAGGCTTAATACGACTTTAGATCTCTTGTGCAAGGCAACGTCCTCAAGTGCTTCCAAATAATTGTGTCACAGTTTTGCGCCTGCATATCGAGAGCATAGTAAGCCATTTTTAATATCTGTATCTATAAATTCATGTATATAATGAGCTAAGGTTTAGACCCGGGTTTTACAGCCATCGCAGAGGAGGCTTGCGGGATGCGCATGTGCTGGTGACGGGGGCGCGGCCGCTGGGCCAGGCACGACTGCCGTGAATTGACTAGAAGTTGACTGCGCAGCAGGCAAAGACTTCGGCTTTGACTCCAGTTTCCAATCCATTGACTCTTCGTGTATAAGCGCATCGCTAAAATCGTTTGCTGAAATACTCTCCTGCTTCTTAAACTTGGTTCGATCGTACGGGAGGAGGACCACTGGTGGTATAGGAGGAATGTAAGCTTGAGGCTCGTAGTTGTCATCGACGTAATCATTTGGATTCCAAGCAGCCATCGTCGTGGTGAGTGCCGGGGAGGTCGATGAGCGCAGGGTTGTCATTGCCTGAGACTTCACACGAGGCGTTGTCACTTTAGCTATAGGCACCACTAACTCGGGAGCAATAGTCGCAGTAGCCGGAACGGAGAAAACTTTTCTTTTTCCGTGGCTGCCTCTAGTTTTTCTGCGCTTTTGTAGCTTAGGCACATCAAGGAAGAACGGATCAAATATCAGATCGGATTCTTTATAATCGTCATAGTTTATGGGTACGATTGGTTTCACAGCACTGACCACATTTCCGACGGTGTAGTTCAGCCTTTTACCATTGCTATCACTGACTGAAGCACTGGCTGTGACAATCACTCTTGGCGGGCTTTTTGGCTTTGCTGGAGGTCGTTCTGTTACCCTTGGCGGGGCAACAGACCTAGCTGCCAAAGATGACTCGTTTTCTGAGTGCACTTCTTCGCTTCTTTTCCGGTCGTAGTAATTGGGGTCGTACGGCCTTTGCGCGGGTAGTGGAGGCAAATATGTCTGGCGGTGTTTCACTGCAGTCTCGTGTCTTTCAGATGACTGCGATGATGGTCCGGGTCGTGCAAGCTGATCTCTTGGGTCTAAAGTAGTCACGTGGAATGGGGCTGGTCTCTGGGAAAATGGTGCAGGTCTGGGTGCACCAAGTCTTGGCGCGGTCCTTGACGACTCATATTGGTAATGTTCGAATGATTGCTGCTGCGGCGGTGGAGCGTGGGTTATGTAGACACCATCGGCTGGGCGGAAGCTTTGACGTTGGAATGATATGGCTTCGGACCCTGGTCCTCTATGGCGGTAAATGAATTCTTGTGGTGAGAGTAAAGCTGGATCCAAGGTTGGCGATGGTGATAGTGACGAGGAGAGCGTCGGGGATGCTATTGAAGAGTGTGTTGGAGAAGGTGGCGATGTCGATTGAGGTATTGGCGACGGTTGTTGTGACGTGATTGAAGGCGCAGAGAATGTTGTAGTCCGGGGTGCTTTTGTTGTGGTAGAAGGAACATACGTCGTCGTCGGCGTTCTCGAATAATCGTCATCGTCGTAGTCGGCGTCTTCGCTATCGATTTCTTCTTCTTCTTGGTTTTCTGAAAAGGAAATAAAAAAACCATTAAAGGTCATGTTTCAAATTACGAGTACAGACTCTGACATCTGACAGATATAGGCCTATGTAAAAAATAGACATCGACTTAGCACGAAAACTACAACAGTTTTTAATTCCTAGTTAATGGAGGTGGCAGAAAAACCTCCAGTCCTTCAATCAAGTCATTTTGTAGATCGCATGCTTTACGCAACTATCAACTTCATTAAAGTGATTGTATGAAAGTCCTCATAGTAAGTGGGAATTTCTGGGAAGTTTACTACACTCACAACATTTTTAAAAGACAATTACAACAACAACATGGTGAGGCCATTAGATTGAGGAAAAGAAAATGTCCCATGTGGGATGATTTTTTTACACTACAATAAAAAAAATTAAATTGTTCAAAGATTTTATCTTACCGTTTTAACGGTTTGATAAATGTGTATATTCATGCCAAATATCAGCTAATCGTCTCTGAGCTAAGCCGTGAACAGACAGAAAAACAGACAGACAGATGGACGGACAGACATGGGGCACGTATGAGGCACGTATGTTGGCAACAAGTCCATAATTAATCGTCGTTGCTTATGAACGGCGGTATTACTATCCTATATACACTTTCATTACTTACCTTCAATTGGCTCCACGTGGTCCAGAACTCCAGTGAGAGCCGGATTCGTCGGGTGGGCATAATCTATTGGTGGCTTCGGGGACGTGTCACTAATTACATCTACTATAGGATCGTCTGTCGAGTCTTCATGTTGAGGTTTTTCATTCTTATTAGTAGGTATGTTTGGTTCATCGACAGACGGATCCGCTTGTTCGTGACTCGGCGTTGGCGAAGGTTTCTCAGTTACTTGTGTTTTCGCCGCCTCGGTCTTCGTAACTGGCGGCAAGGTGCTGCCGTATAATTCTAAATTTAAACTGTAGAATTTCTCTGACTTTGTACAATCTACCTCATCTACTCTCTCGCACACACGTGTCTCCTGAAATAAAGAAATGTGCACTGGTTACTTAAATGCTCTTTCAAAATTGCTTGCTATTAGTTTTCTATTATCTAGATAGAGAACACTTTATTGCACAACCAGAATTTATTTATTACCTAAATAAACAAATGTGGGCCTAACCTTGTTTTTCAGAAATCAGAAATCAATAATTTATTTCAACGTAAAGAATTTACATTCTGTTTGCTGAATGTCAATGTACTATGTTACTATGTTAGCCGCTGCCTTCGGGCCGTATTTGTAGTGGAGAAAAAGGTAGCGGGAAAAAAAACTCCACTCTGACCATCTTTTCTCAAATCATCTTAAACTTATACATCAAAACCTATATGATATGATTCCGTGATAGCCACCAATAACTTTAAAAGCCAAAATAACACTTGTTACAAAAGTAGGAAAAACATTAATGCTGCGGCCAGACACACGAACAGCACCTGTTCACGAGCATAACGCAGGGGTCAGCCATCACCAGTCTCAACCATTTTAGAGGGAGATAGGTGACCCGGCCACCACGCCACCATTCGAATGACCTTTATCAAACCTGCAGATTGAGTTCTTGTTAGCTATAAAATATGTGCTATAGTTATATATTAATGTGCAATCACGTCGTCAGTACACGTTTTTAAAATTAAATAAATTATAATATTAATAGTTAAATAACAATGAAATCGCAGTGGAATTGGCTTACTACCAAGGGCTTATATCGTTCATATACTCGTCTATTCTATAATAGGCTTTTTTACATAGCGATTTTTTAATGAATGTTTTAAATTGATTTTCAGACAAGGATAGAACATGTACTGGAATTCTGTTGTAAAAACGAACGCAATAGCCTACAAACGATGTATTTACCTTGGCTAAACGAAATTTAGAATAAGCAAGCTTATTTCTATTTCTAGTGTTTACGTTATGGACGTCCCTATTTAATTTGAACATTGTTATATTTTTAAGGACATACATTATATTATCGAAAATATATTGGCAAGCCAGTGTAAGAATTCCTATTTCTTTGAAACGCTCCCTTAGCGATTCCCTACTGCTTAAGTTGTAAATTGCTCTTACTGCTCTTTTTTGCAAAATAAATATTGTTTCTATAGCTGCTACCCGTCCCCATAATAACAGCCCATATGACATGATACTGTGAAAATAACTAAAATAGACCAGCCTCGCAGTCGATATGTCTGTAAGTTGCCTAACTTTTCTAACTGCAAATGCAGCTGAACTCAACCTACCCAATAGTTTTTCAATATGCGGACCCCATTGCAGTTTTGAGTCTATTGTTATGCCTAAAAATAGTGTGGACTCTACCAGCTCTAATTTCTCACCAGATATTTTTAGACATGTGTCAACATTTTTAACATTGGGCAAGGAGAAATTGACGCATTTTGTCTTTTTCGCATTTAACATCAAATTGTTTACCGTGAACCAGTTTAGAACTGTAGATAGAGCATTGTTTACATCGTCAACATTACCTAAACCTCTCTTTACTTTAAAAATTAAGGAAGTATCATCAGCAAACAATACTATCTGCGATAGTTTTTCTACTAGGTAGGGCAAATCATTTACGTAAACCAAAAAAAGGAACGGTCCTAGTATAGAACTTGAGGAACTCCTACTTTTACATTAGATCCTGAGGATTTAACTCTATTAATGTCTACTTTTAGGGTTCTGTCTGTTAAGTAAGATCGAAGAAGAGCTAGCGATTTATTACTTAAACCATACCGGTGTAATTTTATGAGAAGCATTTCGTGGTCGACGCAATCAAAAGCGGCCCTTCGTAAATCCTAACTGTTTCTTATGTAATAGTTTATTTATTCTAAAATGAGTCTGCAATTGATGCAAAATTACTTTCTCAAAAACTTTACTTAGGACCGGCAGTATTGCTATTGGTCTGAAATTATTGGGATCTTCACTATCGCCAGATTTAAACAAGGGTACTATTTTACTTGACAATAGCAAAGGGACTTATATGGGTGAATTGGAAGTCAGCTTTGCATGTATTTATACTTTTCAGAAGTAAAGTTTCGGTTGATTGAGGGAAAGAATTTAAGCTAGCCGTTATTTTGAGGGGTATGTTTTTATAGAAATTTTCAAATATTTCTGCTATGTCTTCCTTTGAATTTACTAAATTCCCTTCTACCTTTAAAGCAAATATCTGGTCCCTAGGTCTCGTTTTGCCTGTCTCTTTGCTAATTACTTGCCAGACTGTTTTGATTTTATTAGTTGACGCCATAATTTGTTTACTTATGCTAATGGATTTGGCTGCTAAACAAGTTTGCCTAAACGTTTTTGAATATCTTTTAACATACTCTATGAACGTCGGATCGTGATTAAATTGTTTCTCTTCATACAATTCATCAAGCCTTTTCCTACTTCTATGTAAACCTGGCGTTGCCTATTCTGAAAAACCACGATTTAACCCAGTAATTTTTTTTTACGTTAAATATCTGTTCAAATTGTTTTGATATGGTTTAGGCCTGGGCATCCAAGTTGAAGATAAGCATTGTGTCGCAAGCTTTGAACCACTCAAGCAATGTAAAAACTATCATAATAACTCTCAAAGTTAATCCAGAAATTATGACTAAACTCGGAAAATTGGATTGTACGGATCTTCAAATTATTAATTCATAAGCTTTCTTAAAAAAAAACAAAACAATTTTCTAAACTTCAGTGAAAAATATCTACAGTTTTAGTCAATTTTTTGTCCATAACAATCTAGATCTTGCAGAAATAGACACTTAGGTTTAATTTGAAACGTTTATTTGCGTTTAAAAACTACATTAATTAAACAGTAAATTAATTTGATTAGAAACTAATGTGCTTGTCAAAGATTAGAAAGCAACATGGAGAGTTAATGTTCACCTTCCATTAATGGAGACACAAAAAAAGGAACATACCAGTGGAAAGGTGGTACGTAACCCAGGCTGACCTGCCCCTATATTACGCTCACCAAATCCTGAGCGATTCCAATCGCCTAACTGTCAAATTAGTATGGAATTTGACAGTTAGACGATTGGAATCGCTCAGGATTTGGTGCGCATAATTAGGCCACAGATCAAAGACAGTGCCTTAAGGCAAAGGAACTTGTTATCCATGGGCTCGTTTCTGCGATATAATGCTTAAAAGTACTTCAATTCGATTTCGAACTATTGTGCTTATCAAAGACTAAGATATAAAAAACCGGCCAAGTGCGAGTGGGACTCGCGCACGAAGGGTTCCTTAACATTATCTATACAACATTAGACACAAAGATCGAGAAAAAACGGCAAAAATCACGTTTGTTGTATGGGTATATATTTATGGGGGGCTTGTTGTATGTATAGATATTTAAGGGGGCTCCCTTAAACATTTATTTTTTAAACCTATTTAGAGGCTAAAATTAAAATTGTCCTTAGCACGGATTTGTACAACAAAGAATATAATTATTTATTTTAATTTAATTATTTATGTTTGAAGCGAATATTGAACTTAATATTCTGTAAATATTTCAAGCGTCTACCTGTTGCCGTTATTAATATCGAGCAAAAAACGGCAAAAAAATTGTTTGTTGTATGGGAGCTCCCCTTAAATATTTATTTTATTTTGTTTTTAGTATAAGTTGTTGTTGAAAATCTCTTTTTACAGTAACTGGCAATCTAAATACTTGACATTTATTTAAATATTCTTATAATAGTCAATCCATTTTTATCTGTCTATCGAAATACATATCAGCTTTATCTCTCTGCTAATTAATTGTGTTATTTACCAAAAATAATTGGTTATGGAAGCCCATAATGCTCCTAATGCCCCTACGACTTCTACAAGTGAACAACAGATAACGCTCAGCAGTGTGGCTCCGGGTGTACCAGCCACAATCCCTCGTCTGGAAGGAAGATCCAACTACAATGCTTGGAACTTTGGTATCAAAATGTTTCTCATTGACTGCGGCCTTTGGGATACCATTGCAAGACCAGAAGCTCTCCAAGCACAAGTACCGCAAGCAATCTTCGAGAGACGGGACGAACAAGCAAGAGCGAAAATCTGTCTCAGTGTTACTGAATCACTTTTTTCAGCAGTTTCGTGTGCCAAAACTGCTAAAGAGGCGTGGGATGTACTTCAAAAGCGGTATGCAGATAGTGGATTATCACGAAGACTAGATCTTCTCAAGAAACTTTTCGGAGCAAAGCTCAGTACAAGTAGGAACATAGAGGACTACATTAATAAGATAAGAGACACCCAGCAACAACTTATAGCTATTGATGCAGCAGTAGATGAAGAGTTCATCGGTGTCATTATGTTAGCAGGCTTAACTGATGAATACAAACCGCTTGTAATGGCTCTCGAACACTCTGGAGCTCCGATAACAGGTGATGCAGTGGCAACGAAGCTTCTACAAGAAGTGGAGCGACCGTCAAATGACGAACAAAATGCACTTGTCTCCTCATTATTGCCACCGTCGTACTCCAAGTCATCGGACCCCAAGAAGACCATCTTCTGTACTTATTGCAAGAGACCTAACCATCATTTCTCTGTTTGCAGAAAGCGTTTAAGTGACATTTCAAACAAACAATCTGAGTCTGTTCAGGCGTCAAATTATACAGCTGAGGTTACACTTTTATCATCTTTAACTCATTCCTCTCCCACTACAGACACACCCTACTTCCTTGTCGACTCTGGCGCTAGTTCTCACATGAGCAACCAACGGGACTGGTTTGAGGTTCTTAACCCACTTATCAAGCCCATCACCGTTGAAAACAATGAAACTATTTATGCAGAGGGTAAAGGTACTGTCAAGCTCCCTAATTCTAGCCCTATAAATCATTTTTCGGATGTTCTGTACGTTCCTAAAGTAGGTCAAAACTTATTATCTGTAAGTAGCCTAGTCAAAGATGGTTACGTAGTTGTGTTTTCACAAAAGGGTGCTACTATACTATTAAAAGACCAATGTAAACTTTCTGGCTTCGTAGTAGCAACCGGGTGCAATCACAATGGTATGTACAAGCTGGATCTACCTCAAGATCCTCAAGCTTACATGTCAGCTAGCAATAATAATGCATTATTATGGCACAGGCGCTTGGCTCATCTACATCTTAACGCCATGAACATTCTTCGAAATGAAAATAAGGGCATACATTACACTGACAAGTTTGACACATGCGTGTCATGCCTACAAGGCAAAATGTCAAAAAAGCCATGGAAGATCAGAATAAGGAAGAATGGTTAGAAGCCATGAAATCAGAATATAACTCACTTATGAAACATGGAACATGGGTTTTGGTAGATAGACCTAAAGACAGGAAACCTATCAAAAGTAAATGGGTTTTCAAGTTGAAGAAAAATACGAGCGGAGAAATAGTCAAATACAAAGCAAGACTTGTAGCTAAAGGCTTCACACAAGTCTATGGTGTTGACTATGGGGAAACTTTTTCTCCAGTTGCTCGGCTTTCGTCTATCAGGCTTCTTATGGCATTTGCCGCTAAGAAAGGCTTACAAGTAGACCACCTTGATGTGGAAACAGCCTTTTTAAACGGCGATCTCGAAGAAGAGATATACATGGAGCAACCGGAAGGATTTATGACTGATCATAAACAGAAGGTTTGTTTACTAAAAAAGTCATTGTACGGACTTAAACAAGCGCCACGACAATGGAACTTAAAACTGTCAGAGGCCTTGACTACCTTATCAATGAAACAGACGCAAACTGAACACTGTATCTACTACAGAAGGAATGATAACAATCTCCTACTAGTAGCTGTGTTCGTCGATGACTTCTTCATTGTCTCAAATAATGATTTGATGAAAGAAAATTTCAAATCCGAACTAAGCAAGATATTTAAAATCAAAGATTTGGGCGCATGCAAAGATTGCTTAGGAATGCGAGTTCATCAAGATATCAAGAAAGGTACTATTACGCTTGACCAAACCAAATATATTGAATCTTTACTAGATAAATTCAATATGGTTGACGCAATTTCTACCACTACTCCATTGGAACCTGGTATTAAACTTATACATCCAACCGGAGTAGAAGACGAAAACTTGAACTTACCCTACCAGCAGCTTATAGGCAGTCTAATGTACATTTCCATTGGTACGAGACCGGACATATCGCATGCAGTCTCCTTTTTAAGCCAATTTAATGCACATTACGGGGAGGTACACTTTAAGGCTGCTAAACGAGTACTGAGGTACCTAAAGGGTACCAAAAATCTTAAACTTACTTTCGACAAAAAAGAAAGTGAGGACATAGTTGGCTACGCTGATGCAGACTATGGCAACAATATCATTGACCGAAGGTCATACACGGGCTTTGTGTTCAAGATGTGCGGCGGAACCGTCTCTTGGGAATCCCGCAAACAGCGAACGGTTGCCTTGTCAACTACTGAAGCCGAATACATGGCTATCGGGGAGGCTTGCAAAGAGGCAATCTAAATCAAATGTCTTGCTTCTGAAATCCTCGGAGTAGTTCATCCAATCACAGTTAACTGTGATAATCAAAGCGCTATAAAACTCACCAAAAGTAACACATTTCACGCACGCACAAAGCATATCGATGTCAGATATCACTTCATTCGCGAAAAGCTACTAGACAAACTACTTAGTATTAGTTTCATATCATCTAATGAAAACATTGCAGACGCCTTAACAAAACTTCTGCCTAAACTTAAACTTGTAAAATTTTCTAAGGGTTTAGGTCTAACATAATGTTTCATCTGTCTCTTGTTTTTGTTAAGCTTGTTTGATAGTAAGTAGTTAGTTTACCTGAAGACTCTGGAGTGTGTATTATATTTATAGTGTGTGTTATTTTCATATTGGTGTATTACTAGGGTGTTTACATTGCGGGGAGGTGTTGAAAATCTCTTTTTACAGTAACTGGCAATCTAAACACTTGACATTTATTTAAATATTCTTATAATAGTCAATCCATTTTTATCTGTCTATCGAAATACATATCAGCTTTATCTCTCTGCTAATTAATTGTGTTATTTACCAAAAATAATTGTTGTTATAGCGGCATCAGAAATACATCATCTGTGAAAATTTCAACTGTCTAACTATCACGGTTCATGAGGCTGTATCTCATGAACCGTGATAGTTAGACAGTTGAAATTAGACAGACGGACAGTGAAGTCTTAGTAATAGGGTCCCATTTGGCACCCTTCGGGTACGGAACCCAAAAATGAAAAGCCGACATTCAACCTCCAGTAATGGAGAGACACAAAAAGAACGAACATATTTGAACATATTCTGAATGCCTCGTTGGTTTAGTGGTATCGCATCTGATTTCTCTACCACAGGTCATGAGTTCGATTCCCACTAGGGGCCACCGTACATTTGTACACTTGGCCTCAATCTGGGTGTATTTCCGTGTTTGTGATGTCCTTGCCTGGATACTATAGCACTTAATATCCTAGTTTGCGGCCAGGACATTTGATTATGTTGTGTGGAAGTTAATATTACACCGATGGAAAGTGGTACATAACCCTAGCTGACCTGATCAAAGACAGTGCCGTTGAGACAAAGGAACTTGATGTCCATGGGCTCGTCCTGCTGGCCCACTGTGCACACGTGGAACATCTGGCAGGAGGTCTCCAGGTCAGCATAGTACCCGCCGATCACCTTGCCCTCGCATGTGAAGTTCGTCTCCGGCAGGTTGTCGAAGTCCAAGTACTGGAATGTGAGACGGTGGCGTTAATTGTATGTAGGGGTTTTTGTACATATGTTTTTTTTATGTAGCGCCGATTGCATACCACTTCTGGGCAAAGGTATCTCAAAACGCCTCCCTGTTTATAGCCAACTTCTGCCAACCCGGTAGAACGGTCATGAGGATGTCTTTTAATTAATCAGCTTTAAAAAACCTTAATATATTTTTCGCCAAACCAAATCCCGAAGCAGTTTGTTGGCAAAGTGCTCTAACTCTACATATTACAAATACCTATACGTATTATCCATAAACAATAGTCAACGTATTTTTCACTTCATTGCGTTCATAGAAATCGCCAAATACGACAAGCATTACCGTCCATGAAGTCACTTAATCGGGCTTGGCCATTCATTTATTGATTCATCTCATTATTTCAAGACAAAACTTCATCAAGAATCCCTGATCACTTTAGCAACCCAGACGAAATGAATACTCATTTTTTAAACATTCCGGGCAACCAAGAGATTTCCATGTCAGACTTGACGTATTTCGAGTTTGGTAGATTCTCTTCGTCTACTTTCAGTCTAGGTACAGTTGATGAAACTTTTATTGCTCATATGATTCAGCACATGCGATCAAATGCACAAGGTGCAGATCTTCTCACTTTGGACATGATAATAATGACGCTTCCTATAACTCTGGGTATCATTACAAAAATTATAAACACGTCAATCTTATCAAACACCTTCCCTAATTCTTGGAAGATGGCACTTGTGAAACCGATCCCTAAAAACAATAATCCCAGCAATGTTAAGGAGCTTAGACCGATAAGTATTCTGCCGTGCCTTTCTAAAATATTAGAAAAAGTTGTCTACTCTCAAACAGCTTCATATATAGAGCGTATCGGGATTCTCCCAGAGCGCTAGTCGGGCTTCAGGAAAGGGCACAGTACGAACACAGCTTTACTAGATGTGGTTGACAATATTCTAGCAGCACGTGACATCGGACAGGGTACCATTTTAACTTTGTTGGACTTTTCCAGAGCCTTTGACTGTATCAATATAGACCTTATGCTTTCTAAACTTTCTTATTATGGATTTGAGATTGATACAGTCAAGTGGTTTCACAGTTAGCTTACAAATAGACGGCAGCAAGTGGTCTTGCATAAGCGAGATGGTGACTGTATAAAATCACAGGTTGCTGCTGTGGATCGTGGAGTGCCACAGGGGTCGATTCTTGGGCCGTTACTCTACGCTCTCTATAGCAGTGACAGCATACACAGTATTCACAATTGTCGGTACCATTTATATGCCGACGACTTACAATTATATATCCATTGTACACCTTCTGAAGCCGACAATGCTGTAACCTTAATGAATGCTGATCTTGCCCGTGTTTCAGCTTGGTCAGCTAAGAATTCGCTAGCACTTAATCCTTCCAAGTCGAAATATATGATCATCGGTAGCCGCCACCAAGTTAGTGCCATTTCTGCCAAACCTCTTTCAGTTTGCATTGGCGACAAGCCAGTAGAGAGAGTCTTTGAAGCTAGAAATCTTGGAGTGATTTTTGATGAAGAGCTTCGCTTTGAGAGTCACGTTGCGGAACTTACACGTACATGTTTCTATCGTCTTAGTGTTTTGTACCGAATTCGTAGCTTTCTAAGTGAGGGACTGCGTGTGAGGCTTTGCGAGGCGCTCGTCCTTTCAAAGCTTAACTACTGCATTGCTGTATATGGTCCCTGCCTCTACGCGAAGACACATCGCCTCATTCAGCGAGTACAGAATGCTTGCGCCCGTTACTGTTTTATCATATCGCCTCGCTCTCACGTCACACCTTTTCTCAATAGCGCAGGTATTCTAAATATGGAGAGTAGACGTAATTATCACCTTGCTTGTCTACTGTTTGGCGTGATCAAGTCGAGTTCCCCCAAATATTTGCATGAAAAACTCAAGTGGTCCACGGAGTCTTTTTCGTCTGCATATAGTCAACGTAGAACATGCTATATTATCTGTCCTTCATACAGAACTGTTGCTTTTCGTGGGAGCTTTAGATACACAGCTACCAAATGCTGGAACAATATCCCGCCGCCATTTAGAATTTTAAAATCAATTTACACATTTAAGTTAAAATTAAAAGAGTACTTGTTGTCAATACAAAAAATTTCAATTTAACGAGAAGAAACTGACTTTGACTTATACTCAAACATGTAATATCCACTGCGCATTTAAATCACAATGCTCAATTTTCATGAAATGCATGAAATGTTTATTATGTATTTATTAAGTACCTACTTGAATCAATTTAAGTCTTATTGGCCTACTTGTCATTTTATATTCATTATACCCCATCTTTTTGGAATCAAATGAAAAATTGAATTTATGAGATCTTGCATTGATTGTTCGTCCGTCACTTTAGAATCTGACAGAATACCAGCGTCACGGGTTGTCAACCGGGAACCTGTGACATATGCTGAGTCAAGAATCTTTTCTTGTACCATGGCACACAGCGTCTCCGTCACGTCCGTCAGCGTATCACTTCGTTTCTACGGTGTGATTGTTTAGAATAAGATTATTTATTATTACTTTTTACTTTAAGCTTTTTTACTGTTTTTGCGTTTTATTATTTGTAAGATTTTATGTGTGTTGTGGTATCAGAATAAACTTTTTTCAATTTCAATTTCAATAATAAACGTGCTATTAATTTCTCGACAAAATAAGCCTATTCAATTCAATTCAATTCAATTCAAATATTTTTATTCATTGTAAAAACAGAATGTTTACTTAATGAACGTCAAAGTTGTTATGCTATTTAACAACAGTGCCGTGACTCCGTCCTCTTGTGATTCTTTAAAATCCCACTGCATAGCGTAAGAATATGCATTCTCTCCTAGTATTCGTAATCAGCACGGGAGTCTATCAGGAGTGGATATTTCAGGTGCTGAGGTATAGTGGTTGTCAAAGATAGCAATTCTATCATATCTAATATTTGTCATAGAGCATCAGGAAATTTAGTTAGTAGACATGTGATTAGTAGATATGTGATTTGCAAATGTTGACTTTTTTGTATAATATATAGTACTAGCTGTTGCCCGCGACTTCGTTCGCGTGGTAATTTTGATGTGTATTTTTACGCGACAAAAATTGCCTGTGTGCTAATCCAGACTATAATCTATCTCTGTGCAAAATTTCATCCGGATCCGTTCAGCCGTTTTTTGCGTGAAAGAGTAACAAACATCCATCCATACATGCAAACTTTCGCGTTCATAATATTAGTAAGGATGTTATGTGTCCGTTATGTGTCTGTTATCCGTGTGGCACCGGATTAAGAATAGCGTCACTCCATTTCTAACCGTGGATGTCGTAGAAGGCGACTAAGGAAATAAATTACCAGGAGACGGGCAGCAGCGTCTTCCTGAGATTCCAACCGCCAACCCGCCTGACATACGCCCGAAGCGTATGTCCTGCAGTGGGCGTTAAATGCTGATGATGATGATGATGATGATGAAGGATGTTATGTAGATGAGTAAGGAAAGTTACGTTGAGCTTATGAAGGATCGGACACTCGAAGTGTGCGTCCGATTTAATCACTTATACAATAGCGTGTCTTAAGTAACTTGAAAAAAGAACCAACAATATACTGAAGATATAGTTAAAGCAATCTGAAGTCAATGAGCTAATATTGTTAATTAAAAGAAAAATATTGCTAAAATAATATTATGAAAAAGAGATTTTACTTACTCCTGGTTGAATGGACCTTGATATTCGAAATTCGTTTTGGAATACGAATATCAGTAACCACAGCCATACTGAAATTTGAAAGAAAAAATATTTTGAAAAATACACATTACGAACTTTTATGTTCTGCGGATAATTTGCCACACATATGTTTTCACCGGCGGTGGTAGCCTAGTGGGTAGAACCTCGGACTCGGAAGTGGGAGACCCAGGTTCGATCCCCGGTGCGGGCATGTACCTATGACTTGGTTTTCTAAGTTATGTACATTTGTAAAGTTATAGTAGCAATACCACTCGCTAACGGTGAAGGAAAACATCGTGAGGAAACCTGAGTGTCTGAGCTATTCACATACCTCAGCGCTTGAAATCGCCAATCCGCGGTGGGCACGCGTGGTGATTAAGCCCATACTCTCTCCCTGAGAGAAGGCCTGTGCCCTACAGTGGGACGTATATAGGCTGCTTATGTATGTATGTATGTATGTTTTCACCAGTGAAAATATATGAGAATGACGCTGAGAGTCACAAGCCGTATATATCACACTCACAAATTTTTATTTGTGACAGAAATTCGTGCGGAAAACGAACCATGTTGTGTTTGAGTCGCTATCGCTGGAGTATTAAGTAATGTATTTAGGTCGGTATTAGTAAAGCGTTCTTGAGTCTGAGATGGTTCACATGTTGCTGTTTTGTTTCGAACAGCATAGTGAAATGGGCACTCAAAAGCAATCGCAGAGCTAAGAGCGCTTTATAAATACGGCCCTTAGTAACACTCACAAGTAAGCTCTACTTTGCGTTATGTAAGGGTCTGTTCAGACGGACTACGCGACAGCAACACGATAGCGACAAAAATGTTGCCGAGAACTACTGTGTATGATAACGCCAGTGGCTTTAAGTAACCGCACGTGTAGTTTGTGTGAATAACTATACCGTTCCGTCAGAACAACCCTTAAGTAAGAACTACATCAAGGGACTAAACGCACTTGCGGGCGTTTAACCGCAACCTCGTGTGGGTACAGGTAATTAAAGGATTTTTTTTCTGCTACAACCCCTTCCATTCTCCATTACCGAAGGTTCCAAAATTGTTTTGTAACTAGTATGTTCCAGGTTTCGTACAAAATTATGTTAATGCAATAAGAATTTTCAATTCAATACTTACAATTTTTATTCTATAAGCGCGGACATATGTCCGCATATGTCTTATATAAGCGCAAGTGTGTTTCAGCCCTAATTAGTACCTTGTAAAGCTGAGGCGGTGCGCACAACTAGCGCCCCGCCGGTTGAGATCCGAGCCTGCCGTCGCATCTGCAAACAAAAAAACAACGTTTTATTACCTTCCCACACAAACAATGATAGACGCAAATCAGGTAAATCAGAATAAGAACAGAAGACCTTTTTGGCAAAATTCGCTCACCAAACCGCATAGTATTTGCCGTCAACGAATTTGGTTGAGGGCAAATATCACGTTATTTGTGTCAAAATTCCGTTCAGAAAATTGACCGAGAGTCCTTATTTCCAGTGAAAGTATCCAGGAAGTGACAAATTTCTATTTCAGAGCCAGGTTTAACCATCTTATATTAAATAGATAGATAGTAAGATCTGGATAGGTATGTGGCGGCATCATGGGAGATTATAATCGCGCTTTATGTTAGCGCAATTGCAGTGGCGCGGTTTTGTGAGCGAGTGCTCTCAGGAGTAGTCGACGCTTTTGACACGAAAGAAGAAGAAGAAGATGGGAGATTATCCACGCCGCAGCCTCAAGTCGAGTTAGCGTGCAACCAATCGGCCATTTCTATGGCAAAAACATAGCCGTCTGAGTAGAGTTCGCTAAAGAATCCCCCGCCCGGTTCAAAAAGCAGATAATAATTTCGCAAAGATTTGAGCATTTTTGTTAATATATTTTTGTGGATTATTTGTATTATGCATCAAGTTGTTTCTATCCTTTAACCTACAATTTATAGGTATATCTGGCGTTGGCTTTTACCCCGTTCCGTCAACTTATCTAGTGCACTTACTTAATAGGGCCACAAAGTCAAAACAAAAAGGGTAGTCCGGAATGATACAGATTCTGAAATACCAGCCTCATGTATCCCTGTCGGTGTTTCTACGAATGAAAGAGAGGAAAGACAGAAACTAAGTGAATACCTATTAGAAAAAATGTAGTAGAATATAGACGAATACCTTTACTTAGGACAAACAGTCCAACTAGGCCAGTCCAAATTCATGAAAGAGGTCAATCGTCGAATCCAACTCGGCTGGGCAGCATTCGGGAAACTTAGAAAAGTGTTTTCGTCTAACATACCTCAATCGCTCAAGACAAAATTATACAACCAGTGTGTGTTACCAGTGATGACTTATGGCACCGAAACGTGATCTCTCACTATGGGCCTCATAAGAAGGCTCAAGGTCACGCAACGGGCTATGCTCGGAATTTCTCTACGAGATCGAATCAGAAATGATGAGATCCGTAGACGAACGAAAGTCGTCGACATAGCCCAGCGGATTAGTAAGTTGAAGTGGCAGTGGGCGGGGCACATAACACGCAGAACAGATGGCCGATGGGGCCGAAAAGTTCTCGAATGGAGACCACATATCGGCAAGCGCAGCGATAGGGCGACCAGCCACAAGATGGACAGATGACCTCATCCAAAAGAAGACGCAGGAAGACGCTGGATGCAGGCCGCTTCCAACCGGTCTTTTTGGAAATCCATGGAGGAGGCCTAGTGGACTTCTTGTGGCTGAATGATGATGATGATGATGATGTAGTAGAATAATTGAAAATATAAATTTCTTTTTGGTGAATAAATAATTTTGTTTTTTTGTATAAAACACCAATGCTTTTGAGTATGTAATGACGAATTCTCTAATATCTCTAATGTTATCGATAAATGTTATCGATAAATTTAAATAAATAACATAGTAGATATTTTTACGGATATTTTAATAAGTAACTTTTGCATTTTATCAGGGTATTTCGATTGAATTTTCAGTGTGTTTCGGATACAAAATGCTTTTTTTATATTATTCTCTAGAATAACATCATTTTTACTACGATATTTTAACCAGATGTTGTAGAAAAAGATTTAGGTAAAGCTCAATTGGGTATTATCAGAGCCCTGTAGCAGTTTCTAAAAATATGCAACGCAGGCTAAGAATTCGAAGACAAATATTGAGCGCGGGCCTTCTGCTTTATTCCGAACTTCCCACACATACAGATATGTAATTAATCTATTACATAGTGTTACATTTCATTAACAAACCGTTATAATATTATAAAACAATGATACAACTTTGAACAATGGCCGGCCGAGAGAGTCCCCCGCGCATCTCACACAATAGAATTTCGACACAAAATACAATTAAAAATTAAAAAGGACCACAATGAACTGTTCCGATATGCTCTATTTATCCGAAATTGTGTAACGCTTTAATTAAACATTTCAATGAAAAAAATTGCCCCAAATTTGCTGTTGAATCTAAATTTTATTTGAAAAAATTACGCAAAGTGCAGTCCGTTGCGAAAGAGTTTATAAACATGATGATGTTTTAAACAGTTTTTCTGTAATTTTATAACGGGACCCTTGCCTACCCTAAGCGGGAACCCGTGTCACACTTGACCAGATTTTTAGGGTTCCGTGGTCAACAAGGAACCCTTATAGTTTCGCCATGTCCGTCTGTCTGTCTGTCTGTCTATAGGTCCGCGGTTTAGCATAGAGACGACAAGAACCTGATATGCCGACAAAACGGTAGGGATACCTCCCCACAATGCCATTTGATGCATTTTTTTTCTCGCCTGCACGATAGTGTGAGGTATCGTTGGATCGGTCGTTTAAAAATATTGTGAGTGTAGAAAAGGGATCCGTTTGCAAAATATTAAGCTTTAAAGTCCAAATTTTCGAGTAGGGCGTCCACCTCTCAAAAACTAACACGCTTAACGCCTAACAAGTTAACGAGTAAGGTGATCAACTTAGAAAAGGAAAACTTCGTACAATTTCCGTTGACAATTACTTTGATGAAGTTGTTAGTTTTGTAAAGCAGCTAAAAACCCTAGAAGGAGGAACCCTATACTGCGCGGGGCCCGACACGCACTTGGCCGGTTTTCACATTTTTTATTGTTTGTCAATCCGCCGCAGTAATACATTATCCGGAGGGTTTGTGAAAATTACAATTGGGTTAAAGAGAACCAGCATTTTATAGGTCAGACCGACAGACAGACATTGTGGGCATAGTGATAGGGTTCCGTTAGGATCCTTTGGGTACGGAACCTATCAAATCCATCAAGCTGCTACGTAACAGCAAAAAACAAGTTTTTGACAAATTTGCATATCCTATTTCTTTAAAACCTCTATAAAATATGCCCTGAAGAAGTCCGCGAATAAGCCTATGTAAGTAATAAATACAAGCAACAATGCTACACAAGCCACTACTCATACTGTGCTTCACAAATAACACAATCATTGATCCACATTCACGTAACAATCCATAACAAGAGCGCCCTAAAACAGTCGATGCATTCACAAAACGTCATTAGTATTGTTTATTGCCTTTCTAATGGTATAAATCAAAGTGCGGATCTGCCCCAGCTGGCAAGGAAAGCGTCTATCCAACATCGTATCAGGGTGATATAACGCCCATCAGTATTATGACATGGTGGTTCTGTTTTTATACCGCTACGTTGATTGAATACTAATATCAGAATGCTAATAAATAATGGTATTTAGTAATGACTCGCGATGCTCATACTTAGCCACGGGGTATTTTTAAGGTCCATGAAAATTTTACCTAATAAATAATCCCGATTAGAACTGTTCTATATATTTGGTTCTTACCTAACCTCTTAGTACTTAAAAATATTTCGGTGAGCATTTTCTATACCCATGTCCGTTGTTTTGCGTTTGTTTTGTAGATGTTTTGAATACATAATACATAATTATTATTAGCTTAATTCCGGATTCATTTACTTGATTTTGACTTACCTGTCGTACGCTCCCGACAAAAAATCAAGTAAGTGAAGCCGGAATTAAGCTAATACTAGGTAATTATGTATTATGTATTCAAAACATCTATAAAACAAACGCAAAACTGATAATGTGTAGTGCTTACGAAAATTTCAGTTCAAAAACAGAAAACATAATTTTTAAGAAAAATATGGACTCTGTGAATTCAAGCCTAATATGGGACTCACGTTGAAAATTAATTAAAAATTATTAAGAACACTTTAAATTTACTTAAATTTTTTTTGTGGAGCCCTGTCAATGAACATTCACCCGTAAACAGTGTCTTAAAGAAGTAATAATAAGATCTACACAACACACTTGTCTTGGTCCCGTACTAGGATACACTGTGAGATAGTAACCATCACTAACATTGAAAAACACCCAGACTGGGGCCATTTTTACATATTATGTACGGCACATTATGTATAGGAATAGAAATGAGCATAAAAGGGTAAATTGGGTAGATCAAATTCTATGTATACGCGGTATTTACCTACCGATACATAAATAAATCAACGTGAGATATCGGAATAACGAATCAAATTATGAATGGGTATTGGTATTAAGTACACTTAATAAAACCAAGCAGCATCGTTCAGCAATTAATTCCGGATAAATACAAGTATTTATCGGGCTTATATTGGTCGGGTACCTGGGTAGGAGCCCATCTGTATTCACAACAAACCATTGTACAAGAGTTGCAAGATTGATAACATGTACTTAGTGGTCATTGACTACGATATCGAGAAAGCTGTCGCAATGGGCAGTTGTGTCGAGATCGCCGGGGGCGTGGCTTCCTCATTGAAATTGGACCACGGCGCGAGAAAAACGCCGATCTCTTTCAATGTTCCTTGAGTATCGTTGTACCACTAATAAGCAAACGTAAGTAAAAAAACCAGTCAAGATTGAGTCGGACTCGCGCAAGAAGGGTTCCGTATCAATATCTATACAACATTTGAATATTTCAAGCGTCTACCTGTTGCCGATATAAATGTCTAGCAAAAAACGGCAAAAAATCGCGCTTGTTGTATGGGAGCCCCCGTTAAATATTTATTTTATTCCGTTTTAACGGTTCATGAGATACAGCCTGGTGACAAACGGACGGACAGCGGAGACTTAGCAATAGGGTCGGTTACCCTTCGGGTACGGAACCCTAAAAACTACAGCCGAAAATCGATCTAACTTTACAAACTACCCCGAGATACAACCGATGGTCCCCCAAACTCTGGCAACATTAGCGTGCTGCACAGCCCGGGAGAGACTCTGACTCTCCCTGGGGCCTTTGTCTTGCCTTGCTCCCTCAAAAGACGCCTCAGTTCCTTGATAATGTCTCTGCCCTGTTTTCTTCAAACTCCACTCGCCTCCAACGCGAGTATAATAAAAATATAACTCGTTATAAAGGCGCTATACTTTTGAGACTCGTTATAATGTTTTGTCGCTTTACTTTACCGTTATGTAGTGTAGATACAAGTAACTAGGTACTATGAAATTACCGTGTAGATAGGTCATCTAATAATCTAGAATTTGGTATTCCTTATATTGGATTTCTAAAATTAGCAAGTTCGATAGGTGGGTTGGAAGCTAGAGCAGTAAAGATGGATTACACAAATCATTTGGTTGTTAGAGTATCAGATTCTCGTCAATACCCATAATAGTGACAAGTGACATTCTTGGATGGAAATTACTGTGTTAATGTACACTTTGGAATTGGACAAATATAGAGCAAGTTGTCTGTGTTCTGATTATTGTTGTCTGTTTTGCTAATGGGTTTAATTATCAATAAATTATACATCGGAAAATAACAGACTTACTGATATTAAAAGTATCGATAGTTGGCTTTTCAAAAAAAAAAACGCAAAGGATAGAAAAGGACCGCCGGAGAGCAATGGACGAGATTTGGCGTGAAAGTAAAAAAGGGGCCTGTTTCATAGCACTACAATTCATGGTTTACTATTACAATTCGATGTGCATCGCAAAGTCGATTTAACGACAGGTTATCAAGTAGGAAGACTCTGCTACGCAATGTGCATCTAATTGTCATAATAAACTACGTACTTTTATTGTTTAATTGTACTTTTATGAAACTCGGCCCAGCAGTGTACTCTATAATAGACTGGATAGATAGATTGTTCAAGTACCTTGCTTCTTGCCAATTTTTATAAATTAAATTGTAAATTTCTCTGCTTTGTAGTAACTGGCGCTGACTGACAAATATACAAATATAGAAATACTTAAAACCAGACGTGTTAAATATTCATCGATCTAGGATAAACATTTACTGGATTCATAGAGCGTGCAAAGCGCGAGTTTCCTAAATTTTATATGTAATCTGTGATATATAAAAATAAGATATAATAAGAAGATTACAATATTTTTTAGTAAAATACTAATCTAAGAAACAAATCACAGAAAAAAAAATGTTACTCAAACTTTAATTGACGTGTTTCGCATTTTAGGGGAATAGATAAACGAAACTAAACGAGGCTATCCTACACTCAGGGTTTTCGCTCGTTAACAATTTGTTGACTAACTGTTAACACAGTTGCACATTCGACAACTTAAATTGCGATTGACTTTCATAAGTTAAACAAATCTCGTCAAATGGATGTCTGTGTGCGAGTATCGCGGGTCGTCACAAGTTATCAGTTGTGTTTTTTTGGACAAGCCCATGTAACTGCTGACAACGGTAAGCAGTTTGTTAACGTACGAGAAATCAAAGGTAAAGCTCTTATCGCGCGATTTATAAATACCTGTATCGATTAACAGTAATTTTTTTTTTACTAATGGACACACAAAACATTTTTTTTAAGTTTTTCCATAAAATTTTGCATCAAAAAGAATCTTGGGTTAAGTGTGACTTTCAATCGCAATATCTTCTAAGCAATTAATATCTCAGAAAAGGTTATTTTGAAGAAAAAAAAATAATAAAAAAAAATTAGAAAATATAGCTTAATAATTTTAACACGAGATGGCACTGACGGTATTATTTTCGGTGCTATCTATAATTCTGTGAAGCTGCCTTTGCTAATTGAAGAATGACGATTTCCTTGATCTTGACCAAATTTATGTGAGATTACTCCTCTTGACTGTACCCCCTTTCTAACAAAAAAAGAATAAATTAAATCCATCCATGTGATAAGGAATCATCTATAGCTGAACATACATATAAAAAATGTATATACCTCGACGAGAAAAGAATTTCCTCCTTTTTTGAAGACGAAAGGACGTAAAAAATATTTGTGGTGATGCAGAGAAAACTTGAAGTTCAGGATGGGCGTTAGTTTATTATTATTATTAACACCCGATAAAGCTTTCAAGACTTAAGTACAATAAACAAGTCAAAATGCGTGTAATAGGTACAGCTGAGTTAAGGTAGTTAAAGCGTAGACATAACATGATAACTAATGCAAATAAAAGCGTTGCATGAATGTACGCGCATAGTTTAATCGATATGTAGATCACTGTCGATAAATTATGGGATCTACCCAGATATTGCGAGCGTTACATCAGAATACTATGACGCAATGTAATTGCTTGATAACATATAGGTAATACAGGGTGTAACATTCACCTTTAAGCTTTTACTACAGGGAAAACATGTAATAGCAAAATAAAAAAAAACAGCTGTTACGTATATTTGAATGCCGCAAATGGTAATTTTAGTACGGAACAGTCGAATTTTTTTTGGTGATGTCAATAGACTGTTGACAAAATATGTCAGTTGGCCAAAGTGCATCGATATGAAACAAAATGATTCGTTATGATTTTTAAAGTTAGGTGCTCAGGAAATAACTTCTTCAAACACAGTATTTTTTAATGACTCGCGATCCTCATACATAGTTATACAGAGTGGTCCAAACAGTGACGTGAAAAATGTTTTTTAGATTCCTCACACCTGAATGTATTCGAAAATACCCCATGTACGTTCCGCGATTTTTACCAGTTTAGAAGTTATGATTTTTTTTTAAATGTGTTTTTGCGAATTTTCTGCCGGAGCAACTTAAAAAAATCATAACTTGATTAAGAGTAAGGTTTTCTTTTCTTTTTCTCCAACTCGTTTCATCGTTTTGAATTCCTCTTTCGTGTATACGTAATAAATCGTATTACACTACAAAACGGCTGTTTTATAGGTTCAAAGTACTTTTACAAGCTTCAGCAATTTGTCAGCTTACTAAATATTAAACAAAGTTTTCTTAATAGGTGATTATGCGACGAAATTGGCTCCCGAACTTAGTTGGGTGAGAATGCGCTAAGAAAAAAATTACAAACACAAAAACACTTTAAAAAACATTTTTCTTTCAAAAAGTTTAGTTTATTTTTCTATTAATAGAGTTATTTTGCTTTGTGTTTGAACTCTTCTATTCCTTCTGTAATGTGTTTTAATTTATGGTTTTATGTGCGATGCTATTTAAAACTAATACCCAATCATGATTTACCAAATTTGAAGAAATTGTTTATTTGTAAATACCTATATTTATTTTGAAGTTACCTATTACATTATTTTGAAGTTAACTATTTACATAGTGACCTTCCATATTACACTCTCTTTTCTTAAATGTCACAGGATCATGAAACTAAAGTGTCAATACAAAATATTATACAATTAATATGAGCAATAATAAGATGCGATCGTATAAATCATTAATACAACTATAAAGTTATGAAGAGTATTCTGCCCACTTCTCCTTGCATCACCGAGAAAACACCGAAAATTAAGTCATGAAAACCTAACAAGGAGTTACAAGTATGGTGTTTATTACAAACTGCAAAAAGAAGTTTCTCGCAAAGAGAATGTTTATCCATTGGTTAGCTACCGTGCTAGCAAAAGAAATAAACTGTGTTGCATGAAGATTTATTGATAATAATAATATATTGACTAAAACGTTATAAGAGTCAGTTTAAAATACATCACAAATTCCTGAGTGACTGTTTATGTCAGACCAGCAGAGAATGAAAGGTTTTACTCAAAGATTAAAGAGATTACAACATTGTAAGCCCATCTCTTGGTGAGGTTGGTCAATCAGATTCGCACACCACCCAAAACAGCGATGACAGTGTGTTCACGAGTTCGATCCAATCAAATTTGGTTTTACTGATTCTTTCGCTACGATAATACAACCGAAATGTCAAGTTGCGGTCTTTTATGGGATGAAGCAGATCGTGAGTTTTAAAATATTTTGCAAAATGATGTGGAGTTACCTAAGCTCGATATTTGCAAAAGAGCGATGAAATAAGTAGTTATCTTCTTTGGTTTTCCCAGGGGCTTTGTGCAAAGCTCAATCCTTTTATTTCATTCTATTGGTAAAGTTCTTAACCTTCTGAAGTATTCCTAATTCTTGACGAAAAGAAGAGAAATTTCTTTACGTTATAGCTGTTGTATATGTAGTTGTATGTCAGAAATTATTTTAGATAAGTACCTATTTGTACCTTTTTAGAGTTCCATTGTCGACATGGACCCATATAGTTTCGCCATGCCTGGCCCTCTGTCTGCCCGTCGGTCTGTCTGTCTATCTGTCCGCGGCATAGCTGAGTGACGATTGGTACGAGAAATATAACATAAAAAAAAATAAAAATGAAATTTGGCATAGACATGCATATTAATACGCCGACAAAACGGTAAAATATAATCTTAAAGAAAAAATATTTTACGGTATCCTACACCTAAATTAGGAATACATTTTTTTTCTCGTTCGATTGGTCGTTTAAAAATATTGTGGGTATAGGAAGATCATTTTTAGTTTTAGGGTTCCGTTTGCGAAATATTAAGCTTTAAAGCGCTAATGATTATCCGAGTAGAGCGTCCCCCTTCTCTCCTGGCTACACGGTTGATTGTAGAAATGTGAAATAATGAACATAAAAGGAAAACTATCGCGGCTAAGTAGGCCTTACAAGTTAACGAGTAATAGGCGACCAACTTATAAAAAGAGAACTTCGTACAAAATCCATTGAAAATCACGTTGATGAAGTTGTCAGTTCTGTAAAGCAGATAAAACCCCCTCTTTTTACGGAACCCTATTCTGCGCGTGGCCCGATACGCACTTGGCTTGTCATGGGAACCAGAAACAGCGACATCACAAACATGTAAACATCAAAGACCTGGGGTTTTATTTTTGTCCTCATACAGTTTGAGTGTATGAGGATGACTGAGTAAAACAAGAAAAGTCTAGTACACGTTAGTGGGGAGAAGTCTAAGGGACAGACGTGGATACATGTAAGCCGATAGGTAACATTTACACCATCAACAAAATATACGGTTTTCGTTATCAATCAAACAATTTCTATTATTCATCAACGATAGAAAATATCACTGATTTGCCACCGCACTCCATTTGTACAAGTGGCTTCAGTCTTGGTGTGTTTCCGTGTTTGTGAGGTTCTGGCCTGGTTACCATAGCACGGGGTCTCCTAGTTTGGGACTAAGGTCTTATTTCATAAAACTACAATAAAATTCATAGTTTATTGAGATAATGCGACGTACAATGCGTAGCCGAGTCTGTATTTCTGTCAGCAATAAAAGTCTTTTGAGCCGCAACAAGTGGTCGGCTGAAAATACAAAATTGATCAGTTAAATAATCAAATTAAGCAGCAGAAATTTCCAAGTTGAGTAGGTTCTGAATTCTCGTATGAAAATTAAAGTGATTAGTTTTCAGGTCAGGTTTGATTCGTTTGCTAATCTATATATATAAAAATGAATTGCTTTTCGTTAGTCTCACTAAAACTCGAGAACGGCTGAACGGATTTATCTTATCTTAGTCTTGAAATGTTCGTGGAGGTCTAGGGAAGGTTTAAAAGGCGAGAAAAAATCGAATAATTTCCGGGAAAACCCTAAAGACAGCCCTTTTCTATTTCCCATACAAACGTTTTCTGTGGCGTTACGAAGTTCACCGGGACAGCTAGTCATTTATATATTTTGACGACCAAAATTTTTTTTATATAAATTTTGTCATAATTATTAAGATGAAAAAATTTACTTGTAAATCTTACTTAAGTTATTTGTTGAGCACGACTTGCGGTTCATTTATTTATTCTACTGAACAAAGGAATTATTACCTAATTTAAATACGTTTTAGCTGTAATACAGTAAATGTTCTAAAGAGCTAGTCATGTCACCAACGTAAAGTACGAAAATATCATGTTAAACTGAACTAGTTTAAGTAGATCAAGTTCCTACCTCACGTATGCTTATTTTTTAATAAATAATTATATTCTATTCTTTGCCGAGTTTTGTTTCTGATTAAATAATAATTTTGCTGAGAATTCAATTGATTTCCAACAAAAATACAACAATTGCACTAATTTGAGCAACTAGAAAAAGGAAAAAAAAATTACCTCCAACTCCTCCAAGTAAAACAGTTCTCAAACGTCGGGCTGCCATTACGTATAACTTTAATTCCGCGTCGCGTAACAAAGCTACAAACAATGGTACGGTGCACCTACTCCGTCAGATATTAAACTGATAATTGTGACCTATGACGACATACTTGAGAGTATTATCTTAACCATATTAGGACCACTTAACTACCGGTTGTGCGCCGAGCTTGATTCACGACCAGATAACACAATAATTATGCGCCACACCTACGCTGGCGCATTCAATTGTTACTTTTTTATGGAACCACTATATGGCACACTTACCCTAAATCTTAAGGCATTACAAAACTGTAGCTCTTGCACAAAATAAACCCGATAAATATGCCAAAAATTACCTTATAGGACGAATGTTATTGGCGTAGGTGGAATACGATCGCGAAAACATTCTAGCGTGGAGGTCGAATCGCGAATGAATGAAAGTCACCAGTCATGGGATGTTTAGGTGTATCACAATAGGAAGTACAATACTTTGTAAGTCTGTTCTATAATAGCACTTATGTAACAGGCAGTAGGATCTATAAATCACCTTCGTAGACAGTAGTCTATCACTATCTGTCAGAGTTGTAAGAAGTACTTGCTTTGAATGGAGCTCTCGTTTATGTGTGAGGTGTGTAATGTAACTGTTATTGGCCTAGGTTCGGTACGTGCCTACGTGTACGGTTAGATGAGGTAATGCGCAGAAGTTAGATAGGTCTCCCTGGAGATTTTTATTCAACTTGTTATTTCTATCTAGGAGAGTACATTTTATTCTTTGAGTAATGATAGAATGTAACAGAGAAAAATATACTGCAATAATTTTGGGTGGTTTGAAAGACATATCAAAATGAACGTGCCTGACAATAGCTATCGAATACGCTGTTTTGTTTTTTTAAAAATGCACTTTCCAAAAATATCTACACAAACTCGAATCTATTAGAATCATTAGCAGCCATCCAGAGCGGTGCGTTCAGCGGGTCCGCGGGTCATTGTCATTGTTTTGTTAGACGGAGAGGCGGTACTAATGGCTGGCGCATTTTTTTAAACAAGATTTCCCAACTCGAAACAAGATTTGTCAACTATTATTTGTTTTTATTTACGATTGTTCTCAAAAGTAATAGTCTAAATAGATGCCGTGTTTAATACTAATTACATCACCACGGCTTTCAAACCACCCAGAAATGAGCGTGTATTACAGTTTATCTTTGCACTCGTAATATGAGTATAGAAAATAACAAAATTGTAACCACCATTTTCGATAGTTTTCTATGTTACCTCAAAATATGTGCCTTGAAATTTGACTGTCAAGTCATACAGAATCCATCATGGATTCGACAATCCACCTCGTATGATAATGTTCATCATTGTACGATAACAGACACGATTTTATTTCATCGAAAATATGGAAAAATAGACTAAATATCAACAAAAACGTTCTTTCACTCATAGATTGATTAATTAGTTATCCATATTAGTGCAATAAAACAAAAATTAAATTTTTGCAGATACGATGATTTACGTTGGGGCCGTCGATATCTGTGTTATTTGAACTTAATTTTGGTTATAATCTGAATTTCAGCACCGTTTAGTAAACGGAAGTTAGGTAGCTCAGCAAACATCACCCACTGAGCAAGCAAATAAAAATGGACATCATATTGTTCAAGATGGGCAAGTTTAGCGGTCTTATTTATAAAAACACGATTCCTTAAAACACTCATCAGAGGGAGCTTCAATAGTCTGTGGTAAAGGTAAAGATGAAACCACAGATTACTTTAACTGTCTCTAAGGAGCGTTGGAGACAAATCGTGCTTTTATAAATAACACCGTAAAAATGTGTCTCCGCGGGAAACCCGGGTGCTACAATTTGATAATCATAGTTATATTACTTCCCTACCTTCTGCCTGAGAGAAGCCCTGTGCCCTACAGTGGGACGTATATAGGCTGCTTATGTTAAGTTATGTTACATTACTTCAGCAACTATAATAACCGCTTTGCTCAGTGCGAGGACAATTAATTAATTAAATAACTTGACTTAAATCGCCTGGAAGCTCTATTGGGTTAAACGTAGCTGAAAATATTAAAGCTTAATTTTTGTCTTTCTTTTAGACTTGCGCAAGTCTTTTTGCGAACAATGCGATAGATCTATTTAATTGTAGTTAAATCTGGTTATGGTATCATGAAGAGTCTTCTCATGAATTTCCAAAGGATTAGCAACTAACAGTGACAATAATAATGTTTCTCAGTTTATTGTAAACGAATCCATTTGAAACTTATACTTATAAACGCCTCTATTTCTGCGAGACTAGAGTGTGAATTATCGGTTTATCCCGCAACGAATCCTTTTGAAACTTATACCTTAGAAACGCCTCTATCTCCGCGAGACTACACTTATCGGTTACCTATCCCGCTGAGAACTACTGACGCGCTTCCCAGATACCGGTAGCCGCTGGTTCGCGCCCACAAAAGGTCTAATGAAGGGTGATCGCCCTATGATTGTGGCGGCGGCAATAGCCGGTGTCCTGGATGAGTCGCGCGCGCGGAATGCAGGATGAAGGTCGACGCGCACGCGCCGCGCCGGGCGTGGGCACGCTGTCTTTATCGCCTACGGTTTGAATGATGAGCGGAAGCGAATCGCTGATAAAGTCAATATTTGCTCACTAGAGCAACTGCTCTGTAACTGCTAGCGTAACTACGCTCTGTAAGCCTGCAATGACTGACACTAATTATAGAGGTAAGCGATTTGGACTACATGACTGT
This sequence comes from Yponomeuta evonymella, assembly GCA_963969515.1. Lineage (NCBI taxonomy): Eukaryota > Metazoa > Arthropoda > Insecta > Lepidoptera > Yponomeutidae > Yponomeuta > Yponomeuta evonymella. The sequence goes on from OZ018349.1 coordinate 12,740,819, forward strand.
TCCTGTAGGTGCGCCTGTTAAAATTCATTATGTACACAAAACCATCCGTTTTGCATGAGCAAAATATTTTCATTGTAATGTTAGCATAAAAACAATGTTTGGCGAAAACGGTAGTAGGTAAATTATTTTTGCAATGTTTTACGCATTGAAAACGGCATTACCTACCTACTCATGAAGATGGCACTCACTATTTTCTTAAAAATAAAAATAAGATCTTTCGAAAAATCACACCTCCAATGTTCTCTTTTCTCCTCACAAGAAAAGAGTAATATTATTTAACATTACAAAAGGCGACATATACAGTCAACAGTACATCAAACTTTATATTTCAACACCAAACTCACACCTAAACGTAACTGAGTAGCGTGCGCGGGTGCAAAAATAGATGTACTATCAGCGGTACCTCTGTATTAGAAAGTTAAGTATCAAATGAATAAAGTAGAAAAAATCAAACAGTTCAGTGTATTTAAATTCAAAGCATTCAATTTTAAATCTATGTTTTTTTATTCCAGTTTAACCCGGATTTGACAAAAAAAAAAACAAAAATAAACGACCTGTCTCACCTACAAGTATCGCTAGTTTTCTGAACCTTGGGCCCCTAAAACACCGGAGGTGTCATTCGACCGCCCTCGTCACAGTAACGCGACATTTCCTCTATGATTCGTAGATTTTTTTCTTTTCTTTTATTCTGTAATTGGCCATGATGAATGGAGCAATAGAGCTTTGAAAAGATAATTGCTACGTTTAGACTTGTTTGTCTGTCTGTCTAGCGCACTCATACGTTGTGTCCATTCATTCATTGTTAGTTGTTGAATGGACGTAGGTTGGTTAGATGTTTAAGTCAGAGAATTAGTATCTTGAAAGGTTGAAAAAAATATTTGTTTGGCGATTTCTTCTTCTTATTTCAGTGCCTCTCCACTGCTGGAGGTTAGCCGTCAGCTCTGCACATTCCTCTCTTCTCTTTACCAAGCGAAATAAATCTTCGACGATGGCAACTGCAGTCTATTCTCTGATGTCACCACCACGATTCAGGCTCGACCTTGTGTGGTGGCTACTGCTACTGTCTTAGTTATAGTTAAACTGTTTGTCAATAAATTATTTAATTTCAATTTAATGAATTCAAATTAATTTTAGTTTCAATTTGAATTTTATGTTTTTCATGTTACGGAGTTATGAATTTCTTTTTCTACCAGCGCGCCTATTCCTCTCAATTTTGCTCATAAAGATAAATGAGTAGGTAAGTTCTTTGTACTGTCTTTCTCTCTCTCCCTTCTTCTGGGCTGTAATGGGACACACACCAATGCTTTTAGGGACCTTATGTCACCCATCTATCGACTCTTCATAAAACCTGATCTTGAAATAATGCAACTACCTGAAATTTGTTTTTTCAGGTGTTGATGGAGCGGAAAAGGTGTGTCAGGATCGTGACCCTGGTCTCCACTTATTCCCCCGGGATACAGGCGTGAGTTTATGTAATGTAATATATGTAAGTTCCTTCAGTATCAATAAACAGAACCAATTCCAATGAACAAAGTTTAAATTTAGAACTTTAAACCTTTGCCTCTTGGAAATGGTCAAATGGTAAACAATGGTTTAAAAACCATATCGATACTGAAGTAACGGGTTGTAGGTTTTGTGTAATTTCAATAGTACGTGGCATACATATGTTGGTAATTCGAGGGTTCAATCCAAGAACCGAACACGAAAGTAATTTTTATAACTAATCAGCTGTAACAACCGGATGTACCATATATAAAGCATACTATTGTAACATATTGCATAGGTAAGAATTTTTATGGTGATTGCTGTTTGTTCACCGTAATAGATATTAACATTTGTTGCGGTCTTACAAAACGCAGAAAAAAAAACTACCGTAACCACATTATAGGTGTGGGCCGGAAAATTATTTCGCGATGCCTCTAGTAGCGCATTTACACCACACGAAAAAAATCTGTTCTTAAGACTGACAAAATAATAATAATTGTTTTGTTTTTTTGCACATAAGACATTTAACAGGACATTACATAAGAAAATACCGGAATTACTAGAGGAGCCTGGAGTTGGATTAGGACAAATGAATGGTAGATAGTGATCTATAAATTAAAGCGTATGTAAAGTCTATTTTATTTGTAGGAGAAGTCATTCTGAACACTCCGGTGTTGTTTATTGAGTTATAAAAAGTTTATTGTCCATAATAAGAGTTTACATAAGGGTTTAGTAGCTTAGTTTACTCAATTTATATGCTAATAATAAAGTAGGGGACAACATAAAACTTAGTAGGTAAAACTAAATGGTAAACTAAACTAATAAAAAAAAGCCGCCCGACACATCCGGGAACCGAGTACTCCGGTTAATAAAAATAACGACTTTGTAAATTTGCAGCTCAATATGCCACTTACATACATTATATGAGTTTTTTTGTGACTGTTTACACATGCCATGAATTGAAATTTTGTTAATTAGTTACGTGCTTAACACGTACAAAAAACAAACGTCATAGTATTAATCTTACCATGACGAAAAGAGTAATTCTCTTAAGATAGTGTAATAAACCTGTGACTAAAAATTTTGACAGATGTTTTTATTATAATCGATGCATAAAAAACTTGATGCGTGTGTGCTCTACGGCTAGTTGCATTAAAGCGTGGTTTTGAAATCATTACCAATACTTTAAGAGAATATTCTTTTAATTACGAAAAACAATAATAAAGGAAAAAACCTATTTAGAGGCTTAACATTCCACCCATCATGCCGGGACTCTCAAGTTTTTAAAATGGTCCTCAGCACTGATTAGTGCAACAAAAAGAATATAAATAATAGAGGATAAATAAAAATAAAGTAAAACAAACATATAAACCGTTTATCCACAGTTTTTCTGACGAAATGTGCTGAAATTGTTTGTTAATTAAGTAAATCAGTGTTAAAATTATAATTATTGTTATACTAGGTGACTGGGCAAACATTGTTTTGCCATATTAATTAGCCTACGACCTATTCTCAGACCTGCTGCCTGAGTTCGATAACAAACACTGTGACACGAGATGTTTATATATTACATATATTATATGTTTCTGAATGGTTAGAATTTTCTTTTAAAATTTACTAACGACTTCCATGTCACTCTGTAGCATCATGATGGTCAGTGTCCTTAGTATTTGAGGGTGATTAGAAAAGGAACACAAGGAGGACGTTGGTATTGGCGGCGGAAGTTGACCGATACCAATTAGCTACATTAGTGTAAATGTACCATCGATGTTTACACCAACATAATAGGCGTATACAGTGTATTATGTGTGTGGCGTAACCGCAAAAAAGCGTCAATTTCTTTCGCATTTACGCGTCTTTGTTGCAAAGAAAGTGCAAGTATTCATTATTAATGAAGATACCAGTTTTATATTGCAGTAGTACTATTATTACCTACTAATGAAGCGGTTGAAAACTGAAGCGTCTTCTTTCGGGAGCGACTCATGTGCACGACATTACTATAAATAAATTTTTGACTAGTGATATCTTACAATCGAAATAGATAGGTATTTCTCTATTTAAGAAAAGATAATATATTGAAGGTGACATTATTGGTTTATAGTAAAGTTATTGAGACATCTTACGAAATATTTGCAAGATGCTGTATATCCTGAAATTTTTATGGATAACCACCTCTATAGAGGATCTCACTTAGATCAGGATCATGTTGATAAAGCGAAAGAGATAAGTCAGTCTCGTGCGTGACAAGTGGCAAACCTCTTATCTGCCTTCGTTTCCGTGATACGGGCGTGATGAGATTACGTATGTTTGACTGTAGATCAAAATATTGTTTTTAATGAAGGTATTATCACATATTTCCTACGGGGACGCGTAGGATTTTTTTTTTGTCCTAAGCTTTCTGGGGAACTAATAACAATGCAATGACGTAAACAAGAAAAAACTTGCTTAATATAGCCAAGCGTTCACAGCGTCCCTCTACTTTGGTCGTAGAGAAGAGAACACCGTGTTTGTGGACACGGCATGGCTACTAAGCCTGGCATTTAGAACAGGTAGCAGTTTCGACAGAGCCAGTTATTCCCATGCATCTGCCGCTTGTTAGTTACATAACGTAATAGGTTACAGACGGTGCGTCGGCCGCGGACACATTTGACCTTAGACAATGTAAACATAACTTTGCGCTACGGGATGTATATTATTATAATATCTGAAAAAAAGTTGTAACTAGAAATATCAGAAAAATGGAAGCTGCTTGTTAAATAATTTCGTTACTAGGCAACTAGGCAAAATGTAGGTTCCATGTAATCTTGTTGAGTGCTTGGGTGTGGCAAGTGTTTCGAAAGAATTTGCAAGGTTTCTGCTCATAGACTTTGCAATATTCATAAAATGACTCACGGGAAGGGTCGTATTTATAAGGCGATCTTACCTCTGAAATTGCTCTCAGTGCGTGATAATGCTCTCTCGAACAGCAACGATTCACCTCAAAGTTACGAACGCTTTATTAATACGACCTTAATTAACGGTGATCCTATATTTTGGCCCTATTCGAATGAATAAATATACTACAAACTAAGAAGTGGAATGTCATAGATTTCCAAGAAGGTAAATGCAAGGTTACATAGGCAGTTAAAGGCTAGTGTATACTTACTTAATGGTTTTATTTTATTAATGATGTAAATACTTCCTAACTCGGCAAATGCATTCTGTACATACTTGAAGCTACTTAGACATAGAAGAGCGAAGTAGGTAATTAGTTTTGTTTATTTCGTTAATTGCGCGGAATTTTGTCATTAATTATATTCCGGTGTGTTTTTAGTGTGGCATTATTCCCATGACCTTTCGTTAGGCTAACTATGTATTGCAGATGTTTTAAATGAACAATACATTTTGTTCTGTTTGTTCCGGTGTGTCTTATTTTTATAAGTATATGCTAACTTTTATGATTTATTTTGTGTATATTTGGTAGGTCTGGAAATTATTCGTAGGAAAATTTATATGGCTAAACAACGTTTACCAGGTCAGCTAGTAGTTACACATAATCATCATCATCATCATCAGCCTGTGCTTGTCCACTGCTGGACATAGGCCTCTCCTATTGCACGCCACTGAGCACGGTCCTCGGCTACTCTCATCTAGCTCTTGCCAGCCGCCCTGCGAAGATCATCGCTCTACCGAGTCTGAGGACGTCCTACACTACGTTCGTCCGCGGTCTCCACTTGAGAACTCGTCTACCCCATCGGTTATCAGTTCTTCGGATGGTATGGCCTGTAGTTACACATTTGTTGTTAATGCTCTGAAAACAAAACAAGTTACCTAATTTCGTCACGTTCAGCAGCTAAGTCAAAAAGTATGGTATTTAAACTGTTACTCTAAAGTAGATGTACGAAATAATTGAACGATGCCCAAAAGCGCCAAGTGTCTCTATTTCACTGAGAGAAGCCCTTGACCTAAAGTGGGACGCATATAGGCTCCATTATAATATTTTTTGTTACGTTATTGACGACATAGTGACTTAGTTTGTCGGTTACAACAAAAGTGAAACTATTAAAACCGTTTAAAAATGTGTGAGATTTTTTAGAATCATCTCTAAAACGCGCAACATAAAAATAATTTAAATAAAAAAAATTACAGACTTCAAAACACCACAGCACTAAAAAGTTTCAAATATATTTGTTGTAATTTAAAAGAATACCTAATATAATTTGTAGTCGGTGCCCAAAATATACGTCCTGGTCATGAAATTGGGCACCGACTACAAAATTATAATTCTTCAATACCTACATGTATACACACTTCTAAGTTAAAGGTATTCTTTTAAATTATTTCTAAGTTTTTAGTGCTGTAGTGTTTTGAAGTCGGTTATTATTATTTAATTATTTTTTTCTATTTTCCAACTTTTGTGGGGGAGCGGGAGAAAAATAAAGAAGTCCTTTATAACCATAATTTACCCTACTTAATTCGTTGCATTCAAATTTGAAGTTCTCAATTTCTATCTCCGAAACTCTTTACCAGAACATCACCGAATTACCTTGGGACTACTTTTACGCTATTTTATGAAACATACGGATCTTACTAAAGGATGGGCCCCATTGGGCCTTATCACTGAAAGTCTTCATCAGATCTTCACTCAATTATGGGACCAATGGGACGTCATAATATGTTATATATTCGAACAAAAAAAGAATTATCGAAATCGCTTAACACTTCACGGAGTTATGTGAAAACAGCAAAAAAAAAAACATAGGCTTCGAATTGATAACCTCCGCCTTTTTTTAAGTTGGTTTATTAGAGTGTTGCATTATCGTACGATAGCAAATTCACGGTCGGGTCACGTGTTTTTTCATACAATTGATACCTAGAAAGTGTCTTTCGTGTGCGCGCGTAGACTTGGAGTAGCAATGAAATTAAATGGACACGTTCGTGCAGTTGTTATTATACTAAAACGCATAAACATAATCTGGGCCTCATGTAAGAGCTTATACATATAAGTAATAAATATATTATTATGTAGATTATTATTAATTACGAATTATAAACGCCCAAGCCGTATGACGTGACGGCTCTACCGATCTAGGGCTTCTTGAATGTAGCTTCAGTAGCATTTAAGCTGCGAAGGAAAACACCGTGAGGAAACCTTAGTGCCTGAGGTGTTTACATACATCAGCGCTTGAAATTGCGAATCCATGGTGGGCTGGGCAAGCGTAGTGATTAAGCACGTACCTACTCTCTATCAGAGAGTGGGAGTTATGATTAATGATTAAAATGCTTGACGATCAAAACAGAGGTCGTGAGTTCGATTCCCACTGGAGGCGGCTCTTGATTTGTGTAAATGGCCTCAGTGTGGGTGTATTTCCAGGTATCCTAGTTTGGGATCAGGGCAAGTGATTGTACTGTGCGGAAGTTATTTTTCTTTTTTACGAGTATATCAGATGTAGCATGTTGAAAATTGCTCTGGCAAATGTATGAAACGCTTATATTTTTAGCGACTTCATTCCTTAACAAAATTCGTTGGTATTGATGAATAGTAAGCCTCCTAAGTTCTACCAGACCACAAATTTCTGCAACACCTAAATACATAAACACAGTTAACATGAATATTAATAACAATGTTGCAGAAGGTAACATGAGAAGCGTGTTGTGGTTTTGCAAAGTGTTAACCGCTTAAAATCTATATCGCTCGAGTACCAAGTTTACAACAATGGGAGTTAAGTCGTCCAGAAAATCTAATTAAACTGACACGCGATCCGTGAAATGAGTTGTTTGGAGTATTGAGGCACGTGCGTGCGCCGTGCGCGTTTATAGAGACGGGAAAAATACGGGGTGTTTCGAAAAATGAATCAACAGTTTTTTAGCCCACTTTTTCTCACAGACTAACAGTCTAATCAGTATAAAAGTAATCTACTCTTAACAGCTTAGAATAGATTAAAAGTTATTTTAAAATTAATTTAACACAGCACAATTCAAATTCAATATTTTTTATTCAAAATGACATAGAAACTGTGGCTTATTATGTATGTAAATGTTTATGTTTATTGAACTTTACAAGTAAAGTAAATTAGATTTTGAAATGGATACCTACTATTTCAAAATCTAGATCATTTTGGAGAAAAATTAACAAAAAACTCTTTATTTGATAGTGTTTTCAAAAAGGACTCTTTGAAAAGACTATCAAATATGTTCCTTAATTCCTCAGTTTACACATTATTCTAAAACCTAGTACTAATGCATTGAACTGGCTTTAACTCCAGACATCTTTGTCATCTAAATAATCTTTACTGTTGTAGTAGCCCCAATGATACTTGAAAGCTGAAATACAATGGTGACCTCGAACATTTTAATAAATATGCCATGCGTACATGCATTGTACGTGCCAGTTGACCAAAGTGCATACAAAAAAAAACAACTAACAGCTGTTAACAGTAGTGTTCGACAAACTGGTGGTATGTCATTTAAGTAATACATATACTGAGTTACGTACATTTGTAAAGATATAGTAGCAATACCACTCGCGTGCTGTGAAGGAAAACAACGTGAGGAAAGCTGAGTGTCTGAGGTGTTCACATATCTCAGCGCTTGAAATTGTTTAGCCGCGGTGGGCAGGCGTCTTTCTCTCTCAGAAGACCTGTACCCTACAGTGGGAAGTATATTAGCTACATTAAAAAAAAATCTAACAAGATAAGAATATTCTTTATTGTATACCGGAAAAAAATTTACAGAAACAGCAATGACAAAAGAAAATGTACAATTGGTGGCCTTATTGCTAGTACCAATTTCTTCCAGGCAATCTTATATTGGAGAATTTGCTGAATAATAACTTTAACTCAGCACAATCCCTTGAGATAGCGTACAAAATATTGTTTCTTTGTTTGTTACACTTTATTGCGCAAAATACAAAATGTAGCATTTAAAAAACATGATTTTCTTAGACTATGAGCAAGGGCGGACTTATTTCAAGAGAAAATAGAGTTTTTGCACTTTTGTATTAGGTCTCTATAAGGTTCACTGGCGCCACCAATTAGATAGCATTCTCGGTAAAAAAACCTTTCTGCTATTTATGCTATACATACCTATTCTCAAGTGCTCGATCCAAGGTTCTCATAATGGGTCTTAAAACGAGCAACCACTGATTACACAATTTTCCAGATTTATAAAAGGAACATTTGTATAGAAACGACATTTAAAAGAAGATACCTATAATTTCTCTTGATATGAACCTTATAGAGCCCCTTAACTTTTCGAAAAACACTTTGGCTTCAGACGTCCACATCTATTCTTATAAAAAAATCACAGCATCTAGGGCCTTCAGTAAACAGTAAGAAAAAGTGTAAAGTAGCGGTACAGAACTTGATGAAATCAAAGCACCCTACGTGGTAGTTTCGTTGATTGGTCTTTTAATCTGCACTCACACTGAGCTAGGAAGTGTCACGGATGGCCAGACATTGCGCTCACGCTATGCGGTCTGCCTGAAAACTTCCGTGCTTTCTTGCTACGAAAATAACCTCTATTACGTTGTAAATAAGAGTTAGCTAACAATTTTGCCAATTTCACTGTTGTGTGGCCAGTGAGAGCGCTGGTGGCTTGGGGATCAATGCCGTCATTTGACGCAACTTTTCATTTGCACCGTCGTTGAACTATTTTCTCTGGCGATGTGGAACCATTCAAGATTTTTTTGACATGAAAGCTAGCTCTAGATAACCGATCACAGATTCTAGATCACAGACCACGGTTTCTTGTAACTTTTTGATCGCCTATTAAGAATAGGTGTTGTTTTTGAAAAACCTGCCAGGTGGGAGTCGGACTCTCGTATTGTACAAAATAATAAAATTGTTCGGCGTAAATAGTTCGCCCAATAAGTTTTCGGACATTTCTCTTTTATTCAACAACAAGTATTTTTTTGATTCCATTATGTGTCAAAATAATATTATAATAACTTCCACTCAACACAATCACCTAACCTGACAAATAATCGGCATAAATGGCCGTTGATCTCTTAATTACATTGACTTAGAAGTTAGAATTTTTCACAGATTGCAGACTTTAGCATTTGATATTAATTTCATTTTGATACCTCCACGCGTTCCTGAGAAAAAAGGGTCTTCACAGACAAACAAACGAACAACGAAGTGATCCTATGAGGATATATTCAATTCAGTATCGGTGTAGAGTACTTATTTGAAATGATTATAGAGCTCTGTTATGCTGCACTAAACTAGCGCAATTACTGGTTAATGATCTGAATACAAGCTATATGACGTTTAGTTTCAATTAACCGACATGCAAACTAGCTAAACCGATTCTTCCTACATTCAAATGAATAGTTACGTCCGTACACATGAAAGGTAAATCGCCGCCGTCTGTTCGTCAACGTCGCTGCAAAGAGTCTAGATAATGAGACTCGTAGCAGAGTCATATACAGTAATAGAAGCAGTCCGAGTACATTTCGCCCCGGTGCTACAGGGAGAAAAATAAATCGGAAATAATTTATCTAATACTTTTTTCCAGGTTAGTATGTGTGATTTTTTTCTTTTTAAAAAGTACCCGAAATCGGCGCCGGCGTGCGTGCGTGGTCTGTCAAGATCATGGCAAGTGAAAAACCCTGGTCTCTGCCTGCCCCTCCGGTATAATGGCGTGAGTTTCTGTGATGTAATGTATTATTTTTCACTTTTAACTTTCTAGTAAGACAAAATTACAAGTAATTTAATGAAGACTTCAGTTAATAAAGTGTAGTACTTAAGAATGTTGTTCGTTAGATTATTATTCATCATTGAAGGACTTAAGGCTCCCTTAAGGGAGTAGTTACGTTCATGGCTAAGAGTTATGTCTTGGAATACATGCGAAATCTGTACGGGTGATAAAGCATAATTACAAATATATTTTCCACATAAACCATGCAAAGGAAATCAACAGCTTTTATTTTGCATATTGTTGCACAAATACATCAAGTATCGTATACCAATAATTTGAAATTTTATTACGTAACCCAAATAAGTATATGTTTTACGCTTTCTTAAAATGGAAATAAGTTTAACTTGGAGTGATTTGATGCTGTCCTTCTGATATAACAAGAACTAATAAAAAAGTCCCAAAATAATTGAAAATACGTGATATTATATTTACGGCTTCCCGAAAACTTCGGATCGCGAGTCTGACCCGCACTCGGTCAATTTTCTTGAAACATCAACACATTGCACCGTGGCGAAATATGGCGAAACCGTCAGAAGATGAGCCCAATGTGAATGAGACAACCAAGGGGCGGCGGTAGTAGTGACAAAGATACCGCGCTTATACAAGACGCGGCCAACAATGGAGAAAGCAACTGTAACCAAACATAATGTTTCTTGTTACGTTACAGTTACAGAAGTGTTTTAATTTGCTCTTCATTCACCTGCTAACAGCGTCATGCCGCTTTTTGTTTGTGAATAAACACGCGGAACGTTATAGAGTTTTATTGGCTTCAGACGCTCTGCAGCGAATGTCCAGCTTTAGATACATATTTCTCACGTTTACTTTCAATTTTTCACATTTGATTAGTTTGTATAGCTCAAGTAAGTTTCTCACTGTTTATAGTAATGTCGATAACAAAGATTGCAAGTGATGCTTTTAATTTTTTTCATGCAAAAATATATTATAAAAAAAACTGTAATAAAAAATAACCAACAACCCGACTGCTGAGCATTAACTACTACGCAGGCGGGACCTTTGGCTCCCGTCTGCTTAGTAGTTAATGCTCAGTAATTGGGTTGTTGGTTATTTTTATTCAGTTTTTTTTGATAATATATTTTTTCTGTGCAAAAAATTATATACTTAATGCAAAAAATTTAATAAAATATACGCTAAAACGTGTGGCATAAAAAAGACGACATCTTTAGTGTTGTCGTTACCAAATTGTTGGAATATTGTTTTTTCTTCATTTAGTATTTTCTATACAGAAAATAAAAAAAACGCAGAGGTCTGCAGTGAAAGAATTTTGTACTTTCTTATAATAAATTAAATACATATAATAGCGCAATCTACTTACTGATGCTTGTATTATAACGTGACTTAATAACGTTTACATTTAATTTATTGTAAGGATCTGAATAGAATAAATTAAATGTAGCAGCGCCATCTAGTGAGTCAATGTGGTACTTTAACGTAGCCTAATAGCGATTTTTATTTTTTGTGACTTTTTTGTTGTATTAATGCCTACTTTATATAGAATTAAATGAGACCTCATTTGTCAAAATCTGACCATTGGTTAAGGAGTTATGAGGGAACATAGAATCGGACATATGGGCTTACATACATACATACATATACATACATACATATGAGCTAAACACATTGCCCTCCTTTTGGGCTCTGCCGCAGTCGGGTAGCAAACTGGCATCGACAACATGAAAGAAGAAGTGCCATTATCATTGACAGCTTACAATCAATCAGTGCGGTCGTCACTTTGACAAGTTTTTAACAGCCAATCAGCGATTACTGTTTGAAAAAGATTTTATGTTCGTGATCGATTTTATCAAATCTTCCTATAATAGCCCAGTCATAATAGATGAAAAAAGCGCTGCTTTTGCATTAATTCCCAACAAGCTGGATTTTTGTATAGATCTTAAATACGTCGTTACAAATGGTATGTCAAAGTCCCCATCGAAAAGCAGATGAACCAAGTTTGTACATCGTAAAATTTTTTACAAAAAATTATCAATACTTTTTTCTCTATTGTAATTTCTACTGTAACGAAAATTTGCGCTTTGAATCTTTACATTTCGCAAACGGATTCCTTAATCAAAAAATGGTTCTCCTGCACCTACAATATTTTTAAACGGCCAATCCAACGATTCACCACACTTCACAAGATACCTACACGAGAAAAAGACAGTATATAATACCTAATATAGGTATACAGAATAATGTACGTAATACAACTTTCCTACAGTTGAGACTGTAGTGATAACTCAAGACGGTGCTTCGTAAGGAAAAAAATGTCGCTAGCTTTTTTGTAGAGAATTTTATGGTCTACAAATTTTTTCATATCCATTTTTCCAGTACTCTCACCGTTTCAGAGATATACGCAAAAAACAAAAATTATCACCTTTGACATTGGATAAAGACCAAACAACCGCACAAGCGGAATCGATGGGAACTTTTGACATAGCATTTGTAATGACGTATTTAAGACCTACATAAAAATCCAACTTGTCGGGTATTAATGGAAACTCAATATCTATTTTGACTGGACTACTATTGTAATTTCGGATGTTTGCGAATATTCTAAGATCTCTATTACCCGCTTTGTTCAATTATCATAAGACTTAGACATATAAAGAGAGTCTAAGACTGAACAGGAGGCAGAAGGCATCTCAAACATAAGTTGCAAGTATGTCATTTCGGTATGATTCATCAGTTGAGGCAAAATAACTGTTAGTGGGAGGCGCGTGTGTGGCACCTAAGCGTTGCGCATCGTAATGTTTACCGCACAATTCAAGGGTGTATTTTAACTTATCTGCAAGGTTATATTTTATTGTCTTGTTATGGGAAACCATTAATTCGTTACATGCGTTAATGCACTTCCATCCTGTTGCGCCTCAACTTGTGAACATATGTATGCTTCAAAACTTTGGAACGATGTTGATTAGCTCACTGTGCGTTTCCGAAATTAAAGAAACTCGTCGGGCAAGTTTTAAAGGCTGATTTGTATAGCAACCGGCGTCCATAGAGTTTCGCATTCCGTCAGACTAACAAACTTGAAGCGGGTTGCACAACCGACAACCCGCTCTTACCTCAACAGTTACAAGTCTACATAGAACGCGTGAATTACGTAAAACTGTATCAAAAATTGACGTTTGTTTGTAAAAAGAACGCGCCTTGTCTTCTTGTAACTGGCCATTGTTAGACATAGCACAATGGATTTCTTATTATTATATGGGCGTGGTCTACTTTATGTAAAACACATTTTTTCTAAAAAACCTGCTGCTGTCTGAGACAATTTACTAATTGGAAAACCTAGTTTCGATTCCTAGTTAGCCATATTCCGCAACTGAGTCCGCAATCGATCTATCTGTTCCAATAGCTATAGTCCGAGTAACCGCAAATAATAACGTCACAGTACAGGTTTTTATCTCTTATTTGCGTAAGCTGCAACTTATTGAATGATACGGAAACTAATATAAATGCAATAAATCCATCCATTTGGTATTGATCGGTAAATAGCTCATGTATACTTATGAATTTAGACTGTTGATTTCATAATAAAATTGTGATCAAAACAAAATAAAATAATCTGGATTGTCTGGTTTCAATGGTAGCACGATTTCCTATCCAACATCTCCTTAAAAAACTTTGTTAAAAGTAGCTTTTACATACATAAGCATCCTATATACGTCCTACTGTAGGGCACAGGCCTTCTCTCAGGGAGAGAGTAGCTTTTAATCCAACTCAATTGATGCGGTTACTAATTCATTGCTACATTTAATAGTAAAGACTTAATCGCGACGCATAGTTACGAATGACCATTGACCATTCAGTTGCAGTTATCAACGACTAATTAGGTTACCGTACGTTCACACTGCTATCGGATATGAGATTTGCAGATTGTATTATGTGATAGATGGTGAACCTTCATACCGTGTATCGTGGGAGCTGTCGAACCACTACGCTACCAATTGACACACTGGCCCTGATATTTGAACTGTCTGCGTGGCAGGTAATAGTACACTACTGGAGTTACATGAGGCGAAATAATACCTTTAATAAAGCTTGTTATGTACGACGTGATTAAGATTGTCTGTCTTCGTGATAAATGTTTGTAATACATTCAACAAACAAAAATGTACGTTTATCATGCTTGTATGTTTCACAAAACAATCAGTTTTTAATTTGATTTGCATACCTTAGCAATAAAGTTGTATCGCGCATGGAAAACGGATAGTTTTGTTCATTCTTTGCTAGCAGTCATCTGTTTAATAAAACTGCAATTCATAGCTTATTATAACAATTCGATGTATATTGAGTACCCGAGTCGTCCTACTTGTTAATCCGTGGGTAAATCGACTTTGCAATGTACATAGAATTGTCATAGTAAACCATTAACTGTAGTTCTATAAAACAGGCCCCAGGGATCACGGCGTTAGTCTCAACTTTGATTTCTTAAAATATATTTTATAGGACTTTCTCAAATTTGTGTGGTACATAGAGTAAGCACAAGTGGACAGAGATTTTCGAACTCAAACTTTCGTATGCCATACACTTTATCAACTTGAGTTTGGATTCATTTACTTAAACCCAGATCTAATTAAATAATGGACAGAAATTAGTACTCAAAAACGAGTAGGTACTTAATATTATTTTTATGATTTTTATCCCAAAAAGTTGTTGTTTCTTAGTTACATGTACACCATTTTAACATTGGCTATGGATGTGGCACTTTAAGCGTAAGTGTTTTTCACTAGGATTAAAATAACATTAGCGATACATCGTCAGTCAACGAGCAGTAAGAGAGCAAAACGCCTATGAGTTACGGCTCGGACCTTGACATTTGTTACAATTCTCCGATCGCTTCGATCGCATAGTTAGCGAGAAGAAGACCTTTAGCTCTATACTTAATATTCAAGAAATTGTAAACATCTTATGGTACAATCGGTTTTAATAGGGTCTGTACTGTGAACAAGGTTTTTACCATTATTCCAACCTGAAACTTTATTATGTTAATTTTAGATGAAGAATTTAATCCAATCTCCTAACGGTAAATCTTAATCCGTGGATGCGGATGGCAAGGGACCGTAAGATATGGCATTTGAGGGAAAAGGCCTATACCCAGCTGTGGGTAGCGCTGGGCTGACGATAATGATGATGAAGGATTAATCTAAATATAGGTACATAAATATGGTGAATCTAAAATAAGTATCTAAAAGCTGACTAATTACTAATTTGTTAGCTTAATTAATCCCGGAGATGCATACAATTATCTTATTAAAATCAATAGAGCATAGAAGCTGACAATTAATGGCAGACGAAAATCGGCGTAACATAATTTCACGGATAGATCACGTAATCCTGGTGACTTCTCGATTAATCTAAATGTAACATTTACGACTTAGCATTTCTAAAGAATTTTAAATTATATCGGAACTTAATAAAGATACAGATATCATTCACGCAAAAAGAAGACGCCTTTTTTGATTTGCTAATTTCTTTAGCCGATATCCTGTCTCACTGGTTTCAACTAGTACAGATATGCATAAATTGAAGAAATTCAATCTCATATTAGCTCTGAATAATTAATAAGTAATTCAATTCACACTTCACATTGAAGACAAGTCATCAGTCAAAAAAATCTAATAATATAAAGCCACCAAATAATTGCTCTAGGCTCTTTGGAACTAGATAACCAGGGTGAATATTTTCAGGGGTCAAATTTTGTGTGACTGAAGGTTTCTCTCAATCGGTTGAGTATATAAGAACCAAAATTATTAATTAAAATCCCTAGATACATTATGGAAATGTCCCAAGAGTCTCTTAGGCTTGTTATATTGGTAAAGGCAGAAAACTTAAAAAAAAACCAGCCAAGTGCGAGTCGAACTCGCGCACGACGGGTTCCGTACGTTATCTATACATTTGAATATTTTAAGCATCTACCTGTTGCCGTTATTAATATCAAGCAAATATTTATTTTATTCTGTTTTCAGTATTTGCTGTTATAGGGACAACAGAAATACATCATCTGTGAAAATTCCAACTGTCTAACTATCACGGTTCATTAGCTACAGCCTGGTAACAGGCGGACGGACGGACGGACCGCGGAGTCTTAGTAATAAGGTAGTCCCTTACTTTAAGGTACGGAACCCTAAAAACGAGCAAAAATTACAGTTTTTGGGAAGCCTAAATGAGAAAAATTAGAAAAATTATCGAAGCCTTCAAAAATAGTAATAGCCATGGTAGTGTTAATACACATAATGGAGAAGAAAAGTCCATTAATTGTGAAATTAACAACTTTTACGTTTACAAATTTTACAAACGTCTTCAGTTTTTTATGTAGCTTTTTATGCGCTTTAATCATGGTATGGTCATCAATATAGTCTAACAAAAACCGTGATTGCACGGATCTTTCAAAATACTTCCAGCCAGACCAAGAGAAGGGTCTAAAGAAAGCAAAGGCGCCCTCGTTACAATTGGAACATTTGTAAACTATTCAAAAGCCGCAGCAATGTCTTTATTAGAACTTATTATTTGAAATTTTCGGGAAAATTAGCGGTCTCTTGATTTGGATTAAGGTGTTTCCTTATTTATAACAGTTAGCTTATTTGAAGATTTAAGGATTTTATATAACAACGTTTTGCTTTGTTGCAGACAACTTTGTATAATTTCGAATGTACTTTAACATAGTCCTTCTTATATAGTGAATAAAGTGTGTCACTACTTTTTCGAATGTCCGCAGAATGTCGAATGTAAGCAGTGACCTATCCATTAAATCCTACTTTACTTAAGCATTAGTCCAGTCACTGTAGCATAAAAAAGGGGTCAACCTCGGAATGAGAGAGAATAAGTTGATTTTTTTATACATACCGTCATAGTGGCATTCTAAAAATTGTCCAAAAAGTCTGATAAAATATCGTCGTAAGTTTTTACAAGTTTAAGAATACAAAGATTATCTCGGTTTCTATTGCTCCAATGTTAACATTTATTCAAAAAATTGTAGAGCGTTTATTTATTTATTTATATTTCTTCATGTGTTTAACCGTTTTTGAGATGTATTAACCAATAAATAATACAATTTTTTCAAAATTCTAGGTAATGTTTACAGATATTCACGGTTGACCTTGCATTACAGTATGTATGGCTGAGGGCTGCGCGCTCAACGCCCTATTTCTCAAAAATGATTAAGCGCATGAGATTATGTAAAAAATAAAATTTGTCACAAATTTGATGTTCTACAACTTTTATAATGAATGTTAACATAATTGAAGCTAAAGAAACCGATAATCGCGGAACTGTTTTTTGTAACTTTGACCTTGATAAGTTATCACCAAAATGAAGGTGCTTAGGAGGGTCACTAGACTAACTACTCATTGTTCGTGACATACAGTCATTCTATCCTACAAAAATTTCACCATGCATAATTATCAGCAACACGATAATTTTAGAAATATGTAGATATATGATTATTTTCTGAACTAAGGGTTGTTTTAGAGACTCCTTCACATATATGTGTAATAGGACCAAACCATAACACTGTACAAAAATTGTTTAACTCTGCACTCAGGTTTAAAAAAAACCCAAAAAAGTGATAAGAATAACGATTTTAGTAGACTACATGTCAAACAGAACTAAAATGACTGGTTAATCGATGTTACTACAAACTAAAATAAACCTTAAATACTTTTAAGGTTAGAGAGTGCAAAAAACCAATCCCCTTGTGGCTTATGGACCGTCACGGGACTGGGATATTTTGCACTTGTTATCTCTAACTTCATAAGTATGTAAGGATTATTTTAGTTTTAATTTGGACATAATGGCAATAAAGACAGTGGTGGTTCCGAAGAGAGAGAGAGAGAGAGAGAGAGAGAGAGAGAGAGAGTACGTTACGTTATTGGCGACTTTTTCTTGTGTGCGGTTGAGTTTAACGCGGATTGCCTTAAATTTGATATTTAATGTTTGTACGTATTGCACCAATGCAAATTAGGTATGCATTTAGGCATTAGACGGTCAGAACGCATTAAATGTAAGTATATCAAGTTTGATTTATTTTGTTGAGCATAAATAGTAGATTGATAAAATCTCGTAAATTTTGGAGAATTCTGTCAAAAGTAAGGATATTTTGGTATAATGTTCAATACTACCCAAAAAATATAGGTACTTTGAAAAATGAAAAGAAACGAAAACAACGAACGACTACCTATACGATTTTCTCTAAATTATATCGCTTTTTTAAAATTGATTGCCAAAAATCGTAGTATTTAACTAGCATATTGCCAGTTTTTTGCTCGAGAGAATTATGTGCCAATATCGCGCTTGAAGGGGCTCTACAGGTGGATTCTGTGAAATCGGTTTGTAGAAAACGTAGTTCCTAGAAAAGTTATTGTTCGTGAAGTGGCGGTCACACGGATACGAGGTTGGTTCTTGCGCAAAGAGATATTAGATCTATTTGCTAATCTTATAATAATAAATAAAGTAACCTAGCTTCGCACAGTACATCACAGCATATGAAACGATAGTTTAAGGACACAATTTGAGATCATTATCATTAACCTGTTCTTTATATTGACATCCATTCAGTATTTCGCAGAACTAATTTCAAGAAATAATGTCATCACTATCGACCTTTATTAGTGTATATAATTTTACGATGCAATTTACGACTCTTGTAAAATACATTTAACATTTAAACTCAACGAAATCAATGCCAATTTTAAAATCATCTCAATATGGTGTGATATTGAAAATGCATATAAAACCGATTAAATAATTAAGAGAGTAATTAATATCACATTATGTTTTAGACTAACTAATTAACATTTTCCAATGGTCGTTATTATCAACTAAGCTTGACTTCTAATAACCTATAGCTTGAAGAGTGTTGCAATAAGTCACGGGATGGATTCTACACAAAACAAATAACTTTTATTACGAGACCATCTCTGAAATCGAAAAAGATATCAGCTGTTGCATACTACATATTATGGAGGAAAGTATTAGTTGCTTCATAACATTCGCTAGAGCAAGTCTTAGGGTCTAGAGAGACGAACTGCACTTCAACTATATCCCGACTGGAAAATTGCAGTTCAGATGCAGTTTGAGTGCGGTTGGCACGACTGCAATGAAACTGTCAACCAACCGAGCAGTCTCGTGTTGCCAGATACACTGTAATTACAGCAGATCTGCTGTATTTTTAGACGATGTACCGTATACTGTAATACTAAAATTACAGTTTATGGAGAACACTGTAATTTTTCTACAGGCGAAAATCAAGTTAGTTTAATGTAAACCGAACGAAGTTTTCGTGTAAAATCCACTGTATTTTTTTCTACTTTTACTGTAATTTCGTCGCAAAAACTGTAAATTTGAGCATCAAACACTGTAATATAAGTTTTCTCGTCTGGTAACACTGAGTCCCTCTGCAGTCGATGTGCAGTTGGCATGCAGTGCCCTGTTCGGTTGGGTGGTAGTTATATTGCAAACTGCATCTGAACTGCAATTTTGCAGTCGGAATGCATTTGAAATGCAGTCCGTTTGACTAGACATTTAGTATGGACTAACTGATACATTTTTGCGTGATTTAAAAAAATTAAATGGTCTTAATAATAATAGAAGTTGTTTGAATTCATGAGCAAAATATTTCGTTTAAGTGCCACCGAACCTTTCAGTAACACGCGGTAGAGTCAAGAGGCTAACTGCCAATAGAGTTTTAAATCGTAAAGTCGGCCGTATAATTCTGATGCAATACAGTGTTCTCTATCTCTATATATCTTTCTATCAAAGTATGAAATTGTCCAACGGGATTGATATTTCTTGAATTAATGAGACAAATGATCTAGGGCAGACAAAAAACTTGATAGACATAATTGCTTTTCGTATTTAGTATTTTAACGATAGTGATCTGTCCGGATCATGGCCACTTGGCTGTCCTTGGTCTCTACTTACCCCTCTAGGATACAAGTGTGAGATTATGTACGTATGTATGTATTTCGATTTCTGTCAACGTACGTGTATCACATACGTGTAGACCAAAGCTGAATGAAAAGAAGTATAATAATGCACAATGGGACAGAATATTAGTTAGTCGTTTGACAGTAAAGTTATGA
Source organism: Yponomeuta evonymella (assembly GCA_963969515.1). NCBI lineage: Eukaryota > Metazoa > Arthropoda > Insecta > Lepidoptera > Yponomeutidae > Yponomeuta > Yponomeuta evonymella. The sequence goes on from OZ018349.1 coordinate 12,761,083, forward strand.
AAACTATATCCTGATAGCTTTTGATGTTTATAGACTACAGAAGTAATTAAAGACAGGCGTAACAGTCATTTATGAGTACTTAACGCTGAATAAACCAGTTTGCGTATGAACCCATACAAATTGACTGAAATATTTCACCATCATCAGCGTTGTTAGATTGCATGAACGATTATAAAATTTATATTGTTAGTAGTTACTTTAATTCCTGGTGTACATACAATAATGAATATCCTATCTATCTATCTATAGATGCATCGGTCCGTAGTTTTCAGTTCGTAAGCGTAACGAAAAACCTCCGAGGAAATTGACCATGGATTTGTAGGGGTTTTCGTCTTGATCTATCAGACAAAATGTTTGAATGAAATACGTAAGTTCAGTCTTTTCTTGTGTTGCAGAAAGGTCCGATGAAAGTTAGCGGGGTAATTTTTTTCATACATACAAACAAAGTTTATTAACAGTTCAACTCTGACTTTGCCAAAAATATATCACCATTCCAATCTAAAATACACACCATTATTTATGTAAGGTCTATTGATTTTGACCTTATTAGGAATAACAATTATTAAAACCATTGTTATGGTGGCCCTAATAGGTCCTTTAGAATTCTACAGATTCCAGTACCTTTAAACAGATCCCTTAAGAAGTTATCTTAAATTTACAAGACGACAATAGGATTTTTCTGAACGCCATGATGAAAACTATATTATTGATATTCTATTTAATTTTAAACACTATTTTTCGGTTTCTTACTCGTCTAAACTAACTATTTATTTTGCAAATATTTTACAAAAATATCTGATAACTAATTATAAGCTATATAACGTAAAATGTTTTACATATGCCTAATTAATTTTTGACATGCAGCGTTTTACAAACTTTTTTTTTATATTTCGGTCTGATACTCTGGTTTCGAAAATTGTGCAAATCTATTGTACCTAATAAATAAGCCTAGAGTTTCTAATTAGCGTTTTCGCTAGCAGCAGTGGCGTGCAAAGACTCCGCAATAATTACTAGCAGAAATGACAGCCGATCACTTTAACCTTAGATCAACATACTACAGAGCAGAACAGCGTGCAACTTTATTACATTTCGCATAAGCGCTATATTGGACTATATAGTGGTGTTAGTAGTTACAACAGGAATTTCTATCGTAGACATTAGTAACTAAAGACATCGCCATTTCAGTTCGAAGACCTATCAATTAAGAAAGGCTAGACTTAAAACGTCTTCGTAGTTTTGCAATACTTGATACAGATTCATCGTAAGAGGTCTACTTTCGATCTCAGCGGCTACTTATCGGTACAAGTGTTTTACGAAAACGAATCGTTCTGGAGTAGTCCTAAATAAGTGCTCTTAACTCGTCAGTCACGTTTTTAAAGATTTATTTTTATTTGTGAGCACACGATTTCTTGAAAAACTCCTCAAATGCAGTTTAAAATAGTCTAGTGTACAGGGAGAAAAGACTGATTTTCGGACCCACGACCGAAACCTACGATTATGGACTTGGGTCTAGGTACCAAAGACATTTTTGCCGTAATGTTATATAGTCCTAGGTTTTTTGCCTTTCGTTCACGGCCTTGGGTCCTAAAAATAACTATTTACATGGTTGAGAGATTGTTGGTCTCACACATTTTGCAAAAACGATCTGCAAAAAAAGATAATAATATGATTTGATTCTGTTGGTGGCGCTAGGGTTACTGCATGAAGCCCTTTAAGGCTTAAGGCTGTTACGTGAAGCATTCTGTCTCGCTCGCACAATTTAACATTTTTAGTGATTGTAATAAAATGAGTATACTTTTGATAAATGTGGTGAGAGGGTTTGATGGATAATAAAAGTGCGGATATTCAAGGCATATTTTTCCTATTGATTAAGATAATTTGATTCCAAAATCATAATTTTGGGAAAGACTTTTCCTACGTATAGGAAAATAAAAATTTAATTAAAATGTCCGTAATTTAATTATCTATCAATCCCTCAGACCACATTTAACAAAAGTGTTATTACAATCACTAAAAATGTTAAATTGTGCGTTTTATGACAATCACTAAAAAGTTACATTGTGCGAGCGAGACAGCATATTCCACGTAACAGCAGCCTTAATAAAGAGTCTGCTCCACTCGATAAAGAGACGACGACGTATCTGCACTGCATATTAAAATACTATATCGACATATTAAAGTTCAGAATAGAAGGATCCACGCCGGCGGCATGGACTCTTGCGGTGTGGAACACTTCAAATGCAGTTTAAATCATCATCATCATCAGCCATTTGACGCCCACTGCAGGACATAGGCCTCCTTCGTGGCTTTCATAACCATGAGGGGTTTTTCCATAATCGCCCCGCTTGGCAGGCGGGTTGGCGATCGCAGTATGCGGTTGGACTCTCAGGAAGACGCTGCTGCCCGTCTCCTGGTAATTGATTTCCTTAGTCGCCTTCTACGGCATTCATGGAAGGAAACGAAGTGACACTATTCTTAATCAGGTGCCACATGCAGTTTAAATAGTATGTGGCAAATGCTTTCCCTTTTCCACAAACTATTTAAACTGCACTTGAAGAGTGTTTGACGGAATCGCGTTTTTAAAAATAACACTGTTACTCTGTCATATCAATTTGCTCAAAACGGCCTTGGCACAGTGAGCTCCAGTTTCACTAGTACAAAATGGGGTCACTGCGCTTTTTATCCGATCTCGATAGAGCCGATTGACACTGATTTACCTTCTTTTAGATAAAGCTAATTGACTAATTTGAAAGCTTAAAGAATAAATGGCTGGTTGTTCATCTGATATTGAAATAATTTTATGCTTATTTTTGAATAAAGTTATTCTTATTAAATTTATTTATTTAAATACAAAAGGCATTCAAGGCAAAACCTTTCTCATCAAATCACGATCTTGGTCGAAATATGATATAGTCTCTGTAGTACATAAAGGTAAGTGCGCTTACTATCGACGACATTTTAGTATATGTTACTTGCAGTAGTTGATAATAAAGTTACTTTTAATATTGTGCTTGGTATCGAACACTTGTAACTATATAGACCAGGTCCGCGTTTCATATAAATCCAAATCCATTGCTTATTACGACAATTCGATGTCCATTGCGCAGCCGAGTCTTCTTATTTGTCAATCGAGGGGTTTATCGACTTTGCAACGTACATCGAATTGTCATAGTAAACCATGAATTGTAGTTCTATGAAACAGGCACCAGGAAATAACAGGAAAGTGGCTTTTTTCCAATAAGTTGATGTGGGTCAAGGTTACGCATAATCTTGAATTTAGATACTTTTGAGTCACACGTTGTACATACTTACATCATATCGTTTATCGCTTAGTGATATAAAAGATAAATCTTAATCGGTATTATTTATAAAAACAGGACTCCTTAAAACAGTCCTCAGAGTCAGTTTAAATAGTCTGTGGCAAAGGGTCAAAACGTAGACGCAAAACAGATTAAATAAACTACCTCTATAGAGTGTTTTAGAGGAAATGTTTTTATAAATAAGACCGTATGTGAATAATTTGAATCGTTGTAATTTGAACTCTGTTCAGTAATGGACTTGGTATGAATCTCCATAATTGTGGATTTACAGTAACATAATAATCTTATTATATTCTTTTTTCACTAATCCGTGCTGAGGACAATCTTAAAAACCTATTTACGAAGCTAAAAATTCCGTTTTTATGTAGGTTTTTAAAATTGTCCTCAGCACGGATTAGTGCAAAAAGAATATAATCATGTAGGTGCAGCGATATTACTCCGATGTTAAAACCTAACTGCAAAGTGGGTACTCGGGGTTGCAAGTGATGTAAATTACTTCAGCCAGAGGTCGCTGCCTGTACATAATACAGAGAAGTTTGTAAAGAGGTTCGAAATTTCGCCGAGGCCTGCACTTGCCCATTATGGGCCCATTATCAGTTGGGAGAGCGCTGGCACGGTTAGCCAGAGGTCGCGGGTTCAAGTCCCGGCATGGGTGGAATTTTAGCCTCTAAATAGGTTTTTATAATAATCTCAGTACTATTTTACCCCGCCAGTCACCTTGAAAATAATAATTATTGATAACAGGAGTTTGGATAAGTGGAAGTTTGTTACTCAATCACGCCAGAACGGCTGAACAAATCAGGACGCAATTTGGCACAGAGATCAGTCCGAAATAGGCTACGTTTTATATTATGAATATGAATAAGAAATGTGGGAAAAAGGTCCACGAAACTCAGTTTAAGAAACCGTGTTATTTTTTTATGTTCTCTTACGGTTATACCGCAGGTGTTTTACGGTTATTCAGTGGCGCTGTTTGATAGATTCTTAAAACCATGCCACAAATACAATAGACATTCTTATACGCAAGAAAATAATTTACCGGAAGCTTAGACATTGATTGAGCACGTAAAGCGCGGTATTAAGAAAATTATGTAAGCCCACCCATGAGGGAGGCCTATGTCCTGCAGTGGGCGTCAAATGGCTGATGATGATGATGATGTAAACCCTGGTTTTTATGTAGCCTGTAGCCATCCCACTACAGCCCCAAAAATTTCAACTGTCTGACTATGACAGTTCATGAGATACAGCCTGGTGACAGACGGACAGACGGACAGCGGAGTCTCAGTAATAGGGTCCCTTACCCTTTGGGTACAGAACCCTAAAAACTGAATCTAATAAGTGTTTTATTATTTTCGAACTAACACTTTCGTAAGCACTACACATTATTAACCTGGTCGGACTCTTCCGAAAAAAAAAACAAAGCTAATAATGTTTTATTATTATACTTAACTTTACTTATTTTTCGCTTTTTTGTAATCCCGAGAAACCCTGAAGAAATATTTAAATTTTTCCTAAGTTTTTATATGTCTTCTATGGTCTAAAAGCATTGTCACTCCAAACTAAGTTAGACGCAAGTTCACCATTATAATATTGTATACATCAAATACTCAAAGAACTCGAAACCCAGCGTGCGTACAACGGCTGATGAATGTTGCAAAAGAGGTTTATCAGGATCGTGGCGAGTGGTAAACCCTGGTCTCTGTCTGCCCCTCCGGGATACAGGCGTGGGTTTATGTAATTTAATGTGAAGGGCTATGGAGCGGGCCATGCCAGGAATCTCACTTATTGATTGTGTGCGAAACGTCGATATTCGGAAAAAAAACAAAGTCGACGATGTACGCACACGAATCATAACGCTCAAATGGAGATGGGTGGGGGATTTGGTTAGGCGGGAAGACGGCTAGTAGACCACCATTCGGTAGCTATCTTAAGCCACCGAACGGTGGCCAAGAATGGTTCAACGGTCAGTGGGCAGACCACCAGCCCGGGGGGCCGACGACAATGTAAAAACTGCTGGGAAAAATTGGACGAGACTAGCAGAGGACCGGATATGGGTTGGCGTAAAAGAGAAGAGGCCTATGCCCATTAGTGGGCCCTGTTTATGGGCTGGTTAGATACAATGAAACAGATTGTCATCATCACCATCAGCCATTTGACGCCCACTGCAGGACATAGGCCTCATGGGCCTCATAAGAAGGCTCAAGGTCGCCCAACGAGCAACAGAGAGAGCTATGTTAGGAGTTTCACTGCGTGATCGAATCAGGAACGAGGAGATCCGCAGAAGAACCCGAGTTACTGATATAGCTCGAAGAATTGCTCAGTTGATGTGGCAGTGGCCGGGGCACATAGCTCGAAGAACCGATGGCCGTTGCGAAAAAGTTCTGACCTGGTGACCGCGTACCTGACGACGCAGTGTGGGTAGGCCCCCCACCAGATGGTCTGACGACCTAGTTACGGTGGCGGTGAGTCGCTGGATGCGGGCGGTACATGGCCGGGAAGCTTGGAAAACCATGAGATAGAATGTAATATACCTCAAATCTTTGTCGGTGTTGGTAGCGAAGCCGTGCCGGCTAATCGTCGCGCGCGCAACGCGCCCTCATTGCGTCGCAGCAGCTACCTCATAGCACGACACTTGCCACAGTCTTGTGCTAACACTTAATTGCTTCACACTACACTGCGCCAGCCATGTCCTGGAACAAACACAAGTTTGGGTGAATACTTGTCTTAAGAAAGCAGTATAGTCGATAGCAGATCAACCTTCATTTTCTTTAACTTAACTTGCAAAGTCATCGTCACGCGAGTAAGGTTAATGTGCTACACTCGCATGATTCTTGATTACTTTTCGTGTTGACAGTGTTTATTTGTTATTACAATATGAATGTACACAATGTGGATCACAAAAGTAACCGTACTAGGATGAACCCGTGCTATGGTTACTTGAAAAAAAAAAAAACAGAAGCCATATCGAATTACGATGCGCTGTACGGCAAGTTTGTTATATACAACTACTTTTGTTGTGCAACTTTTGAAACTTTTTGGTTCAATAAGCATTTTAGCACATACATACATACATAAACTCACCCCTGTATCCCAGAGGGGTAGGCAGAGACCAGGGACTGCCACTTGCCACGATCCTGACAGAACACTTTCGCCTTCTCAACATTCATTAGTCGTTGCACGCACGCACGCTGGTTTCGGCATTTAAAAAAATATATTTCGTTGTTTTCCGCACCGTGGTGGCTCATTTCTTCACGTTTCCATAACTTTAAAATACTTAAATCGTTTAAAAGTGGGTTATATTGGTACAATCCTTATCAAATCTACCCTTTTAAACCCTATCGGGGTAGAAAGTTAGAAAATCCTAAAAACCTTAATTTAAGTATATTGTAGAATAGGATTTACAAAGTTTCAAGATAATTAAGCAACCAATTACCAACATTTTTCCGATACTAATATTTTTGCACTTTTTTATCCTTTAAAGGGATAAAACGTAAAAACTACTGAGGTAGATTAAATTAGAACAATTAATTTTTGATAACAAAACAGTGCGGGAATTTATTGAGTGGTTTTGTTGGTCTATCTAATGACTTATTGCATCAGTCTTAATAAGGTGTGATATTAATATTACATAATATGAACTTTTACATAATCTTTTGAAACGTAGTGACCAACACCTAAGTTAGAGTGACAAGCGATGAGAAGTTAAATATGACTTATATCACAGTGATCCACGTCTGATATCATAATCCTTGCCAATACTGCTTCTATCGTATCGAAATACAATCGGCAAAGGTCATCTTTTGCATAATAGGTCGAATATCTTTAAATTTTTAGCCTGTAATGAAATATCAATCTCTTTTATTTACAGTGTCGCATTGGTCAAAACTTGTTTCGCCATGTCCAGTATTCCGTTGTGTTGAAAATCTTTAGAGGCTAATGTCGAGGATTCGGTTTTCTCACGAATCTTTTGTATACTACCTCGGTAGGTCATCTCATCTCATTGAGTAGATGGATTTGCTGGGCCGCTGAATGTCACCTGACCGGTTATAAAATCGAGCGTGTTTATGGGCAACTTAACCTTATAAACCTTACACTACAAACCAATATGTCCCTTAACAGGATAAATATAAGAACCACGAGAGATAAAGGAACCTGTTAGGTGCTTGTTTGCGAATCAGCAGACGACCACACCCGATGAAATAACTTGTCAACTATTTACTGCATAATTGTGTAAGTGAATGTTTAGCAAAACAATGAGCAAACGGATCCTATTCATCACCTCTTTTGAAATATATTCCAAAAGACGCTTCAGCATTTCACGAGTGCAAACGGTTAGTTAGTGGGTTAGTGGGTAGAACCTCGGACTCGGAAGTGGGAGACCCAGGTTCGATCCCCGGTGCGGGCATGTATCAATGACTTGGTTTTCTAAGTGATGTACATTTGTGAAGTTATAGTAGCAATACCACTCGCTAACCGTGAAGGAAAACATCGTGAGGAAACCTGAGTGTCTGAGCTATTCACATACCTCAGCGCTTGAAATCGCCAATCCGCGGTGGGCACGCGTGGTGATTAAGCCCATACTCTCTCCCTGAGAGAAGGTCTGTGCCCTACAGTGGGACCTATATAGGCTGCTTATATAAACGGTTAGTTCTATTGTAGTACCTATACGGTGCATTGCTTATCAATGAATCATAAAACTCAATTTTTAAGCGAAAGATCGATCTAATGTGTCATTTCAATGACATTTCGTACAGCGTATTGCGAGGGTGTGGCTAATTTTATTGTTGTCTCGTTCAACGGCTGTCTTTTTACTTTTGTCTCACCATGACATAACAATGGCATAGCTTCAGACAGTCGTGAAAGTGTGACCATTTTTATACCTATTATCAGCAGGGTAAAAACCGAGTTTTAAGTCCCAAGGCGGGTACGGGGTCACCGAGCTCACGCGTAGACCTCGCGTGCCAAATTGCCAATTGGACAATAATTGTTCACCCACCATGCGCACAAGAAACCTCGCTTCGAGCTATTTGGAGCAACATTTCTCAATAGGCGTGAGGTCGTGAAAAGGAAAAATCACAACGTGCCAGCACGTTAAGGTTCCGCTGATAAACGTGTGAACCTTTTCGTGCCGTGTTTTTGTCTGTCTGCTACAACTCAATGGAACATGTTCGCTAGTTCGGTCCAAAAAGTCTTTATGAAATAAATTAATTTCATTCAGTATGTGCTGATAGTCAGGTAGATAGATACATAGAGATTTTGTATCCATTGTAAATATAAAGAAGCATTCTCTTCCAGGTTATCCATAGTGTCCATAGGGTGCATTAATCTTTCCATGACAATATGTAATTTTTTTTTAGTCATGTGTTAACCATAAGGGCGCTTATACACGGGCGGCACGCGGTCGACGGCAGCCGTCGACGCGCTGACGCGGATATTCGACACTGACATGTCGGCGACTGCCGTCGGCATGTCGACGGCTGTCGTCAGTACACGTCAACGGCCGACACGTGCCGCCCTTGTATAAGCATCCTAAGAGGGAAAATAAAACAATTATTTGGGTTTGAATTTTTGTAAGTGCGCCAAGTGTACAAAAAAGGTGTCAAAAATCTGTTTGTTACCTGTCAATGCAACACACAAAAATGCACTTCATTTTTTAACTTGTGGTACTTACAAAAATTGTCTTATTAAATTTAAGGAAAACAATAAATATTTCCTTTGATAATTGTTTATTTTCAAATAGATATATTCTAAGTACCTATTAATGCAATCACACTGAGCACTTACAAATTAATTCCTTAAAAAAATATAAAATTATGTAGCATCATTTTGTTCCAGAAAGCTGACGCCACTGACAGCCGAGGGTTGCGTAACCTTCGGACCGCCAGCGCAGCATTTTGTTTTTTTATCCAATTTAGTTGCGTTCGGGCTATTGGACTAACCAAAAAGAAATAAATAGTAAAATATGTCTATGTACTTTACTAAAGTAAATCTTTTAAATTTAAAACGTCTTAAAGTTTGGCGTAGCCAAATTCAGGAGATCAAATGGTAATTTCTGATGCGCGGTAATTCATCGGTGAGGTGAGTTCCGGACAGTTTTTTATAGAGATTGATATACCTAAGTTATACTACACTAGTCAATGTCACATAGGTACGTGCGTCAGATATTAAAAAGGTCAAATAATGTGATAAACGTCACACACACAGTAATAGTACCTAAATAGAATGTATCGACTAGTGTGAATATTAATTACATAAAATGAAGGCAAAGAAATCGCAGCTTCGCACGTATAACAAAATATAAATTAAGTCACTTTATAGTTAGGTACCCAACAGTATCACTAATATTGTGTTCATAATATACAGAGTTATTTAAAAATGCTAGAGTTTTTGTCATTTACAACAAACTTTGTTTTACAAATTTTTTTATTTTTTTTATTTTAAGTTTTTTGAAAAAAAAAAAGATGTAAATTTTAGCGGCTTTTCTACTTTGTTGTGGCGCTGTTTGAGAGAATAATTTTATTAGAATGGACATTTTTCTACGTAGCACATGATTTGCGACGTGGTTAAGACGCGTAAAGCGCCAAATGAATAAAATTTTATAAACTCCGATATTTTGAAACATTAAAACCTGAAAATAAAAAGTCATAAAATAAAAGTTGTTGCCGAACACATACTCTAATTGGGCCGTCTCAGAAATTGCGCATTTAAAAAAAAACCCTGTATAAAGTCAAAGTCCTGACTAACTCATCAACACCTAGCCTAAGCCGTTGGACTTCATCGTCATCATCAGCCATCATCATCAATCCCTGATCAAACAACCGAGAGGTCTATGTACTTTATTCTCAGTCAATTTGGTATAAAGTGTTTCTAAGATGTTAAAACGAATACTTCTCAATACGACGACATCTCAACTCTTCACACACTCTGTGTAAGGGTTGAGTTGATTTCAAGATGAAAAATACCTTATTTGATTTTGGTTCATCCATTTGTAATAAATCGTAATTAATTAGTTACAAATAATGGTAGTGCATCAGATTAATTACAACACAATTAAGAACTAACGGCAGCGGAAAGGTGTAATACTATATACTAAAAGACAATGATAGCCAGAAAAAACCGGCGTCAAAATGCAGTATTGTCTGTAGAGTATTATCTCGGTATGCTTTACCGATAATAATTAAGGAACGGTTATTAGCGTATGAAAGACTGTGCTATTAATCAAATTATCAACGCATGCCAAAGCCAGGAATAAAAATTAATTAACTATCGTGGGTTACCTTGCTACTTGTAAAGTAAGGAAGTATATGAAATAATATTATCACTTGGTTAGACAGGATATTATGATTAACCTTTTTTACAATGAAATAAGCGGCCATAATGGACTAAAGTTGGTTTTGTTAGCTCTCAAATATTTCAAGTTCAATGGTACCAAAGTTAATTAGTCTAAGTTGTGGTCTAAGTAACAAATAGTTACACTGTACAGACGCAAAAAAATGGTTTAAGAACCTTCAAAAATTTAAGATTAAGGTCATTTGATGTTCATGGTACACTAAATTCATGAGTTTCCGCATTTTGCCTCAGGCAATGGTGGTTATTTATTGTCATCATTGTTTAGGTATTGAGTGATGAATTAAACATATTATACTTATGTTTATATGCTGTAATACTCTCACAGGGTGCCATATGCTCCTAAAATTATAAGAACTGACTGTAATCATCATCATTCAGCCACAAAAAGTCCACTGCTGGACATAGGCCTCCTCCATGGATTTCCAAAAAGACCTATTGGAAGCGGCTTGCATCCAGCGTCTTCCTGCCACTTGTATGTGGTCATCTGTCCATCTTATGGCTGGTCGTCCTATACTGCGCTTCCCGATATGTGGTCTCCATTCGAGAACTTTTAGTTCCCAGTTCGGCTCTCTTTACTTACTTTAATGACACCTAAAATGCAATGATTAATTGAATATGAATAGAATGTTGTTAAGAAAATTCTTCCCTAGAAAGACTCTCGTTTCCGGTCTATTATTTAATAATAATAATAACTTCCACATAATACCATCACATGACCTGGTCCCAAACTAGGATACCCTATGGTAACCAGGCAAGGACGTCACAAACATGAAAATACACCCAGACTGAGGCCATTTGTACAAATTTAGGGCGGCCTCCAGTGGTAATCGAACCGACGCCCTTGATGGGACGGGTACGCCCCACTCGAACAAAAATTTCCGCTTGAAAGCTTAATATTTCGCAAACAGAACCCTAAATCTATAAGTCGTCTTCCTACGCACATAATACATTTAATCGACCAATCTAACGAAACCACACTGTGGTGCAGACGAGAAAAAAAATGCATCCCAAATTTACGTGTTACCCTAAAAAAATTTTTGTTTCTACATTTTATTCCACCGTTTTGTCGGCGTAGTAAATATGTATATTTATGCCAAATTTCAGCTCTCTATTACTTAACGTCTCTGTGATAAGCCGCGGACGGACGGACATGGCGAAACTATAAGGGTTCCTTTTTGACCTCGGAACCCTGAAAAGGGTGAATTATAACTGTTCAAGTTATTTATCACAGTAAACTCAGTATGGTTTATAAAACGAATAACAGAGCGGAATTAATTAATTAATTAAAGATCATTTCTCAATTTTAAAGGTTTGTCACGCTTATACATTCTATCTATTTATCTAATCAGCCCATAAACAGAGCCCACTCTTGGGCATACGCCTCTTCTCTTTCACGCCAACCCATCCGCTCCCTTGCCAGTATCGTCCAATGTTTCCCAGCCGCTTTCACAATGTCATCGGCCCACTGCACCAGGCTGGTGGTCTGCCAACCGACCGTCGATCCGTTCTTGGCCACCACTCAGTGGCCATCTTGGTCCACTGACTAATACATTCTCGGAGAATATTCTTTCCGGGCCATATCTAGTGGTGGGTTTAATGAAATAGGTACATGTTATCGAATAGTTGTCAAACACGGTAAAAAAGCTTTCCTTTTAAGCTCTTTCGATAGATGGGTAGATAAGAAGTATGGGTGTGCCAATTACCAATATTCAATTTTTCTTTTATTTTCTTGAAGGTTTTTTCTTTTATTCGATGTTGCACAGAAGGTGCGACTTAATAAACGGTACAAGTTAAGCATACGTTAATTTTAAGCAAAATGCAGATTCTTTCAAAAACAAGGAAAAATAAAATCAATTTATCTATTCATTTAAGTCAATAACAAAGTGAGAGCAGAAGCCACTTTTTTGCCCACCTGTACATGGTCAGAGTAAACAGTCTCGTGCGTACAATTCTTGCGTGGGAACCGCTTTGGCATTTACTGGCTCGTCTTCGCTTACCTAATATACAGTGACAAAAGGTCTACTGCTAAATAATACCAACTTCAAGGACGTGATATTCAAATAGCAAAAAAAAAATATTTGCAAAGTGGTCTTGCATTAACATCAAAATATTGTTCAACTAAATTTTGTTTAATATAGTTACTGGTAAATCTCTTCTTCTGTAAACAAAACCGCATAACCTGAAAACGGTTAATAAAACAAATGAAAAATCTTTACATTTGCTCACTGTTTGTGTTGTTTTTTTTCGACAGAGATTTCAATACAAAATACAATTCTTTTTATTCAGTCCAGAGTAATGTTAGTGGTGCAGAAACCCACCAAGTATGTATTAAATCTGTATGTAATCTGTGGGTCCTGCTCTTTCATCAGGTCGTGAGATACAATACCAGCTCAAATGTAGAAGATAATATCTCTTAGTAGGGTACAAAATTACAAATTACATGAAATTTTCTTGGATCTTGCACCGCGTTCAAATCTTTTACATGAGAACATTCTAAATAGTATAAATGAAAGCGATGTGATGATTATACAATGTTTATTAACACAAGTAAGCCAAAAATAATAATTGATAATTTGTAGTCTTATGACAAGCAGCGACATTAACGACAATTAAGGAAAATAGTTTAATTGTCAGTCATAGACACATCAATAAGTAAACAAATCGAAGACTTTTATTGATTTAAGTTCTATAAATAAAATTGACTACAAATAAGAAAAAAATTACCTCCGTATAAGTTCTCTGTTGGCTAGATATGTGCATATACTTACATAAACTGATTGGAACCATTTCCATTAGTTGGGTCCGGTTAGGTTACAGTACTGAACATTCATGAATACTTTCCAAGTCTAAAAATCAACTATATTATTATTTAGCAGTCACTGACTCACTTATTCACTCACTCACTCGCACCCTGGACTATAATCTATTACAATTGGTAGTACCCTGCACCCGGGCTATGGGTATAGTGCAGGGTACTACCCATAATGTATACCTATAAGTACCCGGGTACTCCTAATAAAGCCAGAGTATTAAAATGAATTTGGGCAGTCTTTAACAAGTAAACATGAAGGGAAATAGGAAAAATATAACAATGAAACGATGAAAATGTTCATGGTGACCGGGTTAAACAGCCGTATTTTGAGAGTGCATATTAAGGGCAAACTACCTAATGCATTGCAGATAGAGAAAAAGCTTATTTAGGAACCTCTACTGATTATTACAATTATGTAGGTACGAGTATATCTTCCTTTCCTGAATCCAAGTAATCTATTTTACTTATAGTATTATTTCTGCTTATCCGTGTGGCACCGGATTAAGAATAGCGTTACTCCATTTCCTCCCGTGGATGTCGTAGAAGACGACTAAGGAAATAAATTACCAGGAGACGGGCAGCAGCGTCTTCCTGAGATTCCAACCACATACTGCGATCGCCAACCCGCCTGCCAAGCGTGGCGATTATGGCAAAACCCCCTCATGGTTATGAAAATCATGAGGGAGGCCAATGTCCTGCAGTGGGCGTCAAATGGCTGATGATGATGATGATTATTTCTGCTATTTTTATTACATATTATTTAGAATTTTTTTTCCTATTTACGTCAAGAAATTGAATTCTTCCTCAAATGACGGACTGTCTACACGCATTATTTTCTTTTTGATGAACTCATGGTCGATCAGTGACGTTTCCTACAGTTTTCTGCTATTTTCTACCAGAAAATATAAAAATAAAAAACAGCTCGAAAAAATATTTTCTGTGGCAACTAGGGATACGTAGCCTGACAGGCTAAGTCTCATCTTTTCATGAGTATTTTTCACATATTATAAAACCGAAAACACATCTGTCTCCTTCCGTGGTTGTTTTATTACTAAAACAAAAGCTACTAGGACGCAAGTTCCCGGAAAGCAGTGGGAAGTGGAAATTCTTAGAATTTGCAAAACGCGCGACGCGACCGACGCCTTTGAGACTCCACGTCCCTAGTTAAAGGTTAAGTTGAACTGTTTTTTTTTTTTTGTTTCAACAGAGCGAAGTAGTATTAAATCTATATTAGGGCTACTGAAACCACAAATGGTAATTATTGCCATAATAATTTCGAAATGTTCATTCTCATAATCTTAGTAGGTTAACTGCGCTTACGAAATGTCGCGAAGGTTGGTTGGAGACGATTTTAAACTACTTAACTTTGAGTGAAATTAACCTAAATAAGAAAAGTAGATACCCCTAAGATTGGTTCATTCCACTATACATAGTTCTCCTTTTTCTTGTGGTGCTTTTCTGACTAGGGAAGATTGGTAGTCACCTCCGCATATTTGTCTCTGTCTCTCGCAAGGCGAAAAAGCTCGGCAGCACTTGCGATTCCAGTCCACTCCCGTAGTTTCTCAACCCGGATTTTTTTCTCCAGCCTACACGTGCCTTTACTCATTATTATAAGTTGTAGGAGAATATCTTGGGTGTCTGAATACATGCACCATGTATGCAATCTTTCTCCTTTGGACCTTACGAAGGTCTGTTCAGTTTGCATAAAACATTATTTTATGAAAACTGAACAGACCTTCTTAATTACTTAAACTAATTAATTAAAGCTATGAAAAAATCGAAGTTCTAAGTTAACGTAAAAAAAATATACGGCCGTTTATGCCGCAAAAAACGTATCTATCGATACTCAAGGGAATCAAAATTTATAGGGTACTTTCCGTTGACCTAGAACTATGAAATTTGGCAAGTATGAGACGATACTGAAAATACGGAAAAAAATCTAAAAACTATTCATTTGTATTTAAACCATAAAGAAACTGCGAGAATCGAATCCTGAACTACAAATTTGTATGGAACCCCCGGTGGGTGAGTCCAACTCGCACTTGTCCAGTTTTTTTTGTTAAAAGTAACTTTCTTTCTTTCTAGCAAAAAATTTAAAGATCACTGTTCAAGATGAAGCTTCACAATTGGAAGTTAAAGTTGCTCGATTTAATATTATTCTGGATTAATTTAATCAGTATAAATGAAATTGTTAATGGGGTAAAAATGAGTGCGTCAATAAATTAGTGTCTCATCTCCATAGCCATTTTGAGAGTCACATCGTCCACTGTTTCTGTACGTTACGGGCGCATTTGCAATAAATATATCATGGTTAGATAGTTTTTGTCTATGCGGAAAGTGGGTTTCTTAAACGTGTAATTGTTTAATAGAGCGATATTACTTACTTTACACTGTTGGTAGTCTCTTAACCAAACGCATTCTAATGTTATATTATTACCTGTGTAACTTAACTCAGCGCTTAGCGCGATTCGATCTTCTTCGCCAGAATATAATATAATTTAATTTAATCTTAATTTTGGCGGGTTATATGTACCAGTGGAATGATATGGAACTGCTATTGCTCAGTAGACTACTGAATAGATGCAAATAACATCTATTGTCGTGATAATTTCATTCTACTGAACCACTATGTGTTTTTTTCTAAGCCCAGCTGTCGAATGTACAATTTAAATCATTCAACCAACATCCGCGGTAAATCTACTAACTAGCGAATAAACCAATTTCACCGTAAACATCGCCGCGACGTCGGCGCTTGTCTCTTTGTTGTAACTTTTTACTTATTTTTACCAAGAATGACGGAAACCGACATAATACGCTATTATTATAAATCAATCGCCAGCAGGCGTGTCGTATTGGATAACGATTTAATTACGTCGCTCACGTTCGAATGTAACAGAATCTTTAGGCTCGAGCAGTGCACTAGTTTCGAATAAAAATGTGCTTGCATAATTGGTTGTCCTGGATCCACGCAATGAATGCAAGGACATCAGAAACATGGTCCACATCCGGATCGATTGTAGATTTAAATGAACTGTCCACTAAGGTAATTGAACCCACGGCCTCTACTAAAAAGAGACAAATGAACGTGATCTTATCTCGTGAGAACGATATCTACTTGATAGTATTAGCTACAACGTCAGATTATAGCATGCAACTATATAAATTACCCTTTGTATTTTAGGTGTTCGTACCCAAAGGGGGCCACGCCAACGGAAGATTATTACTAAGCCTACGCCATCTTTTCTCCATTCGTTCCGTACTACATCTGAAGAGCTGTACAAGTATGCTGTATGGCCCGTAATAGCCAATGAATTTACGGAACTCTTCGTGCGAAAGTTCGTCGAAGTTGTTTTTTTTTATGGAGGAAATCACAAAATATTTTTTTTCTTTCTTTCGAACGCTGATCTTGATACTACTAGTAACTACAATAAATTGTGTGATTATGACTTGAAAAAAAAACATTTCTTGCTAACACTTGTGGTCAAGCGCGGGAAATCGCGACGCGTCATCATCGCGATGTCCTATGTAAGCAGCATTGAAATGTCGCTTGCCCTGTTGAAGAATGAACAAAATGTATGGTCTCAATTTAAAAAATAATATTATGTCCCGTATTTCATATATTTTGTACCAACACCATATTATATTACTTGTTACATATTACTTGAATTTCCCTCTTTATTTTACAATTTTACAATTGTATACCCAGCCTTATAACTACTGTATTCAAAGAGCTCTACGGCACGGTTGGTTAAATTACGTTCTCGGTATTTGTTTTATTGCATAGCTCACACAGAATCAACAAAGAGATATTTTCCTTAACTCGTTTGTTAACCGTTTACCAATCCGACATACCCACCCATATTATCCTTTGCCATTCCAAAGCATTCATTATGAGTAGATAGAAAATTACACAAGGAGAGTATTGAACAGATGACGTATAAGCGTATTACCTAAAAGCCCTAGGGCAATTTCAAAATCAGTCTTCTTTATGGTTTATTCCTTGGTGATTGTACGATACATGTCATGTTGTAGAATATTTAGATAAACGTGTATTCGTGAATATCGATAATAGCGATACTATTGGCTTATTTTTCTATTATCCTTGGGATTTAATACTGTAAAAAGAGAAAAAGGTAACGATTATATGATCACTTTGTCCGTCGGTCCGTCTGTCAGGACTTTTTTAACCGACGAAAAGAAAAGGTCCTCTTGTCATCGTTTACATTTTTGTTTTTTAAAGAGTGCCTATCCTGATAATATGCCTACGAAGTATGTCTGTCTGTCTGGCCTATAAAGGACTTTATCTCTTGAACCTTAATAGGTAGATAGCCAATTGATATTAAAAACAAAAACAACTGTAAATTAATAAGGCGTAGCCTCCGTATTGTTAGAAAAGTAAAGTCTTTTAAATATGAAAAACTCTAAAACTCTGTTTATTTAGTCTGTGGTTACATTTTTCTCGTAAAATCTGCACCAAAGACTATTTTAATCGGCGTTTTTAAAGTGTTTTAGTGAATCGAATTTTTATAAATAAGACCGCTCTAGTTTGAAGTCAACTTAACACGCGCGAGCCAAAATGAGTGTTAGAGGAATAACGCATCGTTAGAACGATAGCCTGACATTCCAGAGATTGTAGGCTCGAATACTGTACGTAACGAATATGTATGAGGTACGTAGGTTTTTATTTTTGAAATCAATTTCTATTGAAGGCTCGTTCTCTAAATGAGTTGCTACATCCTAGCATTCCGTACCTACGAAGGCGATAAAGTTCAAATGTCAGGTGTCTGCTCGAATATCTAAAACGAACGCGAATGGCACACAATCACATGTCGGATCTCGGGTGGAATTCGGCGCGGAATGCAGTGGTGTGCATGATCGAGGAACAAAGGCGTTATGTGGCAAATGTTCACGGCGTGATAATGAGGAGAGAACATAGAAGGTTCGGTTAGCCCACGACGCGTTGAGTTTAAGGCCCCGTATAAAGCTAACTGCACACTTTAAACAATTAATTCACATTGATTTCCTTGAACAACATTTATAAAAATGAATTTTGTTACCAGACTACATTGGCGTGGAACTAATATTAAAAAAATTGCATTAACGCATCAACACACTGACGCATATTAATTTTTGGTCCAGGAAATCAATGTGAATCAGTTTTTTGATGTTGCGCGGTGTTAGCTTTATACGGGCCCTCAAGCCTTTGCTGATGGTGTCATTCCGTTCTCCTTATCAACAACTTGGGCGCGCTTGGGTGGGGAGCAAGAAATTACTTCAACCGTTTCCAGTCGATATCAACGTAATAACTACGAAATATCTCTCTGAACTCTGTTTAAGACATTAATACATTAGACCATATTAAAAAACAATAAGCTACTTATACTCTCATCGTTTCCTGTACCGACGTCTAATTAGTTAGGCCTGAAATTTCCCCACTTAGCCTTTTAGATATGCCATTATACGTAGCAAGTGCTGATGTATATGAACACCTTAGACCCGGGTTTCCTTACGATGTTATCCTTAATAAACGGAATATAGTATAGAAACTGTCTACACCGTTGACGAGTATAGCCCACCGAGGGATCCGTACAAACGTGCAGTCCGAGCTTTTCCCGAACTTCTAAGACATATTTTTACTAGCAGTATACGAGCAGTATTACTTGCCAAATTTCATAGTTACAGGTCAACGGAAAGTACCCTATGAATTTTGATTCCCTTGAGAGTGTCGAAATATACATTTTTCGCGGTATAAATGTCTGTAATCTTTTTTTACGTTTACTTCATCATCATCATCATTCAGCCACAAGAAGTCCACTGCTGGACGTAGGCCTCCTCCATGGATTTCCAAAAAGACCGGTTGGAAGCAGTGTCTTCCTGCCCCTTGGATGAGGTCATCTGTCTATACGTTTACTTAGGTTTGATTTTTTCACAGCTTCATGGGACTGTAGACCTGAGTATATGGTTTTAATTTCAACTCGAAACCTTTACGCGTTGCCGAGATAAAAGTCCTTGACAGATAGATGGACGGATGGACACAAAATGATCCTATAAGGAATTATTCTTTTGAGAAACGGAAACCTAAAAACGTATTTGATGCATGCCGAGGTTCGAACCCTCGAGATACCAGTTCTACCGATGCGATACCACATCTCCCCACTATACATAAAATTGTTCATCGAGTGAGCTCTCTGTCTCCCCTTGACGCAGCGAGGAGTCGGAATGCGGCGGTTGTTTTGAAAGTCCCACGTGCAAGGTCAAAGGTGGCGCCGCGCCGGTACGTTCTAATAGCGGATTTTTAATCGTTATCCTTTGCCTTGTTCTGGATTAGCCCTTTTCTTCGCTGCAGCAATGATAGACGGACGTGATGTAATAACCAGTTTAAGCCCTGATAGGTAACATTTAATCGTTGTCGACTACTTACTATCGCCACTTTATTTACTGAAGTGGAGATACTGTCGATAGCTGATCAACGTTTATATTAACGTTGTAACGTTTATATTAACGTTGCTCGTAAGGTAACTGTGACTACACGCATGAATAGGTAGCAGGTCTATCGAGTGTGCCTAAGTAATACTATTTTAATGCAAACTAATATTACCTACTTACTTGCAGTAAAAAAATTACATGAATAATGTCGAGGAACTGCTAAAAGTTGCTGCATTAGACATGTGATCAGACTATATTCTATCATATAAACATTGTCTCTTTGCTATTACGTTTGCCAATAAATAACCGTTTGCATTTTACCGATGCAAGACTTCATTAGAATTGACTTTAATGCTATGCAAACGTAGAGTACACTTTTACGGCTACCGCTGTCAATATACATGACTTTATTAGCATGTAGCAATGTAGACACAAAGCAAGTATTCCACTGTATTGACAGTTGACGTGGCCCGTTGCTTGATCTCTTATTCGATTCTGTCAACGAGACTTCTACAATCGGAGCCCAATTCTCGCACCAAGTGAGATGTCTTAACCGACATTTTAATAGCTGGTTTAGCTTAGAACAAGATTGTATCAAGACTTCCACAATCGGAGCCCAATTCTCGCACCAAGTGAAATGTCTTAACCGACATTTTAATAGCTAGTTTAGCGTAAAACAAGATTTTATCTCGAAGAAAGTTACGTCCATCGCACGTCTATGTCAACGTGTAAAACGATAAAAAAAACTTGTTCGCCAATCCAAAAGAAATCTACTGAAGCATAGTCTAGAGCATGATTTTGTCTGCTTGAATCTCTGACCGTTCGATCGTGACGGCACTTGATGGAGATAACTTATCACTTTGGACATACGGACAATCAAATCCTCGACGCAATACTGAACCGATATGTAAAGTGTCCCTATTAGTTGTACATAGTGGTACCTTTAGGACCATTGTCGTAAGATCGTCTCGTCTGTCAGAATGTTTCGACATCGCTCTAATTTTAAAAGTTGTTTGTGTCACCTATCTACCTGCTCCTTGGTTGGTGGAATCCAATTTCAATTGCATCGGTTCTAGTCTAAATATCTGGTTACAGTTAACTTTGGAATAGCGATTTTCAGCTTGTTATAGTCGACCTTTGTATTATTTACCCCCGGTTTCTCGTACACTAACAATCAGTTAATCAACAGCCGTCAGATGGCCGAAGTGCATACGGAGAAAACATTTGACATCTGTTAACAGTAGATTAACAAATTGTTAGCGTACGAGAAACCGGGGGTTAGTTAAGTACGTACGACTATGTAAAAATTAAAACGTAGTCTTGGACTTTGGTTTTAAATGCAGTTTATAAAAGTATGCAATATTATTCCTTTCGATTATTATGCGTAAAGCCACAGTAGTTCTATTTCTTATCTTACGAAACACTGGATTAAGTAAAATCATATTGTTGCCCAGCGGGTTGCAAGCCTCGGTGTTAAACGATTTTTATCAAAATAATTATTTATTACCTTACATTTCGTCACTTAGGTTATTGTGGAATTATTCAAGTGCGTCGTGACTACTTCGAATAACCTTTACGTGTGGAAAAACCGAGTTCGATTGTTGGTTTACGTTTTTTATCTAGTAACTAGCTCACTTATGGTATTTAACCTGTAAGATTGTCATTGAAAATAAAAATTAAAAACCATTATTATGGTGGCCCGATCGAGTCCTTTAGAATTCTACAAATTAAGTGCATCTTTTATTCTTCAATCAAAATTAACTAAAAATAAGTTATCTCGTGATCAACAGTAGGCTGTGGCACATTTGGATATTTTTTGTAGCGTCAGCCTATACCTATCTTAAGCAAAAAACAAGCACATATAAATTTGTAATAACTGAAAGACTTACCGACTAATGAAAAAAAAAAACAATGCCTATAATTTGTGTTGATCGACAACTTCGTTTAGCGGTTCTGTTTAACATCCCATCCTTTATTTAGATTAGTCTATTCGTTGAAATTGACTTGTTACTTTGTGCGAATAGTCTTTTTCAAACTCTACTCTGCATTATATACATGAACTGGTATAAAAACATTACCCTCCTAACTTGAAGCAGTTAGGTAAAAATGTGCCACAAAAACGCGGTATGTAGGCGCAGAAATGATTGCGAAGTGTCGCGCCAGTGTCCACTTTCACTGGCATTATTGTCCGTCGGTGGCGACCAATAGGTGCCAAAATACTGCGAAATATCACGCTTATTCATCCAACAGCCTTGGACAAATATAGCTGAGTAGGTAAATGGTTTTTTGAGAGCTAAATGCAAGGGGAAAGAGCGAAATTAACAAGCGTCTTGCCTCAAGAAATTATAACTAAATATTAACGAAAACGGTACAAGGTAATGGAATGAAAATATCTTCAGTGGAGTATAAAGTTCGCTGTTACAGGAGAATCAAGGTAACATGGCCTGTATTCCTACTGAATTTTGAAATATTTTTGGGTACTCCCTGATCAAAATGAGGCTGTCAAATACTTTAGAAATGAAATTAAATATTGGACAAATACCACATACTTCACGATGAGGTCGACGACCCTCGCCTCGCATCTTTACCTCGCGTGCTAACTTACGTCGTTCCGTGATCGCTTATCGTTTGATATTTATTGCCGTATGTTTGTTAGTCTGTCTTTACAAGATAGAAATAGTATGTCCACGAGGTTAGAGCTTATGAATGTGACAGGTCAGAGGTCAATGGTATATGAAAATTAAATAATAATATAGTGTCAATCTGTGGTCAAAAAAGATAGAGTATAAATAGCTTTAGTGGTTTATTGGTTTCTTTATTACTTTAAGTGGGTAATAAAGTAAAACAAATAAATAAGTAACTTATGTTGCGAATTAACGTATTTTCCCATTTAATACCCATACGAACACGTACGTACATGGACGTTTCTGTATACATATTTATTTGAATGTGACAGATACATTTAGGTCTAGTAAGCTTTTAATTATATTATTATTTGTGTATCAAGTTTTGCTATTTATAATTGATTGATATATCCGATTTGGTTATTTCGTTAGTAAACATGAAGAAGAATAAGAAGAAAAAAGACACATCACAGAAACAAAATAAGCAGATAAGTAACACAATATGCACGACAACAGAAAGAAAACTAAATATACAACAGACAAAACAAATAAATAAAACAGTACCATAGATGTAGCCTGCGGTGTATCTAAGTTGTCACAAAAGGCAACTGACTCAGCGGCAACATCTGTACAAATGCTTTATTGCAGTCCACTATCCTCCGACTATAAGTAATTCGAGGTACCACAGTGGTAAGGAAGGAGTAGTAAAGAAGGAGTAGCCTCATTTTTTAAAGTTACGTGAAGTAGCTGTCCGAATATAGTAAACTGCTGCTTATATGTATTGCATGTAGTACCTATTTATTTTTTAGGTATTCATGTAAGTATATTATTGGTGCAATATGTAATTATAAGTACTTATATTCTTGTAATCTCTCGCTATACATATTTGTTACTTCACATAGCATTATATTTCAGATTTTCTTTTCTTTTTTTTTGTACATCCATCTACCGACTATATTATTGCTGCAATCCACTCCATCCAAAGGTTGTCTGGAAGAGATCGCTCTAAGCGATAAGACCGCCAATTGTATACCACTACCTAGATATAAGAAACTATTTGTAATATCTTTCACCTGGTTTTGCAATAAAGTGTTCTCTATCTATCTATCTATCTATAGTTTCTCTCTAAACTTGTTTAAACCAATCCTCTAGTGAGGTAGAAAAGAAGCTTCGTAGAGCTCTACATTTTGTTTGAGGTAAAGTATTTATGTACTCTCGATATCCATCAAGGAGATTTCCGAAACACGAACATTAACAGTAGCGGCAAAGTAGTGATTTGGACCATTTAATTTTGCTACAAAATCTCTACCTCTAAAGATGAGTGCTCAAAGTGCTTCTAAGAGTCGTGCAACATTTTGCGATACATAGAATTAGCTGCAATCCACGCAATTTATTTCTAAGCTACCACTTTACGTTTCGTCAATCGATAGACCTTTTTGGAATTCAGTACCATTAACAAGTATGTTGTGTGTATTGGATCCCATTGTTTCTATTAAGTATTGTTGCATAAAGCTGATTTTGATAATGCGGTACAAGAAAACAACATTTATTTCTACAAAAATCAAAAGGTACAAAGTGTCATTAACGGAATGGGTTTGCGTTATTTCAATAAGCGATTTAGTGTACGATCTCCGGTTGCACTTCTCAACTCAAAACGAGTGGGTGTCTGCTCATATTTGTCCATCAGGAATTAAGGTTATGTTTTCAAACAGCGTGCTATTAGAAACGACTTCGTTTAAGAAAATGCGACCTTTAATAATCAGTGATCTATTTTCAAGTTGTACCTATAACAGCGTTACTTTAAACTGTTAAGCAGCCGATTACTAAGCCTCTAGAGCACACAGCTGGGCAATTTCTCATCAGCACCGCACAAAAGGCTGAACCTGACCGTAAGCGGGCCATCCTTCAACACATTCGCGGGGAATTGGGTCGGCCACACTGGCAGCACGTCGACCGACGTAACACTGCAGCGCATTGCCTCACTACGCAGGCGCTTGCGTCAGGGATGGCACTTCGCCGCCGTCCGATAGCAAAAATGAAGATGATTTTCAAAGTCGGACATCCGTCTGCCTCTTTGGTCTAGCGGTATTTTGAGGCCGTGGATTCGATTCCCACTGGGGGGTGCCGTAGGTACATTTAAACAAATGGCCTCAGTCTGGGTGTTGCCTGGTTACCATAGCAGTGAATCCTTGTTTGGGCCAAGGACAAGTGATTGTGTTGTATGGAAGTTATTATTATACCTATTATATTATTATACCTAGTTTCCGTTTCAGTGTTAGTGTTCAATGGATATGGCAAAGGTTGAATAATTTGAACGGTCAGAAAAATCTTGCAGACATAAAAAAAATATTCCCAAAGGCTAAGTTACTTTAGTCCCGACCCACCTACTGTGTTGAAAATTTTATGGACTCTTAATCAGAATAATTTTTCATGTAAAACAGTGTGATTTTGTTGTTTGAAACGTTACTCGGCTTTATCCGGCCCATTAACAATGGTGTTTCCGTCTGGCTTCTCTCGCTTGCACATTCTAAAGGTCTTATTTGTAAAAAACACTATTCTAGAGAAACACTCCTCAGAGAGAGTTTCTCCTGAACTGCCCTCGCGGAATGGAACGTATAGGTGGCCCATACTAGGTTGGACACAGATCTGTGTCGTGGCAGACGAGTGGTTTAATTAATGGGAACCAGTGGGCTAACTAGAGCCACCAATGAAAAAAAAATCATAAATTTTTTACAGATCGAATTTGCAAAAAAGTACCTATCTGTAGAATGTCTCAATCATGTTAATAGTAATTTTTAGGACACACGGCCATAAACGTAACTGGCATTGTAACTGGTAATGTGCAAAGAAGTCAGGTTTCTCAGTACATTACCCAATTTTGTACGACGAATATTTTTTCTTTATACATTGCTGGTAATGTAACTGAGTTAGGTACGACGAGCAAGGGGATTTTTTTTCATTGTTGGTGCTAGTTAGTCCACTAGATCACCTTAACCTGCGGTTACGTCTTTGCTCTTACGACAGATTATATAAACTAACTCTGAGGAGTGTTTTAAGGAAACATGTTTTTATAAATAAGACCGTGATATCTTAAGGAGTATACTTTTAACATATTTGATGTGTTCTTAATGTTGCAAGTCAATCTTTTTTTATCAAAAATGTTATGTTTTAGAATATGCAAGCAAGAGGGATGCTAAGAGAGTGAATGTTATTAATGTAAGTGACTTTTGTAAGAACTCTCTCAAGTGATTTGATTTGAAAATTTTTTACTGCACGAAAAAAAAAAAGCTTCATACTGATAACTATTTCCTTCCAGCTAACCCATTACTTGAGCGTTGTTATAATAATGATAATAAAATTCATTTATTCATTAAACAATATTAAATCACAAAATTGTGTCGGAGCTCTGTACTAAGCCGAGGCTTGTGGTATTGGTAGCCGCTCCTCCTCCGGTTTTTCTTTTTTATAAGTTATTCAACAACCGAAAGTTTACAAAAATTAAATCAAATAAAGATGCTATAAAACAGCGCTCAGTCAGACACGATGAGTCTCGTGAAAATGTTAGCGTGCTCACAGCAATGCAGGGTTCGGACTCATGCGCATGTCAAATGACTGTCAAAACGGCTCGTTATCCAATGTACGCTGATTGACATGGAAAAAATTTAAACAACCACTGGTTCGCGCGGGGGA
The DNA here is from genome assembly GCA_963969515.1 of Yponomeuta evonymella. NCBI lineage: Eukaryota > Metazoa > Arthropoda > Insecta > Lepidoptera > Yponomeutidae > Yponomeuta > Yponomeuta evonymella. The sequence continues at coordinate 12,787,305 of OZ018349.1, forward strand.
GATAAAATACATGTAGGTACATTTGCATGATTTGTTAAATTATTTAAATACGAAATATAGCAATATTATGATTTTTTCCTGAATTAATTGATGAAATTTTCTTGTAAAATGACATAAGAAAGTGCTAACAAAATAATTTTGAATATTCACCCCAGGGGTTTAATAGGGGATGGAATTTGAAAATATGAAAGCTGGTGTTTACGTTTCTGGACCGATCGACCACCAGCTGGACCGACAATCTGAGGCAAAATGCTGGATGGATGAGGATGGCCGAGGACAGAAGGAAGTGGCGTGCCCTGGAGGTGGCCTATCTCCAGCAGTGGATGAGTACGGCCTGATTGATTATAAGCAAAAATCAATTCAAATATTTAGGATTTGTGGAAATTCATCCCTTAACAGGATACAATAGACGAACCGTTTCTTATGGAAAGTGATTTCAGTTTATTTATAAAAGTTTTTTGGTAATTTATCCCGCAGTAGAGATTAAAATAAGGGACTTATTAAGTAGGTATGCATGGGAAGTGTGTAATTTTTTTAAGTTAGAAACGTGAAAGGTAGGATTTAGACTTCTGAAAAAAACCTCATCCAAAACACTAACATTCAATAAAAGTTGAATGGTAACTGAGATGTTGCCCACATGAAATCCATTAATTATTTACGATTGATGTATGTCTCATAGAAAAAACACATTATCTATCAACGGCCAAGAAAGGCTTCGGACACTGTGAACTTAACAAACCAGCTCTATGAGTTTTGTTGATATTATTATTATAGTTGCCGGTTAAGTTTTTTTTAAGCCAACTAGAGTGATTTCTTACGACGAATTTTTCTGCGTGTCACAAGATTGTTGTTGAGACGATGAGATGTGGGTTTTGCTGCAGTTGAAGACAAAGGCCGGTGCAGGGTGTCATATTGACACGTGTTTTGATTCATTAAAGGTAGTATGCACAAACATCATTGTGTCAAGATCGATAGCACGTTGTATTATTTTATATATCTATGTACTATGTTTTGAACAGAGGGATTAAAGGCACAGGGCATTATAATAGACTAAAAAGTGCAAGGTTTAGTCATTAAACCATATTTGACTAACGTTTTTACTAAATTTAACAAAATGTTTTTATTTTTATGTAGTCTATATACGTCCCATTGCAAGGCACAGGCCTTCTCTCAGAGAGAGAGAGAGAGTACGGGCTTAATTACCACGCGTGCTCACTGCGGATTGGCAATTTCCATCGTCAAAGTGTGTAAACACCTAAGGCACTCAGGTTTCGCCACGATGTTTTCTTCATTGTTGGCGAACAGAATGTAGCAGAGCTTATTTATGCCGATAAAAATACCGGATAAAAGCGAGTCGCACTCTCCCATCGAGGGTTCCGTACAAATTTGTAGGTACTTACATATTATAATAGTTCAGGAATTAAGTCTCGCAGTTTTTCCGTGCCTTCAGACTCGTCTCCTGATCTTGCTGCAAGTATATTGAAAAACAATGTCCCCTCGTGCGATTACGAGTTTTCATCGACTTTATTAATCCCCATACCGTAATTAAAGCGTTTAACAATTAAATCTTAAAAAAACTGAAGATTTGTGGGAAATGTCAGTAATCATAGTTAGTTCAGTAATAGATGTCCTCGCTTCTCATTTAGCAAAAGTTTTTAACAAATGTGTGAGGGTACATTCCCTGACCTAATGAAATATAGTAGGGTCGTTCCGTTGTTTTAAAGTGGTGATAGGCATGATCCCACAAATTTCAGACCAGTCTCGATCCTACCCGTATTGAGCAAAATATTCGAAAAGATTGTTTTAGTTCAACTACTTACACACTTTAATAAGGTTTAATAAGGTAAACGGTTTAAGGCAAACTGCAAAGCCAGTTGCTCAGCAAAAGAACTGGAATAAGTTGGACGAAAGCTGACCCGGTCAGACGGTCGAATGCGCGCACGCTCACTTGCGCCACCCCCAAGGTCTCGAAACCAATCGATCACTAAATTGAATTATTATGCTCCATTATAATTCTCTAGTCTTATGCCATCATCCTTTGATATGCTACGGATATAAATTTACAGATTTATCGAATGTTTTTACATGTAGGAACGATATTAAATTCCTTTTTTAGTTTTTTAGTGTAATTAACGCTGTACATTATGTCCAATTCACAATTAGCAATAAAAACGTATGTTATGTAGAGCGCTCGAAATTACATTTAGCAACAAAACACGCTTAGATGATGTTCATCTGAAATTTTGCTTACAGACTTTCGAGTGGTCCAAATGCTTAGAAGGTAAAATATGGCGAATGTTTATTCGCCCTTAGGTGCGTGTTTAAGAGTTTTAATATAACCACGTGTGCATACGCACACTTTTGCCGAGATGACACATACGAAAATTGATGGATGCGAACCCTAGAACCTAGATTGTAGTATTGTGTCTACAAGAGCTAGGTATGTCTGCCAAACTCGTGTAGTCTTATCTTGCTTACATTTACAAAATTAGTAAGACGAAAAATATAGCTAATGTCATGTGGGCGCTGAGGCAGTCGCTGTTGGTTAATAAAATCATGCAAACGCAAAAGAATGCAAGGTATTCGAGGTATAAATATCAAGTTTTACATTCGTGATACGACTGCCAAACACTGTTGTTTGAGATTGCATTCACTTGTAAGAAACTTAAGTCTTGAGTTTTGAATAAGCTCTTAGATTGTGAAGTAGGTAGCTACAAACATGCTTGTCTATTTATAAACATGGTAATTGGTTTGACAGTGTTAGTTGGTTCCAACATGGCAAGGTCAAATCCAGCTCATTTATCCGGTTGAGACATCCACCTCTAAAATCCATGCACTTCCTTGAAGCAGGTAGTTTGGTCTTTAACGGCTCAGTAATTCACGACCATTGAAATTGGCCATGTAAAACACGTCTCTAAAATATATACCGAGTACGGACGCGCCGACTCATAGTATTGCAAATCAGATAAGGGAAAGCAAAATGTCTTGTGTATACGTGATTCGTGAGGTAAATAAAATATCTGCTATTAAAGGTGACTTTCGAGGCTGCTTGTGTCCTCTGGGACGCTTATGTGCGTGCGTGGAGATCGCAAGGATGCACCTGACTGCTTCACTTATTTATGACTTCCAAGTTGCATGGTGTAAGAACGTGTCTGCTCGTGGTATCTAGTTTCAGTATACACCGTGAAATTCAAGTTTTTAGTGTCTCGATCTATTGGCACTTGTTGATGACTAGCACATCCGTAGTCAATACAGTCCTATAAATATGTTCAAAATACACCTTATCAGCGTAAGGACAAAAGGGCGGTCTAATCATCGATGCTACCCGTAGTGGGTGGTATTTGTTTTATTGTTTATTTTGTTATTTTGATTAACGTTGCTTTAAAAGAGATTATTTGTATGGGTAGTCAATAGAGGATTCCAACAGAAAAGTGATGTAAAAGAATAATATAACCCACGACTTCATATCACAGCCGCCAATAACTCGGCTATCAAACCACTGATACAGTGAACAGTAAAGCACGTGTTCACAATAAGGTCGAAACCAGTTCTATTAATCCAATTGCAAGTTTGTTTAAGTCACTCGCTCACAGAGTGTCTGCGACCGCTGACCAACGCCGGCTGTACTGTAGGAAATCACTCGATCACTTTCATCACCTTAGCAATAAAGACTGGTTTACACTGGGCAAGCGGTCTCTTGCTAACATAGACACTACTGACGGTGATTTTCACCTACTAAATGTAGGTTACAGTACCAATAGACGCCGTAAAAATACTTACATTTAACAGAACGACCATTTTTATCTGAAGCTGTCAGACACAAAGGTTTCTGTCAGTGTAGACTTCGTTGACATTCTAATTACACTGCGATGAAAAGCTAGTTAGGAAAAGTGTCTGTCATTATGTCTTGCACTATGTAAACACGCCTTGACCCGTACAATATCGCAATAACCACATAATAACCCCGTTGTATAAATAACGAAATAAACTCTTTTTGCAAGCAAAAACTCAACACGCCTGTAAATTTATTAAAATATTTAAATGTTTACTTACGTTCATGTAAGCGTAACATCCAATTGCCGGTAATCAAGGGTCTTGAGAAGCTCCTTCAACTATTCTAGCTACCTTTGGATCTCCAAGGGATAAAGGTAGAAAGCACTGATAAAATCACACTAGTAACAACCCACCCCAAAACAATTGGAAGATTCCATTCGGGGTTTAAAACTTCGATTGAAAACAGTGTCGAGTGTCTAAAAAGTTTGTTGGAAAGAGAACGTGAGGAGGTACGTTAGATCGCGCGGCCGCGGTTGGCAAAACTGACGTACACAACTCGCAGGCGCCTTCAAGGTATTGTTAAAAGTTACTTTTACTTTACCAGACGCTGCTTCTAGCTGAGACCTCGTACACGTCGCCGCTACGCTGCACAGCTGCGAAAGAGAAAACCCGCTATCTCACTCTTCGCCGAGCATACGTAAAAAAATCCAACACTTTTAATGAATTTGTGCAAGATTTAGGCAAATTATGATTGTACTTACTATGCAAAGTATTCGTTGCGGTTCATTGGTATTTTAGGTGAGCGGTTGCCTTATTTCCTTGCACGGTGTGCATGAGACGGAAAATGGTGATTTCTTCGCCGAGTTATTATTATGCCGGAATGCGTTGACGCAATTTGCGTTGCTTAAAAAACGCGGAAATTTGTATGCGGAGTGTTGTTGCAGCGAAAAAAAATCAATGGACCCGTTTGGATTTTATTAATTACATTAATTTTGTTCTATATTGTCTGGTTTGACTAAATCTCATTTCATAAGTTTCATTTTGAAAACATAAAGATGGTAGAGTTCTTCGAGAACATTTTTCCTTTAAGTGAGGAATTTTTTTTAATGGTATTTAGTGTTCTATCTTTCTAATATATCACAAACAATAACAGCATTGTCTGTATTTTCATATGCTAGCAGATAATCCGGAAATATTTAAACCATTGGCCTTGATCTGCCATTGCAAAAGGTTCACAAGAAAATATTAGATCAAATTGAAAGCTCTCCAGATTGGAGGCCCTTCGTCCATAGTATTTAATGTTTTGTGATTATTTTCCTTCTTTTATGGTTAGATTATAATTGTATTCGGTTCTGTGGGTTTTCATTTCCTGAGAACAGTGGATCTTAGGAGATTAAATATTTAGAATTGATCTGAAAGAACTTTGTATGCTGACTGCATATAGATAGATAGATAGATAGAATATTATAAATAAATATTATACACAGAGATTACATTAACAGAAATTCAATAAATTGCAGTACAATTGGCGGCCTTATTACTAGAAGCCATTTCTTCCAGACAACCATAGACGGAGACAAGAAAGAAGTTAGAGACGGCAAAAAATAAAAAATCTGCAGCAAAAAAGTGTGAATATATTTTTAAATTATTATAAGCATTTTTTTAGTATAAGTGTCGTAGCACAGTTAATCTGTTTATTATCCTCAAAGCAAAGAAAGTTACTACAAAATAATAATAATAATTTTAAATAATTATTATAATATTACTATTTAATAAATAACACATGATTACTTTAGAGCATAATGAAATAATAATGTAACCTATATACGTACCACTGTAGGAAATAGGCCTTCTCTTACGTGGATCATACTGTCTCACTCGCACAATTAAACATTTTTAATTATTGCAATAAATAAATATGGTCTGAGGGTTTGATGCATAATTAAATTACGTTTATTTACAATATATCTTTGTTTCCAAATTATTTTTGCATGTCCACCGCAGACTTTGCTATATTAAATAAATGAAAATGAAATGCATTATTACGCTTAGTAAAAATAATCGAAATGCGAAGCATAAGTCTAACCAGGGCTTTCAACAGAAGGTTTTCCTTGCAATAACTACCGTTCGGCGTTTGGTTATCATTCAGCCTAATAATTGTGTTATTGGCATAATGCAAAACATGGATACAGTTTGAATTACTTCCAATAAGCAACACTTTAAATTCGCAATACATTTTTAGGGTTCCGTACCCAAAGAGTGCTAAACGGGACCCTATTACTCTGCTTCCGCTGTCTGTCTATCTGTCGGTCCATCCGTCCGACCTTTAAAGGGCTCTATCTTTGGAACTGTAATAGGTAGCCAATGAAATTTTCACTAAATATCAGATAATAAAGAAGCTTACCTAAAAAATTAAAAAATATTTAAAATTATGGAGGACTCCGTACAACAAACGCGTGTTTTTTCGCCGTCTTTTTGTTTATGCTCTATCGTAAAACGGTAATACATACAGGCATTAAACTTGGCGTGATTGTGGGACTTATTATATAAATTATAATAAAACGGCCAAGCGCGAGTACGGAACCCTCGGTGAGCGAGTTCGACTCGCACTTGGCCGGTTTTTTAAGGTTCCGTAATTGACAAGGAACCCTTCCTGTTTCGCCATGTCCGTCTGTCTGTCTGACCGTCTGTCTGTCCGCGGCCTAGCTCAGAGACGATTAGTACTACAAAGCTGAAATTTGGCATAGAAAATCACGCATATTAATCACGCCGACAAAACGGTAGAATAAAATGTTAAAAAAAACTCTTAGGCCCCCTACGTCTAGGTTAAGGATGCATTTTTGTCTCACCTGCACCATAGTGTGGGGCGTCGTTGGATTGGTCATTCAAAAGTATTGTGGGTGTAGAAAGATAATTTCCCGATTTAGGGTTTCATTTGCGAAATATTAAGCTTCAAAGCGCATCTTTGTTCTAGTAGGGCGTCTACCCACCTATCCTGTTTAAACGGTTGATTGTAGAAACGTGAAAAAATGGTAGCACAAATAAAAGTTGCACATATGAAACTTAAAAGAAAAACTATCACGGCTAAGTAGGCTTTACAAGTTAGCGACCAACTCATAAAACGAAAACTTTTTTAAAATGAATTTCATGAAGTTGTTAGTTCCGTAAAGTAGATAAAACCCTCTTCCTTCGGAACCCTACACTGCGCGTGGCCTGACACGCACCTGGCCGGTTTTTGGTTAACTTTCCATTCATATCGACCGCATCAAGTTTCAAGATTTCAGCAATACTGTATGGCAAACCCTCTACCAAACACCCTGTACTTTTGCATTCAAAATTAAGATAAAATATGAAACCGGCTACATGCGATTTGAATGCATCTGTATCTTACCTTGTACTACCTATAATTGGATTTTCAATGTAAACCGATAGGTACAGTCGACAACACGTGAACCTGAACGTGCATGCTATCTAAGCAGTTAGGTGTAGAGCTGCTTTTCAACAAAAATTTAAAAAGGTTGACCTGTACTCGTACCAATCTATTTGAAATACTAGCGCAAATATGCTTGAATGTCTCTCATGTCGTGTTTCCAATTACCCGTTTCTAGTTATTTAAGTTCATTTTACATTTTGATGTAGACAATCAATTAGCAAATAAATGCCAGAGAAGTAATACATTTCCGGTCAAAACAATGGCTATTTTAATAACGCGCAATTCTTGAAACACGTTTATTAGAATTGGTGTTTTTAAACTGTTTATTTTTCAGATTTATAGTTTTTATAGCTAGCTTCGAATTATGTATAAAAATGTGCGTAATTTTATGGAATTCGCGCTTACAGCAGGTACAATACCAGTGTCGCAATTTCCGGCAAATATTTTTCCTAATAGAATTTTGTCTTGTGCGTTTAACAACAGTACAAAGCAAAAAAATATCGTAAAACGTGTCCATTTTTATTTTTCTGTTGCGCAATCTCTACTTCTAGTAAAACTTAGACTTTTGTTAGCTTCTGTGGCAAACTTTTTAAACGACATTTTGATACCTATCGCCTTTGTTTCAGGGGCTAGAGTAACACTAGCGCCATAGAGGAAAAAAAATCATATCTGGTTGCCTGGTAGAAAACGCTATTAGCATTAAGTCCACCTTTTGTAAACTGTCTTTATGCAATAAAGAATTAATAATAATAATAATATATCCACCGGTAGCTTGAGCCTAGCTCCGTTACCGGTGGCCAACTAGGATAGGTTTATAAAATATATTTTGTATTTTTTTATATTTTTTACTTCTTATATTGATTTTATAAACCTATTCTAAGTTATGAAAATAAATAAAGAGAATAATAATATCTTTTTTACGCACCGAATATGTAAAAAGTGTCTGTACAATCTCTCAATTATTTTAATAGTGATTTTCAAGACCCATGGCCGTAAACCTAAGGCAAAATACCTAGGACTAGATAGCATTAACTCCAAAAATGGCCGTTTTTGGCCTAAATGCAATCTAGTCCCAGGTTCGTGATTCTATGTTCTTTGTCGTGAGTCCTAAAAATCACTGTTGACGTGATTGAGAAATTGTACAGACACTTTTTGCAAATACGATCTGTAAAAGAAGATTATGATTTTTTTTTTCAATAATGAGAATCTCTACTTGTGTAACTGAGCCGTTTGTATGATTGTTCAGTACATTTTGGTCATTTATTCTTCTTCAACCCATAGCCACCCAATGAGTGTAGGTCTCTTCTTTTGCACGCCATTTTCTGCGTCACTGCACAATTTTATATTACACCCTAAGTGCAGGAAGTTAGATCGTATGAATACTGACCACGAATAAGCTCATCAAAGCTTATGAATGAGAGAAAATTATAATTGTGTGGATTGCTATCACTATCTTTTGACTGCCTCGGTGGTCTAGCGGTTAACATGCTTCACTACCAAGCAGAGATGGTGGGTTCGATTCTCAGTGGGGGCCGCTGTAATTTGTACAACCTCAGTTTGGGTGTATTTCCATATTTGTGGTATACTTGTCATGCCATCGGCATGGATGTAAGTGAAGAAGCTTAGAGATAATTTTAATGCACACGCACTTTTATGGCGGAGGCGTGTGTCTAACCCCTGGATTTTCGTACACTAACAATGTTAAATATACTATTAACAGCTGTCTGTTGGCCAAAGTGCATACAAAAAAAAACTGACAGCTGGTAACGGTATTTTAACAGATTGTTAGTGTACGAGAAACTGGGGGTGGGCCTCTCAAAGCAGTGAACCTTGGCAAATCAGCTATTAAAATTTGCCACGGCAGCTATAGGCAAAAAGTATTTGTATTCGTGGAAAAGTTGTCAAATGCCTTGGTTTTCCATGACAGCTATTTTAGTTTTAAAACTGGCTACATCTGAGGTGGCGTATATTTGACAGTAAATGTATGCCAACCCTAAGGAAGTTAAACAATTTGAACAATATTAATTAGTTTACCTCCTTTTGTTAATTTTCCTTAGTAAAAGTCAAAGTTTCAAAAATCAATCGTGTTTTTCTATCCATTTTTATGAGCGTCTTAGCCAAACGATTTAAGATGAAAATACATGTGATTGGTTTAAAACCCTGGTATTTATAAAAACTATGTGCCTGGAATTGATTCTCGGTAAATACTTTTTTTTAATTATCAATACCTAGCAGGTTCACGATACGTTGAAGATTTCATTGGGGAAGTGTGAGGACATTAAACTGGATTTAACATTTGACGATAATCTACAATGAAAGTGGGTGGAAGGTCCGGTAAGGGACGACCCAGACGGACAAATTTAATTAATTTAATTTGTATTAGCAAAGGGCAAGATAAAAAGTACCCGAAACCGGCGTGCCTTCATGACACGGCTAATGAATGTTGAGGAAGCGAAAGTGATGTGTCGGGATACCGCCGTTTAGCCAAAGTATTTTTCGCCAAATTTTACTTCCCAATAAACTTATGGCATCAGTTTCATTTCCCAAATAAAACTTTAGCAAGTTTTCATTTCGCATTTTATTCATTTGGTCAAATTATCATTTCGCATAATTTTACTGCGTCAAGTTTTATTAAGACAAACGTTTATTATGCTAACGTTTTATTTTGGCAAGTGTTATATAGCAAATAATTGTTTGATTAAATTTATATTTTGCATTTTGTTCATGTGGTTAAATACTATTAGGCATAAATTCAAGTAATTTAAAAATTTAAGCTTAATATACATTTATTTGTAGTATTATATTCTGATTTAAAAAAAAACTTACGAAAGCAATTTGGTGTAAAAAGTGTGTTTAAAATTTGGTTGTTAGGTCAGTACACATAAGCAAAAATAGGTTCGAAGTTCCAGGATGGAGCGGAGCGCAGCGACGCTCCATCCTGAAACTTCGGGTGTTAGTCCTTTTTTTTTATATAAAAGCGAAAAAAAATATTTAAATATTTCACTAAAAAACTTAGTTTTGAGTCAAACAAAAAAATTTTTGTTCTAGTTTACATTTCGCATTTTATTCATTTGGTCAAATTATACTTTTGACTGAATAATGCTTGGTAAAATGAATTTTGACCAAGTATTTATTTGGTAAACAATAACTTGCCATAATAACTTTTGCTAACTGTTTATTTGCTTTAAGTTGTTTTGAGAAATGTTTTTTTGCCAAGTGATAATTTGCGGAAAATAGTTTGGGAAGTAATACTTTGGGAAACGATTTTTGGCAATACATTAGTAAACCTGATGTGTCAGGATCGTAGCGAGTGGCAGTCCCTGGTCTCTGCCTTCCCCTCTGAGATACAGGCGTGAGTTTATGTATGTATGTATATAATGAAAATGTATATTTTTCAAATCTCAAAACTGTGTCAAATAGTCTTATTCAGGTGGTGTTGCCGCTGATGGGTATCTACTGCCATTTGTAATTGCGGATCTGGAATGGAATAGAATTAACATAGTGAGCTATCTGTATTAAATAATGACAGTAGATACCCATAAGCCGCAACACCACCTGAATAAGACTACAAGATCACATACCTCAAAGATGCCCTTTGATACTCGACGCTGGCGAGTTTCGCAAGGCATACGCTGAGGCATGCCTGGTTGGCTGGTGGTTGGCGTCAATGAAATCGCTATCTAACAAGTGATGGAGCGACACAAGTGGCTTGGCTATGCCTGCCTTTGCAGGGCCTACTCGAGACTGGTAAGGATCCAACTCTCTTTTATTCAATTGGCCATGCTACATTTTTTAATATGAACGGAAATCTGAAAACCATTTCGAGAATTTTGCTTACCGTACAATTTCTATTTATCAGATTTTTAAATAAGTCTATATTTTTTAAGATATTCAATAAAAAGCTTTGACATTAAATTACTTTTGTATGACGTCAGCAAAGGCAATTTCAGTATTAATCCTTTGCCTTAGAAAAAAGAAAAACGAAATGTCAACGTGTTGAAGTGTCGGTTTCACAGAGTGCCATTTTTCGGTTTTATTTTGAAGTAAGCCCACAGAATACATTATTATTATTATTTGTTGAAATGGCAACCAGCCGACACAGAATACATGAATACATGGTTAGCCAACCAAATCAACTGACGTTAATGACATTTCTTTTTATTTAGGCAAGGTAGTACTTTCTCTCAAACTCTGACGTTGGCAGAATCCTTAGGAAAGCCACCACAAAAAAAAAAAAAAAAAAAAAAGACTATCTCTTTAATCATGCTTCGATGACGACACCCACCACAAAATTTGAGAAAAATATTAAAAAAAGAAATAATTAATAAAATTAAAAAATAACGAAATGAGTTTCTTAAAATGGTCCATGTTCTCGAAATAAATTATAAAACACGTATATTAAAAATAAGTAGCATGGCCAACTCCTATTATGTGATACGATAGGCACTCAAGTTAAAATGTATGTTGTATGCCTACTATTGTAGGCATGTATGTAATTTTTCGTATTAATGACTCTTATTTTAAGATCACGCTGAGTAGTTTGATAATATTAGTGGTTTTGTTCTCAACTTCACATTTCGTGACAAAAGTACCTACTCAATTGTATGTTACGCTTCATTAGCATCTTAATATTGTGTTTTTGACCTGGTCCCTGTCTACTCCTACGAGATACAGGTCTGAGTTTATGTAGTTGTTTATGCGCTATATGATTTCTTATTTGTCTAGCGTTGAGTCACACCCACCACAGAGATGAAGGGGTTTTATATTCTGTTTTTCTAACAAGTGGTAATTTACTGATTTGTACTATTGAGGCTTACACTGGGTGGTTTTCCGTATTTGTGATTTGTCCTTGCTTTAATGGTATATTTGGGAGCATAACAAGTGAATGTGTTGTACTTAATTTTATTAATTAATATCCGACTTGAAAAGACTTTGTTCCGTGGTCGGGTTATAGTTTTTAAGATTTAAGATGATAGTTTTTTTTATTTTTGTTCTTACATTGCATACTATGCATACGGAACACGTCCTCTGATCTTTCCGTTTAGAAATATGACATGCTAAGAGAGTAGAAGCTTTCCTCTGACTCGTGCATGTCGCGGCCTCGCAGCCGACCGGCTGAGCTGATTACGTCGATATCACGCGCCGATTAAGAAACGTTAATATGGGCCGATACGTATATAATGTACATTTCACCTATATTGTATTGTTAAGTGGATCGATTGGAGCGTTTAAGGTGGCCTTAGCCTTGAATTCTCAAGTCCGTAAGGGTTTTCGGTCATTGTGTTAATAAGCAGGTGTGCAGCTGTCAACTCTGACTATTGTAGACTGCAAAGTAATGTAATTTATTATTCTTTTAATTGTTATCAC